>CM024472.2:37432852-39840352 GCA_014182885.2 Eucalyptus caleyi
GGTTGTAATCACGCATATATTTAATAAATTCTATATGAAATGTCGAATCACACAAAAATTTGGAAAACTTGCGATAAAAAAAAAGGGGAAATCTTTTGAAAAAGAAGAAAAATCTTTTGATTTATAACGTTTTGGAAAATTTTTTGGAGTCCGGTCACGGGGTCTGAATATTAAGTATGAATCATAGTTACTATTTTGTGATCAGTAGGGGAAATTTTATTGTTGGATCCAACTGTCATCACGTCCGGAACCGATGCTTGAGGACCTAAAAAACACCCTCGGTCCGGAATCTCCGGTGGAGAATCTATGTAGAGTTTAGTCATCTTGACTTGGTCCGGAAACTAGAGTTTGTGTACATAAGCATCATATGATGAACAAATAAATAAAATCATGGTCCTCAAGGGCTTTTTTTTTTTTTACACTTAAGTAAAGTTAAAAAAAAAAATATTTCCCACCAAATTATAGTGTTATTTTTTTAAAAAAATATTATAAAAGCATATATATAAGTTAAAAGTCCCAGCATTTGCATAAGAAAACTTCTAGAGTTCAAGCAATGAGTTGTAAGCTGCCGAGACATAAGTTTAAGCAAGGAAGAAGAAGTTAACAAACGAAAAATTGCAGACACATAGATGAATTTCTGGCTCAGCCAGAAGCAGGTGAAAGAGACGTGAGTAATTAAGAAGAACCACACCACAAATTGAAGTGACAATCACATCACCAAACTCTAGAAAATTAGCAGACACGCTTGAAATTTGTATGGCCAATACACGCTCGATGACTCGAAAAACTGTATTTCATAGGCATACTCGGTCACACGAAAATAGGTATTTACATGTGAATCGACACCTCTATACAGTCGATACACACTCGATAACTCAAAAAACCGTAATTCATAGCCATACTTGGTCACAAGAAAACAGTTATTTATATGTGCATCCGACACCTCTATACATCTTATCTACGCTAGTGCAGCTGAATCTCCTTCAAACCATCAGCTGTGATCCCACAGCACCCATTGCTAGGGACGAGAATCGTCTATAACATGCATCTTATATAGTCGATGAGGAACACGATCATTCTTACATGGATTGGACTTGTCTATGTAGGATCCATTCTGTCATGCTTTTTCTGTACACTTACATGCCAGAGAAACACCAAGCATCAGCCTCTATATCCACGATACCTTTGGTTTCACGAGATGTCGCGCCTAGCTTCCTGTTGTGGATGATCTCGCTAGTTGTCTCACAGAATCTCCAGCAAAGTCGTGCAAAATTTTCAGCGAATGTGCCTGAGGCCCCTAACAGTACTATCCATTACAATCTTGACCTGCGTATGGATTTGATATCATGAGATGGTGAAAGCTTCCGAGCACAAGCATATGGTTGTCCATTCAAAGAACCAGAAAACTTAATGTCCCAGCCCTCCACGTTCTTGGGTACACAAATGTCGAACAGCATCTGGCCCAATATGCTGTGTGCGCTGATCTCTGGGGCATTCTGTGCAAGATTCGAGGACTCTTTTTGCTCATTGTCGGACGACCCAGAAGCTGCGTAACTGTCGTTCACTGAACTTGGCAGGAAGAAATGGTCACTGGGTCCTGTGGCAACCCTTCTTAAGCTCTGATTGGAGTTCACTGCTGCATTTTGGAGGTCACATATCAACTCAGAGATCTCGTCGCGCTTGCTCCCCATTCTAGTTCTTTCTTCCTCGAGTCGCTGGATTCGTTGGGAAAATATGGAAGCTGCCTTTGCGAACAAACTGGCTATGGCAGCACGATATTGGATTGGATAATGCTTATAATGACCTGAAAGCCAGAGACGAGAATTTAGAAGGTCTGTATGCCATAGGCAAAGTAAAATCTCCCTTGTCGTGTAAACATAGTAGGGTCTCAGATCACTTGGCAGGAGCTGGATAAAAGAATGTGGTGGTCTTCAGGAACACAACAGTTGTATCAACATCATGATATGTACTCTCTGTTTAATGTTGAATGAATGTTCAGCCATTAAGGGTCCATTGTGAATGAGCGGATTTCGCTAAGTACTGAAGGGGTATATATCAATATGCATGATGCATATGTCTGCATGAACGTACATATTTATGGATCTATCTATGTGGTAGGCATATTGTCTATATGTATTTATGGTTTGGATAGATGTATTTAAAAGTAAGATCTAGATATAGACACATCTACATATACAGGATAATTCAATGGGACTGTTAGATATTGAACCCAGGTTGGAACATTATGACTGGAATTCATGTTTTAGATCTAAAAAGACCTCCAAATGGACGAGTGCTCAAAATACCATACTGCGAGGAACTTATTTTTCGCCAAGTTCTATAAATTCATCTCTCAATTATCAATATAGCACCAAGTACAGGGTGTGCATGCAAGAAGAGATTGATTTCAAAGGACTTTTTCAGTTCTATGCTAGTAGGGAAAGCAGAAAATGTGCTTGAAGATGCAGGTGAACAACTTTCTAAAGAACCATCTTATTATTAGAATAAGGCCAACAAAAAATAATAGCATCATCTGAAATATTTCCAATAAAATGAGCAAATTAACTATAGAGAAGTGAATTTGAGAAAAAGGAAATAAAATCCTGATAAAGTTCATTCAAACAAGAAACTTTCTCCAGATAAATGCATTCTCATTCTCTCTTTTATTCAGGAGAACACCATGACAATTTTTTCAGTGGCCAGAAAGGTTTTAAATTAGGCAACGTCAATATAGAAAAGAAGGTAGATATGCCATTATGGTGATATTATTTGTACAATGGAAGAGGGGAGGAAACCTGACCAAACTGAAAATTGAGCCAACCCAATCTAATGATACTTATGGTCCTATTTTTATAAGGTTTGGATTTTGTTCTCGATTGAGCTCTGGCTCTGCAAATACAGAAGCGCAAGGAAATGAAAGGCCTAAGAATACTATATGGGTGTTTCATTTATATTTTATCTTGTGGATTTTGACTTTTCAATTTTCATTTTAATGCTATATGTGTAAGTTTTACATATACCACATATACCATGAACACCTGAAATTATTAAAACGTTTATAGTCTACCCAAATTTTTCAGAATTTTGATTTTGGCAGGAAATTGGAATGTGGCTTACTGGAGTGGGCTTTAAAGCCTGTCCAAGACACCCCTCTAATGTTCGGTTCTCAATTGTTAGTTAAGTTTTTGCTTTTACAGACCTGCCAACTTGTCCTTTTCGAGTAAAGTCAACGGTAAGTAATTTCCCATATCAAAGCAGTAGGTCACCTGCATTTCTCCTCTCTCAAGCAAGGATTGATTCAGTAGTAAATGCTCATTTACTCAGGACCAATCATTACCATCAAATATATAGTACCACACAAAAAATAAGATTGATGATTGCATATAATCCAGGGGCTCCTTAAGCATCTACTCCACGAGAACCTAAAAATTTGCCTCTCTCCCAACCAAAACAAAAGACAAACAAAATATCCATGCACAAAACCTGACATCCAAAATTACTCATCTTGCTCTTTTCATTTATATCAGATCAAAATTTTCAAAATTCCACCTTTCTTATTTCTCTCTTTAAAGATGCACTTCCTGTTTTCAAGCTTATAGATCCACTCTGGCTGCACCTTTTGGCTTTAAAGCTTTGACAGATTAATGGAATAAATTCATCTGAATGTAATTCTGTAACAGAGCAAAGCACAAGAAAAGGTGTTTAAAAAATATCTCGGCAGGTTATGCTGTTCTTTCAGGCTTCAGCCACTTCTAGGGTTGGCTGGCTTCTTTCCAACTCTCTTGCTTACCTTTCTATATTTAAGAAGAGAGGGACCCAAACTAAGGGGAAAAAGAATAAGAGAAATGAGTCAAACCTTTTTAAAAACCAGTTTAATAAATTCTATCCACTTCTTATATGTGCAAGTCAGGTCACAGGCTTGGTAGGAAAACTCCTAAATCCTCACCATAAAGTTCGGTTAAATTCACCTTCTTTACATGAAATGGCCCAGCGCTTTTACCCTCCTACCACGCAACACAAGTTCCCAGTGCAAGAGCAGGAATAAAACATAAGTTCTCAAGCATAAGCATAAAGATACAGGAAGTATAACCTACCACCAAATCTAGAGCATGAACTTTTTTTCATGAATAAAAACAAGAGCAACTATTAATGATAACGTGACATATTGAAGGAAGACAGTTTTGTGACAAACCATTGTGAGTGGAGCCATGCAGCTTCACAAGCCTAACATCTGCACCAGAACTTCGTAAATCCTCGGCAAAGGTGAGGATCGTCTGATAAGGAGCAAGGCTGTCATCTTCTGAGCATACAATGAGATATGGAGCTCCAATGCACTATCAATGAGGAAAATGTATGTCAGAAACCAGTCACAAAAAGCAAAACAGATCTCATTGAACAATTCGACTTACAACTGAAGAATGCAAGTTTTGCCAATACTCAGCACGCTGGGCTTCAAATCTGGTAAGATACAGAGCATCTAGACCAGAGGAAACACCTTTGACTATCCAAGAGACGACTTTTGCTGGTACAGGCCTTTTTAGGATGGTAGAAGGCATAGTAAACCGAGAACCAAAATCACTGTTAAA
Organism: Eucalyptus caleyi; assembly: GCA_014182885.2. Classification (NCBI taxonomy): domain Eukaryota; kingdom Viridiplantae; phylum Streptophyta; class Magnoliopsida; order Myrtales; family Myrtaceae; genus Eucalyptus; species Eucalyptus caleyi. Next base: position 37,437,439 of record CM024472.2, read on the forward strand.
ATCTACTGGACCGGAATCAAATATGTGCCCAGAAACACAGTTTCTCACTAATCCATATTTGTCCTTCATGAAAGAAAATAACTTTCAGAACTACATATGCATCATAAAAACTATTGACAAGATATCAAATGAAATGGACATGAAATGGGGAAACATATTTGAAGTTTGAAAGCCTCAGTCAGAATAGAGAGAACTTATGCATACCCACTTCAGCTGACTCTCACACGGTCTCTCGATGATCTGCTAAAACAGCATGTATTTAGTTTATCTTATTGAAACATGAACTGAACACATTAGTGAACGCTTTAAATTTATAAGTACTAGATCCAGACAGATGACTGCTGGACATACCTGTAAAACCTTGCTCATACAGGCCTTTGAACCGGCAGAAAAAGATGCAAAGACTACAGGACATGGCTTAATTTGTAGTTCCTGCATCCCCACAAAGACTAAATAGTATCAGTTTACTGTCATCTTAGTTTTTTTTTTGTTTTTTTTTTTTTTATTATTATTTATAAATAAGGGGAAAATGTAGGAGTGAATGTACACATAAACAAAAAATAGTGCTACACTCAAGGAAGAGAATCCTACCATGGCAAGCCCTAATTTTTATAAGATAACATTAAATTACAACAGATACAAAATACCAGGATAGGATCAGCAAAAAAGTTTGTACAGTATACGGATCAACCACAATTTGTTGCGCTATGATGAAAACTAACCTTGAGAAGCTCATTGAGAACAAAAAATGCCATTGACATTGCCTTCTCGGAAGCAAACCTGTGAAAAACTCTTATTATTTAAGCTTTGTATAACCCAGAAATAGGGAAACTCCCCCACATGGGAACTGAAAGCACAGAAGAAAATTCCAAACCATTTTCTTTCAACTAATATTTTTCTGCAATTCCAACAACCAAGAATCCCAATTTTGTAAAGCAGATAAATAAGATGAGGGATCTCTACTTCATTGAACGAAGCTTTTGCTATTAGAGTACTAATAACCAATAAAAATTACAACTCACTTCAAGAAAGTTTAAAAGGCTAACTATCTGACTTCGCACAAGGCCATATGTTGTTAAGTTTCATGCTAACATATTTCCCCCATTGCCCTCTTCAGGAGGTATGAGTAATGCATCTACATTTAATTATGTGTGCTAACTGACAAGTATACATAAACAGCATTGACATGAATTACAAATGCAAGCAGATATACTTTGTACAAACGCACAAAGGCAGCAATACTATTGCCAAATAGGGTCCTTCACATGACTAATGTTGTGCCTCACAATCTTCAGCAAAAAAGCAACATTTGCAAGGTTATTAGACTTCCTTCCCCATCCTCATCCACTTTTTCAGAATTTAAAAATAGCTACCATACCATGCAGAGTAAGAATGGTGGCCAATGAGATATACCAGTTACTTAATGCTTTGGTCATAATGATACAATCCAAAAGTCAATCATCTTGAAGGAAGACAGTAGAATGGTCCTTGTTTACATCTTTCCATGGTAAGAATGGTAAGAGTAGCTTGAGGTAAATTACTTCCATAGTCATTCAATTCTTGCATTACATACAATTAGGTCACTCTACTTTCAAAACTTTCAATTAGATCATAGTACTTATAATATAATTTGAATTGGATCACTCCGCCAAAAGAACTAATAGAAAACTGAAGCGTGTCATATTTTTGCATAACGTACCATGTCAGCTTCTCCCAAAGTTTCTAAAAAGGAAGAATAACGCAATTAAACAAATTGAAATTATTTCAAAAGTAGAGTTACTTCAGTGAACAGCATGAGTATAGTGTTCTGATAGAAAGTGGTTACTTGACTGACAACTTTTACCCCTGAAATCAAGCTCTTTCAAAATCTGGATCTCCCCTTCTAGAACTTCACCTCACTCAACAATTATACCCAGACGATTAATATGTGATACTTGTCTGCATGTCATAATCTCAAAGACTCCAACTGAGGATTACTTTCAACCAAAACTCTAATCTTTCCGTGTGAAGCCTCACCATAGAGAGGGAGTCAAAGACTCCAACTGAGGGCCGCCCCCCCTGTCTAATGGATGCACCGTTGGCGGGCTGACAGGACAGAATTTTCTTATTTTAACGTGCCAGTGCCTGCATGCCTCAGCTCCCCAATCCCTCCCCCACCCCCAAAACCAAGCTTTTCTTCCTGGGGAGGTGGGAATACGGGAGTCAGCAGGGAGTCCCATCCCTTGGGGGTTCTTTCCCCTTTTACTTCCCTTGAGCCATTTAAGGACCTGCTCAGGTCCATCACATGGATGATATACAGACTAATGCAAAGCCATAGGACAGATTACTTTCAGCCAAAACTCTAATCTTTCTGCATGATGCCTAATTCCAAAAGCCAATAACCATTTTTGTCTCATTTATGTGATGTAAGACAGTTTTGGCCCCTCTTAAGAAAACATAAGAACAGCACCACATTTGGTTAGGCCATCAACCGAGACTCCAGTTTCAAATGATCCAAATACTCGCTTCATCCAAATTTCACGTCAAGTTTCCAGACATGACACGCCAGGCCACAAAATGTTACATCCTCATACAAAGCCAAATAATAGCAACCTTCAAGCTTAAGATAAAAGAAAAGCTTGAGATTGCAATAAATCCATCAACCTAACAACTCAAGCTTGCTCGACGAACAACCCTCGTCTACTTTAACAAATCAAAATCGTCGAAAATGAAGCACAAGGCGCACATAATTGCAACAAACCAAGCATCAAGCCCAGCTCAAGTCAGAACCACACAATCAAACAAATTCTCCCCCCGCCCCCCCAACCCTTCCGCACTAGAAAAGAAAGGAAAGCACGAAACCCAGAAATCACACTCGAAGCAGAAGAAATCAACTCACGCGTTCAAGAACCCGGCATGGCAAACGAGGGAATTCCACCCAAGAGATGAATACAGCTCCACGTAGCTCCTCAGATGCCTCTCCTGGATCGACACCCAGGCAAAAACCACCACAATCCCTTTGAACCCACTCCCCTTAGCACCCCAGTAAACACTCCCACCGCCACCCACCATGTCCGAAACAGCTCCGACGCAATAAATTTCGCCGCTCTGGCCCGGAACAAGACGTGGGCACGGCGAATCTCGTCGTGGGTAGGGAGTAAATCGGTGGTTCTTGGCTGGCGGGGGGTGGGTTTTCGCCACAGCCACAAAGCGTACGTTTGGTGAAAACGTGCCCTCGTGCGTGCGAGGCGATAGAGAAGGGGGTGACGATTCTTGTGTCGAATGGGTGGCGGGCGAGGGGAGCGGATCGATGGAAATGCCACGTCCGATATTGCGGATCTTTAGGATAAAGCTCGTGAATTTTGGCGCATCTTCGGTTTCGCGTGGGACAAAGTCAAATGAAATTGCTCGCGAACGGAAACGGTCGGAGTACGTTGAAAGCAGATGACATCGCAAGAGTTCCTTGGAAGGCATAAACTTTTCTATTGTTTAATTAATTCCTCTTGAATGGCGTCACCATTGTGAACACACGAAAAGAGAAAATTAATTTATCCAGTTTTTCGCGGGCTTTACGTAATCGATCTGATCATCGGTCAATTTGGGCTGATGCTTCTTTCTCACTTCCCTTGATCTCCGCTTACTTTTTTTTATTTCTTTTCCTCCAAGATTTTGAAGTGAATTTTAAGATTTAAAAAAAAAAATTGCGTATGATTATACAAGTTGGAAAGATTTAAATATTTCAAAAATCTTCTAGTGTCTTGAATATGATGGAAGACGTGTAAATTCTGCAACATTTGCACAAGTCAAAAGTTAAAAAGTGTGCACATCAAAGGTCACATCCCCGTTGGACTAAAATGTATAAAAACGATGAATTTGAACATTTTTTATTTGGCACGAAGAAAAATCAGTGCACAGTTAATGTGGAAAAATCATGACTCATCTTTCGTAAATAAATGGTCAATTAAGGTTTCATTTGTTTGGTAGCAATTAAACTATTATGAAAATAATTTTCAAAATATTTATCTATATCGTTTAAGAAAATGAATCAACAAAAAATATAATTATCGTCCATGAAAATATTTAAAAAAATTATTATTTGTAATGATAATATTTTTTTGGTTAATTATTTTAAGTGATATATTATATTATATTTAGGAAAATATCTTCTGATTATTATATTTTATGAAATAAATCTAAATTATTTTAATAATCGGGCCAAGCTCGTAATGGGCCTCAATTTGCAATCCAAGAATGGCAGGCTTGAGGACAAATGCGAACCAAGGGTTTACCTGAATAAATAAATATGAGAGAAAAATAATTGAACAGATAACCTAGAAATAATAATAATTTCTATAAATGGAGATAAAGGTGAGATTGCCATTTTTTACAAGGAGAAGGAAATCTCTCCTTGGAAAAATGGACATTCCTGTTAACACGGTCACTTCTAAAGTATGCTAAAGTTTTTCTTATATATTTTAAATCCCTCAAATGAACTTGAGGGTTTAATAATCGTCTAATTGTAAATAACTAGATTTCCGATGTTAATTATTTTTATTTTTTTTACAATGCTTGGTATAGGAATTATGATGCAAAGTATCTCAATACGACGCATTACGACTATATGTTGGTCTCTTGATAGAAACCCCTTTAATTTGATATAGGAGTGTGTCACGATCTTAAATTAACGGTACATCCGTCATCCTACATTTGCACTAGCATTATTTACTGGCCTTGTCATTCTGCACTATTCCCCAAGTCGTGGGTCTAATGTGTTGCTTGTCATTAGTGTCATGCAATGACCTAGAAGATGATTGCATCTGAAAAAAATATCTTCCATTTATTTAATTTACAAGGTTCAGCTATGTCTTTCCTCTGTGGATGTCTGCTGGATTTTGGTGGAGAAAAGCTAGCTGAATCATTTTAAGTTTATGATCTTCTGTGTCAAAAGTAGCTACTTTCTTGATGCTTTATGCTTTAAGCATCACTGGTCAATGACTGGATGCTTAAGCTGGCACAATTTTTTTTTTTTTCTGAAGCGTGCTTATTGAGGGAGTTATCTTATTAATTGTATACCCTGATTCACGTGGACATTAGGATTTCGGAGTGAGGATACAGAGAGGTAAAGTGGAAGTCTGGAAGAGGTTTCATAGTGCCATTAATGTTATTACTTTTGTATTATTTTCAAACAATTATTGAGGTTGGTTTGGGCTCAATCGGCTTCATCGTCTCAGGCCTGTGGCCCAGACAACCTATTAAAAACCATAGTAGACCCGAAAGACTGGCCCGGTCATATCTCGAACAGAACTGGTCTGGGCTTTATGGGTTTTCAGGATTACTCTTACCCACTACTAATATGTATAAACGGCCCAAACAAGAATCTTGAGTGAAGGTACTTTCCGAAAGAGAAGCAAAACAAATGTTCCTCATGTTGGTCGACACATTTTCTTCAAATAACAATGTTTTTATTCTCTTGAGGGTTTTACGTGCAACTCACTAGAGTTATCTTTGTTTGCAGTGAGTTATCTTTGTTTGCAACGTCTCTGTAACATTGATCAGAAAACAACTGGAAGAAGGTTATTGCATGGGCTTGAGCATGATCTGTATGCAAGTTCTTCCGGTTGGTGTCTCTTACCCAACCTTTTTCCTTTAATTGGATTTCTGATAGTATGTTTTTAAGGTACTTAATCTTGCACCTATTGGAGGGGAGGAGATCCCTTTATATATAAATACAAGCTCAATCATAACTGTATATTTTTCCTTAATCTAACGGTGGAAATGGCATGTTCCTATCTACCAACTACCTGAATTTATTATATGAATACACATTTACAATAATGCCCACCCTAAGAGCACACTAGAGTACTAAAAAAACTTATAAGTCTAGGACTTGAGAAGCCTCAAGGTCCGCCCGTTTTTCATGGATCGACCATGGTCCTTCGTTTAGAAATCTTCTAGGTCATGTCATTTCTCTAGGCCATGACAAAGTGTTAATGAAATTTAACTTGTCTAACATTTGTGTGATTTCATTTCTGTCCATTCATTGTGAACTTTCAACATATTCTTGTCGCACTTTCTTGGTTATCTACTTTTGATTCTTTGGAAAATTAGATTTAAGATTGCTAACGGATATGCAGAGTTAGCTCAATTAAGAGGACCAAAGATGAAACGCTAACGGTGCTTCAAGGATTGGAAGTACTGCTAAAATCTTGATAGACCAAAGTATACTAGATTATGCTCGAGGTACTGGAATGAAATAGTCCACTTGCATTCGGAAAGGACTAGTCAGAATTCTCGGGAACTAATATGACGAGATTTGCGGTGAGAAACAAACAATGAGGAGTAATGAAAAGGAATGCGTGCATATACAGAGAGAACTAAGCTTTTCCCCGCTGTATTATGTTAGTAAGTTTTGCATGTACTTATCCATCATAGTTTTCAACCCCTTGTGGGTTTCATGTTATTGGTTCAGATCTACGCCTTCTGATATTCTTCTTGTAAAAGTGAACGAAAAAAATCGTCTAAGAAAAAATAATAATAATGATGATAATCTAGTCTTATTGAGATTTAGCTATTGTACTTGTAAGTGGTAACACCAACTCTTAGTTTTTCTTGTAGGATACACTCTTGTCCTGGAGAAATTGTAGGATCTGGTGCCGGTTTTGATCAATTGTCTCGTGGACATTTTATCTGTGGTTAATTCGATGCCTTCCTGGAGTTCCGATAATTGATTGTATGCTGTGTATGCCTTCAGAGCATAAATCTTGCTGTTAAGTTTTTTATTTTTAGGATGGATAAGGCCGAGTCTGATCTACAAATTACTCTTGGAGGAGCCACCTTGACCACATTGGATCAGGCTGTGGCATCAGTTATATTGAAGAGGCTATGCCTGTTGTTTCCGCTGGATGCAGCCCACTGCGTTTCGCAGTGGGTAAGACACACACGTCGAACATAATTTTTCCCGTCCCAAGTGGGTGTGTTTCTTCTTTGTTAAGTTTGATTCACATTGGATCAATAATTTGAGATTCTTTGTGTCAATCTTCTGTTTGTTCAGTTCAGCTTCAATCACTTGACTCATAAATTGCAACAAAATTTGGGTTAGAACTAATGCTGATGATGTTTTGCTTGAATAACCTCCGAATTGGTCTTCCATATGGTACATACGAGCGTGACATGGTTTTTAGTAATAGTTACTGAAATTTGGCTTGGAACTAATGCTAATTATATTTTACTCGAATAATCCAGAAATTAGTCTTTGTGAGGTACATATGTGTGACATGGTTCTTACTAGTATTTGTTAAGATTGGGTATCTGATGACTATTGGTCTATACTTAAGTTGCTTAGGAAAGTCGTGGTTGCTCATCCCTTTTTCTGAATCAGCAGGCTCGGGAGTCAAGTGTTTATTGTTATCTAATCAGACGTTTTATTTATTTATTCAGGTCGTAATCCCCCACATTTCAGGAGATGATGATGAAACTGCTGTTGCTGTTCTCGACTGCATGACCCATTATAATGTTTTACCTTGCTTATTCTTGTTTGATCGAAAGTCACAAACTTCTGAAACTAGTTTAAAACCAAGATGGAATCATTGATATCTGATAGGACTTCATCGCCTCTTTCGGAAAATGGTAGCCATGGGACAGATCATTCAACTAATGTCATCGCCATTGTTTATGTCTTTCAATTGATGCACAAGGACTTCAAGATATGACAGATTCTGTCTTCGTTCAAGGCAGAGATTGAATGCATACTAAGATCATTACAGGTTTGATTTTGCGTTCTAGTTCATATCAATTATGAGCTCCCATGCTTGTTTTAGTTGTTTCACGTGCTTGGTCGTGGCCTGGTCAGGGATGATGCTTGACAATAAAAACGTTTTGGTTGGATGTGCTCATACCTTATTGTGCAGTTTTGAACTGTTAGTCCATGTGGAAAGGTTCATTATGTAACTTAATTATTGTAATACTCGTACTTTGATTATGCTCTACTTTTATATCTTATAAAGAATGCATCTATGAGCTTGTAGTCATTGTCTCTTGGAAAAAATATGGCTTCAAACCAATAGAGTAATCAAGTTAGACTTTGAGATGTGATATAACTTTTTTTAAGAATTTATTTCCCTTACAATGTTGCTAATGGTCATTAGCAAATATTTTTCAGTATGTAACAAAATCTCAAATGAGAATACTAGATATCAATTTAAATATATCTCTAGGGTTTTTTAAGGAAACAATTGAAAATATTTATAATTTTGAAAAGAAGACTGGAAAAAAATTTCATACTCATTCATCCAAAAACTATATATATAATTGGTCTTAAAGAACACAAACAACTTTTTTGAAAGTTTCTAAGGTAAACAAAGGTATCATTTCAAAAGAAATGGCAAAATGAACAAAGGTATCTCTTTGAAATAAGTTGAAAAAATGAACAAATGTAACATTTTGAAAACAATTGTAAACTGAATAAATATAATTTTCAAAGGTTGTCTTGAAAAGACACATATAAAAATTCTGAAAAAATAAAAATAATGAAAAATATTTTTAAATAAATAACATTTTGAAAATTTTGAAAATTTAATAACAAATACTAAATAAATAAAAAAAAACAACCTTTGAACTAATAAATGTTAATAAGATGATCATTTGGGACAAGAATGAAATTTTTGTTCCAGGGAACAAAAATAAAAATAAAATGATTCTCCATCCGAGAATAAAAAAAAAAAGAATCAAAACAATGTCGACTACCATCCACCAAGCCATTAGTTGGTCCAAGTGCTAAGTGTGCCTAATTTTTATTCAAAATTATTTGTGAGAATAAAAAATAATCATTTCGGTCGAATCAAAGATATTGTTACCAAATGCGCCTTAAGCGTGCCAAGTGGTTTAACATTAATTACACCAATGGGGTTTTTTCTTTACTTACACTTATTAATTGGCTCATTTCCTTCCAACTTTCCTATATGGGAGAAGGAAAATCGCATTTTATTTTTTTACAAACAAACTTCCAACGTTGCTTTGGCTCATTAATTTAATCATATAGGTGGTCTCCTCTCTTTTTCCTTTGCAGGAATTAGTGGAAATAAGTACAACCTTGGAGGAAAGACACAAGCTACAGTGTGCATACGTTCAAGTACACGGCATGCTGGGTGACCTGCAAGAACGGACGCCTTGCTTGTTGTGGATAATGGAGCGCACAATATGAGGGAAAAGAAAGAGACTGCAGTGGGCTAGAATCAATTCTCTTTGTTTAGGTCTTTAGGGCGCGTTTGGTAATGAGTAGATTCGATCGTAACCGATTCTTTTTATTCGTACATTAACCGATTTAAGCATTTTTAAGCCGTTTGGTAATTGTCCAAAATTTCGATTCTCGGGTAGTAATTGCGTTTGGTACCGTGTTCATTAATTATGTTTCAAATCAATTTCTTTTAATTTTTAAATATTTTTTTTTTACTTTTTTCTCTTTTCTTTTTTTTTTTTTTTTTTTCTTTTCATTTTCCTTTTTTTTTTTTTTCCTTTTTTTTTCTCATCTTCTTCGGCTGTCGTTGGACCTGGGCGACCGCCAAACGAGGGCGGCGACCTCACTGGAGAGTCACCGGCCCTCGTCGGCCAAGCCTCGCCAGCAGTTGGGTGAGGCTCGGCCTCGCCAGATCTGGCTCGGCCAAGCCCCGCCGGTGGCCAGGCCAGCCTCTTCGGGGTTGGGCGAGGCCTGCCAGGCCATCGGCGGGGCTGGGTGAGCCTCGCCGGTAGCCAGGTGGGCCTTGCTTGGCCACCGGTGGGGCTGGGCGTCGCGAGGCTCACCCAACCCCTGCCCAGCCCCGGCGAGGCTCGGCCTGGCCGGTGGCTAGGCGGGCCTCGCCTGGCCCTAGTGAGGCCTCGCCTAGCCCTAGCGAGGCCCGCCTAGCCATCGGCAAGGCTCGGCCTCGCCAGATCTGGGGAGGTCGAGCCTCGCCGATGGCTGGGCAAGCCTCCGGCGAGCTCGCCGATGGCTAGGCTTGCCTCCGGTGAGCTCACCGGACCTCGCCTTGGTTGGGCTTGCCTCCGGCGAGCTCACCGAACTGGCGGCCGGCGGATGGCGGCGACGGACAGTGGCGAGCGGTAGTGGACGGTGGTCGCGAGATGGCCGAAGGAAAGAAGAAAATTTCTTGATTTTGATTCTCAAATTCGTTCCCGGAACAAGAATCGACTTTTTTTTTGGTTCTTGATTCCATTCCCAATCTATTCCCAGGAACAAAAACTTTACTAAACGCGATTCTAGGCCGAAACTGATTTTAGGAACAAAGAATCAAAATTTGGCCATATTTGGATGGTTACCAAATATGGCCTTATTGGGGGTGATAGTGGATGGTGGTGCATTTCATGTTCTAAGGCCATATAAAAAGTGGTCAGGAATAGCGGTGTTAGACTCGAACTGAAAATTTAAACTGAAACCAAAATCGAATTGGATCGAAATATTGTGCATTTTTTATTTGATTCGGTTTTCAGTTTAGATAATGAATAAATAATTTTTTTTTTGCTAGTTTGGATTCTTTTATGTTCGGCTTGATTCATAAACCAAATTGAACCGTCATAACTTAATAATTTACTCTAGTCACTTCCTTCCTTCGCTTTCTCAGTACGAGAGTGAGAGTCTCAACCCTAAATTGATTGGACTCCTGATCTCAACGATTCGAATCGCCCCTCATTTCATTCGAATTGATCTGCTCCGATCCTCAATCTTTCCCTCCTTACGATTGCACGAGCTTTGGGATGATTTAAGAGGGCGGAGTGATGCCTGGCTCCGTGTGCAAGCTGATCATCGTCGATGAGAGAGAGAGAGAGAGAGGCGACGATAGTCATGGCTTGGTGACTGGGTTGTGCGCGGCCGTAGAGGCAAGGTTGAGTGATGGCTTGTGGGTGATGGATTTGAGGGTTGGCTCTTTGATTCTTGGTGTGGGTTCACTCTGTGAATCTCTGGAAACTCATTCGCTCATAGGATTTGAACCTAGGATAATCTGCACTCGTAACATTTTGACTATGGTGATTTGGTCGAGAATTTGCTGTCCCATTGAAGCATGTGGACCTAGAAGTGAACAATATTGATCTAACATTGTTTATTACTTGCATACTTGACCCTTGATGTAAGTGAGAGTATGTGAAATGGATGATTAATCAAGTTTATAAAAGCAAATACGTGGAAACCTTATGAGATAGAGTGACAACATCTTTGATGTTATTATTCGAGCAATATTGCATCGGTATATGCCTTCAAAGCAACTTGACGTTATAGGGTACAAGAACAATGAGCGTGTCAGTGTCTCTTGTGGTGTGTGGACATCATAACTGCAATGTATCTTAGCTTAACGGAACAAGAATATTTAGAAGAAAAATCTGAATTAGATAAGCATTTGGAAAAATGACGTAAATGGTATAGCTTCAACTTTGATATATTAAATCGGTGGAAAGTCAATTTTATGAGATATCCTATCTTCTCTTCCATTGATTCAAATATTTTGGCGGTGCCTATCTCAACTCTATCATCATAGACTGCATTTAGCACAGGAGATTGTGTACTTAATGTGTTTCGTAGGTCCTTGACACTAAGCACGACGGAAGCTCTTATATGTGCTCAAGATTGGTTACGATTTGCACCACTTTCATGGTTGATCAAGAAGGACTTAGAAGAACTTGAAATTTTGAGTTAGGTGAGAAAGCCTTACCATGTAATATTTCAATATTACAATAGATATTTCAATTCTCATGTTAATTGTGAATTTAATGTAGAGTTATCGACTGCGAGAATGGAATTGAATTTGATATTAATTTCTCTTGATGATTGACCAAGAGTTAGGTAGAATGTTTTTTGAAAGGGGTTTGGTGTTTGCCGAGTGAATTTTATAAAGAACATATATGGGTTTTAGTTTTATTGGGAACAAGGTTATAAGTATTGAAGGAAAAGTTGGTGTCAAATATGTTGTGCTAATCAAGTCCTAAAATATGTTTCCCCAAGAACGATGTTGTCATAATCATGTTTTGACATGAGAACTTGGTTAACTTGATAAGAACAATATTATTATTGAACATCAAAGTAAGTTGTCTTACACCTTGTCGCGACCCGATCTCGCCGCCCCTCGAAAAATATCCAAGGATGGGAAAGGTCGGGTTTAGGGGTACTTTGATCACAAGATTGCAAGCTCTCCCAAGCTCGTACCCCGCGTGACAGTAGGATTTATTTATGCGATCTAATTGTTTATAACAACCTAAAAATATGCAGAAGTCGCCACTAGCCTCATTTTCGGGGGTCGGCTAGAAACCCAATCGAGGGTCGGGAGTGTTCCCTCGATTTCTACGCAACCAGATATCTAGGTTCGGAAACTTGGGTTACGCTAATATTGCTATTAGCGCCCTTTCGGTACCTGAACAGTATTGTTGTGTTTTTCCTAATATGTCCATGCATTTCTTTTTACATTTTCGGGATCATCAATTCCTAGACTAAGTGATCATGCGTGGTTGATCATTTTCATGCTATTCTATTTCTAAAAAATGAAAGGGAAACAAACAATGAATATGAAATTGCAAGACATGAAGTAAACAATCAAGAAAAACAGTTAAACCTAATCATGCAATTCTAAAAAAATAAAAGAGAAAACACAATTAAGAAAAATGAGGGAAAAAAGGAAAACCCGCAACTCGTCGGGTTTTATACAACATGGAACCCGAGACATATGTCGGGAAAATAAGCATTACATGATAACAGTTGGAGTGGACATCGACCTTCACGACATTGACCTTCACCATCTTCACGCCTTCTCCATCTTCGGGATCCTCAACAAGGGCAGCCAAGCTTACACCGCAAGTAACCCAGCAGAAGATGATAGGTCCCATGAGTTCTTCCAGATACTTTAACCTAGTAGTGTATTGAAGCATTCTGGACAAATTGTCAAGCACTGCATTTGCCAGCACCCTGTGACAAGGATCAATTGCGGAAATTACGCATATCATAAAGACAGCCTGGAGCTCTATTTTTTCACTGTGCAATGCAAGATGACACAGAGTAAGGATGATAGTTTCCATCATAGTATGAGGCTATGGACCAGCTGCTAATACATCCCTTGCAGGGACAATCTTTCCTTTCAAGTGAAATACCAATGGAACATCAAAGTTGGAGCATATATCCTCAAACAACTCTTCATGACCTTCCCATGTCTGAAAAAGAACACCAATACGTCTAGCCAAGAACAGCCTTACTCTATAGTCAGAGTCTCGAAGCATTGTGAGCAGTCTCTCAATCAACATCTGACCCACTTTAGGAGATATTAGGACCAAATTGCATATGCTGTCAACAAGCTTTAGACGTCCTGACCAATCAAGAAGTTCAACTTCTGCAATTGCAGACACCATATCTCTGAGTTGTGCCAAACTCTGGTCAAATTCTTCATCTCCAAAAAACACAAGAGAGTCTCCATCTTTTCTGACTCTTTCTAGACGCAACAAAGTTCCTGTGAAGGTGCAAATTGCAGCTACTATATTGCCACAATCCATTTTAAGATTGACTTGCGTCTCCCTCATGCCATTCAGGAGATTCACCATATCCGAAACATTTACTGCAGAAGACCAATATGGATACGAGAAAACGTTATGCAAAATATTCTCTGACACCTTCCTATCACACTCTATTTTCAGTAAACCACATAAAATTTCCCACGTCATTTCAGGTTCCCAGCTTCCAATATTTAACAGAAAATGATATTCCATAAGTCATTTCCCCACCATCTGGAGAAATATCTACATTTTTAGAATCCTTGCCTGCATCCAATTCCATGTCCACAATCCGGCTCTTATCTCCACCACTCTGGCATGAATATTGATCAAGCATCACATCAACAGCAGATGAGCCCACATCAGACTGAGGGCTTCTTTCATACCTTCTACTTTCATAGAGACCAACCAATGCTCTTAAGAGCCTCTGCATGGACTGGCTTATTGCCCTATTAGACACAGCATCTAGAGCATTTCCATTTCTCCACTCTATGAAAATAGGCGAGGAAACAAAGCTTCTAAAGGAAACTAAAATAGCACTTGTTCCATCACGCAACACACTAGAACCCAAACAACCTTGAGAATGAACATCGTTTTGGACTTCTTCAATGACAGCAGCAGCATTATTTAAAAGCTCTGCCAAGAATTTGGCCATATTTGATAGGACTACTACTTCTTCTTTCCTTTGTCTGATGAAATTTAAGGCATATATTAAGTTAGCCAAGTGAGCACATGCAAAGAAAATATCTGACAGAGGCTTGCTTTTAGGATCCTCCAACACCAAAGCTCCTTCAACATGAATCTCCAAGTCACGCAACAGCAGTTCTCTTAGCTCCTTATTGCAACACGAGTCAATTTTTGTCAGAGCTTCCACAGAGCAGTCAAAAATGTGAGGCAAATTGTCACATTGATCTTCTCTCTTGGTTCCACCAGCAACGGCATCAGCATCACTTAGAGGACAGTTTGACGAAGGAGTCCCTTTGTGACAACACTTAAATGGATCATAACCAGAACAAAGGGCAGAAATGGAACCAGGCAACAACAGCACAATTTTCTCATCAAACAGGGTTGAATCCTTCCATCTTAGACCATCTAAGACTGTTCTCAACAGCTTTTTCCTTAGATGTAACATGTCTTGGGGTTTGACCTGTACTCCTCCGTCAACTCTGTCACCACCGCTACTGACTATACGAATATAAGCCTCGCAGCCGTGGGAGAGTTACCTGAGAAACAGAACGAAGAAAAGATCAGAAGCCGTTGCTGTTGATTCTCGGAAACTGAATTCCTGTCGAACTCCTCGTCAAGCCATTCCGTCTTTGATCGAGCGAGCAAGAACAATCCGCCGAACTAGAACAGAGAGAGGTACAGATCGGGAGCGGCTGTCATCACTGGTCGTCGTCGCCGCCGCTTCAATCGATCGAAATCCCCCAAAAACCCTAGACGTCGAGGCACCGATCGGAGAGCCCAATCCGATCGAGAGCCAGATCTCTCCGAGCCCTCTATCAGCACCGCTGTCGTTGTCGTCGTCGTCGTCGCCCCCGACGATTGTTCCGATCGACTCGAATCGCACGCGAAGCAGGGGAAGGGAGCGATGGCGATCGAGTGATTTTCCTCTCCTCGATTCCCCTTTCTTCCTCGTGAGCTCTCAGCCGAGCAAGAGATGAAGACCGTCCGTTTTTCTTCCCCCAGAGAGAGAGCGTGAGAGAGCGAAAGAAAACCATTCAGAGAGAGAGTCCCCTCCCAGAGAGAATCCCCAAAAATGATCGTTCATCCCCGTTTTATATTTTTTTTATATTTTTCATTTTTCTCTCATTTTTCTCTTTTTTTCCGTTTTCCTTATTTATTTATTTTTTCATTTCATTTGTTTTCTTTGTTTTCTTTGTTTTCTTTCATTGATTCCTTTACTTCTTTTTTTCTTTCTCTCTATTTTTCTTTTTTTTTTTCATAATCATTTTTATTTTTATTTTTTTGGCTCTTTATTTTTTTTATATATTTTTGCAAAATGAATGATTAAAATGTCGACGGAAATTTCGAGTGTCAACACACTTTAAGCAGCAGTAGTTTCACTACTATATACTTTATATATGCACCATACTGTCCCATAATAGTAATTGCACTCTAGTTTGACATCATGACAAGTTCGAGTGGCAGTGCATGCCCTAAGACTGCTTAACAAAGTAACTTAGTACAAAGTTCTATCGATTTGAATTGGCTTCTACACGTCTTGAATTTCGGTGACAGTGTCCTTATCAGTTAAGAGGAGAAAAATTTGTCCAAACTATGAGTCTTTTTCTTTTTCCCTTTTTCTTTCTTACTTTTTAGTCTGGTTATGTAACGTGATGGTTAGTCCTAAATAAATATCTGTTTTGTTTTTTTAAATTCTCAAATATTTTACATGGTTTTGGATGCATTTTTATTGAAGTAGTACTTGATGTTCGGTCGTTGGGATTAGGCATTCTTGAGAGAAAGAAAATGATGCTGGTGGAATTGCGGAGGAGTTACAAACGATACTTTCTTGTGTTCTTGGCTAGTTAGTTAGCTGAAATTGCAATGATGTCTTATTTTGTCCTGTGCCTTTTGTTAAAGGTAACTTTGGAGTTTTATGGCGTATTTGATAACGATTATATTCTCTTAACAATTTTTAATTAAAAATATTTTTTATTTTATTTTGAGAATAATTTATGAGAAAAAGAACGTTTGATAACTGTCCAAAATTTCTATTCCCAACTATAAATAGCCAAATAGAAGTCATTGTAAAAGGATGGAACAATTTGACAAGAACCCAATACACTCATTTTCTATGGCTATCATTCTTCAGTTATTATCAATGCATTTATTTTAAGTTGCGTTAGATTTGTTTTGTATTGTAGAATCCGTAGTTTCCTTTCCGAAATAACACAAAACCCGATAAATAAAAAGTTAAAGAGCCAACTTTCGATGAAATATATTTTGATCGAGAATATTCTCGATGAAATAAGAATACAAGTCCCCGATTGGTTGAAAGCGAAGTTTTGACCATCGTTTGGAAACAAATTGTTCGAATTTGTGCCGATCGAAGCTTGTCTGCTCGCATGCGCAGGAGGGAGGGAGGGCCCCTGTTAGGGAAAGGAAAGCTCGTGAAAGTTCTCGGCGATCTTCCCATGGGAAAAATCATGCCGGATATAAATTTTGGAGCTCGAGTCATTAGGCAATTTTCTTCGTTTTTGTGCTATGTTCTCATATTTATATGTGGGTGTTTCGCCAGAATTTATAACATTAAGCAATATTTTTCATCGAGAGTAGTTCCTTAGCTTTTAATTAAAGAAAACTAGGGTCTTGCATTGATTGCGAACATGATATATCTAGGCGAATGAAGAAATCAAAGACTTTATATTGAATCGGACTGTACGGACGCAAGTTATGCTGAAATTCGATTGACGACACAACTTGGAGAATATAAACTCAATAAAGCAACCAAAATCTAAATAAGCTATACTGGAATTTAATCATGACACCATTTGAGAACACGAAACACACTAAATCAAAATTTAATTGATGGCACAACATCAAAGATAGAGATTACATGCCATAATAATTGACGACATGAAGTAGCAAGCTAAACTATGAAAAGTAAAGGAGAATTACCAAAAAGTCTTAAACCTATTGCGGTTGTCTTAATTCACCATTTTTTTTTTTGGCCAATTTAGTTTAAACCTTTTACATTTGTGCCAATTCAGTCCATCCGGCCAAAATTGGCCGGCCAACGTTGACATGGACGCCGTTGTCCGGCAAATGCTGATGTGAAATTTTTAATTTTTTTTTTCGAATTTTTAATATTTTTTTGAATTTTGAATTCTTTTTTTCTTTTATTTTTCCATCATCTTCTTCGCCTCCTAGCTGACCGGAGGCAAGGGCCAGCGAGGGCCGGCAAGACTGGCGAGGGCGAGGCCCCGCCAGAGATCTCAGATTTGGCCGAAGGGGAGGAGTTTTGGGCAAGGGAGTTTTAGATCTGCGAAGAGGGGCTGGAGAGAGGAAGAGAAACTAGAGAAGGGGGCTAGATCCAAGCAGGAAGGAGGCGCCGTCGACGCCGCCCGAACCCCTTGACGCCGTCGCTGCATCGGATCTCTGCCGCGTCACTGTTGCCCGCCAGCATCTGCTTTAGCATAGCCTCGATGCTGTCCTAGAGACAAATCCCTGCTGTTTGTCTCCGTCGCAGCAGCTGACGCCATCTCACCGACTAGCAACGCCGCCGTGCCGTACCCTCATTACGAACAGGTGACAAGCTGCCGCTCGACGTGTCGTCGCCATTGTCTTCCCCCGAAACCCTATCGGCCGCTACGTCTCGATCACGATTGGCCGAGTGTACTCTGCGCTTACTGCAATCGCGCCGCGTGACTCGTCGTCGTCTGCTACGTCGCGCCGCTCGGTCACTTCAAACGAGAGAGAGAGAGAGAGAGAGAGAGAGAGAGAGAGAGAGAGAGAGAGAGAGAGAGAGATAGTCACTCGAAGATTCGCCGGTTGAGGAGGTCGCCTCACTGCTCACTCGGAACCGTTCTCTCTCTTCACCTCAATCCATGCCTTGCGATTGCGCCTCTGGAGTGCGAGCGAGCTCGCAGGTTTTGATAGGTGCCACATTGTGGACGGTGGGCGAGGCCCTGCCAAATCTGGCGGGGCCTCGCCCTCACTAGTGGCCAGCGAGGCTGCCCTCGTCTGCCCTTGCCTCCGGCCGGCGCTGGCCGGCCAGAGGCAAAGAAGGTGATGGAAAAAAAGAATTAAAAAATAAGAAAAATATTTAAAAATTCGAAAAAAAATTAAAAAAATTCCACGTCAAGCATTTGCCGGACGACCGACGTCGACGACGGCGTCGGCCGCCAATTTTGGCCGGATGGACTGAATTGGCACAATTGTAAAAGGTTTATGACTAAATTGGTCAAAAAAAGTTTAAGACTGAATTGACACAATTACAATATATTTAAGACTTTTTTTGATAATTCTCCCAAAAGTAAAGTGATAGGAAAGTAAAAGTATTGAAAGATAGTGAATTTGTTTGATTTGTGTTAACGCCTAAATTTTGCCTTTTTATTCACGAATTTATTGTATGAAAAATTAGGGATTAGTTTCTTAAAAAAGTAAACTAAATAATTTTCATTAAAATGCATGGCGTATGTTTTCGTTAAAATGCATTGCACATGGACACGAGGCCCTGTTTGGTAACACTCCAAACAATGACTAATTCTGATTTTTTGTTCCCAGAATCAGTTTGGGACGAGAATTGCGTTTGGTAAAAATTTTGTTCTCGGGAACAAATTTGTTCCCAGAATCAGTTTTGGAGTAGATTTGAGAATAAAAAAAAAATTGATTCTACGTTCGAGAATCAAAAAAAGAATCAACACAATAAAACTCTTCTTCTTTCCTTCCGCCATCCTGCGACCGTCGCCTGCCACCGCTTGCCGCCGTCCGCCGCCGCTCACCACCGCCGGCCGCCGGTCGCCGGTCCGGCGAGCTCGCCGGAGGCTCGCCTAGCCACTGGAGAGCCTCACCGAGCCTCTGGCGAGTCTCGCCGAGGCTGGGCGAGGCCCGCCTGGCCACCAGCCAGCTCACCTAGCCTGACTGGTGGCCAGGTGGGCCTCGCCCAGCCCCGGCAAGGCCCGCCTGTCCACCGGCGAGGCGAGGCTCGCCTAGCCACTGGCCGGGCTTGCCTAGCCCGACCGGTGGCCAGGCGGGCCTCACCCAGCCCCAGCGAGCCTCGCCTAGCCCCGGTGAGGCCCGCCTGTCCATCGGCGACGCTCGACCTCCCCAGATTTGGCGAGGCCGAGCCTCGGCGGGGCTGGGCGAGCATCGCCGGCAGCTGAGCGAGGCTGCCGGCGACGCTCGGCCGACGAGGGCCAGCCTCGCCGAGGGCCGGCGACGCTCTGGTGAGGTCGCCGCCCTCGTCGGCGATCGCCGGTTCGGCGACCGGCCACAAGAAGAAAAGAAAAATAGGAGAAAAAGGAAAAAAAATGAAAAAAGAAAAGGAAAAAAAGGAAAAAGGTAAAAAAAAAAAAAAAAAAAAAGTAGAAAAAATTATTTAAAAAAAATTGGAACAGAATCAATGGACACGTTATCAAACGCAATTCTATTCCAGAATAAAAAATTTTAGACAGTTACCAAACATGTTCTTTTACTCAGAATAAGTTCAGGAACAAGAATAAAAATAATAATTTCTTGTCAGAATCAATTCTCGGTAACAGAATCGTTGCCAAACGCGCCCTGAGAGCATTTACCTTACGATCACTTCTTATTAAAATCTTAAAAAATAAAAAATCCAAAAAAAATAGAGAAAAAGAAGAGGAAAGGACCGGGCTAGGCCTAGTCCTTTCTGTCCTCTTGTCCTCTGTATCTCTTTTCGCCTGGGCCAAGCCTAGCCTGCGTGCTAGTCTCCTTCCTCCTCACGCCCGTCACGCCTCCACAAGAAAAGAGGGGTGCAAGTCAGAGAGAGGAAGAGGATCGGGAGTGATAGATTGCAACGTGATCTGCGGGTCGGTGCCAGGCCGGCCAGCAATCTGGCGTTAGTCGGTGGCCCTCAAAAGGGAGAGAGGGTGAGCGAGAGAGAGCCGAGAGGGAGATCGAGAAAGGGGACAAGAGAGAGCTTGGGTGGGCTCATTCAGAGAGAGAGAGAGAGAGAGAGAGAGAGAGAGAGAGAGAGAGATGTTTATGTTCTCAAGATATCTAGCGATGGTACCATTCCAATGGTGAAGGAGGAGATGCTCGAAGTTCTGGGAAGAGATTGGCTCAAAAGTTTTTAGGGGTTCTCTACAAGCTCTTCTCAGATAGAGAGGTGAGGGGGTCTTCAATGAGAGACAGAAAGGGAGAGAGATAGCGTGAAGAGAAGGCCGTTGGCCATAGATAGGAAGGCGGGAGACAAAGATGAATCCTTCCGTTCTCAGTGAGTAACGGAGAACCCAGTCGCCGAAAGCTCGCCGGATTCCAAAACTCTGGTCAAGGGCTAACTTTTGCTCCATTCGGAGGACTTCCCACAACCGAGGAAGAGCCCAGCTTGTTGCTTTCTATCCTCGACCGATCGAGGCCTCGACTCGCATGACAAACCAAGTACGATCCTCCTCGAACCTCCTGCTTCGCCCACGTCTTTTTCTCGGCCAGAGGGCAACTCGCCTAGGTGGATGAATTTTCTTTTTTATTTGATGAAATCTTGTCAAACCAAAGTAAGTTCAAGTCGATTCATAATGTTTTGAAAGTAATGCATCATGTTTAGGCTGAGGAACGCTTTTGATTTGAATCCAAGACCCGAGTTCATAAACGCATACCAATTAGGGGTGAGCGGTTCCCGGTTCCTTACAGGTTCCGCTTGGAACCTGGAACCTACCCTCGGGTACATGGTTCCTCATTTTGGAACTCGGAACCTACCCGTGAGAACCAAGAACCTGGAACCTACCCCGTCACGGAGTTCCGGGTCGGTTCCAGGTTCTAATGGTTCCAACGGGTTCTTTTTTTTTTTTTTTTTCATTTTTAGTTTTAAAAAAATGCTTCTATTGGAACTTACTGAATGATTAATTAGCCAAGCTATATTCCCTTTATTTGTGGCATCGATTACAAGTCCTTCATGATCTTGAAGAGCTGCACAATGTCTCAAAGCATGTTTAGAAGACAAAGGCGACGGATAATGCAGATCATGATTTCAATGCTAATCAATGAACCCGATGAGCCAAAGAGACAAAGCTTTGGGAGGGAAAATCATGAAGAAACACACTTCCTAAACTCCACTCTTTATGGTAATGAAAAAACGAAAAACATTTGAGAATATAAATCGCTGTACTTGTCTCTTTTTATCATGTCCTCCATTTCCAAGAATAAATGAAAAGTATAATGACAAATACAACATTTCCGTCCAACTAAAGCATAACATGCAAATAATGAGGTAGTTTTCAGAAGAAGGTACCATTTCTCCTTCCTGAATATTTCTTCGAGCAAAGGGTCCCCATCCATGTATACCAGATTTACCGAAACATATTCGATGCTTTTCTGTCCTCTGAAACAGTAATTTAATATTAGCCATTATGAAAGACACATCAAGCAAAATGTGATGATAAAAATTGGAGGAGCAAATGTACTTGTTAATGACCATGACATAGTTATAATCAACCTCTTGGCTATCGAACCTTCTACATAATCATCCAAGTTAAATCATATATTTCTAGGACAAGGCAGCATGCACCATATAGTTTTTAGTCAATGGATCATAGTTGTTAAATCTTCTAGGCAATAGACTTAACAAAACGGCTCTGGACATGAGATTGAAGCAGAGAATTAAAACATGTAGACAAGGGGAACCAATCTAACCTATGATCGGCGCAATATATCAACTTCTTTGTTATTTGACTCCCACTCTTCTCCAGGCAGTGTAACTGAAAACAAAGATATAGAATCAGTGTAAACTTACATGAGTATCTATCTAACATATCCTTCCTTGAAATCCAACGCCAAAGAAAATAGAAAGAAAGCAAGAGCGAGCGTCATAATAGATTAAAAAATCCAGCTCAAGAAATTCTACCAATGTTAGTTCTGATAAAAGTCGTGAAAATAATATATATCTATATAAGGACTTACTTCCATGCTGTGTCCTGCTCTTGCAGCACACATAACTTGAAAATAAGTAGGACATCTGCTGCATTGAGTGTAGGAACCATGAGTCTGCTTACGTATTACACAACTCTGCACCACAAGCAAAGAAAAGCATTTGAAAAGAAGCACTGAGCATCTAGAAGTTAATGGCAAATAAACTAAGCAATAGACAACAAACAAAATCAACACATCAAACTCAAATACTCAACTGAATAGTAAGCTGCTATAAAGCTATTATGAAATCAGGTTCTCCTCTATTGCTAAACGCTTTTATCATTCCCACAATAAGTACAATCCACCACATCAAAGAAACAGCAATCTTCAAAACTGTAAATCTAAATAAGTATGGATTACCTTCAAAAAAGAAGTTGGAGGAATTCTAAGTATTCCAGTGGCTGGTTCCATGCGGAACCAACATGCGCGTGGTTTTGCCCTGAAGTTGGCTTTCTGAATCATGCGTATTCCAGTGGCTGGTTCTGCATGTGACATGAACCCAGAGCGGCTCGATATCTGTTGGCTTCAAAGCACCCCCTAGAGACCAGCATTTAAGCCAGTCAAAATAATTTCAAGCAAGAAAATACTAACTCACACAACACCAAGACATAGATTTAGAGCAAAAGTCAGACAACTGTGATAATGAATTTCATATGATACGGCTTCCTCAAAATCCCAATAGTAATATTTCTAAAAAATCAAAAGTGATATATCCAATATTGTCACCATGAACGTCAAATAATTTAAAAGTATAAGAAACAACATATGAGGACAAAAGCACCTCCTCCCATGAAAACACCTCAGAACCCTAGCTTGGTGCGGTGCCAGTGCTTGCGCTTCGCGTTGTACCTGAACGATTTCGGCGACAAAAATTAGGCCACAAAAAAATAAAATAAAATAAGAAGACTTTTTTTTTTTTTTTTTGGACAAAACGTGAAGGAATTGGATATGAACCCGATGGTGTTGTCGGTCCGCATGCGAATCCAGTGAGGGATGGGCCTGTTCTGCCTCATCTTCTTCACCAGCTTCTTCTTGATCTGGCGACGGCGAGCACGCGGCGACGATGGCGCGACGGCGATGAAGGCACGAGTCTCAATACACCAACGGTGGCATGAACGGCGCACTGAAGACGGCGGCAGTCGCGGCTCAACCCACGGCCAAGGGGGGAAGAGCTTAGTTCGGGCGAAGGTGGTGACGGTTCGGAGCAACGATGGCCCGGACGGCTGAGCAAGCGGCAGCAAGAGGTGGTGATGGTGGCTTGGGGACGGCGGCGGTGCCTCACGGTGGCGCGGACGGCAAGACAGCTCGTCGGGCTCAATGGTGAGGCGGCTTGTTGGATGAGTAGTGGGTGGTGGGGGTTCGGTGGCCAAGAGGTGGTGGTGAGTAGGGCATGGGGCGGCGGTGTGGTGGTGGGTGAAGCAGCAACCGGCGAGAGGAAGGAAGAAGAAGAAGAAGAGGTGGGGGGGTTCGGCCGAGAGAGGGGGAAAGAGAAGAGAGAGAGAGAGAGAGAGAGAGAGAGAGAGAGAGAGGAAAAGAAAAAAGTGGGGGGCAGGAAGTGACGTGAGGAGGAAAAAGTGGAGAAAAGAGAGAGAGAAAAAGAAAGGGAAAGGGGGGAAAATTGAACATAAGGGGGGAAAACCGCGTGGAAGGAATTAGGGTTTTTAATTTTTTAACTTGGCCGGTTCCGGTTCCTCAGGTTCCGGTTCCTATGGGAATCGGAACCGGAACCGGAACTGAACCGGTCCCCTTAGAACCGGAACCGAACCGGAACCTCCTTCGGTTCGGTTCCGGTTCCCGGTTCTACCCGGAACCACGCTCACCCCTAATACCAATTGTTTGATGTTTTTCTTGAATGAAATATGTGTAAAATTGCTAAAGAGGAGGAGAGATGAGGCTGAAACTTCATATTTCGTTTAGAACCTTGAAGTCTTTTATAAAGACAAATACATAACATAAAAACACCATTAAAATAGGACGCATAACTACCCATATTCCGCATAAAGTACTTACTCTACTAATACCTAAAAACTAGGACAACCAACATACAAATTAGCTAAGGGCGCATTTTGTAACGATTTTTTTTTATGTTCCAAATTATTTTTTTTTTAATTTTTAAATAATTTTTTTACTTTTTCCATTAATTTTTTCATTTTTTTTTTATTTTTTTTTTCCTATTTTTTTCTCTATTCTTTTTTATCTTGTGGCCGGGTGGGCAAGCCTTGCCAGCAGTTGGGTGAAGCTCGCCCAACCCCACCGAGGCTTGGCCTTGCCGGTGGCCAAGCAGGCCTCGTAGGGGCTAGGCGTTGCGAGGCTTGCCCAGCCTTGGTGAGGCGGGCCTGGCGAGGCCTACCTAGCCCCAGCGAGGCTCACCTAGCATTGTCGATGGCCAAGCGGGCCTCGCCCAGCCTCGGTGAGGCTTGCCTAGCCACTGGCGAGGTTGAGCCTTGTCGGTGGCTGGGCTTGCCTTCGACGAGCTCGTCAGATAGGTTGTTGGCGATCAGTGGTGGCAAACGATGGCGGGCAATGGCGGACGGTGGCGGATGGCGGTTATGGGATGGCGGTCGATGAAGAAGAAAAGAGAAGAATAGTTGGTTTTGATTCTCAAATTTGTTCCCGGAACAAGAATCAACTTTTTTTTTTGATTTTATTCCAAATTTGTTTTTGGGAATAAAATTTTTACCAAACGCGATTTTGTTCCAAAATTAATCCCGAGAACAAAAAATCAGAATTAGATACTATTTGGCACGTTGCCAAACAGCCCTAAACGTGACTCCACTAACTCTTAAAATCTAGAATAACTGAAAAACCAAATTAGCAAAACATGTAGAAAAAACAACTATTATTTCAACAATCCATCCCTTAAACTAATGTTTACTAACATTTAGTTTAAAGTCTTAACTATTTTTAACGTGCAAACATTTAGTAACCTTCTGAGCTTCACAAATGACTCCATCTTGAGGGCTTTAGTGAATATATCAGCAAATTGATCTTCACTCTTGCAATAGACTATATCAATTGTTCCATCATTGTTAGGATCTCTCAAGAAATAAAACTTCACATCAATGTGCTTGCTTCTTCTATGTAGCACATGATTCTTGAAGAGTTTGATTGCTGAGTTGTTGTCACAAATTTTTTTAGTAGTTCCTAGTTGCTTGAATTGTAGTTATTCAAGAATTCTTCTTAGCTAAATAACTTGACAATTACTAGCTGTTGCAACAACAAATTCAGTTTCTATACTTGACAATGTAACAATTGGTTGTTTCTTGGATAACCATGAAATAATACATGTCCCAAACATAAAAGCATAACCCTAAGTGCTCTACCTATCATCTTAATCTCCTGCATAGTCACTATTAGTAAATCCCAACAAATTGGACTTTTCATCATTATTGTAAAATAGCTCAAAGTCTCTAGTTCTTTGCAAGTAATGAAGGATTTTATTGGCAGCTAACAAATGCATTTTTGTAGGATTCTCCATATATCTACTGATTAAACTCATAGAATACATTATGTCTGGGTCTTGTTGCAGTTGGATACATCAAACTGCCTACAATTTGTTTGTAAAGTGTGCTGTCAAACTTCCTCCCTTCATGATCTTTGTATAACTTTAAGCTAGATTCAACTAGAGTGTTTACATGATTACAATCCTTCATTTGAAGCCTCTTCAAAATTTATCCCACATATTTCTTTTGAGAAATTGTACCACTTTTATGCCAAGAAAATAATGCATCATACCGAGATCAAACATATCAAACTCATCCATCATAAATTACTTGAATTCTTCAAACATGGTATCACAATTTCTAGTAAATATAAGATCGTCAACATACAAACAGACAATAAACATTTTCCTTTTATCTCCAATATTGACAAAAAATGTATGCTCATAAGGATATTTTGACAAACCAATTTTAAGAAAATAAGTTTAAATACAACTATACTAAGCTTCGAGGGGCTTATTTTAGCCCATAAAGAACTTTCTTCAATCTATTAACTTTATGCTCATTTCCAATCTTGACATTACCAGAAGGTTGCTCAACAAATACTTGTTCCTCCAAGTACCCATGCAAGAATGCCAATTTGATATCTAGCTAGAAAATAGGCCAAGAATTTTGTGCTGCCAATGCAACCACTAATCTGATTGTGTCATGTCTCACAACTGGAGAAAAAACTTATGTATATTCGATTCCATATTGCTGCTTGTATCTCTTGGTTATCAAACGTGCTTTGTATTTGTCAACTTCACCATTTTCTTTTAGTTTTGTTTTAAAGACCCACTTTACACCAAATGTTTTTTGTACATTTGGAAGATCGGATAACTCCCAAGTATCGTTTCTTTTAATGACATTAATTTAATCATTCATTGCTTTTCGCTATTTTTCTTCTTTGATAGAACTCTCAAAAGTTATAGGGTCATAGTATGAAAATAAGGCAAAGTAAGTAATTGAATCTTCAATTCTAGTTACATTGTAATCTTCCATGAGATAAGTACATTAACAATGTCAAAATTGTATATGACGCTCACTATGGTACCAAAAGTTTCCGTCGGATTATTTAAATGCCAAAAAATTTGAAAAACTATCATTTTAGTACCAACTTGGATCAGATTGACCAGAAATTTGACGTGACTTTTTTATATTAATTTTTTAGGTTGACGTGGCTCGACGGAGAGCACAATCAGCATCTAAACCACAAAAACGACGTTCATTTGGCTTCTTTCCCCCAAATTGAAACCCGAAATCCCCGAATTGAAAGAGAGAGAGAGAGAGAGAGAGAGAGAGAGAGAGAGAGAGAGAGAGAGGCACAACGTCTTCTTCCCTGAAGAATGACACCAGCAGCGAATGGCACCGGCAGCGCACCGGTAGCAGCACCAACAATGGCACCGGTGGCGGCGGTGGCGGCGGCGGTAGCGCACTAGTAGTGGCACCTTCAACCCCTCTTCTTCCTCCTTCTCCTCCGCCCTCGCCTCCTATTATTTCTCCCACTTCTTGCTTGAGCAAGAATCTCATTCTCTCCTCGCCCACCTGGTCGAGAATCTACAATGGTGGTCGAGCGGCGAGGAAGAAACCCTAACCCTAATTTCAATTCATGTACGAGCTAAACAGTGTCGTTTTTGCGAGGGTGTCCACGTATGAGGGCAAAACGATGTCATTTCTTGAAGAGGATGGAAAATGACGTCATTTAAAAGCCGAGCAACTTTTAAAAAAAATAAATATAAATGCTACGTAATCATTTTGGCTGGAATTTCTCATTGGTGGCACCAAAGTGATCGTTTTTTCTTCGATTTGGCACTTATGTGATCCAACGGAAACTTTTGGCACCAAAGTGAGCGCCATACACAACTTATGGCACCAATAGTGTACTTATCCCAATCTTCCATCCAAGCATGCATTTTTCTAACGTGGCGAAGAGATTGAGCTTCTTCTTCATTGACTTCAACAATTGTTGGTGCAATTCCACTAGCTATAGAAGTTGTATTTGATGAATTTTTGGGCATACAAGGTGCTGAAATCTACTCATGTTCAGCATCATTGTCATAAAGGACTTGGGTAGGCTACTGCCTATTCCAATCCCAAGTGTTCTCTTTATCAAAAACATCCCTACTAGTCACAATATTCTTTGTCAGTAGATTGAATAATTTATATGCTTTGGATGCTTCCCTTACACTAAGAAAGACATTTTTTAGCTTTGTCATCAAGTTTCTTCATTTTCTCATTTGGGACATGGGCAGATGCGATGCATCCAAAGATTCTGAACTAATCTACAACCGGTCTTCTCCCACTCTAAGCCTTTTTTCTGGTTTCATATTTTGAACAGCAAAAGTTGGACTTCTGTTCAAACCATGAATACTTTAATTTATTGCTTCTGGCCATAAAGTCTTTGGAACTCCTCCTATTACCAATAAACTTCTCACCATGTTGAAAATAGTTCTATTTTTCCTCTCAGATATACCATTTTGCTGTGGTGTATATGAGGCTATAAGCTCTCTTCAAATGCCATGCTTTGCACAAAAAATTTCAAATTCTTTTTAGCAATATTCACCACCACGATCTATTTGAAGGGTCTTAGGGCGTGCATAACAACTATTATGTTCCATAAATAGTTTCTAGAACAGAAATAGATTTTTCCATTTTTATTTCTAGAAGAGTTTCTAAACAAAAATAACTGTTTAATAACGACACAAAATTTCTACTATAAAAATAGAAATTCGTTTGATAACGATACAAAATTTCTTCATTTTGGACGGCGGTGGACTAGCGGATAGCGGTGATGGACGGTGGCAGACCAGCATATAGAAGTGACGGACGGCGGCGGATTAATGGATAGCGGCAGCCGGCGATCAGTGATCGGTGGCGGTGGCGGTGGCGGCGGCCGGTGACCAACGGGGCCGGTGGGCGGGCGGCGATCAATGGACGATGGTCGGTGGCAACGGATGAAGGATCGGTAGATGAACGATGAGAAATTTTTTTATTTCTCATTTCGATCAAGAAATAGAGAAGTAGAAAATTTCTATTTTTTTTATTTCTATTCAAAACTTATTTTGGAATATAAATCTATTCCAGAAATAGAAAAAATGGAATAAGTTTATCAAACGGATTTCTATTCTAGAAATAGGTTTGAATTAGAAAAATTGTTTTGGAATAGAAATAGGCAGTTGTCATACACCCCTTTAATGGTCTTTGTTGCTTCATTTTCCACACGAGTTTTAAAGCATTTGAATGTGGAGAAAGCTTATGATTTTTCTTGTAAAAAATAAACCCAAGTTTTTCTGGAAAAATATCAATGAAGGTAATTAAGTATCTTTTATTTCTATTAGAAGATGGGTTTATAGGATCACAAATGTCTGAATGCACCAGCTGCAAAACATCCTTTGCTCTCCATGACTTTTCGTTTGAAAATTGAGAATGATGTTGTTTGCTAATAACACATTCTTCGCAGACTTGGGAAGGAGTAGTAATTTCAGGAAGACCTGTCATAATACTTTTCTGTTGGAGGGTCTTCAATCCACAAAAACTCAAGTGACCATAGCGAAAGTGCCACAGTCATAAGGGATCTTTCTTTTCAGCCATCAAACAAGATTGAATATTTTCAATCTTTAATGGAAACAATCTATTTGAACTCATAGGAACAATTACAATAGCACCTCTAACATAATCATAAATTTCATAAAGCACCCCTCTTAATGGTGATAATATAACCATTTCCTTGTAATTGACCAGCACTCAATAAGGGAATCATGCCATGTGTTTATTTGGACAACTAATTTTTATACACATTAAACTTATTGCTTAACTTTTAATTAACATTATAAGTCAATGTGGATGTGATTATAAAACAAAACCATGACCCACATATGTATATTTTATGAATAATAGATCATGGTAGAGATTATAACCATTATCACAAAGGACTTAACTTGCCAACTTCTAGAAGGAAAAGTCGACGGTGCATAAATTAAAGTACGAATTACTCTAGATGCCATATCATAGATCATTAAGTATAAATTAATTCCGTAATTAGCGAATTATGGCACTTATTTTATGTAGTTAATTATTTTATTGGAATATTTGTCAGCCACCATCATTCTTAGGGAAGTTAAAAAAAGAAAAAAAGGATGCGTACTTTAAGATTGTCAATTGGGATGTTAGGCCCATGTTGTCTTTCGGCTCAAAAAGAGGAATTAACAAGACAACTTCAAAATCCAGTTTGGTATTTCTCGTGCTGACGTGTACCCCTTGAATCCCACATGAAAAACACAAAAGCCGATACAAGTGCACCTCTTTGGTTGGGGATATGGGCCCGACCCACGTGTTATCAGGCCCACTTCCAAGGTCCGACCACGACACGCTATTGTTAGTATTAATTTTTTTGCATATTCACTCCTTATAATTGTAAAAGAAAAAACACTGTAATTTGTTTGAATTAATAGGGAAAAAAAGTTTTTCTAAAATCTAGCAATTTGAGTTGTGTAAAAAAAATCATAGTACCAAAAAAAATAAAAAATACTAACAATAGCATATCGGGGTTGCACATGCAAAAAGAAGAGTTTGGATCAAATGAGGTTTTTTTTTTTTTCAATATTTAATTACTCCTAGTTGGTACTCGGAAGTGGGCTCAATAACATGTGGGCCGGGCCTAGATCCCCAACCAAACAGGTGCACTCATATCGGCTTTTGTGTTTTTAGGTGAGATTCAAGGGGTACACGCTAGCATGAGAAATACCAAACTTGATTTTGAAGTTGTCTTACTAATTCCTCTTTTTGAGCCGAAAGCCGAAATGCGCCTAACATCCCAATTGCCAAACTTAAAGTATGCATCCCTTTTTCTTTTTTTAATTTTCCTAAGAATGATGGTGGCTGACAAATATTCAATAAAATAATTAACTACATAAAATAAGTGCCATAATTAGCTAATGACGGAATTAATTTATACTTAATGATCTATGATATGGCATCAAGAGTAATTCATACTTTAATTTATGCACCGTCGACATTTTCCTTCTAGAAGTTGGCAGGTTAAGTCCTTTCTGAGAATGGTTACAGTCTCTACCATGATCTATTATAAAAAAAAAATACATATGTGGGTCATGGTTTTGTTTTATAATCACATCCACATTAACTTATAATGTTAATTAAAAGTTAAGCAATAAGTTTAATGTGTATAAAAATTAGTTGTCCAAAAATCATCACCCGTCATTTGCAAATAAATGGTGGATTAAGGTTTCATTTGTTTGGTAGTAAATAAACGATTATGAAAATATTTTTTTTTTAAATAGTTATTTATATCATTTACGAAAATGAATGAACGAAAAAATATAATTATCATCCACGAAAATATTTAAAAATAAATTATTATTTGTAATGTTAACACTTTTTTATAGACTAATTATTTTAAGTGATATAATCTATTATTTTTAGGAAAATATCTTCTAATTATTTATATTTTGCAAAATAAACATAATTTATTGTAATAATCAGGCCAAGCTTGTAATGGGCCTCAATTTGCTATCCAAGCATGGCGGGGTTGAGGAAAAATGCGAACCAAGGTTTCACCCAAATAAAATTAAAATGAGAAAAAAATAATTGTCACGGCCTATCGCTCAGGGACTATCTTAGTAATGGGTGTTCTTCGATTGGCCCTATTGAAAGGGAACAAGCACACTAATTGATCAATCAAGACTGAAAATATGATCTTTAGTTTGATAAACGCTCCGTTCTTACTTTTGCCATTGATGTGCCTTTTTTCAGATTCTTTGGCTGCGCATGACAAAATTTCTGAAACAAAAATTGATTTCTAACCATAAATCAATTTCTTAATTTCTATTCCCCGAACAAGTTTTTAAGTAAAAAACCCGTTTGATAACGACTCAAAATTTCTATTTTGAAACAGAAATCCATTTGATAATATAACAAAATGTCTATTTCTAGGAATAGAAATTGATTATATAACAATATAGGAAATCCTCAAATACAAAATAATAGTCGAAATAATACTAAAACAACATAAGAAATCCTCAAATACAAAATAATAGTTGAAATAATACTAATACATTACAAAAGTTGAAAATATAATTTCATGGAATTTTCAGCTCATCCCTTGTCATTTTATTAGCAATTGTTTTCCTAAGCGTATTTATTTGGTTTCCCTCCTCGGTCAATGTATCGTTTGCAAGCTCATCTTGCGTAGGCTTAGACAAGTACTGCGGAAGTATGAATATGGGTGCCATCAATGGCGCCTATATAACATTGTTATTTTATCAAAAACTAGTATTATACAAGATTATCAACAAAATAAAATTAATGGTGTAAAGGAATATATGAGAATTCTACCTTAAAGTAATGTTTATGGTTAAGAACCAATCGGGGGAAGGTTGGTTTATTTTGATTCTCAAATTGAATCAGTCCAGTTGCTCATCCCTAATTTCTTTATTGTTGCTCAATGAACCTTTAATGGCCCTTGCATAGCAAAGAGAGAGATTCTCTTGAATCTCTTGCCTTTGAATTAAAATTCAAGATTGTGTAACAATCTAATTATCTTGATTTTGCAAGAATTTTGAATCCGTAAAAAAAAAAAAAAGTTAAATTTCTAGGCATGTTTTTTTTTTATTCATCTATTACGTAATGCTTTTTATTCATCTATAACGTAAGAACTTTTTCTTCAACTGGTCATGCGCTTGCCTTTCATCCTAAAGAGGAAGTTATAAAAAAAAATTGAAAAAAAATGCAAAAAAAAAAAAAAACACGAGCAAAATAAGAAAAAGAAAATTAGCAATAATTTGTGAAGTTGTGGTTATGAGTGAATTAAGTTAGCAAGAAAGTGTAAGGTTTTTTTATATAGTTTGATTTCAGTTTCTGATTTCTATTTTAGAAACTGAGAAGTTAAAAATTTCAGTTTCTCGATTTCTTTAATTTTTCTATTTCTAGAATAGAAATCTGTTTGAGAAATAGAGAAATCAAATTGCGTTACCAAACGGATTTCTGTTCGAAACCTATTCCGGGGAATAAAGAAACAGAGAATCGAGAAACATAAATTTTGTCATGCGTGCCCTTTCTCCTCAGGCTAAGAAAGTAATGCGCTGAAACATTAAGTAAATGAGTCAGAAAATTAAACAAGGCTAACTTAATGCATGATTTAGGAAACAATTTGAATTTTTTTTTTTTTAAGGGAACAAGTTTAGGGGTATTGCCTAAATGACAAACCTAAGGCACATGATTAGGCGTGGGTTCTCCCAAGCCCATATCTCGAGTGACATTGGGGTATTCTTAAGAATTTCGTAATAAGAAGTCGCCACTAGTTTATTGGGATTGGCTAGAAATCAAGTGAAGTATTGGGAGAGTACCTCACTTCCTACGCAACTAGAGAATCTAAGGTCATGGACTTGATTACACTAATTAACCAATTAGTGCCATTTCGTTACCTAATCTTTTTCATTTAAAAAAAAATTGTTAAGAAGTTTGGATTGATTTTATACATATTCACTAACATGTGAGGTGATTATGTGGGTGCACAATTATTAAAATAATAATCACAGCTACCAAAATCTTAATTAAAATAAAATTACAGTAAAATTGAGCAAGTGTAATTAAACATAATTAAATACGCAAATTAAACACACAATATAATCAATGTTCAAGCAAATAAAAGCCTAATTACACTAAGAATGCAAAACATGCCAATTTCCAACCAACCCTACATTTTTTAATTTTTCAAAATTTTTAATTTTTAATTTTTTAAATATATTTTTAAATATTATTTAAATATTATAATATTATAATATATTAAAACAACCCGGGTTAGATCCTTGGGTTGGGTCCGACTCGATTTGTTGAAAAGATGGCCCAAACTCGGATCGGATTAAGCCAGACGGCCCGAGCCTAAATCGAGCTAGGCCACGGGACCCAAACCGGCAGAAACCTAGCTAGGTTGGGCTGATGTGCAAGCCCAATTTGGTCTAATTTTTTTTAAAATAAAGCTCATATGCAAAAATAGCCCAAATTCGGCCCAAAATTTTCAAAAACCCTACCCAGTTCGCGATTTGCGCTAGACTTGCTTCGAAGACCATACCCTACCCGATTTGGAGGTTTTGTCTTACTTGGTTTTGACCCGGTTTTGCCTCTTCTCTCCCCTGCTCCTTCATGGCGTTGACGAGGGATGGTTGGGACGTCATCGAGTGGACAGGCGGCGATGGCGATGACGGGCTTGATGGTGACGACGATGACAATGGGCTTGATGGCAATGACGGTGACGACGTTGACTCAGTCGACGGTTGGGACGCAATGGGTGACGGCACGAGTGGTGACTTAGCGATGGTGGGGGCACAGTGGGTGACGGTATGATGGTGGCAGCTTGGTGCAGCGATGGCGTTAGGATCTCGCGGTGGCTCGGGGCTGGTGCTACGGCAAGGTTGGCTTGGAATGGTGGGGACCCGACACGGCAGCGATCATCAGGATGGCGGCTGGCAGCGGCACAATAATGGCGCTCGTGGCTTCGAGCTGGGTGACAGCAGCAACGATGGCATGGAGGTGTGGTGACGGGTAGCTGTAGAGACGAGCGGAGGTACAACGATGCGGGTTGTAGGTGTCGGGCAGAGGTGCGGTGATGGGCAGGGCATCCGCTCGGCTGAGGGCTGTAACGGCAATGGCGTCCTGAGCTTTAGCAATTGCGAAACAATAGTCGTGGTGGTAAAGCTCCCAACGTCGCTCAAAGGGCGGCGGCTTGGATGGTGTCGGGCAGCGTTGATGATGCCTCCTCTGGTTTCTCTCTTCTCTCCAATCCTCCTCTCTTCGTTCTGTCTTTTTGGTGCTCGTCTGTTCATGCCCCCCAGTCCCCTCTCCACTCGATTTTTCCTTTTCTCTCCCTTCTTTCTTTGTGATGCTAGCCTCCTTTTCTTCTACTCATTGGCACGTGACCTCCTGCCGTGCTAGCTACCGCTGCCGGCCTACCCCTCGACCGTAAGCTCTAGTCGAGCATTGTCCCTACCTTCCTCGTTCCCCTTATCCCCTATTGTTTTCTTTCCTTTTGCTCTATTTTGCAGGTCACATGAAGGACAATAGAGAAGGAGGTAGGCCAACGAGCCGAGCTGAGCGGAGGAAGGGCTTAGGCCTTTGGCCAAGATCGGATTTGGCCAAACCCAACCCCCTAAGCTCTCTTCTCTTTTCTATTTTTCTTTTTTTTTTTTCTAATATTTTTTAAAATAATAATTAATTTTTTATCAACAGCTGCCTCTCTTTGAATGTAGCCTCCAAGATGTTGCATTAAAAAATAGAAGACACTTAAATTATTTCGGTGGTAGAGAGACCTTTGGTGCATATGCTTGCACTAGGTCAAGCTATGGAAGTGTATCGTGTTGATAAGAGGAAGAGAGACTCCGAGTTACAAAAGCACACTGTGCCATAAGAAAAAAAGAAAAAAACTCTGGGTTACAGAAGCACGCTATGTCGTAAGAAGAAAGAAAGACCCTGGGCTACAGAAACACACCATGTCATAGGAGGAGAGAGAGACTCCGGGTTACAGGAGCACACTGTGTCATAGGAAGAAAGAGAGATTCCAGGCTACAGAAGCACACCATGTCATAGGAAGAAAGAGAGACTCCGGGCTACAAAAGCACATTGTGTCATAGGAAGAAAAAGAAACCCCAGGCTACAAAAGCACACCGTGTCATAGGAAGAGAGAGAAAGACCTTAGATTACAGAAGCATGCTGTGTCATAAGAAGAAAGAGAGACTCCGAGCTATAAAAGCACACCGCGTCATAGGAAAAGGGAAGACCTCTGGCTACAAAGGCTCACTGTGTCATATGAAGAAAGAAGACCTTCAGTTATAAAAGCATTTCATGTCATAAGAAGAAAGAAAGACTCCGGGCTACAGAAGCACGCCGTGTCATAGGAAGAAAGAGAGACTCCAAGTTACAAAAGCACTTCGTGTTATAGGAAGAAGGAAGACTCTAGCTATAGAAGCATGCCGCATTATAAGAAAAAAAGAGACTCTAGGTTACAAAAGTACTCCATGTCATAAGAAGAAGGAAGACCCCGAGTTATAGAAGCATGTTGTGTTATAAGAAGATAGAGAAACTCCGGGTTATAAAAGCACTCTGTGTCATAGGGAAAAAGAGAGACTCCGGGCTACAAAAATACTCCGTGTCATAGGAAGAAGGAACACCCCGGGTTACAGAAGCATGCCATGTCATAAGAAGAAAGAGAGATTCCGGGCTACAGAAGCATACCATGTCATAAGAAGAAAGAGAAACTCCGGGTTACAAAAGCATTCCGTGTCATAAGGAGAAATATAGACTCTGTGCTACAAAAGCACTCTATGTCATCAGAAGAAGGAAGACTCTGGGTTACAGAAGCACGTCGTGTTATAAGAAAAAAGAGAGACTCCGGGCGCTATAAAAGCATTCCGTGCCATAAGAAGAAGGAAGACCCCAAGCTACAGAAGCATGTTGTGTCACGAGTCGCAACCGTTCTGATAAGAATTTGATTCCTAGAGAAGTTGATGATTAACGTTACATCCCGGAGCAAGATGATAGTTTTGCGCCACAAGATACTAATTGACATCGAATGTTTTTTAAAAAAAAACAGTCGGACTTAGCTTGATTAGCTTGTTCAATTAATGCTGCATATTACCAATATGTCTCTTGATAACGTCCTTAATGACATTTGCTCAAGTGAAGTTTGATAGGATCCCTAGAAACCAAAGGTTCATGGTCAACCTCAAATCATGTCATTTATAAAGGTTCATGTTCAGTATCTAACCATGCTGTCATCGATAAAGGTTCATGTTCAGTATCTAACCACGCCGTCTTCAAAGATTTATGGTCAACATTAAACCATGTCATTTATGAAGGTTCATGGTCAATCTTAAACCATGTCATCTACAAATATTCATTGGTTTTTCTCAAATCATGCATTTTCAACCCGGTCGATTCTCATTATCATCATCTTGATCATTATCATTATCATTGTCATTATTATTATTATTATTATTATTCTCATCAATTATTATTATTATTATTCTTATCATTATTTATTTTATTATTATTATTATTATTATTATTATTATTATTATTATTATTATTATTATTATTATTATTATTAATGTTCTTATTGTTATTATTCTTATATTAGTATTATTATTGTTGTTGTTGTTTTGAGAAGGGAATATAGACTTAGAGGTAGTGCCAAATGAGCCAACGGCATTCGATTTGACGAGAGTTCTTCCACACCTATACCTCACGTGACATAACCCTATGCAAAATATGGGAGAAAATCTCACTTTTCGCATAACCAGCGATCTTGGAAATGGAGACTTGATTACACTAGTTCTAAAACTAATGCCCCTTCATAACCTAAACTTGACTATCTGCTAACCAAAGTATAAAGATGACCTATAAAAGATTTTAAGATTCATCCTAACCGTTCTAAAAGTAAAAATTACAATCAATATACGAAGAAGACACAATCAAATGTAATTTAAATGAACAACATAATCAGTAACCTAGCATCATCTCTAAAAAGAAAATGGCATCCAAAAAACCTTTGGTGAAGCGGCTTGTTCAATTAGGATTCAATTTTTTTAAAAGGATTTTCTCACTTTCTAAGCAAAAGCTATCTAAAAGCTAAATTTTAGGCTTTTTTTCCTAGGATTTCCAATTTTTCTGAAATTTTTAATTTTTTAATGAATTTTCTGGATTTTTTTTTATTTTTTAATGATTTTAAGTTTGTTATTATTATTTTTAACTTTTTTATATTTTTAATTCAGATACGGGCTTCGGGCTGGCTCCGGGCTGGCTCCGGTTTGTGGGTCTGGGCCATGGACACAAATGGGCTTATTCAAAACACGCCCATTTGAAAAGAAAATCACCAAGCCCATTTGTTGAGAAAAAAAAAACACTAAGCCCATCTTGCTTGAAAAAACTCAGCCCAAACACCTCTAAGACTAAAACCAGCCTGATTATACTAAAACCACTTAAGTCCAAGATCCGTCAAGTCTAATTAAGCCCGAAGTTCATTAAACTAAACTAAGCCCACTTACACCAATCCTCTCGTCTTCTCTAATTTTTTTCTCCTTTTTTCTTTCTGTCTCTCCCCTTTTTTATTTTTATTTTCATATTTTCCATTATTCCTTATTTTCTCTTCCCTTCCACTGTCCATCATCTTCCTCCCGAGAACTTCTTCCCTTCGAAACTCCTCTTCAACCGAACCTCACCGGCGACTTCAATGTTGCCGAAACACGTGATACAAAACGGCATCCATTCCAATAGAACGAGCACACAAATGTTTGGATAGGAAACTAACCATGGCGGTCTCTAACCGCGGGCTTCTCCGGCTTAAGGAATGGCATCTCCGGCGGCGAGGTGGTCACGGCCAACTTGAACGATGAGGAATATGCCACCAAAAAAATCAAAGAAAACGCCGATTCAGTCTCAGTTTAGTGACTTAGCCCGACCCAATTAATGAGACTTTCAGAAACCAAAGCATTCATAACGGACAATGAACGATGAGAAACCGCAAAAGCCTCGCCTTTTTCTCCACGGTAATCCCACCCAGAATTCGAAAAACTCAAACTTTTCAATTTTACCGCACGGACAAGATAGAGAGAGACACCCATATTCAAGAAAAAGCGTCCACACAAACAAAGACGGTACCTTGTCCAGACGATGACGACCCAACCGGGCCCCGAGAGTCGAGGGTGTGATGATGGTGGCGGCGGCCGTCGTGGCGGCCGTAATCGATCCGGATCTCCGTCACGGCTGCCGCCGCTGCCACCGCCTCGGGCTGCCCGACCCGTTCAACCGTGGGCATCGCCGGCAGCGCTCGCTTTCTCGTCACTCGCTCTGCGAACGCGAGCGAGCGAGAGAGCGAGAGAGAGAGAGAGAAAAGTTTTCTTGAGCGGCAACCGTCCTCTGCTTTTTAGATCGGGAAAAGAAAGGACTGCACCGTTACGCTTCCTGTAGATTATCGCTATAGATAAGAAGAGGCCGTGAGCGTAACTTCTTATAACTACATTATAGATTGGGAAGTTATTTTCGAATTCAAAATTCATAACCGTCTGTAATAACTGCTTTTAGTGGAGTATAAAATCGCACTTTATGATCTTTATAATGAACTGTCACACAAATTAATGACAGCACGTTTGTTTTTCTCTAATTTCCTCACAAGTTTACATTGCTTGCAACCTTTCAAATCCGGTAATTGCACGTCTATTTTTCTTTTTGGCATATTGTCCCATTTATATTCCAGCTCAAAATTAGCATATGACCCTTTAACAATTTTGTTTATTCAATTTGATCATCTCCTTTTGGGTAAAGTTCCTTCGTTTTTTTCTGGGCAAAACAAAACCACTTTTATTTATGGAGCACCAAAAGACACGCAACACGTGACACAATACGACACGACACGCTGACACGCTATTTCTAAAAAAATAGAGAATTCCGACACGTGTTTCGACACATTATATATTAAATATATATTTTATATATAAATGAAAAAATAAATAATAATAATAAAAAGAGGATATAATTAATTTATACTCAAAATATTAATCAAACATTTGTTAATATCATTCATTGTTTTAATTTGATAGAAATTGAACGAGAAATTCAAAAATTTCAAACATGAAAAAGTAAACTTGAAGGAACATGTTCTGTTTTCTTATACTTGTTGGAGATTAGTGAGATTTCTTATAGTCCTAGACAGAGTTTAGAGTTCATGATATAGACTAGCTTGGAGCTCCTCTGCAAAACAAGGTTCGAGAAAAATGAAAATCCAGGACAAGAACTCTCGAAGTATGACCAAAATAAAATGAAATCACTAGATTCACCATGGAAAATGTGAGAGATAACTCACAAGCCAATAACATGGATCAAAAGGATAATTCGCAAGCGATGCTTGCGAGAGGCGGAAAGAAAAAAAAAAAAAAAATTATAACTTTAAGTACGATGAGAAGAGGGGCATTCCATTGTCACTCACGGGAAGATCAGGACTTTTAAGTGAGAAACTTGAGAGTAAGAATTTTTTTTTCCTTTATTTTTGTTACTTTCATTATTTTTTCATATATTTACATTCTGACCCCTCAAGTATTGAAATTTTTTAAAATTGACCCGTGCATGTTGGAATTGCATGTCGAAGCGTGTTAGAAAGATTGACCACGTGTCGGATTCTCCGACACTTGTTGACCGCGTGTCAGATTTTCCGACACTCATTGATTGTGTGTCTAAACGTGTCGGAGTGTGTCGGACACGTGTCGGAGCGTCGGACACGACACGAAGGCTTTTGGAGAGTGTCAGTGCTTCTTAGCTTTTCATATGATGGGGTAGACTAAATTTGAATGCCTTACATGCTTTCTTTATTTTCAATTGCTATCTCCTCAACATCCGTGGCATCAATTTCCCTAGTATCTTCTCCTTCCTTGTCAGTTTCATCATGTTCTTGGTTCACACCAGCATCTCCATCTGAGTCATCATCTTTAGTCTATTTCACTTCTGTTTCTTCACCATCACTCTCTTCTTCAGGTTCTTTCTCACTTTCATTTTCTTCTTCCTCTCACTCAGCAAAACCTTGAAGATTACGCAAGGCAATGTCAGAGATTGTCTCATCATCATCATCATCATCATCATCTTCGTCTTCATCCTGGAGAAGAATGGATCTCTTCCTTTTTGGTGGTTTTGAAACAACATTCTTTCCTTGCATTTCTTCCCAGCAGCAGTTCCTTGCTAGATTTTGCTAACAGATTCCTTTATGAGAAGATCCAAGGCTCTAGAAAGATCTTTCAATCACATTTTTGAGATCATCTTTAGTCTAATTTGCATGGGAGCAAGAGTTTTGGAGCGAAGCTGAGATGGTGGTTGAATCTGAAAGTGTCTGAAAAGTTTGGATATTAATGCAGAGTATGTCAGTTGTCCTTTTCCTTTCATAACTGTCCTGTACATATGCAGAATGATAATGTGAGGGAGTGAAAAGGCAACACCATTGCAGATCGCCCACATCATCTTTGCTTCAAATCTGGATACATCGGTCTTTGAGGCAGCCTTGGGTCTGATGCAGTTGATGACTATCTTGGTGCAGCAAGATATTTGAAGCAGACATAGGAGAGTAAGTAATACTCCCACTAGGAATTCTGTCATGTACTAGAAATCTTGTGGCTTGCGCATTAGACACATTAATGGGCAGGAATCCACTCCTCTTTACTCCCAACAAGTCAGCCAAGAAATTCACACCTACATCAAAAATTCTGTCACACACAGTAAACTGAATATGAGTGGGATCCAAAACAGACAGATTAGAATAAAAGTATGCAGTCAATGCAGGGTATGCTTCTGACGTCTCCACACATAACTTCTCTATCTAAAGTTTAGCAAACTTTTCCCTCAAGTTAACCTTGATGGAATCCAGGAAATCAAAATCCACAGTGTGAGGATTGATGACCCCTCTGTTCAGCATTTGAGCAAAAACCTTCTTATGCTCTTTTGAATGAAACGGTTTCGTCCTTTGTGCAGTGATTTCAGCCGCCACACCAATCTTTGGTTGAAAATTCTTAAAAATCCTCTTCTCATCATCCTTGTTTTCAGGCTGACTTTTTGTTCCAAAATGAGGATCAGAAAGAAATTTCGAAAATTCCTTTTCTGCACTTCCGGGCTTGTGATATTTGGATTTCGCCGGATCTCGAATATGTAACGATTCATGACGGGTCGGTGAGGTTGTCATCGGATCGTGTCATTGGTGTTACTTGTGAATGCCGTTTTATCATCACCATTGCTAGACCGAGACCAATGTGTACTCGCATGCGTATTTTTACTACGCGAGTCTGCCATGCAAGTTACCGTTGTCTCATGCGTACGTACACGAAGCAAGAGGACCGAAACTTCTTCAGCCCATGCAACGTCCGTTCGGCAGTCAACCAAGAGGAAATGTTGGACCATGCAGCCACGCATACGTCCCTTTGGAGAGTTGACCAAGG
Source organism: Eucalyptus caleyi (assembly GCA_014182885.2). Taxonomy (NCBI): domain Eukaryota; kingdom Viridiplantae; phylum Streptophyta; class Magnoliopsida; order Myrtales; family Myrtaceae; genus Eucalyptus; species Eucalyptus caleyi. The sequence continues at coordinate 37,478,978 of CM024472.2, forward strand.
GGAACGTCCAACTAGGAGAGCGGCCACGACTTCTCTCTTCTCCCCCTCCCTTCACACGTCGAGCTTCCACCTATTGCCGCGTCGACCGAGACGTGTCATCCACAAGGGAAAGAACCTGCTGGTCATGCGGAGAGGTGGCCGTCCGCTCCCTTCGGGCGTGACACGCATGCCAGCCGTGTTTTCGTTCCCTGCTGCCACGTGACTTGGACGATTGACTACCGAGGTCAATCATAAGCAAGCGAGGAAGAGAGGGACGGCTTCTTCTTTCCTGTTGCGAGGCTTCGTTCAGCTCAATTGTCCGACGTTCATCCGCGAGCGTTGATAGGAAATCCCTCGCCGTTTCACCCTCTCCCCGCTATTCGCCGCTGACCGCACCACAGCGCCACCAGTCTCCTCAGCCGTGCTCGTAGCCACCGCCCACGGTCCATTTGCCGTTGACGCCACCAAATCGAAGGCAAGTTAATATTTACTAACCTAGATTATGTAGATGCTATCGTAGCTTGGTGAGACGTACTCCGTCGAAACTTTATAAACTAACATTATGTCCATGATATTCGCATGAATTAGTGAGTGCAATTCCATGTTTTCTATGTCCAATTTCATGTTGAGGGTCCATGCATACACATTTTAAAGAGAAAAAGAAAATACTAGTGGTTCAATTGTGAAGTTGATTTTGAGTTATTTCAATATTCAAGCTTTTGAATTCATAAAAGATTTTGCCGACATAAAATGTTTACAGCTTTTGATACAAATTATTATTGGAAATTCCAAAGTTTTGAAGCGTGAGGATGCGTTAAGTCCACGCATGTAGATTTCGAAATTTTTGCGTAAGACCGTGGAAAATTACTTTTGCTGGCACTATGGTTTAAGTTATGATTCGAGATTTTGGGAGTAATTTATTCCCGTGCATGGATGGCATGAACGACTTTTGATATGAAATCGTTTGATTAGACTACTACACTATGGTTTGTGAGTAATTGATGCTGTTGGACCCCTGGGACGACGATGCCTCGGGAGTCGGGTTGCTTGGAGGATCGTGATGGCGATGCCTTTGGATGCTTGGGGACTGGTGAGCCCCAAAGGTTCCTCGGGAGTGTCGGGATGCCCAGGAGTGTGACGTAACGCGTACCGGATGCTCGGGGACATTATTGACATGGTGAGCCCGGAGGTTCCTCGTGACACCAGGTGGGGTGCGGGATGCCTAGGGGTGTAACGTAATACGCTCCAGACACCCAATGACTGAAATATGGAACCGGAGGTTCTCGTGATGCCAGGTAAGGATGCGAGAGCCTGGAAGGGATGCAAACATTGGTCCTTTCGGAAGATGGTGGTAGTGATTTGAGATAAAATGAGTTCTAAATTCTCATTGATTTGGATATGTCATTTTATTATGATAATCTTCTGATCTGATGCATATCTTTTGCTCTACTTATGTGTTTTGTTTTGGATTGCGTGAACTCAGGTAGCGGTAGACATGCGCAACATAGTTTAGTAGAAATTTGACTGCTGAGTACTTGTACTCACTCCTCGTGGGGCTAAAATATTATAGAGTGATAAAGATGCCACTGTTGCTTGTGTCTTTCGGTACATTCTCTGGCATTCCCATCGACCTGTGATGGGAACAATCGGAGCATCTTGACCCTGATTTGCTAGGACTCACTTTCATTCGGATACGAGTGATATTGACGGTTGACACCGGCCTCCCCTTGGGTCTCGTGTATCAGGAGTTTGTGGTCTTGTATGTCCGGAGGGACGAATGCACCATGGGATCGCTACCACCACCGCCTGAGGGCTCTAGTGGGGTAGAGTAGTGGAAGACGAGAGGACAGCAGTGAATTTTGGGACACCAGTGTTGGAGAAAACTCCTTTGATGTTTTGAAGTTGACAAAACTTATCCAAAGTCTATTATGAAGATTTCCAGACTTCTGTGTCAAAGTCTGAAGACGACTAGACTTTAGTGTCAAAGTTTGAAGATGATTAGACTTTAGTATCAAAGTCTGAAGACTGCCATACTTTAGTGTTATATTTTGTTCGACATTAGAAGTCTGCCCACATTGACAAATTCTAGACTGAACGCTACTGAAAAATGAAGACTTATCTAGATGCAAGATCTTGTTTATCTCTTCAGGAGTTTGGTTTGTATGGTTGCTTTCTGGTTGGATATATCATCTATAAGACTAGGTATCTTCATTGAAATCACTTTAGACACATTAAATCTTTTTAAAGGCAAGTAAATTTGGAAATAATTTATTTATGGAAACCAAGATCCCGATTGTATGGGCGAATATGATTGACGGGCTTTTATCACAATCTTCAAAAGGCTCGAGATCTCCTTGATTGATTCTGTCCAACGGGTAGATTGGAAGAATTTCTTTGGAAAGTGCCAATGGTCGAGAAGGCATGAAGGAGTAATTTAAGGTGGACTCTCTAGTTGTTCAATAGAGTGCGTTAAAGAAAAATTTCAAAGTCTGAAACTTACCATTTTCTTGTCATTTGATATTGTGAGCTCAAAGTTGTACTCAAAAGAGAGCAATAGAGATTCTTCACTGTGAAGTTGAGATCACAAGGCTGTAAAATCTATTTTGATTCTTAGTGGAATCCAGCCCGAAGGCTGTCAGCGTGGAGAGTGGACGGAGGCTTGATTTAAGCCGAACCACTATAAAATCTGTGTTTTTATTCTCTTCCCTGAATTCCTTTATTTTGTTTGTAATTCCATTTAACTGCTAAAGTTTGAACTTGCTCAAAGTCTATTGTTCTTCAGACTTTGTTTTAGAAGCAAAATATTTTCACTATTACTTGCAAAAAACTGTCTTCACAACTATTCATACTAGCACTTACAATTGGTATTAGAGCTCGTATGCTTATTTCATTGAAGTGTTTTTACTTCTAAGCTAAAGATCTATGGTTAGTATTTTGGCTTCAAGATTGGTTGAAGGTCAAAGCAATACCGAACTTCTTTACTTTGATGGGAATGAGTACATTGTGTGGAAAAATAAGATGAAGACATTTATGAGATCGAAAGATCTCTTGAAGTGGGATGTGGTAGAAAAATGGATTAATCCCAAAGTTACATCAACCTCAAAAAGAGGAAAATAAGTTGTAGATGCTGGCGAAACAACACAAGCAGAAATAACTAAGAGACAATCTCTTGTTGCTAAAACTATCTACTTTTTATACTGTGTCTTATCTCTTATTGAGTATAATCGAATTTCTTCTTGTGAAATAGCGAAAGAAGTTTGGGATAGATTGCATGTTATCTCCGAAGGAACTGATCGAGTAAAGGAAACGAAAATTAATATTCTAATCAGACAGTATAAAGCCTTCAAGATGAAGTCTGGAGAATTCATTATTGATATGTTCAGTCGCTTCACAGAGATTGTAAACGGCCTGGCTTATCAATGTCAACCAATCTTAGGACCATGAAAGTCAATAAACTGCCGCGTGGACTTTCTAAAGAGTGGAATCATGTGAAGACATCAATTAGAGAAACTCAGAGGATCATGCCTCTATCCGTAGACGAATTAGTAGGCACACTTCAATCATATGAAGTGGAGCAAATCAATGAGGAAGAAAATCCAAGAGGTAAGAAGTCAATTACTTTAAAATCTAATGATGATTCTGATGATACAGATTCAGATGACGATATGGATGTTGAGGAGCTAGCGCTTATAATTAAGAAGTTCAAAAAGTTAAACAAAAAGGGAAGAAAATTCAACTGGAAAAAGTAGAGTACAAAAAATTTCCGGAAGAGATTGAATGAGGACAATGAAACTAGCAAAGATGCAATATGCTTCGAATACAAGAAAAATGGGCATATCGGATCTAACTATTCTTTGTTGAAGAAAAAAAGCAAGAACTGAGAAATACAAAAATGCTCTCAGAGTTGAAACCTGGAATGACATCAAGTGCGAGGAAAGTGAAGAGGAATATGCTAATATATGTCTAATGGGTCATTCCGATTCAGATTCAGAATCAAAAACAGACTTTAATTCATATTTAGATCAGGAAGTTAAGGTAAGTAACTTAAAAATTCATGTTAAAGTCTCAAAGTATATAAAAGAACTTTGTCTCAGTCTCAAAACCTCTCTTAAAAGGATTTTCGAACTAAAAAAAGGAGAATTCTAAACTCAAGCAATATGAAATTTCTTGGAAAGAAAAGTTTGAAAGTTTGGATAAAAGTTTTGTTAATTTGAAAGAAAATTATGATTCTCTTGCTAAGGAAAATGCTATTCTAAAAGAAGACATTTCAAATATTTCAAATTTTTTTCAAAAGGATCTGAAAAGTTGGAGAAAATTCTTTCAGTACAAAAACCCTATTTTAACAAATTTGGTTTAGGTATGACTTCAGAAACTATTCCATTAATTGATTTTCCTAAAATAAAGGAAATAATAAAACAAAGACCTGCAAGGGCATTTTACAAAAATCATTTTCAAAGAGTTTTTGTAAAATTTGTTGGCCAAAGTGTTTTCAAATGTTCAAAGTGTAACAGCTCAAAACATTTTGAGAAAGAATGTCCCAAGATTTGAAGACCGATTAAGAAAGACTGGGCAAATACTGTCTTTAATGCTAACTCTTCTAGATTTAAGAAAATCTGGGTACCCAAGAAAACTTGAGTTCTTCTTATGATTGCAGGTTACTATCAAGAGGAAGATCAAATGGTATTTGGATAGTGGTTGTTCAAGGCATATCACAGGAGACTCAAGCTGTTTCATAAAGCTTGTTAGACTGAATGGAAGGAAAAGTTTCTTTTGGAGGAAACAACAAGGGAAGAATTGTAGGTTGTGGAACTGTGAAGATTGGAAGCCTGACTATCAATAATGTTTCCTTGGTCGAAGGTTTGAATTATAATCTACTCAGCATAAGCCAATTTTGTGACACAGGATTCAAAACTCGCTCAGATTTAGGGTGTCACTGGTCGGCCGAGGTCGTCGAGCCCTAGGGCCGGGGTCGCCGACCCCTAACTAGGGCTTGGTGACAGGGTGGCGGTGGCAGCGAGGGTTGAGCCCTCAGCCACTGTTCATCCTCTATCTTCCTTTTTTTTTTTTTTTGGTAATTTGATTTTAAATTTAATTTAATTATTTTTTATATTAATTATTTACCCACTTTAGCAACACAATGATGTTGTTTTTGCACTTGTCTAGTCACGTTAGCGTGCAAAACGACATCTTTTGCACTCGCTTCGCCGGAAAATCGTCACGTTAGCATTTTGACCGAATTTTCTTGCTGTTGGCATTTAACTAATCCATTTTGTTTCGATTTTGATACTTAAGTGTCATTTTCCTAACTTTTGGTACTTACGTGTTCCCTCATGCCAAGTTTTAACACTCTAGGTGTCATTCTCTCCATTTCAATCAATAGAATGGTCGTTGATCTGTTTTCAAAGGTTGTTCCTAGATATGTGTTTTTGACCTATATGATGTCTCTAGAGTTACGTAGAATATGATATATAATATTGTTAAGGATCACTGGTTTATGTATTTGAAAACATATGTATTAACTTGTTATGTTTCATCAATAAGTATAAATCCGTTATAAGACTAGCACACACACACACACATATATATATCGTTGAAAGGTATGTCGGCAAGTAATGATTTGCTCATTCACATGAGCAATTACCTCAAATGCTATAGTTAATATGTTGAGATGAGACATTATGTATCTATAAATGTTGGAAAGTAAGTTTGATACATAAAATAATTTTACGTTGCCTTGATCAAAGTTAAGATGGGGTTTATCATTTGTTTGTGATAAGACTGAATATGATAGTCTCACAATAATGTATGCCTAAAGGATATCTAGATGCGAGTACTTATTTGGGCACTATAGAAAGCAAGCTTATATAGTACTCAAGCTAAATATTAGTACCTGAGAAGCATGTGACTATGTTTAGGTTAAGATTTATATCATGGATGTATTTAATAAATGACATACACTCTTATAGAAAGAAAAATCCACTATAGCATGTAATTCAAACTACATGTGCATTCTACGATCGACAAGGGAAGGTGAGTGAAATTATCCCGATTTAATCATCGTGTCAGCCCTTGAGGTAATTTATAATTTACCTCATTTTGTGCCCTATATCACTCATATTCTCAAAATGAAAGATCACTATTGCTACTTTAGCATGTTATTGGCGATTATGAAAAAATATGATTTTATAGGAGGTATATAGCAAAGTAGTTGTTTTGAAATAGAGGGAGATATGAGTGCGAATGAAGACTATTACTGTTTTACATCTGTCATATGTATTTATTGATTGACTAATTATATCACCTTCTATGGTTTTAAATATAATTGTAAATATATGATGTTATGAGAATAATTAAGTATAGCCCTTAAGGAATATGTATACTTAGAATGATGTAGCAAAATATGTCTAGAGTATTATGAGACATTAATTTTTCATTTTTTTTTGGGTTGTAGCCATTATGTCATTCTTAATAGGTACATAATTTGAGTTCCCAAGTGCAGGTGTACTCATTAATCACATGACTTTCTTGCTAGTATAAATTATTTTTAAAGTAGATGAATTTTGAATGCCTTATATTCTTGATAGAGCACTATCAACCCTATCATATCCAAGTGGGATGAGATTAAGATGCGTCGATTTTTCTTGATATGATATCATGGAGAGACAACTTTTGAAAATGTGTGAGGGAAGTTATATAAATAACTTCTAAAGATAACTGCAATTGCTAATTGTCAGAAAGAAAGTTACGATAAATGGTTCTCTCTTCTTTTTCTCTCTCCATTAATGAACAAAGGTAATTTCATTATTGCTTCGAGAAGACAATCGGCATTAACGATGTGGAACGTGAATACTATCGTCGTGATTGTATTTGGATTATCGTGAAGTCGTATCATACACATTCACTCATAATTCAACGTACATTCTTGGGTAATTTGTTTGTTGCGAATCAAAGATGTTAGTTGTTTCTTTCGCTGATATTCTTCCAACACACAAAAATACATGATTGCATAGAGAGAGAGAGAGAGAGAGAGAGAGAGAGAGAGAGAAGTGGAGGGGGGGTGGGCGAGGTCGAGCGCCTCTCGAGCATCGAAGGTCCATGTCCCATGATACGGTGACTCCCAAGGGCTATTTGCAAGTTAAGATAGCTCAATTCCTTTAGGCCGAACATTGCGCATGGGGGCTTCGCCAATGTAGGAAGATAAAAGAAAGAGAGAAAGAGTGGAGGGCTGCGGAAAGGGTCCTACATCTCTCGTCGGGGTCGGATGAATCGGGCCATAGCCGATCGATTATCTACTAAAACAACTGCTAAAGCTGTACATTTTAAGTCTTGCGATGCTTAATTCAAGCTCATAAATCCACCTCGCTCCACCTTATGCGTGCGGCGATTTCTTTGAACCCGTTTCGTCTCGAAATCTACACGTTGCGGGTTCTATCACTGCTATTAGGGCAGAGCGGTGCGGATATTTACTAGGACGAGTCAAATTGCTATTCCTAAATGGACATAAATGCTAATAAATGTTGCTCATTTCAATGTCTACAAAATCGGCATACTTTATTTCTTAGTCTTACATTTGGCAAACCTTAGGTCCTCTCTTTATCATGTTTGAACTTCTTTTCCTATGTGATGGCGTATAAAAAAAGAGCTTCTATGCGGTATTTGAGGCAGCGTCAACCGTCAGTTATCGTTGATGCAACTTCCACCTGTTTACTCATTATTTATATACCTTCCAGAATCTTTAAAAATTAAAAAAATAAGTTCACAAAAATTACAGGAAATTATAAATGATATTGCATGTTGATATACTTTTGAAAGATTGAAATTGTTTCTTGTAAATTAGTTGTCAAACAATGAAACCGATAATCCTTGGTAAAAGGTTAAAAGGTATAATTAAAAGGCTTTTTATCAGGCCCACCGTAGGTGTAAAAGATAAGTTACATATTCACCTTTGAATGGTTGACATATGAAAAAAATTTGACAAAAAATTAACTACATACATACCACTTATCTGACAGTGAATAAAATTTTTCTACATTAGTAACAAGACCAAGTAATAATCCAAATTCAAAAGCCAAATCATTTCAAAATAGGCTTAATCGAATGAGGATGATGGGGGTTCTAGAAGTGTCCTCCTCAAGCTTTTGATTGAACGTGATCGCCTAGAACATATGCACTCGGTCATCAAGTAAGTTGATTATAGACATATACATCATATCATATGATAAAGACATTAATAGGACGTGAATGATCTTTGAACTCGCTTATTGGTCTAATTGATGGTTGATAGACGCTCGAATGGGCCTTGTGGTGTTGTCTTTGGATTCGATCAGTTGATTGGTCTGATTCCACCGACCCTGTAGTTCATGTGGACCATTCCTATGTATTTAAATTAAAAGGTATGATATGAACCTAAAGACCATAATATAGGGATCTAATTGGACAGAGAGAAATAGGTTACGTGGAAAAAAAAGTTCAATGAGGCAGTTTTCTCTACTCAACCCCATTATTTTTGTCCTTGTATGCATTAAATCGACTAATTTAAATTCTATTAACATACAGGGCAAAATAATTGAGATCTTTTAAACTCGGGGGTTCAGAAAGATTAATATGAAATAAATCTAAACATACCCCCTCTCTCCCTGATCCCTTTGTGCCCGAAATGGCCATCCCATCCATGAGCAGCAACACTAGGTTTGAGTTGTTTAAGGTTCGAAATCTCATACTTCAAGTCGCACCCTACACTCATGGCCGATTCGGACACACACATTGGGGGTGGGAGTGGGGGTTGCGATGGGCATCAAGGATTTGTAAAAAGAGAGAATGTGTGTGTTGAAGGCACGAATGTAAAAATGAGAAAAAGAAGAAAAGGAAAGGTAAAAAAAGAGAAATAAATCTAGGCCAAAGCATCCATCTCTCTACAACTTTAGAAGATCTCAATTTCATGAGGCAAGTTTTTCACTTAGGTTTTAAAAATTTAGAAGAGGTATCATCTGCCTAACGTTACTAAAATAAGTGCTGCTTGACCAAAAGGAAGTCCCTTTTAAATAAGTTCCTAATGAGCTCCTCCACAATCAGCTTCGTGGAGAGAGAACGCGTGTGTTGAAGGCAAAACTGTAAAAATGAAAAGAAGAAAAGGAAAGGAAAAAAGGAGAAAAATAAATCTAGGCCAAAGCACCCACCTCTCTATAACTTTAGAAGATCTCAATTTCACGAGGCAAGTTTTTGACTTGGGTTTTAAAAAATCAGTGCTGCTTGACAAAAAGGAAGTCCCTTTTAAATAAGTTCCCAATAAGCTCCTTCCCAATCAGCTTCGTGGAAGGCACAAATGTAAAAATGAAAAGAAGAAAAGGAAAGGTAAAAGAAGTGAAATAAATCTAGGCCGAAGCATCCATCCCTCTATAACTTTATAGAATCTCAATTTCACGAGGCAAGTTCTTGACTTTTCTCCTCAAAATTTACAATAGGCATCCATCTGCCTAACGTTACTAAAGTAAGTCCTGCTTGACAAAAAGGGAGTCCCTTTTAAAATAAGTCCCTAATGAGCTCCTCCACAATCAGCTTCGTGGAGCGTGAAAAAGAGAGGCACCAAGATCGAAACCCCATCTCCATTAATGAAAAGAAAGGCAACATTCTTTCCCCTCCCAACGCAGTCCCATCATCACTCCCCCAACTCAACTAAAGTGGCACCAGATCCAAGGCAAAGCCCTTTGCTTGGACAGACCCACCCCCGCTCCCCCACTACACGTGCACGACCTCCTGTTTCTTGAATATCATATGGAATTCCTCGTTCTGGCGAGATTTGTCAAGGTATCCAACGTCCTTCGCCTACGGGATTTATCTACTTTATGTACGAGGCGCATCGACAATGATGAGTGGAATCCAAAGATTTACACAAAGAAAATGAGCGATATCATGTTAAAATATCCAACCAAGAAGACTCGAGGTTAAAGACCAAGAGCAATCATATGTATGTGAAGAGCATATAAATCTTGTAAATAAGTGAAATCATATGAACGATTTTTGATTTTGACAATTATATCCAACGTATCTTTAGTAAATGAATGTTTTTATCTTGCGATTGTTCGTATGAGATCTGACTTTACACACATGGTATTTTTAAATAAAATTTGAATTTTCATGTCCGGAACAAAGATCTAGAACATAAGTTTCCATTTGATGCTCGTCAAGTGAATTGTCTTAATGGGGGAAGCAATGTGAACATGAGTAAATTTAATTCAGAAAGCTCTGTCCATAAAGCATAGAACCAAACCACGCCCCCAAGATATAAAATTGCTTGCTTCTGGATCAAGCATGTGCCTGGTATAATCCCCACCTTCTTCACTGATTACAATGTTACAAATTGAATTATCTCCCTTTGTTATAAGTCTTTACAAGTATCCAAAGCACTTGACATGTTAACTTACTAATAATAACATAAACATGCATAATTATACTATGGCAATTATATATACTTTGCGAAATATATTTAAGAAAACAACATTGATTATGTGTCATTTCAAGTTCTGCTAAAGTATCCTACATCACTCGTTTATAGAATTTGTCTGTTCTTTATATACAAGCGTCACCCTCCACTTATAAGTGTAAGTTTTTAGGGTTATATTTTCGACCACTCTAAAAATATAAAAAAATGTTATGCTATGGTTTTAGCTACCACATGCGACTCGTGTAAAGCTCTTGGAGACAATCGAAGTATTTCATGTGGCTTGTGTAGGGAGTTCATGCCTTTTTGATATTTACATAGCCTCCTTCACCGATGGACCTAAAGCGGACCTAAAGCTTTTGAATTGAACATTCTAATATGATATAGGGGCTAGATTCCTTTCCAATTTGATCTCCACGAGCTGTTCCTCAACCCGCCTTGCTTGCTTGCACGTGAGAGGGGCCATCAAGGTATCCTCACATCGCTTATCTACAAGATCTATGCCGTCTTTTATACACGTGTCGCCGCGTGTCGAGAGGCGTGTGTGCACGAAATGGGAGGGAAGAAAGAAGAAAGAAGTTATACGTACGTGTGTTTAACGCCGGGGACGACTCAATGCACGAAGGACGGTCCCCCAGCCGAAAGACGTGCGCGCGCGGGGGGTCGTCCGTCGATATGATAAGGAAGGAAACACGAGAGGATTTTTGCCTCACCGCCCCCTGCAAGAAAAATATTAGCAATGACCACCCCCAAAAAAGAAAAAAAAGAAAAAAAAAAAGGAGAGTATATTCTCGCTTTTAGCCTCCGTAATCAAGTACTCTTTTAGCAAGAATCTTCTCCCTCTTCATTCCCCTTTGATATATAGAACTTTAGGAGAGCGGGCCGAAAATCATAATTTCATATAAATCCGAGGACAGAAACGGAAAAAAAAGGACACTTTTTCGCACCTTGTGTGTAAAAACAAAGAAATTACACATATTTCCGTGTTTATTTGTAATTTTCCGGCCGGGGATTTTTTTTGCATTTCCCGGCGAAAGCTGTACGCGTCACTGAAAGTCAACAGTTCTCGTCTCTCTCTCTCTCTCTCTCGACGTCGCGACGAGCTGACCTGGCGTCACCCTGGCGTCATCATCTCTGCTCCGTCGTCTCTCTCTCTCTCTCTTTCTGCTCACGGCTTCAAGCGGATCCACTCGTAGCGGCCTTCGAGGGGGGCGTCCATGGCGACGTCGTAGTTGTACCTGCAAGGAATAAGAAGAAGATGAAGTAGAAGAAGAAGAAGAGGCAGAAGAAGAAGCAGGCGAATGGGGTTTGTCATCAGTCACTTAGGGTTTTGATTCTCTCTCTATCTCTCTCTACGAATGAAGAGAAGCGTTCTTGTTCGACGGAGCAGTTAAGAGAGAATCACTCACTTCTCCGCGAACCGCCGCCGCTCGCTCTCCTCCGCAGCCGAGAAGAACGATTCCAGCTCCGCTCGCGACGGCGGAGATGCCGGAGGACTCCGTTCGCTCGTCGTCGCCGATTTCGACGGGGCGCTTTCTCCGCTACAATTGGAGAGGATTGAAAAAAAATTCATCGGTGCAAAAGACGAAACCAAAAAAAAAAAAAAAACAAAAAATCTTCGCCGACGGAGGAATTTAAGAGGGATCGAAATTGAAGAAGGAATGTGGAGTGTACCTGAAATCGCGGTTGCATGTGGATGCTTCGGTTTCGAAACTCTTCGCCTGCGACTGCAGCGTTAGAGATCTTCGGTTAATTTAGTAACCGAGGGTGGCGAAACGGCCAGAATTCTCTCTCGTGAACGCGCACGGACGACCGTTTGCACAAGGAAACAGAAGAGAGAGCGAGAGGACGATCAAAGCTCGAAATTCACCTGTTGCTGTCGATCGTCGCCGACCATGTCGAACTTCTTTTCCTTCACGACGTCGACGGAGTCCTCGTCACTCCTCGCCGAGGAACGAGGCGGCTCTGACGAACCGGAGCTCGAGCTCGACGCGAAGTCTCCGGCCTCCGACGGAACGCTGATCTTCTCCGGCGAGTCCGAACGCCGAAGCACGAGCGGCGGTCCGCCCCCGTGCTCCTCCGACCGCAGCTCGAACGGCGCTTCTCCGACGGAGGCTGTCCTCCGTCGCTTCGGCGCCGTCGGAGCCGTCGGAGCTCCGGCGAGCTCGGCTCGCTTGAGGTGTCGCGTCGAGCGGGGGTCTTCCATCGCAGCGCGCTCTCTCTCTTTCTCTCTCTCTCTCTCTCACCCCTCTGCGGTGGCGATTTGGAGAAGAAACGGGGGAGAGCGCGAGGTGGAGATGGACGGCTGAGATGAGGGGTTATATATATCTCGGAGGGGAGGATGGTGTGGGTCCCAACAGGTGGGCTGTACATGTGGCTGCCGGCCGGGGCTAATCTGAGGTCGTGGGAGACTTATCTAGTAGCACAGGTAGATGCATGTTAGGGTCATATTTAGGATGCGATGGAAGGCGGGCCCCACGTGGCGCCGGCGCGACAATTGTCTGCTCCAGGTCGCTTCTCGCTCGTATCGCGAAGCACATTGTTGTGTCGTAGCTAGTTTGAGGTTAGGCGAGACATATTTAGGATTCAATCTTTGCTTGGTAAGGCTCTAGTATCAATTGGACTTACAATATGTGTATATTATTATTATTTTCTTTTTGGAGAATCGAAAAAATGTTTAAAAAGTATTTATTAAACCACAACTCGGAAGGATGTTATTGTACTTACCAAGATGCATAGATGATTACTAATCAATAAACTAGCAATATATAGTTATCTACTGACTCTTAACACGATTGGAGATTCTCAATCTTGCTTGTTGCCTCCGTCATTATCCTGTTATCATCCCGCCGAATCTTAACCATTGATGTGTTAAAAGTCATTTTCGTCCTCAAAATTTCTCAACCTATTGTATTTGACACCTCCTCCTCCTCCTCCTCCTCATCATCATCATCATCAAGAAGAAGTATATAGGACAAATTCGGGATAGGAATCAACTAAAAAAATTGTCCAAAAAGTTCTCAATCTATTGTATTTTTGTTAATTCAGTTATAAATATTTTAATTTTGTTAATCGAGTCCTAAATCTTTTCACATTTTGTTAATCAAGTCCATATGCCAAAATGATGTGAATAATTTTCTAAAATATTTTAATATTTTTCGAATTTATTTATTTACTTATTTATTTATTTATCATTTTCCTTTTTTTTTTCTTCTCTTCCTATTGCTCTAGTTGGTTGTCGAGCCTCAACAATCAACAAGAGACGAGAGCCGGTGAGGTCTGGTGAGGTCCCCTTCGCAAGGGTGAGCCTTGCGGACCTTGCCTAGCCACTGATGATCCGCTAGAGCAACATGTGGGTGTTAACAAAGTGGGCACCATTGGCATTGATGGTTTTGTTAATTCACACGGACCCACAAAGCAAAGAGAGAGCAATCAATGGTCCCCTCCTTCTCCTTCTAACAGAATGGCAACATCCTTCCAAATTGGAAGGTTTGGGAAGGAAGGAAGGAAGGATCAGAAATGGGGCCTCTCCTTGAGTCAGACAACAAGGTCTTGCTCGAAGCTGGACAGTCTTCTTCTTCAATTGTCGTTTTCTCTTGGTTTTTAGGGCCTGTGGTCCTAGGAACTCGCTTTCGATTTCGAGCAAGGTTTTCACTATAAAACGCTATGAAGGACAAAAGTCTTCTCCCCCTACAAAAGGCAACGCGTGAATGAGGCGACGTCGTTGTCGGGTTAAAAAAAGTTTCATGACATGCAGTCATCTTATTGTTCAGTAACTATAGAACGACGACGTGATAAACCATGAAAGGATTTTCATTCACTTCTTTTCGGTTTTCTTGAGGTCGAAAAGGTGATTGAGAAGGTTAGAACAACCTAATTGAGAGAACATTAGAGCATTCCTAAGCCGTCCCCAATCTTATGCGTGGGGAATGTGGTCCCTCGAGTTGACATGCCCTTGGCGTGAAAACCCACAAAGTGTTAGGTGATCGGCTGGTTCGAACCGAGGTTGGAGTTGAGAATCCTCAAAGAGGATGTATGTATAAAATGTCTACCGATCGGTGTCTATTTGAAACAATCACCCTCTTAGACCTCTACATGGTACCATTTAAGGTATGTTTGATAACCATTATGTTTTCGGGAATAATTTCTGCTTAGAAATTGTTTATTTATTTATTTATTTTGCTTTTTTGGACTAGTTTCAGAGCATTTGAAGACATTTGATAACTTTGCAAATTTTCTATTCCCGAAATAGAAACATGTTAGTACGACTCTCACATTCTTTTGTGATTTAGAATTATTTTAAGTTTTTAATAGTTTTATTATATTTTTCTCTCTTTTTTCTTTTTCTTTTTTTTTCCTTTCCTTTTTCTTTTTTCTTTAGTTGGTCGCTCGCCTTGGTCATGGCTGGCAATCTCGTTGGTGGCTTGACGAGGAAGAAGCCTAGCCACGGTGAGGCAGAAGAACAAGAAGAGGAAAAGAAGAAAAAGAAGATGAAGAAAAGGCTTGATTTTGGAGTTGTTCCAAGGAACAAAGAAGCAACTTTTTTTAATTTATTGATTCCGTTCCAAATCTATTCCTAGAACAAAATTTGTTCTAGAATTACCATACAGATTTCTATTCTTGTTTTGTTTGGAAACAAAAAAAAAATAAAATTGAACACCGTTTGAGACTGTATGTATTTGTAATACAATGTTTATTGATATAATCTGAAGATGTTCATTTGAGAAGCACATGCACACCCTAAGTATAACCCAAATCATAAGTACAAAATGCTGCAAAAATGAAGTAACAGAGAGATAAATTCCGTCTTATCGAGCCGGTTCGCGTTAGTTTTCATATAAAAGCACGAGTCGAGCGTTCGTTGAATTCAGCCGCGCTGGTTACGGAATGAGTTGGTAGACGTAACGCTGTCTGTTTTGATGTTTCACACATGAAACGAACCTGACAAGCGAACCACCAGGGGCCACGATCCTGATGCGTGCTTAGGTAAAAACTGTCTGTTTTCATGTTTCACACATGCAATGAACCTGAAGACCGTGATCCTGATGTCCGCGTGTTTACGCAAATGCGTACCGATTTCTGTCGCATTGGGATACACAGCTGGAGGTTGTACTTTGCACAGAGACAACGATTCTCACGTAAGAGATCGAACTCTTTGTATTCCAGCATCAATCATAAGCATTAATAAGTGATTCGATGCCTAGAGAAATATTTCATAGTAATTTGCCCCCCTGCAAGCCTGTCATCTCTCCCTTCTCCTACTATTCAAGTATGTCACGAGCATTTCTTTTATTGAAGTGAATGTCTATAAAATTATATATCTCTCTTCGCAAGTTCAACTTCGGCAAATCTCCCTTTCGGAATATCTAGGCCCGCCTTGCATATGTTCTTAAACTCAAAGATCACAATAATATCAGATAAAGCTGATAAATTTGGTAAGGAGAATTCGCAATCAATTGTGTCAGTGGTATAATACGCGTCTTTCCTTTCCTTTCCTTTCATTTCCTTGAGATATGAATACAAAATTCACGTTACATTGACTCTCCTCGTTGCATTGCCTCTTGTAACTTGATTTCAAAATGCAATAGAATCTCTGAAACAATCCTTCAAGCATTGCAAGTGTAACAATGGGGTAAAAACATACCCTGCCCTTTCCTTCTTTGTCCCGCTTGTATCAATTAAAACCACATTCTTGACTTGAAAGAAGTTCGGACGCTCCTTATTTGCAGCTTCAACATCATCAGGAGATGCCTCTGAGGCCACAACTCCTTTATCTTTGACCGATTCAATTACATCAGCAAAATCTCTGAAAGCCCTCAAGCTGCGAAACAAAAAGGGAAGGTTAAAAGGAAAATATTGGAAGAGGTGAGATTACTCCTGCCAAGCATAGGATGGTAGCGAGAAAATCAGCATAGTTTGGCCTCCTACATTAATAAACTATATGGTAATTCTATCCTAGTTACTCACTTATAAAAACGGCAATGGTTTTTCCCGCTAGCTGATTCTTCAATTGTTTAAGTTTTGTGGTTGTACTGAAACTATTATATGCTAGTGCCTGTATAGACCTCCAAAACTCATGACTGCAAATGTTTTCATGAATAGAACACCCGATTAGAGGATCTCTT
Organism: Eucalyptus caleyi; assembly: GCA_014182885.2. Classification (NCBI taxonomy): domain Eukaryota; kingdom Viridiplantae; phylum Streptophyta; class Magnoliopsida; order Myrtales; family Myrtaceae; genus Eucalyptus; species Eucalyptus caleyi. Next base: position 37,495,520 of record CM024472.2, read on the forward strand.
CTGAATGATAATGAAGCACTGACTATGACTATGATCACTCTCCAGTCTGTAATGTTCCGCTCCATTGGTGGGAGATGGAAAAAAATCTTTACTGGTGAACAGCATTTCTTTGCACCGCCTTTGCCGCTCTTCCTCTGTAATTCCCAAGAGGGATCAATCACAAGTTACAACTATTATTGTTCACTTAATACCCAATTTCATGCATGAACCTCTGGGGATATGCCTATGTGACATCATAAGTATTCTGCTAACAAGATCCGATAAAAAGGGAGAAATGGAGGAAGCCAAATCGATGAAAGTAGTGAAATAGAAACTGGAGAAGGTGATATGCCTATGTGAGAATGCAAATAAGAGTTATTTACAGGGTAGTAGTATCGCATATCGAATACTGATACAGACATAGATAATATCATATACCGAATAAGTTAACTTACTCTTTTCTCCCCTGCGTCTTGAATGAAAGCAGACAAATACAAAAGGAAGCAGAATGTGCCATCAGCATACCTCCTATAACCTCTGGCATCAGGTAACTGGTAAGAGTCTACATCTCCAGTGGTCCCAACAATTTCTTTGGTTAGAGTATCACCATCCATTTCCAGCTCTCTTAGAAAAGCTCCAGTCACATCGTAAATGTCAAGTGTTTTTAACAGCAAGTTTGGATCTCGATAAGATAAAAAGAAGACTCCTAGAAGGTAAACCATAAGTTCAATGTAAATCTCCAGCATAGATATATCTAATCGACAAGATAACAATGTAAAGCCTCCTTGAGTTAGTATCAAAGTTGAAGAAACCTTCTTCTCTAGGTTCGCATCATATTACCCCTTTGGACCTCCTCTGCTTCATACTACTGACCTTCTGGTGGATTATAAAACACTTTCAGAGTCCGTTAATGATGTGATTGCACTGTATGACCAAACTTCCTAGCATCATTATCATGAAATTCTTCCCTCCATCAGGAAGGAAAGACTTTATGAGGATAGGAAGGAGGAGGCACATAACTCACATAATAATTGAACTTTCCACTAGACTCTCTCAATGTGCCTATGGTAGGATCCCCTTCTTCGTATCTCTATTTGAATGATTTATACGGCTTTCTACAAGGAGGAACATTCTCTGCATGAATAATTTCATCGTGGTCACAAGTCCCACAATATGGTTTGGAGGTTCTTGCACTTAAGTACTCGCTGAAAGTATGATCCTCCAGCAAGTATTCTTGTTCTCTTGGATATTGACGATCTTTGTTTTCAATTATTTGCCTACAATGAGTTCAAATGTGTGGTGATATATACCTTTTGTCTCGAGATCTTATCGAAACCATACCGGTCATTATAGGGAAAGGGTCTATACCCACCTTTATCAGGGATTTCCCTTTGTCATCAGCAAACTTTACTTTCCCTTGTCAAATTTCCTCTTGTATATTCTTCTTTAGGACTATACAATCTGAGGTGTTATGGCTCCACAAGTGATGTCAATTGCAATACTTCTTTCCCACTAGTTCATCTTTAGTGGGTATATCCTATCATTCTGTTAACTGTATTTGGCGATCGGCCAATAACATGTCAAAGATTTCTTCAGTCCTATTAACATCGAAGGAGTAGTAGACCAACTATTTGGCTTTAGCCATAATACTTTATTTGTCCTTCATTTTAGCTTATTTTTACGTTTGGCATGTATATGGCTTTTCAATGACCATCTTGGTGACAACTACTTTTGCTAGCTCCATTTGTTCCTCGTCAAAGTCATTTATCTCAACAAAGCTTACATCTCCCTTTCAACCATGCCTTTTGTCCTTTTCCCTAAGCAAACTTTCATGTTTAATTGTCATAGCAGACAAATGAAACAAGTTTGAATAGGGTTAGCTTACCTTTCTTTCTCAAATTTCAAACTTCATGCCATTGAAGGCTAAATCTGCAAATGTTTTCTCAAGCAAATGGACTAAGCATTTGTTTCTTGCTCTTTTGTATCTTATTATAAATTGATCAACTGTTTCATTTCCCATTTGTCTCATAGTTGACAAGTTAGCAACTGATAAGTCCTAGAAGTCATTTCATTTGTTCTCATGAGAAAACTGAATTGGCTGGCTAAGTAGCATCGATACGGACACATGACACGACACACCCTATTAAAGCGCGTTGTTTAAAAAATGAGAATTCCAACACGTCGGGATACATAGTATATTAAATATATATATTTTTATATTATGATTATTTCAATAAAATTTATTTGATTCAAATTCATATATATAAACAAATTATAAAAAGAGCTCAAAATGAATTTACAGTTAAAATATAAATCTATCATTTGCTAATATAATTCTTTGTTTCAATTTCATAAATTTAATTACATTCTATTTCAATAATTTTCTTTATTGGGAAATAATAAAGGAAGGGGATGCACAATGCCCACCTTGAGTATCCAAGTCGGCTTCCTCCCCCTCTCTGTCTCTATCTCTGTCTCTCTCTATGGATAGGTGGGGGTGCGACGAACGAAACAATGGTTTAACAACGTTGATTGATTTTCACCATAATAAATGAATTTTCTATGTCCCCCCTCCCCCTTAATCTCTCTCTCTGTCTCTCTGTCTCTCTCTCTCTCTCTCTCTCTCTCTCTCTTCACATTTGACCCTCACCCCTAATACCACCTCAAATCTTGATCCAGTCACCTCCTCATCTGTTTGCAATGTATCCCCCTAGTGGGGCCCCCGTCCCCCGTCCCTCATCCCCCTTTTACCTTAATCTTTTTGCCCACCACCTTCTTCTTCCTCTTTCCATATTTTATCTTCTTTCTCCTTTGCATCTGCCATTGCTCCTCCTCCTCCTCGATGGATGGTTCTCCGCTTCTTGTCCTTTGACTGGGTTCTCCTCGATTCTTTCAGCCCCCTTTTGCTTGTAGTGGATTCCCCCATGTTCCTTGCTTCCTCTGAGGTCTAACATTCCAGTGGGCTATTAGAATTTCCCCCTAAGGTTTGGTCCCCTTCCTAAAGCTCAAGTGTTTTTTGGCTTGCCTACTATCGGAAGTGAAATCAGACATGATCCTAGAGTTGTAGGTTACGATTTTGAGGCCCATTAGTGTTATCATTTAATTCCTTCCTTGAGTTGCTCCTTTCATTTTCTTTTTTGGGTTTAGGTTTGAAGCGGTTAGAGCGTGTCAAAATCCTATGTTGAAATTTGGACTCACATGTGGGAGCATGTCTGGGAAAGTTGACCACGTGTTGGATTTTCCGACGCTTATTGACTACGTATCGGACATGTGTTGGAGTGTCATACGCTACACGAAAACTTTGGAAAGTATCGGTACTTCTTAGTTGGTTGGTAGTACCGTGTACCATGTGAAAGCTGTCGTTGACAGTGAGAGTGGAAAGAAGCACAATTTCCAATGATCACCATGAGTAGTATCGCCACATAGGGCTAAGAAGCGGGTAATGTGCTTGAAGGTCAAATGATCATCTTCTCAAGGTAAAAAGTGAAAATTTTGGCATTTTAAAGCCCCTTGGATATGGAACTGTGTCCATCAAATTTAGGTAAGGTTTTCTATAGACATTGCCCATGTAGATAGCATGACCACCATAATTCCTTGTAATGGGTTCAATGGCCATCTGATTCTATCCTAGAATGGCTATAGGTAACCTTGCCATTTGTTGAGCACCATAATTAGATGCAACATTGGATTCACATTTTGTTGCGGGAATTGACGTGCTAGTTGCTTTGGAACCTGATAAATTGGTTGTTGTGGGGCTTGGTACATTGGCTATTGCGGAGGTTGATATAGCGATTACTGTGGAATCTGATATACCGGTTGTTGTGGAATTGGGGGAAATTGAGGAACATTCTAGATGACTAGTGGATTGTTTGATTATGGGTTAAGCTGTATGGGTCGAAAGTCTTGATGAGGAATTTGTGGATTGCTATTTAGAATATTATTGGTTGAAAATGCTCATCCTACCCCCTGGTTGAAGGTGACTTTTCCTTCCCCCAGTTGGAGCTAACACCGTTCCTTGAGATCAACGGCTATGTGTGCAAGTGGTATGAGTGACACATTAGACTATATTGTGGACATAACATTGGGGACATTAGTGACATGCTAAAAATTTCACGAGGCAAGTTCTTGACTTTGGTCCTAAAAATTTAGAATTAGGCATCCATCTGCCTAGCGTTACTAAAATAAGCCCTGCTTGACAAAAAGGAAGCCCATTTTGAATGAGTTCCTAATGAGCTCCGCCACAATCAGCTTCGTGAAGCGTGAAAAAGAGAGGCATCAAGATCGAAACCCCATCTTCATTAATAAAAAGAAAGGCAACATTCTTTCCCCTCCCGATGCACTCTCATCATCACTCCCCCCATCTCAACTAAAGTGGCACCAGATCCGAAGCAGAATTCTTGTTGAAGAGACCCATCGCTCCCCCACTACACGTGCACCACCTACTCTCTCTTGAATGTCATATGGAATTCCTCATTCTAGCGAGATTTGTTAAGGTATCCAACGTCCGTCGCGTACGGGATTTATCTAAGGTATCCAACGTCCCTCGCCTCCGGGATTTATCTGCTTTTTGTACGAGGCGCATCGAGAATGATAAAGTGGAATTCAAAGATGTACACAAAATAAATGAGAGTAGAACCCGACTTCGATATCACGTCAAAATATCCAATTGAGAAAGACTTGAGGTTCTAGGCCGAGAGCGACTATATATATGTGAAATTGGTGTATTGATCCTTACTTCATGTCAAAGTCGTGATTCACCTAATTCGTCGCGATGTTGATTAGCAAACAATGCATGGCAAAGCACTCGCATGTTCTAGGGCAGATTATTACCATTGCACTTTCCATCTAAAATATTTAGAAACAAAATACTTTACATTGTCTATATAATTCGAAAGTTCAGAGATATCTTGGCTAAACAAAAGTTAAATTGCAAAACCGACGAGAAAAAGATGCAAAAAAATAAACAACAAGAGATCGATTTTTCTAACTTTTATTGGGCGCAACGACAGTGCAAAGGAATTTCTCACGGCCTGTGTATGATTTTCAATTTCGACAATTGTAATCGACATATCTTCAGTAGATGAATATTTCTATTTCACCATTGTTCATATTATATCTGATTTTACACACGTAGCATTTTTCAAATAAAAGTCGAATTTTGGTGTCCAGAAAAAAAAAAAAATTTCTAGAACATGACATGAGTTGCCATTTGATGCTCATCAATTGAATGGTATGAATGGGGAAAGCAGTGTGAACTCAAGTAAATTTAATTCGGAAAGCTCTGTCTAAAAAGCATAGAACAAAACCATGCCCCTAATATATAAATTTGCTTGCTTCTGGGTCAGGCATGTGCCTGGTTTAATCCCTACCTTTTTCACTAATTACAATGTTACAGCTTTAATTATCTCCCTTTGTTATTAGCCTCTACAAGTATCCAAAGCACTTGACATATTAACTTACTAATAATAACACAAACATGCATAATTATACTCAGGCAATTATACATGCTCACTCTACATAATATAACTGAGACAACAACATTGACCATGGGAGACTTCCAATCTTGTAAAATATCCCACATCACTTATGCGTGGGATATATCTGTTCTTTATATACATGTGTCACCCTTCCCTTATAAGTTCAAGTTTTGGGGTTAAATTTCCCAACACTCTTGAAAAAGCAATGCTGTTAACTGGGTCATAATTTTAGTTTTAGCGACCACACGTGATCTGCTTGCTCTTCATATAAAAATAATCTCCCTCACCTATCAATCTAGAGCTTTTGGATTGAATATTCTAACCTGACATGGAGGCCGGATCCTGGCTCCATTTCATTTTCGCTCGCGCAGCCTCCTCCCCCATCCTCTGAACTCCAACACGCCGTTCCTCAATCCGGCTCATACGTGAGAGGGGGCATCGGAGTAGTATCCCCCCGTCACATAATTAGGAGATTTATGCCGTCTTCGTACACGTATCGTCCGTCCGCGTGTCGAGAGGCGTGTGCAAGAGCCGGGGAGGAGGAGGAGGAGGAAGTGACGTACGTGGGTTTAACGCCGGGGGGAAGTCAATTGCACAAAGGAACTGGTCCCCCAGCCGCGAGGCGCGCGCGGTTGTCTGTGGATATCGAAAGGAAAGAGAGACAGGAGAGGAGCATACGCATTCATGATGGACTTTTGCCTCACCGGCCCCTGCAACAAAAATGTTAGTAATGACAACCCAAAAAAAAAGGAAAAAGAAAAAAAAGGAGGGCATATTCTCGCTTCAAGCCTCCATTATCAGAGTACTCTTTTAGCAAGAATATTCCCCCTCCCCCTTTTGGCATACAGAATTTTTGGAGAGCGGGCCGAAAATCGTAATTTCATATAAATCCAAGGACAGAAACGGAAATTTATTATTATTATTTTTTTTGGGACCTTCTAGAGCCAAAGAAATTACAGATGTTTTTGTGTTTAATTGAAATTTTCCGGCTGGGGATGTTTTGCATTTCCCGGCGAAAGCTGTACGCGTAACCGAAAGTCAACCGTCTTCGTTTCTCTCTCTCTCTGGACATCGCGACGAGCTGACCTGGCGTCACCCTGGCGTCATCATCTCTGCTGCGTCGTCTCTCTCTCTTTTGGCGCACGGCTTCAAGTGGATCCACTCGTAGCGGCCTTCGAGGGGGGCGTCCATGGCGACGTCGTAGTTGTACCTGCGACGAAGAAGAAGAAGAAGAAGAAGAAGAAGAAGCAGGCGAATGGAGTTTGTCATCAGTCACTTAGGGTTTTGATTCTCTCTCTCTATCTCTCCCTACGAATGAAGAGAAGCGTTCTCGTTCGACGGAGCAGTTAAGAAGGAATCGCTTACTTCTCCGCGAACCGCCGCCGCTCCTGCTCCTCCGCCGCCGAGAAGAACGATTCCAGCTCCCCTCGCGACGGCGTCTCCGCCGCGGAAGGCCTCCGCTCGCTCGTCGCCGCCGACGGCTTCGCCCGCAGCGGCTTCATCGTGGCCGATTTAGCGGCGACCTCGCTCGGTGGTGTGGTTTCTCTGCTACAATTGGAGACGATTGACAAAAAAATTCATCGGTGCAAAAGAACAAAAAAGAAATCTCGTGCGCGAGGGGGGAATTTAAGAGGATCGAAATTGAAGAATGAATGTGGAGTGTACCTGAAATCGCGGTTGCATGTGGATGCTTCGGTTTCGAAACTCTTCGCCTGCGACCGCACCGTTAGAGATCTTGAGTTAATTTAGTAACCGAGGGTGGCGAAACGGCCAGAATCTCTCTCGTGAACGCCCTCCGACGATCAATTCCACAAGGAAACAGACAGAGAGAGAACGATCAAAGCTCGAAATTCACCTGTCGCTGTCGATCGCTGACGATGTCGAACTTCTCCTCCTTCGCTACGTCGACGGACTCCGCCTCACTCCTCGCCAAGGAACGAGGCAATTCGAACGAACCGGAGCTCAAGCTCGACGCGAGGTCGTCGGACAAGACCTCTCCGGACTCCGACGGGGCGCTGACCCTCTCCGGCGAGTCCGGATACGGAAGCGGAAGCCACGGTCCGCCCTCGCGCTCCTCCGACCGCAGCTCCAACGGCGCTTCTCCGACGAAGGCTATCCTCCGTCGCTTCGGCGCCGTCGGAGCCGTCGAAGCTCCGGCGAGCTCGGCTCGCTTGAGGTGTCGCGTCGAGAGGGGCTCTTCCATCGCAGCTCTCTCTCTCTCTCTCTCTCTCTCTCTCTCTGCGGTGGCGATTTGGAGTAGAAACGAGGGAGAGCGCGAGGCGGAGATGGACGGCTGAGATGAGGGGTTATATATTTCGAAGCAGGATGGTGTGGGTCCCAATCTTTTGGGGCGCAGTAAGGCCCTAAGCTAAAGTTTAGCTCGCAGCGACAGGGGGCGGTATATGTGGCCGCCGGCCGGGGCTAATTTGAGGTTGTGCGAGATTTACCTACCAGCACAGGTAGATCCATGTTAGGGACGTATTTAGGATGCAATGGAAGGCGGGCCCCACTTGGCACCGGCACGTTAGTTTCTCGCAAGTATCGTGAAGCACAATGTTGTGTCGTGGTTAGTTTGAGATTACGCGAGACTTATGCACCAATGTAGCAGTTCGTGATTAAGTGAAGTTAGGTCAGAGATATATCTAAATAACTCGTGAGCCAACGATGGTGGCCTTTGTGAGAGGTGGCCACAATCACCTAGAGATCTAAAGCCAAAATCACCCCATGACAATGATTCCTTTTTATAAGAAAGAGAAAATATCGTTGTAATGACTAATTTTAAAAGGTGCATGGACCATTTTAAATCAAGAAAAATGTATATGGTGAATGGGTTTATTGATATGCAATAAAATGAAAGTAGCTCACTTCAAAATTTCCTACTATGTCAAATGATGACCATTCAAGTGCATTCAATCTTTGCTTGGTAAGGCTCTAGTATCAATTGGACTAACTATATGTGTATTTTTTTTTTTTTTTTTTGAGAATCGAAGAAATGTTTAAAAACTATTTATTAAACCACAACTCAGAAGGATGTTATTGTACTTACCAAGATGCATAGATAATTACTAATCAATAAACAAGCAAAATATAGTTAGTTATCTACTCACTCTTAACACAATTGGAGATTCTCAATCTTGCTCGTTGCCTCCTTCGTCATCCCGCCGAATCTTAACCATTGACGTGTTAAAAGTCATTTTCCTCCTCCTCAAAAGTTCTCAACCTATTGTATCTGACACCTCCTCCTCCTCCTCCTCCTCATCATCATCCATAAGAAGTATATAGGACAAATTCAAGATAGGAATCAACTAAAAATTGTGTCCAAAAAGTTCTCAATTTATTGTATTTATGTCAATTCAGTTATAAACATTTTAATTTTGTTAATTGAGTCATAAATTTTTTCACATTTTGTTAATTAAGTCCATAGGCTAAAATGACGTGAATAATTTTAATAATTTTTTAATATTTTTCAAATTTATTTATGTATTTTTCCTTTTTCCTTTACTTTTATTTTTTCTTCTATTCCTTTTGCTCTAGTTGGTTGCCAAGCCTCAACGATCAACAAGAAACGACAGCCAGTGAGGTCCGGCAAGGTTGACCTCGCTGCCCTTTAGCTAAGCTCACCCTTGCTAGCTATCTGTAGGGGTGAGCCTTCCAAACCTTGGATAGTCACTGATGGTCCGCTAAATTGGAAAGGGTGCAATAGGTTTAGGAATTTTGAACTAAATTAGCGAGATTAGCAAGTGGGCACCATTAGCTTTGATGGTTTTGTAAATTGACACGGACCCACAAAGCAAAGAGAGAGCAATCAATGGCCCCCTCCTCCTTCTAACAGATTGGCAACATCCTTCCAAATTGGAAGGTTTGGGAAGGAAGGAAGGATCAGAAATGGGGCCTCTCCTTGAGTCAGACAATAAGGTCTTGCTCGAAGCTGGACAGTCTTCTTCTTCGGTTATCGTTTTCTCTTGGTTTTTAGGGCCTGTGGTCCTAGGAACTCGCTTTCGATTCCGAGTAAGGTTTTCACTAGAAAACGCTATGAAGGACAAAAGTCTTCTCCCCCTACAAAAGGCAACTCGTGAATGAGGCGACGTCGTTGTCGGGTTAAAAAAAGTTTCATGACATGCAGTCATCTTATTGTTCAATAACTATAGAACGACGACGCGATAAACCATGAAAGGATTTTCATTCACTTCTTTTCGGTTTTCTTGAGGTCAAAAGGGTGATCAAGAAAGTTAGAACTACCTAGTTTAGAGAACGTTAGAGCATTCCTAAGCTGTCCCCAATCTTATGCGTGGGGAATGTGGACCCTCGAGTTGACATGCCCTTGGCGTGAAAACCCACAAAGTGTTAGGTGATCGGCTGGTTCAAACTGAGGTTGGAGTTCAGAATCCTCAAAGCGGATGTATGTATGAAATGTCTAGCAATTGGTGTCTATTTGAAACAATCACCCTATTAGACCCCCACATGATACCACTTAAGGTATATTTGGTAACCATTATGTTTACGGGGAATAATTTATGCTTAGAAATTGTTTATTCATTTATTTATTTTTTTTTTGGACTAGTTTTAAAGCATTTGAATGCGTTTGATGATTGTGAAAATTTCTATTCCCGAAATAAAAACGTGTTGGTACAATTGTCACATTTTTTTTTTGTGGTTTAGAATTATTTTAATTTTTAATAGTTTTATTATCTTCTCTCTCTCTCTCTCTCTCTCTCTCTCTCTCTCTCTCTCTCTCTCTCTCTCTCTGAATTCAAAGATGTACACAAAATAAATGAGCTCTCTCTCTCTCTCTCTCTCTCTCTCTCTCTCTCTCTCTCTCTCTCTCTGAATTCAAAGATGTACACAAAATAAATGAGAGTAGAACCCGACTTTGATATCATGTCAAAAAAAAAAAAAAAGACTCAAGGTTCTAGGTCAAGAGCATATAAATCTGGATCGAAATATTCAACATCTTCTCTCTCTCAACCCTCTCTCTCTCTCTCTCTCTGTGGAATTCAAAGATGTACACAAAATAAATGAGAGTAGAACCCGACTTCGATATCATGTCAAAATATCCAATCGAGAAAGACTCGAGGTTCTAGGTCAAGAGCAACTATGTATGTGCTCTCTCTCTCTCTCTCTCGATATCATGTCAAAATATCCAATCGAGAAAGACTTGAGGTTCTAGGTCAAGAGCGACTATGTATGTGTGAAGAGCATATAAATCTTGTGGATGAGCGAAATATTCAACCCAACAGCTTAAACATAAATGTGGAGGGAGATGATATATATATATATAATATATATAGATCTGTAGACTCTGTAATACCTCAACAAAGTTGATGATCATACGAGAGAGAAGGGAAGCCATTCATTAATATATTCAAACTTCTTGATTTATTCTCTTTCTGTCCTTTGTGCAATTGGTGTATTGATCCTTATTTCATGTCAAAGTCGTGATTCGCCTAATTCATTGCGATGTTGATTACCATTGTACTTTCCACCTAAAATATTTAGAAACAAAAAAATGTAGTACTTTACATTGTCTATATAATTCGAAAGTTCAGAGACATCTTGGCTAAACAAAAGTTAAATTGCAAAAGCGACGAGAAAAAAGATGCAAAAAAACAAATAACAAGAGATTGATTTTTCTAACTTTTATTGGGTGCAACGACACTGCAAAGGAATTTCTCAAGGCCTGTGTGCGATTTTCAATTTCGACAATTGTATACGACATATCTTCAGCAGATGAATATTTCTATTTCACCATTGTTCATATTATATCTGATTTTACACACGTAGCATTTTTCAAATAAAAGTCGAATTTTGGTGTCCAGAAAAAAAAAAAAAAATCTAGAACATGACATGAGTTGCCATTTGATGCTCATCAAGTGAATGGTATGAATGGGGGAAGCAGTGCGAACTCAAGTAATATTAATTCGGAAAGCTCTGTCTAAAAGCATAGAAAAAACCATGCCCCTAATATATAAATTTGCTTCCTTCTGGTGAGGCATGTGCCTGGTTAATCCGTACCTTTTTCACTAATTACAATGTTACAGCTTTAATTATCTCCCTTTGTTATTAGCCTCTACAAGTATCCAAAGCACTTGACATATTAACTTACTAATAATAACACAAACATGCATAATTATACTCAGGCAATTATATATGCTCACTCTACACTATATAACTAAGACAACAACATTAACCATGGGAGACTTCCAATCTTGTAAAATATCCCACATCACTTATACAAGGGATATATCAGTTCCTTATATACATGTGTCACCCTTCACATATTAGTTCAACCCTTCACATATAAGTTCAAATCTTTGGGGATAAATTTTCCAACACTCTCCAAAAAGCAATGCTGCTAATTGGGTCATAATTTTAGTTTTAGCTACCACACGTGATCCGCTTGCTCTTCATATAAAAATAATCTCCCTCATCTATCGATCTAGAGCTTTTAGACTGAACATTCTACCCTGATATCGAAGCTGGATCCTGGCTCCATTTCATTTTCGCTTGCGCAGCCTCCTCCCCCCAATCCTCTGAACTCCAACGCGCCGTTCCTCAAATCCGGCTCATACGTGAGAGGGGGCATCAGAGTAGTATCCCCCCGTCACATATTTAGGAGATTTATGCCGTCTCCGTGCATGTATCGTCCGGCCACGGGCGGGTCCAGAGGCGTGTGCAAGAGCGGGGTGGAAGAAGAAGAAGGAGGAGGAAGTAACGTACGTGGGTTTAACGCCGGGGGGAAAAGTCTATTGCACGAAGGAACTGGTCCCCCAGCCGTGAGGCGCGCGCGCGCGGTTGTCTGTCGATATCGAGAGGAAAGAGAGAGACACGAGAGGAGCATACGCATTCATGATGGATTTTTGCCTCACCGCCCCCACCGCAACAAAAATATTAGCAATGACCACCCAAAAAAAAGGAGAGCATATTCTCGCTTTTGGCATACAGAATTTTTGGAGAGCGGGCCGAAAATCGTAATTTCATATAAGTCCGAGGACAGAAACAGGAAAATATATATTATTATTTTTTTGGGACCTTGTAGAACCAAAGAAATTACAGATGTTTTTGTATTTATTTGTAATTTTCCGGCCGGGGATTTTTTGCATTTCCCGGCGAAAGCTGTACACGTAACCGAAAGTCAACCGTCTTCGTTCTCTCTCTCTCTGTGGACGCCGCGACGAGCTGACCTGGCGTCACCCTGGCGTCATCATCTCTGCTGCGTCGTCTCTCTCTCTCTTTCTGCTCACGGCTTCAAGCGGATCCACTCGTAGCGGCCTTCGAGAGGGGCGTCCATGGCGACGTCGTAGTTGTACCTGCGACGAAGAAGAAGAAGAAGAAGAAGAAGAAGCAGGCGAATGGAGTTTGTCATCAGTCACTTAGGGTTTCGATTCTCTCTCTCTCTATCTCTCCCTACGAATGAAGAGAAGCGTTCTTGCTCGACGGAGCAGTTAAGAGAGAATCACTCACTTCTCCGTGAACCGTTGCCGCTCGCGCTCCTCTGCCTCCAAGAAGAACGATTCCAGCTCCGCTCGCGACGGCGGAGATGCCGGAGGCCTCCGTTCGCTCGTCGTCGCCGGTGACGGCTTCATCCTCGCCGATTTCGACGGGGTGGTTTCTCTGCTACAATTGGAGACAACTGACAAAAAATCATCGGTGCAAAAGACGAAACCAAAAAAAAAAAAATCTTCGCCGACGGAGGAATTTAAGAGGGACCGAAATTGAAGAAGGAATGTGGAATGTACCTGAAATCGCGGTTGCATGTGGATGCTTCGGTTTCGAAACTCTTCGCCTGCGACCGCACCGTTAGAGATCTTGAGTTAATTTAGTAACCGAGGGTGGCGAAACGGCCAGAATCTCTCTCGTGAACGCCCTCCGACGATCAATTCCACAAGGAAACAGACAGAGAGAGAACGATCAAAGCTCGAAATTCACCTGTCGCTGTCGATCGCTGACGACGTCGAACTTCTCCTCCTTCGCTAAGTCGACGCACTCCGCCTCACTCCTCACCGAGGAACGAGGCGGTTCGAGCGAACCGGAGCTCAAGCTCGACACGAGGTCGCCGGAACGCGACCTCTCCGGACTCCGGCGGCGCGCTGACCTTCTCCGGCGAGTCTGGATACGGAAGCGGAAGCCGCGGTCCTCCCTCGCGCTCCTCCGACCGCAGCTCCAACGGCGCTTCTCCGACGCAGGCTATCCTCCGTCGCTTCTGCGCCGTCGGAGCCGTCGAAGCTCCGGCGAGCTCGGCTCGCTTGAGGTGTCGCGTCGAGCGGGGCTCTTCCATCGCAGCTCGCTCTCTCTCCCCCCTCTGCGGTGGCGATTTGGAGCAGAAACGGGGGAGAGCGCGAGGTGGAGATGGACGGCTGAGATGAGGGTTTATATATATCTCGGAGGATGGTGTGGGTCCCCATCTTTTGGGGCGCAGTACGGCCCTAAACTAAAGCTAAAGCTTAGCTCGCAAGCGACGGTTGGGTGGTACACGTGGCCGCCGGCAAGAGCTACTAATTTGAGGTCGTGCGAGATTTATCTACCGGCAAAAGGTAGATCCACCTTAGGGACGTATTTACTATTTAGGACGCCATGGAAGGCGGGCCCCACTTAGTGCTGGCACGACAGTTGTCCGCTCCAGATCGCTTCTCGCCAGTGGCACGAAGCATGTTGTCGTGCCGTGGCTGTTTGTAAGTTGCGCGAGACTCGCGTAGCAGCGGAGCAACCTATGATTAAGTGATGTCGGATCGGAGATGGATCTGAACAGCTCGCGAGCCGACAACGGTGGCCTCTGCAAGGGAGGGTCGGGATCATGAACAGTCACTTTTCGTAAGATAGAGAAAGTACCGTCATAATGACTAATTTTAAAAAGTATGCGGATCATTTTAAATCAAGAAAAAGATAGACGGTGAATGGGTTTCATAGTTTATAAGCACGTGTATATTCTATGATAAACTAAAGTAGCTCACTTCAAATTTTGCTACTATTTCAAATGGTGATCATTCAAGTATATTCTATCTCTGCTTGGCAATGCTCTAGTATCAATTAGAGTTGCAATGTGTGTATTTTTTTTTTCCCTTAAGAATGGAAAAAAGTGGAAAAGGTATTTATTAAACCACAAGTCAGAAGCATAGATAATTACTAATTAGTAAATGAGCAAAATAGTAGTTATCTACTCACTCTTAACATGATTGTAGATTCTCAATCTCGTTCACCGCCTCCTTCGGCGTCCCATCGAATCTCAATCATTGATGTGTTGGAAGTTATTTTCAAAATCAACTCTCTTGTGTTGGATTAACAATTAGAATTAATGTGACATGTTTATTGCCATGATGCTTCCAAGTTTTGAGCTTCCTAGTGAGTCAAATCCTAGAAGAAAAAAGATTTGATGTGTCAAAGATCCTCCTCCTATGCACTAATGCATATCCCCCAAGTTTATCCTCCTCCTCCTCCTCAAGACAAATTTGGGATAGGAATCGACTGGAAAAATTGTCAAAAAAATTCTCAACTTTTTACATTTTTGTTAATTCAGTTATAAACTTTTAATTTTGTTAATTGAGTTCTAAATCTTTTCACATTTTATTAATTAAGTCCATTCGGCCAAATGATGTGGACAATTTTTAATAGTATTTCAATATTTTTTGAATTTATCTATTTATTTGTTTTTCCATTTTCCTTTCCATTTTTTTTTCCTTCTTTCTCTTCCTCCTGCTCTAGTTGGTTGCCGAGCCTCGAGGATCAACTAAAGATGAGAGCTGGTGAGGTCCGGTGAGGTCGACCTTGTTGACCTTTAGCTAAGCTCACCGCTACTGGCTATCGGCGAGGGTAAGCCTTTGCTGACCTTGCCTAGCCATTGATAATCCACTAGAGCAACAAGTGGGTATTAGCAAATATTTATAACTAAATTGATAAAAGTGCAATATGTTGAGGAATTTTGAACTAAATTAAGGACATTAGCAAGTGGGCATCATCAACTTTGATGGTTTTGTAAATTCGCACAACCCACAAAGCAAAGAGAGAGCAATCAATGGCCTCCTCCTCCTACCCCTAACGGATTGGCAAACATACTTCCAAACTAGAAGGTCTGGGAAGGAAGGATCAGAAATGGGACCTCTCCTTGAGTCAGACAACAAGGTCTTCCTCGAAGCTGGGCAATCTTCTTCTTCGGTTGGCGTTTTCATTTGACTTTTAGGGCCTGTGGTCCTAGGAACTCGCTTTCGATTCCGAGTAAGTTTTTCGTGTACAACGCTATGAAGGACAAAAAGTCTTCTCCACCTACAAAAGGCAACTCGTGAATGAGGCAACGTCTTTATCGGGTGAAAAAGAGTTTTTTGACATGCAGTCATCTCATTGTTCAGTAACTATAGAACGACCACGCGATAAACCATGAAAGGATTTTCATTCGCTTCTTTTTGGTTTTCTTGGGGCCGAAAGGGTGATAGAGAAAGTTAGAACTACCGAGTTGAGAGAACATTAGAGGATTCCTAAGTCATCCCCGATTTTATGCATGGGGAATGTAGACCTTCGAGTTGACACGCCTTCGGCGTGAAAATCCACAAAGTGTTCGGTGGTCGGCGGGTTTGAACCGAGATTGGAGTTGAGAATCTTCAAAGAGGATGTATGTAGGAAATGTCTACCGATTGGTGCCTATTTGATACAATCACCTTACCGAACCTCTACATGGTATCACTTAAGCCTTGTTTGATACTGGCCAAATAGTGACTATTTCTATTCTTTTATATATATATATAAGGAAATTCATTTGGTAATATTAGCTAATTTTTTTTTTTTTTTTTTTGAAAATAAATTTAGAACAGAATCAAAAGTGGAAAAAAATTGCTTATTTATTCCCAGAAATAATCCAAAAATCAAGTAATTTTTTTTTTCCTTCTTTTCCTTTGCTGCTTCTTCTTCTTCCTCTAGCTCGTCGACGGCCTTGGTGATGGCCAATGATTGGCTAGACGAGAGCTGATGACCTCGTTGACTCTCGGTGAAAGTTTGACCTCACTCAACCATCACGAGACCGAGCCTCACCTAGCTGTTGCAAGGCTCGGGCCAATGAGGCTCTCCCAAGGTTGACGAGGTCGTCAGCTCTCGTATGGCTGGTCAAGGCTAGTGATTGGTTAGAGGAGGAGGAAGATGAAGAAAATGAAAAAGAAAAAGAAAAAAAAAAAAGAGAAAAATATAATAAATTTATTAAGAAATTAAAGGAAATTCTCAATAACAAAAAAATAATTGGTGGTTGTATCAAACACATTTCAATTTTGGGTATAGAAATTTTACGCAATTATTTCATGTCTTCGAATGGTTAGAAACTCGTCCGAGGAACAAAATTAGAAAAACTATTTTTGAGCAGAAATTATTTATGGAAACAAAATTATGACCAATCAAGCCCTTAATATCTGATATACAATGTCTATTGATATAATCTGAAGAAGTTCGTACGAGAAATCACGTGAACATCCTGAGCATGACCCAAATCATAGGTGCAAAACCCCACAAAGATGAAGAGAGACAATTTTCATCTTTTTGAGCCTCGTTCAAGTTAGTTTTCACTGAAAAGTACCAGTCAATCGTTCGTTGAATTCAGCCGCGCTGATTACGGAACGAGTTGGTTAAAGACGTACCACTCTGTTTTGATGTTTCACAAATGCAGTGAACCTGACGACCGAACCAACCGGGCCGCGATCCTGATGCATGTTTAGGCAAACGCTGTCTGTTTTCATGTTTCACACACGCAATGAACACCGAACCACCGGGGGCCATGATACACAGCTGGAAGCTGTACTTTGCACGGCGACAACGATTCTCATGTAAGAGGTCAAACTCCGTACTCCAGCACCAATCTTAGGCATTAAGTAATTCAGTGTGCAGAGGAGTATTTCATAGCAATTCCACAAAACACCCACACAAACAACCCCACCCGGCGCCCTCACCCCCGGGCCCGCGCCACCCCCAGGCAGGTCTCTTCCCTCCCCTCTTACTATTCAATAGAGGTGTCAAACGGGTGGGTCGAGTCGGATTTGAGTTAGGTAATTAATGGATAAACCTAAATTGACCTATTAACCCATTTATGACCCATTTAAGCCTAATATAAATTTTTAACCAACCGACCTAACCCATTTTAATATTTAACCAAATTTAGGAAAACTTATTCTTATGTTTTTTTTAAAGATTATATTACTAAAAAAAACTTATATATATATATTTAAATGGTATTGCTAAAATAGTTTTATACAACACAAATTTAATGGATAATTTTTATAATTTTTAAAATAATTATTTTTAAAAATAAAATTATAATTATTTAAAATTTTAAAAATTTAATTATTTTTATTTTTAAAATATAGTTTTTTTTTTTATTTTTTCTTTTTGGTTCTTCTTCTTCTTTGGTCGGCTGTCGGCCACAACAACGGCTGGCGGTTGGCCACAGGTGAGCCTCAAGCTCGCCCTACGCCAATGAGCTCAAGGCTCGCTAGATCAGCGAGGCTAAAGCCTCGCTTGACGCCGTCAAGCTCGAGTCTCGCCAGATCGGCGAGGGTGGAGCCTCGCCCGACGCCGGCAAGTTCAAGTCTTGCCAAATCGGTGAGGCTCAAGCCTCTCCAGATCTGACGAGCTCGAGGCTCGTCGGCGTTGGGCGAGCACGAGCTCGCCCCTCCTCAGATCTAGCGAGGCTCAAGCCTCGCCGGATGTCGTTGAGGCCTCCGCTTTGCCAAATCTGGCGAGCTCGAGGCTCGTCGGTGTCAGGCAAGCTCGAGCTCTCCCCTCACTGGATCTAGCGAGGTTCACCGGCGTTGGGCGAGCTCAAGCTCGCACCTCGTCGGATCTGGCAAGGCTTGAGCCTCACTTGACGCCGGCGAGTTCGAGTTTCGCTAGATCGGCGAGGTTCAAGCCTCGTCGGGCATCGACGAGGCCTCCGCCTCGCCAGATCCGACGAGCTTGAGCTCACCCAACGCCGGCAAGATCAAGGCTTGCCTAGTTGACCGTCGGCCATTGCCATGTCGGCGACCACAGGAAAAAGAAAGAAAAAAAAAAGGAGAAAAGAAAAGAAAAGAGCATAATAATAATAATAATAATAATAATAATAATAATAATAATAATAATAATAATAATAATATTTCGGTATTTATAAAAAAAATATTTTTGTAAAGTTAAAAAGAGGAGAGAGTCTTTCTCTTAAGACCCACTTAAAACCAAACCCATTTAAAACCCTCTTAAAACTCGCTTAAAACCCACGTATCAAATTAAACCCATTTAATTACTTTTTGTCAAAAACAAATGACCCATATGACTCATTTATGATTTAAATGAGTCATATATGGGTCTAAGACCCATTTTGACACCTCTACTATTCAAGTCTGTCATAAGCATTTCTTTTATTGAATTGAATGGCGACAAAGTGTTAATCTCTCTTTGCACGTCGAGTTCACCTTCATCTAATCTGCCTTTTGGAATATCTAGGCCCACCTTGCTTAAGTTCTTAAACTCAAAGATCACAACAATTATCAGGCAAAGCTGATAAAACTGGTAAGTAGAATTCGCGATCAGTTGTGTCAATGGCATAATACCCGCCTTGCCTTTCCTTGCCTTTCCTTTCCTTTCATTTCATTTCCTTGAGATATGAATACAAAGTCACGTTACATTGACTCCTCGTTGCATTGCCTGTTATTACTTGATTTATAAATGCAATAGAATCGCTGAAACAATCCTACAAGCATTGCAAGTATAACCCTGGGGGTAAAAACATACACCCTTCCTTTCCGTCTTTCTCCCACTTGTATCCATTTAAAGCACATTCTTCACTTGAAAAAAGTGCGGACGCTCCTTATTTGCAGCTTCGACATCATCAGGAGATGCCACCGACGCCACAACTCCCTTATCTTTGACCGATTCAATTACATCAGCAAAATCTCTGAAATCCTTCAAGCTGCGAAGCAAAAAGGGAAGGTTAAAAAGATATATCGAAAGAGAGGTGAGAATTACTCGTGCCAAGCATTGGATGGTAGCAAGAAAATCAGCAGAGTTTGGCCTCCTACATTAATAATCTATAGATGGTTTTATCCTAGTTTATCACTCATAAAAAAAGACGATGGTTCTTCCCGTTAGCAAGTGATTGTACTGGAACTATTATATGCAAGTGCATGTATAGACCTTTAAACTTATGAATGCAAAAGATTTTCATGAATAGAACACCACCCGATTAAGAGGATCTCTACCAAATGATAATGACACACTAAGTATGACTACGGTCACTCTGCAGTCTGTTCAACTGAATCTTAAACAAGTATTGCCAGGACAGTAAATTAAAAATGTTCAGCTCAATTGGTGGGAGATGGAAAAAAAATCTTTACCAAGTGGACAGTATTTCTTCACGCCGCCTTTGCCGCTCTTCCTCTGTAATTCCCAAGAGGTACCGTAACAAGCTGAAAGAAACGATCAATCACAAGTTACAACTATTATTGTTCACTTAATACCCAATTTCATGCATATGCCTCTGGGGGTAATAGCAAGGTGACATCATAAGAATTCTGCAAACAAGATCAATAAAAAAGGAGAAATGAAGGAAGCCAAATCGATGAAAGTAGTGAAATAGAAACTGGAGAAGTTGATATGCCTATGTGGGAATGCAAATAAAAGTTATTTACATGGTCTTAGTATCACATATCAAATACCAATACAACATAGATAGTATCATATACTGAATGAGTTAAACTTACTCTTTTCTCCCCTTCGTCTTGAATGAAAGCAAAAAAATACAAAAGGAAGCAGAATGTGCCATCAGCATACCTGCTATAACCTTTGGCATCAGGTAACTGGTAAGAGTCTACATCTCCAATGGTCCCAATAATTGCTTTGGTTAGAGCATCATCATCCATTTCCAGCTCTCTTAGAAAGGCTCCAGTTGCATCGTAAATGTCAAGCGTTTTCAACAAGTTTGGATCTCGATAAGATAAAAAGGAGAAGACTCCTGGGAAGGAAAACCATAAATTCAATGAAAATCTCCAGCAAAGATATACGTAGCCAACAAGATAACAATGTAAAGCCTCACCTGAGTGAGTATCGAAGTCGCAGAAACCACCGTAAGCCCCGCCACTGACACGCACACGGTCCCACAACCATGTATTACTAATGTATTTTGAGATGACATAGGCACTACCATCAAGTTGATATCCCGTTTCATAGACGTTAGCTGCTTTTCCAACATAATTAACCTACAGAGTACCAGGCCATATGTTGGTGAATCAGAAAAGAAGCCAAGGCTAACAGAGTTACTCAAAGGAGTGATTTTAACCTGAGTGGGTATCACAATAGCTTCATTTTCCCGAGAAAGGCGTGCCCTCCAGGTATTGGCCCTAACATTTGAATTGCTGGGAAGCATATCAAGAAATTTGCTGACAAACTTCTCTGAATTTTCCATGTTCCTCCTGTCAGCAGTCATATTTATCAAGCAACCATCCTTGGAAAGCAATGACTTGCGAATCTCCTCAAGAGATGAAGAAACTCCATCCCAGTTCTGATCAACTCTCTCTTCGAGATCTCGTAGAAATTCCAGGTAGCTACACGTATAATAAGAATGCCATAACTACCATTAGATAATAGCTTTAACATCAAATTTCCTAGCACCAGTTGCGGCAACTACAAGATCCTTGATGCAGAAGGGAAGGAAAAAGAGTGTATTTGCAACTCGTGCATGCTTACTCCTTTTCTTTTTTTCCCCCCTTCTTTGGGGACATCTTGGCAAAAAAGCGAAGGACACTTCCAACACAATAACAAATTAAAAGTTATAGATGATGCACACACAATCAAAGCTGCATGTCCATCCATGTTCAAGCAAAGAAACAAAAAAAAAAAATGAAAAAAGCAGTTCAACAGTCAAGGCATATCTAGAATGGTAGCCACTTGTCAATAATCTAGAGAAGGCACAGATTATTCACACATAAGTTACGCTGCAGTCATGGGATTTTTGTGGTTCAGAAAGTCAAGAGGAGGGGCAATATACTGGTAGATTTGTAGCCAAAGCTTGATCTCCCATCCAAGGCCATGGAAGGGCTTATACCTAGCCTCACAGCCTCACAGGAAAGGACTGTAGCTCCTCAACTTTTATGAGCTAAGGCTCAAAGAAATGCAATCAGTGATCAGTCAGGATTTTGGCAAATGTGCACTAAACTCAACAAATGGAGTCAAATCTGCATCAAACTCCTCAAAGTTAATTTACCTCTTATTTTTATGTTACTGCTCAATCTGCCATAGGATCATAATACATTGCTTTGTACGAAATCATACAATTTCTTCTGTAAAAGGTGTTTTCTTATTGACTCAAATGCAGTTTTTTTTTTCTTAGATTGCTTTGTCTGTTCTATTATATATGTTCTCATCAACACTCCTCAATGTAGATTAATAAAATGGAAGAAACACAGCCGAATAAGAAGACAGCACTGCGGGATGAAAGTAAGTTAAAGAAAACTCCAAGTTGCACCACCTGACACCACCCATTTGCTCAGAAATCCACCCAGCAACATTCAGCTTTGCATCCATCCTAGCAGCTGCAATTCCGTGGCCACTGCCTCTCAGTCGATTCTGTGCATAAAAATTACCTCTTAGCAAACTCACAAATGGAGATATGTGTTGTCCATCAGGAAAAATAAAAAAAAAATTTACCTCCATTCTTGCTTTGCTCTGGGACACAAACTGCTTGAACCTCTGCTGATCCGTAAATTGAACTTCTTGAAGAATGCAATTAACCTTAGAGGTAAATGGAAATATAAGCCATTTATCAAGATTACATACTAAACTGAAATGATAAAATTATTTTTAGCAAAAGTCAAAGCCCAAGCAGGAATCAGCATTAAAATAACAAAGTAAAGACACATAAATTAAATCCATTCTTATCACATAAACAGGAAAACATTAAGGTTTCTTACTTAAGTTTTTAAGATAACAAGGCTTCCTCAGCATAAGTATAATCAAGTCCAGTCAATTGTAAATGTTAGAATCAAGTGTCAAATGAAACAGACAACTTGTCATATATCCAGATTCAAAAAAGAGGGATAGATGGACAGATACTGTTCATAAATAAATAAATAAAAGGATTATTCTTGCATTTCTTGCATAGCCAGAAGCCTCTTCAAGAAACCTACTGAACTAAAGACTCTCCAATCCCCTTAGGCAACAGGGTCCCCTCAGTGTTACTTCTACGATCTTAGGAGCAATCCCAAACCCAAATCTAATAGCTTGACCCCATGATATCCTCTGGAGGATGAGAATCAATATTAGAAAATCTGTATCCAGCATTAAGTGTTTATATGCCATTAGTTTGGTCCTTTTGAAAAACTATCCTTTTTCCTTTTAGGCACTCCCTCCACTCTTCCCTCATACAGCTAAGAGTAAGAGAAAGGAGAAGGCACATCACAAATTCACAATTGACTCCTTTTGTCCAATTAGAAGCATCAACGTCTACTATCATCTTTTTTGTTTGTCTTTATAGGTAAAGAGAAATCCCTCTAGGACATGAACAAGCTGCAAACCCATACGAAGAAGAGCTAAATTACAGGAGGAAGCATCTGCATTGTCAACCAATGAATGTACATCTACCAATAATTTTCCACTACACTGAGAGTAAGGCTCTGACTCTTGTTCCAAAATTACAAACACAGAAGAATCCTCTCAAATGAATCCACGCACTGTTGTCTAACTTAATAAGTATAAAATCATTTAAATTTCTGACCTCTTCAACAATTATCCTCCTCTTTGGCCTCACCCAAAAAGAGCTCTTATAAGTAACAAGAGAAAATGCATAGCTGTTAGATAATACAAACTGGCTAAAGGCCATAAAAATTTAAGAACTCTCCTCATGAGTCTCTGTATGCTACATATTTCGTAACTTTAGGACAACTATTTTTTTGTGACCTTATTAATCAGGTAACCACACATCTTCCAACACCCAGAATACCTCATGGTGCAAGACCTTTCTAAGCAAAAACTAGACAAGCATTCAAAGTAACTATAAGCCAACCCAAAAGAGTACTTCAACCAGTAAAAATTATCTATTGCATGGAAGCAAAGCATATTGTCACAAAAAATAAAGAATTGAGAACCAATATACCAGATTGAAAAGGTCTTCGGTGCGTCCAGCCATGGCTTTGCCACGGACAATGATATGGCTACAAGGATCCTCCTTGCCACGAACTGATGATGTGAATGGATAAACGGATATGCCTCCAGTTTTCCTTCCAATTAACTGATTAAGTTGCACAAAACTCAAGTCCTTTGTCCCCATCTCCAACAACGACTGACTGTAAGAGTGTTAAGTAAAGTAAAAGAATCAAATTTAAATCCCATTCACTGACAAAGAAAGCACTTCAAAGAGAAATTGATGTGTATAATAGAGGGATCACTGCAGCCACCAAGATCAGCAGCATAGCAGAAAAATATTTTCTGTATTTGTGCTTCCAAGGCATATCTGACAAATAATGATATCAGATTAGATGGAACCTTATCAAGCCTGAACACCTCACCTGAGTCTTGGCGGCTGTGTCCACTTTTACTATCTTTATGAAGTGAAGAGAATGATATGCAATCTCTTTAATAAAACTTACCAGAAAAGAGGTACCAATTGAAGAAGTTCTTGCTTCAGAGAACTCATATTGAACACAACCTCAGTGTAAAGAACATCATTTGTGAAGAGATCGTGTCGCAGAACTTTCACACCATTAATATCTCCAACCTGCATTACCATGTGAATGTTAAGAAGCCTGGCACTCTGATACATAGCTTGGCATCACAAAGTTAACATGTTAAATAGGTTGACCTCTGTAGGTACACGTATAGGCTCTTTAGGAATGTCATGCAGAGAAAGGCTTGGGACAGTTCTCAAAGCTTCTGGTGGATCTGGAGTTTCCTGCTTCAAACGTAGTTCCTGGGTGGCACGTGCTAACTCAGCTAAATCTTCTTCTGTCATACTTTGTCTGACTTTATCTAGGACTTCTTTCTCAGCAGCTTCATCACGGGAATCTTTCTCTGGATCAGGCTGAAATAAATGATGCTTGTCACAATCTGACATGTCAAAACACTGAAGCATTATGGCCTCTGTAAAGTTGCATACCTGCATTTCAACAGTAACAAGATGCGGATTGTTCAAGATGAACTTCTCTATCAGCGGAGAGAAAACAGCCTTGGAGCCTTCCTTGGCTATTCTTGCTTTCAAGGCCATCAAGGGCTCCTCATATTTTAGTGGCTGAAAAGGATCCATGTCGTATATCCATTTGCCCTATAAATATGGAAACAGGTTAAGTAATTGAAACAAGGAAAACAATGACTAAACATAATTGCAAAATTCGGCAGCAAGAAATGGAAAGTTAGAAGAGAATTAAGAAGCCTTGTTGCTTACAATGGACCGAAGCATCAAAGACAAGCCACGGGGAAATGATCCGGTGTTGTTCTCTCTGAGAGAAAACTCAATGGTATTCATAGATGCCTCTACAGCATCTGTATCAAAACCTTCCTCTGCTAACTTTTTCAGGGTACTCATAATCAATTCTTCTACCTTTGGAATGTCATCTTCGGAAACACCCTTTAAACCAATGCTGAACTGAGGCTGAAGGAGCTCATCCTCAATCCCACCTCCAACAATAGCATCCCCCAGACCACTTTCTAACAAAATTTTCCTCAGCGGAGAAGCAGGAAATCCCAGCATGAGATGATCCAAAAATCCAAGTGTAAGTTCAGTCTCCAAGTCTAAGGGTTTATCTGAGAGCAACCAATTAAGGCATACCATGTGCTTCTTCTTCAACTCACCACCTTCGCCAGCAGGGTATTTTTCAACAATCCTAACTGGCTTGGAAAACAATTTTTGGGTTTGCACTTTCGATTCATTCGCAGCAGGACTTGCATCAAACGTGTCGAGGTACTCTGAAATAAAGGGTCGTGAGATTCTCTGCTCATCATCATCCCTTTAAATAGACTAGCTAAGCATTATCATTTCTAGAAATGACCTACATAGACAAAATTCGGCACAATTTACTGAACAAATAACTGAAAGCACATACAAACAGAAACCACACACCAGATCTTTTCGTCAACAATAGACAAGATTAATCTATTTAGTGTGCATAACCTTTGCCTCACACCATTTTAAAACCAAATCCTGTTTCCATGACATATGCCAATGAGGTCAATGCTACTAAGTAATCTTCGCAAACTTCTACTACCACATCATTCAGCAACAAAGAACTATTCTACTTATAGGATAGGAGATAGAAAAGTTGATATCTAATTCAAAGGTATATACATCACACATGCAGTAATAGCATGACTAAAATTGCCAAATTACCGCTAAGGATGCGTAGACGCTCATTTGGATCATCATCACCATAAAACCATATCCTAGCGTTGCTGGGATGGTAATACTTGCGATGGAACTCCTGTACGGTTCAAGAAAGAAATAGTGAATTTAGGGACCAATAGAAGAAATCCTTCAGAAGTATCATCATCAGAGCAATCACTACTGTGGCTATTATAATTTATTTTCCACTTTTGGAGGTTGCACTATATTATGATGCTGACTCTCATGAAATAGTTAAATGTTTGTCACTAAAGAAGCTTACAAGCAGCAGCATTGTGATTCCATTTGTAAAAACAATAACCAGGTTGGAACAAATTCAATAGGAAACAAATAAAACGAACCTTGAATTCCTCAAATGTCAGTTTAGGAATATCTTGTGGATCACCTCCACTGTCAACACCATAGGTATTGTCTGGAAAAAGAGCCTGCCATATATAATGGTAAGGTAATAAATGTGGGGTAGATTTAGATGCAAAACCATTAGGGAAGTTAGATCCACAATCAAGTGCCTTCAAACAAAGTAGATATTTAGCATGCTAGTGGCGTCATCCACATAGCCAAAATATGATGGTCTCAAAAGCAATACTATCATAACAGGATGAGGCAGTTTACAGAAGGAAGAATATCTATAGACATAGAATAAAGGATCATGCCAGATTCAGGAAATCAACTGGACTGAAAAAATTTTCATTTACTCTCCATAAGCAGGTCAAGCAGATTTTATTTTAGGGAAAAGAAATTGCGTCAATGGAACTTGGTGGATGTTGATGTTGATATAATGATGCGTTGAGTTGAGGACTTAAATGCCTTCTAGCCCAAAAACCAAACTAAGGAGAGTGCTAAAATTGACATCAGACACCAGGGATACATTAAGAAAAGAAATGACGCAAATATCAGGAAAAACAGTTAATTAAATTCATTCAAATATCTCAAAGGATATACTGATCATTTTTTTTATTAATTTTTACAGAGGTCTTACAAATTAATCAGCTCTATACTACAGTCATACTCTTGGAAAAAGAAAAACTCAAGTCATATCAGAAAGTTCTACTGTAATGGGGAAAAGAAACCATCTCTCTAGAAAATCCCAGTATGTATAGAATCTGCCAGGCTATTTAAATCATGAATTACATTCCATAAAAGTCAAAAACCATTCTTTAGTTTTGCTCTATCTCTCAGTACAGGAAAATGAGTCTGAACTCAAAACAGTGAAATGAGTGCATCTCTGGTCATCTTAAAATGAAAGTGGACCAACGATGAATAATGGAAGGAGAGACTACACACTGGTCTGTTAGAATGAATATGTTTGTTAGATGTTTCATTTTATAATCAGACTTGGAGAACCTGGCAGAAAAATGAAAAGACAATAGGATATGCAAAACTCAAAGCAAAATACCAGCATGTACCAAGACATTCTATGCCTCAGATTGAAGATTGAATAGTCTACTGAATTTACAGGTATACAATGCACGAAATAAACTTGCCTGCTGTGAAGCTCGACCCAAAATACTATCAGGCTGGGAATAGACACCTTTCATCTCATTGAAGACGACACCTGATATTCAGCATACCATCAATCAGTTACCAAGAAGGCGCATTAGTAAATACCTTTACTATCTGGAAGAATATATTCAAATGAGTTTCACTAGCACATCATGTATAGATACCTTTATAAGAAATTTCTTCTGAAGGATTGTTGAGTTCATAATGCCAGCCCTCCTGTTGAAATGTTTGAATGTCGTCTATGCATTTAGGGAAGAAGACAGCATCTAAGTACACATCAACCAAATTATAGAAATCCTGTTTCAATCACATCAGCAAGTATCAGAATCAGCACTAGGTTCATTTGAATAGATCTCAAGTTTCAACCTACTCTTCACCTTCATATTAGTAGAAGCAACGGGGTAGCAGGTCCTATCAGGATATGTAAATGCATTCAGGAAAGTGTTTAAGCTGCCTTTCAGCAACTCAACAAATGGCTCCTTCAAAGGATACTTCCGGGACCCACATAGGACACTGTGTTCAAGAATATGTGGAATACCAGTGGAATTGTTTCTGTAGAAAGAATTCATTAAAGCAAAGGCTATAAGAGATTGAGCACCGTTAGGGGATAAAGGAAAAGACAATCTACATATGACAATCATCCAGAACCTTGAACTTAAAGAATATATTGGATCTCAACTGAAATGATTCAAAAACAGAAAAATAATTTATTTCTCTTCTTTGGTAGTGCTTCCCAATAAAATAAAGAAAAATGGTACCCTTGGTTAAGCCTCAATTGAAAGATATGGCATATTAAAACCGTTTTCTTCATTATCCACCACATCTTTCCACCAATGGCTTATGGCCCAGAGAAGTATCTACTTCTATAAGCTTCTTTCTAGATTTTCTTACACCATACCATGTCTAGCAAGGTCAGAATCTCAGCAAATCAAAAAAGGCACAACAAAATGGGCAACTAAAGGGGATTCTATCGCGAAGTAGTGACCTAAGAGAATCTTGATGAGAAGCCTTCCGTAGCATTATATGAGAAAAATGTAGTTTAGCTCATGCCATCCTCCCTTAGCTAATTAAAAATAGTTTTGTGACAAATCTTAAAAATTGTTAAATATCATCAAGCAATACTCCCTTTTGGTTGGAAACACCATAAAACTAAGAAAAAATATGTTCAAAGGCAACCCCTGGTCCAAACATGACAGCAGAGGAGATTTTGACAAGTATGATCACAACAACAGGAAATCTCAACCAGTCACTATTCTCTTCTACCTATATACTGTAGCATTATCCAGGAGGTGCTGGAATAGGACTGACAGTATGAAAATGAGTGATCCATCAACGTGCCATAATTTTGATACACTAACCAAGACTTCAGCCAAAAAAAAAAAAAAAAAAACAACACTCTTTCTGGGTGATATTTGAAGAAGAAAGCACAGAGAGACAAATACACATTAACTAATAATCCAGTTCACCGGGTAACCTGACAAGTTTGTATCTGCTAACATTTATATTACACAATTTCATGCAAGCATAAATCAAGAAAATGTAAAGGAGTCCATCTAGAGTTTACGCCTAATTTATATGTAAAAGAGATCATCCTTTACATATCCACCTTTTCATGTATCAAGCTATTCTTGTCTACAACATAATAGCCAGATATGAGAAAATGCACATAAATTAGAAGGCAACCACTCCACGCAACTCAAAAAAGAAAGGCGAAGAAGGTCGCAGAATCATCAAGGCAATCTTCTCAGATTAAGTCCATATAACAACTCAAGCACTGGAGTAAAACGGCTACCCACTCCGAAGCACCACCTCCCTCCGCAAATGCCAAATATTACTCGACATAAAGAGTACTCACGGCGGAGTCCGGAAAACGATCCCGAAGACTTTGTTCTCGTCGTCGTTCGACACGGACATCACTTCGGCACCAGTCTTCTTATGTCTGAAGAGAGTCGCTCTGGATTTACACTCATTAATGAACTCCTCCGACACCTTCTCGAACCCGTACTTCTCGGCAACCCCATCCTGAACACCAAAAACCTCTGCAATCCCCAAAACGCCGATCAGAATCTAAAAACAAATCAAACCCCGTCCCAATCGCCGACACACGAAACGGCAAATTCCAAATGCCAACCCAAAACACAGATTAAGCACACGAGGTCACTACAGCAGCTCGCGCAAGCACGAGTGACCAGCTCGAGAGGAGCGGGCGCGGCGAAGCGGGAGTCACCTGGAGAAGGCTGAGTCGGAGGAGTCGCGATGGCGCGAGGAGCGAGCGACGAAGAGAAGTTCCGGCCGAACCTGAGCGAAGAAGAAGAAGAAGAAGAAGAGGACGAGGACCGGGGGAGCAGCCGGGAGCGGCGGAGGTGCAGGGGACGCCGGGAGGCGCCGTTGGCCGGCCGGCCGCCGCAAGGGCGGAGGAGGCGGCGGGGGTGAGAGGAGGAGGAGGAGCGGGAGAAGAAGAGTCGGGTGGTGCAGGCGAGGGAGGAGCAGGAGAGGGAGCGGAGGAGAGCCGCTCGCTCCATCGACGGCGGAGGCCTTCTCGCGAGGGAGGAATGGAGTTGCAGAGGAGCGGGAGTAGTGACGACGACGGCGTGGAGGACGGAGGAGAGAAACCTAAAATATCAGCGGAGGAATTCTCGCCGTTGCGGATTCGTGTCGGACGTTGGATTGGAAATGCGCGAGAGAACTGGTGGCTTGGGAGTTGGTTCAGCCGCGTAGCTTGATTTTTGCCCAGAAAAAATTTGAGGAGAAATCTGGAAAAAAGGAAATTGATGTATTTTTTGAAAAAATAAACGAAAGCGTTAATATCACAAAAATTTTCAAATTAATATATATATATATATATATATATATATATATATATATGTGTGTGTGTGTGTGTGTGTGTGTGTGTGTGTGTGTGATAAATTAATCATAATATCCTTTAGTTTTTATTAAATTTCACCATCAAATTATTAAAGCTAGATGAATGGGTGTATCGGTTTAGAGCCTTTTTACTCTATTTGTCACATATGTATTGGTTTAATATAATTTAATAAAATTAACATAAAGTAAATTTATTACAAATATATCAATTTGATGGTTTTTATGGTTAAAAATTTAGTTTTTGACTAAATTTATTATAAGTGTATTAATTTGAACATTTTTTAATCAAAAATTAGTTTTGCGTAAATTTGTTACATATACACCAATTTTGGATTTTTTTGTAGTATTAACCCTAAAATAAAATTTGTATATTTGGATATTTTAGCAAATTAAGGACAAAGAAAAAGATGTAAATCAATTAAAAAA
This sequence comes from Eucalyptus caleyi, assembly GCA_014182885.2. Taxonomy (NCBI): domain Eukaryota; kingdom Viridiplantae; phylum Streptophyta; class Magnoliopsida; order Myrtales; family Myrtaceae; genus Eucalyptus; species Eucalyptus caleyi. The sequence goes on from CM024472.2 coordinate 37,526,090, forward strand.
CCCTTGTAAATTTTTTTACTGAGTTGCCTCTATCGGCCAATTTGTTGAGTCTTCGAAATATGTCTAAGACCATTCCTGATGTCACAAAAAAATCACATTATAGAATGCCCGGGCCACCTCTATTGGCCTTTTTACCATATCTATACCATTAAAGTTTTCTATAACGTGTTTGAGAATGAGTGCAATATCGTGGAAAGATCCCCATAATGGGATCTTTGTTGTTCTTCAAATTATAATTTTGTCGCATAACACGTTATAAGATTAGGGTTCATCTTAAGAACATACATGAGTTTTGTGGATTTATTTGTAGAAGTTAAGATTTTAAAATTAGTTTTTAGTTCGCTGTACACATAGTGTAGAGAGATAGGGATTTACATGTGTATGTTCGTGTCAAAATGACATTAAGCCCAAATCAAGAAAAAGGGCGTAGAATTTTTCTCCGCAATCATTCATGATAATTTGCTTGTTTTGAGAATTCCTTTGGTTTTATAATTTTCCATCATAGTTTACTCAAGATCTCTCTCCTTTCAAAAAGAAAATTAAGACCACTCCATTTTATTTTTTTCTTTTTTATTTTTCCATTTCTTAGCTTTTTCTTGAAGAATAAGCCAGAGAGAGGACAACAAAAGAATATTCCATTGTAATTGGTTCATTTGGTAGTAAGAAGTTGACTGGCAACTTGTGGGCCCAGTTGATATTTTAATAATTTCCCACTAAAATAATTATTATCCGCTCATCCTGATGATAGATCACGAAAATGCTTACATACTATTATAACTTACCAACAACGTAATTATGTTACCCCCTGTGAAGTCCATTATTAGATTGTTACCCATATTTTCATATATTAATTTCCTGATATATTTGTCAGCAACATAGTAACAAATTAATGAAATATACCATATTTAAATACCTCGTAAATTAAGGAGAGTAGCTCAACTTCATTAGCAGTCGCATTTATTAATTAGTAACTTATCAGATGATACGATGAAATTACGACTATGAAAGTATTATCAATTATTTGAGTTTTAACAATTTCAAAGTTACCGAAGATATAATGAATCATGTTACTAACTGTCTCTAAGTTTAATAGAGAGAATTCTAAATAAGGATATGAAGTGAGGTTATTTTCTTCGAAAGCGGTCTAGAGTGGACATTATTTTAAATAGAGACCTAAAAAGTACTCAAATCAGTCTCAAATGAAAGTTTGAACTTGTCGGATGATTAAATCCTCGCCGGCCAACAAGTATATGACTTTTCCAGCATCAGTTGTAGGATATTTATATCCAATAAAATTTTGAATAAAAAGAATAGCCAAATTTATGAAGGTAAAAACCTAAATTTACTTCTCTCTTTCTCCCAACACACTTAAAAAAACGAAGGCTGAGAACTGAACAATTGAGTGACTGACGGTGTACAACCAACGCTGGTGTCCAATCGGACGGCGTTGATGGGAGAGTAAACAAACAAGAAAAGCCCAAACGATATTCACTAGACCTTTGCTGATGGGAGTGTGAAACGAGCTTGAGAACTCCTGAGGTAGTGTGCAACTGTGTGTGGTGTGCGATCAGCGACATGTGACTAGATGGCAGTTTGCGATTGGGTGGTGGTGTGCGAAGGTGAGGGATTTTGAACGAAATCAGCATTTCCTTTGCAGCCCTAATTTCCAAATTGGCGCTTTGATTCACGGCCCTAATTTTCCTAAATTTTCTTATTTATTTCGTTTTCATGGATGTTAGATTCCTAATTTGATTTAACTTACATTTCCTTTGCTCAAGAGAAGCAATTACACTTGTTTAAGTAATATGTTGACAAGGCTTGGGCATGTGATGGTAGTGAGTTGATTATTTATTATGCATTTTCTAATTGTGGAGCATGGACCCGTTTGGTTTGGCTTTGGGGGAATACTCTTGGAGAAATGCAAATCCCTTTAGCCTAAATGGATTTCGCGAAATGCAAATACTATTTGGCAAAATGTAATTGAAAAGTGTCTTGAGATGCAACTTTGGGGGAAATGCTATATGATAAATATACAGTTGAAAAGTCCTTTCGTGTGTCAATTTAAAGTTTTTAAATTTAATTTATTTAAAAATGAAAAATAATGATGATAATTTTATATTTTTGCATTGAGAGTGATGTAAAAGAAACATATTAAGAAAATTACAAATAAATGGATCTTTCTCAATTAAAAAGAGAGTAATTTCATTATAATAAACATAATCACATACATCCCGGAGAAATGAATAAGTTATCCTTAAATATTGCAATCTTCTTTAACTATTTCTCAAACTCATGGCTATTTGATCCAGAGATGTATTTTCATTTGAAGCACTCGCCCCACATTGAGAGGTATGAATTCCTTCCTTCATTTCTCTATTGAAGATTGACCCCACAAAGAGAAATGAATATGGAGGAATGGGGCATCAGATAAATCAAGAAGATGAACGACTTGACAATTGTGCAGATTGTGATTGCAAGATGGGAGATAAGATCTGAATTTGCCCGAGCAAAAAGAACTGCATTTGAATCCATGTCAAGAAAAATCTCACCATCACTTATATATGTCAAGATTTTTCTTGTGATCAGATTTGCCTCCTCACACTCTTAACTCCTTTTTAATAAAAAAGTTCGACAAACAAAACAAGAATTAGATGAACAAGTATGGCTCTATTAAGATCAATTACATTTACTGGTAGATAAAATTGGCTCCCAACATATCAACAGATGGACATTGCAATCACAACACTTTCACCCAGACACCAGAGGACACCGCCATGTCTATAGATCGATCAGATTTCTAATTCAATGAAGGGTTCTTCTAAATTCCTAAGCTGGTCACAGAGAGATCAAAATGAATAAATCATCAACAACCCTGATCTTAGCCACCAAAAGCAAAAGAAAAACAAATGAAATCGAAAAAAAAAAAATGAAAAATTTCACATCTTCAGACAAAACTCATCCTCCCTTTCCCTATCTCCATTGCGAGGACCCACCATCTGAGACCTCCCCATGACTAGCGAAGATTACGGCGTCGAATTCGTGGAAGCCATGGGACAAGAGCAGTTGCTCTTGGATTTCTTGTGAAGCGTACGTCCGCAGCTCTAGTGGTACGGCCGCCTCTCGATCCCCAAGTCGCACCCCGAGATGCAACCGTGTTAGACGTAGCGGAGGAGGCATTTTGGAGCGCTAGTGGCCATGGCGTTTCGCAACGTAGTTTCTTTGAGGGAGGCTGGGGCTCAAGTGGAGTTCAATTGAGACAAACAAGAAGTTGGCAAGAGCTGTACAAGCGGTGATCATGAGAAAGAGAGCTCGAGGGAGAGAGGAGCGCAAGGAGCACAGATCTGGTGAGTAGAGGCGAGTGAAAGAGAGGAGTCGCTTTCTCATCTCAAGTTTTTTTTTTTTTTTGGTTTATAAAAGGGGCAAAATTGGAATTATGTTTGATAAATGAGGATGGGATGGGAAACTGACATATTGTCATCAAACCAGCTAAGTAGTATACTGAAAATACTATTTCCTAAGGCATTTCAAACCCTCCTTTCCCTTAAAGGCCTTTGGGCCCTCCAAAAAATGTACCAAATACCATTTGTATTTGGTTAAACTCATTTAGAGCCCCAAAGCCCTTTTCTAAATGTTAAACTAATGGGGCCTAAGTCATGGTCTCTTCATGTCGTTTGTAATCCATGCTTTTCAAGTTTTTTTTACCGTTTTTATATTTTGTAGGCAAAAGTATACTTGAAGTACCAAAACTTAACACGATGGGATACTTAAGTGCCAAAAATTACGAAAGTTACACTTAAGTGTCACATTTTTTCTTTTTTTTTTAAAATGAGACACTTGAGTGTCAAGTCCGGCGAAGGTGACCGGAAATCTTACGTAACAACTTTTTAATAATATAACTCGCCTATGTGGCATATCGGAAAGTTGAGTTAACGATAAAGAATCAAAACGATATTGTTTTGTCCTTTTTTAAAATTTTAATATATATTAAATAAAATTTTTGTATTTAAATAGTTATTTAATAATAATTTAATTATTTTAAAAAAAAAGAGGAGGAAGAGGAAACAAAATGCGCGGCCCTGCCCCCACTGTCGTTGGCCCTTCCTAGCGATGGCGGGGAGTGGCAACAAGGGCTCAACCTTCGTCTTTTTGTCTCCTCTTTCTCCTCCTTTTTTTGAAAAATAAATAAATTTAGTTTTAAATTTAATGTAATTAATTTTTATATTAATTATCTACCCACGTCAAAGTAGCAAAACGACATAGTTTTTGCATTTGTCTAGCCACGTTAACGTGCAAAACAACGTCGTTTTGCACTTCTGTCGTTGAAAAATCACTACGTTAGTATTTTGGCCAGATTGTTTCACTTGTTGGCACTTAAATGATTTATTTTGCTCTATTTTTTTATACTTAAGTGTCACTTTCTTAACTTTTGACACCTAAGCATTCTTCCGTACCAAGTTTTGGCATTCTAGAGTCTGGCACTCATTTTTTGTGTGTATGTTTTGTTGTTAACAATTAATCCATTAACTCATGTTTTGTTGTTTATTGCATAAACCCTATTTTTAATTGCAGAAGTAGACTAAAGATTTTTTATACTAGATTTCATGCAAACCCAATCCTTAAATTTTGCGAGACTTTGTTTTGTTGCTTCTAAATTTTACATTCTTGATTTTAAGTTTTCGATCAAAGAGTAATCAAATTTAAAATTTTCAATCAAAGTCGTTTCAAAATGTTGTAAATGACAATAATTTTCTTTCTTACCTTACTTCATATAAGGCTTTTGTCTATGTGCTACGAGTTCTTTTCAATTAAATTGTTATTGGAACTTCTCCAAATATAATATATTGTAGTTGTAACTTGTGTTTCTCCTTGTTTAGGTTTGTTTTATTCAGGAAACATATTGACTTTTCTTTTTTTTTTTGCTTCAATTTTGCATTAGGTGAGGAATGTGAAGAAGTAAACTATACCGTGTTTGATAGTAGGTGTAATGAGGGTATTGAAGAAGATAGGTTTGCTATTATTTATCTTGATGAGTTATACAAAAGAAATGTATGATGTCTAGAGATTGAAAGTTCAATAGAGAGTAGTATGGAAGAACTAGTTTGCATGGAGATACATTATGTGATAATGTAGATTTCCCAAACATCAATAGTCAAGTTGGGTATAGACATCCCAAGTTCATTATGGAGGTTGATATGGGGAATCGTGTCTTTAAGTTGGGGATGTGCTTTAGCAATGCTAGATGGTTTAGAAAAGTGGCTAGAAATTATGAGATAAAAAAGGAAGATGGGTAAAGTTCATTAAGAATGCACTAAATAAGTTAAAAGTAGTGTGTTATGATGGTTATGATTGGCCCATATATGTTTCCAAAGTGCAGAAAGAACATATTTTACAAGTTAAAACCTTTAACATGGTACAGACATATAATAGAGCTCTACATATCCTCAAGTAAACTTTATATGGGTGGCAAATAAGTATTTTGATAGGTTGAGAAATAATCCAACATACCCAAATGCTTCATTAAAGAAAACAATTGAAAGTGAGAATGTTTTGAAGCTATCCAAAACAATAGTCTTCAAAGCTAGGGCTCTAGTAATGAGTATGATTACAAGGAATGGAGATGAGCAATTTTGGATGCTCAGAAGTTATTGATAAGTATTTTTTGATTCTAACCCAAGATTCACTTGTGTAATAAAGAGTGAGTGATGTCAAGATTTACTCAAGTCTAGAGGAGTTTACATATGTCTAGATATGTTGAGAAGGGGTTTTCTATAAGGATGTGGGAACTTTGTGCGGTTTGATGATTGTCACTTGTCATCAAGCTACAAGGGTATACTTCTATCAGCCATAGCTAGATATGAAAATGATTAAAAGTATCAATTTGCATGGGTGGTCGTAGTATAAGAAACATACAAGATATGATAGCGGTTTATTAGTATGGATGCTAAAGATATGAGAATTACAAACCTTGCAAATTTAATATACTGGAATTTTTTGTGTGACAAGTAAAAAGGATTATTGCAAGCACTAGCAAATCTAATGTGTAAAATAGAACATAGATTTTGCTTAATGCATGTTTACGAGAACTTTGCATCACAAAGGACTAGAACTTAAAATTTTGGTTTGGAAGGTTGTTATGGTAATTAGAGTATGTACTTTTGATTTGGCAATGGAAGAGTTTAAAGCAGTTGATAGAAAAGCTTATAATTGGTAGTCCCAAAGGCTACCGGTGCAATGGAGGAAGTCTCATTTCAAGACAAGTTCAAAATGCAATGCTTCCTTGAATAACTAGTGTAAAAGTTTCAATAAGAGCATAACTGATACTAAGGAAAAGCCTATAATCACATTGCTTGAAACTATAAAAATGCAACTCATTGAGATGATTCATAAGTGAATGGATTGCTTGGCTAAGTACATTGATGCAATTTACCCTAAGATCCAAGAGATATTGAATCTTCAAAAAGAGCATTGAATGTTATGGATTCCTGAATGGGCTAGTGGGCCATATGGAGACAAGAGGGTTGTTGACATCAAATATAGAACTTGTAGCTATAGAAGATAGGACATTAGTGGAATCCCTTGCTGCCATACTGTGACAACTCTTTTATGCTTGAGGGAACAACCTAAAAAATAGGTTGATATGTGTTTCGGTATTGAAATATTCAGGCAAACTTATAGTCATGTTGTGCATACTATAGACTCCAAGGACACATGGCCTACTAGGGAGCATTTATTCCCACTAGATGTACCAAAGCAAGTTAGCAGAAAGAAGAAACAAAGAACAAAATCGGTGAATGAAATTGCCGATAACAATTCAAAGATAAAGAAATAGAAAGTCATGCAAAAGCTTATAGGAATAGGGTTGAAGAGACCAAATCACACTCACTTGTGGAAAAAGTGGTGAGTTAGGCCATAGTAGATATTATTGCAAGAATCCATCAGTAGTATCAACAACAACAATAGCAGTGTCAGCCTTAACAATTTCCACATTTGTCTCATGATTACAATATGTGATAAACATCACTCCTTTAGCTCCAATTTCATAAACTTAGTGAAATTGTGTCATTTTTAGCAACCTTTGAAGCTCAATGTCATACATGGTAAGAGTGAAGATTCAAGTATCTATCTATGCTTAACTTTGTCATAAAATTCTTCTTACTTGTGTGACTTTGTTTCGACTAAATATTTATTTTTTGATTCAATTTTAGGTAAAGGGGAGGATGTAGAGACCTAAACATGAAAAGGATCAAAGACAAGCAATTTTTTGGAGATACGTAAGACCAACAAGATCAACACTACAAACTCTTTTTTGTTTTATTGTTAGTTGATATGAATAGGTCTTTTTAAGTATGTTTTGGAAGCATCTTAAAGTTAAAGTATGTATAGATCTGCTTTGTTGAGAAGCTGTATTGTGTTGGTGTGTTTCTATTTTCTATCAAACAATATGGATTGGTTCAAGTTTACTTAATGCTATTTAATTTATTTTGCTTTCTTTTGAGTTGTGGTTATTGTTGAGAAGGGTTACCATTTCTTTTAATTCTTATGGTCTTTTTATGCTTTCTTTCAAGCTATGCCTATCGCTCGCTTGTGTTGTCGGCAATAGATCCACCACTGTCATCATTAAGCTCAATACAACAACCATCATCGAGCAAATATCATGATGATCATCAATAACTCATCATTAGAAACTTGAATTCACTTAACTTTAATATATTTTTATTACAAAAGATGTGTGCACAATATGCACAACAGATGAGTTTACAACATTAACATGTGTGCACACCAAACAAAACACTTAATAGAAAGCTCCACTGATCGTAGTCCATCATATTACGATAATCACAGCTTTCTCACATCTTCTTAAAGGTAGTACATTATCATCCATAAAATTATCTTAACGAGCAATAGTGATTTTTTTTTTCTCCTTTTGCTTTATTGAAGCTGGGTTTCAGTTGATCTTGTTCTTCACAAGAGCCTAAAGATAATTTGGTGGCTTGGATACAAGCTTCTAATCTAGTTTATAAATATTAGTAATTGCCAAAGGATTAGACAAGCGTGTTAATGTCTGCAATATTAAATTGTGCTTCAACTGGGAAATGCAGAAGTTGTATATTTTGATTTGCAATGATAATAATTTACCTTTATGTAGATGTCACCTGATTCATCATGCAAAAGTAGGCAAGAATGTGTTTCCACAGCAACAATTATCATGCCTCGAACTTTAAGCGTGCGCACATCTCTCGGTGGTTGATAAAATTACGACGTCCTAGGACGCGTTGCCAACCCATTTATTTTATTGCACGTGCGGAAGTAAATAAACTGAAAGGGTTAGTAATAACAAATAAAGGCAGGTGAATAGGTGTAATAAAAATTTTCGCAAGATTCAGAAGCAATAATTGCTTGTAAAAATTCACAGATGAATTCAAACTTTTAACAGTTTTTAACTTAAATAGATAAACAAAGCTACTAATCAAAGTAAATGAGTTGAGGGAAGAGAATAAGAACACGAGATTTATAGTGGTTTGGCTTAGGTCAAGCCTATGTCCATTTTCCTGCACTGACAGTCTATTGGCTGTATTTCACTAAGAATTTAAAAGAGATTTTATAGTCTTGCGATCTCGACTTCACAGTGAAGAATCTCTATTGGTCTCTCACAAAGTCTCACAATGAGTTTTTCTCTTTTGTATACAACATTGAGCTCTTTAAGTGAAATAACAAGGAATTATGAAGCTTTAAACTTTGAAATTTTTCTTTCACACACACTATCGACCAACTAGAGAGTCCACCTTAAATACTCCTTCATGCCTTCACAACCGTTGGCACTTTCCAAAGGAATTCTTCCAATCTACTCGTTAGACAGAATCAATCTAAAAGATCTCAAGTCATTCGAAGATTGAGGTGAAAGCTCGTCAATCATGTTCGTCCATACAATCAGAATCTTGGTTTCCATAAGTAGATTTTTCCAAATTTGCTTGCCTTCCAAAAGATTTGATTATCAGAGTTGATTCCAATAAAGATAGTTAATCATATAGGTGCTATATCCAACCATAAGCTCATCCATAAGTCATATGAATCGAATCCTTGAAGAAATAAAGATAATATCACATCTGGATAAGTTTTCATTCTTCAGTCTGGAAATTGTCAATGCGGGCAAACTTTGAACCTAAAGTCTGGTAGTCTTCAAACTAGATTTTCTAGAAATGTTTTGTCAACTTCAAAACAGTAAATGAGTTTTCTCCAACAATCTCCTTATTTTTTATGGTAACAAAGCTTTCCAGCAGATTTGAGAACCTTTGACTTGCAAAACAACTCTTAGGCAATATATAATATCTTATAAAATTAAGTTAATTATGTCCTAGATAGCATCGATTCTCCAACCACAGAAAACATGTTAATCTTGAAAGGATAAAACAATTAACTATCCAACCACAAATAGTATTATCAAAGTAAGTTATTGCAAAGTCAAAAAATTCAACAAATCCAACAAAGTTCAACAGTAAAAAAAAAAAAAAAAAAAACGTCAAATAAAGTCAAATATGCACTCATTCTCCCTTTTTTCGTCAACAGCAAAAAGTTGAAGAGAATAAAAAGAGTTTGATTAAACTAGGGCTTTTTGGGGATGCGAACAAGCTGGAAATCTCCCATCAACTGAATTGTATCTTCCAGCTTTCGCAAAAATTCCTGCACCTCCTTAACTTCTTCAGATTTGACGATCTCTTGATTTGTCTTTTGAATTTGAAGCTTAAGGTCTTGTACTTGATCATGAAGAGAGATGGAGGACGCTTTCAGTGCAGATTGAAGGTTCTGAATCTCACACTCCATGCCATATTCTTGAGCTTTTATCTCCACAAAAAGCTCGAGCAGTCTTTTAAAGTATGCTATAGTGTCTGTTTGAGTACTAGTTTCAGCACATTCTGTTCGAGGAGTGTCTAGAGATGAGGGAACCTTAGCTTGTCTAGTATCAAGACTTGGAGATGATGTTTCAATCTTAGCTTCAGGAAATAAGAGGCATAGACATCCTTTAGATCTGCTGGAGATCAGCTCACATCATCACTTGTAAAAACAGGTGAAGAAGATGTAACTATGTTTGCAGTAGCTCCCCCTGTCTTTGTGGTTACAAGTGGAGAATGAGAGAGCTAATAGAGGGGGTGAATAGGTGTTAAATTTTTTTTTTGCAAGACTTAACAAATTAACTTGAAGAAGTAAATGACTATAAGCAATTATGTAATGCTATGAATTAAGATAAGGAACTCAGGGAAAGAGAATCAAAACATAAGATTTATAGTGGTTCGGCTTATACCAAGCCTACGTCCACTCTCCCGCACTGATAGTCTACTGGTTGGATTTCACTATGAACCAAAAGAGATTTTTACAGTCTCACGTCCTTGATTTCACAGTGTATAACTCTACTACACTTCCTAAAGGTTTCACAAGTATTTAATAGCTCTTTTGAGTACAACTTAAGCTTAGCGATTGAAATAGCAAAGAACTAGGAGCTTCAAATTTTGAAATTTTTCTTTCATGCACACACTCAAATAACTTGAGCGTCTTCCTTATATACTCTTTCATGCCTTTATAACCATTGGCACTTTCTAAAGGAGTTCTTTCAATCTACTCGTTGGATAGAATCAATCAAGGAGATCTTGAGTCGTTTAAGAAATGTGATGATAGCCCACTAATCCTGCTCGCTCATACAATCAGGATCAAGATTTCCATAAGTAGAATCTTCCAAATATACTTCGCCTTTCAAAAGATCTTGATTATCCGAATTGATTCCAATAAGAATAATTGATCACAAGGTGCTATCTCTAGCCATAAGATCTTCTTCAAACTGTATGAACCGAATCCTTAAGTATAAACTCGCATCTGGATAAGTCTTCTCTTCGTTGGTCTAGAAACTGCCGGTGTGGGTTGACTTTGAGTTTTGAGTCTTGCAGTCTTCAGACTTTGATGACAGAGTTTGGAGTTTATCAAACTTTAACAATTGAGTCTTGAAGTCCTTGGACTAGACTTATGGAAACATTTTGTCAATTTCAAAATAAGAGAGTTTTCTCCAACAGAGAAGAAAAATCTTCTTGTTCTTGCTCAACTGGCAAGTGATGTGCTTTTTCTCTTGCATCTCTTGCAGTTCCACTCCAAGTTTTCTTAGAATCCTCTGACAAGGATACTGCAAATGTTGACTAAAAGAGTCATCTTGACCCTCTTCTTCTTCAATTTCTCCCTCTTCTTCTCTTTCTTCTTCTCTTCCTTCTCTTCTTGCTCTTCTTACTTCACTTTCGTCACTTCTCTCTTCTCTTCTTTCACTTCCCTACTCTATCTCTTCTCGTCATTTTTCCTCTGTGTTCTACAACTGCTCAAAACTAACAAAGCTTTGTAGTTTTTTCAAGGAAAATGCGGAGAGTGTGAGATCAACCTCATCTTCTTCATCTTGCAAGATAAGGGCTCTCCTTTTCTTGATAGGTGTAGTCATATGCTCTTTGCTTTTCCTTTTCTTCACGGCAAAGTCTTGTTTTGTTTTGGATGGGGACTTCTCTTTCAAGCGCTCCAATGCTTTATTCAACTCCTTCAGTCTCATTTTCAAAACCATCTTCAATCCTATCACCATAGGAGCAATAGTTCTAACACAAAGAGATGCTAGAGACTGAATTTGAAAGTGTCGAAACAATTTGGTAACCAGCAAAGTAAGGAAGTTATCCTTTATCTTTCATAATAGTCTTGTACATGTGCATTAGGATTGTGTGTGGCAGCGAGAACTTCATCCCATTATTGATAGCAAACATCAGCTTTGCCTCAAAGCGAGATACATCTATCTTGGAGGTTGACTTGGGTCGGATGCAATTGATTACAACTTTATGCAGCAATATGTTAAAGGCAGACATTATGGAGTATGAAATTCCTCCTTCAACAAGTCTATCCCGAACAAGAGACAATGTTGCATGACCAACAGACACATTTATTGGTTGGAAACTCCCTCTTTCCACACCAATGACATCCGCCAATGTGTCCACATTCACCACAAAGTCTTTCTCCCTTACCGTAAAACAAAATCTATTCGCGTCTAGAAAAGATAGATTTGAATATAAGTAAGTAGTTAATTTAGGGTAAGTAACAGACGTTTTAACACAGAATCTTTCAATTTAAAGGAGAGCAAACTTCTCCCTCATATTCATTTTCAAGGAATCTAGGAAATCAAAATCAACGGTTCGAGGGTTCATCACTCCTCTCTTCAGCAAATTCGAATAAGTCTTTTTGTGGTCTTTAGAATGAAACAAATCCATTCCCTCACCATGTACACTAGCCGCAACGCCCATCCTAGGCTGAAAATCCTCATACATTCTCTCATTGTCATCTTTCACCTTAGGCTGATTAACAGAACCAAACCGTAGATCACTTGGAAAGTTAGCAAAAGTTCTATTTGCCAGACCTTCAAGCGCAATGCCTAATCTTTCCATGTGTCGAAGAAACATAGTCTCATTTTCATAACCTTTTTCCCACAGAAATTCATTAATGAAAGTCATGGCACTACCACCTTGCTTCAACTTATTGTAGAGTTTAAAGAGAATTTGGGGTTTCAGTGTTCTTACAAGTTCAACATCTTTCACAATTTCTTCTTCCGCTTCTTGGTGCGAAGGATCTTAAGTCGCACGCCGACGCTATTGAGAATGTTGTTTTTTTTTTTGCTATTAAGGAGAGTCTTCTTCTTCGGTTAAGTTAAAGTGAATAGGACCCTCTGGCATGTGCTGTGGTCCTCTATTAGCGATCCGGGATGATTTCTTCTGGGAAGACATTTTTGCAGTTGAGGAAGATTTCTCGAACTTGTTCGGTTAAAAGGTGAAGGTGAAAACTTTATAGAGTAAACTTGAGAGACAAAGGTAGACAGTAGGAATTCCGTATTCTAGGGTTTTGAAAACGTAAATGGAGAAGAAGAACTTTGATGGTATATAAAGCAAGTGAAACGGGGATACGGACAGTCACAAAGAAAAAAATAAACTGCCTTTTTCGAAAATAAAAAATTGCCAAAAATTTCAAAAATTTGAAAAATAATTTCTAAAAGTAAATTAGGTAAGTCACGATTCAAAAATCAACGTACCTTTTCAGGTTTTTCATGCCAAAATTAATTACCTGTATTGAAAAGAATTTAACTTACAGATGTCGTCTTTTGACATTTTGAGTCTGATCACCTTTAGACTTTAATCAGTAGAAGATATAATATTCAGTCTGGTGCGAATAGACTCAAATAGACTTTTCTCTAGTGGCTTTATAAATATATCTGCCAACTGACTTTTTGAGTCGATGAATTGAATCATGACTTCTCAATTCTGAACATGATCTCTTATAAAATGATCTCGAATCTTTATATGTTTCGCCCTTAAATGAAGAATTGGATTCTTCGTGAGGTTAATGGCACTAGTGTTGTCGCATTTGATTTTAGTATATGATTCTTCAATTCAATTTCAAAGTCTCTTAGCTGTTGCCTTATCCACAAAATTTGAGAGTAACAACTTCCAATAGCCACATACTCTGCTTCTGCTGTTGATAGAGTTACAGTATTTTGCTTCTTTGAGAACCAAGACACCAACTTATTGCCCATCAATTGACAGGTACTAGAAGTACTATTTCTATCAACTCTACAATCGACTAAATTTGCGTTTGAATATCCAATGAGAGAAAAGTCTCATTTTTCGGAATACCACAGACCAAGCTTTGGAGTAGTTGCAATGTATTTGATGATTCGTTTTGCAGCACTTAAATGTGGTTCTTTGGGATTTGATTGGAATCTAGCACAAATGCAAACACTAAACAAAATATTAGGTCTAGATGCAGTAAGGTAAAGAAGCGAACCAATAATACTTCTGTAAAGCTTCTGGTCTACATTCTTTCTTCCTTCATCTTTATCTAGCTTCGAAGAACGTGACATTGGTATCTCCGTCTTTTTGCAATTCTCCAATTTGAACTTCTTAATAAGATCTTACCTTACCAAAAAAAAATTATTATCCTTACCAAAAAAACTTCTTAATAAGATCTTTTGAACTCCTCCGCCCTCGCAATGCTAGCCAGGCATCCCCATTTGAACAATGGATATATTAAATTGATACCACAAATTCTTAGTAATTATTGAGTATGACTCACTTGCACTTAGCTAGATCCCTTACTTATGTATGGTGGTCATAACATACCCGGTGTTACTCTTTTTAACAGTTTTTGTATGGTTGTCACAATGTGCCTAGTATTGCTCTTTTTAACCGAGAGTTAGACTTCATTGACTAACTATTTATCTAAGTCAATCACTAGATCATTGGATTTGTGATTTTCCTTTTCTTATGAGCAAATAGGATGGGAAGGGACAACCAATTAAGCTATCCTTCTTGGATGTTAGGATACGACTCACACATCAACAACTTCATATTCAATTTGAGTCATTATAACTCCGTCCCCTGTAGGTTTTACATGCTCATCACAACTTTATTAACATGCCATAAATTAGAAAGTCTTTCACATAAGGGAGTGGATGTCCATGGCGGCGAGGTAGCAAAGGTTTACTTACAAAATTACTTGAACTAAGACAGTACGGTATCACTAAGTTATCATGCTTGGCAATAGCTTTTATGAAATTAGTTGTTCGCTTTCAATATAATTATTCTTTTCACATTGTGTCTAAATGGATTGAACACAACACAAGCGCTCCTGTTTAGAAATCATGTTAATTTTTTTTTTTTTTTTTTTCATTCGGAGACGTAATTAGGCTTAAAGCAATTTAAGAGTTCTCACCAAGTTAGAACATAGGGGACATCGAGAACCCACGTTTAAAAAACAAAAAGGGTACCAAGGTTTTAGATTTGGATCAATACTAATGCATTCTCTCAAGAATAATCATGAAAGAAAATATAATCGCTCATAAAAGCTTTAGTCATAACTCAATAAAAGATAAGTCCATCTGATATTGAACTATTCGAGAACAAATTCATGATCGATTGGGTCAATGTTTGTAATGAGAAATTCACCACGGTGACCACATTCTGCCTAATTGAAAATTTTAAAAACATGAAATTTCACTGTAGTTTCTTTGATTTTCCATGAGTTCAATGTGGATGACAGATAACATCAGAATTTTTTTAAATTTGAATATTCTCTGAATATCCATAGATGCGAGAAATATCAATGGATTTGATTTCGTAATTAGTATCTAATTTTCTTTCTGATGCAGTTAGCGTTTAGCTAACCGTTAACCAATCCTCAAAATCGGACCTACTTTTCCGTCCCCACAAGTATCTCTCAACGTGCAACCACGGTGGTGGACTGAAAAAATTAAAATTATAAAGATAACCATTAGTAAATATACTTCTACGTAATAAACATATGAAATAAACTCCAAAACCAAAAACGAACTTGGTCATGCAGCAAAACTCAGTCGGCAACATTAGCCCAAAAAATCCAAAAACAAAGAAGAGAGATGTTTAAAACTGAAAGGCAGACCTGATGATCAATGCCAAATTTACAGAATTATATCTAAGGAGATTAATGTAAATTATTCTCGTTGCTCTAGACGATTGCAGGACCATTCTTGGCTTGATTCTCAGCCTCTTCACAATTCTCCTGCGACATTTCCTCGAGTGATTTTCCTTTGGATTCAGGCACGAGAAGAGTCAAGAGCAAACCCAGCAGATTGATCACCGCGAGCACGATCAATGAGTTCCTCATCCCGATCCCAGCGGGAAACCCCGGGTCGGCCTTGGCCTTGTCCTGGTTCTGCGATGCGTACAGGAACCCGAAGGCGCCCACGATGGCGCCGGCCTTCCCCGAGGCTGCTGAGATCCCATGGCACGTCGACCTGAACCGGGCTGGGAAGATCTCAGCAGGGACGACAAAGGTCGTGCTGTTGGGCCCGAAGTTGGCGAAGAAGAAGGTCAGCCCGTACATGACCACGAACCCGATGTTGTTCTCCTTGAGGGTCCAGTGGTGGTACGGTATGGCTAGGGCAAACATGAACACCGACATGAAGAGGAACCCGATGGACTGGATGGTGAACCGGCCGACGCGGTCGATGAGGAAGACCGTGAACCAGTAGCCTGGGACGGTGCCGCAGAGCGCAATTAGGGTTTGGGCCCGGGCGATCTTGTAGAGCTCGCCGAGGGCGCTCATGGATTTTGCCGCGGGGAGCCATCCGACCGCGCTGAATATGTCCTTCTGGAAGAGGTTTTGGCTGTAGTAGGCAATGTCCAGCAAGAACCAGGTGGTTGTCGTGCCCAGCAGGTGCAAGCCATGCCTACGGAGGAACTCTTTGGAAAAGAGCCCGAAACCGGGGGTTTCAACCCGGTCTTGGCTCTCAATGGTTTGCTTCTCGACAGCGATATCGACTTGCAAGACCTTGGACATGTCCGCGCAGGTCTTCTCGGCGTTCTTCGCCACCAGGGCGGTGTAGCGCGGCGTCTCCGGCATCTTCATCCGCCAGTAGTAGGTGAGGGCCGCTGGCAGGGCACCGAACATCAGGATTATCCTCCACACGTAGTCTGCCTGGGGAACGGTGGATCCCACGTGATCATGGGCGAACGGCGGCGCGGGGTACAGAGTGCGGAAGATGGAGGAGACGATGATGGCGACTGTCCCGCCTGCGAGGATCCCGAACCCTTGCATCGCGAACACCGCCGCGATGAAACTGCCCCGGGTCTTCTTGTTGGAGTACTCTGCCATGATCGTCGCGGACAATGGATAGTCCCCTCCTATGCCGAAACCTAGAAAATCAGCACAACGGTGAACCTCCGCATAATGTACTAGTTCATGCCAATTTAAGTCGAATCCATAATATTTTTTGGTTCAAATTCTACTTTCAATCAACATTATAGCGAAACTCACCTAGCCAGAATCTGAAGAAGCAAAGGGTCGCCATGACAGCCCCCGGCGAGCTCCCGAAGGAGAGTCCGGAGGCGACGGAACACCCCACCATGAGCATAAGGGTGATGCCGTAGACACGCTTGCGGCCTAACTTGTCCCCGAGCCACCCGAAGAAGAGCTGCCCGGCCAGGGTCCCACACAAGGCGACCCCGTTCACAGCGGCCGCCGCGTTTGGGGGCAAACTACCGGGCTTTGAGGATCCGGGCACGTAGTAATAGATCCGGCCAAGGAGCTTGGTCACCAGGGAGATGCAGAAGAGGTCGTACGCGTCGGTGAAAAAGCCCATCCCGGCGATCACCGCCGTGGTGAAGTGGTAGAGCTGAGTTTTGGCCTGGTCCAACACGTTGAGGACCTCCAGCTGATCCTTCGCCATGGCGGGTCGCGCCTCTCTCTCTCTCTCTCTCTCTCTCTCTTCCTCTTCACTCCTGAACGATGAAGCTATCAGGGCGTATGAAGGGTTCGACGCCAATGCGGTCGATATAAATACGGTTTGATTTCAGGGAATTGCTGGGAATATTCTCTTCACGATATTAGAAGGAAATACTTGTCCGAGTAGTAGTAGTGATAGGAGGAGAAAAGATTATTTTTGTTGCGTTTTAAAAGTTTTGCCTCAACCTAAATAGTTAGGTCTTCCATGTATACGTAGTCTTAGATGAACAGGAAACTTCCACTTTCGGTATGAAATTCAACGTGTCATGACAAACGAGTTAAAATTTTATCTCGATTGATTTTTTTTACATGCTTTATTTTTTAAAGAAAAATTATCAAAAAAAAATCATAAATCTATTATATGGCAATCAAGTCAATTCTAAAATTTTAAATTATGTCAATTTAATAATAAATTTTTCAATTGTATTAATTTAGTCCAAAACTTTTTAACGATTTGCCAAATTAGTTTTAAACATTTAACAAATTGTTAATTCAATCATTCTAGCTAGTTTTTGTAGAATATGGTTGATGTTGCGATTTAGTCAATGTCAACTGTCTTACATGAAGTAGTTGACACTAATGTTGTCCAAAGTGAAGTGACCAGTGCTAATGTGGATTATTTTTTACCTTTTTTTAAATGAATTTTTTATTTTTTATTTTATGTTTTCTTTTTTCCTCCTCTTCTTACTTGGGGTAAGTTTGGGCTTAGTCAACCCTCATTGGATTTGGCAAGGGCTGTGACCCTCACCTAAGGGCTTGTGGGGCAACGACCCTTGCTTAGTTGTTGGTGAAGGTTGTCGGCCTTGTGTAAAAAGAGGAAAAAAACTAAAAAGAAAAAGAAAATTTTGAAATTTTGATTTTTTTTTTTAAATTTAAAATTATTTGCATCAGCATAGGCTGCATTACAGTAGGTGGCCGACACTGACTACACTACAATATTAGCAATATTCAATCTAAATTAGCTAGAATGATTAATTCGACAATTCATCAAAATGTTTATGATTAGTTTGGCATGTCGTTAAAACATCTAGGATTAAATTGGTATAATTAAAACGTTTATAAATGAATTGGCAAGTTATCAAAAGGTCTGTGATTAAATTTTCACAATTAAAAATTTTAGAATTGAATTGATTACTATATAATAGGTTTATGGTTTTTTAAAAAACAAATTTCCCTTATTTTGAAGAATCACTCGTCAAAATTTGTGAAATTTCCTTTGTATTCATCATCTTCACTACCTATTAAAAAAATTTAACATCCAGTCAAACTTATTAATTGCATTTCATTCTTAAACTACTTTACAATAAGATATAAATGTAATTGTTATTTCCCATGATTTTGAGCTTCTCAAATCTCAATACCACCAATTTTTTGCACGAAGCAAAATTCCCAAGCTACTCTTTATAATCTATCTCCACTAATCTTTAATTACATTAGTTTAAAACCTCAACTATATCTAATCTGGTAAAATCGGCCCCTATTTCTTTAAGTTTTCAAATAAAATTCCAAGGCACTCTTTATGAAAAAAATTGAATAATTTGAAAGATATTATTTTAGAAATAATTATTTATATCGCTTACAAATATGAAGAAGAAAATATTTTCATGGACTAGGAAATATTTAAATATAAATTATATTGATAATAAAAATATTTTTATTGATAAATTATTTGAAAAATATAAGCAATCTTTTTATTTATTTTTCGCGAAATAAATATACCCTAAATCATTTCATATATTTTTGCTCGGATATTTTGGTACATTTCGATAATTGGAATTTGGGAAAGTTCTCAAAAGCATTTTTGGCACGCGTTGCACCATGGCTAGTAAAGAAAGTTCATGTGAAGGGCATGTGCAAGTACAATGTGCAGAAGGTCTAGAGACAAGTGTTGCTTCGTGTTGCTCGCAAGTCACGTTCTATCCACTTGAAAGTAAGTTGGAAACGATTTATTAATTTTTGGAACTTGAAATTACTTTGCATAAATGAAATTTAAAACTTACTTGTGTCAATTGGTTCCAATCGATCAATTTTTTTATTTCTTTTTTAGTTAATCAAAATGATTATTTGTCAAAAGCAATAATTCATAAAAAAAATAAGCACATACACTAAAATAAATAATAAAAAGTTCAAAAGACATAATTATATTTTATTGATTTGTTATTCTCGATCTGATTTTCCAGTTCTCGATTTGATTCTTACTCAGAAGCTGAGAATTGAATTGATAAAAACAGGAACTTGAAACCGATTCCTATAGCTGGTTCAATCTTGTTCCCGGTTTTACCTCTAATATAAGGGATTAACTTCTAGTATGAGCATCAATTAAGGGCCCAAAAAGAAATAACAACAAAAAAAAAAAAAAAAAGAAAAAGAAGAAAAAGAGCATCAATATGAAAATGGGCAGCTCCCGCATTTACAATCAGTACTGGTTCCAACGCGAAATGACACGATTGCCCTCAGCAAGAAATGATCAGGAAATCCGTTGATGTGAAAAGATCAGGCCTGCACCCTGCGGGGAAACGCAAACGCCACGACGGGGACAAAAGAGTAAAATCCTACGCCCCACGCGCTCGTTGCGCGCCTCGTTTGCTTTTCCACTTCCGCTCACCATTTTTTGGCAACTGCTCTCTCGCCCTCTCCCTCTCTCTCTGCCTGCTTTTGCGCTTATAAAAGTAGCCTGCTCGAGCTTCAGCGCAAGATCACAGGCTTCTCCATTCGCGGTCGCTCGCTCGAAACGGACTCACTGATCGGCGATTTTCTTCAGGTGAAGATCTACTCTTCTTTCTTTTTTTCGGTTTCGGTTTCGCGTCTTGCGAAGTTGAAGCGAATCGAGGTTGACGCTGCCAATGTTCGTGCCGCCTCGCCTTGTTTGTTTCGATGAACGATCGTCTCAAGCGGTTCTGGATGCGTTGCCATTTCGTGCTATACTTATGCGGAGGCGAAAGGATCTCTCTTTCTCGAGGCGTCGCTCGTCTCGTCGTCGTTTCGAGGTTTTTCGAGTCGTTCGGTCATTCTCTATCTGCGTTGCGTGGTTCGTCGGTTTGTTTCGCCTCTTGAGCGAGACGACGTATCGCGAGAGTCCGTCGAGTCTGTTGCGAGACTATCTCGTAAATCCATTTCGCGTTTTTTCGTGTCGAGGTCTGATCGGAAGGCGAAGCGGTTCCTGATTCTTCTGTTGGTACTAGAAACACTCTCGCGATGACCTGCGTTTTCGAGGCGTTCGTTCGGAGAGTGTAATCGGAAGGAAGTTAACGAAGATTGCTGTCCTTTGAAAGACGTGAGACGGGAAAGTGTTTCCTTTTTTCTCGGCATTCCTCTTCTTCGTCTTCATCACTATCAAAATAGTAGAGGCGCATGGGTGTGCCGAATGGCAAAGATTTTTGCTGTGGATAGGGAGAATGATCGAAGATTTTTTAGTCCTCTTGGAATAAATTCTATTGAATGAGGGAGATAATGTGGATTGTACGTGGGAAGAGTCGAACCGAAAATATGGGAGAAAAATATTGTAGTTATGTTGTTGAATCAAAATCATGCTATTCGTTTGGAAATTACAAGTTTTTTTTTTTTTTTTTTGTTCGATTTTATAGATGTGTACTATCTTAATTTGTCTTATATGTTTGGGTAAGGTCTTCATGGAAGTTTTGTCATATGAGTTTGAGGTTTGAAAGGTTTCATTGAACGTGTTTTATATATATCTGAAGGTTTTATTAGCGATGGGCTTAAGGCCCGTCCGCCCAGGTTGGGCCCAAAAAGCCTGGCCCACGGGAATAGGGCCCATGGATGGAGGGACGTATAAAAGGGAGGAGAGAGAGAGAGAGAAGACATTGTTTTGCCAATCAACGTACGTACGTCTTCCCTTCTCCCGCGCGCTCTCTCTCTCCAACAAGAAAAGAAAAACAGTAAGCGTTTTTCTTCCCTTCAAGGCGCCATCGGATCGAATAGGAACAGATTTTCTTCCTCTTGTCGGCGTCGGTGTCTAATCTGTGGCTAACAAGGTACGCTCGAATCCGTGGTGTGCTTTAGGATCGGTGATACGTGAATTTCCCGGGCTTGTCTTCCGCATTCGTTTTAGGAGTTCGATTTAATGTCGAATCCGTTTTCGAGGATCCGTTATTCCCAACATTGGTATCAAAGCCAGGTTCACGTTTTCTCGACCTGTTTGATGTTTGACCGTTGACTCTCTGACTGTTGACCGACGACCGTTGACCAAAAAAAAAGGGAGGAGGAAAAGAATGTGTTTCTTTTTCAATTAAGTCTATGTGGATTATATGTGATCCCTTATTTGTTCTGCATTTGTTGCAGGAACAATGCCTCCCCTGAGGTTGCGCACACCTATTCGCGCAATTACCGATGAACAAAATGAAATATTGTCTAAGTTGATAGATGAGCTGACTGATCATCGATGGGAGAGTGGTGACTTAATTGATCACGTCCTTGAAGTCAACAGGAAAATTCAAAAGGTCATATGGAATGTCGTCCTATGCCACAGTCAGAGATGGTGCGATTTTTCATGAACACTCTTCCACCTGAATGGCAAGATGTGTTGAATCGCATATGGGATGTCAATGGAGCTGGTTCATATAAGAAAATTGTGATGGATTTTGTAAATGAATATTACTGGATTGTTACAAGAAAAAAGATTAAGAAATTGAACAAAAGAGGATCTTTCCCAGTTCGTGTGCTGACTTGGTGTTAGTTGTATTGGCTAAACTTAACAAAGTGTGCTTTGTGGACATCTTAATGTAATGTTTACTATCTGATTGTTGTTGATGTAGCAACCTATATATTGGTTGTATTAGTTGAAAGTATTATTGTTTTATTGGATGTCAATTATCTGTTGCTTTCTGTTATTGCTGGTTGCTGTGGGTAATTAGCTGTGGGTAGTTTTAGAAGTTTTTGTAACTTCATAGAATTGATTTTGGATAAGACAATCATATTAATGATAGTTCTAAGTTAGGATTTTTGGAGGATGATTGGAAACGTAGTGACCTTTTGATTTTGAAGCCTTACTTGAAATTATTCATTAATATGATGGGTCTATGTAAAAAGGGATGCATAAATGATAGGCATTAATAATTCGTGCATATTTGTCTGATGTGTTAGAAGAGCAAAGAGCATAGTTGCCTAGTTAAACAAAGGTGAAAAGCTCAATGGTGACAACTATGAAATTTGACAAATGAAAATCCAGTATGTGCTAGAAGAGCAAGAAGCACTTGAGGCTCTTAACCTAACTATGGTAGAACCTGAAGAAGGAAACATTGCGCAGCACAAGAGAGATAATGAAGCATTTGTTGCATGAAAAAGAAAGAACTCTCTTGCTCGCATTACGGTGCTGAGCAGCATGGACAATGACGTCATGCGAGAGTTTAGGCGTTTTGACAATGCTAAGGAAATGTGGGAAGTATTGGCAGTAAGATTTGGTCATACTTTAGTAACCAGACTAAGCCAGCTCACTATTAGGTTTGACTTTTATAAGAAGCCTCATGGTCAGACCATGAAGCAACATCTTAGAAAGATGTCAAACATGATAAATGAGCTGAAAGATGCTGGCCATGTCCTGACAGATGAGCAGCAAGTGCAAGCAGTGATTCGTTCCTTGCCTCGGAGTTTGGAGCATATGAAGGTGCACTTGACCCATAATGATAATATCAAAACCTTTGAGGATGCTATGCGCCATCTTGAGCTAGAAGAGGACTGCCTCTTAGCGGCTAAGCCGGATACTGAATTTTATCATGCTAGTTTTAACTCACATGGAGCTTCGAGCTTCAAGCGCAAACGTCCTAACTGGTTTGATAAAGGAAAAGGCAAGGAAGCAAGTCCTTCAGGGAAGAAACCCAAGCTTAACCAACATGAAAGAGGAAAGTGTTCTCGAATGAAGAAGCTTACAAGGGTGAAGTGTTTCAATTGTGACAAGAAGGGTCACTATGCTCGCGACTGTTGTGAGCCAAAGAAGATAAACACCCATTGTACTTTTCAGAACTTTACTTTTGTGTCAAGTTCTGTATTCTTGACTGAGTCTAATCATTTGTGGACTGTAGACTTAGGAGCGACACACCATGTAGCGAAGGATAGAGGATCCTTCGTGGAATTCCGACGAGTACCAACTGGAACTAAATGGATCTATGTGGGAAACAACTCCAGAGCTGAAGTGAAAGGAATTGGCACTTGCCAATTGAACATGCGTGGTGGACGCACTTTGTTCCTTCATGATGTATTGTATGCTCTAGAGATTCGTCGGAATTTAGTGTTTGTTTTAGTGTTGGTTAAACTAGGTTTTAATATGAACTTCTATAATAGAGGTGTCGATTTGTATTTAGATACAAACTACTATAGTTGTGGTTATTCTCTAGATGGTTTCTTTGTATTAGATGTTGACTATATTAATGCAAATGTGTGTTATTCCATTCTCACGTCTCCTAATTTGTATAATAATGATGTGAATGTGTGGCATGCTAGACTTGGTCATATTGGCCAATAACGTATGAATAGACTAGCCAAAGAGGGCTTGTTGGGCAACATTGAAAAAGTCGATTTGCCCATATGTAAGCATTGCCTGGAAGGGAAAACGATAAGGAAACCATTTGGAAAATGTAAAAGAGCTGAATTTCTTTTGTATTTAATCCATTCTAATGTCTGTGGTCCAATGAATGTAAGAGGAAGGCATGGGGCTGTTTATTTCATCACTTTTATAGATGATTATACTCGATTCGGATATGTCTATTTGATTTCTCATAAATCTGAAGCAATAAGTTGTTTCAAAAGGTTTATGAACCTGGTAGAAAATCAATTAGACATGAAAATAAAAACATTGAGATCCGACCGAGGTCGAGAATATTTATCTGATGAGTTCAGAAAATTATGTGATGAAAAATGAATAGAAAGACAGTTGTCTATTTCGTATACTCCTTAACAAAATGGTGTTGCGGAGAAAAGAAACAGAACTCTACTGAAAATGGTTAGGTCCATGATGGCGCATTCTAACTTACCTATTACTTTTTGGAGTGATGCGTTGTTAACTGCTGCCTATATACTTAACCGGGTGCCTTCTAAATCAGTTACTTCCACTCCATATGAGTTATGGACAGGTAGAAAACCGGACTTAAGTTTTCTTAAGCCATGGGGTTGTGCTGCCTATACACATGAATCCTCTCACAAGTTTGGGAAATTAAGTCCTAGAGAAAAGAAAAGTATTTTCATAAGATACTCCGAACACTCGAAAGGGTATGTGTTCATAGGTGAGCTAGAAAGTGGGAGTATAACTGAATTTGAATCACGAGATGTCACATTCTTAGAGGATGAATTTCCTAAGAATGGTGAAATAGGGGAAGATCACTCCCTATTTGAAACCTTGGATCAAAATAATGATATTAATGGAGTTCGTCCAAGTGGGAGTTGTCATGCCCCGAACCCGAGTGCACGCACATCCCACTGCGGTCGATCGAATATGCGACATCCCAGGATACGTCGCCGACCCCATTCATTTATTATTGCGCAAGCGGAACGTATTATAAAACCACTGACAATGAAATACGGGATTGAAAAGCAGGAAGCAAAATCACAACATAACACTTTCATAATTCGACAGAATTACAAACAGAAGCCTACAGCCAAAAGTCTACAAAAGACCGTCTCTTAAAAAGGAATTGTCCTACGACCTACAAGTCGGACACATTCTCCAATCCTTATGACTTCACCTCTGCAACTCTTCAAAGCCAACCAAAGCTATCTGGTCGCTCTGTCCACCAGGGACCTGAAATTTTAATCCTACAACTGGGATGAGACGATGTCTCAGCAAGTTCAACCCCATAAACCCCTATTAGAAAGAAAATACGCCCCGGGTGGCTTAGCCACATCACACGGAAGACTTACCTCGTCTCAGTTCCTTTCTGCAGGTTAGAACAATTCAATCACTCAATCACATGTAGTAATAATAATTCAAACAATTGGAATGTCATCACTTTCATATAAATCACAATCGCACTTAGCACGCATTCCAATTATTATTCACTGCCACACAAGGGTATAGCCTACTCGCTGTTTGGCTATCTACTGGCATATAACCAGGCATCGCCTCCCCACCTTGGAGCGCGGCTTCGTCAGTACGTCGACGGCGTTCCCGAAGGAGCATGGGCCCATAATCAACTGCGACCCGCATCCACCGCGTGGGCATCCCATATAGGGGCAAGTCCGGCTCAACAGCCTAGGACAATTCCTCTTAATTATCACACAGCCAAATCATACTCGGCCCCGGGACACTTTGCATTTAACTCAACGCTTCCACTTAAAATAGTGATCCCGGCCATTTTTCTTCATATTAAAAATATTCCATAAATTACTCACGTGTGTGGGGACACGCTAATTTCGAATCAAAAAGCCAATATCTCACTTTTTCAAACCCCACTATTTAATATAATCATTAGAATCCAATTTTTGCATCAAAACCCGACATTTAGGTTTTTATGAATAAAATCCTTATTTATCCCAATCAATACTCAATTTGCCACAATCAATCATCAAATTCAAATTCTAAATACACAGCAACGATCGGCACGGAATTCTGAGAGTATAAGGTCCCGACGAAATTTTCGAACATTAATAAATAATTAAATTTATTCCGAAAATTAATTAAATAATAATATTCATATTTTTCGCAATCCACATTCAATTTATAATATCCGACCATCAATTTCAAAATCCAAATACACAGCAACGACCGGCACGAAATTCTGAGAATTTAGGGTCACGACAAAATTTTCGGAATTTAATAAATAATTAAATTTATTCCGAAAATAATTAAATAATAATATTTTAATAATTTCGAATAATAATATATTATTAAATTATTAAATAATTTCGAGATATTTAAATAAATCAAAAGTAAATTCCTTTATGTCACATCAAGGCTTATATTAATATAAACCTTCATTTAGTCTTAAATTAAACTCACTTTAAGTTAATCAAGCACATTAATCTAATCTACATTTAAATAAATTAAACTAACCATCTAATAACACTTAACATAAACTAAACACACCTAAAGTATCATTAACCCTCTAATCAAGGTTTAGTGAGTTAAACTCACAAGATTAACGAGCCAAGCGGACCAAAACGACGGGGACGCCGAGGAGAACAACTTTCCTCAAAGCGGGCCGAGCATCTGGGCTCGGGAAGGCAGCCAAAACGGGCTAAATGGACCAAAACTCCCTGAATGTTGCTGGATGGGGCCGAATCCGAGGTTGATTCAAGTTGGACAAGGCCGGCGGAGGGTCAGGGGACTCCGGTGAGCTAAGGCGGGGGCGCATGGTGGCGGAGGGAGCTTCGGCGAAGGCCTGAGCTGCTCGGACGAGGGCGACGGGCAGGCGAGCTGATCGGCAGAGCTGCGCGGGGCGGCGACAACGAGCGGACGGGTTACGCGACGACCTCGACGGTGAGCTCCGGCGAACGGGAGACGAGCAACGGCCATGGCTGCAGCTTCTTCGGCGTGCTCAGATTTGATGGGGAAACGGGCTAAGGCGGAGCGGCGAGCTGGTCGGCGAGCGAGCAAACGGCGGCACAAACGGCGGCGACGAGCGGTGGAGGGGGCGACGGACCGAGCTAGGGGCTGTTGCATTCCGCTTCTTCCATTGCTGGGTGTGCGAAGAAGGAGAAGAAGATGGAGAGGGCTGAAGAAGTCGCACGGTTGGGAGGAAGAAGAGAGGGAGGAGAGAGAAGGAGGAGAGAGAGAGATGGGACCATTTTTTCTTTTCTTTTTCTTTTTCTTTAATCCCACAAAATGGCCCACCATGACCTAGGATGACATCACACTCCACTATCTCCCACAACCTCTTCCAATGGGTTCACTTGCAATTTCGCTGGGGTCCAATTCTTTGTACAACAACTTCTTCAATTTCACTCGATTCTCTTCCAATTGAATTAAATTGAAGCCCATAAAATTAATCCAATGTCACCACACTTCA
Organism: Eucalyptus caleyi; assembly: GCA_014182885.2. Classification (NCBI taxonomy): domain Eukaryota; kingdom Viridiplantae; phylum Streptophyta; class Magnoliopsida; order Myrtales; family Myrtaceae; genus Eucalyptus; species Eucalyptus caleyi. The sequence goes on from CM024472.2 coordinate 37,553,359, forward strand.
ATTCACATCTTCATTTGCTCGTAGAACTAACTTAAGTCCCTAAAGCACGACTAAAGATGGGCCTACTAATTTCTCGAGCCAAATTAGCCATTCTCTGATTATTTTGTTGAAAAACTTGGCTTACACGAAAAATCTTTTGAAGATGAGTCGATGATCCTAAGATGATTTGTGACATACACAGACTTCCAATTTCTAAATTCGATCTCAATTCCACAGTTAATTTCACTTTGGCACGATACTAGCGCGGCCTGACCTATCGGGTAGCCTTTAGAAATTTTCATGCATTTTACCTGTGGTTGATCATCTCAGCCACAATGTACATCTTTGAAACATTGGCGACTTTCGGTTGTCGGGGTAATCCCAAGGTTTCAAATACGAACACAGAGTACCCAATCGATAGAAAAGTCAGTCCAGTGTCGATCGACAAGAATTGTGCGATCTTGTGGAATCACCCACACTCGATCACATGCCTCTGTCGAGTCAACTTATCTCCGGTCTCTAATCGATTTTTATTTGTGCCGTAATGACCCTTGCAGATTAGCTCGGTCGAAAGGTCACTTTTTAGTCAAATTCTCGAGTCTGATGCATTAGAATTTCCTAACGGCTTCACCTGATAGATCAGTTTCCACATGAGTGGCCAACTCAAGGAAAAGAACTATATGCGTGCCAACGAAATGCCCGTCTCAATTTATTGAAAATAAAAATGGAAAATCGGGATGTCACAGGAGTAATATGAGAAGTGATGAATTGAATTCAATTCATTCTCAATTGCAACCACATGATGAGATGACGTCATCATTATCTAATCCAAGTGGGAGCATGATGGGGAATGATGTACAAAGTGTACAATCTCCCATACGGCGAACAAGTCACCAAAGTATTCCCCGTCGACATTTTGACATTGAAGTGAAAACTTTTATGGTTGCTCCACAAGATGAGGATGAGCCAAGAAATATTAATGAGGCTCTGAATTGCCCTAGTAAGGAAAAATGGATTCATGCAATGGAAGAGGAAATGGAGTCAATGAAATCAAACCAAGTCTGGGAACTGGTTAATCTTCCAAAAGGACGTAGAGCTATTGGGAACAAGTGGGTTCTCAAAATAAAGCGAAAGGCTGATGGCTCAATAGAAAGGCATAAGGCCCGCCTTGTGGCGAATGTGTATAATCAACAGGAAGGAATTGATTATGAAGATACATTTTCTCCTATAGTGAGATTTACCTCGATTCGCATTATTCTGGCAATAATGGCTAGTATAGATCTTGAGTTACATCAGATGGATGTAAAGATTGTCCTCAATGGAGAATTAGAGGAAGAAATATATATGGAACAACCTGCTGGTTTCATAGTGAAAGGTCAAGAAGAAAATGTATGTCGACTTTTAAGGTCGATATATGGCCTTAAGTAGTCATCGAGACAATGGTATATACGTTTTTCATAATGCCACAGTAGCATATAATTTTACAATGATTGACGATGATTATTGTAAATATATCAAAAGATACAATGATCAATTTGTGATCATATCATTATATGTTGATGATATACTAATTGTCGGAAGTAATATGGAGTTTGTTGAGATGAAAGACATGGGTGATGTTGCATACATTCTTGGAATTAAGATTTCAAGATTGTAAACTCATAGACACTCCTATTGCAAAAAGTGAAGGATTGAGCCATAGACTGTGTCCAAGAACTACACAAGAGAATAAACAAATGAAACATGTTCATTATGCTAGTGCTGTTGGAAGCTTGATGTACGCTATGATGTGTACAAGACCTGACATATGTTTTTGCAGTTGGAATGGTGAGAAAGATACTAATCCAATTCAGTTCAAGCATATTGGAAAGCCGTTAAGAGAATACTGAAGTATCTAAAAGGGGACTGCTGATAATACGCTGAGTTATTAAGGAAATGATCTGCAACTCTAAGGCTATTTTTATGCTGATTGGAGAGGAGATTTAGATTAAATGAAATCTACCTTTGGATTTTTTTTTTCTTACTGAATAATTGCACCATACGTTGGAGCAGTAAGAAACAAATGTGTATAACCTTGTCCACGATGGAAGTTGAGTTCGTGGCATTATCAGCAGCAGTATAATAAGGTGTTTGGCTTAAGAGTTTTTTTTTTTTTTTTTTTATCATTTAGGTGTTATTAGAAGTGCTGCAGATTCATTGTTGGTTAATCGTGATAGCCAAGCAGCTATAACGTACACCAAAGATCCAAAATATCATGACAAGACCAAACATATAGATACCAAATATAATTTTGTAAAAGATATGGTTGCACGAAATGATGTGAATTTACAGTACATATCTACGCATAGAATGGTAGCAGATCCTATGACAAAGCCAATACCTAGAGATGTGTTTTGTGGTCTTGTAAAATCTCTAGGATTGCGTAGAGTCTGATGTACTGGATTGTAATTTCCCTAAGTTGTTCACATTTATGAATTTGTGTTTTCATCATTAATGCCTATGAATCTTTGTTTGATTTTTATGTATCTTAATGCTCAGTGCATTATTTTAAGTTGAGAAAGTATGTCGGACAGATAAAAGATTAGTCCACTCACACGGGTAATCGCCTCTATTTACTGTGTGATAAATAGAGATGAGACTGTTTTTAAGCTTATTATCTAGATGATAATCGAGAGGTCAAGCTTAAAAAATATGTATGTCGCCTTAACTAAGTGTTAAGATGATGACATAATACTTACGATATCTGAAAGTAAAATACCCCACATATTTTACTTTATCTATGATGCCAGATGTGAGTTCTGATGAATTTTGTGAATGAGTAGATACGTGAACTCAAGTTAAACATTGGGTATGTCTGAACTATCATTTGTACGGTATTGAAATGTGTAGACATACGCTCCATGGGAAATGAGTTAATACTGTAATACGTATTTCATACTACGTATGCATGAGACGACCAATAAGAGTGGCAAAAAGTTTGATCTTAACTTTTATGACATGTGACACTCTTGAGGAAAAGAGTTCCTCAATTTTTAGTCCCCTCATGACTCTTACTTATTCTCAAGATTTCTATTTAGTGTTTGCTATCTTAGGGCGTTGCCAATGGTCATGAGTTGATTCGATCTAATGGGGCATTTCTAGAAAAGCAAGCTGAACTGAAATTGAGAGTTTGAAGGAAAGAGGAAGATCGAATTTGAAGAATCACATTATAATTTTGTATTCACTGGTCGACCAATTATGACTGTCTTTGTGATAATTATAATTGTGAATACAATATATATATATATATATATATATATATATATATATATATATATATATATATATATCATGTTTAAAAGAGATCAAGAGAGATATAAATGTGATCGATCGATCGATCGATCTAGGGTACTGCATACTAAATCTACTCAGAGTGTGACGCCCATTATGAGCTGCTATATATTCCTAATAGATGTATAGCAACGAGCTCTCAAAGTATGCTGGTCACACGGATTATTCACCGGTATAAATGTTGAAGAGAGGTAAAGAGAATCCTGTTCGGCCCACCATATGCGAGTGGGAGATGAAGGTTTTATTAGCGATGGGCTTAAGGCCCGTCCGCCCAAGTTGGGCCCAAAAAGCCCGGCCCACGGGAATAGGGCCCGTGGATGGAGGGACGTATAAAAGGGAGGAGAGAGAGAGAGAGAGAGAGAGAAGACACTGTTTTGCCAATCAACGTACGTACATCTTCCCTTCTCCCGCGCGCTCTCTCTCTCCAACAATAAAAGAAAAATAGTAAGCGTTTTTCTTCCCTTCAAGGCGCCATCAGATCAAATAGGGCCAGATTTTCTTCCTCTTGTCGGCGTCGGTGTCTAATCTGTGGCTAACAAGGTATGCTCGAATCCGTGATGTGCTTTAGGATCGGTGATACATGAATTTCCCGGGCTTGTCTTCCGCATTCGTTTTAGGGGTTCGATTTAGTGTTGAATTCATTTTCGGGGATCCGTTATTCGATTTAGTGAGGAAAGATAATATTTTTTTTATCCAACTGCTGTTATGGTCTTTAAGTGAGATTTTCATGCGAAGAAATTGAGTCCTATGAAGGGCAATGAATGTCCCATGGTGAAAAGTGATCTACTGTTTTAATAAGAAAGAAAGATGGAGACTATTTTGATGAAAATCTGATAAGGAAAGTGGAAAACATACTTGTGTTGGGCCCAAATAGAATAAAGTATATATATATTTTGTATTATTCTCAAACTTCTCAATGTAATCTAGGAGGCCAAGTTTGTAAAAAATACTTATGGACAATCCATATTTGTTCTGTGAATCGATTCATATATATGGTTTTGTGACTTTTGACTGAATGGAGTCGTGTGTTCTGATGCATTTTATTGAATTTCTCGTTCATGGATGTAATGACTGCAGCACCTAAAGAAAATCTAAATCACTATTGGTATCCCCGAGAGAAATGCTTCATGTAGTTGTTATTTGCATGAAATTCTAATACTTGCTGTGGCATTCCTACTGAGTGCTTTTGGTCATGCTCATTACATTATCCCTTCATCTAACATGTTAAACTTGTTGGATAAATTTAAACATTGGTCTTGCAACATGTGGAAATTAAGTTCCAAGCCATGGCCTTGTACTTGTTTGGCACAATGTCTTACATGGTAGGAACATCTTGAAGAATTTATTGGGTTCACCTTTGAAAACCTACTTGCTTTGTGTGTTTCCAAGGTAAAAGTGAGGAGTTTGTAACAATCTTAAGTCCCATATGGACTAAAAGAGCTCTCGTGAAAGTGATATCTATGTAATTATTTACATCAAATATTACTATCCTTATTTATTAAAGCAAAGGGTCCGATAGAGCACAGAGTCCCATGTTCACTTATGACCTCATTTATATCCAATTGTGATAAGTTTTCAAGCTTCAGTGTTGGACCAAATATTGACATGGATCCATTGAGTATTAAATCATGCAATCAAGTAATATTCTATACCTGGAGTCCTATATTTTCCTATCTTCCTCTCCTTAACCTTGTTGGTGTAAAGGGACATGTGGAAATCGTTGATTGGCACGCTGTCTAGCTTAGCATTCATTTTGTCGTGTTGCCGCTGCTTAAATTAAATCAAGCGTACTTATAATTTTGGATAGCAGAATGGGTGGAAAGGCCAAGAAAAATAATCACTTCTTGGAGGAAGCGTGCCACCAAAACGGGATATCCAATCGCAGCACATCTGCAAGGAATCTGTGTAGAAAGGATCTTGGCGGAGTAATTTTGGGGTGCACTCACCATACCATTAAGGAGTGTTATGCAAAGAAGCTATTTGGTCAGTTAGACATTTCTTAATGCGTGCCATGCAAAACTTGTTTTAGATTTCGTTGCGCACAATGGGCTACCTTTGAGTTTGAGGAACTCTTAAAATGCTTGAACAGATCTGCCTCATCTACATTATGCATATATTAAGAAGATTGAACCTGGCTTGGTGCTTTTCTTATTCAACTACAACGATAGGAAATTACATGGCATGTTTGAAGCCACTAGCAGAGGCCAAATGAATTAGACATACGTGCATGGACAAAGGAACCCTTTGAAGAAACCCCCTATCCCGCGCAGGTATGTGCCATGATTTGTTGACTGTTCAATTTTTACATGCTCCCATATTGTGGCTTGTGATGATTACTTGGTTGATGATCGTGTTAAAGGTTAAGGTGAAAAGGCCTATTGACTGCCAGCCTTTGATGGAAGAGCAGTTCCAACCAGTAATAATTTCCAACTACTATAGTACAACGCACTTCTGGTTTGAACTTGATCAAGAACAGACAACAAAATTGATTTGCCTGTTTTTGTTGCAACTATTCCAAGGGCTAAATATCCAGACAGACGGATCATTATGGAGAAAGATTTGCTTGCTTTTAACAGTAGGATAGGAGGTGAAAGAGCCAAGACACCTGCCAGAGGATGGGATCTTGCTCAGCCAAATCAGGTTATTGGAGATTGGAGGTCTAATGAGAATCCTAGGCCTGAGAAAGAGAGACTACTATTGGGATCTGATCCCAATGAGTTTGCAACGCCAGAGCATGATGAAGCTGATCAGAGTCGAAGTTATGCCAATGCAAATAATATTCCTCAAAAGTTGTGGAGCTCTCTATTCAGGTCTGATTCAACTTCTAATGCTGGGGAGCAACCTCAAAGTTCCAAGTCTCTAGCTACAGGAGCAAAAGGATTTGATGACCTAACGGGGGAAGAAACTGATGATATAGCGGGATTTGCAGCTGAAGTTGGAGTTATTGCTTCAGGTCAATGCAATCCGAGGGCTCTGTGCCTGCTGCAGCTTGTATAAATGCATCTACGCATCCTCCTCCACCTGAGAGTAGGAAGGAGTTTGAAGAGCATGCAAGCTCGGAACCAAGTTATGAAGCTGCTAAGGAGGTTTGGATACACCTCAGAGGTGCTTCATCAACTTCTTGTGCAACCAGTGAACATGATGAATTTAAGGTTGTAGCTCCGGAAGCCAGATTTTCTCCTATTGATTATAGGAGCATTTTAGGGGATGCTTCTGTTGTTGCCCCTAACTTTAATAGAGATAGCATAGTTTGAAGGCTTAGTTGTATGGCATTCTTACACTGACTGAAGACAGTTATCTTAGTTTATTTAAGAGGCCGCAGTCTTTACTTATCTTATTTTATTTTATTTTTGGGTCATAGACTTTACATATCCTATTGACATGCTTCTCATCATCAATTTTTTGCATATACATGAATAATAGCATGACGTATTGAATCTGTTTTTGTGGGGAAAAGTGAGATCAGGCATTGATTATAAGGGTGATGAGTTTAAGGCCTTAGTTTATGAGTTCATGGTCAATGGCAGCCTAGATGGGTAGCTGCACCCAAATCCAGCTCTAAATGATGCAGATGGACACTCAAGAATCTGTTTCCGTTGCTGTAAATATTACAAAAGAGTGGAAAACTGAAAAGGTTTAATCAAAGATTAGTTAGCAGTGGGTAAAGAAAGCAAAATTCCAGCTGTCTCATGGGTATTCTTAACCTTAAAATACTCTATTCGATGAAACATAGCATCTTCTATATCTTGTATCTTCAGTACCTATTGCATTTGAACTCGCCCACTCCTTACCTTTTTACTTTGCTTCTCTTGGTTGCTTTTGTCAGCGACTTGCTCCAGCTGCTGCAGAACTGAATGGCATGCTCTATGTTGTTGGAGGATATGATGGAGAAGACTACTTGGAGTAAGACTCCAGTTGTGAATTCATATGTTTGATGGAGTAACATTAACTTTCCTGGAGTCAATTGTTTTCTGAGTAGGAGTTGAACTTTAGACCAGTAAAACCCATAAGGAGAACATAGTTCTCTTTTCATATTTGGCTTAAAATGGGACAAGAAAAATCCAAGAGGGCCAAGCGTAGGCTGAATTTGGCATCCATAAACCCAAAAGCATAAGCTGATTGGACAAAAGAATACAAAGAATTGGTTTCCACTGTCTTTGTAGAAAAGTCATTGATTATGGACTAATGAAGTCCTTCTAATGGCCAAAAGACAAGTACTTGATCCATACCATGATGACTTAAATGCAAACGGTTGCACAAGATCTTAACATTGTGTTTTCAACCCACCAAGTGTCAGATTGGAAAAAAAAAAATAGATCATTTAAGTGCCAACAACGAGAAATTCAAGCAAAAAATAATACATGGTTTTTATAATTAAAAATTTTAGATGACTTGGTGTATTATTTAAAAAAATTCAGTCCATGTAGCATTTTTACGTGGCGTGATTGGTACTGAAATAATCATTTTTTAATATTGAGATCATTTGGTGAAAATTGCGCATTATCCATGCTCTATTCACATACTTGAGGGCAATTAATACTAAAATATGGCAATGATAAACCTAATGAGCTAGAAAAGCTCATGACCCTCCCTTGGGCCGCATGGCCCTTGGGTTGCCCAACATGGGCATGGGCCCATTTGGACCTAGCTCCGTAAGCTTGTGTAACATCCTCGATTTCAATCCTTATTTTGGTCCCAACTAGGAGGCTAAGCTAAATAGGCCTTGGATTAGTCAAAGCTTCCTAGAAAATAAGTGTGAATAAGTGTGAAAAGCATTAAATGGGAGTGATGAATATGACTCATAAGCTTAGGTGTATAGTCATCATGACAATCCATTAATGAATGAGGTAAATCACATATCCATGTGTCCGTATTAGATTAGGGTCATCATTTCCTCTACTTTGAGACTTCGAAGAAAAGTTATTTCCAACTTTAAATGCTTGATGAATCATCGGCCAAGTAATTAATGAAGGATGGTCTTGGAAGACCATTAGGGGTGCCACCTCTCCCCCACAGACTTGCCACCTTGAGTTTCATGGATTTTAATGCCCGATTGTCATCCTTCAGTTTGTATTCGAATCATTTAACATGCATAATTGAACAATTAAATCACTAATCCAAACTAATTAACCACCTAATCCACACTTAGCCTAAACTAATTATTCACGTTATTAACTCCCTAAGTAGAGTTTAGCAAGTAAACTCATTGATTTCGCGGGGCGGTGAGTCCATAGCGACGGCGATGGGGAGGTGAGCAACACTCAAGCCTGTGGTGACACCAATGGAGGTCCAGACGAGCCTTAAAACAAGCCACGAAGCCTCAGTTAGAGGTTGAGCTTCGGCTTATGTTTCTTGGGTTGAGAAGGCTAGTCAAGGCTCGGCTCGGGCTGAAACGGCACGAGATGAGTGGCGGTGGCTGTAGCGGGCGATAGAGGCGACAAACGGTGGCCTGGTGAGCTGTGACGGTGAGCTGAGGCGGCTTGAGGACAATGAACGATGGCTGGCTAGCATGGGCGCAAGGGATGCGCGGACAAGCTTACGGGTGTGAGCGAGCAGCTTTGGCAGCTTCAAGCGGCGATCAATGGCGAAGGGGGATGGTTGGCTGGTTTCTCTAGCTCTTTCAAGCTCTCAAATGCTTCAACAATGGATAAAGTGAGTTGCAAGGAGGAAGAAGGAGGCTGCTGAAGCTTGAGGGGGCCACAAAATATCTAGAACACTCAAGTTCATGCCCCACCAGCTCTTGGCTGTCAACCTTAGCCAAATTGCAGCCTTCAAGCTTCTTAGCAAGTCATTTAAGGGTCCAAATGTTGCACACCCCAAGGACCTACGAATTTTGGACAATTTCCATCCAATTTGATTCAATTTCTTCTCCAATTAAGCTCAATTCGGTCCCCATAAATTCAGCTAAGGTGCCTATATTAAATTCTTGTAATTCCCTCACCAAATAGTCCAACTTGATAGCAAAAAATGCGACCAAAAGTGGTCCCTCGAATTTCCTAGTCCAAAATAACTCAACTTTGATTTTTCACCAAAATCTCGGGTTTGCAAAAAAATCTTCGGAGGATGAATCAACGTTCCTAAAATGAATCATGACATAACAGAACTTAAATCGGGTTCAAATTCGTAGTTAATTTCAATTGGATGCAATTTTAGCATGATCAAACCTACCGGGTAGCTTTTAGGAATTTTAATGCAATTGACTTGTGGTCGATTATTTTCAAGCCACATTTTGCATCTTTGACTCATTGGCGACTCTTGGTTGTCGTGAAAATCTTGAGGTTTTAAATATGGCCATAGGGTACAGAAATGATAGAAAAATCGATCTAGTGCCGTTCGATAGAAATTTTGCAATCATGTGGAATCACCCACACACTAATCACATACCTTTGTCGAATCGACCTATCTCCAGTCTCTGATCGATTTTGATGGTGCCATAATGACCATTGCAGATTAGTACGATCGAGCAGTCGATTTTTGATCGAATTCTCAAGTCTATTGCGTTAAAATCCCTTAACGGCTTTACTAGATAGATTAGTTATCTCGTGAGTGATCGGCTTAGAGAAAAGAACTATAGGCGCGTCGATGAAAAGCCAAACTCATTCAATTGAAAATAGAATTAGAAAATTAGGATGTCACAACAATTCTCTTTGTCAATGCTTTCAAAGGCACATCTAACTAGACCTTAATCCCTTGTCTCATGTATCTCCTCAACAACAGGTGAAAATGCATACAAACTTAAAACATTTCACCAAGAAAAAAGCAATGTTGAAGACATGTATGGGATGGAATGTTCTCGGCAATTGTTTATGCTAATGCTTCCACAGGCATTCTGTAATTTAAACATGTTCATCTTACTTTTGCATCTTACTTCACACAAGTAAACAAATTTCTAGCAATTTCCTATGCATCTAAACATGTTCATCTTACTTTTGCATCTTACTTCCTAGCAATTCTTTGTGCTAATGCTTCCACACACATGCTTATACTAACTAGTAAACAAATTCACTCATATACATTTGTATCTCACTTAATATAAACACCATTATAAAATAAAATGATGTCAGATTACCAGTATCACACCTATGGCTTCAGTCAGGCAAACAAAAGATAAGATTTAGTACCTTCAAAAATCAAGGCTTCATTAAGAGTAAAGTTGAAACTTCTAGTTGCAATCTTGGAGTTGCAAAATTGGTCATCTACATCACTGCTAATGCTCAACAGTTGGACAAATAGAAGAAGATGATGCAAGGAGCCCAAAAAAAAGGCTTTATTCCATTAAGTTCACCAATGAAGAAAACAAAAGTAGAATTTGATGACACCCCATATGGATAGCTACTTTAGAGAATCCGAACTTCAGTAAAAGCAAACAAAAGAAAAGTGTAAAAACTCAAAGGATGACATTTTACTATAGAATTTGCCTCTTGCCTATACAATTGGGGAAAAAAAAATGAAAACCTTAATTGCGTCATGTGGATACAAGTAAGCAAGACTGATCAATCCATTATACATTAATAGATAACCTCAAAGCTCTCCACCCAACCAGATCTTGAGTTCAAAAATAGTTGAAAAGAAATCAATAGAAGAGCCACTACCTCTTGGAAACTTTTGGTGCGAACACGGCACTTCTAAAGAACTTGGTGTATGTGGATTGAAACTTCTTCTCGTAATTTTTGGGAAACGCACAACCAGCTGCCTAATTTGCTTCCAACCTTGTCCAAATCAATTCACACCCTTGATCGTTTACTCTCGCATCAATGTCACCTGGTCAGATGCTATCACTAGTCACACGCGTTAGTCGCATGCCATCAGTCACTCAATCGTGAAAATCTCAACCTTTGTTCTCTTAAGTGCGTTGAGGGAAAGAAAGAGGCAAGTGTAGGTTTTTACTTTCATAAAATTAGCATTTCTTTTTGTTCAAAATTTTTTTGGACAAAAATGTCCTTGTTCCAGTAGCCGTAAAAGTTACTTTGTTGCCGGTCGGCAAGCATTTTGATCTGCTAGCAAGTGCAAGCCTTATTTGAGACTAATTTGGACACTTCAAGCTTTGATTTGAAATAATGTCCATTTTAAGTTTTTATTTTTTTTTTTTTATTTTTAAAATGACTCAATTTCAAGCCCGTATTTAGAATTTTCCCAATCTAATAGGTTAGCTCTCTTATTTCTGGGTAAATTATTGATGATTTTTTTTTTTACCATTTTAAAATAAAGCAAGATTGCTAGCAGCTACTAAGTTTTATAAATGGGGCATTGTAGTCATTAGTAAAGAGAAAATTCCAAATAAATACTTGAGTAAAGTCCATTTCTCAAAAGAAAACCCATATTAGACCAACTCAATTTCAAATAAAAGTTTGAAATAGCTAATTTAGTCTCAAATAAGGTTCCAAACTCATTGGCTGGCCAAATTTCAAATAACACCAAGGGCATTTTTGTCCAAGGGTATTTTTATATAATTTTCTTTTCTTTTCGTTTTTCTTCTTTTCTCTCTTTTTATTTTATGTCTTCTTTTCTTTCATCTTCTTCAGCCTCTTTCTTGGCTTTGCATCACCTCCAACTTAATTTACAACCGCTAAATGGTTGATACCTAAGCTGAGATCCGATGACTAGAAATTTATAAAACACTTTAACCACCAAAAACAACACTCAAACCTTGAGTCAAAAAATTCTCAATCTCTCTCTCATCTCTCAGTGCTTTGTATGGTTTAGATTGGATGATTTATGACATTCATAGATGCAGTTTGTGTGAAGATGAAGGTTGAATTAAATGATCAGTTGAATATGAGTTCAAGCATTGATGATGACAGGCAGGATTGGAATTATTAGCGGTTTTGTGATAAATTGGTAATTTCTCCAATACATTATTATCTTTTATTCTATCGTTGCTCTTGGAATGTGTTGAGACTAACAATGCATCTTAGAGTGGCTTGAATAAGTTGATATGTAAAACTAACGATATTTTGAGGAAAAGTCAAGTTCAAGAGATGCAGGAGCAATTTGATAATATCATGTGCAATATACTTCCATTAGTTAAGTAATGTAATAAGTAAAGAGATAGAAGATGACACATGTAAATCTTTACGATGGTTCACTTAAATCAAGTTTGCATCCACTTTCTTAAACTAACAACCATCAATATACTATAATCTACTAGTAATCTTTTGAGTAGCTAAAATGAAGCATGTGATACTTCTACCCAAAATTGACAGATCCCACTATTAATACACAAGCATTGCTCACACACTTGTACACACCTCAAAACAAAGACTACAATGAGTAATAACAACTATCGACGGAGAAGAACGAAAGTGAATAAAATCACACCGTAACACAGTAACTATGTGACTATATCAGCATTGGTAGCTTTCCAAAATTTTCATCTTATATCATCCGATGTGACTTGTGAGTTGATCTTCTTATTTAGGGTTAGCCTTCAAATTAGCCATCGGACAACTTTCAAGAGCATCAATTTGTCGTTAGAAAGTGTGGACATAATTATTGAAGATTTGGTCTTCCACACAATCAAATCTCCCTTATTACGGTGAGGTGTTTCCAAATAAAGTCAAATATTCTCGGTAGTAGCCCTTTCCACAAAGTAGGTAACAATCGATTAGATTTTGCTTCAACTATTATTTTGGAATTCCAAGGCTGAAGCTAGTTGTTAGTTCCTACTAACCTACAAGATTCGTAAAACGAATATCTAGGTCCTCCTATCCAGATTACGTAAATACGTGAAAAATATTTTTTTCTGCAGTTGATATAGTGAGCAGCTTCTACTAGTAATCTAGTAAGTCTATATAATCTTGTTCATTTGATCTTCCTGAGTATGCTAGTGTTTTAGAATCATATTTCCAATGATAAATTTTTAAACAGCTTGATAACTTACCATTGAATATGGTGTTCGCAAATTCCTCAAAGTGTGGATAATTTACTAAAGTAAGAACTAGGAAGAACCGTGTATGGGGCTCAATGGGGTGTTCTTCACTATTTTAGTTATCGTACCATTCGCGAAAGAACTCTTTTCTACAGCCCTTCTCATCTTCAAGTGTATAAATAGGGAATTGTGTGTAGGATAGGTACGCGCGCCTCATCGATTAATCTTGTATTCTTATTAGTCTATTCTTAATTCTTAATGGAATCGGTGATTTAGGCCGGACAAAATGAAATCCATCTTCCATTTATAGACAAATGAATGATAATTCTTGGTAGCTTTTATCGGAATAGTATTGTTAAATTTTGAACCAAGGTTATTTACGACCTATTGATTAGGGATATGACACATTACCTAAAATAGGAAAATGGCCAAAATCAAATGTGAGTTGTAAAGATTTTTTTTTTATGATGATACTTTGTTTGGGAAAGCTTATCAAAACTTGCCTTTATTGATTTGTTAGGTTAGGTGATAGATGGAATTTTTTGCCATTACCCTTCGCTGGTTTAACATAGGAAGTTTCTCAACAAAATGGTCATTAATGTCGAGGTTTTCGGCTAACAAACTCAATGAGTCTTGAACTTTACTTCTGGCCTTCCTTCTTGGCATCAAGCATTGAGCAAAGTAACTGCAAAAGTTTCTACTCATTTTGAATATATCAGTCCCTCCATAAGAACTTTGTTTGGTTGTAGGCACATTGTGGGGAAAGGATATTTCCACTTAGAGTTCTTGATTTTCAACCGTATTACCTATTATGACATCATTTCCATCTATGACTTCTATTTTAATGTGCTTGCTTCAAATTGTTACGAGAATGATCTTCGAGACATTGAGTGAGTTAGAAAGACAAAGCTTAAAATTTATCATCTTGTTTTGACAAAAGCTTTTGGGTGAGAAAGTTCTTTATTTTCAAAATAATAACATTACCATGAAATTACAAAAACAAGTAAAACCCATGAAAATTTAGTGCTTTGATAGTGTTGGTGAAATTGAGTATTCACATAGATGAAGCTATGTGCCAACTTCTATAAAAGCTTTATCATTTCTTCTTCATAGGTATCATAAAAGCCTCCCATCTCCTTTACGCTCGGAAATCCTCCAAAATGGTCAGTTTGGATCTTTTGAAGCAGAATGCGGAAGACAGCTCATTCATTTCTCATGAGGTAAACACTGCAAATGACTTTCTTGATCGAATTCAAGCTGCCGACTCATTTCAAACAAATGAGCCACGGACAAGTTGTGTTACGGAATTAGGTATCCACACGGGGTTATGATTCTATGAGTGCAACGGGCTTGATGTATCTGGTTGGTTGGCCAATACATTTAATGCTTCCTCTTCGGCGAACCTTCATCCCCTGAAATAATGCTAGAAGTCCCTAGTCTTGTCATAGAGAGACATTAGAGTTTCATTGTATTCACTTTCCCGGGTTGATAAGGGTTGGTATTAGCTCTTTCAACTACGAGTTTATGAGAGGCTCCTTGCCTTTCCTAGTGGGAAATTTATATGTTGCTCAGCTGCCCATTTATTTCTCTTACATCGGCTTTCTTCGTACCTAAAATAGAAAATTAGTTCCCTCAGGTTTTAAGGGGACTATTTATTACCAGTAATAAGTTTGATTGGTCTGAGATAGATAGGTAAAGTTACGGGGGCCAATGTTAACTTGTTTTCTATTAGTCTTCTTACTTTGTACTATAGATTCCATTTATAGACTATAGAGTATCCCTTACACCAACATTACCTAAAATAGGAAAATATCTGTATTTATTAAGTAATAATGATAGATAGATGGTTGTGGTAAGTTAGTATCATATTTCCACTGATAAATTTTTAAACAGCTTGATAACTTATCTTGAATATGGTGTTCGCAAATTCCTCAAAGTGTGGGTAATTTACTAAAGTAAAAACGGGCCAATGTTGGTAAGTTACTTATTGGAATGACAGAAAGGTCCTTACTATGTTGGTAACTAACTAACCGCTACGTTTTTGTTTTGAGTGGTAAATTCCTACATAAGTAGAACTTATATTCTACTTGAAATTGATAATTTTGATAACTTACTATTGCATTTGACGTTTGTGAGGAGTGAATATTATCGGTAAATTAGCATCTGCGTACCCAACCAACAGTTCGCCAGTTAAACAATTTTACCCACGAGATTTTAAACTTACAAACCACATACGAAAATTACATACACGGAACGGAACATAGCTCCTGGCAAATGGAAAAGCAGACTTTGTTTTTCAGTACAAATAGAGGCAGAGATAGCAAGAATTGGCCCCGCACATGACGGAAGCTACTTATTGACAGTAATACCTTTGATCCTATTTATCCTCGTTCATGAAGGAGACCAATTTCTTCATCATCTTCGCAGCATTCTCACAGCCAGGTTTCGCCAAATGAAACACATGATCCTCCTCTGGTGCTTCCATCACTTCCACATCTCCCTTCCATCCGCTCTTACTCAACACCTCCTTGTAATACCAACCCCTCTGTCTCAACATATCCTTTTCAGCGACACAAATTAGGACCCTGCTGACACCCAAACCCGAGAGCCTTGGATCGGTCGCTGGGTTCATTAGGGGGTCGTCGAGCCCGGTAGTTGTCGGTTTTGCCGCGTGCCAAATGTCCCTGATCTTGGACCTCTTCTCGGGTTCGGTGGTCTCCAAAGGCAATGGTTCTTCGCCCCAAAAATAAGGATGCACCATAACAACGCCCGGAATTTCAATTCCATTTAGCTTTTCCTCTCCCAGTCGGATGCCCATGTTGTGAACTATGTTGGCCCCGGCGCTATCTCCAGACATGAAGACCTATGAAGAGTTTAGAGAATTTAGTATAATTTGTGTATTCATATTGCTGAGCATGTTTGAGGCTGCTATAACGAACAGTTCACAACAGAAAATCATTTGACCATGATAGACATCAAACGTTGTTTTTGAAACCACCAAAATTGAATGACACTTCCAATTATTCGTCGAACTGTTTGCAACTATTTGTGAAAACTCATGAGACCGGTCAATCGCTAAATAGGATAGTGAAACAATATTACATCTAGTTAGCAAGACATTTGAAATATCCACTGCGCAGCCAAAACCATTTGGAAATTCGAGCATACAATCTAGCTCCTATAATAGAACCTTTAGTCATTGTTTCATTAAAAATATATATTAAGAACAATTCTAGCAACCAATTTTTAGTATGGCTTTATTTTTTTGCCTTTTGGCTTATCATTTCAGTGTTGAGAACCTCAGACCTTACTCTTTTTCTTTTTTTTTTTTTTTGGGGGGGGGAGAAGGAATGATAAGTGTACTAGAAATTCTAAAAATTATCACGAAAGTGCAATTAAGTCCTTAAACTTTTACAAAGTGCAATTAGTGGACTCGATTGTACTTTGTAAAAGTTTTAGGATTTGATTATATTTTGTGAAAATTTTAGGACTCGAAGATTTTTAATGCACTTATTCTCCCTTTTTTCTATAGTATGCTAGAATTGAAGCTGACCTAGTTGTAATATTTATTTTGGAGGGAAATTCAAACGTTTTTTTTTTTAATTGCGCTCCAAGCTCTCTAAATAGTATGAAGGCAAAGATAATGGACCGATTTTTAAAAGTCATTGAAAGTTTGCTTGGAACAATTTCCTCACAATAACTATTTATCTGGGAAGGGGTGTTGTAACTTTTAAAAGATGTTTGACAAACTTCTCACGGCTATGGTACCCTCGAGGCTGTAGCAATCTATCCTAGACATGAGCACAAGGCCGAATGGGGAAAAAATTTCACTACAAAGTAAAATCACGAGTCATGAGGCGGGCCGATTGACGCAGAGGGTTAGGGCTGCTATTAGCCGGCCCCGCCCTACTAATCCACACCGTATACACTTTAAGAGAAAAAAATAACTTTAATTTCTTTTAATTTATGTGTTTATATTATCTGCTTTAAACATAAGGGATAATTTTAATACAACCCTACGAAAATCTCCTTTCCTCACAAGTCGACTCTTGCTTTCGTAGAAAATGCAATCTTGGAAAGTGGGTAAGCAAATATGGGACAATTGTTTTCCATGCGTTTCATCTTCACAAGTGTCCCCCATTGACTGACCGGTGAACATGGGAGCTTAGTTGGCCACGTAAAACCAACCCATGACGCCATCCTTTTTAATAAAATCTACTAATGGGCCCATTCTTTCTTTAAAAAAATATATAAAAATGAGAAAAAGAAAATCTAATAACCATCTAGCAAGTGGTTTTAGTTCTTTTTGCGAAAAAAAAAAAAAAGATTTTATCGCGGGGCTCAAAAAGTCAGACTTGCCCCCACCGAGCACAGCGTGATGACAGAACAATGACAGGACAAGTTTTTATTTCACCACTATGTATTAGCCACACCTATACTAGACACATGTTAGATCTATATTTTGATTTTGGATGACAAGTCTATTATGCATCTGTCGATACGTGATCTTAAAAAAAAATAAAAAAATGAAGAACGATAAGGATTACCTTCTTGAAATTGGCATGAGAATTCAACCACTCCTCGGGGCCGTTTCCAGCAGAATGAGAGGCCACCCATTTGAGGGCAGTCCAAGAATCATCATAGGCTGCCGGAAGGGGATGCTCAGGTGCCTTTCTATATTCAACGGAGACAGCAATGATGTTAGCCTCTGCAACGAGGGGATTGAGATAGTTGTGGTAAGTCGGTGACCACGCCGTTTCGATTATGAAGCCTCCCCCGTGAAAGTACACGAGTACAGGGAGCTTTTGGAGAGAACCGACCGCTGCTTTAGGGATGTAAAGTCTTGCCGACACGGTGGAGTCCGATGAAATGGCAACGTCTTTCGATTGGACGCCAGTTTTCTCATCGAGCGATGGAGGGACAGTGACCGTGCTCATGAGTCTCTCCACTCGGCCATCCTTGTAAACCTTTGCCAACGGAGACAAATCATTTGCCACTTCTGTTTCCATGAAGTCTTTGAGTGGAAGAGAAGCAAGATTAATATTGAGGAGAAGAAGCAAGGGAGTGAATCAGGAGTTCATGGTGCCTTCTTGCATTATTTGCTGTTTTTTTATATGCCTCGACATCGTTGTTAGTCTTCTTTGTCAGATGCGGAAAGGAAGAATTTTCGAGAGGTGGTTTCGTTCATTGAATTTTCAACGGTAGTGACGGTGTAAGAAATTTGATAAGATATTTATTGGGGAAAGTGATATTGACCGGCGATCGGATATCTTGAGTGGATGACAGCTCAGCATTGAAGTTTTTTGTTTGTCCTTCGTGACTAACCAATGTGGGATTATTGATTTGGACGCATGCCAATTTCAGTGAAACTTCCATTAATGCTTGCCATGAGAAGCCGATTGTCATTTTCCTTTTCTGGACATGTCCAAAAGATATCGAGTCATGCTGTCCGTATATTAAATAATATATATGGTATAATGTAATGTGGCCTATATCCTATAAAAAATCTAAACATTGGGTTTTATTTCAATTCTATATATATAATTTTTTTCAACTTTAGCTCCAGATTCAACTTCCCCATAAACCACCAACTTTTACTTGAATTCCAAATTTGGCACCTTGAACCCTCTCTCCCAAATTTCCCCTGACAACTAAGAGATGAAAAAACTCTCCAATGCGAGCTATTCAAGCATTTTGAGTGCGAGCTTTCCAACTGCAAGAGATGGAAGACTTCCGAGTATGAGAGATTGAATACTAAGCACGAAATTCGAAGATCCTTGAGTGAGATGGAAGGAGAACTCTTATAAGAGTAAGAGTAATTGAAGAAGGCTAACCCTAATTGCTTTAATTTTTACCCAAATTTCATTCTCAAGAAGACGACGTTTAGGCCGACGTAGAACTTCATCTCTAAAAGATGTCTTCTTGGATTTTAAACTTGGGAAAAAACTAGAGCAATGCTGTGGAAATGCTATATCACTATGGGTGATTTTGGATAGAAAGTTAATAGAGGCAGATATGAGATTTAAGTAAAAGTTTGTGGTTTTTATGAAACAAGAAAAGTTCAGAATAGAATTGGAACTGTATCTAAAGTTAGTGGTCTTTATTAAGATGGAAAAATGTTTAGGGTAAAATTGGGATTGAACCAAAAGTTAAGAGTTTTTTATGAAATGCAAAAAGTTTGGAGTAGAATTGGAGTTGGATCTAAAGTTGAGAATTTTTTTTTTTTTTTGGTATTAGGCCAATGTAATTTAATATAAAACAAAGTAATCAAAGTAATTCATAAAGCGATTAATAATTTATGATTTTAATTATGGTTAAGTGTTAATAAAATATGTTTCGAGTTTGAAGGCATAAAGGTAACTTGATTCAAGTAGCTCGATTGAATAGGCTTCCTAATTTGAGTAGATTTCTTGACCAAAGCTTCCTATTTGGATCCAATATTTATGGGTCTTCATGCCTCATGTCAAGAAGTGACAGGCGCATCGTGAATTACACCATTAAACAATCTGAAAGTGTTAAAGCTAATTAAATTTTGTGGTAAGATTATGAATCTTTTGTGAAATTGGGAGATTAATTTGAGGGAGTTGTGAGGGCCTAGCATTATTTGAGTTATTTAGGTAATTAGGCGTTAGGAAATAGTAAGAGTGTTTAAGTACTTGAGTTGTGTTGTAGTTTCCATTGTGTCTTCACTAATATATGATGTTATGCTTATTTTATTATTCTCTCTCTCTCTCTCTCTCAACAATTGGTGACTTGAAGCTAATTGATGATGACGACAAAAAAAGAAAAGTGAAAAGTCAACAGATTTGATAAGAATAATTTTTGTTTCTAAAGGATGCAGACTAAAAATTATCAAATTGAACTTGTCTAGTAATAAATCAAAGCCAATGAAGCCAGCTAATTTGACATTTGTTAGATAGATAGCTTTGGATGTTATTTGGTTGAGGTTAGCTTTTAATGTCACTTTTAACATCGTGAGAGAGGAGAATACTACAAATTTGTTGAATGTTCAATCAAACATGTATAAGAAGCCCTCTACAATCAATAATGTTTATTTGATGCAACATTTGATTCACTTAAAGATGGGTAAATGTGTGTCAGTTACTTAGAGTATCAATGAATTCAATGTGGTCTTTATTTAATAGTTCAATTTATATTGACTTTAAGGATAAGTTACATGCTTTGATTTTGTTAGTATCATTTGGGTCTAAAAGCTTGATGTTTGATGAGGTTTGTGATTTGATTATGAGTGAGGAGAAAATCTAGTGAACTTGTTTCTGCTAAGGTGAAGGAAAAGAAAAATTACTACTCATGTTAGCAGGAGTAATGCAAATCTAAATAAACATAATCAATCTAAGATTGGTGGTATTATTTGTTGGAATTGCAGCTAGTATGGACATTTTAGAAGGGATTGCCTAAGTTGAAGAATAAAAAAGGCAAGGGAATTAAAGTTGAGTTTATAGATGATGTTGTAGGTCTAGTTGATAGTAATTTGGATAGTACTGATTATGTTTTGTTTTTCATTGAGAATTTGTTATTTGATGGATGGGTTACTGATTTTTTGGTTATTTGTTTCACACCACATCAAACAAAAACTAGTTTACAACTTATCAATATAGAGATAGTGGCATAGTTCATTTGGGGAACTACTTGAATG
The DNA here is from genome assembly GCA_014182885.2 of Eucalyptus caleyi. NCBI lineage: Eukaryota > Viridiplantae > Streptophyta > Magnoliopsida > Myrtales > Myrtaceae > Eucalyptus > Eucalyptus caleyi. The sequence goes on from CM024472.2 coordinate 37,574,193, forward strand.
CAACGTTTTGGGGGTGTCAATGATGTTAGAATCATAATGCAAGATGGTATAGTGAGGTCCCTGACTCGATTGAGCCATGTTTTGAAATTGAAGAAGAACCCAATTTCCTTGAGTACTTTGGATCTAATTAGGTGCCAATAAACTTCAAAAGGTGAAGTTATGAAGATCATTTGAGGTGTCCTAATGATAATGAGAGGAAGCATAGTGGTCTGTGCTATGGCATAGTGGTCGTTGGAGGTGTCTTAGTCCTCATATTTGCTCTGCATAACAATTAATAATTTTTCATAGGCAATGTTTTTTTGTTCTTTACTTCGACAAAATAAAGTTAGAAGTTTTAAGTTCTATGGCACTTAATTTTGTTGTATTCAATGCAGGTATGGAGAACAAGCGGCTCATGCAACAAACGAAGGCCTAGATGTTGTAGGACATGCTATCGCAATTGCTTGGGTTGTCTATAAGGCTTTGTTTGTTTCGCAGAAAATGTGACGTTTTTGAAAAATATTTTTCAGAAAGTCATTTTCTAAGAAAATACCAATATTTTTCAATATTTGGCTGAAACTCAAAATTAATTAGAAAATATTTTTTGTTGTTCCGTAAGAAAAATCTGATTCAATTTTTCCCGTGCACCCCCTTTATTTTCTTCTCTTTTTTTATTTTTTTATTTAATTTTTTCCTTTTATTATTATTTTCTTTTTCCCTTTTTCTCTCCACCAAGCCTGAGGCGAGGGCTGTCCAGCTGATGCATCCAATGGCAGGACCACTTTCATAAAAAAAAAATAGTCCTCCTCACCACCATTAAAATTACAGGTGAGGCATCTCCATCTTCTTCCACACTCAACGCGGTGACATCGTATTCTCTTTGGACATTTATAGGAAAATTTTCGATGAAAAAGTCAGAAATCGACTCAACACCCATCACCATTATCTAGAAGTTTGTACTGTCTCACCTTGCTCTGGAACCCCTATTTCAGGAACAAAGGCCACACGACAACCCTTGCTTAAGGCTGACGGAGGGAAAGTGGGAAAAAGAAAAAAAAAAAAAAAAAAAAAAAGAAAGAAGAGAAAAGATACAAAAAAAAAAAAAGAAAAGGACTAGAAATGGAAATTTTGAAAAATATTAAATTATTAAAAATTTTCTGTATTAGCATTGGTCGTGATACATAAAAGGCCGGCATCCACATCTCCGGGTGCAATTATTTGGCAAAACGTAAACAAATTTAGGATTTAATTAACAAAATTTTAGACCAAAATTAAAAATTTTACGATTGAATTAGTAAAATGTAATAAATTTAGGACATTTTGGATAATTGTTCTCAGCTTTAACAATAGGATTTCAACTTTACAAGTCAAGTAAGAATATTAACACGCACCGAACACGGTTCCTGGCAGATGGAAACCCAGACTCAGTCTTTTAGTACAAATAGACATCGAGATAACGAGAATCAGCCCCGCACAGAAAGGAAGCTACTTATTGACAGTAATACCTCTGACCCTACTTATCATCATTCATGAAGGAAACCAATTTCTTCATCATCTTCGCAGCATTCTCACAGCCAGGATTTAGCAAATGAAACACATGATCCTCCCCCGGTGCTTCCACCACTTCCACAACGCCACTCCATCCGCTCTTACTCAACACCTCCTTGTAATACCAACCCCTCTGTCTCAACATATCCTTCTCAGCAACACAAATTAGGATCCTATCGACTCCCAAGCCTGATAGCCTTGGGTCGGTTGCCGGGTTCATTAGGGGGTCGTCGCACCCTGTGGTCGTCGGGTTCACCATGCGCCAGATGTCCCTGACGAGGGACCTCTTCTCGGGTTCGGTGGTCTCTAAAGGCAATGGCTCGTCGCCCCAAAAATAAGGATGCACCATCATAATGCCGGAAAATTCAACTCCATTTTGCTTTTCCTCTCCCAGTCGGATGCCCATGTTGTGAACTATGTTGGCCCCGGCGCTATCTCCAGACATGAAGACCTATAGAGAGTTTAGAGAATGTTGTATTATTTGTGGGTACTCGTTGGTGAGCATGTTTAAGGATGCTGTATTGAACAGTTTTCCAACAGAATATTTTTGACCGCAAACGTTGTTTTTGAAATCACCAAAATTGAATGACACTTCCAAGCATTCGTCCAACTGTTTTCAACTATTTGAGAAAACACATGGGACCGATCGATCGCTAGATAGAATAGTAGAAAATATGTCAATATTTGAAATCTCCACTGTCCAGTAGATGATAAATTTGAAATCTCCACTGTCCAGCCAAAAACATTTCAATATTTTAACATACGGTCTAATGCTTATGATAAATCAAACAACCATTGTTTCATTAGAAATATATTTTAAGAATAATTCTAGCAACCAATTTTTAGTATGGCTTTATTTTTGCCTTTTTGGCTTATTCTTCCCACTACGAGTTTGAAATATATTTTCTCATCCTTTCAGAGTTGGGAACCTCAAATCTTAAAATTTTTAAAGAATATCATCTGCAGTCACCTTCTTTTTGTCGATAGTATTCTATAATTGAGGATGACCTTTTGTAATATCTGTTTTAGAGGCAAATTCAAAGGGGCTTTTGATTTGGCTGCAAGTTCTCTTAATAGTATGAAGGCAAAGATAATGGACCGATTATTAGAAGTCATCGACTATATTTTTGGGACAATCTCCCCGCAATAACTACTTCGGTGAAAATATGTGCCACCACTTTTAGAAGATGTTTGACAAATTTCTCACGATTGTAGTACTTTCAAAGCTATAGCAATCTATAATAGAGATGAGCACGGGGGCGGGGGCACCGGCCTGAATGGGCCAAATTTTCTCCAAAAAAATGATCCCACCCTACTCACCCCTTATCACTTCAATAGGCGCAGAGGGGTGGGCTGGTATTGGCCTGGTCCGCCCTACTCACCCACCCCTTATCACTTCAAGAAAAAATATATATTCTAATTTCTTTTGACTTATGTGCTTATATTGTTTACTTTAAACATAATGAAATAATTTAGTAGAACCTACGAACAATCTCTTTTCCTTACAAGTCTTGCTTTCATACAAAATGCAATCTTGGAAAGTAGATAAGGAGATGTAGGAAAATTGTTTTCCATGTGTTTCGTCTTCACAATTGTCCCGCATTTACTAATTTGTGAAGATTGGATCTTGGTTGGCAATGTAAAACCAATCCAGGACGCTAACTTTTATTTATTTATAATATCTAACGATGGGCCCATTCTTTCTTATAAAAATAATAAAAATGAGAAAAAATATCTAAGAACCATCTAGCAAGTGGTTTTCGTTCTTTTTGCAGTAAAAACAATGATTTTATAGCGTGGCCTCTAGCATATAATAACTTTTAGACAATTGCCTCACTCAAATCTGCGGTGTTGTATCTCTAAAACATATCACCAAAAGCACAGAAGTAAACAATTCACAGTGCAACATCGCTATGTTACAGCCACAGCTGTACCAAGCACATGTTAGATCTGAATTGTGAATTTGGCCGTCATATCTATTATATATCTACAATTACAAGATCTAAAAAGAAAATGAAGAACAATTACGATTACCTTCTTGAAATTGGCATGAGAATTCAACCATTCCTCGGGGCCATTTCCGGCAGAATGAGAGGCCACCCATTTGAGGGCAGTCCACGAATCATCATAAGCTGCCGGGAGAGGATGCTCTGGTGCCCTCCTATATTCAACGGAGACAGCAATGATGTTAGCCTCTGCGACGAGGGCATTGAGATAGTTGTGGTAAGTCGGTGACCACGCCGTTTCAATTATGAAGCCTCCCCCGTGAAAATACACGAGTACAGGGAGCTTTTGGAGAGAATCAACCGCTGCTTTAGGGATGTAAAGTCTTGCCGACACGGCGGAATCCGATGGAATGGCGACATCTTTCGATTGGATGCCAGTTTTCTCATCGAGAGATGGAGAGACAGTGGCCGTGCCCAGGAGTCTCTCCACTCGGCCATCCTTGTAAATTCTTACCAACGGAGACAAATCATTGGCCACTTCTGTTTCCATGCGGTTTTTGGGTGACAGAGAAGCGAGATTAATATTGAGGAGAGCAGCAAGAGAGTTTACCCAGGACTTCTTGTTGTGTTTTTGCATCATGTTGGTTTTTATATACCTCGATATCGTCATTAGTCTTCTTTGTCAGGAAGGAAGAATTTTAATGCAGCGGTGTCGTCCAAAATTCATTTAATGGGATGTAGGTGGGCAAGAAATTTGGTGGGATATTTATTGGGAACCATGATATTGACCGGGTGAAAAATTTTGATTAGAAATATTGAGCGGACAAGAAATTTAATAGCCTCAGCATTAAAATTTTTTGTTTGTCTTTTGACTAGCCGGTATGTAAGTCTCTGCAATATATGGGGTCATAGATTTTCACGCCCACCGATTTCAATGAAAGTTCCATTATTCTTGTCATAAGAAGCCGACTGTTATTTCCGTTCTCTGGACATATCGTTCCCTGGACATATAGTATAATGTAGTATAATGTAATATAATATAAATATATTAGAATAATTCATAAAGTAATTAATTATTTATAAGTATAATTAAAGTTAAGTATTGAAAATATGTCTTGATTGTAATTTATGAGTATAACATTTTCTTGATGCAATGTCTAATTCACTCAAAAATGGGAGATGGTGCAATCGTTGCTTAGAGTATAAATGAATTCATTGTTGTTGTTGTTGTTATTCAATTGAATTCAATTTAGATTGACTTTGCAGATAATGTATGTGCTTTAATTCTATTATCATCATAGCTTGATAGTTGGAATATTACCATTACTACTATTAGTAGTTCCTTTAAGTCTAAAAGCTTGATGTTTGATGAGGTTCATGATTTGATTCTAAGTGAGGACATTCATAGAAAAGAATTTGGTGAACTTGTTTATGCCACTTTAGTAGGTGAAGGTAGAAGAACTAGTACTCATGCTAGCAAGAGTAATGTGAACATGAATAGACATTGTCAATCTAGGACCGATATTGTTGTATGTTGGAATTGCGGCAAGTTGGGGCATTTAAGAAAGGATTGCTTGCTTCAAAAGAAGAAGAAGAAGAAGAAGAAAGAAGGGATTGCTTAAGCTGAAGAAATGAGAAGGGTTAAAAGAATTAAAGTTGAGTTTATGGATGATACTACAACTCCAGCTGATAGTAATTTGGATAGTGCTGACTATAGTTTGTTTGTCCCTAAGATTCGTTATTTGATAGAAGAGTTATTGATTTTGGTGCTTCACACTACATCAAACAAGAATTGGTTTATAACTTACTAATACACGGATGGTGATATAGTACAGTTGGGCAAACACTTGAGTGCAATGTTTTGATTATTGGTGATGTTAGAATCAAAATGCATGATGGTATCATGAGGACATTGACTAGATTGAGCCATGTTTTGGAATTGAAAAAGAACTTGATTTCCTTAAGTGCTTTGGATTTAGTCAAGTGTCAATATATTTCATAATGTGGATTTTTGATGGTCATTCAAGCATAATGGTCTGTTTGAGCTTTAAGGGGAGATAATGACAAACTTTGACGCAGATACATCAGATGCATATGTTCAACAATCCGAATTGTGGCATGTGCATTGTAGGCACATTGACAAGGGAAGCTTGAAGGTTCCAAGTAAAGGAGTCTGTTATGCATTATGTGGCTAAGGAACTAAAAGTAAGCAGGTGTTGCAACTTAGGCAAACAATGGAAAGTGCAATTTAGTATGATTGTTAGAGAAATCACGGAGATTATAATTGATTTACTTGGATGTTCATAGGTTGTTTTGATTTTCTTCAAGAATTAGTATTAGATTTATGTTAATGGATGTGGACTATTTCTCAAGGAGGACATACATATTTGTGCTAAGGCGTGAGTTTAATGTTGTTATCAAGATTAGGCATTTGAGTGATTTGATTTAAACAAAAAGGACACTAGTAACAAGATCAAGCATGTGCAAACTAACAATAGTATAGAATTTTGCTCAAAGTTGTTGAATAAATTATACATAAAGAAATGCATATCGCAACAAGTCATAGAGTTGATGAGTAGAACATTACTAGATATGATTATATAAAAAGCCTTTTAATGCTTGGATTCCTAGAGGATATGTTTAGGATGGCAAACAACTTGGTGAATAAATTCCCACAAGCTATAAGTGGATGTTGAACTATCAAAAAAATGTGGTCAAATGAAATTGTTGATTATTATGTTAATAGAATTTATGATTGCCCGTATTATGTTTGAATGAGTGATGATAAGCTCGATGCCCTTAGGCCAGAGGAAGGGGCAAAGGTGCGAGAAAGTGCATATTCCAATGCTATGCACGAGGTGAGAAGGACTATTGATTGTGGTGCCTAGAATTAATTACTAGTTGTTAGTAAAAAAAGTTACATTTGATGAGTCTTTGATATTTCTGATTTGAAGTGATTATGGTAATAATTATATGAATCTAGACAATGTTTAGCTGGAGGTAAAATTGCAACTAAAAAGTCCTAAAGTAGCACTTGCGTAGTAATTGACAGAGATGGTGCTTATGGCAAGGTGGAGCCTATAGAGTTAATGGTGTTGTAGCTATTGAGTTTGACAAGGTTCATGTTTGATGCTTTTATAGAGATGTTTACAGTAGTTGTTTTGCTTTATCCATTGTGTGTGAGGTTTTATCATATGAGTACCATGGTTATGGAGAGTTCGAGTGCAACTTTAACTCGAAAGATGTTTGTGGAGTTGAAACCAAGAGAAATTGTAGGAAAATTACAGTAAAGTTCATGATTTAGCGAAGTGATTGCCATTTAACTCACATGTTGAGCCAATGTGGAGAATGTTGAAAAATGCCTAGAGTTTGAACCCATAAAGGAAGGCCGATCTAAGTAGGTTTCCCAAATTAAATAAGTTTCATAGTTTGACTATGTTTCCTAATTAAGATTTCCTATTTTGGATCATTTACATAAGAGTGGGTAATCATCCCATATGTGAAGAAGTGAGATGCAGCTTTTTCATGAATCACACCCTAAGTAATCTGAGTGTTAAAGTCGATTAGCTCTTCTAGGTTGGATTTTGTTAGATTATATAAATTATTTTGTGGACAATTGTGACGATCTAACATTGTACAAGTTATGAGTGTAACTGGGAGTTGAGAAACATTGAGTGTTTGAGTGACTCAAGTATGGTGGTAATATTGCTATAGTGCTTGATTCATAGTGGAATGTTTGTTGCTTTCCCATGAAGTAAGCCCCTCCGTCTAAGTTACATAAATCTAGTGTTTGATTAATTTCCATGTTATGTTTATCTTATTATTAAATCGCTTATTTGTTGCAACAATAAATGAGCCAAGTGAGAATTGAGTTGTGCTTAAAGCTTGATTCGACAAACTAAATTAAGGAACTTACTAATATGTCGTCACAGGTAAGATAGCTAGTATAAGCACCTAGAAGAGGGTGAATAGGTGTAAGAATAATTTCTCGAGATACCACAGCGATACTAGACAGACGATAGAAAGGAAGTTCTCTTTTGATTAACAAAATGAATTATGATCAAAGTAAAGTAAAGAGTCGGGAAGAGAAAATTAAACACAAGGTTTATAGTGGGTTGGCTTATCCCAAGCCTACGTCCACTCTTCCACACTGACAGCCCACCAGCTGGATTTCACTATGAACAAAAGAGATGTTACAATACAGTTTTTTCTTGATTCCACAGTGTAGATATTCTACCGCACTTCCTCAAGGTTTCTCATGAATATAAACACTCTTTTGCGTACAAGATTTCGCTCAAATGAATTGACTAAAAAACAAGGAGCTTTAGACTTTGGAATTCTTCTATCGTGCACACCTCGAACAACTAGAACGTCTTCCTTATATACTCCTTTATGCCATCATACCCGTTGGCACTTACCAAAAGAATTCTTCCGATCTTCCCGTTGGACAAAATCAATTAAGAAGATCATTTGAGCTATTAAAGGAACATGTCGATAGCCCATCAATCTTGTTCGCCCATACAATCAGGATCTCGGTTTCCATAAGTAGAACCTTCCAAGAATATTTCGCCAATCATCGGATCCTTAATCTCCGAATCAATCACGATCAAATAAAGGATTCCGTTATGTCAAATCCAGCCAAGAGATCTTTTCCAGTCGATAAGGTCACATCCTTAGTGAAACATCCAGTTTTGGATAGCCTTTCTTCAACGGATTAGAAACTGTCAATGAGAATAGACTTTGAGTATTGAGTCTGGCTATCCAAAGGTCTTCAAACTTTAAATAGTAGAGTCTGCAAACCTTCAGACTAGACTGATGGAAACGTTTTGTCAGCTTCAAAACATTTCAAGAAGATTTCTCCAACAATCTCCATCTTTTTGATGGTGACAAAACTTTCCTGCAGATTTGGATAACTTTGACCTGCAAAACATTACTCAAACAAATATGCATATCTTATAAAGATAAATGGCTAAATGAATAATAACACTAGAATCTGCAACCACAGAAAATAGGTTAGTCTTGTAAAGCCATCCATAAGATATCAATAGCAGTCAAATCCAAATTCAAATTCAGTTCTCATCTAGACACAAAAGTAAAGTCAAATATCAAAACAATCCAAGTCAAACAATCCAAACGATTAAAAATTTCAAAGTTTCAAATCTTGCATCTCTCCCCCTTTTTGTCAGCATAAAAAAGGTTGAGATGAAAATGGAATAGAGTCAAGATTGCTTGGGAACACGAATAAGCTGGAAATCTCCCATTGACTGAATGATGCCTTCCAGCCTTTTCAAGTCTTCCTTCAGTTGTGCAACCTCCTCACCCTTAGCATTAGCCTGAATCTGAACAGAAAGGGCTTGGATCTGATCATTCAAGGAACCTGAAGAAGCTTGACCTGCATTCTGCAAATTCTGAATTTCGCATCCCAGAGCATATATTTGACCGCGCATTTCCAAGAGAATATCCATAATTCTGTGAAAATCTGCTAAATTATCGGTCTGCGTACTGGCTTCGGCACGATCTGATGGAGTAAAGGCAGATGATGGCAGATCAGCATAATCACGCAGATTTGGCGATGAAGCATCATGTTCTTCCTCAGGAAATTGAGAGGCATGAATGTCTTCGGATGCGTTGAAGAGCGGACCGGCCCCCCCTTTGGTAGCGAGGATATGAGGACATTTCTATTTTCTCATGATCTCCCCCTATTTTCATGCCTTCAGGTGGAGAATAGTGTTTTTTATGCTCTCCTTCCTCTTGATTTTCTCTCTCTTCTTCTTCTTCAAACCTTTTCTCCTCTGCTTCTTTTTCTCCAGCTTCTCTTTCTTCTTCTTCTTTTTCTTCTTCTTCTTTCTCTTGTCCTTCTCTCTCCTCTGCTTCTTTCTCCTGTCGTTCCATTGATTCTGGAACAGGACGACTAGGCTTCTTCAATGCTATAGTAGAAATGGTGAGGTCTTCATCATCATCTTCATCTTCAACAATGAGAGCTCTTCTTTTCTTGGATGGAGCAACCATGGGCTCCTTCCATTTTCTTTTTGTTGCAGAAGAGATTTGATGAGTTTTGACAGGAGTCTTCTCCTTGAATTTCTCCAACGCCTTGCTTAATTCCTTCAGACGCATTTTAGTCACCATTTTCAGTCCTACCACCATATGATCACACGATCTAACACAGAAAATTTGTGGAAGCTGAATATTCAGATGTCTGAATAACTTCGTCACAAGACCTGGATAAGGAAGTTGACCTCTGTCCTTCACCACTACTCTATACATGTGGAACATAATAATGTGAGGAAGAGAAAAATTTTTCCCATTAATGATGGCATACATCAGCTTTGCCTCTAAACTTGAAACATCAGTCTTGGAAGTTGATTTCGGTTTGAGGCAATTGATCACAATCTTATGAAGCAGAATGTTGAACGCACTCATCCTCAAGTAGGAAATCTTTTCCTCTGTTCTTCTATCCTTAACAAGCTCCAATGTGGCACGAGTAGTAGAAACATTGATCGGTTGATATCTTCCTCTCTCAACCCCAATCACATCCGCCAGCATATCCACATCAACCACAAAGTCCTGATCTCGGACACTAAAAGATATTCTATTCGCATCCAAGAAACTAAGATTTGAATAGAAATATGCAGTTAATTGAGCATAGGCCTCTGTTGTGTCAGAACAGAAATTTTCTAGTTGAAGAAAACTGAACTTTTCCCTTAAGTTCACATTCACAGCATCCAGAAAATCAAAATCCACACTCCTAAGGTTTATCACCCCACGCTTCAGCAATTTTGAGTATAAAACCTTATGTTCCTTTGATCTAAACAACTCTCCCATTTTTCCTCGAATTTTCACTGCAACATTCATTCTCGGTTGAAATTGGCTATACAATTTGTCATCATCATTTCCATCTATCGGATTAAGTTCCCAAACACGCGGATCACTTGGGATATTTGCAAGGGTTTCTTCTGCCACCTCTTTAGGAGCAATTCCCAAATGTTCCATTTTTCGCAAAAAGATGTACTCATTCCCATATCCTTTGTCCTTAAGAAACTCATCGACGTAGTTCAATGGAGTACCGGTCTTCTTTAAAGCACGGTAAAGCTTATAAATAAAAGAGGGCCTTTGAATTCTTACAGGATTTGCGTCTTCAACGATTTCTTCCTCTTGTTGATGACTAGCATCCTGTGGACTAGTTGGTGGAGAATGCCGCTGCTGAGAATGTTGTGGGCTCTGTTGCTGATTTGGAGACTCTTCTTCCTTGGTGAGATCGAAGTGCATAGGCCCCTCACTCATTCGCCGTGGTCTCCTGCTTGCAATTCTCGAAGACTTTCTTGAAGACGACATCTTTCTTAGTCTTTGAAAGATTCCTTGCTTGACTTTCCCAAGAAAGATGACAACTTTTTCGAAGATTAAACAAGGGAAGAAAACAGGAATGGAAGATCGGTGCTTTCTTAGGGTTTTTGGAGAGTAAAGCGAAGAAGAAACAACAGTGCACAACCAGTTAAAAAGAGGTATACGGAACGTCATAAAAGAAAATAAAAAGATGCATTTTCAAAAAATAACTGCCTTTTTCGAGAAAATAGTCGTTTAAAAAATAACTTCTTTTTCGAAAAGGAAACGTTGCAATAATCACGTCAATTAAAGATAGAAATAATCAAACACGGTTGATAATCGTACCTTTTCAATATGAGATTCGAGAGAGAGAATAACTTACAGTCAAAGTCTTGTTTGTCTGAGTCTGAGAGTCTTTAGACTTTAACTTCTTCAAACCTCCAAATGTTGAGTCTGGAACGGATAATTTCAAATTGATTTTTCTCCAAAGGCTTTGTGAATATATCCGCCAGTTGGTTCTTTGAGTCAACAAATTGAATCGAAATTTCTCCATTTTGAACATGATCTCTAATGAAGTGATGTCGAATCTCTATATGCTTTGCTCTTGAGTGAAGAATTGGATTTTTAGTAAGATTAATTGCACTGGTGTTGTCGCAGTTAATCTCCGTGCATGAATCTTCAATTCCAAAGTCTCTTAGCTGTTGTTTTATTCACATAATTTGTGAACAACAACTTCCGAGAGTTACATACTCTGCTTCTGCTGTAGAAAGAGCTACTGTAGTTTGCTTCCTTGAAAACCAAGACACTGTCTTACCTCTAAGTAGTTGACAGGTACCCGAGGTGCTCTTTCTATCGACTCTACATTCGGCTAGATCTGCGTCTAAGTATTCAAGAAGAGTAAAGTCTCCCTTTTTAGGATACCAAAGGTTGATGCTTGAAGTTGAAGCAATGTATTTGATAATACGCTTTGCAGCACTTAAATGAGATTCTTTAGGGTCTGCTTGAAATCTGGCACAAATGCAAACACTAAACAAAATGTCAGGTCTAGAAGTAGTAAGATAAAGAAGTGAGTCAATGATACTCCTGTATAGCTTCTGGTCGACTTTCTTTCCTCCTTCATCTTTGTCTATCTTCAAGGAACTTGACATTAGTATTTCAGCCTTTTTGCAATTGTTCCGTCCAAACTTTTTGACGAGATCATTAGCATATTTTTCTTGATGAATAAAAGTTCCTTCCTTCAGTTGTTTCACTTGAAGCCCGAGAAAGAAGGTTAACTCACCCATCATGCTCATTTCAAATTTATCCTGCATAGTCTTAGAGAATTTCTTGCACAGACTTTTATTAGGAGATTCGAATATAATATCATCGACATATATTTGAACTAGCACAAAACTTTTGCTTTCTCTTTTAATAAACAGAATAGTGTCTACTTTACCTTTCACAAAACCGTTTTGAAAAGTCAACAAGAGAGAATGGTGGAATTCAGTTACTTTTAATAATCAAGAGTAGTGCATGGGGAGAGACAAGGAAAGTAGAAAAAGAAGGAAGAAAAAGAAGAAACAAGAAGAAGAAACAAGAAAGAAGGAAGAGAGTACTCACCATGAATGCTTTGTCAAGCCAATTTAACTCCAATTCGCAATGTTCGATAAGTGTTTGTGCCTCTCGATCTTCCAATAGAATATTTTTGGAATGAGGGTTCAAATTTGAAATTAAGTGGAATTTGAGTTGCGATATTTGATTTTGGAGTTGCTAAGTTGAGAATTTATAGGAGAATGATAGTTTAGAATGCTATGGAGGAGTAGGATTTTATGGAATTTGATTTGAGCTTGTGTTTTGTTTGAAACGGATTTTTGGAATTTCCCATGCGTGATGAATGGTGTATGCCCAGCAACTTTCGAGCCAATTTTGTTGATTTTCGGCATGATTTTGGGTTGTCCAAGTTGTGGGTCTTCTAGTGCTTGGAAAGATTTTCATTTTGACTATAAGATCACTAGAAACAAGGTTCAAGTGAGAGATTTATAGTGCAACTAAGTTTTGTGCTCAAGCCCCATGTTGCAAACAGTTTTGAATAATCGCATTGAGTAAGTGGTTTGTGAGCAGCGTAGGAGTCGTTTTATTAGCATTTAGGGATAGTTAAGCCGTTTCACAATTGAGGTTGCATTTTCCTTGATTTTAACGTTGATTCTCATATAATTGCGAGGAATACGAGATCATCGGCTTGTTTAACTTTGCGTTCTTTGCTTTTCCGACTTTCTAGGTAATGATACTATATCTTATTTGAATTTGTAGACTCATACTTTGAAAATGAAAAGTATGAGGTATATTTGATGTTCACCGCATATTTGATGCATAATTTTGCGTAGTGCATTTACTACTTATTATTCATTTGAAAATGGTTTGAGAATTATGTTTTGGAAGGTGTTGCAAAGTTTAAATGTATGTATTATATTGAGAACTGATTTATGGAATAGGTTCTTTAATGATTTGGAAAACGTTTAATGATAAAGAGTTTTGAAGTGTTCCTGGTTTATGAAATATATATTCTGTTTGATGAATGTAGTTGGGATAGATGACATATTTTGGGTTTGCGAAACCTTTTTGTGAAAGAATTATGCTGACTTTGAATATATTTTATGAAAGGTGATTTGATTCGATATGTGAAACTAATTTATATGTGGATTTTGATTGGTATTATGGAAAGAATCGATTTGTGAAAGGCTATGTTATGACTTGTGAAACAAATTGTGATATGGATTGCTAAAGGACTAAATGTTATACGATAAAGTAATTTTGTGAGAGTCACCTCAGAGTTTTGTACTATTGATATGTGTAAGTCGAGGACTTAGTGTTACACAATAATGTAATTTCATGGGAGACATCTCTAGAGTCTTGTACTATTGATATAAGGTGGTTAAGGATTAAGTGATACATAATATCGTAACTTTGTGAGAGCCACCTTTGAAGCTTTGTAGTTTGAGGACTAAGCATTATACAATAACGTAATTTTGTGGGAGTCACCTCTAGAGCTTTATACTATTGATATGTGTTGGTTAAGAACTAAGTGCTATATGATTATACGGTATCATGGAAGCCACCTCAAGGTCCTTAAGATGTGATGTTGTATGAGTTTGGACGATGGAATGGATCATTGATATATTTTTTTGATAGAAATTAACCAATGAATTTGACCATTGATATATGAATTGTCTAAAACTTGTTGAAATGAAACATTTTTTTATATGATTTGATATGTATATTAAAAAGTTTATTATGAGTTTTTGGTAGTGCTCTATATTTATGTATGTTTGTAATTACGTATGTATGTATAAGGGTCGCTTGATTTGCTTGAAAGAAATATATTACTCATTGAGTTGTGGTTACTCACCCTTTTTCCAATCTTTTCAAGTCTCTTGATTAGCAAATAATAGAGCAAGTGATATCAATGGAGACTTTTGGGTTTTATTTTTGTTTCTTTTCCCCAGAATACAAATTTCTATTCTTTTGTTTTGGGGAACAAAAAAAGAATAGAAACATATTTGTTTACACTCTTGTTCTTGGGAACAAATTTGGAACAGAAACAGGAAACTAATTTCACGGGAAAACATTTTGAAGAAACAAAAGAACAAAAACACAAAACTTGTTTCTTTATTTTCTCATTTTTTTTTTCTTTTTCTTTGGTTGTTTGGCCCTCGACCATGGCCGACGACCGGCCATTGAGGGACGGCGACCTCATCGGAGTGTTGTCGGCCCCCGGCGAGGCCGACCTCGCGCCGGCTGGCGAGGCTCGGCGTTGCCCAGCCACCGGCGATGCCAAGCCTCACGTGGTCACGGTGAGGCTCGGCCTCCCTAGCCAGTGCGAGGTCGGGCCTCGCCAGGCCAAGGTAAGGCCGACCTCGCGCCGCCTGGGTGAAGCCAAGCCTCGCTGGTGGCCTGGCGAGGCTTGCCGGGGCTAGGCTGGCCTTTAACAAGTGCACCGGATGTCGCCCAGCCGGTTGCCAGCCACGGTGGTCGACGACCGGCCAAAGAGAAAAAGAAAAAGGAAAAAGAAAAAAGAAAAACAAGGAAAAATATAATAAAAATATTTTAAAATTAAAAGAAACAAAAAAATTATACAAGTTTATCAAATGTGTTTCTGTTCTTTTTCTATTCTAGGAATAGAAATTTTGTACAATTAACAAATGCGTTCTTTTGTTCAAAAATTGTTCCCCAGAATAGAAATAGTTTTTTCTATTTTTATTCCCAGAAATAATTTTTGAACAGAAATATTGCCAAACATGCCCTAATAGGTTGTGTCCTTCGGGTGGAAGGACGGCCATGTCATTCCCCTTTTTGCTAGGATTCAGGGTGTGACATAGTCATCCCTCGAGCCACCTACTTTAACCTTCTACCTGGCATAACTTGCTTAAAATTACGGGTTGTAATAACAATAGAGACCTTAAATTTCACCTGCCATGCACATATGAAGGGACAAGGCTTGGTTGGATCCTTACTTGATGATCTTGATCATAACAAAGCTGCGTATTGAGTGTTTGAAAGAATTGAAGACATAATAGCTAGTCGAGGGCTTAATTGATGTTTCTGATAACTATGTGCTCATTAATTTCCCCTTTTTGCTTAGACTCATGAATGTTTTGCGAGAGTTTCTATCGCTGTATTTAGACGCGTTTTGTCTTTTGTGAGCGCAAAGTTTTGGGAGTTTTTTAAGAGAGAGGCTGTAAGTATTTGCTATTGTTTAGTAGGTGTGACATCTTGAAATTTGATCTCGTCCCGAATATATAAGTTAACTAATCTATTATGTGAGGCCATTAAGGGATATGAACGCGACCGACTAGAGAATTTGATCAGAAATCGACTACTAAACCATAATAATCGGTAATGGTCAATATATGACACTGTTATATTCGAATTTTGATAAGGTATAAGTCAATTCGTTGGAATTGCGTAGTCAAATTGTGGATGATTCCACATGATTGCGAAATTCGTGTCAAATGGCAATAACTCGGTTTTCTATCGATATTTTACTCAAGACACGTAATTGAAACCTTGCGATTTTTACGACGGCCAAGAGTCGCCTACGAGTTGAAGATACACAAACGTGAATAAAACATTATTGACTATGGGTTAAACGCGCTAAAATCCTTGAAAGCTACCCGATAGGTTAGGTCATACTAAAATTGCGTTCGGTCGATTTTAACCACGAAGTTGAATTCTGTTTTGGGAATCAGACGTTTGAGCATGTCACAATTCATTTATAGGACGTCATCTCATCTTTCGGAAAAAGTTCGTTAAGTCCGAAATTTTGGGGAAAAATCGATTTTGGACAAAAGAAATTAAGGAAATTCGGATGGGTTGAGCAAAAGGGGTTTTCTACCCCTATTTTAGCTTTGTTTGGAGAAATTGAAGCTGAATTCTCATTGGAGGAGCACTTGACTTTGGGCATGAAGACTTTAGGGGTATTATATTTAGATATTTCCCTAGGAATTTTATTGGCTGCAGCTTTGACTTCCATTCCCCCCCTCTCTCTCTCCCTCTCTCTCACGTTCACCCCTGCAGCCAACTCTCTTCTTCTGCCATCCCCTTCTCCCTCACGTTCCTTTTCCCTCCTTTCATGTTTCTTTCCCCTTTTCTTTTGCCAACGTCTCACCCTTACACCTACCATCCCTCATCAACCAGTAGACTCCTACCTCACACCAGCAGCATCACGCTTCCACTACTTCACCCCATCATATCCCCATCTTCATCATCCCATCTCCATCATCTATCACCGCCTTCTTCACCATCCCTTCCCTTCCACTTCTGCCAACAGCCGCATGCCCAGCCACCTTGTACCAGCCCACATGTCCACCATCCCAATGCTCGACTGCTCACCAGCTCACTGCCTCACCATCTCCATAAAACAACCACCCACCAACCTTAACTCCAACGTCCAACAGACGTCCACCACTGTCCAGCAAGCAGCCCCAAGCTGTGAGCTTCACCTTATCGTAACAGCCGCCGATTGAGCTCCGTTCGAGACACGGTAATCTTGGGTTTTCTTCGCCATCACGTTGCCGTCGCCATGAGCTCGCCGCCATCCTAATCTGGTGAGTTAACTCCATAATCATTGATTAGGTTGTTAATTGCGCTTAGGGGGTTAGATTAGTGTTAATTAGCTTGGTTAGATTAGTGTTAAGATGGATTAGCTTAATCTCCAGATTGGTTTACTGAATACTCGCCGTTTGCCATTTTCATGGATTAAAACGTGCTACGATTTTGAGGTTGCTTCCTTCTTGAAAAATGTTCTAAACATCTTCAGCTATGGCATATATTTTACTCAAGATTTTATGGATTTAAAAGAACAAAATTTCAGCTTTGTTACATGCAAAATAGAATCTCAGTTGGTGTTGAAACCAGTGACCTTTTGGTGTTTAAACGATTTTTATTAACTTTTAGGGTTCTATTTTCGAAAAAGTTCCTTCACAATTTTTTTTAATCATAACTTGTTGTTTAACATAGTCAAGTTTTAGATCCAATGGACGAGTTTTGGATGTCAAACCAAATTGATTTTGGAAAATGTAATTTTTGGACCTGGACATAGTTTTGGCAATGGTTTGAGTGATTTACTTATCTTATTATAGGAAGATCTGGGTCAAGGTGTATTAATAAGAAGAGTTTTTTTAAGTGTCCTTTATAACATATTCAAATTTGAGAATTTTGTGAACTCGTTTGGTTATGTTTCTGGAATTAATCTTGGAGACGTGCGAGTGGACCAGATTTCTGCTGTGAGGGCTGGTTGTGGTCTCGTGGTTGTTCTTACTGTCTTGCTTGCAGGAAAATGTATATGTAGTGATTTCATTAAATTTTGGTATGCTGAGAACTTATGTGTGACATTATGTGAATGGTTGTTCCGTGGTGATGGTCTATTATTATTGCAAAAGATGGCCATATGGTCAATTAATTAGAAAAACAAGGAGATGTCGGGTTTGGACACCAAAACTTATTTGCTTAATAAAATAATGAGGTTTTAAACTAGGTGCATGCAAAGTTTGACGGATTAATTTTGAGTACGTGAGCACTTACGAATTTATTTCGGAAAGCTTTGAAGGAAAAAAAAAAAGAGTTGCAAGGTTTATTATTTGAAAAAGGAATTTGGTGTTTTGGGCTAATTGACAGAAGATAAGAATTGGTTTGATTTGATGGTGTGCTCGTGTGATCACCTAAATGCCATGATGCGTATGAATATGCAAGGTAATGAACCCGTCTTGATGCGTATGAATATGCGGGACGATGCCTGATTAAGTTCAGATGCCCCACGTCAACGAATGCCAAGTCGTGGTAGAGGCTAGACTGATGCTCCTTAATGGAATGCCGTCTTGATGCGTATGAATACACGGGATGATGCCACGCCTGATAGGGGAGGATGATGCCTGGTTACACCGGATGACCGCCGACTGTTGAGTTGGTCATGGCTATTGGGTCGTAATAACTAGAATATGCCTGACTAGTTGTGATAGTTGCGCCTGATTATGGGGCAAAATTGTGTGACACGGTATGGGACGTGTTATAACGGTTTTACCTTATAATCGGGACTCATGTGAACATTTGAATGATGAAAATGATGTGTTCCGGTTATTAATTACGCTCATTATGTTTATATTGGCACATGTGATGCGCTAATATGTAGGGATGTACCGAGGTGATGGGAGTTTGTTGTGATGCCTGTTTAGGTTGCCTCTGGGCGAATTTGTGTCCTAATTGAGGTTAGGGTTTTGACTCACTGAGATTTATCTCACCCCGTCATGGTTAACCTTTTTTAGGGCCATAGTGTGGAGATTTGCCAAGTGTAGATGTGGTGGGCGCAAGATGCGACACCTTTTTAGTTGGTCCTGCCGTTAGTGAAGTAGGTTGACCTTAATCCCTGAAGATTTTGAGAGGGTCAATAGGAAGTGGCCGTAAAAAGGCTCGTATTATTAAACTTCATAGGGGTAACATTTGATAAAAAGATATGTTGTTTTCGACAATGGTTGTCGTGTTTTACTATCCCTGTGTTTGATTGTTGGCCGGGTGTATATTTAATTCGCTTCCGCATGTGCTTAATTGAAAGATAAAAAGAATGAGCTGGTGATGCATCTTAGGATGTCGCATTTTTAATCGACCACTGAGGGATGTGCGCGTGCTCGATGTTCAGGGCGTGACAGTAAGTTCTTCTAAGAGTATTTGACACTGAAAGAGAGGACTAGATTGTGGATGGGCAAACCTTTGTAATTCAAATCTTGTTGTTCCTTGACTTTTTACATGATGTGTTTGACTTTTCAGTTTCTCTAATGTCTTTTGCATAACATTAGCTGACGTGCTTCATTTCATCGTCGATGAAACGATATTGATTGTGATGTCTTTGAGTCCATGCATCGGTGCATGGCAAATACAACCTTAGAACCCTAACTCCATAAACCATGCTTCAACTCACTAGAGCCTTGTCAAGGTTCATTGATGGAATTTTATTTTCTCTAACCTTTAACTTTTTTTTTTATTTGTGAGAGAACGGGATCAAGGAGACTAGTGGTGAATTTGTAAGTTATTAACTTCATAATACAAGATTTTATTTTCAATAGGCAATATGGTAACTTGCTATTAAATTAAACTTTGGTAAAATCCTTGCTTGATCGGTAACTTACTGCCCTATATGCGAGCCTACATTGGTATGCTAAGTTAGTAATTTCCTTGGTAAATTACTAAATTTTGTTGCAAAAAAAAAAAAAAAAAAAAGAGAGTTCGAATGGGATGAGAATCTATCTCATGTGCTGTTAAAATGTTCAACATCAGGCTCTAATGAAGAATCGATTGTCCACTAAGTGAGCTTGTCACCATGTCTACATTAGGTGTGAGCAGGGAAGCCCAAGACCAACAGCACACCTATGTTTATGCTGGCCCCTTGCAACCAAGTCATGGACCCCTTAGTAGCTACTAACTTAAATGCCAAGATTCCATTTTCAATGGCAAATTTTTAAGCAACTTCATAATTAACCATTAAAGTTGGCATTTGTAAATTCCTCAAAGTATTGATAACTTACAAAGTAAAAAAAGGCCTATGTTGGTAAGTTATTTCAATGACAAGTTACAAAATCTCAATTTCACTTATATTGATAGATTCCTTACTTTGTTGGTAACTTAGCTAACTTGTAAATGGACCTACCAATTTCACTACAAAGTTTTTCTTTTGAGTGTTAAATTTCTACAAAAGTGAATAACTTACATTCCACTTGAAGTTGGTGAATTCCTTACTATAGGTGGTCAATTACCACAGTAAAATCGGCGCTATGTTGGGCAGCTATTAATATTGCAGGTAAATTACTATTTTCACCGTCAAGTTAATACTTGTCGACACCTAAATTTTAATCAAATTTTTATAATTAAATTACATAAAAAATTAGGGACCAATCGGCCCTAACAAAAAATAAAATAAAATAAAGGATCTTCACATCACATAGGCATTAACATTATTTGCGTTAACTAAATTTTATTTTCATTTTCCCTTATTTTACTTTATTTCAGATAAATATAAAAAATAAAAAATAAAAAAATATTATTAATTAAAATAAAGAGAGGTGGGCTCGAGGCATGGGCTTTCCCCGAAGATCTGATTTAGGTCCTCCTTTTATAATAAGACAAGATTATATAATTATGTCAATTAAAAAATATATTTTAAAAAAATATATAAAATAGTACGAAGATATTTTACTTTTTCTAAAATCAGGAAAAAGCTAGCAAATAGCTTTTTTTAAAAGTATTTTTGCATGAATAATCCTTAAAAAAGTTGAACCTTAAAGTTTTAAAAGATTAGGTACTGAAAATGTATTTGTTGATTAACTAATATAATCAAGTCCTTGATCCTAATTTTTCTAGTTGCGCAGAGTAAAGTATTTCTCTAAATATTTTAGTGGAGTTTCTAATTGACCCATCACAAATTGATTAGTGGTGATTTCTAAATAAAAATGACTTGCAAGTTAAAAACTCGAACCGTAAGCCGTGAATTGGGTTTGTGAGAGCTTAGACTTAGTTGAGCCATTAGCCTTTGTGTCTAGGAGGGTTTGAAAAGGTCGCAACAATACTTACTATTGCATTCCACATTTGTGAGTAGCTAAAATTATCGGTAAATTACCATTATCATACCAATCAAGTGATTGCCCGTTACACGATTTGTCAATAAGATTTAACACTTACAAGCCAAATAAGAGAATTACCATGCACAGAACATGGTTTTCGGCAAATGAAAACCTAATAGACATAGAGACAACAAGAAATAGCCTTACACACAAAGGAAGCTACTTATTGACAGTAATAACTCTGTTCCTAATTGTCCTCACTTATGAAGGAAGCCAATTTCTTCATCATCCTCTCAACATTATCATAGCTAGGGTTTAACAAGTGAAACAAATGATCCTCCCTTGGTGCTTCCATCACATCCATAGCACCACTCCATCCACTCTCACTTAATAACTCCTCGTAGTACCAATCCTTTTATTTCAACGGATCCTTTTATGCAACAAAAATCAGGACCCTATCAACACCAAAACTCGAGAGCCTGGGGTTGGTTGTCGGGTTTATTAGTGGGTCGTCACACCCGATGGTCATTAGGTTTGTTGCGAGCTAGAACTTCTTGGCAAAGTTGTAAGAGTTTTCCTAATATGAGCTACATTAATTGATATTATAATTTACCATTTTACAGTATTGGTCTAAGTTGAGATAGAATGTTTCTTAATTAGTCTAATATGGAGCTGGTTAGGGTAGACCGAGTTGAACTTGGCCCGTAATGAGAGGATCTGGTTGGAAACTCTATAAATAGTGCTCAAGTCTCTCCTTAAACCCTAATTCTCACAATTAACCCCATAAATGAGTGTTTACCTAGCATTAAAGAGTGAAGAGGCCGCCTCATTGAGCTAGTGATATAGAGGGCAATAGAACTTATGCTTAGATCATCGTTTTTTAATTATACATCAAGAACGATGGATTCCAAAACAAGTACGTTAATTTTTATACTCGAATATATATATATATATATATAATTGTTTTAGCTATGGAGATCATGGGATTAGGCGTTTTAGTGTCTATCATGTGGTATTAGAGCAACCATAACCTATAACTTAAACGCATAAATTTTCACTCGATTTTTGTGATATTTTATGTAGCAAAATTTGATTTCTATTATATAAACAGAAAGAACTTGACAAGATGAGCAAAACCGTGGATGGCGTGCCACCGGGGGAGGCCCCACGCGCCCCCACACGTGGCCACGCACTGCTAGGGGAGTTGAGCATGTGCCCATGTGCCCACACACTCCTTTATGTGCACTCACATGCAGGCGTGGCATGTGCTAGGGGTGATGTCAACAAAACACGACTTGCGAGACCCGACCCGATCCAGTGACTTGACCCATTGACCCCGAGATCCAACCCAAGATCCGACTTGTTGACCCACTTGAACCAAGTTACCATTGAACGGAATCGGTCAACTGGTCAGACCATACAATTGAGCCAAGAATTGGTTAGACCGCTACCGGTTGGACTGGATTGTAGAGAAGTATGTCCACACATGTGCTCCACTCACTGCGCACTTAGGCGGCACTTGTAGAGCATGTGGAGCCTCCGATGGGAGCGTGGTTGACGGCCAAATGCTTGTATGGTCATGCTCTACCTTGTGGTGTATTTAATTTATATGTTTGATGATTTTGTGAATGTGAAGATACATACAAAATCATAAATATGTGTATTTTTAATATATTTTTGCATATTTTCTTGTTTTTTTCTATGATTTTGGAAATACATGTGTTGATTTACAAGTATATTATCACACATATATTATAAAGAGTGTGATTAATTGAATATATATATAATATTAATGAATAAAAAAGTGTAATTAGCACGATATGTGATTTTAGTAATAAATTGCCCTTATCATTAAAGTTAGAATCATATATATATGGTGTAGTGAGGAGTAAAGTTTATATCCCGGTATGAGAGAATTTAAAGAATTCAATTGAGTTGTGATCGCCAAATTAGCACACTTGATTGGATTTGAAAAATATCGGTTTCGTATAATGATGAGATGTCTCCTAATCTAATGCATGATTATACTCCCAAAGGAGATGATTGTGTATTAATTTATGGAGGGATACATGATAGAGTGATGGAGGAGTAACTGATTCTAATGGTTTATACACCCAAAAGGTGATGAATTCATGAATGTTAGAATATATTCTCATAGCCGCTGTCATGTGGGGAGTGTACAACTACATGTCATGTATTCTATACAAAGATAATTATGTGATTTTGCATGTAACGCTCTGAATGTATACTTGTACGTCAAGTTACACAATACTCACTTGATGTTAATTATAGACATTGCTTATTTTTTAGTCACATTTTTTTATAAATGGTAATTTCATCACTATTGAAATTTTTGCTGGTTCAAATTTTAAGAGATGAAGAGAAGATTTTTTGTTTGTTATGGAGATGGCAAATGTTCATATGGCTCTTATTGCCGATAAGTCGGTAGACCTTCTTGTCGAGAGTACAGAAGCTGAAAAAGCACATTTTGCTACTTGGGAAAAGAGCAACTGAATTTGCTTGGTGTCTATGAAACATTCTATTTAAAAACATTTGAAAAGTATCTTGTCTAATGCTGAGATAGGGACACACTTGCAAACACTATTTCATATGAAATATGATAGTTGTGGTGGAGTTAGGGATTATGTTCTAAGAATGATAGATTTGTAGACAAAACTTCAAACTCTCAATGATTTTATTCTTGTGGCTTGCATTGGGCATCAAGCTCTAAATACTCTTCCTCCTGATGAAAGATAAAGGCACATTGCAAGGGTGGTGGTAGAGGAAGAAAAATTGATGAAAGATAAAGGCACATTGCCCTTTATGCTTCTAGTTCTAGTGATGACAAAGATAAGAAGTTCCAAATTATACTTAGAAAGGCAATTCTGAAGTTGCTAGTCCTTCCAATAATAAAGGAAATTCTGAAGCTGCTAGTCCTTCTAACGGTTTGGGTCCTAAGAAAACATTATTTAAGAAAGATGATGTTTTTGCTACTTTTGCAGGAATAGAGGACATGTAAAGAAACGTTGCAATAAATATAAAGCTTGATTGTCTAAGAGAACCAAAAGTGAGACTAAAGATAATGATTTTTTTGGCATTTTTTTTGTGAATCCAATCTATTTGAAGCCCCATCCAGTTTTTGGTGGTGAGATAGCGTTGCAACTAATCATATTGCATTTACTATACATGGGTTCATAAACCGAATGACGCTAAATCAGGATAAATTAAAGCTTATTGTGCAAAACAACATTAAAGTTGACGTCGAGTTCGTGTGAGATTTTATTTTGATTTTAGATTCTAGTTTTAGGATGACGCTAACACTTTTTATGTACATTCCTTTAAGTGGAACTTAGTTTCTATGTCTTCTTTGGACATGTGTGAATTTTCTTTTAAAATAAAGAGTAATAGTATTTCTATGTTTTATAATTCAAATAATGTTGGGTGTTGCAATTTATCAAATAGATTGTATTGTTTGTGTTTATCTCCTAACAATATGTACATCATTTATTTAGCTGAAAATGTTGTTTCCAAAAGGCCTCTACCTAGGGAACAATCTTATGCATTATGGCATAAACATCTTGGTTACATCTCTAGAAAAAGAGTAGAAATGCTAATAAAGGCTGACATCCTGCTTACTCTTAAAAGTGAATTAGAGACTTGCGTCGATTGTTGTAGAAGCAAGATGATTAAGATAAAAAAGAAAATCACAGCTCGAAGTTTTAATTTGTTGATATTAGTGGACCATACATGACAAATTTGTGTAGAAATTTTTATTTTATCACATTTATTGATGATTATTTCCAATATTGATACTTATACTTTATTAAAGAAAAGTCTGAGTCTCTTGACTAATTCAAGATTCTTTAGACAGAAGTAAAGAAATAGTTGGGAAAAATCATAAAGATTGTTAGATTTGATCGTGGTGATGAGTATTTTTGGTAGACATGGTAATGTTGGACTACTTAAAGGGTTGTTTGCCAAAAACTTGGAGGATTATGGGATAATAGCTCAATTTATTATGCCTAGGAGTCCTAAACAAAATGATGTGGACGAAAGGTGCAATGGCACTCTTATGGATATGATAAAAATATGATTAGTAGGACTAACTTACCTATTTTTCTATGGGGTGAAGCTTTGAAAAGAATGCTTTACATTCTAAATCGTGTTTCCGCTAAAGTGGTTCCATCGACTCCTTTGAGTTGTGGACTGGACGTAAACCTAACTTGAATCATCTTAAAGTTTTAGGATGTCCTGTAAAAGTTAAGTTATATAATTTATCATTGAGTAAGTTGGATTCTAAATCTACTTGGTGTTACTTCATATCTTACCCAGATCATTCAAAAGAGTATCGGTTTTATAACTCTAATGGAGATACAAGAATTATGGAATCTCAAAAAACAAATTTTTGAAATTTAATATAGCAAAAAATGGTAGTTGCTCAAAAACTATTGAAGATGATAGTATGGTGTGGATTATCAAATCCCTGTCTCTTCCTAAGTAGACGATTATGGAGCTTCCTACGCCACAAACTGAGCCTATTGTGGCTCAAGATCTTGTTGTTGAGGCAATTTCTGATGAAATTTCTCAAGTCCCTCAGATTCATAAAGAGGTTGTAGTAGCTTCACTCAGGAGATCGATTAGGGAAAGATGTTTAGCTATACCACCAGATTGTATAGTCTACCTGAGAGGGTATGATTATGATATCGGCTGTTGTTGATCCAGTGACTTATACATATGCTATTTCATGTTCTTAATCAGATTTATGGCTAGATGTGATGAAAGATAAGGTGCAATCTATGAAATATAATGGTGTTTGGGAGCTTGTTGAATTGCTTGAAGGTTATAAGCCCATCGGATACAAGTGGGTATACAAGACTAAAAGGGATTCCAAAGAAAAGATTGAGAATTTTAAAACCAGACTAATATTTAAGGGTTTTACTTAAAGAGAATGAATAGATTATGAAGCAACTTTTTCTCTAATTTCTTCTACTTTAGAGTGATTTTGGCATAAGTAGCTTATTTTGATACGGAGTTACACTCGATGGATATTAAAGCTGCTTTTCTAAATGGAGACCCTAATGAGGAGGTCTATATGGTGCAGCCTGAAGGTTTGGCGGCAGATGATTTAGCTAAGCTTGTAGATTGAAAAAGTTTATTTATGGCCTTAAGCAAGCTTCTAGACAATGATATTTAAAGTTTCATTGTGTTGTCACTTTATTCAGATTTATTGAGAACAAAGTAGATTAGTATATATACTGCAAGATCAGTGTGAAGAAATATATTTTTCTCATACTTTATGTAGATGATATCTTACTTGCAAGTAATGACATTGGATTTTTGCATGAGACAAAGTGGATGTTATCAAAAAAATTTGACATGAAAGACCTTGGTGATGCATCTTTTGTTCTTGGTATTGAGGTTCATAGGGATCGTTCTCCCAATTTATTGGGTTTGTCTTAGAGGGCATATGTTGATCGTATTTTAGAAACATTCAATATGCAACATTGCAATCCAAGAAATGCTCATGTTATTGAGGGTGATAAATTGAACCTCTCACAATGCCCTAATTCAAATTTTGAGAAAGTTCAAATAAAGGATGTACCTCATACTAGTATGCTTGGAAGTATCATGTGTGTTCAAGTTTGCACTAAACCAAATATTTTTATTGCGACAAGAACTTCTAGGCATATATTAATTAAATCCAAGACGTAATCATAGGGTTGCTGGCAAAATTTTTTTGGGTATTTAAAGAGGACAAGAGATTATATGCTACCACCCGTGGTGGCGGTGTAGTGGTTGAGCTTCAGTTCCTTTTGGAAGAGGTCTGGAGTTCAAATCCCTGCGTCGTCTGCCTTGTTGGAAAGGAACCCACGACTTGCTTGGGGTAGAAAGGGTGGTGATGACTCTCCTGCTCCTCTAGGGTTTAC
This sequence comes from Eucalyptus caleyi, assembly GCA_014182885.2. Lineage (NCBI taxonomy): Eukaryota > Viridiplantae > Streptophyta > Magnoliopsida > Myrtales > Myrtaceae > Eucalyptus > Eucalyptus caleyi. The sequence goes on from CM024472.2 coordinate 37,600,995, forward strand.
TCCGTCGCGAAGCAGCGCACGGAAGTTTCTTGGGTACCAAGAAAAATAAAAAGAGATTATATGCTGATTTATAGACATATTTTGGACTTGCAACTAGTAGGGTATTTGGATGCCAATTTTGCTAGTTGTCAAAATAATATGAAGTTGACAACATGATACATATTTATGTTGGCAGGAGGTGCAATATCATGAAAGAGTGAGAAACATAAATCTATATCTTCTATTATGCAATCGAAGTTTATAACATGATTTTCAGTTGCTACTCAAGCTATTTGGCTGCGGAACCTCATTACGGAGTTGGCCATTTTTTATTTTGTTGATAGGCCCATACAATTATATTATGATAATAACTCTACAGTGTTATTTATCAATAACAACAAAAGTCTCAATGGATCTAAGCACATGGAAGTCAAGTTTTCAATGATAAATGAATCAATACAAAATGATGATGTTGCAATAGATCATATTCATACAAATGATATAGTTGCAGATCTACTAACTAAAGACCTACACCCTTATATATTTGAGTGACATGTTATTAGCATGAGCTTAGGAGCATCTTAGGATATTGTTATTTAGTGGGATTTATTTTTATTTTTCTCTAATAAAGTTTATATCTATGTTTGTTACATTTAGTAACGTTTTGATATATATCAACTTTTACATTCAATAAAATATTTTAAAATGAATTGTTATTATGTTAAATATATATTGATAAAAATATCAATGTATTGTATAAACCTTGAGTGAAGATTAGGGGCATCTGGTTATTAGCCTTGAGCATATGTCTTATTACATGTAAAAAAAAGGTTCACCATAAAGACAAAACATATGTGGGTTCATGAGAACCATAAAGACGTTCTCTAATGGCATAGGTTTTTGTGATACTTAATGTAAGAAAATAGTGACTGACAAATGGAATCTCTCTATGAGAGATATTATCTATTTGCCATACTACCATATTGAATTCATATCAATCAAGTTGAAAATACTTGTGACTATGAAAGTCTCTATGTGTATATATGCAATTACCGCCATGATTTTGTGTTTGAGACTTTATGAGATGTGATTGACTATTAAAAATTATCTCTAGATAAATGTGTGTATATACAATACATTTTCGTTTAATATAGCCCAAGTGAGATAAAGTAAGAGTTTTCCTAATGTGGGCAACATTAATTGATATTATAATTTACTATTTTATGGTGTTGGTCTAATGTGAAATAAAAGATTTCTTAATTAATCTAATATGAGGCAAGCTAATGTGGGTAGAGTTGAACATGGCCCGTAATGAGAGGGTATAGTTGGAAACTCTGTAAATAATGCTCAAATCTCTCCTATAACCCTAATATTCACAATTATTCTCACAAATGAGTGTTTATCTAGTGTTAAAGAGTGAATGTGTTGTCTCATTAAGCTAGTGATACATAAGGTAATAGAGGAGAAAAACTTGCACTTGAATCATTAATTTTCCGCTTTCTCATCAAGAACAATGGATTTTAAAACATGTGCGTTAATCTTTCTCCTTGATTATATATGTGTTCTTATTTTAGCTATGGAGATCATGGGATTGCGTGTTTTAGTGTCTATCATAAATATGTCTTCTCGGGCTCAGTGGTCACCAAAGGCGGTGGTTTGTTGCCCAAGAAAAAAGGATGCACCATAATAGCACCTGCAATTTCAACTCCATTTAATTTCTCTCCTCCCAATCAGATGCCCATGTTGTGATCTATGTTACCACCGGCACTATCACTAGCCATAAACACCTATGAAGAACTTTGGGAAAGTTGTAAGGATGTCGTAATCAAAAGCTCTCGAAAGACAATTAAGTTATCTGTGAAAATGAAAAGCTCTCGATGCCCATGTTGTGATCTATGTTACCACCGGCACTATCACTAGCCATAAACACCTATGAAGAACTTCGGGAAAGTTGTAAGGATGTCGTAATGAAAAGCTCTCGAAAGACAATTAAGTTATCTATGAAAATGAAAATTTGATTTTATAACCACCAAAATTGAATGATGATTTCCAAGTACTTGTTGAGCTATTTTCAACTATTTGGGGGAAAAAAAAGAACACAATACAAGAGTTATAACTTTTGAATGGCGTTCACTTGAGGGCTATGATTTGTTTTTTCTGATCACTTGAATGTTTTAAACTTTCATATGAAGCTCATATAAGGGCCGTAACTTTTTTTACTATCGCTTGAATGCCATAAAACTTTTCTATTGATCACTTAAGGGTCATTCAAAACTTAGAGCACTCAAGTGAGCACTGTATAAAAGTCATGGATTCTTGTGATATCTTGATCTCCACTACCCACCCAAAACCTTTTGAAATTTGATCATAGAAACTAGCAAAATTTTTTAGGGTGGCTTTACTTTTGGCTTTTGGCTTATTCTTCTAAGTTTAGACTTTGAAATCATTTTTTCAGTATTGAGAACGTAAAAACTTTCAAATTCGTGAACAACATTTTCTTAAGTCACCATAAGTTTTTTTGATAGAATTCTACCATTTAAGCTGACTTTAATGTTAATGTATTTTGGAGGCAAATTCAAACAAGTTATTCCCCACAAAAAATGCCCCACGGGGCATGGAGCAGGACAATAGGCACGGTGGGTCAAGGCTGCCGTTAGCCTTGGCTCGCTTTGCTAATTCGCCCATTGCACACTTTAAGAAAAAAAAGCATATTTTATTTTAAAAAAAACATGAAATAATATTATTACCCCATTAAATACAATATCTTCTCCCTACAAGCCTTGCTTTTGTAAAAAGAATGCAAGCTTGGAAAGTCTAGGTGAGCAATATGGGACAACTGTTTTCCATGGGCTTTTATCTTCACGATTGTCCTACGCTGACTAATTTTTGAAGTTGGAGCTCGATCGGCTCTATAAAACCAACCCATGACGTTAATCTTATTGATAAAATCTACCAATGAGGCCCTTTTTTAGGGAAAAGTACAAAAAAGTTCTAAACCTATTACATTGATACAAATTCAGTTCTAAACCTTTCAATTAAACCAATTTAGTTTTAAACATTTTCACAAAAATAACAATTTAGTTTATCACGTCAATTTTGGCCAGCCAGTGCTAACATGGACGCCGGTCGGTGGCTGGATGCCGACGTGGCAATTTTTGTACTAATTTTTTACTTTTTTTCAATTTTTTATTAATTTTTATTTTCTTTTTTTTTTTTTTTATTTTTCTTTTCTTTATCATTTTCTTTTCTCTCTTCTTCCTCTTTGGGAAAGTCCCTGTAGTGGCTAGCGAGCCTCCCTGGCTGGCTAGTGGGCAAGGGCGCAAAAGCCCTTGCCAGCCATTGGTGCGGGTTGCCGCCTTTGCCGGACCTCGCCTAGGGCTGCATTCCTTGTTGGCAGTCGGCGAGGGCTTCACGGCCCTCTCCTAGTGGCCGGTAGTGGCCGATGAGCCTCCTGCGAGGCTTGCCGATCATTGCAAGGAAAGTCCAAGGAGGAAGAAGAGAGAAAAGAAAAGGAAAAAGAAAAGAAAAAGGAAAAAGAGAAAACAAAAAAGTTAATATAAAATTCCAAAAAATTATTCTAAAATTGTCACATTAGCATCCAGCCACTAGTCATCGTTCACGTTAGCGCCATCCGATCAAAATTAACTAGACAGATTGAATTGATATAAATGTGAAAATGCTTAAGTTTATGATTAAATTGGTACACATATAATAAATTTAGGATTTTTTCGGTACTTTTCCCCATTTTTTTTATTACAGATATTATAAAAATAAGAAAAATGTCAAATAACCATCTACTAAATGGTGCTAATTGTAGTTAAGTAAAAGTCGATTCTTTGGCGGGGCCTTGCGTGGCTAACCATCCCGCATAGGACTCGGGACAGCGATATTCGTTCCCGCCCCACTTCGTGCCCATCCCAAGAAAATACTAGCTTTTAACAAATTGCCTCAATCAATTTGAAGGTGTCGTCACTTTCGAACATACATCACCAAAGACAGCATCTACACAACTCTTTATAGAATGGTGAAAGCGAAACATTGTTATATTACAACCGTAACTATACCGAACAGATATATTATTATGAGTTTGAATGTAATATCTATCAGTGTATTATAGGCCAATAAATGATCTCGATAGAAAGTGGAAATCATTTTCAGATTAACTTGCTGAGATTGGCATGAGAATTCAACCACTCCTCGGGGCCGTTTCCCGCAAAATGAGCGGCCACCCATTTGAAGGAAGTCCATGAATCATTGTAAGCCGTCGGAAGAGGATGCTCTGGTGCCCTCCTATAATCGACAGAGATGGCGGTGATGTTAGCCTCCGCGACTAGTGCATTCAGATGGTTGTGGTAAGTTGGAGATTGCGCTGTTTCGAATATGGAGCCTCCTCCGTGAAAGTACACGGGTACGAGGAGCTTGTGGAGAGAGCCGATCGCTGCTTTTGGGATGTAAAGTCTTGCCGACACGCTAGAATCCGATGAAATGGCGACGTCCTTTGATTGGACGCCAGTTTTCTCATCAAGTGATGGAGAGACGGTTGCCATGCCCATGAGTCTCTCCACTCGGCCATCCTTGTAAATCCTTACCGCCGGAACCAAATCATGGGCCACTTCTGTTTCCGTTATTAGGTTTTCACTGAAGTAGAAGCAAGACTGCTGCTGAGGAGAAGAACAAAGAGAGTTAAACAGGACTTTTTGTTGTGTTCTTGCATTGCGTAGCTGTTTTTATATACTTCTAGACATTGTCGATAGTCTTTGTCGTATCAGGAAAGAAGATTTTTCTTGCGATTAGCTTAGTGTAAATTTTTGTTCGGTGCAATATATACTATGATGAAACCCTCATTTGTTTATTTGGAATGATGATATTGACTGGATAAGAAATTTGATAGCCAGTCAGATGAGGCACACAATTATTTTTTTCTTTTTTCTGTTCAGGCTTGCGAGTGAAGATTCAATGCATCGTGTCTAGGCTTACAAGCGAAGATTCAGTTTGATTCTGAGATGGTTTTTCTGATCAGCTAGGCGATTATTGACTTTGCTAACTTGTGGGATTCAATTTCATTCGCCTGATCCTCTGATTTACATCAAAATGAGTTCAAGAGCACTTTCTCGTCGTTGAAGTGAGCTTTTTTAGTCGACCTAGTTTGTTCGGTCTCTGCTCTGAAGTTATAATAGAATGCGAATCGTTCCACGCAGCTATAGCTGCAAATCGATCTAAATATTGATGTTAAAGTGACTCGGAATACTGCTCAGCAGATTAACTTGATTTCGGTTCGGTCTCTTAGTTTAGCTCGATTTTCCCTGAACATCACAGCGAATCCATTAGTATCTTACATCTCAACCTTTCTGGTGAACTCCGTCATGACTTTCTGTGCGTAAGACAGAGGAGTTATTTTCTCCACTGTTGAGCGTGATATGTCTTATCCACCTCTTTGACGCATGTATTCTGATCATCCGAGAGCAATTCAGCTTTCGTTTATGTTACGTGACATTCAAATCTCCCCGTTGCATGTCTGTTTTCCATGTATTTGTGATATAGATGAATCAATAAGCTAAATTCGTCAACAATCACTATTGGAACACTAGATTGTCATTAATCTAGGAAATGCTTTTGTCTTGACATTCTACATCCACAAACGTACGGAATGTTCAATTCTAAGTGCCAACAAAGTACTAGCTTCCCAGTGAGCCCATCACCACAGACACTTCAAATAAGCAGGGAAGCCCAAGTTGACAATACAAGTCTAAGGCCCATCATTCACAAACTAATCAAGGTTTCCTGAGATCTATGATAGATTGGGAATCGAACTTGTGACTTTCGACTTGCAAGCCAAGTCTTGAACCACTTAGTAATCACTAGTTTCAAAAGTCAAGATTCTATTTCCAATGGGAAATTTCCAAACAACTTGATAATTAATCATTAAATTTGGTGTTTGAACTTACTAAAGTAAAGGGCCTATGTTGATAAGTTACTTAATTTTAACGACAAGTTACTAAATTTCAATTTCATTTATAATGACGAATTCCATATTTTGTTGGTAAGCGAGCTATTGACACCTTACTTTTGTTAAACAAAAACATAAAAATCGAAAAAGAGTTTAAAAAAGAAGGACAATTTATATAGTAATGAAAAATGAATGAAAATGAATAAAAAAGATAACAAAAATGGACAAGACTTCCTAGCCGAGTTGAATAGGGAAGGGAAGGGAATTGGAGTCTCAAATCCGCCTCTTTTTCCGAAGATGATTTGCTATTAGTTGCCGTTGTGTTAGATCTCTATAGTTTTCTCTCAAGCATATGTGTTTCGTTTTGTTGGAGATTGTTGTGTGTGATTGTCGATCTAGAAGGAAAGATCGTTTAGGTAGAGGACGCGAGTTGAATTGTAGTCGCGTTGGCATAGGTCATCGTCAGCATCAGTGAACGATCAATGGCGAGGAATGATTTGGAAGCCATTAGAGCTTTGCCGAGAGCTTGGTAGAATGGCTGGAGTTTTCAGTGAAGAAAACGTTGGTGAAGAAGGCCGTCACTGGGAAGAACACTTAGGGAAGGAGATGACGTTGAAAAGAAAAGGAAATGAATAATAAAGAATAAAGAAAAATTAGAAAATAGAATATAATAGAAAGGAATAAGAAGTCAGGAAAGGAAAAGATAAGATTCGGATAATATGTGACTTGGGTCAGATCCGGTTATCGGGACGGGTCTGGTCGATCTGAATTTTTAAAACAAAAAATTGGACCGGGCCTAAAGACTGGCCCATTTCAATCCCAACCCGGACCGTTAGGATACGGGTCAGCTAGGCGGGCCGGATCCTTTGACCCGGTCCGAATTTCCTTTTCTTAATAAAGAAAAAAATAAAAATTATAAAGTATTAAAATTCATAAAAATAATAAAAACAAGAAAATTCTTTAAAAATTTCAGGAAATTCTGAAAATTCAAGAAAAGGAAAATCAGAAAATTCATAAAATTAAAAAAATCTAAAAATTCATAAAAATTCTAGAAAATTCAGAAAAAGTTTAAAATAATAAAAAATTTATAAAAATAAGAAATCCTTGGAAAAAGCTTTAAAAAATTAGCTTTTGGAGTATTTTTAAGATGAAATCCTTGAAAAGTTAAAATCCAAAATTTAGCAAGCCTTTAGAGCTTTACAATAGAGTTTTTGAATGCCATTTTGAGTGCCATTTTTATTTTTAGAGTGGTTAGGATGAACCCTCATAATTTCTAGGCTACCTTGGCATTTTAATTAGCTCAAAATCAAGTTTAGGTACTGAAAGAGCATTAGTTCCAAAACTAACATAATTAAGTCCCAATTCCCAAGATATCTAGCTATGCGGAAAGTGAAATATCTTCTCATATCTCTCTTGGTTTTTAGCTAACTTTAATAGGTTAGTGGTGATTCTTTATATAGGATTTATACATGATGAATTTAATGAAAATCGGGCGTTCAATGTTACGCGATGTATGGTTTGGAAGAACCCAAGTCAAATGAAGGCAATACACTAAACCTATTTTTCTCCCTATCAAGGGGTAGGTTGTGACACTAACTAACTTGTAAGTGGACCTACTTACGAAAGTCACCAATTTTGCTGCTAAGTTCTTGTTTTAAAGGGTACTATAACTTACATACAACTTGAAGTTGATAAATTCCTTACCACGGGTGGCAAGTTACTACCACACTAAAATCGATGCTATGTTGGTCTGTTATTAATATTGTAGGTAAATTACTATTTTCACCGTCAATTTTTTGTTTTGAGCGGTAATTTTTTTTTAGTATAAAAAAAGCTTATAACTTAGTATTGCATCGGATAGTTGTAAGTAGCTAAAATTTATTAGCAATTACTATTAGCATACCAACCGAGAGACTGCCCATTACAAGATTTTACCAGGAGGGTTTAAAACTTACAAATCATATGAGAAAATTACCACGCAAGGAACATATTTCCTGGCAAATGAAAACCTAGACTCATGTTTTATTACAAATAGACATTGAGATGACAAGAACTAGCCCCGCATCAAAAGGAAGCCACACATTCGTGAAGGAGGCCAATTTCTTCATCATCTTCACAGCATTATCACGGCTAGGATTATGCAAATGAAACGTATGGTCCTTCCCCGGTGCTTCCATCACTTCCACAGCCCCACTCCATCCGCTCTCTCTCAACAACTCCTTGTAATACCAACCCCTCTGTCTCAGCATATCCTTTTCAGCAACACATATTAGGACCCTTTTGCAGCCCAATTTTGAGAGCCTCGGATCCATTGGCGGGTGTATTGGCGGGTCATCGCATCCGGTGGTCATTGGGTTCGCCGCGAGCCAGAAATTCTCAGCCAAGGACCTCTTCTGGGGTTCGGTCGTCTCTGAAGGCAATGGCTTGTATATTGTACAATATAATACAATGTAAAGCAATAAAGTAGACCCGACAAAAGAAAAGGAGAGTTATCAAGTTGTTGGTAGAGTCATCAATGATTCCGGGGCTAGTTGAGGTTACGTAAGCGAAGTGAGAATTGAGTTGTGCCTAAAGTTTGATTTGACAAAATACATTGAGAAATCTGTTGGTATGTCGTCATCATGATTCCTGTGAGAGAGACAGAGTGGGGAGAGAGTCCACGTCTAAAAACTAGAATGTTTGTTATATTTGATTGAGGCTAATTCCCTGTAAAATTGTAAACTCAGGTCCAATACTAATCGTGCTCCTATTTTTTTTTTTTGTCTAAAAATAAATCTCAAATTTTCATTTTAGTCCAAAATCTGCTTGCTAGTCCAAAAATTGGCACTGATTTCTTTAAAATTATCAACATCAGAAGGCTGCTGTTGTTCCAAAAGAAGGTAAGAATGTTGATGAAGATGAGATTTCTAATAATGAACCTCTAATTAGTCTGATATTGATAATTTTGAAGAAATTAGCCTCAGATAGTTTCCATATAGATTTGAAAAGCATAATAGTTTCTATATGTATTAGTCAATCCTTGAGCCACTGTCTTTCATCTGCCTCCTAGCACACCTAACTTAAAATTTAAGGCTGTAAATAACAGCAGAGACATCATTTTACGACACTTGCTAGCATTGCAGCACGGTTACCTTTCATTAGTGACGGTGCGACCATGATCACACGTTCTAATTTGTGAAAGGTGGGCAACCAGACAAATATGTTCAGTTTCAAGCATAAAAAGAGTGGTGGATAGGGGTCCGCCGCTCCTGTGAGACTGATCGAGCCGTCATCCAGTCTTTTCCCTAATTTTACCTGCCACGCGCATTCCATGATCGTATGAAGGGACGAGGCTTTGTTGGATCTCTTCCTCGATGATTTGATTATAACAACAAGCTACATGCTTGACAATTGACATGTTTGTTTCAGTGGATGTAAGGAAATAAAGGCATGTCTCAAAGTGTCGCAAATGTAATGTTATAGTCCATATCTATATGACAGTCTCGGATACATACAATGAATCGATTATATGTGAAAAGTAATGTTATATTACCATATCTATATCACGGTTGCAGATGTAATGTTATAGTAACTTAACAATATCATAGTCTCAAAAACATATGATGAATCAATTACATATGGAAAGTAATACATGACAATGGCTATCAAACTAGTGCAGATTACAGCCATATTCAGCCTATCTTCAAATGAGGACTATAAGATTTACAATCTAATTGGTTGAAGACGAATACAGAGGAATCGAGCTGATTCGTACTGATATGGAAAGTAATATCATGCAAAACTCACTGAGTTTGGAAGAATTGAAGACATAATGGCTATTTAAGGATTTATCCAACATTTGTGATAAGTACGTGTATAAGCTTCAGAAGTTGAAATCAGATGAGAAGAAGCATACGACCAGAATCGAGAAAACCGAGAGCTTATTGTTCATTTCTAAAAAAACTAGACTTATCGTAAACAAAAAATCTGCACTGAACTCTTATTTGAGAAAGATAGCACGCTTAGTACAAAATTAAAGAAAGTCTTTTGTTGAGTAAGGGTCATTTAAAAATTAGTTGAAATTAACAATATTCCATCTCAACATGCAAATTCTTGTTTAGTGATTAATAAAGGACAATATAATCTCAAGAAGTAGGAGTAGACATCTAGCTACTCACGTTAGTGTATGGACAATAAGTTTACATCCCTTCTAATAAACTCAAGGGTTTACTCGATTGGTAAAAGTGTTAGTCCCACTTGCTCAATGCTTAGATTTCAATTTATCACGCTTGCGCATTTTCTTGTGGTCACCTCTAGGAGAATGAATATCCGTCTTTGGTAATTACCCAGTGTGTGGAGTGGAGAGACTGTCACACTCAAGGGGATTTAACTAGATGATCAAAGAGTCAGAGACCCATTGATAAAAGGAAAATAAACCAAGTTTACTAATTTATTACATTTCATCTAAAGGTAAATGGGGAAAGTTTTTATTGGTAAAATCATGAGGTCCAGGACAAAAGAATGACTTATAATGACAGGTTGTACATAAATGGGATTTCACATTGCCTCGAAAAAGTGTTTGAAAATTTAATATAATTCGGTAACCATTTCTCATAATCTATATATTTAAAGGGAAATCACACAAAGCCCCCTAGAACTTTGGAGGTAGTACAAGTTTGTCCTCAAACTTTTAATTATTGTACTGTACCCTTAGAAATTTTATTTTATTACATTCATCAACTCTCTGTTACTTTTTTGGCTAACATGTGCAATGCACATTCTTTGAAGGTGTAAAAGCAAATTTTACATCATATTTTTTAAGGAAATATCTCTTTTACCTATAACTGCTATAAAAAAAAGTTATAGAAAATAGGAGAAAACTAAATAAACTATGATGCTAATAATATAAAAAAATAAGTATCCACAATAATATTAAACTAGAAAGAGTTGATAGATATAAATGAATATATTAATAGAACTAATCACGTATTCTAAGAAGAAAATAAACAATTGAGTAAAATGAAAAAAAAAAAAAAAAAGCCTAAATAATAGAAAGGCCATATTTAAAAATAAGTATTCACAATGTATTTATTTAATGGTTGTTACTGCAAAAAAAAAAAAAAAAGATTGATAGATAAAAAAAATTAAAATATCACCTTAAATCTTGGTTAATCATTTTCTTTTATGAGCCGAGGAAATCATTCTCTTTTATGATTTTTAAAATATTCTTTTAACCATCAATTTTTACCTTAGTTAACCTTTAAATATACATAATAAGTAATCATTTTTTGTCGTTTTGACCTTTTATTATAGAGTCATTTTACCTTTTTTTATCAAATTAGTATTTATTATTTTTCTCAAAATGCCTTATTTAATTCTACTAAAGTGGCTATATTTACCAAATATTTATTTCAAATGTTTTTATGGATATTCTAGTGGATTTATTTTTGAATTATTGTAAAAATTAAAGGAAAGGAGAGATTTCCATCACATGAAATGAAAATATACTTTTACCCCTAAAAGGTTGCACATACTAATGGAAATATAATGGAAGGCTAGCAATTATGGTAAAAGAAAATTTAGAGGCATAATGCGTTGTTGGAGGTTAACGGTATTAGCTAGAGAAGGGTTGAATAGGTGATTTTAATAAATTTTGACAAATATAAAGTGGAAGTAAAGAAGTCAAAATCTAAGTCTGAACAGTCACTAGAATTATGATGATGCTCACTAGAGCACAAAGGTTAGAATTTGAAAAGAGATCAGATGCGGTCCACAAGTGTACAAAAGTCTATCAAAAATAATTAGCATGAGTTTAGAGATAGAAGAAGTTACATACAAAATTTATAGTGATTAAGGTTATATTAAGCCTATGTTCACTCTTTTATCCTAACAAACTATTAGCTGAATTCTACTAGATAATCAATGAGGGATTCCAATCAAGTTGTGCTACTTATATCCAAGCACTTTTATTCAAAGCTAGTATTGCTTGTACTCAAGCTGATAGATTTCACTATCTCACACCTAAATACCAACTATAAAACTATCGACACCTCTCAAATGATTAGAATTGCAACTCATGGAGACAAGTGTGTGAGGTGGAAACTCTCTTGAACTTTGGAATTTCGTATTTACGATCTTGATTTCTTTTTAGTGCTAGAATCTCTTCAACTTCCAAGCTAACCTTTGGACATGAATGCTTTAAGAAAATTTAGTAGCCATTTAAGTGCCTAGATCAAAATCTCCCATTGATTCAATCGCCCATACAAATAAAGTTAGGTTTCCATAAGCAGAGCTCTTCGTTTGTAAAGAATATATTGGCTTTGAATGATTCTTAGTCAATTTACGAATCCTTGCTTTGAGTGAGTTTGTTGCAGAACAATCTTCAAGGTTGAGAAACAATCAACACTTTCTACATAAGAAATCTGAGCTAGATTACTAGCCATTGTGATATATATTTTTGAATTTCCTAAGTCTGAATAGTCCTTTTGATCATAAGATATTGTTTGAGTTTGAATACTCCCAGGTCTGAATAGACTTCTCATAGAGTCTAAAGATCCCAAATGTATTGACAATACTCGTGTTCAAGGTTTGTTGATATCCTCATATGAGTAATGACATTCATGACATATATTTATATCATTGACAAGAATATTCATAACTTCAGACGTATATCCAGATGGTAATAATTAGAGTTTGACCATCATTTCTTCGTGAATATCTCCTGAAAATACTTTCATTAGATTCATTGAACACTTGTGAAAGGTTTTGTTAATTTTCAAAACAAATTAGGGAGTTTTCTGAACACAAGTAACGGTGGAAAGTTTAGGGATAAATGTATTACTAGAAAGTTGGGAGAAGTTTGGAACTTCCCGTATATTTAACATTGGGATCAATATTATTGTCAAGACAATTAAAACATTGGAGAAGGGTTTAGAGCATGCAATATGGAAACAAAGATCATGTTTCCAGAAGAAAAAACATTTCCCGCAATATCACCAAGACTCACCTGCTCGATGGGTTCCCCCGACGAAGCCGTACTTGAAACTAAAAAATTCATTATTTTAGTACAAATAGAGACAGAGATCACAAGTATTAACCCACATGTACACAGCTTTTGTTGTAAATACTCTATATAATCATTAATATCAAGCACTACCTTTTCGACCAAAAAAAAAAAAAATTAAAACATTGGAGAAGGGTTTAGAGCATGCAATATGGAAACAAAGACACAAAGGAAGTTACCAACAACAATACGTCCAACCCTATTTATCCTCATCCTCATTCATGAAGGAGACCAATCTCTTCATCAACTTCACAGCATTCTCGCCAGTAGGATTCAACAAATGGAACACATGATCCTCCCCTGGCGATTCCATCTCTTCCAACACTCCATACCATCCAAGCGCCCTCAATATCGTCTTGTAAAACAACCCTCTATATCTCAACACATCCTTTCCAGCAACACATACCAGGACCTTCTTCCAATACAGGCTCGAGATCCTTGGGTCCTTCCCTGGGTTTATCAGCGGGTCGTCGCACCCGGTTGTCTTGGGATTCGCCGCGTGCCAGAACATCTCGTAGAAGGACCTCGTCTTGGGATCACAGGTCTCCGAAGGCAACGGGTGGTCTCCCCAGAAATAAGGGTGCACCATCATGACACCCGGAACTTCGATTCCATTAAGCCTTTTTATATCCAATCGGGTGCCAATGAAGTTGATTATGTTAGCGCCGGCGCTGTCTCCGGCTAGAAACACCTTTTAATTTATTATTGAAAGGGATTAGTTAAATTAAATAACAAGAGAAGAAAATTTTTCTTAGCTGTGCATACTCATTGCTTGAGGAACCTGTCATGAACAGTTCACAAGAGAAAGAAATGTCAACAGTTCGGAGATATCAAACGCGTTTCTGAGCCACCAGAAATGAATGACGATTTCCAAATTTTGGTCCAATTGTTTTTCAACTATTTGAGAAAACTCATGCCGCCGATCACTATATACATGATAGATTTATAAAACATTATTATATTTATTTAATGACAAATTTTAAATCTCCACCGCCCAGCCAAAAGGCCATTTTGCAATCTGAACATCCAATCTAGCGCCCTTGATGAAACAAATAATTTCTATAACGAAACTCATCTTAAGAATTTCTATCAAACAAGTTTTTGTGTGACTTTATCTTTACCTTGAGGTTTTTTGTTCTGACTTTGAAGTTTGAAATCTAAGTTTTTGCTTCTTTTCAGTATTGAGAATCTCAATTTATTAAGTCACCTTTATTTTTCTTTTTTTCTATAGTATTCAATATTAAGTAACTTTAAAAAAAAAAAAATGGAGACAAATTCAAACAGATTTTTTTTTTTTGGTAATTGGCTTCAACCTATCTAAGTAGAATGAGGCGATGAAAATGAACCTATTTTCAAGAGTCGTCGAGATCAGTCCATTTCATACAACAACTGCAATAGCTTTTAGTCACTCAATTTTGAAGTGCTATAACTTTAAAACATGTATTGCCAAATATAGAACAAGTACATAGCGCAATATAAATATATCAAACCTGCAGCTATTCTAAACAAACGCTAAATATACTATGAACTAATGAGTTTCATCCCCAGATTTACTATTTTATGTAAGCCAATTAGAGAGATCACCTTCTTGAGATTGGCACAAGAATTCAGCCACTCCTCAGGTCCGTTTCCAGCAGAATGAGAGGCCACCCACTCAAGGGCGAACAACGAATCTTCATAAGCTACTGGAAGAGGATGCTCGGGCGCCCTTCTATAGTCAACGGAGATGGCAACGACGTTAGCCTCGGCGACTAGGGCATTGAGATAGTTGTGATAAGTCGGTGACCATGCGGTCTCGACTATGAAGCCTCCTCCGTGATAGTACACAAGTACAGGCAGCTTTTGGAGAGAACCGATTGCATCTCTTGGAATGTAAAGCCTCCCGGAGACGACGGGGTACCATGGTTTGGGTACCGGTGCAATGATGGCATCCTTAGATTCAACGCCGGTTTTCTTCTCGAACGATGGATCGACGGTTTTGGTGCCCAGGAGTCCATGGTACCATGGTGTGGGGCCCCATTCAATGGTGACATCCTTAGATTCAACGCCAGTTTTCTCATCGAACGACGGATCGACGGTTTCGGTGCCCACGAGTCTCTCCACTCGGCCATTCTTGTAAATCCTTACCACTGGGGACAAATCATAGAGAATTTCTGATCCCATTAAGTCTTGAAATAGAATAGAAGCAGGTTCGATATGGGGAGAGAGTTTATCAGAAGTTTTTATTGTGTTCTTGCATCACTTTGCTGGCTTTTATATGCCCTTCGTACTTGCCTAACATCGTCGTATGCGGAAAATATTAGCGCTTGATGGTGTTGTTTCGTGAGATACAATTTTCTTCCATCTAGAACGACGATATTGACTGGATCAAAATTATGAGAAACAATTCACACGTTCACACGTGCCCGATCAGGCTCGAGTGAATTGATTCTTTGCCTTCATTTTTGACCTACCAATAAGCGACAAAATCTACTGATTGCATTGATAACTCCTTGCGATGTATGGAATTGATTTTATATGTTTCTTATTATCTATTAATTTCCAATCCAATTTCAATGAACGTTATATTCTTATTATAAAAAGCCGATTGATTTTTCCCTCGTAGACATATGCAAGAGTCATGAATCATGATATCTGTGGATCAACGGATATATCTTATTGAATTGTGCTTGGAAAGTTCGATTTGACTAAACACATTCAAGAGTTTGCTAATATGGATTATGGAGGTTCTACAAATTAAAGATTTTGTTATTGACAGGCGTAATTTAATAATCTAGGCTAATGGATAGGATTTTTCTATTTAACTAATGGTCTTAGGGGCTGCAACTGCCGGCCATTTTCTAATCAGGCCAACGATAGTTTGATGTTACTGTTCTCAAACCAACTGATATTAAGTTATCCAAGAGGGCTGACTCAAAATTTAGTAAACTATCAACGAGGTAATGACCTTACCATTCTTAAATTCAATAGTAGATTAGTAGCTTCATTTAAATTTTTACGATTGGCCCGTTCTACCATTTGCAACTTAGCAATGAAACCAATAACTCTATGAAAATAGAGTTATTTTACCTGTTTTAAGAAACAAATAATGCAATATCTATGAAAAAATATTTAGATTTTTCTTATTTATGTAGCATAATAATATATGTGGAGAAGATAAGGAAAAGAACGGCAAAAATCAGGAATTCAAAACAGAAAACATTGGAAAATGGATATCAAATTAGGGAATTCTTGATTTTGTGCCCTAATTTTATCTGCAAGCCTTAGAAGATAGATATCAAAACAAAGATCCTCTCATTTACTCCTTAATTTTATGTGAAAAATAAGCAATTACCTGGAAATAAGAATCTTGGATGTATCCTACAAATAGAAGAACATTGAAAACTTGGGAGATAGCGAGATTTTTTTTTTTGATCGTTTTTCATTGATCTGGAGTTTTTCTTAAGTATTTTGAAAAGAATGCAAAAATGGTGACATAATTATTGTTCTTTGATTCAAGATGCTGAGTTTAATTATATTTTCACTTCTTCTTCTACTATATCCTTTTTTTTTAATTAGGGCTACGATGTAGCCTAACCATGATGTTATGAATTACATGATTTTTATGCGTGCAAGTGATTCCAATCATGTGAGTTATATATTATTGTGTCTAATGCTTTTGAGTGACATGTCACTACTTGAATGATCCGATGTGCATTTTTTATACTGAAAAGTGATAATATGCAATTGCTCCTTATAGTGATTTGCATAACTTTCGGTAATGAGGTGATCCAAAAGATTCATTGTAAGTTGGGAAAATTCATAGTTTTTAATGTGCTTATGTTTATTTAAATTCACATAGAAATATAATGGATTAATAAATTAAGTAAGTTTGCTATACAAGGTTGATATTGTTCTTGTAAGCATAACAATTTAAAATTCATATCCTATAGTTATGGTAAAATCGAATGCTCTAATATATTTATTTGATTGATTTACTGCATTTAGTCTCCAAATTTTGCTTTTAAGATTTTTAGTTTTAATTTATTCTCAATTCTATTTTGATATGTTAGATAAAATATAATTCTATTTTTAGTATTTAATTAGTGTATTAATCATCAATCTCCATGGGATGATACTCTTTCTCATCATTACATTGCTTGTTCAACACGTCACTTGCATTTAGAATTTTACGAGCAAGTTTTTGGCACCATTGTTAGACTGTTTGTTTAATACTAATTAATATTGATACTAGATAATTTTAAGTTTAATCTAGCTTTTTTTTTTTTTTTTTTTTTTAGGGTGTATATTGGTTAATGATACATAGCCAATAAGGGAAACTTGCTAAGTTTGATCTAGAAATTGAAGGTACATTTAAAAGGGGACTAAGATAACATAACAATTTACCAAAGAAGATGGTAGATAGTGAAAATGAAAATCCATGTAGGCTTTTAAGAGATTATGCTGCATCAACAGTTCAGACACCACATCAAGCATTAGAAGACCTAAAATTCAAGCAAATAGCTTTGAGATCAAGCCATTACTCATTCAGATGCTTCAACAATCAATGCAACTTAGTGGGCTACCAAGTGATGATCTAAACGCTCATATCGATGCTTTTCCTAAAATCCATGACACCATTAAATATAATGGAGTTATAGATAATACTATTAGATTGAAATTATTTTGATTCTCTTTTAGAGACAAAGCTGACAGTTGGCTTTCTTCTTTTTCTACAAGATCGATTACTACATAGAATGATATGGCGCAGAACTTTCTTGGTATATTCTTTCCACTTGCAAAGTCTGCAAAGGTGTGTAATGATATTACTAATTTTATATTGATGGATAATGAATCATTATATGAAGCATGGGAAAGAGTAGTCCACATCACGAACTACTCGTATGGATGTAGGTACAAAATTTTTATAATGGGTCTAGTACAGATCTTCATTCTATGTTTGATGCAACTATTAGGGGAACTCTAAATAATAAAACACTTGAAAAAGCCTACAATTTATGAAAGGAGTTGGCATCCAATAGTTATCAATGGGCTACTAAAAGGCCACCAATGCGAAAAGCTAGTGGAATTCATGAAGCAGATGCTTTCACTGCAATTATTGCATGATTTGAAGCACCAAACAAAAAGCTAGATAACATGAGTATTTTGACCATGAATTCAGAATTTGACATGTGATTTTTATGATGCGGGATATGTTAACACAGAATGCCAAATAGGTAACAATTTTTCACAATCTAGTTCAAATGCTAACATTGTTGGGAATTTGAATAGGTCTCATAATAATCCCTTCTCCAATATGTACAATCCAAGATGGCTCAATCATCTAAATTTTTCATGGAATAATCAAAATGTGATGAGACCACCATCGAAATTCAACAATCATAAGAGATAAAGTGAAATCTAGAAAATATAGTCATCAAACTTGCTAACACCACTCATGACTTCATTAAGAGCACGAATGTGAGATTTAGAAATCAAGAGGCTTCAATTAGAAATCTAAAGATGCAAGTGGGTCAATTAGCAAACATGATGTCAGGGAGACAACATGATTCTTAGCCTAAGAACATACAGAAAAATCCAATTGAAAACACCAAAGGCTATGACCCTAAGAAGTGGTAAACAAGTGAGAGAAGAAGATGAAAAACAAGAGATTTTCAAAGACAAAGAAGATGAGATCAATAAACAACTAAAGGAGGCAAGTAAGAGCAAACTTTTTCTAAGTAATTCCAAATCATATGTGCCACCAATTCCATTCCTTCACCAACTTTAGCAGTACAAAATAGACAAGCAATTTTCTAAATTTCTTGATGTATTTAAAAAATTACTCATTAACATTTCTTTTGCAGATGCCTTAGCGCAAATCCCTAGTTATGAAAATATTTAGAATGAGATTTTGCCACACAAAAAGAAGCTGGAGGATTATAAAACTGTGAGGTTAAATGAGGAGTGTTCAACCATCTACAAAACAAATTACCTTCAAAGTTAAAAGATCTATGGAGTTTTACTATTTCTTACATTAATGGGGATTTTATTTTTTTGAAAAGGTATTGTGTGATATAGGTGCAAGCATTAATCTGATGCCTTATTCAGTTTTCAAGAAACTAGGATTTGGCAAGATAAAAACAACCACTATGTTACTTCAACTAAGTGATCGATCAACTAAATATCCTAGAGGTATTGTGGAAGATGTTTTTGTAAAAGTCAATAGATTTATATTTCCTATAGATTTCTTAATTCTTAATATGGAGGAAAATTTTGAGGTACCATTAATGTTAAGTCTATCTTTTTGAGTAATAGGAAGAGCCCTTATTGATGTGCAACAAATGAAGTTGATTCTTAGAATTCAAGATGATCTTGTTTCCTTTAATGTTTTTAAAGCAATGCAATATCTGCCTGGCGATAATTCTTATTTTAGAGTTAAGACAATTGAAAAGTTGGTGGGTAAGATTTTTCCAAAAAATATTTTTAAAGATCCACTTGAAGCATGTTTAGTTCGACAGGACAAAGAAATTCAGAATGAGAAGATAAAGGAGTACACAAATTTCATGGAGGCAAGCCATCATATTCAAGGCAAAAGGCAATTAAATTTGAGGAGTTTGGACAATACACAACAAAGCCTAAACCATCAATTAAAGAGCTTCCAATTCTTAAACTCAAATCATTACCTTCTCATTTGAAATATGTTTATCTAGATGGAGTTTTTTCTTTACCAGTAATTATATATTCTTCTTTGACAAATTTGATGGAGGAGGAACTACTTAGAGTATTGAGAGGACATAAGGATGAAATTGGATAGAAAATAGTTGATATCAAAGGAATTAGCTCTTACTTTACATGCACAAAATCTTGATTGAGGAACGATATAAACCCACTATCCAACCTCAGATGCATTTGATCCGAAGATGCAATAAGTAGTGAAAGCTGAGGTAATTAAACTACTTGATACATGTATCATCTATCATATTTCTAATAGTTCTTGGGTAAATCCTGTGCAAGTTGTGCCAAAAGAAAGTGGTATGACTGTTTAGAAAAATGACAACAATGAATTGATTTCAACTAGAACAATTATGGGGTGGCACGTGTGTATGAATTATAGAAAATTGAATGATGCCACAAGAAAAAATCACTTTTATTTACTATTTATTGATTACATATTGGAAAGACTTGCAGAACATGAATTTTATTGCTTTCTTGATGGATATTTTAGGTATAATCAAATTCCTATTGCACTAGAAGATCAAAAGAAAACTATTTTCACTTGTCCTTATGTAACTTTTACTTTTAAAATAATGCCCTTTGATCTTTATAATGCATTAGCTACTTTTCAAAGATGCATGATAGCTATTTTTCCTGGTATGATTGAAAAATATATTGAGATTTTCATAAATGATTTTTCTGTTTTTGGCTTATTATTTGATTCTTGTTTAAATAATTTGGCTTTGGTCTTACAAAGATGTGAGAAGACTAATCTTGTTTTAAATTTGGAGAAATGTAACTTTATGCTGCAAGAAGGAATAGTGCTCGTTTATAAAATTTCTCGAAATTGAATAGAAGTCGATCAAGCCAAAGTGGAGTTCATTGCAAAATTGCTTTCACTAGCATCTATGAAACTTATCAAAGGATTTTTGAGGTTTGTAGGATTCTACAGGCTATTTACAAAAAAAATTTCAAAAATTGTTAAACCTCTTTCTAATCTTTTGGAAAAAGATGCTCCTTTTAATTTTTCCGATGAATATGTGGAGGCTTTTAATACTTAAAAGGAGAAGTTAGTGTTAGCACCAATTATGACTGTATCAAATTGAGATTTATTTTTTGAGCTAATGTGTGATGCTAGCGATTTTGCAATGGGGGCTGTTTTGGAATAAACAAAAATGGAGTTTTTCAAACTTTATATTATGCTAATTGAACATTGGCAGGTGCATAATTGAATTATTCAACAATAGAATATGAACTTTTGGTGGTAGTTTTTGCTTTTGGTAAATTTCATTATTATTTAATTGGTTAAGAAGTTATAGTTTATTTTGACCATTCTGTTCTTAAGTATTTGCTTGAAAATAAAGAATCAAAACCTCAATTGATCATGTGGATTCTATTGCTACAAGAATTTGATTAGGAAATCTAAGATAAGAATGGGACTAAAAATTTAATTGCAGATGACTTATCAAGAATTTCAACTTCAAAGGAAGAGATAAAGCCAATTTTGGAAGAATTCCTTAATGAGAAAAATTTTTCCATCAAATTTACAAAAATTCCTTGGTACGCTGATTTATGAATTATTTGGTAAGTAATGTTATTCCTCTTGAATTATCATATCAATAGAAAAAAAAATTCTTTTCTAATGTTAAAAATTATTTTTGGGAAGAACTTTTCTTATTTAAAGTATATGCAGACTAGGTCATAAGGAAATGTGCTTTGAGCGAAGAGAGGGCAAACATTCTATATCATTGTCATGATGGGAGGCACCCATTTTGGTGCCATAAAAAATGCAACTAAGATTTTACAATCTAGATTTTATTTGCCCACATTTTTTAAAGATACATACTCCTACATATCTTCATGTAATAGATGTCAGAGAAATAGAAATATTTCAAGGAAAAATAAGATGCCTTTAAACAACATTGTTGTGTGTGAATTATTTGATGTTTCGGATATTGATTTCACAGGACCCTTACTCATTTTTGTGGGATTTTATGTATTTTAATGGCTGTGGAGTACATGTTTAAGTAGGTAGAAGCTATAGCATTACCAACAAATAACACTAAGGTCGTGGTCAAATTCTTCAAAAAAAAATATTTTTATTTAATTCGGCACTCCTATGACAATCATAAGTGATAGGGGGACACATTTTTACACCAAATAGTTTGAAGTACTTTTGAGTAAGTATGAAGTCATGCATAAGGTTACAATCCACTATCATCCTTCGACTAATGGTCAAGTAGAGGTTTCAAATAGGGAAATCAAAAGAATTTTAAACAAAAACAATGAATGCCTCTAGGAAAGATTGGTCAATGAAACTTGATGATGTACTTTGAGCCTATAGGATAGCGTTCAAAACTCCAAGTGTGATGTCTTCTTTTAGGCTATTGTTTGGAAAAGGCTTGTTACTTACTAGTGGAATTAGAGCATAAAACACATTAGGCATTAAAATTTCTGAATTTTGACATGTAGTTTGTAGGTGAAGAAAGATTATTGCAACTGAATGAATTGGATGAATTTCGCAATGAGGCCTATGAAAATTGTATGTTGTACAAAAAGCATACAAATAGGTGGCATGATAAGCACATATCATAAGAGAGTTATTGATCAACAAGTTTTATTTCATAACTCTCGTCTTAAATTTTTTTTTTTTCAGGAATGTTACATTTTTGATGGTTTGATCATTTCACAATCAGATAGGTATTTTCATACCAAACAATTGAAGTTATGTATGATACTAATGGCACATTCAAGTTGAATGGTCAACATTTGAAACCCGACTTTGAAGGTGGTTACAACAAGTAGACAACTACTATTGAACTTCATCTTCCAATATAGTGACATCTGAGATAGTTTGGTTGAAACTATAAAGCAAGCACTTCTTGGGAGGCAACCCAAGCATTTTCAATTTCATTTTGTTAAGTTTACTTTTCACCAAAAAATAAATAGAGAAGATTAATTTTTCTCCATTTTATCCAAGTTAATTTTCTTTCTTGAAGGACCACATTCCAAGAGTTTAGTCATCAAAGCCATCTATGAACGCATCCTACAACCAAGGAGTTTTCTTATTCCTATTTTTCTTTTCACATTAAGGACAATGCTTCATTCAAGTGTTTGAGGGGGTGGGGGGGGCACAAAATTTTTGCTAAACTTGAAATTCTTTTCTTCATGATTACATTCCTTGTGGCACCCGAGAATTTCGCAAACCGTGATGTGCGACGGCAGTGACTGATCAATAAAAATATCGCCGAATGGTATCATTAGTATATTGCATGAGCGTTGTTTGATTCCATCGACGGATCAATATCTCATGTTTATTAAGGGTTCAATCATTGAATAGATTATCGACATATATTTCTTTTGATGACTCGACACAATTATATCACTTGAGTGCACATAAGATAAGAAAAGAAATTGAAACACCAAGACCATGGGACCGAGAATGCTCCACAT
Source organism: Eucalyptus caleyi (assembly GCA_014182885.2). Lineage (NCBI taxonomy): Eukaryota > Viridiplantae > Streptophyta > Magnoliopsida > Myrtales > Myrtaceae > Eucalyptus > Eucalyptus caleyi. Next base: position 37,624,112 of record CM024472.2, read on the forward strand.
TTGTGCAAGTTTAAGGATTAGTTTTTATTTATTTATCTGGGCTTTGTTATTGAGGGACTGCACGTCCACTAACTTACTAGCCCAATACAATCCGAATACCCCTTAATAGTCGACAATTAAGTCAACTAATTGGAAGAGATGTTGACTAAAGCATGGCTGGATGATGCCACGTTGCTGCCATATGGATAGCCAGCGAAAATGCAAGGGGAGGCATGCTGAAGACACGTCCATCCCAGCTGTCCGTTTCCTTTGCAACCACCGAAACATGCATCTCTTTTGTTTAACTGGTTTTAGCAAAACCAGTGGTCTTGTGCTCGTGAAAGTGGTAATCGAGAGAGTGAGCGAAACCGGGAGTAACCGAGAGAGAGTGAGAGAGAAAGGTTGTGAGTGAGCAGCGAGAGAGTGAGTCGGCAAGGGAAGGAAGGAAATTAGTCCTTGCTGTGCGTGCACGTTGCCGCCGCCGTTGAGCCGCGCACTCCTCACCGTCTCACCACACGTCGTGGAATCGTAGGACATCGAGGCAAGTGAAAGTCCATGAATCTATATAATGTGATGCTGTATTGTCCAATATGGTGCAATATACTTGGAAACAAATGAATTCTGAAAGTAGAATGTTAAATTGTGGGTAATCGAAGTAGAGTGGGACCATGAGATTTAGGAATTACGTTGGTTTTGTGTACATTTTGATCCTGTTGATGTATTGATGAAAGACCGACTATTAGTAGACTTGTGGAAGTAAGATTGTCACGGTGGGAATGGAATTTCATGGGATTCGTTTAATCCAGTGCAATTTCATGTGTAACCCTGTAACTTTGTGAAATTTTATGAAGAGTTCTAAAATGAATTTGATCACGATTTCTTCACGGAAGTTGTGAGGAATTGCATGAGCTAGAGTATATATTTTTATCAGAACTTCTCGGAATCAATACGATGGCTTAAACCTCTTTTAATATGCAATGCTTTCTGTTGAATTTTATTCTGTGATAAAAGAATCCTGAACTGAGTTGTGTGAACTACCACTCATTATACATAACGAATCTGGCTTAGTGTCCTTAATGAAACTTTTTCTTCTAGATCTCAATTATAACGTGTTAAAATTTCAGAATTTTTCATGGTCATTTGCTGGTTATTTCGAAATCTCTATTGAAGGCGTGCATTCTGGCCTTTACACTGTTTTACAATGAAACTGTTCATTTTGTTTAAGAGTCACTGTATCTTGAGTTGTTAATTGTTATTCACTTGATAGATGCATTGACATTCAGCATATCGCATGACATTGGAAAATTTAATAAAGTCTTATAGATCCATGGAATCCATGACGTCATTGCATCAAAATGTATTTTTGTAATGAGATGTATATTATGATGTGAATGTTACCGTCGGAGGTGTGAGCCGACGATGCCCCGGGAGTGTCGGGATGCCCAAGGGTCGAGTGAGTGGATGCCGTTGGATGCCCGGAGGTTTGTGCCGGAGGGTCCTCGGGAGTTTCGAGATGCCCGATTGTAGGAATTGTACGTAAATCCGAAGGGAAGGGGCAACCATTTTCATGGCGAGCCCTGGATATACCTCGTGATGCCAGGTGGGGTACGAGATGTCCAGGGGTGTGACGGAACACGCTCTGGATGCCCGGAGGTTTGTACCAGAGGGTCTCGCGATGCCAGGTTGGGTGCGAAAGCCCAGAGGGATGCAAACACTGGTCCCCGAGGAATGAAACCTTTCTTTGAATGCAAAAATCCGGTACATTAAAGGAGTGCATGTGTGTGCATGTGGCATGATATGAGAATTTGTTTATGAAATTGAGTGGGCTTCATCTGGTATTGAAAATGCATTCGTTATGGCATTGAATTGTTTTTATGAATGTGGTGCAAGTAAATAAACTCTTGATGGCATGTATATATATATATAAATGACATATGTGTTTTGCATGCATCTGGATGGTTGGAGTTTCTACATAATATAGTGTAATGGATCTTTTACTGCTGAGTGGTTGTACTCACCCCTCTTGGGGACTAACATTTCAGACTAAAAGAAAAATGCCGCTGCTGCCTGTGACTCCTGGTGTGTTTTATGGACTACTGATTGACCTACAGTGGGAGTGGTTAGAGCACCGTTATCCTGGGGTGCACGGGTTGGTATTCGAGCGCGTAAGGATTTTGCTGACTTTTGAGGTAGGCCTCTTTGCCGGGCCTATTCACCAGGAGTACATATCAGTTCTCGTCCGTATGGATGGCCGCCTTCTAAGGGTGCTACCACCACCACCGGCTAACGGACCTGACTGGATATAACCTAGAGTCGAGGGTAGCAGGAGATGCATTTTTGGGACACCGACACATGGGTGATGGATGGATGCGGATGATATCCAAGGATAGAAGTTGGTTTTCTTTTGGGTAATCGCCAGGCACAAAAAGACCTCGGCGTTTGTTTGTACCAACTATCATAGTCCATCCCTTATATAAATAAAAGTGTTCGGCCTAAATTATGAAAGTTTAGTATGGTGTGCATCACTTTATATTTTGATGAAGGGTAGTCGAATTATGCTTCCGCCATATTATTTGCGCGGGGACCGGAAAAGAAAACAAATGAAAACCCCCAAATATTATAAGTTATGTTAAAATTTCTCTGGTCTCAAAGTAGTATGCTACAAGAGAATGTAACTGTGGCGACCCTAACGGATCGGGGGCCGTTTCGGGGGTGCCACATTCCTTGTCATGAATTTTTTAGATTCTTACGAAAATTTGAATTTTATTTGAACTTGCAACTGATATATGAGTTAATTTTATTTCTGATTATGTCGATCCACATACTAAGTACTAAAAGTTTTAAATTTTTTAATTGTGGAAATCTAGTGAATATTCATGTGTAGTATGTGATTTTCTTAAATCTCACCCAAATCTTAAAATTTGTTTGATTTTCTCTTGAAACGAAATCCTAAGTTACATCTAATTGAGAAAATGATTTAGGCAATTTTTGGATCGATTGAGCATTTCAAGCCAACCCTTTTTGTTTATCCCTAGTCACCCAATTGAACTTAATTATTATCTAATTTTTCATTGATACTCATAAATGTTTGGTTTGGCTTTTATCAAATTATATCATTGTCACATGTCTCATGAACACGTTGATTTTTTTTTTTTTCAGATAAAAGTTTATTTGAGCCTAATAGCAATTTGGGAGGAAAAATGGAGCATGAAAAAGAAAAACAATTGATTGATATGGTTGTTTGGGGTGTATCATATATAAAAAAAAAATTACTTTTATGGTTCCTTATACAATTTCTAATTGCGTGAGCTTTTTGAATACTCAATGAGTTGGAAATTTTCATATTATATTAGGAGGGACGCTGAGAAAAACTCCATTATACAGCAATTAAAAAAAGAAAGCAATGAAAATTTATGGTAGCAAAAAGATTATCTTGAATGGGTGAAATTGGAGACAATGATATTGGCTTTAATTAGATCCTAGAAATCAACGTGTTGATAGGTGATTTGAGCTTAAAATTACTATTATCTTACTCGTAGCCCAGCCGGGAAAATTGTCCAAAAAGTTCTAAACCTATTGCACTTCTGCCAATTCAGTTTTAAACCTTTTAACTTTACTAATTCATTCATAAACTTTTTAACTTTGTCAATTCAATCCTAAACCTTTTTACTTCTTGCAGATTTAGTCCATTTAGCCAATTTTGGCTGGAAAATGCTGACGTGGATGCCAGTGATGCCACGTGGGCACACCGGCACTAACGTGGACAATTTTTAATAATATTTTAATATTTTTTGAATTTTTATTATTTTTTTCTGTTTTCCCCTTTTCTTTTCTTTTCTTTTCTTTTCTTTGTTTTCTTTTTGGCTTTTTTTCTTTCCTTTTCTGGTGGCTGGCCATTGCCATATTATTATTAAAAATTGTACACGTCAGCGCCGGCGGTCCTACATGATACTGCTGGCGTCCACGTTAGCATTTTCCCAACAAAATTGGCTGATTGGATTGAATTGGTAAGAAGTGAAAATGTTTAGGATTGAATTAGCAAAGTTAAAATGTTTAGAATTAAATATGCAGAAGTGCAATAAGTTTAGGACTTTTTGGAAAATTTTCCCTAGCATAGCCTTACATTGCAAACCAAGAAAAGTCCTATTGATTTTTGGTTTGATGAATAACTAACATTAGTTGAGAAGAATGAAAAACAAACCTATGCGATTTGGTCATAATTATTAAGAATTTTTTAGAGGTTGCATACCTATGTGAATTTATCTGGATTGTATATAATTCGAAAACATGAGGACTTACACACACTTGGGTTTCATAGTTAGAATTAGTCTTAACTTATGAATCAATTTCAATGTTTGGATAAAATTGGTGTTTTTCTTTGAATTATGAATTTTAGCAATTATGGAAAAATGTCATAGAGAAGATTGTTGGCTTGAATATGTATTATATCTTGCTTTTGCGTGATGACTAGCAAAATTTTAAGTTTAGAGGTTTGATAACTCTATAAAAACAGAGTCATTTTATCTAATTTAGGCAACAAATAATGCAATATCTATGAGAAAACATTTGGATTTCCTTCTAATTATTCGAATTTTCCTTATTTATACAACATAATGATCTATAGAGAAGATAAGGAAAAAAATGACAAAAATCAGAATTCAAATTAAAAAGCATTGGAAGATAGATATCAAATTAGGGAATTCTTGATTTTGTTCCCTAATTTTATCTGCAAGTGTTTGAAGATAGATATCAAATTAAAAATCTTTTGATTTACTCTCTAATTTTATGCGAAAATAAGTAATTATCTGGAAATAAGGGTCTTCAATGTATTCTATAAATAGGAGAATATTGAGAGCTTAGGGACAATGAGGTTTTTATTTTAGATCATTTTCATTGTTCTAGAGTTTTTCCAATTATTTTGAAAATAAGATAAAAGTGCTAATAGTATTTTTGTTCTTTGATTCAAGATGCTGGGTTTAAGTTTTACTTTTATTTTTTCTCCTACTATCTTCTAATTTTCTTTTGTTAAGGCTACAATGTAGCCTAAGCATGATAGTGTAAATTTTATGATTTTATGCGTATAAGTGATTCCATTTATATGGGTTCCATATTATTTTGCTTAATGCTTTTAAGGAACTGACTCTTATTTGAATGATTTTATGTGCATATTTGAGATTGAGAAATGACAATATGCAATTGCTCTTTATAATATATAACCATAAATTAAACATGGATAGAGATATGCCACATTATTTGTATAGCTTTTGATGATAAGGTAATCTAAAATACTCATTATAAACCGGGAATGTTCATAAATTTTAATGCACTTATATTTATTTAAATTCACATAGAGATATAGTGGATTGATAAATTAAGTAGGATTGTTGTACCTAGATATAAGATAATAAATAGATTAGGAAATTCTGCTATCACATGTTTGATATTGTTTTTATATGCGTAAAAATCTGAAATTTATATCCAGTGATTATGGTGAAATCATATACTTTAACATATTTATCTTATTAATTTACTGCATTTGGTCTCCGAATTTTGCTTTTAAGGATTTTAGTTTTAATTTATTATCAATTCTATTTTAATTTGTTAGAAAATTTTAGAATTAATCTATTTTTTATAATTAGTTTATTAGTCTTCGTGGGATGATATTTTTTCACATCATTATATTACTTGTTCGACACATTCACTTATGTTAAGAATTTTATGAACAGAAACCATGATTTGACTCTTCTGAAATCAAATAGTACATTAATTGGAAAAATTATCCAAAAAATCATATGTTTATTTTTTTTCTAATTTGAGTATGAACTTTCAAATTGTGTTAATTGAATTTAAAATATTTTCACGATTTGCCAATTGTGTCTATCTAGCCAATTTTAACTAGAAATCTATGACGTAGTTACAAGTTCTACGTGACATGACTTGTGCTAAAATAGATTTTTTAATAAGATTTTTAATATTTTTAGATTTTTTATTTATTTTATTTTCATTTATTTTTCTTTTCCTTTTCCCACTTTGGCTAGCGAGGTTGCCGGCCACGGGCAAGGGCCTCTGCACCCTTATTGCCACAGGCAAGAGTGTCAAACCTCACTCAAATCTAGGCCAAGTATGACACCCTCACTTGTTGGCTAGCGATGGTTGTGATGCCCTTGCCAGCCAGAGTTGAAAAAAAAAAAAAAAAAGAAAATATAATAATAAATAATAAATTTGAAAAAATATTACTAAAACATTTCTGCAATTTGATATCCATATTAGTGATTTCCAACTAAAATTAGCTGAATAAACTCAATTGACAATATTAAAAGATTTATGATTCAATTGGTAAAAGTGTAATACGCTTATAACATTTTTCGTAGTTTTTTCATATTAATATAGGAACTTACTAAGGTCAAAACAGTACTGGTTTAAAAGATTAGCAATGTTCAGGCATTCTATTACTTTTCCATCCAAGAAGAAGATAGATTCATGTGCAAACAATAAGTGAGATAGAGTTGGGCAATGTTTATTCAGCTTTATCCCTTTGATTCTACCATCTCTCGTTGCTTTCTTCATTAACAGCTAGAGGTATTAACAATTATGATGAACAGATAGGCAGAGAGAGGATCATCTTTCCTAATGTCACGCAATGGCTAAAAGTAGTGCAATGGTTTAGGACTGAATTAACTAAATTGACCTATTTTTCATCTTCTGCCTTTAAGGAGTATGACAAAAAACCATCCTTGAGCTTTTCCTGTCTACTTTTTATTTTTTGTGATTTTGAAACTCTAGTGCAAAATCTATTTAGCGATTGGTGTAAATAATTTATAGTGATATTTTCATCCTTTTATTTTTTTTAGGATTTTCAAAACTAGTTTTCTATAAATTCTAGAACCGTCTTATTTTATTCTACTAATTATAGATAAAATGTTAAAAAATACATTTGATTTTGGAATAATATCCATCACCTCAAAGTTGCAGTTTATATCCCATGGCTTTTTTTTTTTTTTTTTTTGGCTTGGATATTATCCTTGGATTTGTTTCTTTAAATGCATCAAACTATCTCGAAGCCACGTTCCAGTTGCCTATCTTTTCCAAATTGCAATATGTGGCCAATATTCCACTGTCGCTAGTGTAATGTTTCAGGACCGTCCTACTAGCAACGCTCATTAACGTTCCCATTAGTTAATCATTTATCTTCTATTAATAAGTTAATAACTTCGATATACAAGAGTTTATTTCCAATTTTACGACTTACTATTGAACTGAACTTTTCTTACTGGGTCAATAACTCACCACCCTAAGTGCGAGCCTACGTCGGTAGGGTAAGTCATTAATTTCTCCAATACATTACTAACTCTTGTTATGGACAAAAATGGTTGGACGAAGTTCGGACTTCCCTCATGCAATGCCGAAATGTTCTGTTTAAGCCCTAATAAATACCAACTGCCCATTGGGTAAGCCCATCACCACAACCCAATCTTATGCGCAGTTAAAATCTTTGGTTTAAGGCCCTAATAAAATGCCAACCGCCCATTGCATAAATTCATCACCACAATCCCATCAGGTGCAAGCCGAGAAGTGCAAGACTGTTGAGACACCTGAGTTAAGGCGCCTCCTTTGCATAGTAACCAAGGTTTTCTAAGACCAAAGATAGATTGACCAATCAAACTTGTGACTTTCAACATATAAAGTAAGTCTTGGATCACTCATCCAACCACCTAGTTTATTAGTATAATACTAATTCCAATAGTAAGATTCCACTGCCAATGATAAATTAGTAAACAACTTAAATAACTTACCATTGAATTTGGCGTTTGTAGATTCCTAAAAAAGTGTTCGTCATTTACTAAAGTAATAAAAGGCCTATGTCGGTATTATTTCAAAGTTTATTTACAATGATGAATTTATTACTCTTTTCTTTTCTTTTTTTTTGATCGAAATGAATTCATTACTTGACTGATAACGAATAACTTTTAATTGGACCTGCGTTGGGAAGCTACCAATTTTAATTCTAACCTTTGTTTTAAGTGATGCATGAGTAGATAACTTACATTCCACTTGTAATTGGTAAATTCCTTATTCCAGGTAAACACTTACTCCATCAATAGTGGCCCTATGTTGGTCACTTATTAATGCAAGTAAAGTACTATTTTCACCGTTAAGTTTTTGTTTTGAGCGGTGAACTTTCATAGAAGGTTGATTATTGCATTTGATGTTCCTAAGTAGCTAACATTATTGAAGAAGTACCATCAAGGTACCCAACCAACAAGTTGCCAATCCCACAATTTTACTAACAAGATTCAAAGTTTGCAGAGCATATAAGAAAAATATCCCGCTCGGAACAAGAATTAGCCCCGGACACATGAAGCTACGCACAAATAAGCGACTAATTAACAATAATACCTCTGACCCTAGTTTTCCTCATTCATGAAGGTAACCAATTTCTTCATCATCTTCGCAGCATTATCACTGCTAGGATTGGACATATGAAACATATGATCCTCCCCCAGTGCTTCCATCACTTCCACAGCTCCACTCCATCCACTCTTACTCAACACTTCCTTGTAGTACCAACCCCTCTGTCTAAACATATCTATTTCAGCAACACAAATCAGGACCCTACTGACATTGAAACTCGAGAGCCTCGGGTCGGTTGCCGGGTTCATTAGCGGGTCATCGCACCCAGTGGTCGTCGGGCTCGCCGCGCGCCAAAAGTCCTTGATCAGGGACCTCTTCTTGGGCTCGGTGGTCTCCAAAGGCAATGGTTCTTCGCCCCAGAAATAAGGATGCACCATAATACCGCCTCGAAATTCGATTCCATTTAGCTTTTCCTCTCCCAATCGGATGCCCATGTTGTTAACTATGTTGGCCCCCGCGCTATCTCCAGCCATAAACACCTATGAAGTATTTAGAGAATGTTGTATTAGTGTGTACAGTCATTGCTGAGCATGTTCAAGGATACTCCAATAAACAGGTCCCAACAGAAAATTATATTACGTAAATACCAAACATTGTTTCTGAAACCGCCAACTGTTTGCAATTATTTAAGAAGACTCGAGCGACCGATCGATAACTGGAAAGAATAGCAAAACATTATTTTATCTCGTCAATAACAAAGGAAATCCTCACGGCCCAGCCAAAATCATTTTGAAATTCGAACAATCCAGTGCCTATGATGAAACAAATAACCCTCATTAAAAAATATATTCTAAGAACAATTCTTGCAATCAATTTTTGGTGTGGCTTTAATTTTTCTTTTTGGCTTATTCTCCTAACTTTAGAGTATGAAATTATCTTTTCTGTATTGAGAACCTCAAATTAAATTCGCATAGAACTTTATCTTAAGTCACCTTAACTTTTGGATTGTATCCTACAATCTAAGCTGACTTTTTTTTCTACATTTTGGAGGCAAATTGAAACGGGTTTTCTATTTTGGCTTCAACCGCTCTTAATAGTCAGAAGGCTAAGACATTGGGTCTATTTCTAAAAGTGAACAAGAGTCTTTATGGCATAATTTCCCCAAAAGCTATTTTGTGAAAATCGTTACTACAAATTTTAAAAGTTACTCGACGAACTTCAAACAACTGTAGCACCCTCGAAGCTGTAGCTACATATAGTAGAGACGGGCATGGTGCGCCACTCCGAGTGCGGCAAATTCCCTTCCCCCACCACACAAAAAGAGCCCCGCAGGGATGGGGCAGGCAATAGGCACGAAGGGGCTAATATGCCCCTTGTGCACTTTAATGAATATATATTTATTTTATTGTATTTGTTGAAAAAATATGAAAATTTTAAATACAATCCTAAGAACCATCTCTTCTCCTTACAAATCACTTTTGCAGAAGATGCAAGTTTAGAATCTAGGAAAGCAATATGGGCCAATAATTTTCCGTGTGTTTCATCTTCACAATTGTCCCATATTGACCAATTTTGAAAAGGAGCTTGATTAGTTCTTTAGAACCAACCCACGACGCTATTCTTTTTTATAAAATCCACCCATGAGGCCATCTTTCTTATAATACTAATAAGAATAAAAACAATGTCAACTAATCATCTAGAATTTGGAATTATTTCTTTTTGAGAAAAAATATTGATTATATGGTGGGGCCCCACAAGCCCACAAGGCAAAACCGCCCCGTAGGGCACATGGCGGTGACGGGACGGGTTTGGGGACCAGGATCTCCGTCCCCGCCTCGCTTCCTTCTCATCCTTAGCATATAATAGCATTCAAGAAACAGCCTATCCCACTCTTAAGATGTGTTACTTAAAACATATGTCACCACAAGATACTAGAGACTACACTTCATAGCACAATCATAAAGCAACACCGCAATATTACAGCCACAACTACACCAAACAAAAGACGAATCTAATATTGTGAGTTTGGACGTTGTAACTATTAGCATATATATCCCAGCATGTGATCTAATTAGAAAATGAAGAACTTTCAGGATCACCTTCTTGAGATTGGCATGAGAATTCAGCCAGTCCTCGGGGCCATTTCTGGTAGAATGAGAGGCCACCCATTTGAGGGCAGTCCACGAATCATCATAAGCTGCTGGAATCGGATGCTCTGGTGCACTTCTATAATCGACGGAGATGGCGATGATGTTGGCCTCCGCAACTAGGGCATTGAGATAGTTGTGGTAAGTCGGCGACAGTGCCGATTCAATTATGAAGCCTCCTCCGTGAAAGTATACAAGCACAGGGAGCTTTTGTAGAGAATCGGTCGCAGCTTTTGGGATGTAAAGTCTCGCGGAGACGGCAGAATCCGGTGAAATGGGAACATCTTTCGATTGGACACCGGTTTTCTCGTCAAGTGATGGAGGGACAGTTTCCGTGCCGAGAAGTCTCTCCACTCGGCCATCCTTGTAGATCCTTGCGTAGGGAGACATATCATAGAGCAGTTCTGTGTCCATTGAGTTTTGAAGTAATATAGAAGGGAGTTCACTATAGAGGATGAAAAGAAAGAGAGTCGATCAGAAGTTTATATTGAGTTTTTGCATTAATATGCTGGTTTTTATATGCCCTTGCCTTGTCTTGTTGATATACACCGTCATACGTGGAAAGCAAGAATTTTCATGCGATTGGTGCATGATAAATGCGTTTCATGAGATACAATTTTGTTTTATATGGAACGATGACATTGACTGGGTTATAAAATTTGGATAGCAGGCCAGATCACGGAGCTGAGAATTCATTCTTTACTTTTTAGGTTTACCAACCAAATAAACTATCAAATCTTCTAGTAGCACTAATAACTCAGTTTGGTCCTGAGCAGGACCTTAAATTGCTCCCCTAAGCCTGGATCGAGGCCTCACGGCCACGCTTTCCACGGGCCCCCGGTGCACATGGGGGTACTGGCCGCTCCCCTACTAGGGAAAAAATAAGGGCTGGGTTGACACCCGTAAGACTTGGTCCTGAGCAGGACCTTAAAAGGCTCTGACTATCAGGAAAGTCTGAGTAAAGGCAGGTTTAGGCTTCGAAAAAGATTCTGACCCCATTGCTTCTCCCGTCCACAACCCCCTTACGGGGGTAGAGGGCTAGTAGCACTAATAACTCAGTCGAGATATGGGGTTTAATTATATGGTTATCATTTGTCAATTTCCACACGCTAACGTCAATAATTTTCCATTCTTGTCATAACAAGCCGATTGATGTTTGTCTTTTCTAGACATATACAAAATGGATTCGTGAATCATGATGTCTATCAACCAATATAATAAGATATAGCATAATATAACATGGAGCATTTGTCATGATGTCTGTGTACCAACCGACATATAGTACATTTTATAATTAGGTCTTTCAATTTCCACACGCCAACTTCAATTTTTTTTCCATTCTTGTCATAAGAAGCCAATTGATGTTTGTCTTTTCTAGACATATACAAATGATAAAATGGATTCGTGAATCATGATGTCTATGTATCAACCAATATAATAAGATATAAGCCGGTTGATGTTTGTCTTTTCTAGACATATACAAAAGATAAAATGGATTCGTGAATCATGATGTCTATGTATCAACCAATATAATAAGATATAGCATAATATAACATGGAGCATTAGTCATGATGTCTGTGTACCAATTGACTTATAGTATATGACATTTTATAATTACGTGTAGCATAATATAATATGAAGTTGGTACAGAAGCATGAATATGGGTGCCATCGATAATGCCTATATAACCTTGTCATTTTATCAAAGATTAGTATTTTACAAGATTAACAACAAAATATAATTGATGGTGTAAAGGAATATATGAGAATTTTACCTTGAAGTAATGCTTATGATTAAGATCCATAAGAATCTCTTGTGGGACAACATCAAAGGAATGTGGTATGATAACCTCTCTTTATTTGCAATACTTTAGTTAAGTACTTGCTGATAATTTATCCCGAATATTGGAATCTCTCACATAAATCTCTATTTGAGTATTTGTAACAAATCATAGATAAGAAAACCCTGACTTGTTCATCTACTCTAATATATCGGCTATCTTCCAGCCAATATTTTACCTTCATTAGATCACAAAGGTTGAGAAAGACTTGTCTCTCAATTCCAAAAACTTCATATACTCTATCTAAATGCCCAAAAAGAACCTTCCTTACCCATTGGGTTTTGACAATAAGCTGTTTCTAAAAAGTTCCCTCGTGTGCATGAACATATCTTTTGTAATAGTAGACAACCATGCTATTAGTATATTAAGATCAAAATCGCCAAAATCCTGCTTAACTAATTCAACAGATGCTAGTTGACCATTATACATGCTATTTTCACCTCCATCCATATTACCTATGTTATCACACAAAATAGAACATAAAACCCATTAGATAAGGACTCCAATAATAATCAACTATAGCAATAATGTCATCAAAATTGCAACTTAAAAAAAAAAAATCAAAGTCTCAAATACATAAGTCATATAATGAAATTAAGCCATATATAAATCCATATCATATTTTTTAACAACCACTTAAAGATATTCAAGAAGTCCACGTCTCCTTTTAGATAGAGAGATGATGATGGCATTTCTCCAAGTGGCATTATGACATGTCTAGTTCACAACTTTGTTATAGAGATTCTACTCTAAGTCAGGCATGCCATTTAGGACAGCAACCACAACTCCTATGAAGTAGGGGTCTATAGGAGGTGGAGCCTATAAGGGCACGGAGCCATTTGTTGATTGACCCGTTTTGAATTTGATCATTTCTTGAATGGCTTTGTAGGTGTCACTAATATCATAGGTGTTACTCTTTCTTCTCCTCCTGGAATTTGGAGTCATATTCAACTTGTGCTTCTTAGGAACTAGGATGGTAGTCGTGTCAAATATAAAGACTCTCTCATCAACATGGTGTTCATTAAATTCCTCCAAGATCACCTACCATAGGACTATCACCGTTGTCATCACTAACAACATTTTCTTCTCCCTCCAACACCACTAAGTCTTTTGTATTTTCTATTGCATACTCTCTAGTAGCATATGTATCACCAAATACAATAACAAGGTCAGGATACTAAGGAAACCCATCATTCCTGAATTTTGCCCTTTCGCTATTATCTTGTAATTTTCATAGTAATGACACACGTCAACAATATAATTGAAGTTTACATCCATAATAAGAACAAATGGACTCAAGTAGAGTGAACTCGGTATGTATGTTATTCCACCTTACTTTGTTATAGGTACAAGTGAGGCGATTTCTCTTTGTCATCTTTTCTACCAATAAACTTATAGGCAAATTGGTCAAAGGCTCAGTCCACTTTGCCATAAATGCCTCCTTGTGAGGTGCCATTTAACCTTAACTGGTTAAGTATCCAATGAGCCATATTGATTGATGTACTAATTTTAGAACATAAACTTTGATGTCAAGATAATATCAATGTAATGTTCTATGACTGTTAATCAAAATGCATGAAGAAAATTCAAAGAGAACATCATCGTATCAAATTATACAAGCAAGCATATATCGCAAGCATACATGTACAACCTATACACATCCTAAGATCACTTCTACTACTATGTAAATACATTTTATTGCATAGAATGTGGAAAAGGCAGCAACCATACTTGGTTCGTGGTAACCACAATTTAAGACCATGGCAATAGTTGGTTTGTGGTAACCGTACTCATTAAATTTTAAAATGGCAGCAACACTATGAGAATTAATAACAAAATGGTAGGAACACTATGAGAATCAATAATAAATTGCAGCAACCGTGAGAAACAATGAATGATTCTCTCGAATTTGAAACAAAGATGAAAAAGAATATCCAAAATATGTATCCTAGTGACCATGCCAAAAGAGAGACTATGAGCTTGACATAGTAAATAGAAAGCAGAACAATTGCATCACTTTACTTAGCAAACCACTTCAAGCAACAATAAAGACAAGCTTAATTAGGAGAATACAAATCTATCGTGTTTGCAAAAGAGGTACTAAACACAGGGATATAAAAGGAATAATTTATGCTTGATAGTTTCTAAAAATAATTAGAGTACAGTACACATGGAGGAGGCAAATACAAGAGGGACTACGCATGGACTAGTATACATCATCCATAATTGATTGACTCACAGCTTTGCTTTTACAAGGCCAAACACATGAACACTCACGAAATATTCAACCAACGTTATTTGAAGAAGAAAAAGTCAAAACGAATGGACCATCAAGCAGAATTAGATCAAGTACAGATTCAACATCACACCTACAAGCTCCCGATCATGTAGTATGATTTGGATAAAATAAAAATCACATGCTGCAATGCTGCGAATAGTTCAGTTAGACCTGATATAGCTAGTACGAGTACCTATAGGGGGGTGAATAGGTATATAAAAGATTTTTCTTGATAATTGCACAATACTTAAATAGTTGAAGGATTTGCGACAAGTAATAATCAACGTAAGACTGAGTAAAGGAAAGAGAGAATTGAACACGCGGTTTATAGTGGTTCGGCTTGATTCAAGCCTACGTCCACTCTTCTGCACTGACAACCAATTGGCTGGATTCCACTATGAACAAAGAGATGTTACAGTGTTGATCTTCCTTGATTTTTAGGTGTAGATGATCTACCACACTCGCTCAAGGTATCACCAAGTATAGACACTCTCTGTGTATACAATTTCGCTCAAACTGTATCGACTAATAATCAAGGTGCTTCAAACTCTGGAATTTTTCTATCGATCACGTACTTAAACAACTAGAACGTCTTCATTTTTATACTCCTTTATGCCATCATACCGTTGGCACTTACCAAAGGAATTCCTCCAATCTACCCGTTGGACGGAATCAATCAAGAAGATCATTCGAGCTATTAAAGGAACCTGACGATAGCCCATCAATCCTGTTCGCCCATACAATCAGGATCTTGGTTTCTAAGAATAGAACATTCCAAGAATATTTCGTCGACCACCAGATCTTCAATCGATCTAGAAATGAATAAAAGAATCCGTTATATTTATCCAACCAAGAGATCTTCTCCAGAGGATAGGAATGAATCCTCAACCATATACTTCGGCTCTGGATTTCCTTCGTCACTGGATTAGAAAGACTGTCAATGAGAATAGTCTTGAGTCTTGAGTCTTGAGTCTTGAATCTTGAATCTTGAGTCTGGAGAGCTGAGTCTGGTTATCAACAAGTCTTCAGACTTTAAACAGACGGTCTCCAAAGATCCAGACTAGACTGATAGAAACGTTTTGTCAGCTTCAAAATATTCTGGAAAAATTTCTCCAACAATCTCCCCATTTTTTATGGTGACAAAACTTTCCTGTAGATTTGAACAACTTTGACCTGCAAAAACATTTCTCAAGCAATATGGCTATCTCATAAAGATTAATAAAACAACCAGACTCTGCATCCACAGAAAATTGGTTAGTCTTTCATGAGTAATACCATATAACAACACTTGATATAAATGCAAACAGTCAAGCATCAAAATCCACAGCCAATTCAGTCAAATTCAAGTTCACACCCAAGTTCACTCAAGTCATACTCAAAAACAAACATAACCACAAAAAAAAATTTAAAGTCAAGGTTTAAAGTCGGTTGTTCAAATTGCTTCTCCCCCTTTTTGTCATCATTAAAAAAAGGTGAGAAAGGAGTCAGGTTTGCTTGGGAATGCGCACGATCTAGAAATCTCCCATCGACTGGACTATGCCTTCTAGCCTCTTCAAGTCTTCCCTTAGCTGAGCTACCTCCTCTCCTTTGGCATTGGCTTGAAGTTGTAGAGCGAGGTCTTTCATTTTGTCCTCCGGGGTAACTGAAGATGTTTGTCCAGCATTCTTTATGGCTTGAATTTCACAGTCCAGAGCATAGATTTGGCCCCGCATTTCCAAAAGAACATCCAGAATACGACGAAAATCTGCAGAATTGTCCGTCTGTGTACTTGCATTTGCTTTCTTGGATGGAGTGAATGCAGACGATGGCGCTTCTGTATAATCTTGCAGATTTGGTGTCGACGTATCGTGTCCTTCTTCAGGTAATTGAGAGGCCTGAAACTCATCTGGATCTGCTGGAGATTGTCTTAGACCTTCACTATTGGCAGCATGAGGTGTGGACCTTTCTTGCTCGCCAACTCCCCCTGTCTCTAGGACATCAAAAGGGGAAGAGTGATGATCATGCTCTTCTGTATCTTGATTCCCCTTTTCTCCAGATTCAGCTGCAGACTTTTCTTTCTCTTCTTCTCCTTCTTCTTCAGCTTCTTTCTCCTTCTCTCTCTACTCTTCTTCTTCTCTGTTCTTGGCTTGCTCCTCTTCTTCTCTCCTTTCTTCTGAAGTTCTGTCGATTGAGGTACAGAATGTCTGGTCCTTATCAAGGCAGTGATTGTGAGATCTTCCTCCTCATCTTCATCCTCCAAGATGAGAGTTTTCTTCTTTTTGGATGGGGCACCAATGGCCTCCTTCCCTTTTCTCTTTGAAGCAGACGGTATTGGAGTCTTCACTCTGAATTTCTCCATTGCCTTGGAAAGTTCTTTTAGACGCATCTTCGTCAACATCTTCAAACCTACCACCATCTTATCGCACGGTCGAACACAAAGTGTGTGTGGCGGTTCAATATTCACGTGTCTGAAGATTTTGGTCACCAGACCTGGATAAGGCAATTGTCCCTTGTCCTTAGACATTGCTCTGTACATGTGAAAGAGAATAGTGTGAGGGAGAGAGAACTTCTTCCCTGAGTTGATTGCGTACATCAATTTTGTCTCGGAATTAGACACATCAGTCTTTGATGTAGACTTGGGCCTTATGCAATTGATCACAATTTTGTGCAGCACAACATTGATGGCACGCATCCTTGAATAAATGATTCTTCCCTCGATATCTCTATCTTTGACAAGTTCCATTGAGGCACGAGCAACTGAGACTTTGACTGGTTGATAACGTCCTCATTCAACTCCAATTATGTCCGCCAACATATCCACGTCTACCACATAATCCTGGTCTCTAATACTGAATGATATTCTATTCGCATCTAGAAAGCTGAGATTCGAATAGAAATATGCTGTTAATTGCGCATAACCGTTTGTGGTATCGGTGCAGAATTGCTCAAGTTGAAGCAGTTTGAACTTCTCCCTTAAGTTCACATTAACGGCATCCAAAAAATCGAAATAGACACTGCTAGGGTTTATCACCCCTCGTTTCAGCAGTCTGAAGAACAAATTCTCCTGTTCCTCTGATTTAAATAACTCCATTCTCTTTCCCTTCACCTTTGCAGCAATACCCATTCTAGGTTGAAAATCACTGAACATTTTATCATCGTCATTTCCTTCAGTCGAATTAGGTCCCGACATACGAGGGTCACTGGGAATATTCGCAAGTGCTTCCTCTTCGGTGAGATCGAAATGGGTAAGTCCCTCCTTCATTCTCTGTGGTCCCCTGTTCGCGATTCTTGAAGACTTCCTCGAAGAAGACATCCTTCCTTGTCGCTGAAAGATTCCTTTACTTGCTTTCCCAAGAAAAGATGACAACTTTCTCGTAGATGAACACGAAGTAGAAACCGGATTGGGAGGAGAATGCCTTTTAGGGTTTTGAAGATTGGATGAAAAAGAAAACTGTATATATATAACTCAGTTTTGAAAAGGGAAGTTCAATCGGCACAAGGAAAGTGTACGAACACTTCTTTTTAAAATCATTAACTGCCAAAATTAATCCTTTTGAAAAGACAAGATTTCGTTTTTCACGGAGACTACAAAATAACTGAACAAAAGATCATACCTTTTTGAGTTTAGATAAGATAGCAACTTACAGTCTATAGCCATCAATGTCTGAGTCTGAGGATTTAGAGTCTGAGAGATTAGAGACTGATGAATTAGAGTCTGATGATCATCAATTTTCTAAGTCTGAGGGTTGGAGAGTCTCTAGACTTTAACTTCTTCGAGCTTCAAAATGTTGAGTCTGGAACGGATAAAATCGAATTGATTTTTCTCCAAAGGCTTTGTGAATATATCCGTTAGTTGAGTCTTTGAATCAACAAATTGAATCGAGATTTCTCCATTTTGAATATGATCTTTAATGAAGTGATGTCGAATCTCTATATGCTTTGCTCTTGAATGAAGAATTGGATTTTTGGTGAGATTGATTGCGCTGGTGTTGTCACATTTGATTTCTGTGCATGAGTTTTCGATCCCAAAGTCTTGTAGCTGTTGTTTTATCCATAGAATTTGTGAACAACAGCTTCCAAAAGCTACATACTCTGCTTCTGTTGTTGAGAGAGCCACAGTGCTTTGTTTCCTTGAAAACCAAGACACTGTCCTGCTTCCAAGCAATTGGCAAGTTCCTGAGGTACTCTTTCTATCGACTCTGCAACCGGCCAAATCTGCGTCTGAATATCCCATAAGATTAAAGTCTCCCTCCTTGGGATACCAAAGACCGATGCTTGAAGATGAAGCAACGTATTTAATAATACGTTTTGCAGCACTGAGATGGGATTCTCTAGGATCTGATTGAAACCTAGCACAGATGCAAACACTCAACAAAATGTCAGGTCTAGAAGCAGTAAGATAGAGAAGTGAACCAATGATGCTTCTGTACAGCTTTTGATCAACTTTCTTCCCTTCTTCATCTTTGTCTATCTTCAAAGAACTTGACATTGGTATATCAGTCTTTTTGCAATTTTCCAATCCAAACCTTTTGACAAGATCATTAGCATATTTTTCTTGGTAAATGAAAGTTCCTTCCTTCAATTGCTTTACTTGAAGACCAAGAAAGAATGTTAATTCTCCCATCATACTCATTTCAAACTCATCCTGCATAGACTAAGAAAATTTCTTGCATAGACTTTCATTAGAGGATCCAAAAATAATGTCATCCATATATATTTGAACGAGTAAAAAGCTTTTGTTTTCCTTTTTGATAAATAAAGTAGTATCTACTTTACCTTTGACAAAATCATTATGTAATAAGAACTTACTTAGTCTGTCGTACCAAGCTCGAGGTGCTTGCTTTAAACCATACAAGGCATTTTTCAGTCTGAAGACTGAGTCTAGCTTCTTTGGGTCTTTAAACCCAGGTGGTTGTTCCACATATACTTCCTCTTGGATAAATCCATTTAGGAAAGCACTCTTGACATCCATTTGGAATAACCTGAAATTTTTATAACAAGCAAACGCAAGTAATAGTCGAATAGCTTCTAACCTTGCTACAGGAGCGTAAGTCTCATCATAGTCTATTCCTTCTTCTTGCGTGTATCCTTTGGCCACGAGTCTTGCTTTATTTCGTACGACTTTTCCTTTTTCATTCATCTTGTTTCTGAACACCCATTTGGCTCCAATAACAGTTTTACCTTTTGGTTTATATGTCAATTCCCAGACATCATTAATGTTGAACTGTCTGAGCTCTTCTTGCATAGCTTCGATCCAGCTTTCATCAGATAAAGCTTCTTCTATGCTTTTTGGTTCAATTTCAGAAATGAGAGCCACAGCACTAGACTCTTCACGTCTTTTAGATCTGGTGCGAATTCCTTCATTAATTTCGCCGATAATGAGATCTTTAGGATGACTGGACTTGTGCTTCCAGTTACTAGTTGATTTGTCTGGATGATGATCTCTTTCTTTATTTGAATCTTCATGAACATCTTGATGCTGGTCTTTCAGAGTCTGAGTTACTTCTTGAGTTTTGAGCTTTGTAAGGTCTGAAGCAGGTTCAGATTCTTCATACTGAGTCTGACTTGATTCATCTTGCATAGAGTCTTTAAATTTGACATTCATTGACTCCTCCAAAGACTGGCTCTTCTTGTTATAGACTCTGTAGGCTTTGCTTGATGTAGAATATCAAAGGAAGATGCCTTCATCTGATCTTTCTTCAAACTTACCAACTCGATCTCCAATACTCTGGGTTCTGGTTGGTCCGAAGAGATCCATATGCAGCAATTGTAGTACATGATTAGTAGAGACACGATTTATTGGCTTAAATGAATCTCTTACCTGCTTTCCCAGAATACATGGTGTGCATGAATTGGACTTTTGGTATGGTAATTTGGGTAGACCTCAAACAAGCTGTTTTGATGAGATTTTGGCTAATTGCTTCATGTTGACATGACCAAGCTTTCTGTGCCATAAGCTTGCTTCATCTTGAATTGAGATTAGACATTGTGATTCATTTAGTTTCATGTCTAAGAGGTAGATATTTCCATGTCTTCGACCCATGAAAGACTGAGTAGAGTCTTTACTGATTCCAGAGCATATTCCTTCTTGAAAGGAAATCTTGAAACCAGTATCACACAATTGGCTAATGTTGAGAAGATTATAGTTGAGTCCTTCCACTAGAGAAACGTTGCTTATTGTGAGATTTCCAATTTTCACAGTTCCAAATCCCACAATGCTTCCTTTGCCGTTTCCTCCAAATGAAACATTTCCACCATTTACTTGAACAAGCTTTATGAAGCAATTTGAGTCTCCTGTCATGTGTCTTGAACATCCGCTGTCAAGATACCACTTTACCTTTTTCTTGACGGAGACCTGAATTTAAAAGAAAGTCTCAAGTTTTCTTTGGTACCCAAATTTTCTTGGGTCCTTTGGTGTTAGTAGGATAAACATTATTAGGCCATACTTTCTTAACATGCTTCCAAACCATTGGACACTCTTTTTCAAAGTGATCCCGATGTTACACTTTGAACACCTTAGAGCATTTCGACCTACGTAGACTTTACAAAAACTTTCTTGAAATGATTTTTGTAAGCCCTCTCGACGGTCTTTTCTTAATTCTTTCTTTTATTTTAGGAAAATCAATCAATGGAATTGTTTCCGCATTTGTCATGCCTAGACCAGACTTATTGAAGTAAGGTCTTTGAACCGAAAGAACTTTTTCAAGTTTTTCGGATCCTATCGAAAATTTCTTTGAAATATTTGATAAGTCAATTTTTAAGAAAACATTTTCTTTCAAAAGATTATCTTCTTTTTCTTTAAGAGTAGAAACATTCAAGTCTAAACTTTTAACTCTTTCTTCTAAAATTTTTTCCTTTTGCTTTAGAGCTGAGTTTTCTTTTTAAGTTCGAAAATCCTTTTGAGAGAAGTTTTAAGACTAAAACACAGTTCATCAATGTATTTAGAGACTTTGACAGGAATTTTAAAATCACTTACCTTAAATTCACTGTCTGAGTCTGATCCAGAATCTGAGTCTAAGTCTGAATGTGCCATCAGACATATGTTAGCATATTCATTATCACTTTCTTCACACTCTGTATCACTCCAGGTTTCGGCTTTGAGAGCTTTTCGAAACTTCTCAGCTTTTCCTCTTTTCTTCTTCAGAAGAGGACAGTTGGGTCTGATGTGTCCCTTTTTCTTACATTCGTAGCAGACTACATCTTTGTTTGGTTCCTCATCATCAAGACTTGGTCTGCTGTCTCTGGAAACTTTGTTTCTTTGAGTTGAACCTTCTACCTTTTCTATTCAGTTTTCTGAATCTTCTTATCATGAGAGCAAGCTCCTCGTCGTCCATATCATCTCCTGAATCTGTATCATCAGAATCATCATTTGATTTTAATGCAATGGATTTCTTACCTCTTGGATCTTCGTCTTCATTAATTCGTTCCACTTCATAAGACTGAAGAGTTCCAATCAGCTCGTCGACAGATAGAGGCATAATTCTTTGTGTCTCTCTTATTGAAGTCTTTATATGATTCCAATCCTTGGAGAGTCCACGCAGTAGCTTGTTCACCTTCATGGGATCAGAAATTTTTTGTCCTTGGTTCTCAAGACCATTGACAATATCCGTAAAACGACTAAACATGCCGTTATAGATTCTCCTGGTTTCATTTTGAAGGCTTCATATTGACCGAGGAGAATGTTAATTCTGGTCTCCTTCACTGATCTGTTCCTTCATAGGTGATATGTAATCTGTCCCATACTTCTTTTGCTGTAACACAAGAAGATATTCTGTTATATTCAGTTGGAGACAAGGCACAATATAAAGAGTAAATTGCTTTTGCATCGAGTGCTTGTCTCTTGTTTGTCTCTTCCTGAGTCATTCCGCTGGTCTCAACAGTTTCTTTCCCTCTTTCAGAGACTGATGCAGCAGTAGGAGTGATTCCTCTTTCCATAACGTCCCATTTCAGAGGATCCTTTGATCGTAGGAAAGCTTTCATCTTGTTCTTCCAGATGTTGTAATCCTTTCCATCAAAATAGGGTGGTCTGGTATTGCTTTGCCCTTCCACCAGCCCTGGTGCTAGCATACTAGCCATGGATCTTTTACTCTGAAGTAAAACACTTCAAATAAAGTAAGAACGCGAGCTCTGATACCAATTGATATAGCTAGTACGAGTACCTAAAGGGGGTGAATAGGTATATAAAAGATTTTTCTTAATAATTGCACAATACTTAAATAGTTGAAGGATTTGCGACAAGTAATAATCAACGTAAGACTGAGTAAAGGAAAGAGAGAATTGAACACGCGGTTTATAGTGGTTCGGCTTGATTCAAGCCTACGTCCACTCTTCTGCACTGACAGCCAATTGGCTGGATTCCACTATGAACAAAGAGATGTTACAGTGTTGATCTTCCTTGATTTCTAGATGTAGATGATCTACCACACTCGCTTAAGGTATCACCAAGTATAGACACTCTCTGTGTATACAATTTCTCAAACTGTATCGACTAATAATCAAGGTGCTTTAGACTCTGGAATTTTTCTATCGATCACGTACTCAAACAACTAGAACGTTTTCCTTTTTATACTCCTTTATGCCATCATACCGTTGGCACTTACCAAAGGAATTCCTCCAATCTACCCGTTGGACGGAATCAATCAAGAAGATCATTCGAGCTATTAAAGGAACCTGACGATAGCCCATAAATCCTGTTCGCCCATACAATCAGGATCTTAGTTTCCAAGAATAGAACATTCCAAGAATATTTCGTCGACCACCGGATCTTCAATCGATCTAGAAACTAATAAAAGAATCCGTTATATTTATCCAACCAAGAGATCTTCTCCAGAGGATAGGAATGAATCCTCAACCATATACTTCGGCTCTGGATTTCCTTCGTCACTGGATTAGAAAGACTGTCAATGAGAATAGTCTTGAGTCTTGAGTCTTGAGTCTTGAATCTTGAATCTTGAGTCTGGGGAGCTGAGTCTGGTTATCAACAAGTCTTCAGACTTTAAACAGATGGTCTCCAAAGATCCAGACTAGACTGATAGAAACGTTTTGTCAGCTTCAAAATATTCTGGAAAGATTTCTCCAACAAGACCAAGGCAAGATCTTTCACTTGCTCCCTCCCTCCCTCTCTCTCTGAATTGGTTTCTCCCCTACCTACAAAGGAATGAAATAAAGTATTTTATGACAATCATGTATTTTCTAATGTATTCTTTGGCAATTGCATAGACCTTAAAGAGATGAAACTAACACAAACATGAACATGACCCCCCAAAAACAAGAAAAGAAACTCACGACTCTTTTGCTATAATAAAACTAAGTCCAAATTTGCCCAAAATAAACTCATAACTCTTCTACTCTATTCCCCAAACCTTTCAACATCTTCTTCTTCAAGCACACCTAGAAAACCCAAAGTATTGCTTACTAATTCAAGAACATCAACACTCCAACCACGAATATTATGCTTCACTTCATTGGAGCTCTACACATATTCAACTGTCATTATTTGCTCTAGACTTACGCTTCACAACCATATCACGGAACAAGGATATTTGGACTCAAATGAAAAGAAATCTCACGAAAATGTTGGAATCAATAGTGAGAAGCCATGAGCAAGACGCTACTGGCTGCAAATCATCGGATGGTGTCAATCAATCACAATTACCTAGAGGTGTCAAGGAGAAGAGGCAAAAAGGCCCAAAATCACACTTTATTCAAGCGACCATGGAAACTCTTAGCCTCACTCAATGTGAAAGCACAAGCGAGACAAAAAGGCAAAAGCCATCGATTGCGTGGAAAGCCAGTCAATCACAGTTACCTTGAGGCGTTGAGAAGATATGCTCGTGCAATAGATGAGGGCCTAGGGTTAATGACGACAAGTGGACAGAGTGGACACCTCCAAGTGGACGGAGTGGATGTTAGCGAGAGGACGGAGTTAGAGTCGGAGTCAACAGTGGTAGGGAAGATGGAGTCGGAGTCGATGGTGAGGTGAGCGACGATGTGAGGTGCAAGAAGACGGAGTTGGAGTCGACGGTGACAGGGAGGATGGAGTCACAATCGATGTTGAGGTGAGCGATGATGTGACCAGCGAGAGAATATAGTTGGAGTCAATGGCGAGATGAGTGGCGATGTGCCTAAGGTTTTTGGTTGAAGTGTCGCTCTATTGAGGAGGATGAACACCCAAATGTGTTTTGTTGAGGGAGGTTGCCCAAAGTCTCTTCTATTGAAGAGAGGAAGAAATTAACTTGTTTTCTTTTTCAAAAATAGAAAAGTTAAAAATTTTAACTTCTAATTTATGCTCCATATCTTTTTCTGGAATAGAAATCTATTCCACAAATAAAAAAATGAAATTGCATTACCAAATGGATTTTTGTTCCAAATCTATTCTAGGGAACAGAAAATAAAGAAATAAAGAAACATAAATTTTGTCTTGGGCGCCCTTGATTTTTAGTTGACGTGTCACAAAAGGCAAAAACCTCGAGATTAGGGTATCCAATTGTGACAAAGCCTATTTCTTGAAAAAGTTTCATTTTCATCTCTTTTTCATTGGCCTTTCATTTGTAGATAGTTTTCTAGCCATTTTCATCAAAACCCAAAAATGTCAAAAAGTTGACTTTGGTCAACCCATTGATCAAAAATCAACCTATGGTAAAAATTTGGCTTTTTGCATAAAAGTTTCCAATTAGTCCTAATTTCACTTTGGCCACAATATTTTTCAAAAAATTCAAAGTTTTGATCATAAAATCAACATTTTGAGGATAAGTCACTAAATGATTAACTTTTGGTCAACACTTTGACCCCAAAAATTGAAAAATATAAAAACTCAAAAATCATCTCATTTTAGCTTTGGTATTGAAGATTTAAAAAAATCAATTTAAGGACCTCATTTTTTGAAATTTTCAAATTAGGTTGGAATTAATCAAAAATTAAGTTACTTTCTTTCTAATTGTATTTTGACTTAACTTCTTTTACAACATTTGATCTAGAGGCCATTTAAAGATCACTCGAGTGACCATTTTGGTGATTTGGCATATCTTGGAAAAAATTGCCATTTTCAACCGCAATGAGGGGTCTTGATCGGTTCTTTGTGGTTTACAAGATTTTATCTCTAATCAACTCATTTTCCACAACTAAATCCAAGTTTAGGATCAATTTTGAAATTTACTTGGGAATTTTTCGATTTGATGGATTTTGCTTACTTGAACTATGGAAAGTTAGGCTAATGAGCTTCAATTGGTATAATTCAAGTTGTCTAGACTAAGGTTTAAGTTGATAGGTTGAGGTTTAATTTTGTCATTAGCCCTTAATGAATTTTGACATAAAGTTAGTCCCATCATTCTAGTGTTAATTTGGATGCATCAAGCCATCATGAACATAAGTAATTGAATCAATTGATATCTTGTTGTATGAATTAGAGTCAATTTCAAGTAATTTGGTTTTTGAGGATGGGATTGTGCAAATTATGTTAATCGGCTAGAAATTCTAAATTCATGCACCCATTGAGTTTAAGCATGATTTTCAATATTCTTGAGGTGATTAAGCCAATTAAAATCAATTTAGATGTTTTTGAGAGATTTGCTTGGTTTAATTTAAATGAATTTGGATAGTTTCTTCCCAAATTAGCCTATTTCTCTCCCAAATGTGCAAAAATTCTTTACGATTAGGTCTCTCTAGGACTAAATTGCATGAAATTTAGTCAAAAACTGACCTAACTAATCAAAATCAATTCACCTAACCAATCAAAATCAGTTCGAACCAATTAAAACCTATTCAAGCTAGTCTAATTGGCTCGGCCGACTTTTGATAGGAAATGGCCGGTTTAGCCATTTCCAACAATGCTCAAGTGGCTAGCAACCACCCTAGTTGCCCAATACTATGGTCAACTCTCCCATACCCCTCTTACACAAAGATGATGGAATTGTGCTTTCTAAATTTGCTAGATTGCTCCAAAGTGTTGTGTCACAAATCCTGATTATTGAAGTTAAGCTAATTAGGAGACATGCTTAGGGATTAAGCATTAAATTTCAGCCATTCATCGACGATTAATCCTAACCACTCATCTAGACATGTCATTGATCCATATGATCATCTTTAAACCCATAGGATTTAGCCTTGATCAAGAAGGAACAACATGAGCCCTTGGATCAGTCTAAGGGCCCAAATTTGATCTTGAGATAAAGTATAAAACCATTTTTCCTCCAAAATTGAGGAGGGTTGGTCACTTCTTCAAATCTCTCTCTCTCTCTCTCTCTCTCTCTCTCTCTCGACCACATGCTGAGGAGAACTACCATAATCAATTGATCAGCAACCTCCATCGGTGAATCTTCATTACGACTAGCTCCTCCATGACGTCCCCTCTTCCGTTGTAAGACTTGCAAAAGTTTTTTGTCACTGGCTAGCTTTGATCAAGGTCATTTCCTCTCAAGTGAATCGGCCGATTCTCACACCGGTGAGAAAATCAGCAAGTTGATCAACTCACAACAATGGTTTGATGTTTACTCCTGGTGGTCTAATCATCCCTCAATGCTTGTCATTGAGTTATTAAACTAATGTTGGCCAGCGATCTTCCAAAATTTCAACGATCAACCTCTAATCCTCTAAACTTTATTTGCATATCATTTTCGTCCAATTGAGCTTGATCAAATTACCTATTCACTTTTATTTCTTGCAATTGTAATCTAGATCTCACAAGGAGCTTAGATCAATCATTCCTCAAAGTTCATAGCTGGCCGACCTAGCTCATTCGAGCCTAAAGAATAATCACAACAAGGTAAACCTCGAATCATGAATATGATGAAGAGAGATTGCAATAGGCAACCAGGGCTAGGAATCATACTTAGGTTGCGATCTATGTTTATATGAATGATATGAATGATTGAGGATGATATTTGGTGATATGTTAAGGTTTAATGATGATACTATAGCTCAATGATGCATTGTTGATGGTTTTGTGAAAATTGAAATTCTCATATGACCAACTTGATTGATGACTTGATATGAGTTGTTAAATGAGCTTATTCAGCTTCAATGCTTTCATGATATTTGAAATAAATTTGACAAGCTTTCCAACGATATATAATGTGCATGATTTGATTGTCATTTGCCTTGTCAAATTATCATCACAATATCAATGTTTGATCATGGAATTCGGATGACAGATTAGACTGATTTGCTTAACATCTTCAATTGAGCTTATAGATGACTTTGAATATCTTTGATGCCTTATAATGATTTATAGAGGATTTAAGAGGTTTTTGTGGACATCTTGTTTGTTAGATTTGATTGTTGTTTGCTAGGTCAAATGATTTTTAAAAAATCGAAGTCGGATTTGGAAAGTTGACATGCTCTTTTTGATTGTTCTGTTTTTGTGACCATTGCTATCTGTCGATTTTCCACGATTTTTTTTTGTGTGTGTACATTCTTAACTCAATGCCTCAATGAAAGCTATTCATTAGGTTCATATCTACCACATATAAAATTTCCATGATGATCAAAACACATTTACTTAGGTCGATTGCCTTTAGAACATCCATGCTCATTGTTGTGATTTTGTTCTATTGATTGGTCTATCCACATTCCCTGATTTTTGTAAAATAATACACTATCATGCCCCAAACCTCGAGTGTGTGCACATTCCTCGGTGATCGATAAAACTTGTGATGTCCCAAGACGTGTCGCCGACCCAATCGATTATGCACATGTGGAAGCGTATAATAATCCCCAAACAACACTCAACATGAGATAGAAAAACAGGATAACAATTTCACAAAAAATGACACTTTCATAAACAAACTAGTCTGTCTACAAAAAGATTGGCTTTCAAAAAGAAAGTTGTCCTATGACCTACTAGTCGGCACATTTGCCGATCCTTCAAACTCCACCTCCACAGGCTCGAGGGCTTTGGGTCCTGTATAACCCCATCAGGTGGGTTAGTTGAACCCTCACCTGGAGTGGCATTAACCATAATGGCGGGGATATTGAAACCCTGAAGGGGACCTTCCCCATACCCATTGAGCCCATGGCAAAATCATGCCCTAAATCAATGAGGTACCCTCTGAGGTAAGCCCTCATCAACCCAGATAGTGGTCATAATAAGCTCATAGATCTAGTGACTCCCGGAGACAGGAATGTCAATACTCCACTTAGTAACCCCCTAAGGTTGTCCAAAACAAACCGAAGGGATCGCCATCTAAGAACTTGAAAAGATTGAGCCCACAATGGGGTGAGATAATGTCTCAGCAAGTTCACCCCCTAAACATCGACTAGGAAGGAAATACACTTAGAGGTAGTCTAACCACACATCATAGATGACTCACCTCGCCTCAGTCCCTTCCTGCATGCCAGTATAGTTTATATCACAAATGCATATAACAAATGCACACATTAATTGGAACGTCTCACTCAATCTCAATCAATCACATGAGTCCCGATTATAGGGCTAAATCATTAAGACATGTCCTATTTCGTGCCACACAATTTTGTCCCATAATCTAGCACATCTATCTCAATCAATCACGTGTTTCATTTAATTACAGCCCTTAGGGCATGGCCTACTCAACATTGGGCGGTCTTCTGGTGTAACTAGGCATTATCTCACCCCATTGAGCATAGCAACGTCTACATGAGATGGCAATCCTGAATGAGCATCGGTTTAGCCTCTATTGCAACCGGCATCTTTTGTCCAAGGGCATCCCATACAGGGGCACGTCCGGCGTAAATGCTCACGACGGGTTCTCATACCAATCATGCACACATCCAATCCCGGACAAGGACATCATGCATTGCACTCAAATGCCTCAATTAAAATAATGAACTTGGCCCATTTTTTTCGTATTAAAAATACTCGGTGAAAATATTCGTATGTGGGTACATGGTCTGATCGAACTTGAAAAATTGATATCATTTCTTTTAAAATCCCACTATTTGATATAGTATCTAAAAACATTTTCGGTATCAAAACCCGACACCCGATATTTTCTAATTAAATACCAAAATTTCCTAATTTTGAAATAAATACTAAAAATCACAATCACAACTCAATTTGCACAATTTATCATTCAATTGCATAAACTAAGCACACCACCGCAATTAACACGAAATTCCGGTCACCGGCTATCTCGATATAATTTTTGGAAAATATTAAATAATTAAATAAATTAAATATTAATTAAATAAATGCATACTTAGGCCGGAAATGCTAATCTAACCACCTAAACGAGCCTAGATAAATAATGCATCTATCTATATAAATAGTACAATCTATTTAGCCCTTAACTAATCTAATCTAACCGCCTAGCAATCATAATTAAGCAACTAAATTACTAATCCATCTAAACTAACTATCTAAGCCATACTTAGCATAATTTAATTAACCATTAAGTATAATTAACCTCCTAAGCAAGGTTTAGTAAGTAAACTCACTAGATTAACGGGCTAGTGAATCCATGGCGATGGCAACATGATGGCAAGCAAAACACAAGCTTATGGCAACTCAAAACGAGGTTCAAATGGGCTTGGAAACAGCCCATGAAGCTCATAGCTGGGTTGTGAGGTTCGGCTTTGGTTGTGGCTGAAGGGAGTAGTTTGAGTGGCTAGGATGGCAGCGAGAGAGGGCTAGGCTACGGCGGTGGGTCCAAGTAGGGTCTGAGGGCTGTTGGACGACGACGAAGGAGCTCAGGTGGAGCTAAATGACAGCTAGGTGATCGGGTAGCAGCTCGAGTGGATAGGGGCATGTGGACGGTTGCTCGTGGGCATGTGGGTTGGCGTGCAACGGCAATGATTGGTGACGGCTCGATGAGGCACAACGGCGCTCGGACGGGCAGCAAGGGCAGACAAAGAGCTGCAGCTTGCTTTCTCTGGTTTTCTTGAGCTCTCAATAATCACAACAATGGAGAAAGGGGAGCAAATAAGAAGATAGGGAGGAGCTATAGTTTGAGGGGGCCCAAATGGTCTCAAAAGTCTTCTAAAAATATCTAAATACTCATCACAATTGCCCCATTAGTTGCTGCCTCATCCTCAGCCTCTTTTCCTTCACAAATCTTTTCTAACAAGCCATGGAAAAAGCTGAAATGTTACACCCCCCTTGGACCTACAAATTTGTGACATTTCCCCTTCAATTTCATTCAATTCCAACTCAATTGGACTCAAATTGGTGCCTATAAATTTAGCCAAGGTGTCCACATCACATTCCACATTTTTCCTTATCCATTGAACTAACTTGACGGTCAAAAGTGTGCTAAAAAACCAGTTCTCTCTCAAAAACACCCAACTTTGGATTTTAGAAAACTTGGGATACAGAAAAACTTTCAGATGATAAGTCGACATTCCTTAAATAAATCATGACATGACAGAATTTTCAATTTTTGAAAACGGGTTCAATTTCACATTTAATTTCAACCGGATGCAATTTTAGCGTGACCTAATCTACCAATTAGCTTTTAAAAAAATTTAGCGCATTTAACTAGTGGTCGATTATTTTCAAACCACATTGTACATCTTCGATTAATTAGCAACTCTTAGTTGTTGTGAAAATCTTGAGATTTCAAATATGGGCACATGGTACAGAAATGACAGAAAAATTAGTTTAATGCCTTTCGACAAAATTTTTGCAATTAGGTGCAATCACACACTTTTTAATCACATACCTCAGTCGAATCGACTTATATTCAATCTCTGATCGATTTTGAAAGTGCTATATTGACCCTTGCAAATTAACACGGTCAAGCAATCGATTTCTGGTCGAATTCTCAAGTCTATTGTGTTTGAATTCCTTAACGGCTTTACCTAATAGATTAGTTATCTCGTAAGTGATTAGCTCAAAGAAAAAAAATATAGGTGCGTTGATGAAAAGCTTAACTCATTTAATTGAAAACAGAATCAGAAAATCAGGATGTCACAACTCTTCCCCTCTTATAAAAATTTTGTCCTCGAAATTTAAACCATTACAAATCTTAAACAAAAATGTGGGAGTATTGTCGTGTCATCGAGTCTTCACTTTCCCAAGTTGCTCTTTCTGTCCCGTGGTGTTGTCAGACCACTTTGACTAACGGGATCATCTTGGTGCGTAGAATCTATTCCATTCAATCCACAATCTAAACCGGTCTCTCCATGTACAAAACTTTGTTGTCCACGTCCAATTCTTCAAAATTCAACACATGGGTTGGGTTAGGTTCATACTTCCTCAACATTGACACCTGGAAGATGTCATGTACTTGCGTTAATCTCGGCAGTAATGCAAGAAGATACGCTAGAGTCCCTATTCTTTCCAAAATCTCGAAGGGAACTACGTACCTCAGACTCAGCTTCCCTTTCTTACCAAAGCGTGAATTACCCCTCATTGGTGACACTTTCAGAAAGACGTGTTCACCAACTTCGAATTCTAATGCTCTCCAATACTTATCTGCATAGCCTTTCTAGCGGCTTTGAGTGATCTTTAATCTGTCTCTGATAGCTGTAACTGCATCCACTGACTGTTGAACAAACTAGTGTTCTACACGCTCTGCCATACAATGCTTCAAACGGTGCCATCTGAATACTCTACTAGTAGCTATTGTTATAGGCGAACTCAACGTGATGAAGCTATTCCTCCTAGCTTCCTTTGAAGTCTAGCACACACACTCTCAACATATCATCGAGAGTCTGAATTGTCCTTTTAGATTGGCCATCTATCTACGGATGTTAAGCCATACTGAATTGCAGCTTCATTCCTAAGGCAATTTGCAAGCTTTTCCAAAAGGCAGCTATAAATCTCGGGTCTTTATTAGATGTAATCGTCACCGGTGCTTCATGCAAATGAACAGTCTAACGTATGTACAATTCTACATACCTATCCAATGCAAAGTCCTTTCATATAGCGATAAAGTGAGCCGACTTTGTCAATCTGTCGACCATAACCCAAATGGAATCATTACCCCCTATGACTCCTTGGTAAGCCCATCACAAAATCCATCGTGATGTGTTCCCATTTCCACTCAGGAATCTCAAGAGGTTGCAAAAGTCCTCCCGGCTTACAATGCTATGCCTTCACTTGCTAACACGTCAAATATTTGGCAACATACTTGGCGATATCCACATTCATATCAATCCATCAATAGTGTTAACGCAAATTTTGATACATTTTTGTATTGCCTAAATGAATGCTGTAACTGCTACGATGGGCTTCTAACAAAATCTCCTCCTTAAGCTCTGCATCGTTAGGTACACACAATTGTCCACAAAACCTTAGTGTTTCGTCATAAAAAATTTGGAAGTCAGCCTTTCTCTTTTCAATATCTTCTTTCAGGATCTTCTGAATCTTTGGGTCTGTCAACTGAAGAGTCTTGATCCTTATTGGTACTTTCGATTCAATTCTAAAGGTGGCCATAAGATTTGAAAGGTCGCCTACCTCAAACTTGAAAATCGAATCTTGAGCTCCTTCAAGTAAGATCCACTCCTTGACCATTATTTGCACAACTGAAGACTTTTGACTCAGCACATTTGTGACCTTATTAGCCTTTCCAGGATGATACAAGATGTCACAATCATAGTCTTTGAGAAGTTCCATCCAACGACGTTGTCTCATATTCAATTCCTTCCATGAGAATAAATACTTGAGACTTTGATGATCTGTAAAGATCTGAAACATTTTTTCACACAAATAATGTCTCTAAATCTTTAGAGCAAAAGATAATTGCCATGAGTTCTAAATCATGCATCGGGTAATTCAGCTCATAAGGTCTCAACTGACGGAACGCATATGTAACGACTTTGCCATGCTGCATTAACACGCAACTTAGTCCTTTGAATGACGCGTCATTATAAATCTCGTATCCTCCAGAACAAGATGGGATGGTCAACATTAATGCGGTAATCAGCTTCTGCTTAAGCTCTTGGAAACTACATTCGCGCTTATCTATCCACACGAACTTCTCTTCCTTCTTCAGCAACTGAGTCAACGGCAATGTTAATGCTGAAAATCCTTTCACAAGCCTTCTGTAGTAATCTACCAAACCCAAAAAGCTTATGATCTCTATCACTGTCATTGATCTTGGCCAGCTGATAACTGCTTTGATCTTGGTTGGGTTCCTTCCCCTAAAATCATGTGACCAAAGAATGCCACATGAGTCAATCGAAACTCGCATTTACTGAACTTAGCATACATTTCCTGATTCCTTAGAGTTTGGAGCACTGCCCTTAACTGTATTTTGTGCTCCTCAAGACTTCTCAAGTACACCAGGATATCGTCAATGAAAACTATCACAAACCAATCCAGATACTTGTTAAACACTCGGTTCATCAGATCCATGAAAGCAGTTGGGGCGTTCATTAAGCCAAACAGCATTATAGTGAACTCATAATGGTCATATCACGTACAAAATGTTGACTTGGGTATATCCTCCTTTATGGTCCTCAACTGATGATACCTTGTCCTCAGGTCGATCTTAGAGAATATCGATGCTCCCTACAACTAGTCAAACAAGTTGTCGATCCTTGGTAGTGGATACTTGTTCTTGATTGTCACCTGATTGAGTTAACGATAGTCAATGCACAAACGCAACGAACCATCTTTCTTCTTCACAAACAGAACTGATGCTCCACAAGGTGATGCATTGGGACATATGAATCCCTTATCTAATAACTCCTGCATCTACACCTTCAGTTCTTTCAACTCGATAACACCATCCGGTAAGGAGCCTTAGAGATTGGCTCCATCCCGTGGGGTCAACTCGATTACAAACTCGATCTCCCTTTCTAGGGGCAAACTAGGTAATTCCTTCGTAAACACATTTGGAAACTCTTGCACCATTACAATATCTTCGATCTTCAGCTCCTCAACTATCGTATCCATGACAATTGCCAAGTAACCTTGACAACCTCCGTCTAACAAACGGGTTGCCTTAAGCGATAAGATTAAGGTAATCGAAGGTCCTCCATCGACTCCCAATAAACTTGAAACTTTTTCCCGCTAATGGGTTAAGCTGAATCATTGCTTGATGAGCTAGTCCATGCCAATTATCACATCAAAGTCATACATGGCTAGGACTATCAAATTTGTTCTCTCTTCTCGCTCACTAATCACTAACTTGCAACCGGGATAGCCTATTGCATCAAACACCTTATCCTTTAACGGTGTAGATATACTAACCACCGACTCCAACATTTCAGGACTCAATCCTACCAACTTAACAAACTGCTCAATTATAAATGAATGAGTTGTACCAGGGTCAAATAAAGTATAAGCATCATGATCATTCAAGGAGACCATACCTGTGATCACATCAGGCAAGTCATTTGCCTATCCTTTAGTGACAACGTACACTCTTCCTTATGCTAGAGGTCTGTTTAGTCCACTCTGTTATGCATTCTGTGGCGCAGATCCTTGATTCTGACCCATCGACGGCGATGGCAGCAATTCTTGTCCATGTGACCCTGCTGGCCACATTCAAAGCAAGCACCCGGCCTAGAATGGCATGGGGCTGATCTATGTCACCTTCCGCAGAAGTGACATACTCCATTGTAGCTCAGTATTGACTTATCTACTCCACATTTCCTATTAAGTGGGACAGGATACCTTCCTTTGGTCATGAGTTTCTTCCCAAAGTGGTTTCCATCTCTGCTCGAGCTGAACCTTGACTTAGATGTAGCAACTTGCTCGCTCAGGTTCTTCTTTATCAGTTAAGCCCGTTCATATAAGTTGTTGTAGTCCTTCAGATTGAATAGTACTAAAGGATTCTTCAGCTCCAATTGAAAGCCATTCCTAAACCTCCAAGCTTTGTTCTCTAGATCTTCCACTAGTCTAGGGGCGTACGGCAATAACTTAGCAAATTTAGCCTCATACTAATCCACAGTCATCATCCCTTGACGGAGGCGTTGGAATTCCTCCATTTTCTGCTCTAGGGTTGTCAGAAAAGTATTTGCTATTAAAGGCTCCAAGGAAGGCGTTCCACACCAAAACCACACCTTCAGGGACTACTCTGCATCTGATGGCCCTCCACAAGTACTTGCATTACCTTGCAGCTGATACATTGCCAAGACAACTTTCTCCTCTTTAGTGCACATTAGTAATACAAAGGCTTTCTCCAAGTCTTGGATCCAGAGTGTTGTAGTGTTGGGATCTCCCGCACCGGTGAATCTCGGTGGGGTCAACTTCAGAAATTGCTCTACAAGCTTGTGCATCGGTCTCTTAATAATTACGTTCCCAAGTGGAACTTCGACAGGTGTCGCGGCAACAACAACAATAGTAGCAACTGCTGTAGCGGCAGCTATAGTGGCGGCAGCTTGATTTTAGGCATGTTGCCCCATCAAAGGTCTAAGAGTCTCAAGCGCTTGAACGATCCCATCGATTCTAGGATTTCTAGGGGCTGCTAACCCAGCACTAACTGGAGGTGATGCTACTCCACTCGTGTTGGCTTGAGCCTGCACCCTACCACGATCACCTCAAGTACCAACCCTTGTCGGCATCCTACACCAAGTCACTGGTCCTATGGTCCTCTTTTTAGGCGTTCTCTACTCTTCATCATTCATTATGTAGACTTTCTACGGAACATGTTCCCAATTCCATATAAAATTAGAGACTGAGTGATCCCCATAAAACAATCTACCAAATAGCTATTAATCACATGTATCATCATAAAATAAAGGTCATTCCTACTAATTATCCCATAAGCCATTGCACCTTATCACTCTAACCACCGACTAGCTCTGATACCATTTTGGGAGGGGATGTCATGCCCCGAACCTCGAGCGTGTGCACATCCCTCGGTGGTCAATAAAACTTATGACGTCCCAAGATGCGTCGTCGACCCAATCGATTATGCACATGCGGAAGCATATAATAATCCCCAGATAACACTCAAACATGGTATAGAAAAGCAGGATAAAAATTTCACAAAAACCACACTTTCATAAACAAACTAGTCTGTTTACAAAAAGATCAGCTTTTAAAAAGAAGCTATCTTACGATCTACTAGTTGGACACATTTGTTGATCCTTTGGACTCCACCTCCACAGGCTCTGGGGGCTTCGGGTCCTCTATAACCCCATCAGATGGGTCATCTACACCCTCACTTGGAGTGACGTTGACTGCAACGGTAGGGATATTGAAACCCTGAAGGGGACCTTCTCTATGCCCATTGAGCCCATGACGAAACCATGCCCTGAATCAATGAGGTACCCTTTGAGGTAGGCCCTCATCGACCTAGATAGTGATCACAACAAGCTCATGGATCTAGTGACTCCTAGGGAGAGGGATGTTTATACTCCACTCATTAACCCCCCAAGGCTATCCAAAACAAATCAGAGGGACCGTCATTTAAGGACCTAAAAAGATTGAGCCCATGATGAGGTAAGACAATGTCTTAGCAAGTTCACCCCCTAAACCTTGACTAAGAAGGAAATACGCTTAAAGGTAGTCTAACCACACATCACAAATGATTCACCTCGCCTCAATTCCTTCCCGCATGTCAGTATAGTTCATATCACAGATTCATATAACAGATGCACACATCAATTGGAATGTTTCACTCAATCTTAATCAATCACAGGGATCCCAATTATAATGCCAAATCGTTATGACACTTCTCATTCTATGCCACATAATTTTGTCCCATAACCCGGCACGTCTATCTCAATCAATCACGCATTCCAATTCATTACGGCCCCCAAGGCATGGCCTACTCAATATTCGGCGGTCTTCTAGTGTAACCAGGCATTGTCTCATTCCATTGAGCACAGCAACATCTACACGAGATGGCAATCCTGAAGGAGCATCAATCCAGCCTCTATTGTGACTGGCGTCCGTTGTTCAGGGGCACCCCATATAGGGGTAACATCTAGCATAAATGCTCACAGCAGGTTCTCATACCAATCATGCACACATCCATTCCTAGCCAAGGATATCATGCATTGCTCTCAAATGTCTCAATTAAAATAATGAACTTGGCTTATTTTCTTCATATTAAAAACACCTGGTGAAAATAATCGTATGTGAGTACACGGCCAAATCAAACCTGAAAAATTGATATCCTTTCTTTAAAATCCCACTATTTAATATAGCATCTAAAAACATTTTTGGTATCAAAACCCGGCACCCAATATTTTCTAATTAAATACCAAAATTTCCTGATTTTGAAATAAATACTCTAAATCACAATCACCACTCAATTTACACAATTTATCATTCAATTGTATAAACTAAGCACACCACTGCAATCAACATGAAATTTTGGTCACGGCTATCCCGGAATAATTTCCGAAATATAAAAAATTAAATAAGTTAGAAAATTAATTAAATAAATGCAAATTAATCCAATAAATGCATACTTAGGCCGGAAATGCTAATCTAACCGCCTAAATAGGCCTAGAAAAATAATGCACCTATCTACATAAATAGTACAATCTATTTAGCCCTTAAATAATCTAATCTAACCACCTAACAATCATAATTACGCAACTAAATCACTAATCCATCTAAACTAATCACTTAAGCCATACTTAGCCTAATCAAATTAACCATTTAAGCATAATTAACATCCTAAGCAAGGTTTAGTGAGTAAACTCACTAGATTAACAGGTTGGTGAGTCCACGGCGACGGCAATGTAACGGCGAGCAGAACACAAACCTATGGCGACTCCAAGCGAGGTCTGGACGAGCCTGGAAATGGCCCACATCTAGTCGCGGATGAAGGGGGTAGTTCTAGCGGCTAGGACGGCGTGAGAGAGGGCTAGGCGATGACAGCGGGTCCAGGCGAGGCCAGGGGATGCTAGATGGCGACAGAGGAGCTCAAGCGGAACTCGATGGTAGTCAGGTGACTCGAGCAGCAGAACGAGCGGATAGGGGCGCGCGGACGGTCCCTCGCGGGCATATGCGGGCTGGCGCGCAACGGTAGCAACTGGCGACGGCTCGATGAGCAGCAAGGGCTATTGATGGTCTGCAACTTGCTTTCTCTAGTTTTCTTGAGCTCTCAACAATCACAA
Organism: Eucalyptus caleyi; assembly: GCA_014182885.2. NCBI lineage: Eukaryota > Viridiplantae > Streptophyta > Magnoliopsida > Myrtales > Myrtaceae > Eucalyptus > Eucalyptus caleyi. The sequence goes on from CM024472.2 coordinate 37,662,630, forward strand.
CAATAGAGAAAGGGGAGCAAGGAAGGAGAAGGGAGGAGCTGCAGCTGGAGGGGGGCACAAATGGCCTCAAAAGTCTTCTAAAGATATGCAAATACTCATCACAATTGCCCCACCAGCTGCTGCCTCATCCTCAGCCTCTTTTCCTTCACAAATCTTCCCCAACAAGCCATGGAAGAAGTTGAAATGTTGCACCCCCTTGGACCTACTAATTTGTGACATTTTGTCTCCAATTTCATTCAATTCCAACTTAATTGGACTCAAATTGGTGCCTATAAATTCATCCAATGTGTCCACATCACATTCCACATTTTTCATTGCCCATTGAACTAACTTGACGACCCAAAGTGTGCTAAAAAACGGCTCTTTAATTTTCTCGATCCAAAAACACCCAACTTTGAATTTTTGTTGAAAACTCGAGTTTGCATAAAAATCTTCGGAGGATGAGTCAACGTTCCTAAAATAAATTATGACATGAAAGAGCTTTCATTTTTGAAATCGGGTTCAATTTTGCAGTTAATTTCAGCTAGACGCGATTTTAGCGTGACCTAATCTACCAAGTAGCTTTTAGAAATTTTTAGCACATTTGACTTGTGGTCGATTATTTTTTAGCAACATTATACATCTTCGACTTATTGGTGACTCTCGATTGTCATGAAAATCTCAAGGTTTCAAATACAGGCACAAGATACAAAAATGACAGAACAATCAATTTAGTGCCGTTTGACGAGAATTTTGCAATTAGGTGGAATTACTCACATTTTAATCACATACCTTAGTCGAATCAACCTATCTCCAATCTCTGATCGATTTTAACAGTGCTGTATTGACCATTGCAGATTAGCATGGTCAAGCAGTCGATTTTTGGTCGAATTCTCAAGTCTGTTGCGTTTAAATTCCTTAACGGCTTCACTTGATAGATTAGTTATCTTATGAATGATCAACTCAAAGAAAAAGACTATAGATGTGTTGATGAAAAGCCCAACTCATTCAAGCGAAAACAGAATAAGAAAATCAGGATGTCATACTTTGATTCTAAATGTGATTTCTTCATGACAATTGTGTGTGACATACAACATGTAAAAATTTAAAAGGTTTTGAAATTCACTTGGTTAGGATGATTGCCTTTGAAGTGTACATGCTCTATTCTGTAAAGTTTATGTTGCTGATTTGAGTGTATTGATTCTTTGACCTTGATCAAATCATGCATTTGGATTCAAAAGTAGATTTCTTCGTGAAAATGTAGGTGTTTACATGTTCGTATGCCATAAAATTTTCGTGGAAATCTCACATCTCTAGATATGCATGAACATACTCTTATTGTGTCATGCTTGCTTGTCACTTTGCTATTACTACACCATTGTGACTTGCTCCTTGATTTTTAAAAATTTCATATGGCATTAGTTTCATTAAGCTTGAAATTCCTTAAGGTATTCAAAAGAGAGTTTGATTAGAGTGCTTTTAATTCCGCACCCAAATTCACAATTTTAACGAAGTTAATGACATATTTTGAAAATTCTCAAAACCTGAAAATTTTAGATGTTGATCTAAGTTTTCTTTTGATATCAATTTTGTTGGAATCAAGTCATGTTTGATAGTTCAAAACACCCGATTAATGTGTAGACATTATTTGCACCCGGGTCCAGAAATTCATTTCCCAAGGACATCGTACTTGTCTCAAAATTTAAACAAATTTAATATCATTGTTTGTTATCACTTGTAACTTAAAAATTTTCTTTTAAGGAGTAAATTGCAATTTTTCAAAACTTGTGTCCTTGATTGCAATTTTTCTAAACTTGTGTTCTTGGTTGCAAATTTTTAAAAAGTTTGATCTTTTGGTTCTCTTTCTTGTATGCATACTTAAATGATTGCATTTGCCTTGATTGTGCAAGTTACCCGTTTCAATTCACTTTCATTGATTGATTGATTGAGAACCAAGGTCTCATGACCCAAGTACATGAGCTTATACTTCTTTTGCATGTGTTTTCTAGATGTATGGCTTATGATTAATGCCTGCACACGAGGTAAACCAAAAGGACACACCAAGACCCAAATTTTAGGGCTCATCCAGTTTTGTCCACTGCTTATGAACATAAGGGATGATCAAATACCAATGGTTAAAAACAATCAATTAGTGGTTATAGGATGGCTGGAAATGTATGAATTTCAAAGGCCAATTTTGAGGCATGCCTTGTGTTTTGAATTGCCTCGAAATGTTTGCACTTATTTGATTGTGTTTGATTCAACCATTGATTGTTGTTTTAGCATTAGTTAGTATTAGACTAGTTCCAACAACGAACCTTGGAGGAGGTGATTATAGGGACTTGAAGACGGTATGATAGCTAATGTTCAATTTGGTTTTGATAATCTGTACTAATTCATTTCCCGATTTATCTCTTGGCTTCCCTTTTGTGTTGATGAGTTGTGAGTCTACTTTACTTGTACTTTGAATTATTTTTCTTTACTTATTTATTTTGTTATCTTGAGTGTTTATTTTTGTAATGCAATTTCAATTTACTTGATTGATTGTTTCTTTCATTTCAATAGTCAGAATAGAAATACACAAATGAACCATCCATTTGTGATAACTTACTATGAAAAATTAAACTTGTACAAAAAAAATGTAAAAAGACCGCTTGACCACCTTAAATAACAACCATACTCATAGTATCAAAAGGGTGCTAATAGAAATTTTAGAGCAACCCAAATCCCTGAACACATGAAATCTCTAGTTCTGTGAAATCAAGGGAGGTCTACTGACCCTTGATTGGGTTTCTAGCCGGCCCCAAACAAAAATGCTAGTTGCAACTCATAGATAATGTTTTGTTGGTTGTGACACTAGATACTTATTTGGGAGAATTCACGTTCTCAATTGATGGATCCCTTGGACGAACATTAAAGAAGATGCTTTCGAGTTTTCTTTGTGTGATGCACCTTGAGGACTGTCTATTAAACAAGTATCTCTAAACTTGTTCCTTAGTATCAAAAGCCTGCAAGGTTAGGTCGCAACAAGTGTTAAGTTTTTGACTTTCAAATTAGTGATAAGAGTATTTTGGACCATGCAAATTTGTTTTAGGATTTTTTGAAGTGGGACTATAAAATTGATGTCAATGGATGTGTTACACAATACATCCAAAAACCTTATCCTCTATATTATCTACCTTCTTTGTTTTTCATATCATCCTATTAGATCTTTAGATCTTGTGACTCCTAAAGTGATTTTTTTTTTTTTAGAACTTTTGAATTGTACTCTTGTACTTGTTGTTGAAGATAGTAAAATCCTCCTCTCTCCCCATTGTCTTCGTGTCCAAGACTCTAACTAAACCTTCTCAAAATAACAATACCTTCATCTTAATTCTCCATCGACCAAAATTGTTTTGGCCCTTCGAAGGGTGCACTTCGAATTTGATAGATGGCATATCAAATAAAAAGACCGAAATTCCTTTACTCTGATGTTGTGAAAAAACGTCAAAAGATACACTAATTGAAGCACAAATAGTAAATGATGAAAACAAAATCAAAATCACATGAGACGCATGATATATGTGGAAATCCAAAATGGGAAAAACCATGGGGAGATAAAGGGTTTCACTATCTTCAACAACAAATACAAGAGTATAATCCAAAAGAAAAAAAAAAATACTTGGTGAGCCACAAGATTTAAAGATCTAAAAGGAAGATAGGAAAAACAAAGAAGAGATATAATCTAGAGGCTAAGGTCTTTAGATATGCTCTATAACATGTCACTTTTATATGACTGTAAGTGTTGTGAGTGTGTATATGACACATCTAGGTAAAGCTCACTGCCAAATCGTGAAATTGATTCTTTAGTACATCCAAGGTACCTCAAAATGTGTGTATGGTCTTTGACAAAAGTTGTGATATAGGACATTCGGTTGTTGGCTTTGTTGATTTTGACTATGCAAGCAATCTTGACAAAAGGAGATCTTTGACAGTTTATGCTTTTATGCTTGGCAGTTCCACAATTAGTTGGAAAGCAATTTTGCAGGATATAGTTGCTTTGTCTACTACTGAAGCAAAGTACATGGTAGCAGCGAAAGCAGTAAAAGAAGTTCTTTGGTTGAAGCCTTTGGTTATAAAATTTGGGGTAAAGCATAAGAGAGCCTCGTTGTCTTTTATCATAATCAAAGTGTGATCCAATTGACAAAGAATGCAATGTATCACGAGAGGGAAAAACATATCGACATCAGATATTACTTTGTACATGATGAGATTGTTAGGGTATGGTTACAATGAAAAAATATCTACGATGGATAATTTGGTAGATATGTTGACCAAACCAATTCCTTTGACCAAGTTCAAGCATTTCCACCATTAGAGTTGTCTAGATGGATTGGTGGCATTTCATCCATTGTTTCCTACACTAAGTATGTTCATGGAGGCATAGGGATGTGCATCATCGATTCCGCCATTTTAGGGGTGGCCTTGTGTGGTCACTTTTTGGTGGTGAGGGAGAAAGGTCTTGTGGCATTTGGCATAACGCCCTTTTGGAGATTGGAAGTCAAGGTGGAAATTTGTTGAGTTTTTTACTTTCAAATTAGTGATAAGAGCATTTTGGACCATGCACATTTATTTTAGTTTTTTTTATTATTGAAGGGGTACTATAAAACAGATGTGGTATACAATACATCTAAAATCCCTAGCTTCCACGTTATCTCCATTCTTTGTTTCTGCTATGTTCTTATTAGATTTATAATTCTTGAGGCGCACCAAGTGTTTTTTTTTTTTGAGATTATGGATTGTACTCTTGTACTTATCGTTGAAGATAGTGAAACTCCTCTCTCCCTGTAATTTTTTCTCGTTTTGGATTTCCATATATATCTTGCGTGCTATGAGATTCAATTTTGCTTTCATCATTTGCTATTTGTGCTTCAATTGGTGCATCATTTGACTTTTTTTCAAAACATATTGTATGACATTATATAATAAGGTATAGCATAATATAATACAGAAACTAAAATCAAGAAAATGTTTCTCGTTTTCTTTTTTCTTTTTTCGGTAAGAGGGAAATATATTTGACCGAAAAAAGGTAAAGGAACATCTAGCTACTTGCGTTAGTGTATGGAGGGGTGTTCAACCAGACCGGGTATACCTGGTTCCCGGACCGGCCCACCTGGAAAATAGTGTTGGGAACCAGTCCCTATTGAAACCAGTCCGGGAACAGGTTTCCAAAATTCGGAATCGGTTTAAACAGGTCCAGGAACAAGTTTCAAGTGATTACTCACCCGGAAACTGGTTCCTCGATCGGTTTTGGAACCGGTTCGTGGACAGGTTTTGTAAGTAGAGATCTAAAACCCTTTTTTTCCCCCGATTTCTATTCTTACTCCTGCAATCACATGATGTTTTTTCTTTTGACTCTTTCAAACATGCACAGCATTCCTCCTTTGTGATTCCTCTTCCTCACTTGCTTCCCTCCCTCATTGGCTCCCTCTCGCACTGTCCAATGGATGGACCATGTTTGTCGCCGCCAAATTCTTGTGTATCACATGGATTGGCTCGCCTAATTTCTCTTTTGTAGGAAGAGTTATGTTTGCATAAATGAGTAGTTTCATGTAGTAGTTGTGGGGATAAGACTAATATTAGACTCATGTTTGTTGCTAATTCTTTGCCTTATGATTTTATTTATTATAATTAGCCTTGTGGATCCTTAATTTTCATTTAGTCAAAAAGTTTATGTATTTATTTATTACACGTGCTTAATGTTTCAATTCAAAATAGAATGATTACGTTATTTTCTCGTGTATTAATATAAAATTCGAAGTCATATGGGATATAGATTACAAAACAGGTTCCAGTAGAAATAAGGTTGACTTTGGAACCGAATCGGAAAAACATGGTGGGTCGGGTACAGGGTCCAATATAAACAGGGTCAAGTATAGAGTCTACAAAAGAGAAACTAATTATAACAGGATCGGGTACAGGGTCTAGGTCTAGACCCTGACCCGATCACCCCTAAGTGTATAAACAATAAGTTTACATCGCTTCGCTTCTACTATACCTAATGGGTCACTCGATTGGTAAACCTATTGGTCCTCCTTACTTGAGATTTGGATTGGAATCATCAGGCTTACACATTCTCTTGTAGTAACTTTTGGGAGGGGAAAAGTGTTAGAAAAATTCTAAACTTATTATACGTGTGTCAATTTAATCCTAAAGCTTTTAACTTAATGCCAGTTCATTCGTAAACTTTTTGACTTGGTGCCAATACAGTTTTTAGGCTAATTTTGATTGGACATTGCTGACATGGATGGTAGTTGGCTTATGTGGTACAGCCGGCACTAATATGAATAGTTTTAATAATATTTTTTAAATTTTTTTATTTTTTCTTTTCTTTTTCCTTTTTTTCTCTTTTCTTTTTTTTTTCTTTCTCTTCCATCTCCCTACGGTCAGCCATTGGCCTGATGACCTACCAAAGGCCCTTGCCTATGGTTGGCAATTGGCTGGAGGAAGAGGAAGATAAAAAAAATAATAATAAAGTAAAGGAAAAATAAAATAAAATAAAAAAAAAATAAAAAATTGAAAAATATTAAAGTATTTTTAAAAGTTGTCCACATTAGCACCCCTATGCCACGTAAGCTAACCAGTATCCACATCTACAATATCTTGCCAAAATTAACTGGAAAGATTGAATGGATATTAAGTCAAAATGTTTAGGACTGAATTGGTATCACTAAAATGTTTAGAACTAAATTAACACAAATACACTAGGTTTAGGATTTTTTTTTGACACTTTTCCCCTTCTAAGAGCAAGGACCTATATGGTGTTAGTGATTATCCAATGTGTTTAGAACTATAGGTGATCGATTCTAGAGCTAAAACTTAGAACCTACCCTATTATAATTGATTATTAGTTTTTAGATCCTAAAACCTACTCAATTTGCTTGGAACCAGTTTTGGAACTTACCCTATTTGTTTTGGTCCTGTTCTAGGGTTTACCTAAGAACCTTTTTTTTTTTTAACAATAAAATCATATGATGCTATTAATAACGAAACGATTTAAAGTAAAATATGAGCAACATAAATTTTAATATGCCAACAACAACAAATTGAATATGCAATCATGTACAATTATAAACAATAAAAATTTCAAACACATAAAATAAACATAAATTATAAAAATCTATTTCCCATTTATCCATAAAAATTTAGAGGAAAATGAAAGACTAATGAAGAGTTTTGAGGAGAGATAAAAGATGAAGGAGTACCGAGCTTAAAATTTAGGGGAAAAGGAAATTAGGATTTTGGCAATTTAGCTTATCAAACCAATTCAGAAATCGGTTCCAAAACAAGGCAGTCCAATTTAGTTCTTGGCTGGATATTCACTCAAAACCTGCTCCTGGACCTATTTTTCAAGCAATCCGGTTTGGTTCCCTAATAGAACCAGTTTGGTTGCAAATCCTTATTTAGAACTGGGGGGTATTGTAACTCCCAATAAGGATTAGTCTAGTGATCAAAGATTTGGTTGCTCATTGATAAAAAGAAAATGCTCCAAGTTAGTAATTTTCTATGGTCCATCCAAAGAAAGAGAGAATTTTTTTTTGGAAAATAATGAAAAACAGGACAAATCGATGGCTTACCATTAGAGGTTGTACATAAATGAGATTTTACATACCTCAAAGAAGCTTTCAAAAATTTAATATAATTCAGTAACCATTTCTCCTAATCTATATTTAAAGGGAAATTACACAAAATGCCCCCATAAACTTTGGATGTAGTTCAATTTTGTCCTCAATCTTATAATTATTATTCAATACGCCCCCGAACTTTTATTGTATTCCATTAGTCAATTCTCTATTTTTTTGGTTAACATGTGCAATGCTTTGAAGGGGTAATAGTGTATTCTTTTCTCATTTCCTGGAGGAAATCTCTTCTACTCGTAGTTGATGTTAAAAAAAAAAAAAAAGAATGAGAAGAAGATCATACAGGAAACACGAGAAAACTAAACTAACTGAAATATTAATAATAATAAAATAAGTATAAAAAATAATATTAAACATAAAGATTTGATAAATATAGATGAAAATACTAATAAATACTAATAAAACTACTAAGGTATTTTCAGAAAAAAAAAAAAAAAATAGAACTGAGTAAAATGGAAATAAGGCTCAATAAGAAAAATATCAACTTTAAAAAACAAGTATTCATAATGTATTTTTAAATGGTTGAATAATTAAAAAAAATGATTGATTGATACAAATAAAAATCACTTTCAATTTTGGTTAATCATTTTCTTAAACAAGTTTAAAAAGAAGCTTTCAAAAATTTAATATAATTCGGTAGCCATTTCTCCTAATCTATATATTTAAAGGGAAATTACACAAAATGCCTCCATAAACTTTGTGTTGAGAAAACTTCCTTGCATGTTTTGAAGCTAACAAAACGTTTCTATCAGTCTAATCTAAAGTCTTGCAGACTCTTTAGTCAAAGTCTGAAAATCGCCGAACCACCAGACTCAAGATTCAAAGTCTATCCTCATTGACAATTTCTAAACCGTCAAAGAAGACTTATCAAGAACTGAGTATCTTGTTAAGGATTTGATTATATTGACTAAAGAAGATCTTTCGATTTGGAGATAGCATCTTGGAATCTGTTATTTATTTTTATTTCAATTTGGATAATTTAGATCCGTTGATTGGCGAAGCATACTTGGAAGGTTCTACTTATGGAAACCTAAATCCTAATTGTCTGGGCAAACAGGATTAGTGGGCTATCATCATATTCCTTAAATGACTCAAAATCTCCATAATTGATTCTATCTAAATGGTAGATTGGAAGAACTCATTTGCTAAGTGCTAACAAGTATGAAGGCATGGAGGAGTATATAAGGAAGATGTTCCAGTTATTCGAGTGTGTGCGCAATAGAAGAATTCCAAAGTCTGAAGCTCCTTATTCTTTGTCAATTCAATTGCTGAGAGAAAACTTGTACTTAAAAGAGCATTTATACTTCTGTGAGACCTTGAGGAAGTGTAGCAGAGTCTCTACATTGTGGAATCAAGGAAGAGCAATATTGTAACAACTTTTTTGATTCTTGGTGAAATCTAGCCGATGGGTTGTTAATGCGGAAGAGTAGACATAGGCTTGGATCAAGCCGAACCACTATAATCTTTATGTTTTTATTCTCTTCCCTAAGCTCTTTACTTTGATTGTAACTCTGTTTGATTATTAGAATCTAATTTCATTTTCATAATCTATTGCTAAACAAAATTGGTTTAAAAGCAAAATCATTTTCGTTACATTGCGAAAATTTGTTTTTGCACATATTCACCCCCTCTAGGTGCTCGTACTTGCTTTCACACCTTGGATGTAGTTCAAGTTTGTCCTCAATCTTTTAATTATTATTCAATACGCCCCCAAACTTTTATTGTATTCCATTCGTCAATTCTCTATTTTTTTGGTTAACATGTGCAATGCTTTAAAGGTGTAATAGTGTATTCTTTTCTCATTTCGTAGAGGAAATCTCTCTTCTACTCGTAGTTCATGTTAAAAAAAAAAAAAAATTGAGAAGAAGATAGTATAGGAAATATGAGAAAACTAAGGGCGCGTTTGTTTGTGTTTCTGTTTAAAAATTGTTCCAGGGAACAGAAATAGAAAAAAGTGTTTCTGTTCCGGGGAACAATTTTTGAACAAAAAAACGTGTTTGGTAAACTTGTTCCGGGAATAAAAAATAAACAGAAACATGTTTGGTAAATTTGGATAATTTTTTATTTCTTTTATTTTTTCTATTTTTTTCTTATTTTTACTTTTTTTCTTTTTCTTTTTCATTTTTTTCTTCTTTTGGCCGGTCGCGCCCAAAGCCTTGGCCGGCGACCGGCCGGCGAGGGTCGGCCTCGCCTTGATCCGGCGAGGCCGAGCTCGCCCCCGGCCGGGCGGGCGAGGCGCGGCCTCGCCTGGGCCACCGCCGGGCGAGGCCGAGGCTCGCCGGCCGCCGGGTGAGCTCGGCCTCACCGGATCCGGGCGAGATTGAGCTCGCCCAAGCCGGGCACGAGGTCGGCCTCGCCATGGCTGGGCGAGCTCGAGCTCGCCCGGATCCGGCAAGGCCGACCTCGCCCGGCCTACGGCGAGCCTCGGCTCTCCGGGGACGGCAAGCGTCGGCCTCGCCGTGGCCGGGCGAGGCCGCCGCCCTCGTCGGCCGGCCGCGCCCATGGCCGAGGCCGGCGACCGGCCAAAAGAAAAAGAACAAGAAAATAAGAGAAAAAAAGAAAAAAAAGTGTTTCTCAAAGTGTTTGAGAAACAAGAAACACAAAATTTGTGTTTCTTGTTTCTTTTCTTTTTTTGTTCGTTCGGGAACAAAAGAACAAAAAAGGAACAGAAACGCACCCAAACGCGTTTGTTCCTTTTTTTGTTCCTGGAACAAAAAAAAACAGAAAAAGTGTTTAAAAACAAAAAAAAAAAAAAAGAACACAAACAAACGCAGCCTAAACTAACTGAAATATTAATAATAATAATAATAATAATAATAATAATAATAAATAATAATAATAATAATAATAATAAGTATCAAAAATAATATTAAACATAAATATTTGATAAATATAGATGAAAATACTAATAAATACTAATAAACCTACTAAGGTATTTTCAGAAGAAAAAAATAGAACTGAGTAAAATGGAAATAAGGCTCAATAAGAAAAAGGTCAACTTTAAAAAACAAGTATGCATAATATATTTTTAAATGGTTGAATAATTAAAAAAATGATTGATTGATACAAATAAAAAATCACTTTCAATTTCAGTTAATCATTTTCTTAAACGAGTTTGAAAACATCCTTCTCCTTATAATTTTTTAAATATTTTTATCAATGGTCATTTTTTTTACCGTTGTTAACCTATAAATATATGATGAGTAACCAATTGTTGTCATCTTGACCTTCTTATGTTGAGTTATTTTCCCTTTTTATCTAATTCATGTAATTCTTCTTCTCAAAATGTCTTATATAGTTCCATTGAAGTGGCTATATTTATCAGATATTTATTTTAAATATTTTTAATGAATATTTTAGTTGGTGTATTTTTGTCCATTTTACTTATAGAAATTTTCACATGAGATGAAAATACACTTTTACCCCTAATAAGTCATGTGCAAACCACAACCAACCTCACTTGAAGTGGCCCAAGTTGCAAGCGATGCCTAAGATTGCACAACCTCAAGCAAGGCTATCTGGCAACCAATGAGGCTCATCAATGGCCTAAGTTCTATCGGCAAAGGGTTGAGATATTTTTTTAAAAAAGAAATTGTAAGAGTCTTTTTTCTTCTTTTTTTTTCATAATAGTGAAAGTGTTTTACAAAGTATAGTTTTTTTCCAAGTAGCATTGAAATCAAAGTTGCTTCCCATTATGTTCTTAAATTATACTTGACTAAACACTACTTGTATTTTAGAAAAATCTTTTTCACCTAAAGTCCTTTGCATTTTTTCAAAGACTTTCCTCAAATGCGTTACCAAACACACCTCGTAAGTTTGAAGTGAAACAGAAGCAAGTTCAATATGGATGGGAAGAAGAGAGTTGATCAGAAGTCTATATTGTATTCTTGCATCAATTTCCTGGTTTTTATATGCCCTACGTACTTGCCTAGACATCGTCGTTAGTGCTCGTCGCATGTGAAAAATATTAGTGCTTGATAATGTCGTTTCGTGAGATACAATTTTCTTCTATTTGAGACGATGATAATGAGTGATGGAAATTATCAGAAACAATTCACACGTGCCAGTTCAGGCACGTGTGAATTGATTCCTTGCTTTATTTTTTACCCACCAATAAGCGACAAAGTCTTCTGGCTGCATTGATAACTCTTTGCGATTTATAGGGTTGATTTATGTGGTTATCATCTATCATTTTTCACACACCAATTTCAATTTTCATTTTTATTGTAAAAATACGATTGATAGTTCCCTTTTGTAGACATATACAAGAGTCATGAATCATGATATCGGTACATCAACCGATTTATAGTATTGAGTTGTGTTTGGAAAGTTGATTTCAGGAGTTTGCTAATTTGGACTACGAAAGTTCTACAAATTAAAGATTATGTTATTGACAGGCATAATTTACTAATTTAGGCTAATGGGTAGGATTTTTCTATTAACTAATGGTCCCAGAGGCTGCAACTGCCCCCCCCCCCCTCCATTTTTCTAATCAGGTCGACGATAGTTTGACGTTACCGCTCTCAAACCAACTATTATTAAGTTTTACAAGTGGGGTGGCTCATAAATTAGTAACATATCAATGAGATAATGACTTTACGATCTTCAAATTTAACAGTACATTACCAGCTTCAATTCAATTTTACAATTGGGCCCATTCTATCGTTTGCAACTTAGCAATGAAATCATGATTTGACCCTTCTGTAATAAAAAAGAACATTAATTTCAACTTAGTAAGTTCCTTGAGTTGTTGGTAACTTGATACTCAATGGGCTTACGTTGGCAAATAACCAACTTACTAGTTACATTTGTTTACAATTTGCGCAAGTAAATAGGTAGATGATTTACTATTAATAGATTTTAGGACATTCTTTATCAGGTAGGTAAAAAGAAAAAACCTTCCTAAAAGTAAGCATTCATTGGTACATTACTAATTCTATTAATAAGTGAATAACTTCAATATACAAGAATTTAATTCTAATTTTATAACTTACTATTGAACTGAACTTTGGTACGTTCCTTACTTAAGCGATAACTTACCACCCTAAATGCAAGCCTACATTCGCACAGTAAGTTAGTACTTTCCCCAATACATTGCTAATTTTTGTTATGAACGAAAATGTTTGGATGGAGTTGGGACTTACCTCATGTGTTGCTAGAATGTTTTGTTTAAGGCCCTAATAAAATACCAATTACTCACTGGGTGAGTCAATCACCGCAATCCCACTAGGTGCAAGCAGGGAACACCTAGGTCAAGGTCCTTCCTTCAGTTACTAACCAAGGTCTTTTGAGATTAGGGAGAGATTGAGGAATCAAACTTGTGACTGTAGCTTGCAAACCAAGTCTTGGACTATTCGATCGATCACCTAGTTGGTTAGTATGTTACTAAATTGAACAGAAAGATTCTATTTGCAATGGTGAATTTCTAAATAAATTGATAACATGCCATTGAAGTTGGCATTCATAGATTCCTCAAAAGTGTCAGTAAATTACTAAAGTAATAAAAGGCCTATGTTAGTAAGTTGCTTATTTCATTGGCAAGGTACTAAATTCAAGAATTTTGTTTTCAATGACAAAATTCTTCCTTGATTGATAACTAACTCGTAAGTGGACCTACACTTGTAAGTTATGGATTTCAATACTAAATTTTGTTTTGTGTAACAAATTTCTACATAAGCAAATAATTATACATTCCACTTGAAGTTGGCAAATTCCTTACTCCGAGTGATCACTTACTACATCAAAAGTGGCTCTATGTGGATCAGTTATTAATATTGCAGATAAGCCACTATTTCAACTATTTAACTTTTGTTTTTGGTAATAAACTTTTTTTCAAAAGCTCCCAAGTAGTTACTATTATTGGTAAAGTACAGTCAGCATCGCCAATCACACGATTTCACCAACAAACATTTCAAATATACAAACCGTATATGAAAAGTACCAACCCCAAACAAGAAATATTCTATTTTTCCCCCTCATTCATGAAGGAGGCCAACTTCTTCATCATCTTCGCAGCATTATCACAGCTGGGATTGATCAAATGAAACACATGATCCTCCCCTGGTGCTTCCGTCACTTCCACAAATCCACTCCATCCTCTCTCACTCAACAACTCCTTGTAGTGCCAGCCCCTTTGTCTGAAGATATCCTTTTCAGCAAGACAAATTAGGATCCTATTGAAAGCCAAACCCAACAGCCTAGGGTCCATCGCTGGGTTTATCAAAGGGTGGTCGCACGCGGTGGTCGTTGGGTTCGCCGCACACCAGAGTTTCTCCACCACATACCTCTTCTCAGGTTCGGTGGTCTCCAAAGGCAATGGTTTGTCGCCCCAGAAGTAAGGATGCACCATAATAACTCCCGGAAATTCAATTCGTTTCAGAGTTTGTTCTGCCAATCGGATGCCCATGTTGTGAACTATGTTACCGCCAGCGCTATCTCCAGCCATAAACACCTAGGGAGAATTTAGAGAATATTGTATTAGTGTGTACAATCATTACCAAGCATGATCGAGGATGCTGTAATAAGCATTTCACAACAGAAAAATTATGTTATGTAATTATCAAACATTGTTTTTGTGACCGCCAACTGATTTCAATTATTTGAGAAAACTCAAGCGACCGATCGATCGCTGGATAGAATAGCAAAACATTATTTTATCTAGTTAATGACAAAGTTGAAATCTCCACCGCACTGGATAGAATAGCACCCATGATGAAATAGATAACCCGTATTTCAGTAAAAATATATTCTAAGAACAATTCTTGCAATCAATTTTTAGTGTGGCTTTAGTTTTTTTTTTTCCTTTTGGCATATTCTTCTAACTTCAAAGTATGAAATTATCCTTTCAGTATTGACAACCCCATATTTTTAAAATTCGTATGGTACATTATCTTAAGTTTCCTTAACTTTTGGATTTTATTCTACAATTTAAGCTGACCCTTTTGTACATTTTGGAGGCAAATTCAAACAAGATTTCTGTTCTTTCTTTTTTGCTTCAACCTCTCTTAATAGACAAAGACACTGGACCTATTTGTAAAAGTGAACAAGAATCGGTTTAGCACAATTTCCTCACAAGCTATTTCCATGAAAATCGATACTGCAATTTTTAAAAGGTGCTTGACAAACTTCAAATAACTGTAGTACCCTCGAAGCTGTAGCAACATAGTAGAGATGGGCATGGGGCGGGCAATAGGCAGGAAGGGGCTAATATGCCCCTTTACATTTAATATATATGTTTCTTTTATTCTATTTGTTGAAAAAATATGAAATAATATTAATACAATCCTAAGAACCATCTCTTCTCATTACAAATTGATTTTGTTGAAGATGCAAGCTTAGAAAGCCCTCTAGGTAAGCAATATGGGGCAATTATTTTCCATGTGTCTCATCTTCACAATTGTCCCACAATGACCAATTTTCAAAGGGTGGAGCTTGATTATCTATTTAGAGCCGATTCATGAGGCTGTTCTGTTATATAAAATCTATCCGTGAGGCCATTATTTCTTATAATAATTATCAAAATAAGAAAATGTCATATAATCATCTAGCAAGTGGTATTAATTCTTTCTGAGAAAAAAATATTGATCCTATGATGGCACCCCACAAAGGCAAAATCGCCCCGTAGGGAGCACACGGCGGAAGGCATAGGTTCCCGTCCCCCGCCTTGCTTCATCATCATCCCTAGCAATTGCATACAAGAAATTGCCTATCCCAACCTTAAGGCTGTATTTGGCAGTCAGGATAAAATTCAGGATAAGATATGATTTATCATATTCTACATTTGGTGCTTGCTCTGGACAGGATAAAGTCAAATATAATTGGGATATAGATAGGATAAAATTATTCCATGGGGAGGTGGAATAAAGGTGGATATGATTTCTAATGTCCATAATAGGTAATTTATTTTTCTCGAATAACAAACTTATTAAATTAACAAAAGTAAAATTATATTTCAATATAAATAATATTTGAATTCTAATTTAAGAAATTTATTTTTAATTAATCTTATTTTGATTTATATATTCAATTTTAATTATATCTTATAATAAACTTTCAATCTATAAATTGAATATTTATATTTATTATATATTTTAGGTATTTTTGTATTTTAGGTATGTTAGTACAGTTTATTATTTGATAAAAATTTATTAAAGAATTTTATTAAAGAATGATGAAAGGGGAAAAAGAAATAATAAAGAAAGTAATATAAAAAAAGTGGAAAAGTAAAATAAAAATAAATTAAGGAATAGTATTACGAGAGATTTTCACCATCTTTGTTTATGAACATTTAGGTTCATTTATAATTATATGCCATTTATATCAAAAAAATGTACATGATATGATGTGAATATATCCAATTTTAATACTGTGATTCACCAAACAATGGACAGAATATAAAAAAATCCAAGGATTTCATATCATATCATATCCAATCCTATCCCGATTAGAAATCCAAACAACCAAACGTAACCTAAGATTTAATAACTTTAAAACACATATTACCAAAAGACACCAGATACAACACTTCATAGCACAGTCATAAAGCAACATCGTGATATTACAGCCACAATTATACCAAACAAAAGTCGAATATAATATTATGAGTTTGGCCGTTGTTTCTAATAGTATGTATATGCCAGTAAGTGATCTAAAATAGAAATTGAAGAACAATCAAGATCACCTTCTTGAGATTGGCATGAGAATTCAACCACTCCTCAGGGCCGTTTCGGTAGTATGAGAGGCCACCCATTTTAGGGTAGTCCACGAATCATCGTAAGCTGCCGGAAGCGGATGCTCAGGTGCCCTTCTATAATCAACGGAGACAGCGATGATGTTAGCCTCCGCAACTAGGGCATTGAGATAGTTGTGGTAAGTCGGCGACCACGCTGTTTCAACTATGAAGCCTCCTCCATGAAAGTATACGAGCACGGGGAGCTTTTGGAAAGAATCGGTCGCAGCTTTCGGGATGTAAAGTCTTGCGGAGACAGCGGAGTCTGATGAAATGGCAACATCTTTTGACTGGACGCTGGTTTTCTCGTCGAGCGATGGAGGGACGGTTTCCGTGCCTACAAATCTCTCCACTCGGCCATCCTTGTAAATCCTTACGTACGGCGATATATCATAGAGCAGTTCTGTTTCCATGGAGTTTTGAAATAAAATAGAAGCGAGTTCACTATTAAAGATGAGAAGAAAGAGAGTTGATCCGAAGTTTATATTGAGTTTTTGCATTAATATGCTGGTTTTTATATGCCCTGCGCACTCGCCTCGTCTCGTCGATAGTCCTCGTCAAACTTGGAAAGGAAGAACTTTCATGCGATTGATGGTTGATAAATGCGTTTCTGAGATGCAGTTTTATTTTATATGGAACGACGACATTGACTGGATTATAAAATTTGGATCACGCGCATGTGCATTGAATCTTTGCTTTTAGGTTGGCCAATCAAATAAGCGACAAAGTCTACCGGTAGCACTAATAACTCTTTGTCGAGATATGGGATTAATTTATATGGTTATCATCTCGAGAAACCGATTTATGTTTGTCTTTTCTAGACACATATAAAAGATAAGGAATCATGAATCATGATGTCTGTAACAACCGATGTCTAGTATAGCATTATTTAACAAGATATAGCACAATATAATATGAAGTCATTAATCATGATGAGGTATAGCATGATATAATACAGAAAGTACAGTGAAAAAACTGTTGATCGGAAGCTTAATTAAAGTTGTGACGTGAGGAATGAGCTGTGGCTTCGAAAGTTAGATTTGACTTAATATATTGGGAAGTTTGTCAATATGTCTTATGGAGAATTTGCAAATTAAAGAATTACGTGGCTATTGTTAGAGGTGTCAAAATGAGTTCAAAACTTATTCTTTAACTCATCTTTTATGAATCAGGTTATAAATGAATTGGCTAAAATATTAGAAACAAATTTAAATGGGTTTAAAAAACAAATGCCTAAATATATATGGGTCTAAAAATTGGCTATGAATAAACTCATTTTCATTTTACAACATATTTGTCCGTTTCTCTTATAACCCTACCGGTGTAATCCCAAAAGACCAAAATTTCCCTCCTCCTTCGCTTCCTCCTCTTCCTTCTCTCTCTTCATGCCCAAATACCACCATTAACATCCTCCCAACAAAAATGAACGCTCCCTCTCTCACTTTACCATGCTCGCACTACTCAATTCTCCCTGTTACTCCCCCAAGAGCCCTTCTTGGATGCTCGAACCTGACACGGACGGCCTTGACCTCGACCGTTTCGACCTCGATTATTCTATTGTCCTCAAGAGAATCCCCAATGGTGACATCTTCGAGGCCACTCGCCCTTGCAAAGTCAATTGCATCAAGCACCTCCTCGAGATCCGCGTCAAGTCAACGCTCAGGATTGGTGGGATTGAACTTCACCAACAGCGGTTGCCAAGTCATGTCAAAGACGATCGGAGTTTTGCAGGATGGACTTTTCCTAAGAGAAATCGCAATCTGGGTATTGAATTTCGTAAGACAATTTGATCAACTGTTATGAATCGAGAGAAGAGAAAGATGGAACCTTGAAGAGTGAATGTGCAAATCGAAGATCCCCTACTTATGGGTGTGCAATCGGACCGGGTACGGTTTTGGAACCGGTTTGGAAACCAGTTTTGTAAGTGTAGGTCCAAAACTCTATTTTTTTTCCCCTTATTTCTTTTATTACTTCCACAATCACACGGTGTTTTTCCTCTTGACTCTCTTAAACACGCACGACACTCTTTCTTCATCGTTCCTCTTTCTCACTTGCTTCCCTCCCTCGTTGGCTCCCTCTCGTGTCCATCTGTTTGTCAAACAAACAGTGTTCGTTGCCGCCAAATTCTTGTGTACCACATGGATTGGCTCGCCTAATTTTTCTCTTATAGGAGGAGTTATGCTTGCATAAATGAGTAGCTTTATGTAGTAGTTGTGGAAATAAGACTAATATTCTATCTATGTTTATTGCTAATTCTTTGCCTTATGATTTTATTTATTATAATTAGTCCCGTTGATCCTTAATTTTTGTTTAGTCAAAAAATTCATGTGTTTATTTATTATAAGTGCTTAATGTTTCGATATAAATTAGGAAGATTACATTAATTTCTTGTGTATTAATATAAAATTCAAAGTCATATAAGATATTGAGAGATCGTAAAACACGTTCCAGTGGAAACAGGGTTGACCCTAGAACTGGACCGGAAAAACAGGGTGGGTCGAGTATAGGGTCCAATACAAATAGGATTGGGTATAGGATCCAAAAAAGGGAAACTGGTTATAATAAGATTAGGTACAGGGTTCAGGTCTAAATCCTACCCACCCTAGACTCAATCAACCCAACCCCTGCTCCAGCGAGGCTTCAGGGTTGGAGGAGGAGGCTTGTGGTGGTGCCGTCAGAGGCGCAGTGGCCCATTTTGACGTTCAGTGGCCTTTAGTGAGTGAACGAACAAATTCTCCCAAAATCCTCCATAAACCCTCTGCCTATCCCATTGTGGTTGCACGTAGATGCTCTTGTTGTCATATCTTGAATCCAACAAGATTAGGTGAATGACATGGCTGTCATTCCATCCGAAAGGACTTAATCTCAAATATAACCAATAACCTTTTATCAAAATAGAAGGATAGCCATGTCATCCTCTAATCTTGTTGGATTTAGGGAATGACAATTGTTACTCATCCATCGCAAACAATTAGAATGAAGGTCTCGCCCATGAGTTGCTGGAGCATCTCTCAGCCTCTCCACTTCGCAGCCATGGATGCCAACCTGATTTCAGTTGACGGGAATGGCTTATCCTTGATCGCGGTTACTTCGTTGATGTTCCATCCTCTGGCCACAAATCCGTCCCTGGTGGCGGGGGAGGAGTGGTTGCTGGGGGATTTCACGAGGGCGGTGTTTCCATTGGGTTGAGCTTAGAGCAACTTGAATTTCTTTTATTTTCCGGTTTTTATTTTTGGAGATATACTGGACTTATTCTATGTGTTTTGAGCGAGTTATGTGGGTAAATTTGGGTTGGATTTGGGTATGGTAGGGTATGGGCTATCTAAATTATCTACTGAAAAAAATTAGTATGAGCGAATTTGGGAAATTGCTGCATTGATGAGGAATCAATCTTGACACTCCACGAGGAACAGATGAAGGAAGCTGAAGTTGGGCTGGAGATGACCCCCCCTGCAAAGTCGAAAGGGAAGTGTGTGAAGTCGACTATTTCAAAAAAAGTTAAACGATTCTGTCCATATGGAGCACAACCATCAGCTCAACTTTCAGAGAACACTACTCAGCTAGTAGAAACACTTATTAGGGTGGCAGAGAAGTCAGATCAATGGGCTCTGGTGGCTAGCCCTAATAAGCCACCAATTTACCCATGAAACTCTTAAGCTGGAATTGCCGGGGGCTGGGCAATCCCCTAACATTCCAGGCACTGCGAGTCACTGTGACTCAAGAACGGCCCAACCTTGTTTTCATTATGGAAACTAAAAACTCATAACATAAAGTGCTCAGAATAAAAAGGAGACTCAAATTCCAAAACAGTTACATAGTTAATCCGGAGGGTACAGCAGGGGGCTTAGCTTTATTTTGGGATGATCATCTGTAGTTATCTATTGACTCCTCTTCAGCCACAACCATCTTCACCCAATGTCATCTGAAAGACAGTAATCAGGAAATTAAAATTATTTTTCTCCATGCTCCAACTGTTTTTAGGGAAAGAATCGAGTTATGGGAATAGATCTCCTCAGTTAGTATGCATTACCGACTACCATGGCTTTGCTTGGGAGATTTCAACGAAATATTAAATCACTGGGAGAAAGTGGGCAAGTACAGAGCTGCAACTTACAGGTTAACTACTTTCAGAGACTTCGTCAATCAATGCTCCTTGATGGACCTGGAATGCAAAGGGTGCTCCTTCACCTGGTCAAACAAACGTGAGGGAGAAAATCTGGTGAAAAAGAGACTAGATAGGGCTTTTTGCTCGCTTTAGTGGAGAATTACCTACCCAGAGGCTGAATGCATTGCTCTCCCAGCGATAGGCTTGGATCATACTCCTCTCCTGTTATCCTTGGCTCAACCAAAGAGCAAGAAAAGAAAGCAATTTAAGTATGAAGCATACTGGACTGACGATGTAGAAAGCAAAAACATAGTCACAGATACCTGGAATGACCCTGCCACAAAGGATCTTACCTTGGTGGACAAACTGAAGCAAGTACAGTAGAAGTTGATATAGTGGAGCAAGAACAAATTCGACCATGCAAAGAAGAGGGTCACTTGGCTAAAAGGTGAACTCTAGAACCTGATGAACAGCACTCAAATCACTGGAGAATCAGCTCAACAGAAAGAGATTACTAAAGAAATTGATAAGCTATGGCGTCAAGAGGAGATGTATTGGGGTATGCGGTCAAGAATCAGCTAGATAAAGTGGGGCGATAGAAATACATGATTTTTTCATGCGACAACAATTCAGAGGAGAAGTAGAAATTAGATAACAATGCTGAAAAATGAGAGTGAAGTATGGATTCGAGGGGAAAAGCAGATACAGGGGATGACAGCACAGTTTTACAAGAATCTATATACATCAATGGGCTTCCGCGATTGGCAACCTATCATACAACTCATCCCTACTTTAGTAGATGACCAGATGAATCATACCTTGATGGCTCCACTTACCGAGGAGGAAATCACCACAGCTATGCAGTAGCTAGGAGCTTTCAAGGTTCCCGGTCCCGACGGGTTTCATGGCATCTTCTACAAAGAGAATTGGTCAGCAATCTCTAAGGAGATCTTCCAAGAAATACAGCTATTCTTCAACTCTGGTCATCTAGATCCTGCATTAAATAGAACACTCATTACACTGATTCCCAAAGTCCCACAGCCTGAAAAACTGGAGTAGTATCACCCTATCAGTCTATGCAACTTCCTATATAAAATCATTTCCAAAGTACTCAGAAACAAGCTCAAACCAATTCTACCACACATCATTGCAAAGGAACAGAGTGCTTTTGTGGGAGGCAGGCAAATTCAGGATAATATACTGATGGTTCAGGAGGTGCTACATAGACTACGAACCAGCAACAGGAAGAAAAAATTTCAAGCAGTTTTAAAACTAGACATGCAAAAGGCGTACGATCGCATCGAATGGGATTTTCTTAAGGCCTGTCTAACAAAATTAGGTTTCTGTGACCTATGGATACAGAGGATCATGCAATGTGTGAGCACAATATCTTTCAGCATAAATTTAAATGGAGAGCCTTTACCTTTCTTCAAACCTACCCGTGGCTTACGCCAAGGAGACCCTCTCTCACCTTACCTCTTTATCATCGTGGCCAATGTGCTATCCATCCTAATGAAGAAAGTTGTTCATAAAGGTTCACTTACTGGAATCAAGTTGAACAACCACCGCCCTACTCTGTCCCATCTACTCTTTGCTGATGATTCTATCTTCTTCCTACATGGAACAATTGTTGAATGTCAGAACTTGGCTGGTATCTTAAATCAATACTGTTTTGCCTCTGGTCAGGCAATTAATCTCAACAAATCGGGTATCTACTTTAGTAAAGGATGTCCTACAGCTCTAAAGAGAAACATGGCATCAGCCCTTCGAGTACCAGAAATCACAAAGACAGGCAAGTATTTGGGCATACCTTCAGACTGGGGGCAATCCAAGAAGGATATGTTCGCATGGATCCTAGCTCGGGTCAACTCCAAACTGGATAGCTAGAAGGAAAAACTGTTATCAAAAGCAGGAAATGAAATACCTCTGAAAGCAGTAATACAAGCAATTCTCAATATGCTATGTCAATTTTCAAAATTTCTATATCGATTTGCAAAGCAATTGAGAGAAAGGTTGCATCGTTTTGGTGGAAAAGCAATGAGAAAAAGGTTGGCATTCATTGGAAGAAGTGGGATTTGTTAAAAACTAGGAAGAGTGAAGGGGGTTTGGGTTTTAAGGATTTACAGACTTTCAACACAGAAATGCTAGCAAAACAGATGTGGCGCATAATTAAAAATCCAGACTCACTGGTAACTAAATTATTGAAAGGGCTATATTACTCACATGGTGACTTCTGGCATGTTGGCAGAGGACCACAACCCTCGTGGGGTTGGCAAAGTATCATCAAGGCAAGGGATTCGGTTGCTCCTCAGGTGATGCACAGGATAGGCAATGGAAAAAAAAAAAAAACATCAATTAGAACATAGAGATGGCTAAAAAGTGGCCCCATAGGAGGCCCAGCATCAAACCAAGAACCAGGCAAAGTCTCAGATCTTATAAATCTAGGTATAGGCACATGGAATGAACCTCTTCTACACTTTATGTTTGAAGAAAGAAGGGTACGGGAAATTTTAGCCACACCCATTGGCTTACTTGATGAAGAGGATCAACTGGTATGGATGCACACAAAATCAGGAAATTATTCAGTAAAGAGAGGTTATTTCATATTCAGAAACGCCTCTGATTTATCACAGAATACACAAACAACCTCATCTTACATAGCCAATTCCGACCTCTGGAAATACATTTGGCAGTCCACAACCCCACCCAAAATAAAAATTTTCCTCTGGAACGCATGTAACAATGCCCTAGCAACAATGGAAAATTTGCACTACCGAAGGATTGTACCTTCTCCTTTATGCCCCCTCTGCAAACTGGAAGCAGAAATGCTTGAGCACACTTTTCTCCTCTACCCATGGACAGCCAAGGTATGGAATTCAGCCCCTCTGCATCTACGGATATCCAGGTTTGGCCTTACCTGATTCGAAGATTGGATCTGCAGCAAAAAACAGAACCCAGTTATCTCGAGAAATTTTAACCACATAGAGGTGGTACTATGGAGTATCTGGAAGGAAAGAAATTAGTTTATTTTCAGCCATCAAATCCCAAGACCGCAAGCAACAATAGCCAGAGCAGAGGCGTTCGCAGAAAGCTATAGAGATCTTAATGACAAACCAAAAAGCAAGAAAAATATCGAAATCTTATCTGAATCCTGGTGTCCACCTCCTCCAGGTTCAATTCGAATCAATATCGACGCATCTTTTGATCCTGATCTGGACAACAACGAAACACCCAGCGAAGCGAGAGAACTTCCTCGACACAGAGCTACCATCACCTGTGTTTGTCGAGATCACAGAGGCTTCCTCGTGGACGGATTTGCGAAGCCAGTTGAGGCTACTTCGGCTTCTCAGGCGGAGGCGATTGCGATGGAAGAAACCCTAAAATTTGTCGAAAGCCGTGGATTTCTCTCTCCTCAAGTACACTCTGACTGTTTGCCTTTAGTGTATGCGTTGAAGACTTCGACTGAACTGAGTTGGGAACTGCAACCGATCGTGAACTGGGCCCAAGCAAAACTCGGTCATCTCCCGGGCCTTTCACTAGCCCACTACAACAGGAGCATAAATCGATCTGCGGATTGGATAGCGAAGGCATGCTAAAACAACATCTTACCCCCGAACTGGATTTCTAATCCCCCCTGCTTTATTTGATCTTCTATGCACTGATGTTCTAAGTGTTATTTTCCCTCATATGAAATAGTAAATCAAGCTATGTTTTTTGCTGTTCAAAAAAAAAAAAAAAAAAATGGCTGAACCCAATTATAACCCACAAGACCTACCAATTTGCCACTTCTAGCTGCGATCGGTGTGACTTGCTCTATAGAAAAGTAGCACCATACTCCATATGTCAGTCAAGTGATATGATGAAAATTATAATCACACTTTTAAGTCATCCAAACACCCAATGTTTCCTAACTATAATTACAGCCGATAACTCAAGATGTTCAGCCCTCATAGTTTTTACGAAATCTTACCAAATAAAATTACCAATATAGTAACGCAAAATCTGTTGGCTTCAAAACTAAACACTCGCAATTTCTCCGCGAGGATCATATCCACGAAGCATGCGACCCATTGAGCGTAACACCAACAAAAAGCAGCGCCCAAAGCACTCGCATGGCACACTTTAAACAGCCCAGGAAATGTCGTCCTACATGTCAAAAGAAAAACAAGCTCTTTTTGCGCTTGGCCGACTCCAACTCTAATTAGGAAAGTTAATAACCTTGTTTTGCTTGGCCGACTCTAACTGTGACTCAGTTGTTTTGTTGGAACCTCATATTATTACTTCTACTCTACCATAGTCTCTCATGGACTTGATCTGCACAAATATTTTTTTAAGTCCAAGCTACAGTTAAATTTTTCCATAGCTCTAGATGTTAACTGAATGCTAACTCCACATGCACCTTTAGATACTACATAAGATTTTCAAACACAACTTCCCCTATCACATATAAAGTAAAAAGCATTGTTGCACCTATATTTACCAGGAGATTGAATAAACACTTTATCAAATTCAACTGTCACAACAACTATCGATTTTATATGCTCCACCTTGCTACAAGAACCGTTTGTTCGATTACGGCACGAATATCTACTACTTTAGGAGTTTCTTTTTTTCAACTTCATCTTGAGCTGAACCCTTTTCAAAGGCGTATAAGCACTACGGATAACACTCCTTCCCATATGTATTGGAGACTCTCTACTGACAATTAGACAATAATTCATTTAAATGACAGTCTAATTAATTCAACCAAATCTATTTGACTAAGAAATAAGAAATACATACGACTGGATATATATATGATATATTATCTATAGTGTTACGCACACGCATTCACATATCATATTTGATAAAGCAGAAAAGTTGCTCCTGACTTTTTTAACTTTCACACAAGCAATACTTACATATAGAGATAGAAATAACTAAGGATTAGCCCACCAAAGGTAGTTTACCAACACCACAACGTCTACCCTATGTATCCTCATTCATAAAGGAGACCAATTTCTTCATCAACTTCACAGCATCATCACAACCAGGATTCAACAAATGGAAGACATGATCCTCTCCGGGCGTTTCCATCCCTTCCACCACTCCACTCCATACACTCTGACTCAACGCCTCCTTGTAATACCACCCTCTATATTTCAACACATTCTTTCCAGCAACACAAACCAAGACCTTGTTCCAATCCAAACCCGAGAGCCTCATGTCCTTCATCGGATTAATTAGCAGGTCACACCCGGTGGTCATTGGGTTTGCTGCCTACCAAAACATTTCATAGAAGGACCTGTTGGAAGTTTGTTTGTAAAAACAAGCTAAATGCATGTTTTCTTGTCTCACATAGGAAAAGTGGGAGGAAGTGGGCCAATTAATAAGTGTCTTGTCCCACATATGAAAAGTGGAAGGAAGTGAGCCAATTAATAAATGTGGGGTTTCTTTAGTGTACCTAAGGAAATGATTGAGTGTGGGCTAGATCCCACCATACCCACGTGCGGGTGCGCTGAAGAAATCCCACACTTATTAATTGGCTCACTCTCTCCCACTTTTCTTATGTGGGATTGGGTCTCCAAAGGCAATGGTTCATTGCACCATCGTAACGCCTGCAATTTTGATTCCATTAAGCTTTGTTTCTCCCGATCGGATGCCCATGTTGTGAACTATGTTAACACCAGCACTATCTCCAGCTAGAAACACCTATGAAAAATAAAAAGAACTGAACTTGTTATATTGATTAAAAAGAGAGTGTTGTATCGGTTATTGTAAATTTTTCAATAACCCAAGGGCACGGCTCACAACGGCCAGGCTACCTGACGCATACAATACCCTACGAGAACCCACGAATCCATACATATCAGTTAAATTTAGACTTTTGATACACGTGGTTAGTGGAATTTGAACTAGTGGTATCTAGATGAACATTCTTTAGTCAACTGTCAATCAACTATGCCAATCTTGGGGGTTTTGTTACCATGCATACACACGCACATGCATCCCACTATAAAGAAAAGGAGAACATTGAAGATCGCCTTCTCGAGATTAGCCCAAGAATTCAACCACTCCTGGGGCCATTTCCGTAGGAATGAGAGGCCACCCACTTGAGGGCAGTCCATGAATCGTCATAAGCCGCTGGAAGAGGATCCTCCGGGGCCCTTCTATACTCGACGGAGACAGCAACGACGTTAGCCTCTGCAACTAGGTCGTTGAGATAGTTGTGACAAGTCAGCGACCACGCCGTTTCAAATATGAAACATCCTCCATGATAGTACACAAGCACGGGCAGCTTTTGGAGAAAACCGATTGCCGCTTTCGGGATGTAGAGTCTCACCGAGATAGTGGAATTGAATGACATGGCAACGTCTTTCAATTGGACGCGAGTTTTCTATTAGAAATTTTCTATAATATGGGCTTACATTAATTAATTAATTTTATATTTTAAGTAATCAGGTTAATGGATATTCCAATATTTGTTAAATCTTACAGTGATCTGATTAAATTGGGTATTGGCATCTATTAATAATGGTTCTAGTTGGTTGAGCAGCAAAGTGTAGACAATTGTGTTTAACTGAAGCCCATAATAGAAAGAACCCAGTTAGCACGCTGTTGATTAGAGTTTGCTTGGTCTCCTCCCTAGCCTATAAAAAGGTAGGTTATACCTATCAGTTGCTTTAATTTCATTGAAAACTATTATATCGAAATAGGTCATAGAAACAAAGATCTGGCATTCCGATAGATCTTTGATTATCAGGCTAATCTATTTTTCTTTAAGTAAAGTAATGGCTCAAACATATACGCTTTAATTCTACTGCGTTTATTGATCTCAGTGTTTTATAGTCATATAAGGATCCGATTCTTCTTGACTAATTAATTTTTCGTGTGAATAACTTTCTACATTTTCTTGTCGAGGGATGGGGGCATGGTGTCTGTCCCCCAAAGTCTCTCAACTGGGCCATCGTTGAAAATCCTTGCGAATGGAGACAAATCATAGAGCACTTTGTTTTAACATTAGGTTTTGAGCGAAATAGAAGAAAGATTAGTATCGAGGACGAGAAGAAAGAGAGCTAATCAGAATGTTTATATGGTGTTGATTTAGGCAGAGCAAAAAGTTACTTACTGGTTGCATAAACCTTCGTAATTATGGGGGTTGAATTATATGGTTATTAGTTTCGATAATCACAGCAACTCCCACGAAAGTTCCATTTTTGTTCCATTGTTATTTCCTTTATCTGGACCATATAAAAAGGACATCGAATCATGACATATATTCAATACCATTTTTGTTCCATTGTTAAGTAAGCGAAGTTTGAATTGAGTTGTGCTTAAGATTTTTGTTCATTGACTTGCATAATTTAGTGATCTAGGCTAAATGACTAAAAGATTGAGTTTTTCTTTGTGGGGGCGTCCATGATGGGTCAATGACACCTAGTTGGTCGTTACGAATCAAATAGGCAATCAGACAAGATGGTCGTTATTTGATTGTGGAGTTTAGTTAGTGACGGGATTGGGAGAGTCACAAAATTCTATCTCATCTCAAATTCATCTCCAACAGCCCCAACAACCTTCTTTCTTGCTTGATACCTTGGGTTGCGATACGTCGGTATAATTCATTTCTATGATATACTGACCATGCGCTCAAAACGAAGTGAAAAGAGACCGTGGTGCGACAGCGTATGTGAATCCCTAGAGCTCGTGCCAGACCAGCTTGTGAAATTATCCGGGGTCGAGGTAGACGAACGATGAACTCATTATTATTTTATGAACGTAAAATTTATATATGCACTTTCATCACTTATATTTAATTAAGATGGGCTTAAGAGAATATTCACCCATGTACTTATCGCGTGACATTTCACTTTATCTATATACTTGTCATGTGACAAGACAAGTGACATAATCTTGCCACATGACTCAATAAACTTTGTAGAGACCCACCACCGGCCGCAGTGGCTCCGTTGGCAAGTCTTCCTCATCGTGGGGGGATCCACTGACCCCTTATCAGAGGGCGAGGGTTCGACTTGCTGTGGAGACGATTGGCGTCTTACCCATTCCACGGGGGTGGTGAGTCCTTCCGTGGGGCCCCAAGGTTTACTCTAGCCGCCCGTGGCGTACGGAGCTTTCCTGAGTCATCAAAAAGAAAAAAATTGTAGAGACCCGAAATTTCCCTTGAAGAGAACGTCTCTGAGGGCCACTAGTCCTGTGGTGCATCAAGATTTCCTAGAAATCCCTAGTCCAGGTTCATATTTTAGAACAGAGAAATCATCACCAATCATTTTATTTAGCCCAGGCAAATTGGACACTTAGAAACCTAAGTAGTATTATGGGATTAAACTACTTAGGGTTTGCATGGCAATATTCCAATTTCTTTGTTGTTTTATTCTTTTGCTCCCTGAAATAGGAAAAAAAATATAAATCTATTTAATAATATCAGCTAATTTTTTATTCATCGGAATAAAAAAGTGATTAGAAATAAATTAGAATAGAAAAAAGAAATAGAAAACTGGAAACAATTTTTAGAAGTAATTCATTTTCTTTCTTTTCTTTTCTTTTTCCTTCTTCTTCATCACTGCCCCTTGCGGTTGCTGTCAAACGCCACCATCCTCTACCGCAATCCGCTGTCACTAATCGCCATTGTTAGTCACCATCATCCGCCTATTGCCACCATCACCATCTGCCGCCATCATGCACTAGTTGTTTCTGCTACTGTTTGCCATCATTTGCCGCCATGCACCGTTACTACCACCCGTTTGCCACCATCAACGGCCCACTACCCACTGCCGTTGACTATCACCTGCCATCATCGGACACCACCTACCGCCCCCCGGTGATTGACTAAAGGAGGAAGAAGAGAGGAGAAAAGAAAAATCTCATAAAAATTATTTAAAATTAAAAGAAATTCTACACCACCAAAAAAATTTATGAATCATACCAAATGCATTTTTGTTCTTTTTTTATTTCAAGAAAGTATAAATTTGTGTAGTTAACAAACGCGTTATTTTCTTAGAAATAGAAATAAATAAATAAAACCATGTTGGACCGGAATTAGCCCATTTGCGCATGTGACAGGGTTGGAAATTATGCTAAGATATGACGGATTAATTTGGAATTTCGAAAAGGTGACGTGTTCAAATCAAATGGCATGGGACCTTAAATTTCGAAACGATTACCGATGCAAAGGACTTGTCGGGTAACCGTGGTATTTGGAAAAGTGACATGCAAACGAAATGTCCTGTGACGTGGAATTTTGAATACATATGACGTGTTGTGTGACATGAAATTTCAAAAATGAAAATAATAAGATTTTCGAATTCTGCAGGTGCGTTTCGAATGAAAAGTGATTTTCATGCACAGGCCTAAGTTCCACCTCTTTGCTATGAGGACCTCGTTTTTGGCCATTAAAACGAGACATTTGCCAAGCACGTTACAAAAACTATAGTATCCCGTATTTTCACTATTGAAGTGCTGCAAAAATATCGTACCAAGATGGCATTTATCACATAATGTTGTAATGTAAGGATGAATCAATGATTCAGAAGCATAACGTTATTGCAAGTCTATAGAAAGAAAATATTACTTGCTTATTCTACCATGTTAAACTAATCGAACATTGATAAAATGATGAGACCCATAACTTTTTTAAGCAATCGGGAACCTTTTGAGACAAGTTTTGCTCACCATACAAAAACATCTCTCGGTCCAATCTAAGGTCGGTTGTCCCCATTAAGATCAGGGAATTTACATGAAATTACTTTATAGGGTGATACTTCCCAAGGATTGTACCAATGAAAAACTCGAAGGAGATTTTGCATTCCTTTGACAAATCCTCCGAAAATTAAATTAGTACAAAAATATAACATTTCTTATAAAGTGCATTTGATATGACAACAAAGATTATCTCAAGAAGATAAAAATCATGAGGAATTCGTCTTCAGTACAAATAGAGATAGAGATAAACGAGGTTTAGCCTGCACAAAGAAGTCGCTAACATTAATATGTCATAACACTATTTATCTTCCTTGATAAAAAAGACCATCTTTTTCATCAAATTCACAGCATTATCACAAGTAGGATTAAACAAATGAAATACATGATCCTCCCCTGGTGCATCCATCACTTCCACAACTCCTTTCCATCCACTCTTACTAAGCACCTCCTTGTAATACCACCCTCTGTGTCGAAAAATATCCTTCTCAGCAACACAAATTAGAACCCTATTGCAACCTAAACTCGAGAGTCTCGGGTCCATTGTCGGGTTTATTAGCGGGTCATCACAGCCAATGTTGGTTGGTTTACTATGTTCCAGGATCGTTTGACCAAGGACCTCTTCTCAGGTTCGGTTGTCTCCAAAGGCAACGGTTCATTGCCCCAGAAGAAAGGATGCACCATAATAACTCCTGAAACTTCAATTCCCTCTGGCTTTTCCTCTCCCAATCGAATGCTCATGTTGTGAACTATGTTGGCACCTGCGCTATCTCCAGCCAGGAATACCTAAGTAGAACGAAAAATGACCTAGTTAAACTAATTGACAAGAGAATAGATTGTTGTTTTGGTCAGCGTTGCTTGAATGTATATCATTGCCAATGATAATAGTTTTATATGATGGGTGAACTTGGGCAACACGCTAGACTTGACCTTCAGATTCGACATGACTCAACCCTTGCCCTTCTAATGATCATCTATGTCCAATTATACGCAATAACTGACAACTTCTGCTCTTTATTTACTGATGCATATCATCCGGCAAGAATGAAAACTACTCTCAGAGTACAAGTTCATATAAGATGGCTGTGGGGGAGTCATATGAAATCATTTATCATTGTCAAAATATCTAACCGTTTTAGACAGCAGAATTCTATTGTTCCATACCCAAAAGTATGGGACTTCTTTTGCTGGGGAAAACTAATCAATCGGGAAGAAAGAAATCAGATTTCGAGGCGTGATTGCACTGCTTTTAAGGAATTATTTACCCCATAATGTTATTAATAATTACTGGCAAAAATCCTTTAGAATAGAATAATGTTTCAAACAAAAATACTGGATAGCAATTCCACTATTTCTCAAAGAACTCTTGAAAGGAAACAATTAAAAATAATAGTTGTAAAAAATATCGAGTTGAAGACGACAAATTTATAAGTGTTTTAGAATAGATACAGTCTTCACTCTGAAATGTTGCTTTAAGAACAGAAGACAAATTGTAAATTAGAACTATAATAATAATAATAATAATAATAATAATAATAATAATAATAATAATAATAATAATAATAATAATAATAATAATAATAATAATAAAAACAACAACAACAATAATAACAACAATAATAACAATAATAATAACAACAACAACAACAACAACAACAACAACAACAACAACAACAACAACAACAACAACAACAATAATAATAATAATAATAATAATAATAATAATTTTTTATTCCAAATGTAATCAATTCTGAAATGATACAACCTTTCAAAGGTTAAGATGCCTAACAACCATTAGCAAAAATAATCGCCTGAATAAAAAAATCATGATAATAATAATCATTTTTTTTTTTTTTCTAGTGGCAAGTGTGCAAAATGCTATAGTGCACCTAATAATCGGACACCTCCACATAGGTATTGTAGGGACACGCTCACTTAGCCCATTGTCTTTAATTGTTATTTTGGAAGACTTCCACACTTATATATTGACCCACACACTCCTATCTTTTTTTATGTGGGATAAGGCACTTTTGTTTATTTTACAGACAACCTATCAACATTTTTCCCATGCTACTTAACTTCAATAAATGTTGGTGAGTGCAAAAAAAAAAAATTGTTGGTAAAAAAATGATAGGTGTCCCTTTTTTTCTTAGTATTTTGTTAGTATGGACCGTAAATAAAAAGTTGGTCAAAGATAAGAGAAGTTTTTTCTGCAGATTTAAGTGTTGTTGGTAATTTAAAAAAATCCAAATTAATGTGGGTGATAAGTCGAATAAGAGTTGGTAACGCAATACTTCTTGGTAATAACTCTAGTTGGAGAAAAGTTAGTAATAACACTTGTTGAGATTGGTAATTTTGAAAATGAGTTAGTAAAGTTAAAAAAATTGGTAAGCAAGACAAATAAAAGTGGTAACTCAATAGAATATTTCATATCTTTAGGAAAAAATAAATAAATATTGGTAAGTCACTCAAATAAAGATGGATAAATTTATACAAGAGTTAGTAGATATTAAGGCATTGTTAAGAAAAAACAAGTAAAAGTTGGTAAAAAAATAGGAAATTTTGGTAATTTAGAAACTGTGAAAGGAGTTGATAATTTTATAAAAGTGTTGATAGGTCATTAGAAACTAAATTAGGCGGCAGGTAATGTTTTTACCACTACCATTCACAACATATCGATTCTTCTAAAATTTACCTCTACGATAATATATATATTTATATCATTTTTTTTTAACTTAGCAGCACAATCAACGTGAAATATATCCTATTTAGTTAACACTTCATTAAGTTCAAACCAAAAAAAAGTCTTCCTTAAGTCGTGAATATATTGTCGCCTATTTCAAGAAATCACAATTCGATCAATTCGTTCAAAAATCGTCTAGACCTTTTGGGACAAAACATACATAAAACACAAACAAGAAACAGAAATCTCAGACTAACAAGTGCCTAGGTGTTTAGTGTGCTTTTTTGCCATTTTTTCCCCTCGAACTCTTAGAGCTTAAAGTTGCACTTTTTCAATGTTGAACACCTCAAATAAGAGCTTATACATTCATTTGAGGGACATAATGAGAATAGACTCGTATCTATATGTCATTGAGTAGTCTAGAAATTTCAAAAGAAAAAAAAAAAGTAGGCTACAAACGGAAGAAAAAAAATTGAATATTCAAGATTACCTTCTTTAGATTGGCATTAGAATTCAACCATTCCTCGGGGCCGTTTCTAGCGGAATGAGAGGCCACCCATTTGAGGGCAGTCCATGAATCATCATAAGCCACCGGTAGAGGATGCTCCGGTGCCCTTCTATAATTGACGGAGATGGCGATGACGTTAGCCTCCGCGACAAGGGTATTGAGATGGTTGTGGTAAGTTGGTGACGAAGCTGAGTGGTCTATGAAGCGGCCTCCGTGAAAGTACACGAGAACGGGGAGCCTCAGGGGAGAACCCATTGCCGCTTGTGGGACGTAAAGCCTTGCCGACACGGCACAGCCTGACGAAATGGCCAGGTCTTTCGATTGGACGCCAGTTTTCTCCCTGAGTCTCTCTACTCGGCCATCCTTGTAAACCCTTAGGAGAGGAAGCAACTCATAAGCTACTTCTGTTTCCATTAAGTTTAGTGTGAAATGGAAGCGGAAAAATAATGTTGGGGAGGAGGAAGAGAAGAAGAAAAGTTCGTAGTGTTTTTGCATTATTTTGATGTTTATATATGCTCTGCCATTGTCGAGAGTCTGTAATATGTGGAAGGAAAGAATTTTCATTTGAAATGGTGACATTGACTTGATATAGGCACGTTTGCATTGATTCTTTTGTCTTTCTTTTGACCAGCCAATAAGGGACATTTGCTTGTTTCATTTAGTCTTTGCAAGATATGGAGTCAATCTGTATGGTTGTCAATTAGCAAACGACCCAGTTACTTGAATGAGAGTTTCATTTATCATGAGAAGTCAATTGTTAGTTCCCTTCTCTCGAAAGGACAAATCCAAATGATATTGCTCATGATATCTGTTTACCCAGCCTACCGGATAAGTTCCGTATGTGATCACAAAACTTAGGTGGCATTCACAACATGACCACTGAATTGTGGTTTCAATCACCCAATGCACTTAAGTAAATTGATGCATTCCGGCCAAATTCCAATCAAGATTCTGATGAAATGTTAGCATGGCGACTACATGGTCCTAATGTAACATCCACTAAATGTCATGTTAGCCCTAAGAAAAATTTGAAAAAATAAATATATAAACAATTGAACAAGTGGCTGCACGACCTCTTCTTTTTTTCGATGTCCGATCGGGGCGGGCACCTTGCAGAGGCTGATGGTTTGGCTAAGTTTATTAGACTTAATTTGAACTCTCCCAAGTTCACCAATTCACGACTTAATGGTTTAATGTTTTTAACTGTAAGTTAATTTGAAAAGAGATCGCCATTAATCAATTTGGAGTGGGTCTATTAAAAACTAAGCGAAGTATCGAGAGAAATACTCGCTCCTGAACAACTAGAGAAATTAGGATGGGGGATTTGATTACACTAGTTAATTACTAATGCACTTTCCGTATCTAATCTTGTTTAAACCCTAAGGCTTTTTGAATTTTTAGGGATTTACCATGCATTTGTGGAGGAAAAGCATTTTTTGGATATTTTTCTCATTCTTTGGACATAAAAAGCATTTTTTTTTTTTTTGGATTTTTGATATTTTTTTGAAAATATAAATCATTTTTGACTTTTTCAGACTTTTATTGGTTTTTTTAGGAAAATATGGGATATTTTTTTGATAAATAAATTATTTTTTATTATTATTTATGAATATTATTTTATATTATTTTTATAATAATATAAAACGAACCGGGTCGGATCCCGGGTTGTGTCCGACCCAGGGTCGTCCGCCCAAGACGCGGACGGGCCCGCCCGGGATTTTTAAACACAAAAGCCCAAACCGACTCGGCCCGCTTCGTTAAAAGAATTCCAGCCCAAAGGCTACCCGGCCCACGCGAACAAACCCTACCCGGACGCCGACCCGGATCCGACTGACGACCCGGTTTGATCGACTAAACCCTAGGGTGCCGGGTCACGCGTCCGACCCGGCCAACGCGATTCGACTCCCCTTTCTGCCGCGGCTTGTCCGCAGGGAAGGAGACGGCGGACGATGGACGCTCGCCGGTGTGACCGCGCGCGGCTAACCAGCTACGGCTGGCGGGCGTGACGGCGAGCAGTTAGCTCGTCCGATCCGAGCCGAGACGTAGGGACGGCTGCTAGGGTTTCGCTGGCGACGACACGGCAAGCGGCGGCTGTTACCTGCAGCGTTGGCACGGCACGGCGGTGTGGGCAGCGGCGACGGACGGCCGGCGGCGGCGCTGGGTCTGGCAAGGCGACAGCGGCCCAGCGCGGTGGATCTCGCGATGGGGGCTCCGAGTCGCGCCGGTTTTTTTTTTTAACTTCCGGAGCAGCTGCGGATCTGGGGGTGACGGCGGCACGGCTCGGGTGGCAGCCAGCAGCAGCAGGAACGGCGTCGGAACGGTGGTGGAGCAGCGGTTGCATCGGCGACGGCTGCTTCTTCTTTTGTTTTTTTGTGGTTTTTATTATTATTATTATTATTTTTATTATCAAAAAAAGAAAAAAAAAGAAATTAATGCCTAATTAAAAATCTAATCAAAATTTAAGTGTCAATAATAACAAGGGCAAAGATCCTGTTAGAAATATTTATATATATTTTAGCTAAGACTAGCGCGGAAAATAATAATTGAGAAAATTGTGTGTATTTCAATGTGCAAAAAAAGGAGTACATGGATAGCTTAGGTTTTATTAGATGACTATATAAACCAATTGAATGTAATCAAATCAGATATATATAATCAAAATAAATATAGAAAGAAATTATTCTAATAGATCCCATGGAGGGTCACTAGCCTTCTTCCGTTTTCGTTTAAGGTCGGGCAACCCTCTACCATTATTTGCAAAGGGCTGGCGACCCTCTAGCAAAGCTGGCAAATGGCCTCTTGCTCTTCTCTCTTTTTCCATTCTAATATTTCAAGTTCTTTTGGGCACGATATGGCTCCTAGTTCGAAACCTCACGGGTCAAAACAACTCGAAAAACTACTTTGATATTGGATGGACGCAGCTAAAAAGTTGCGGTAAGTTATCGCATCTAAATATTTGTCAAAAAAAACCTTACGAAAATTGTAGCGGCTCAATTTTTTTATCGGTTGAAACTGCATCAATAATTTTTATTTGTCAAACACTGCTACAATTTTTTACTCACCCATATCAAATTACCTTTCGACCAAACAAAAAAATTAAATCAAATCACCTCATGATCTAATCAAGGCCAACTGTCCACGTCGAGATTGGGGAGTTTATGGCGGATAAAAATTCCATATTTTAGTAAATTTGTAATGGATCATGTACACGGAGCTTGAAGTGAGATGCGCACTAAGCCCATAGGATTACGCATGCTTCAATGGTTTTGTCGGAACTTCCACATTATTTTTAGATTATCTACTCATAAAAAGATTGGTCAGAAGGACCTCATATGAGACTTTGTTCTATTACGAAAGATTTTTGCCAGTAACTATTTGTAACATTTTGAGGTAAATAATTATCTAAATGTAGTGTATTTACACCTAAAATTGGATTCTATTCTTCCTGATTAATTAATTTTTCCCAAAAAGAAAACTCTATACTTTTGAGTATGGAAAAATAGAATTATGCTATCAAACAAGGTTAGAATTTTGATAATGTTAAATGATTTCATATGACTTCCCCAAAGCCATCTTATATGAATTCTTTTCATTCTTGCCGGATGAAATGTATCAATAAACAAAGAGCAGAAGTCATCAGTTTTTGCGTATAATGGGACATCGAGATGATCACTAGGTGCGCAAGGGTTGAGGCGGGTCGAACCTGAAGGTCAAGCCTAGCGTGTTGCCCAAGATTGGGGAATTTATGGAGAATAAAAATTCCATATTTGAGTAACTTGTAATGGAATGCACAAGCTTTAATGGTTTTGTCAGATCTCCCATCTTATTTTTACATTATCTTCTCTGAAAAAGATTGCACAGGACGGAGGAGATGCCGTGACGACAGTTCCGCGAATTCTTTAATCGGCAAAGGCTAATGCCACCTAATAATGCATTAAATAATTGAATAAAGAGAGTCATTCCCATGTATCAATACGATAAATAATGCAAACCACCAAAAGTAACGGGGGCAAGTGGGCCACATTTTGTGATTGAGAGAAAAAGCTGCTACCCGGCAACAACTTGCATAATTTAATTAATTTCAATTTTTCATGCTAAATTGTTTATTTTGGCGGTGGTTTATTTTAGACAAATATTGTGTCTAAAGTCTCAGTTTTGCTGGACAATACGTGATGGTTTCGAACATATTTTAAACATATTTTATATATCATTGAAAGAACAAAGAAACTCCCAAACAACTTACACAACTCTGAGTAGTCCTGCAAATCCCATGAGTTCTTCTGAAATAGCCTATGATTTCTCTCCACACCTTCGAGTCTACAAAGATGGCCGAGTGGGAAGACTCGAGGGCACAGCCACCGTCCCTCCATCGTACGACCAGAACACCGGTGTCCTGTCCAAGGACGTCATCATCTCGGCCTCGACACCAAGCCTCTTTGCTAGGCTTTACATCCCAACAGAAAAAACCATCAACAATCACTGCGGTGCAAAAAGAAGAAAACTCCCACTTCTTGTTTACTTCCATGGAGGCGCCTTTTGCTTGGAAACTCCATTCTCTCCCATGTACCACAACTACCTGAACTCCTTGGTGTCGGAGGCCGATGTGGTTGCCGTGTCCGTTCACTATAGGAGAGCGCCAGAGCATCCACTATCGGCGGCCTATGACGATTCGTGGACCGCACTTGAATGGGTATCATCGCATTCGGGTGGCGATGGTCCTGATGAGTGGCTGAGCGCATATGCAGATTTGAAGAAGGTGTACGTGGCCGGAGACTGCCGGAGGTAACATCGCGCACCAAATGGGGCTGCGATTTGGTGAGTTAGTACCAACAAGTGGCACATAGATCTCTATTTGCAAGGTACTTCCCTTGGTGTTTTAATCAATTATACCTGCTGACCGCCTCATTTATAAACATCAATGGTTGAGATTGATCGAGAAACCATGGATCATAAAGATTGCCATTTGATGCCTCTATCAATCTCATATTTGATGTGTGTAATAAACGAGCTGTTGATCATCGATTAAGATTGATTGCAGCACCAGAGGGTGTACCTTTACATCCTTCAGATTATTAAGCTGCGTTTGTAATGCTCCCGCAAACACTTATTTCTATTTTTTTGTTCTCGGGAGCAGAAATATAACAGAAATGTGTTTGGTAAGTTTTTTGTTTCTAGGAACAATTGTTCTTGGAACAGAAACAATAAACAAAAAAAAAAAAAAAAATTGTTTCTTGTTCTTGAGAACAACTCAAGAAATAGGTTTTTTCTTTCTTTTTTTTTTTTTTTCTCTTCCTTTCTTCTTCCCTAGTTGGTCACCGACCCGGTGATGGCCGACGATCGGCCAAACGAGGCCCGGCAACCTTGTCAAATCCTCGTCGGACCCTAGTGAGGCTTAGGGGAGCCTCACCGTGGCTGGGTGAGGGTCCCTGAGCCTTGCCATGGCTAGGTGAAGCTCGACCTCGCCCAGATCTGGCGAGGTTGAGCCTCACCCAGCCATCGTGAGGCCAAGCGTTGCTTGGGTTGGCATCGCCTGGCCTCGTGGCCTCGTGGTGGTTGGACAAGGCTCAGGGGGACCTTGTCGGTGGCCAATGAGGCTCCCCCGAGGCCGGCAACCTCATTTGGTCGGTTGCCGGCGACTAGCTAAGAAGAAGGAGAAAAAAAAAGAAAAAAAAAAAAAAATGTAATAAAATTATTAATATATTAAAATAAATTTGCCCTTGCGTGGTTGGGCGAGGCTCGAGGGACCTCATCAGTGGCTGGCAAGGCTCTCTTGAGGCCGGCGACCTCGTCTGGCCAATCGCTGGCCAACCATGGCCAAGTTGACAACCGGCTAAGAGGAAGGAGAAGAAAAAAAAAGGAAAGAAAAAAGAAAAAATGTAATAAAATTATTAATCTATTAAAATAAATTTTAAGTCACAAAATTTTTTGGATTGTACCAAATGTTTTGTTGAACAGAAAACATAAATTTTTTATGGTTACCAAATGCCTTAAAATACTCAGAAAATGTTTATGATAATAGAAATAGAAAGAAGTGTTTCTGAAAAGAAACTATTTCTAGAAACAAAAACGTTACTAAACACACCCTTAATGATCCTACCTTGGCTTGGACATGTGATTGAAGTAGCTTGTTTAGAAACATTTTGATACCTTAATGTTCATTAAGGCTTTTTATATAGATAGAAAATTAAAGTGCACATCATCAGTGTAAGGGATAAAGATATCGTAAGTACTATAACT
This sequence comes from Eucalyptus caleyi, assembly GCA_014182885.2. Classification (NCBI taxonomy): domain Eukaryota; kingdom Viridiplantae; phylum Streptophyta; class Magnoliopsida; order Myrtales; family Myrtaceae; genus Eucalyptus; species Eucalyptus caleyi. The sequence continues at coordinate 37,702,242 of CM024472.2, forward strand.
TTTTTACAGCGCTTATTTAAGTGTTATAACTTTTTTCGATCATAACTTAACTTTTTTTTTATCATTCGAGTGCTATAAAAACCGATTATTTGAGTGTTATAACTTTTTAAAAATGTTTATAACAAATGTTATGTAATGTCAAATTTCTGACATTTAGGTGAACATTTTTAAAATGTTTAGCATCTTGATCATAAATAATTTTAAAAGTTATAACAATTAAGTGATCGTAGAATAAGTTATGATACTTAATTGAGAGCTAAATAAAAGTTATGATACTCCCCATAAGTGTAAAGAAAATTTAAGGCATGTAGGCTTATTCATTCTTTGATTCAAGAGTTGAATACCTCCTTTGACTCGAGGGAAATAACAATGTCTTGGTTGGCGTGGCTAATCAAAATAACAACCGTACGCCGCAAACTACTTTATCTAAATTTCTTCGTGAAGTGAATTTTTTTTTTTTTTTTTTTTTTGGTCTAAGGAAAGCATATATTCATAGAAACGTCATTTTACAATCGGCCAGAAGGGCGTCGACATATATTAGATTCATCAAAATAAGAGGAGGGAAGATATTCCAATTGTGGGCCAAAGTTGCATCTCTCTGGGCCTTTGCAGCCCAGTCTGCAACTCCATTTGCTTCCCTGGGACACCACTGAATCGTAAGATTAGGTAACAGCGGCAGCAGTGCAGCAGCCTCCGCAAGCAGGGGACGAAGCTCCCATGGCGCAGACCTCCTCCCTGTGATGGCATCCACCACTGATCTACAGTCTGATTCCATCACAACCGTAGCGTGCTGTAAGCCCTTTGTTAACAAGTGCTGGATCGCAAAGGAGATGGCTTGGAACTCTGCTACCATTGCTGAATCAACAGGAAAACGATTGGTGTAGATCTCGGTAAGTCTTCCCTAATGATCTCTAAAAACAGCAGCCATCGCCCCTTCTGTGCTCGCTGGTTGATATGAAGCATCAACGTTACATTTTAATGTACCCATATCAGGCGGTCTCCAGAGGTGATTAGGATTCAGGTTGAGCGCAGGTTGCCTCGCGGAGGAAGGGGAGGTAGAGGTGATCAGGTGAAGCCTCGTCTCCGTTACAGCTGTTTCGACTACCATGGAGGAATTGAGCCATTGATTGCGGAAGAGGTAGCTGTTCCGCATTTTCCAGATGTGCCAGCAGACAGTTGCAAGAAGCTCTAAAGAAGGTGAGTTCGCTGTTGATACCGATTTTGCAGCAAGCCAAACATCAAATCTATGGGTGTGCTAATGCTGAATGTCAATGTTGATTTCGGGATGAGTCCAAATAGGGCGAGTCCATGGGCACAGTAGTATTAGATGTTCTACTGTTTCTGGATATTGCTGATTGCATAGTTGACAGTAAGGATCTGAAGTAATGCTTCGGCGGAATAGGTTTTCTCGAGATGCTACTGCATTTTGACACAATGACCAGAGAAAGGTTCTGACTTTGGGGGCAGTTTTCAAAGACCAGATTTTGCGCCAGAGAAGATTAGGTATCTGATGAGAGGTTGATGTTGTCTGGTTGTTATTGTGGCTGGATTTGTCTGTTATAATGCGATAGTTGCTCTTGACTGTGTGTATACCATCCTTTGTAGCTGGCCAGACCAATTGATCTTCTACATAGAGAGGTCTAATTGGGATGGTCAAAATTTCTTTAACAGTTGGCTCATCTAGAATGCGATGTAGCAAAGGTACATTCCAGGTATTATGAGTAGCATCTATTAGGTCAGCCACTATCTTCGGGTCCTCTCTGTTGGCAGGACCAAACAAGGTGCCACTTTTTAACCATAGATCCTCACGGATACAGATTTTCCTCCCATTGCCTACTGACCATCTAGTATATGGTAGGATAGCTTCTCGACCTGTAAGAATACTCTGCCAAAACCATGATGGACGACTGCCTTTGGTTGCTGATTTAAATTCTGTGTTGTGAAAATATAGCCCTTTGAAAAGTTGAACCCATAAAGCCTGAGGTTGTTGAAGTAACCTCCATGCTTGCTTGCCGAGCATGGCTTTATTAAATGCAATAAGATCCCGAAAGCCTAGCCCGCCTTGATCCTTACGACTTTTAAGAGTATCCCAATTCTTCCAATGAATGCCTGCCCTATGCATATCCGTTTTCCACCAAAATCTTGCAATGTTCTTCTCAATAGTTTTACACAACGATATGGGCAATCTAAAAACCGACATAGCATAATGCGGAATCGCCTGAATGATAGATTTGAGAAGAGTTTCCTTACCTCCCTTTGATATGAGCTTTTCCTTCCATCCTTCGAGTTTGGAGTGAACACGTGCTAGGATCCAAGAGAACATGTCCATTTTGGAGCGACCCCAGTCTGAAGAGATACCCAGATAGTTACCTGCCCGTTGTAACACAGGAACTCTAAGTTCGAGAGACATATTTTCCTGCAGACTCATAGGGCAATGCTGACTAAAAATAATCCCTGATTTGTTGCGGTTCAATGCTTGGCCCGTGGCTAGACAGTACTGATTTAATATATTAGCTAGGTTTTGACTCTCACGAATGCTGCCATCAAGGAAAAAAATTGCATCATCAGCAAAAAATAAGTGGGAAAGGGTAGGACACCACCTATTGAATCTGATACCCTTTAGTTGGCCCATGTGAACTGCTTGGCTGATCAATTTTGACAGAACATTCGCCACCAGGATAAAGATATATGGTGAGAGAGGGTCACCTTGCCTTAGACCACGAGTAGGGAAAATAGAAGGAAGAAGCTCCCCATTGAATCTGATACTATAGGATGTAGTTGAGACACATTGTAATATCCATTGTACCCACATAGGATGGAAGCCCACTTGAATTAAGTAGTCCCTAAGGAAATCCCATTCAATTCTATCATATGCCTTCTGCATGTCGGTCTTGAGAATTGCATTGAATTTTGTTGTCCGCTGTCGTGTTTTAAATTGATGGAGAACTTCTTGAAAGATTGAGATGTTGTCTTGGATCTGTCGGCCATTGACAAAAGCAGTTTGTTCCATAGATATCAGTTGACGTAACCAATGTTTGAGGCGGTTGGCTAACACCTTGGAAATGACTTTGTAGGCGAAATTACAAAGGCTAATTGGTCTATAGTGTTCTATTTTTTCTGGATGAGGGGTCTTGGAAATCAAAACCAGAATAGTACGGTTCAGTATAGGTGGCATCTGGCTTGTTTCGAAAAACTTCTTAACTAGAAGAAACAGATCATCTTTGATTACCTCCCAGTGAGATTGATAGAATATCCCGTTGAAACCATCAGGGCCTGGTGCCTTAGTAGACCCCAGTTGAAAAGTAGCCTGACGAATCTCGTCTAGACTGACCTCTTCCAGTAAAGCATTGTTCATTTCTGTAGTAACAACCCTTGGACATTGTTGGAGAATAGGAATGTAATTGCGAGGACCCACTGTAGTATATATATTAGAAAAAAAGTTACAAGTCATTACCTGTAAAGCATTGGGGTCCCTAATCCACTGGTTGTTATGATCTTGGAGCATAGTAATGCGATTTCGTTGCCTTCTCTGAAGAGTTGTCGCATGAAAAAATCTGGTGTTTTTATCACCCCACCTTAACCATTGGATTCTAGATCGCATGGCCCAAAATTGTTCTTCTTGCTGCCACAGCTGTCTGATTTCCTCATTGAGCTTTGTAACTTCTGCTCTATTCTGATATGCATGCTATTGATTGGTAATTTGTCGAAGCTGTTGCTGTAAATATGCTATTTTAAGATCACCTCTGGAGAATTTTGAGCGACTCCACCTTGTTAGGACTCTAGATATATGTTGTAACTTTGAGATGATGCCTGATCCATTTACCCTGATTGAATTCCATGCTGTTGAAATTAGTTCACTGCATTCCTTATCTTCATTCCAGAAAACTTCAAAAGTAAAGGATTTCTTCGGGGTTTTGTAGGATGCTGAAGAATGAATGATCAATGGGCTATGGTCAGACCCAATAGCCGGCAGCACAGAAACTTCAGCAGCAGGAAATAAAAGTCTCCAATCCATCGAACACATTGACCTGTCCAGACATTCCTTCACCAGCTCATTGCCGATGCGGTTGTTCATCCAGGTAAACTTACATCCCTTACTTGGTAACTCCATAAGAGAACAATCATTGATAAGTGCCCGAAAAGATAACATGCGATGTCGATCTGCTGGTTTTTTCCCAAACTTTTCCCATGGATAAAGAACGTCATTGAAATCTCCAACGCATAACCAAGGGAATGTGTTAGCATAACTAATCTCCCGAAGTTCATTCCAAAAAAGTTGACGATCACGGTAGATATATGGAGCATGAATGCAAGTTATACGTATAGTTCGATCATTCTGGCAGTCTTTATAAAGCATGTCTATATAGTGAGGTGTGAACCGGAGCACATCTAAAGTTACCTGATTAGTCCAGAATAGTACCATCCCTCCCGCCAGACCTGTAGGGTCTACAATAAAAGAGTTAGGAAAATGAAGTCGACGCTGAATCCTTCTAACCATCACTTCATAGTTCTTGGTTTCCGACAAAAAAATTATTGTGGGCTTTTCCTTGGTCGACATGGCCCTTAAAGCTTGAACTGTCAGGGAGTTGCCCAAACCCTGACAGTTCCAGCATATGATCTTCATTTGTGAGGTGGTGGCTGTTGAGGGCCAGCCACCGAAGCCCACGCTCCGAGTTCCTCAGCCTTATAAATTGGTGTTTCCATGAGATTAGTGTCATCATGATCTTGGATCGTCAAGCTTTTGGACTCATAGGGGTTGTACCTTTTTAACTTCTTGGCCACCCCTAGTTTTGGGGTCAATCTGGCATTCTTCAGCTTCTTATGCTCCTTTGCTTCCATGGTCTGATGCTGAACTCCTTTTAACTTATCTGGTGCAGGAATGACTAGCTGATGATCAGGGACCACTCGCTGGGCATTATGACTTGTGGCAACAGCCTCAGTCTGGTGTATAGGATCAACATTGGCAGGTTGAAGTAACAGAGGGACATGTGATGGCACCGGATCAGTAGTAACTGGATGTGGCAATAAAGGAACTTGGGGAAGTTGTGAGGGAGGAGTTTCAGGTACGTTTTCTTCCTGTTGAGCAAGATCTTGTTTGTGGCGTATAGAAAGTATGCCAATATGGGCTATGCAACCTAAGCTCGGCCAGAAGCCGTTGCCATAGGCCATGTTACCTTTACCTTCTAATAATGCTTCATCAAAGGGTATATCCGAACAATATGTCGCATAATGACCCAACTTTCCACACGAGTAGCAGAAATGCGACAGTCTTTCATACCGAAAATCGAGCCATAAATGCTTGCCCTCAAGGCGAATTAGCTTCCCTGTCTTAAGAGAATCTTGCAAATTTAGTTCCACTTTGGCTCTGGCAGGTCTGGATGAGTTTCCATCTTTTGTATCAATTCTGATGTCCAATACACGACCCAACTGTTGCACCGCCCTGCGGATCATGGATTCCGTACACCATTCTAAAGGTAAACCAACCACGTGAACCCAGAATGCACATGTGGAAAAGTCATAGCAATGTAAAGGAGTATTAGGAATCAATGGTTTAAGTATAACCAAATGGCCAGAGAAATTCCAAGGTCCCCCTTCAATAACTTTCTGTTTTGCTGTTTGAGTATGGAATTTAAAGACAAAGATGTTTGCCTCTGGCTGTGAAATTTCTACCTGGTCAATGCGCCATACGCGAGTTAACGTACTGTGGAGAGCTGGAATATTTACAGTAGGGTTGGATAGAATGCGTCCTACTAAAGTCAACCGACATTCTTCTATTTTTTCAGGGGACGGTGCATCATTCCAGTCTTCTATAATGTGTTCTGTAGTAAGACGACCTAACTTGTTGCAAAGTGCAGACAAACGCGAAGATTCCCCTTGGTCATCCGATGCCATTCAGAAAAAACCAATAAGCGAGAGATTGATACATGGATTGATGGACATGCAACAGGGCAGATGAAGATATCCAGATAAAAACACAAGAGAACAGTACTCCAACTCCTACCAATGGCGAACAGGGAACATGGCGGATGAAGAGACAGCCAATTCCGGTAGTTCGCATACGGACTGGGTCTCACACAGTAAAATCAAGCACCGAACCTCCTTACCCATAGGCGATGAAGACAAAAAACAAAGGAAGGTGAAATACTGTATGGGAACAAACCGAAATCAGAGTGCCGAAGGTGGTCGAATTGGACAGGATACGGACATGCAGCAACCCAAAGAAGGAAATCATGCTAGATGTATGGAAGAGGGGATGATCCGAAGATGGTGGATGAAGACAGAACGGTAAAATTGAGGTGATTAGGGTTTGAAAACTACCATGGCGGTAGACAGGCAACTCTGCATGTCGAGAGAGAGGAACTGGAGAAGGTCGGGGGTTAATAAGTAGGGGCATGAATAAAAATGCAAGCGCAATGAAAGTGTGTGAAGTGAATTTAAAAGAGAATTTTTACCACTTTGGTTCCAGATTTTGGGTACCAAAAAAAAAAAAAAAACAAAATACAATCATTGCCGTGTGCCGGGGCTCTCCCCACCCCACAAAATACAAGCATTGCCATGTGCCCCTTCCCCCCAAAAAAATACAAGCATTTCCATGTGCTGGGGCTCTCCCCACCCCCCAAACCCACCCCTACCCCCCCAAAAAAAAAAAAAAAAAAAAAAAACCCAAGCAAAAACAAATACAAGCATTGTCATGTGCCTGGTTGCAGCCTGCATGAAGTCAGGAGTAGTTCTTTGCATATTTAAAACGAAATAATGACATAAATTATTCATGTGTGATGTGATTCTTCAATTTTTTTTTCAATGTGATCCTTAAATTTTAGCCTAATATACAATGTCATCCATAAATATTTAATTTGTTTATTATGGTCCCCAAGCTTTTCGTACATATTCATTTTAGTCATTAAATTATATGAAAATACTCAATGTGAGATAACATTGGGCATTTTCATATAATCCAGTGAGTAGATTGAACATGTACCAAAAGTACAAGAACAAATTAAAACTTTAGGAACATCATTATACATTGGACTAGAGTTTAAGAATCACAGTAAATAAATTCATAAACCACATTACATATTGAGTCAAAAATCAAAAACAAAGAGTTCAAGAACCATAGTGAACAAATTAAAAATTCATGAATCTCATTACATATTGAGTTAAAATTCATTCCCGTTTAAAAATGGTAAAATAATTGAATATGTCAAAGAGGAAATCAATAATAGTTTCCTTTTTCTTTTAGGTAATTGGATAGTTCTCGAATGTAAAAGGTCGTGGCTTCTTGTTCTCAGTAGTTTAATGATTTCGGCCTTTTAAAAAGTCATTGGTAAGAAAGATATTCAAACTTCTACGTAAACTAAAAGTGGAGATAAAGAAAGGATATGCACTTTTAAAGGATGGGTATGGATACAGACGTAAATAATTTACCTTCAATGACACGATACTAATTAATACTCAAAGTTGAGGGAAAAAGAATATATGATAGAGATATTGAGAGAAAATATGGCTCCAGAGTTGCAAGTCAGAAAAAATGGATCAAAGTTAAATTCTTACTTTTTTTTTTTTCCAGATTAGTTATTTATTTCAAAAATGCATTCAAATCATAAAACTACTCCTTTAGAATGTTCCGAGTACATATAATTCATTGGAAAAATAGGGGGCCAAAAGTGATAAGAAAGCTGCTGGCAATAGATGAATATAGATAGATCAATATAGAAGATAGTTGATGAATCCAAATGCTGTGAAATAAGTTAGATTTGCATGTGATTTTAGGTGGGGGAGATATGTTAGACCAATTGCTCGTGGCTAACTAACCCCTACTATTATTACCTAGTATACTATGTATTTTTTTTTTATCGAAACCTAGTATATACTATGTCGAATAAATGCTTATATGTATGTATATCCCACGAAAATGAGCTAGACCTATATATAAATTTATCCACTTCTGACCTTTTTTTTTTGGTCTGACACTTCTTACCTAAACTGGCACAATTTTTATTGGGCAAATACCACAAAAAAAAAAAAAAAAAAAAAAAAAAAAAAAACCCAAATTATATCCACTGTGACACATATACTCACAATCACCAAAAACTCTAAACTTATCCACTATAATACAAATGCCAAACTTATATGTGATATATATACCTTTTATTACAGTTCCATCTAAGTATATTTGTCACATTGATATAAATTTGCGTTTTTTTTTATAATACAAAAAAGAAAATTTGGGATATTTGTGTCATAATGGGTAAGTTTAGGTTTTTCATTATACAAAAAAAGTTTGGTGTATTTATATTGTAGTCGGCATAGTTTGATGTTTTTTGTAATATTAATGTATTTCTTTTAACAGGTTGCGCACTGAAATCTAAGACTTCAGACTGGGTTGAAGGAATTGAGGCATCATCCTAGTTCAACCATTTTTCAGGCATCTGGTAACGAGAGAACTGACCAGGCGACCCGGTCCTTGCTTGTCGGGCTGTGGCACCTAGCGTGCCCGTCGGCCAGGGATGGGTGTGACGACCCGTGGATCAACCCGGAAAGGATCTGAGGCTCTCGAGCATGGGTTGCGCTCGGGTCCTCATCTTCATCGCGGAGAGAGAGGTGCAGAGGGAGCGAGAGTGGCTTTACCGGGACTCGCTGGTGAAGAGCGGATGGGAAGGGACCGTGGAGGTCATGGAGGCGAAAGGAAAGGGTCACCAGTTTCATCTGTTCCATCCAACGGGCGATGACGCAGTGAGTCTGATGAGGCGATTCGTTTCTTTCCTGAACGAGAACGAGATCAGTCAGGGGTGATGGCGATTGCTCTTCTTTTTCCTCTTTGATTAGTATGGTGACTGCTTATGGGTTGAATAAAGTCATAAGTAAGGCGTATGTCTAGATTTTCATTGGGCATTTATAATTATTTCTATAATAATTATAGTAAATGCTTTTGATTTCGGGGACTTATTATTATTTGTGATATAAAAGAACAGAATGAATAAAGGGAAAGTATCTCGAATATATTCTCCAATATTTATTTCTATTGACTTTTTTTCTCTTACTAGTTCTAAATTTGTACGAAATTAATAAGAGACAAAACATTTGAAATATATAAATATCATTTTGAAACATTTCGATTTTTAGCTCTCATTGATTATATAGTTGAAAAAAAAAGTGCATAGTTATAAATAAATTTTTATATATACATAGTTTATTAAGAAATTAGGAAAAAAGTTAGAAAAAAATATATCTTTTTTAGATTAATTATAATCATAATTTTGAAGTATAACTTGTCTAACTTATTTCAACATATAAATAAGTAACCAATTTTTCTATTCAATTTAGATTAACATTAGAATAATTTGAAGGATAGCACATCTTGTTGACTTCATTTACTCAATATTTCATCAAGTATAAATATTCAACTTATTGGAAACATGCATCATGACATCTAATTAAATTTTATGTCCTTCACTTGAAATCCACTTACTTTAAATATATTTTATATCCTTTAAAGAAAATCTGTTCGGTAGAAAACTAAAATGAACTTAACTTTTTGTTCCAAAGTCCACGTAATTCCAATTGATTCCAAAAAGAAAAAGAAAAAGAAAATATGACAGAGAAGTTCGTGAGATAAAGTCTACCAAATTAACGTGATGCAACTATATAAGGCTTTCGACTGGCTTAACCCTGAACGCATTAATGATTAAACAAATGCTAAGACACTAATGTTAATTTTCCGCATGTTTGAATTAAGTGGTAGGAAAAAATGTTTGGTTAGATGACAAATATTACTTTTCCCCTTCACGAGGGGTCGATTTGTTATCCCACTTTTCAGATATCAAGCTAGCCCATTGTTTCGTAGAGGCTAATTACATCATAACTAGGGTAGCTAATAAAACAAGCCCTTTCCGAAAATGAATAAAACAACTTTTCGAGCAAAAAGAAAATGGCATTTGGCATGTAGGAATAGTTATTTAAACATAGATTACGTAACTAGGGGTAATTACTTTAAAAAAAAAAAAAAAGCTATTTCAAACATAGTGATAAAGATGACTTAAATCATAACCAATGGTACAACATTAAAACATGGGCGCGTAGAATAGAAAACTCAAGAACCTGTGGATCCCCACTAAAGCAAGCTCATCTTAGATAAGAAAGACAGTACAAAGCGCCATTACATTATGAAAATAATTACTATAATAAAAAATCTCAAATTAATATATTCGTGATAAATTTATCCTAAACTTATTTTTACATCACCAAAAACTCATGACATATCTGCCCTTCATTAATTTCTATAAAATTTTGTCGTAAAACTATTAAGTTGGATAATATGTAACAATAACTCAATTAACATGGCTAGTTCAAGTGGAAATCCTTTTAGTTTGAGGTAAACTTGTCACAAATATATCAATTTTGAGTAGTTTAGGATAAATTTATCATAATGTATTTGCTTGAAAATTTTAATGATCCAAAAATTAATTTGAAATAAATTTGTTATATGCGTATTAATTTAGGATTTTTATAGCATTAATCTTTATTAAAATCTTGGGAAATGGACCTCAAATCCAACAAAAAGGAGACATGAATTTTGTCAAAGGTGTTGTGAACGACTAACCTTGTGTCATGGGTCGGTTGATTACAAACAATCAAACACCCGTATGGCATAAGGATTTTACTCCCAAGTCAGCCTTACATGCACACACATGAACACAAGGGTCATATGAGCAAAGGGGCGAGTGTATTTGATATGAACAACCTAAACATAATGAGGGGAGGGACTTCTATTTGTACAAGTTCGGGTCTCATCTCATATGTTGATCTTCCCTCCGATCTAATTTTCCCTTTGATCCAACGGTTGTGTTTGAACATGTATCATCATTACAAGTCTATACATTAGGCCACTCAATGACTTTAGACCTTGGGAAAGCCCAAAGTGTGTGTCAGAAGTAAGGGCAGGGCCAACAAGGCCGCTTGACATGAAGTAGGTGAATGGTCACGAGCTTTTGTCCATATTGTGCATGGGCCGATTAGGCATTGATCAAGGATCGTTCATGGATTAGTCGTGGGACTACTTGTGGGCTGTCCTTCATGCATGACACAACCCCATCAGTCGATCTTGGATTATGCTTCATCTGTGGGCCGTGTCACTTGACTCTCTTCTATCCTCCCCTCCCCCACCCCGAAAAAAAAAAAAAAAGGACGCTCCATTGCGTGTGAGAGACTAGTAAAGGTGAGTCAACTTCCACAAACATAGTCTTTGACTGATTTCATTACTTGGTCAACGACATAGTAATTGGTCAACATCACTAGCATCTCCAGCGACTTCTTCGATTACACTACATAAACCTATGCTACACAAGCATTAGCACAAGTTCACAGGCGAATTCTCTCACCTAAAGTGATTAGATCCATGGGCCACTAATCAACTACAACGAAATAAATTTTGGGAATTGTGTAGAAATGATCAATTATGAGTTTCATTGGGATGAGTTGAAATTGGGGGTGTGCAACCAAACCGAGTATATCTGGTTCCTAGACCGACCCACTCAGAAAACAGGGTCGAGAATCGGTTCCCGTTAGTTCCCAAAATTCGGAATTGGTTCAAATCGGTCCGGGAACAGGTTCCAAGTGATTACCCACCCATAAATTGGTTTTTGGACTGATTTTGGAATCGGTTCCTAGACCGGTTTTGGAAGTAGAGGTCCAAAACCCTTTTTTTTATTCTCTCGATTCCTATTCTTACTCCTACAATCTTGCGATATTTTTCCTCTTGGCTCTCTCAAACATGCATGACACTCCTCCTTTGTCATTCCTCTTCCTCACTTGCTTCCCTCCCTCATTGGCTCCCTCTCGCACTGTCTGATGGATGGACAATGTTCATCGCTGCCAAATTCTTGTGTCACATGGATTGGCTCACCTAATTTCTCTTTTGTAGGAGGAGTTATGATTACATAAATGAATAGCTTCATATAGTAGTTGTGAGAATAAGACTAATATTAGACTCATGTTTGTTGCTAATTCTTTGCCTTATGATTTTATTTATTATAATCAGCCCTGTGGATCCTTAATTTTTCGTTTAATCAAAAAGTTCATGTATTTATTTATTACAAATGCTTAATGTTTCAATACAAAATAGGAGGATTACATTATTTTCTTGCGTATTAATATAAAATTCAAAGTTGTATAGGATATCAAAAGATTGTAAAACAGGTTCTAGTGAAAACAGGGTTGACCCTAGAACCGAATTGGAAAAACAGGGTGGGTCAGGTACAGGGTCCTATACAAATAAAGTCGGGTATAGGGTCCAATACAAACAGGGTCGGATATAGGATCAATAAAAGGAGAATTGGTTATAACAGGGTCGGATATAGGGTCCGGGTCTAGATTCTACTCACCTTGGACCCAATCACCCCTAGTTGAAAACAACGGCAAAAGGAGAGAGAACACAATGTCCTTTTGTTTCTTTCGTTGACTCCGTCTCTTGATAAAAATAAACCAAATTTATCGCTATCTATCAATTGCCTAATCAATTGCACTACTTTTGACTTTGAATATAAATTTTAATGATGCTCATATTTGTGCTAGAACAAGCAAAAAAACATAGGGGCAATATGAAAATCACCTCTCTCAAATTATATTAACATGTATTTTGATATTTCCATTATTAAGCAGACTTAACAAGAAGAAATGTTTTTTTTTTTTTTTTTTTTTAAACGCATAAAAACAGGCTTCAAGTATTCATGTGGAAAGTCAGTCACCGATACTTAAAAGGCTATTTTCCTCTTAATCCTTGGTAATGAAATCGACCATCTTCTTGATTAGTTGCTCAGCCCTCTCGTTCTTGCTAAATGCATGAAAGCAATGTCCCTCATCCTTGGCCTCCTCAAGCTCCACTTTCCCCTCCCACTCGCTCCTGCACAGCGTCTCATAGTACTTCACTCCCGCATTCCTCAGCGAATCCTTCTCCGCCACGCACACCAGCACCTTATCGCACGCCATGTTCGGCAGGTCCGGGTCGACCGCTGGGTTCAGCCTTGGGTCGTCGTCGAGCCTGGAGCTCGTCGGGCACATGAACTTGTACATCTCGTCCATCTCTGTGCCACCAAAGAATGGGTGGACTATCAACACGCCCTTGATCCTGACCCCCGTCAATCTGGCCGCACCTGCTCGGACCGCCACGTATTGGCTTATGTTGGCTCCGGCGCTCTCCCCCTGTATGAAGACCCGCCCGAGATCCGCATACTGGTTCAGCCATGGTTCTGGGCCGGATCCGTCGGAGTGACCTGCGATCCACTTTAGAGCTTCGAATGAGTCCTCGTAAGCAATGGGCAGTGGGTATTCTGGGGCCAACCTTCATTTACCGGAAGTAATTATAATTTGTGTTTAAACACGGTTATAACTATACATATCATATTCCTATGATTAGAATATCACCCGGTAAAATTCAACGATGGTTAGTAAGCTTTAATTAAATATGCAATACAAGTTATTGGCTTTTGATCTGAATTACCCAATATACCACATTCCCTTTAAATATTGATACATTTTGTCAGGATCGCGACCAATATTTCAACAAAATGCTAATGTTGTGGACACATGACAATGACATTGCATCTAAAATTGGCCATGTTTCCGCATTGTCAGCACTAACAATGGAAAATGAGCCCTAAAAATTAGCTAGATTCTGATCAAAGTGCATCCATCGAAAAAATATGAAAACTTAGTAAATTTAGTGATTAAAATCAAAGTTTATTGAATTGATTGCAGAATTTACTATATCTTAATGACCATCCATGAAATTTACCCCACCATTTCCTGGGCCAATCGTGATTGATAATTACATCTTCCCCCAACACAAACTTTTACTTCTGCAAGCAGTCGTTACAAGGTAGAAAAATAAAAAATTTCTAGGATTTGAGATGCGTTTTCACATGCAGACATTTGCATGTGTTGAATTTATAACAATGCCTAAGAAAGTTACCTAAAACCAGCTTAGACTGATAAAAAATATCTACTTCAAAACTTCTAATGAATTTCAATCTTTATGTATGAGAATAAAGAAAAGAATTAAAATCAAAAAAATCTCAAATATCTACCTAATGATTTATTTAGTTCAAACTAATTTTCTTCTAAAAAAGAAACCAAATTGAATCCTCATAAAACATTTACTTCAAATAAATTTTTGTCTCATAAAAATTTCAAATAGGTATTCCATGAAAAATATATTCAAAATAATTTATGTCTCATAAAAAACCCCAAACCGATACTCTTAATCCAAACCTACCCTACCTTTAAATGCATACCTGTCAATATTCGTGGATTTTTCACATCTGGTCTATCATTCCTCGCATTACATCTGTCTTGCAGTCGTATGTCATGTGTGTCCACACATATGCAGTTTAAACAGAATATTCAACAGATTGCTAATGGAAGATAAATTCATAACGGGGGTACCGGTTTGGTTTTTTCTTTAGACAAAAATTAGCTTAAGACTAATGTGTCATGGGTACCAAGAATAGGAAGATACTAATTTAGATTATTTGTGAGATGAAAATTAATTATAAATACATCAATTATGGGGTATAAGTTTTAGATTTTACAAGACCAAAAAAAAAAACCTATGTTAAACGTGCAACTTTTTTATTTTATTTTGCCACCCACTACTAAAATATGTTTTTTGTGCCCGCCCGCCTTACATCAACCCTTCTTCCGAAATTTTTAACTTTCTAAAAATAATTAATTCCGACCTCTACAGGTCTAAAGCAACTTCTTTAACATGCCGCGCCATCACGTCAAGATCCGAGCGACGAAACGAAAACTCTTTCCACACTAATCTATACATATAAACTAGTGTTAAATTAGTTGTATTTAATTTTGATCAAGGGACTCGTCGCTAGTAAATTTGGGCTATTTTATATTCTTATGTATGTTTAGAATTTATCACTTTATTGGAAGATCGGTTGGCTCCTGCATTTTTAAGTACGTTTGGCTTTATTTAAAAAAATGAAAAAAGGTAAAAAAGCTCCATAGAAAAATGCGGAAAATGAATGATTTGATGAATATTTTTCTAAAAATAATCATTTGTATTATTTCAAATAATTAGTCAATAAAAAATGTTTTCATTATTGACAACATCTTATATCTAAATATTTTGTAAATGAAAAAAAATTTTTCATTAATTTATATTACGCAAAACAAGTTATCATATTTTTAAAAATCTTTTCCAAATCATTCATTTTCTACAAAATAAAAGCACCACAAAAGTAAAGTCACAAAAAAAAAAAAAAAAAGACAAAGAATGAAGGTAAAAGGAAGAAAATTTTAAGCTTCTAATAAGCACAAAGTCGAGATTGTCGGTGAAATTGAAAATTGCTAAGAAAATAGAGCAGAGGTAAATTTTGTTATTCAATCCACTGTTGGTGTAGAAAAATTCTGTACAGGTCCACTGTTAGACGAGTGATGTGCACTTTTTCCCATATCAACCATCGCACGATAAATATATAACTTATTTTTTACAGTGACAGTAAACCCAATTAAAATTCTAAATTTTGTTGTTTTGTTCCCAATATAAACACAATTTAAAAATTTGAGTGGGGGAGACTATCAATAAGACTAATATAGAAAGCATCGCAGTTCACCAAGGACGCTGCCGGCGGTACCTGTAACCGACGGAAATAGCGACGACATGGGCCCGAGTCACCATCGTGGAGAGAATATCGTTCACGATCGTATCGAATGGCGACCCCGCGCAGAACCCGCCGCCGTGGTAGTGGACGAGGAGGGCAGTTTCCTGTCCGGGCCATCGATCTTTGGGACGAAGATGCGGGCTGACACGCTGGTCTTGGAAGAGACCACGACGTCCTTGGACTCGACCCCTGTCGATGGATCAGCCCTGCCGGGACGGGGTGGATGCGATCGAACAGCTTGTATCTTTCCACGCGTCCGTCCCTGTAGACTCTAAAGAAGGGACGGAAATCGTGAGCTACCTCCGAAGCGCCTGAGTTCATTTTTTTCGAGTTTGTGTGGGTTGCGAGAACAGTGTAAAACTGAGAGAGAGAGAGAGAGAGGGAGGGAGGGAGGGAGGGAGGGAGATGATCAAGAGGAAGTTTTCATGTGGAGGAGCTCCAAAACGGTGCCGTTTCGATGTTTTTGAAAGGTGGAGCAATTGTTGTAGCTAGTGATTCAAGTGGATGGATAGGGCCGGATTTGAGTGGAATATAAATGAATTGACGTATTTCCTTAGAAACACGAAACGAGTCTTTTCTCATCGATATTGCCATTTGAATTCAACACTCAATTTTTGTCGATCCTTCAAATTCGGTCACCCATTATTTCTGCATTTTTCGCAAAGTCCTGTGATTTGCGGATATCAATTACTCATCTTGAAAGTATGGATCGTAAGTATTGCAACAAAAATCTAGTCAATCAAATGTCGGATGAGAAAGTAATCGCCCGGGTCAAATTCTGATGAAATCTTTGGATACTCGAAAAAGGTCTCAAAACACAAAACCATGCCTAAGAGTTAAGAAATCGAATAAAACTTTCTAGATTGAAATAGGTTTAGCCTAAACAGATAAATTTAATCGACATCGACCCATTTTTATTTTATTCAATTTGCAATCATAGCTCCCGGTGTAACAAAACGTAATTGACAAAAATCAAGTCCAAATAAGAAAAAAAAAAAAAAAAAAAAAGGTAGCAGATTGCGGATTGATGACTAACCTTCCATGAGAATCATGCCGACAGGACACCATCGTTAGTTGCATGCACACAATGCACGAAACATATCAGCAGACCCCACAAGAAACAGATCAAAGCGAGTACTATACGGGCATCAGGTAAAACATCTTTAGTAGAAACCTAAACACGGCCAAGAAACAGAAAAGACAAATTTTCAAACACGCTCATGACAATGAAGTTAGAGCAAAATGGACCCCAACGACACAAACTTTCACCGGGCGAAGAAACACAATCGAACCAAAACAAGCAAGACTCCAGCAAATGGCCTCGCGGAACAGCAGAGAATACCAACCACCAAAGAAGAGAACCTGAAAGGAGGAAAAAAGAGAACTTTTAGGGTCTATTCGTTTCGCGGAAAATGGGCTATTTCTGGAAAATATTTTCTCATAAGTTATTTTCCAAGAAAATGATAATATTTTTTAGTGTTCGGCTAAAACTTAAAAATATTTCAGAAAATATTTTCCGGTGTATAGTAAGGAAAATATTTTCCACTCCCCAGATTGGCGAGTGCGAGCGTCAAGCTCGAGGCTTGTCAGATCGATGAGCGCGAGTTTGAGATTGATAAGGTTGAGGTTCACTCGATCTGACAACTAGTCAATAAAGAAGAATATGGGAAACAAAGAAAAGAAAAAGAAAAAAAGAAAAGAAGAAGAAAAAAGAAAAAGAAAAAATGAAATTAAAAATAATTCGAATAAAAAAAGGAAAGAAGAAGAAGAAAGGGGATGAGGAAGTGATTATTTGTAGAAGTATGAGATAAGAGAGATAAGTGAGAAAAATGTTTTCCACTACTTTAGAAGACTTTTTTCTTTTGATGGAAAATTTTTTTCTCAATGAATTCATTTTCCGTAAAACGAATGCCAGAAAATTCAAAAAATATTTTCTTGGAAATTATTTTTCACGAAACGAATGAAACCTTAAATCCACTTCAGGGTGGTGCTCTGGATTCCGGCGCATTTGAGGACTGTTAGAGGATCCGACGAAAGCGACGTTGTGGTCGTTGATGTTTTCCTCCTCCCGTTGTTTGCGGAAGCGGAGATTTCATTGGCGGAGAGCTTGACCTTGGAGACGAGTGTTGTAATTATTATTGTAGTTATAGGTTTTAATGGCTCAACATTACGTTTCTTCACTTTATGCCTTTCACTTGTAACCGTTATGTCTCTTCGGGTCATGCCCTAATTGTTGCAATTATGGGTCAATGACTCTTTCTGCAGTTTCTGAATTTAATATTGTTGTTATTAAGGGTTAATGGCTCAACTAATGTGAGCATGACTGACATGACTCTTGAGTTCATGTCCTTTCAATTTTCTATAACCGTTTCCCATGTCTATAAATAGGCATGCTCCTTTGTTCAAAAGTACAACAAAAACTCCTCAAAGTACTCATTTAATTTTCCTATAGTCATTCTTTAAGTGTTCTAGTTTTGAGAATTATTCGAAAAAACCTGTTTATATAGTGCTACTACAAACAGATTTGAGGTGTTGCATTTTGGGGGCATAGTTCATGAAAGTGCTTGGCACTGTTGATGGTAACTAATCACCTTAAGGAGATTCGGTTAAACATACCTTTCATCCTGTTTATTTTATTATTGCTTTCTAGGGATTTTTTTTTTTATTACAACAAACAATGTTACGTTCTTTTTTCCTAATATGTGATTAATTTTTCCAACAACCTTAAGGCGCTTAGTTGGTGATTTTTACCGTGTGTTGGTTTATCAAAAAATTGAGATGGTTGATAATAATCAAGTACCCAATGATCTTCAAAATGTTTATGGGGACGTTTTTATGGTCATTTTGACTTGTGAGGTTCAAACCTCATGGCCTTAGTGTTCTAGCAATAAATGCTACTAGTTTTTTGGCCCAAAACCATTTATAGTGGTATTGGTACAAGTCGCTTGATCGATATCCCTAAGACCATTTTCAAAATAGTATGGGCCAAATGGTGTATGGTTCAATTTCTAGAGGGATGGTTCAACAAGCTTTGCCTAATATGATGCTACCAACTCGAGTAAACACCAAATGAGAAATTGAAGAAATTCACCAATATGGGCTTTAAGCGGTGGCAACAAAAGATGTTTTTCTATTTGACCACCCTAAATCTGATCAAGTACTTATCTTAGGTGTGCCCAATAATTAATTTTGATGAGCAAGATGTCACTATGTTTGGGGCGTTGGAGGTTTGAAAGCACGGGACTTCCTATGTTGAAACTATATTCTCAATTGTTTAGTAAATTCCTTGTCTAATATTTATTGTAATATTGAAACTGCTAAACAATTATAGGAGTACTTAGAAAAGAAATACAAAACAATGGATGTAGGCACCAAGAAATTCATGGTTGTCCAATTCTTGGACTTCAAGTAATGGATTCTAAATTTGTCATGAGTTAGGTTTGGTAATTACAAATAATTATGAAAGACATATTTGCTAAGGGAATGTTATTTAGTGAATCATTCTAAGTTGTAGCTATTATTGAGAACTTGCCTTTAGGCTGGTTAGATTTCAAAAAAAAAAAAAAAAAAAATTGAAATTACAAATGGAAAGAGATAAGACTTGAAGATCTCATTATGTACCTCATAATCGAGAGGACAATAAGAGGAATGTAAACCCTCCGATGGAACCAAAGGCCAAACACTATTTTCCAATTTCCAGCAAGATAGGAAGAAGAAGAAGTCTTTTCAAGGAAAAGGCAAGCAAAAGGAACAGTCCAAAAACCAAGGGACATGCTTTATTTATAACAAGATTGGCCATCGAGCTAAGTATTGCAAGAAGCACCCAAACAAAGGCAAAGGAAATAGAGCAGCCAAGCAGCTAAGTCTGACAAAGCAAACAAGAGATGAGAGACTAATTGTTGTGGTAATGTCTAAGATATTCTTTGTATGGAATAACACCAATTGATGGTTAGACACGAGTGCCTACTCATTCTCTCGGATACGGAACTCTCTTCATGGGTATGGAGTCATTGGCCCTTATTCCCTAATGTTAAATGTTTATTGCTTCATTGGAATGATGATCTCACCTTGTCTTTGACCATGCAAAGCCCTTGGGCCTTGTGATGGATCATGCTCGGTAGATGTCGTAAAGGAATGTTACCTGGTTGATCCTACCAATAGTCATATGCTTGTCTCAAAGATTAAGCCATACATGTGTAAGTATGAATTGATTCAGATTGTGAAATTGCAAATAGCTCATTAAATCAGTTATAATTTGTTTGATGGTATTTCCTACTTGGATAATCGTAGTAATTCTAAAGCTAATACATGCAACAAACCCTAACTTTTGTGAGGGATGCATTTATTAGATAAAAGGTCGATGAGGGCTTTGCCCATTGCTCTGATGATTCATGATAACTTGATGGATCGCATGGCCATCGTGCCGATGATGCATCATTTAAATTTCTGCCCTATCAAATTTCGATGGTAGGATAGTGGCCTATTATGAAGGTGATGGGTGATGGAGAATTAGGGTTTGATTTCGGAGAGGGAGCTTGAGAAACAGCTATGACATCCAAGGAAGGTAGCAAGCGCGCAAATTACCCAATCCTAACACGGGGAGGTAATGATAATAAATAACAATACTAGGCTCATTGAGTTTGGTAATTGGAATGAGTACGATATAAATCCCTTAATGAGGATCCATTGGAGGGCAAGTTTAGTGCTAGTAGCGTGGTAATTCCAACTCCAATAGTATATATTTAAGTTGTTGTAGTTAAAAAGCTCATAGTTGGACTTTGGGTTAGGTTGACCGGCCCACCTCATGATGTGCACCGATTAGCTCCTCCCTTGTATTGGCGATATGCTCCTCACCTTAACTGGTTGGAGTCATGCCTCCAATGCTATTACTTTGAAGAAATTAGAGTGCTCAAAGCAAGGCTACGCTCTATATATATTAGTATGGGATAACATCATAGGATTCTAGTCCTATTGTGTTGGCATTTGAGATCGGAGTAATGATTAACAGAGATAGTCGAGAGCATTTGTATTTCATAGTCATTGGTGAAATTCTTGATTCTTGCATTTATGAAAGATGAACAACTGCAAAAACATTACAAAAAAAAAACCAAAAAAAAAAAAAACTGCAAAAACACTTGCCAATGATGTTTTCATTAATTAAGAACGAAAGTTGGGGGCTCAAAGATGATAAGATACCGTCTTAGTCTCAATCATAAATGATGGTGACTAGGGATCGGCTGATGTTGCTTTTAGGACTTTGCTGGCATCTTATGAGAAATCAAAGTTTTTGGGTTCAAGGGGAGTATGGTTGCAAGGCTGAAACTTAAAGGAATTGACGAAAGGGCATCACTAGGAGTGGAGCTTATGACTTAATTTGAATCAACATAAGGAAAATTACCAGGTCCAGACATAATAAGGATTGACAGACTGATGGCTCTTTCTTAATTCTATGGGTGGTGGTGCATGGTCGTTCTTAGTTGGTGGAGCAATCTGTTTGGTTATTTCAACAATGAACAAGACCTCAGCCTTGCTAACTAGCTATATGGATGTACATCACCACGGCCATGCATGGGATTGATCCCAGTGTGGAAAAACAAATGTTGTCTTATGAGAAGACTAAGGAAGAAGAGAAGCTTTATATGGCTAACTTTACATCAACAAATATTACCGAGAGAGGAAAGGTGATCTTGAAATTCACCTTTGGCAAGGAAATCACCTTGCTAATTTGCTGCATGTACCGAAGATTCGAAAGGAATCTAATTTCTAGCCCCATACTTATCAAGAAGTGTTTCAAAATTATATTTGAATTGGACAAGTTTGTACTTTCCAAAGGGGTGATGTTTGTGAGGAAATTGTACTTGTGTAATGATATATTTAAAGCCAATATGATTGTCATTGATGTTAATTCGAAATCCTTATAGCCAAAGACTATTAATAAAGATAAGTCTTCAGATTATACTGTTGCATTTCTTTATCTATGGCATGGTAGATTAGGACATGTAAACTATAGTAAAGTGAAGAAAATAGCCAACATGGAGCTTATTCCAAGGTTTGAGTTGGATGCCCATTACAAGTGTGAGACTTGTTGTAACATCTTGACTTTCGACCTATTAGAAATGGCTGTGAATATGGTGTGCGGTGGCAAGGATTGGTTGTGGATCGTTCCAAGAATCGGCCATGGATCAATCATGAATTGATCAAGGGAATGGTTGTGGACCAATCTATTAACCACATTAATGGGCCCAAGTAGTCCAGTCCATGGATGACTACCCGACCATAAGGGTTGGTTGAGGAATGGTCACATCCACCACGGATTAATCGAAGATCATGGATTGACCCCAAATAGTCATGTTCCAATTGTGAGTGATTTCGTTTGGTCATGTACTGGCTATGGATGATCATGATTTGACTTCATATGACCGTCTATCGGGTACAAATCTAAACACTCTCAAATGGCCACATAACAATCGAGGTCGGCCTGGATGAGGTCTAAGGCTAGTCCACGATCCGATTCATTATGTAACGACTCAAGCTCCACTTCTAGGGTTACAAGTGGTAAGGGTTAAATTTTTTCACGACATCCTAGGTGTGTCGCCAACCTGTACTTGTTTGTTTATTTTAATCTTTGAGTTATGCACATGCATAAGTGATAAATCAACACCCAATCACCATAGTATCGGCAACATCAATAGGTAGTAGGAAAAACATACATGCAACCATATATTTACATATACATAGCATACTATATATGATTGCATGTCTTTTCTTTTGATATTTACAAGCCCATCTACTTGGGCTAAGTTTCACATTATAAGAACAAACAGTCCCTTCCAAAAAGTACATCAATTTCAGGTAACCTTATCTCCTTTAACAAGATCCTAAACAAAATGGTACCCCTACAATGACTAGCTATCTAGTAGTCCTCTACGGCGTCGTTGGGTGGAGCATCATCATATGGCCCTGGTGGTCCATGAAACCGTGAAGTGGACCAATAAAATCCCCATCAACACTTGTACCGGGCTCGATACTTGTGGGGAATGAGTTCATCTAGTCCTTCATCCACCTAAATGATTGTAGTGACCATCCGATTGTATTTATCTATACTAGCAAAGTAGAGCAATGTCTCCGACATAGTCATCTCTGTGGGGATGCCGAACCTCACGGGCGGCACGGCACGGCCATCCTACAAGTATGAAAAGAGACAACCGGTGAGTATAACTCAGTAAGTAAAACCCACTAAAATCCGGGTAGAATGATGCCTTGCCTTTCAACAAGCACATAACTTATCAAAAACACTTGTTGATGTAGATCAATAGAAAGATGAAAATCATGCTTTTGGTAAAAACATAAGAGATCCTCAAATAGTTAAATGCAAGCACACACCAAGGATCCATTCCATAATGAGAGGACCACATGCACACGAGATTTATTTATTGATAGCCGAAATTCATCAACTCTTTTGGAATCCACTGGGCATCTGAAATCCATCGAGCAACATCCCCTAATCCAATGGTGATGGCTATCCTTCAACAATGAGTTTGTCGGGCAATGTCCCCCTAATCCAAGGTGCTGGCTATCCTCCAACAATGAGTTCTTCGGGCATCCGAACTTAATTGGGCAACATCGCTGAATCCAATGGTTGGCGCTAGAATTTAGTCTCTCGTGTGTACATGCATCAAGCATCATAATTCGGTTCTTATCTTCATCTTTAGTTTAGGGCTCGAGGGCGTGCCATGCATAAGTGTGTGGAATGCCTTACTGGTTCCAAGTTGTTGAACATGCCAAGCACAAGTTAAGGTTCACGACATGGTCGGATCCTCTCAATACACCGATTTAGTATCAAACTTGGCTCAAGAACGATACGCCTCAATATTGCACTGAGACCATGAAAGGGACCAATCCATCGTGGTCTTGTGTTCGTCCAAGGCCGACCAAACCCTTATTGAAAACTCAGGATGTGGACATACACTTACAAAAATAGTTTATAAAACAACATTGAGCATTCTTTAAAACTCATTTCAAAACTTAGGATCAAAGTAAAACAAAGGTATAGTAGATCAAGCACAAGAACCGAGTCACCTCAACAATCCAAGCCAAGGTACAAAAATCAAGCATAAGAATTAGGCTACTTCGAATTCAAAAGCCAAAGGCTAAACCAAGGTCCAACATCATTCCAATACCAACTCAAGTAAGTTTAAATAAAACCTCAATTAGACAACAAATTAAACATGGACTTGTTACCAACTTGGACTGACATAACACAACGTCCTAACCAAACATTAGTAAATCTACTTATAACTTTCTAGACCGATGACCTCAAGTGGCAGCTGTTGCGACCTAAATTTCGGGTGCACCACCTAAGTTTAGGCTAATGGACTACTAAGTTTTTAAACTTAGCTCGGGCTCTCTCAAGCCCATACCGATTTGCGACTTAGTTTTATGTTTTTTAACATGCAAATGAATTTTATCTAGTAGTCGCCACTAATCAGTTTATGGTAGGTCGATTAGACACCTAAGTAAAATAACAGGAGAATTATTTTATTCCTACGAGCTAGAGACTAAGGGTATGGGGACTTGGTTACATTAAATTTCTCTAATGCCCTTTCGGTACCATTTTTTATTTATTTTCAAAAATGTTTTTGCAAGCAGCTTGGATTTATTTTAACCTAAATTACTATCATGCAAATATGGTGATCACACGGGTGCTCAATTATTATTAAACACTCAATGAATCAAACAGATTGCATCAAAAGAAATAATCACACAAAACAAACAATTTTTTTTTTTTGGGTTTTCTTTTATCTCAAAATTAAAACATGCACTTTAACCACATGACTTAATGTTACTCAAACTATTTCTAATTAAATGGACCTAACATGCAAACTAATTGACATGCACCTAATATTTTTATATTTTTTTATTGAAATTCGGAATTAATAAAAACCCTAATCAAACTATCTAAAATGAATAATTTTCTAATTTATTTTAGGGATTAATTTGACTTAACCCTATCCTATCTTAGAAAATTATTTTTTAGAAAAATGAGATTATTTAAAATGTACAGACATTATGAAAAACCCTAACTAAAAATATTTAGGTCTAACCCTAACCTATTTCCAAAAATGCAACCCTAAAAATGTAATCCTAATAAAGATCTAACTTACTAAACCTACATGTTGATGCAAGATTTTTATTTTTTGATTTTTTTCTAGTGATTTTCCGAGACAAGTAAATATCAAATAAACATTAGATCTAAATAATCAAGATATTCAACAAAAAAAGATTAAAATAATCGAAAAAATAACCATTGTCTCACAGGTTAAATTAATGATTACTCTATCCCTAAACATCACAACAAAGAGTTCAAAATAATTAAAAATCTGATCTGAAGTCTTACGGATCAAATTAATAATTATAATGATTAAACAATTAAAATACTACCAAAATATCCAAAAATTGATATAATTAAAAAAATGATCCGATGTCCTATGGATCAAATTAATAATTATAATAATTTTGGATAAAACCTTATGGATAATGTCTAAGATATTCGTAAAATGAGCATATTCTTATTTGATCAATAATAACAAAATAAATAAAATAAGATAACATAAAATAAGTGAAACATAAGAAATAAATAAATAAACTACCTAATCTTTCCTCTCTCTTCTTTTTTCCTTTTTCTTTTCTTGCTTTTTTCAGCCACAATTCAGCAATTTCGTGATGGGTCACCAGAGGTGATGGGTTGCCAGCGTTCGGGGCTTCGGCAAAGGGCGGCCACTGGTGTGCAGGCAGACTAGCTCGGCGATGGTTCGGCAGAGGAGCAGGTCATCACGGGCAACGAACGTGCGAGCAGGAGTGGCGCAAAACAATTGGGCTTAGGCAGCAGGACGTCGAGTGAGCGGGAGCGTTGATCACTGGTCTTCGGAGATGCAATTCGGGGCTAGTCACAGGTGTTGCAGTGACTGATGCAAGGCGGTAGTGATCGGCGACTCAAGATTTGTAGATCACGGGTCGCAGGCGAGCAAAAACAGGTCGCGGCTGGGCGCCTGTATGTAGATGTTGTGACGGGATGCGGACAGCTCAGGGGTGGCGTTCGGAGTCGAACAAGGTGTTATGAGCCAGCTTGGTTCGCAACGTCAGGTCATTGGTCGGAGATTGTGCTGGCTGGATCTAGCTATAAGAGGTGTCGGCTTTTGGTGAGATGTGCGGACGAGTGGCAAGGCAAGGCAGGAGCGACTCCAGCGTCGGGCTTCTCGGTCGGCGGTCAGTGGACATCGACTCGGCAGCAGGGGGTTCGGCGAGGGGGAGGCTCACCGCAGAAGAGGAACAGTCCTCTTTTTTTCTTTTTCTTTTTTCTCTCTCCCTCTCTCACATGTCACTCTCACGTCTCTTTTCCTTCTACCCCTTTTTCTGACTTTCTTTTCCCAAAGAACCGAAACCCCTCTTCCTTTTTCTCTTTTTTCACTTTTTGACTTTTTTTCTCTTTCCGTCCACCTCCCAAACCCTAGAAAAAGCCCCCCCTCTTATAGGCAAAACAAAATGTGATCCTTTTGTGAATATTTTATCTCACGAAGATTGCTTATAACCTCCTCCTGATCACAAAAATCCTTATCTTATGAATATTTTCCCATGATTTCATTATCTATTGCTAAAGATAAGATTGCCGTGTGATTTTCTTAAATTCCAAAAACCACTGTAATATCACATCAAATCTCAATTTCTTACAAGATAATTAATTTAAAAAAATAACGGGCTTGGGCTAATTTGCTCCTTTCGTGGGCCTAGCCCGACCTGCCAAACTAGAGCTCAGAAACATTAATTCAAACCCATCCACCACCGATCCAATAAATACAATGCAAACTTACAAACTAAAAATAAATGCATATAAATTTATATGCTATGCAATTAATATTTTTCCAAGGATAAAATTGCCCCAATTTTCTACGCAATAAATAAATGACAGGATCGCCAAAATTTAGGTGTTAACAGCTGCCCGTCTTTGAAGGTGAGCTCGTAGAGGTTGCCTTCAAAGACAAATTGAGACCTAAATTTTGACCATGCACATATACTGAATACTGAATGAATTTTTTTTTTGTCGGGAAATGTATCCCATTTTTTTTTTAAATGCAATTCATATGGTGCATTGAAATGCTAATGCAAATGCATGATGTCAAAGGAAAGAACGTACCTACAATTACTTATAAGTCAGTGCGGTAAAGCATCATGAGGTACATGATAAATCCCTATTTACTCCACAAGTACCCAACTCTCACTCAGGTTCCTTGAAGAGTCTAACAAGTAATAAATTGAGACATTAAGATTGAGAAGAACACTCACATCCAAAGTGAAATGTTCAACGAAAAGAGTGGAGACATCTAGATCCAGACTGAGATGTCAAGATTTTTTAACTCGAAATACCTAGATCCAGACTAAGGTATAATGAGGAAGCTCGAAAAACATTCACATCCAAAGTGAAATGTTTAACGAAAAGAATTAAGACATCCATATCCAGACTAAGATGTCAGGATTTTGCTCAAAATACCTAGATCTAGACTAAGGTATAATGAGAAGGATTGACAAACATTCACATCCAGAGTGAAATGTTTGAATAAAAATAATCAAGACATCCGGGCCCAGACTGAGATGTCATGATTTTTGAAGCTCGAAATACCTAGACCTAGACTAAGGTATAATGAGAAAGATCGAAGAACATTCACATCCAGAGTGAAATGTTCAACGAAAATAATCAAGACATCCGGGTCCAGACTGAGATGCCTAGATTTTTGTACTCGAGATACTTAGATCCAAACTAAGTATAACGAGAAAGGTCAAAAAAACATTCACATCCAAAGTTAAATGTTTAGACGAAAATAATTAAGACATTCAGATCCAGACTGAAATGTCGAAATTTTTAGACTCGAAATACCTTGATCCATACTAAGGTATAACGAGAAAGATTGAAAAACATTCACGTCCAGAGTGAAATATTTAACAAAAATAATTAAGACATCCAGATCCAGACTGAGATGTCAAAAGGAACCTAGCTGGAATATTTTACCCTGAAGGAGGGTAAAGTGATCCAAGATAGCTGGTATTACTTGTCCAGGACCCGTACCATTCTACGGTCGCCTAAACGGGGATTTACCTTCCAAGACCCGTACCATTCTACAATTGCCCGAATAGGGAAATAAATGCTGTCTAGGACCTGTACCATTTTACGGTTGCCTAAATTGGGGTTTTGCTTGACTAGGACCTGAACCTTCCTTCGGTCGCCTTAATTAAATTGAATTTGGAGAAAAATCTTTGGGGGACAGCTCGATCGAGTCGAGTGTCGATGTACTTGAGGCAAGAATACCTATGCAATGACAAGTATCTAAGGTGTGGATAGAGATATACTTACCTGGTAACATCTCTGATCTTTGGGGATATGTCTCCTGCATAACATGGTCATAGGAGAAACAACATGCATTTGTAATCACAAACATACATTAATTCAAGGGAGATTCATGCATGATGATTTTTATTAATCTTGCATCACCTAATCTCCATCAAAAAAGATTTCAAAAGAATATTCCAATTTGAACACATGAGTGTCATGGATATGTCAAATGAGGGACCTCTTGGTCTGAAAGGACTTTTCACTTCTCCTCATTAAAAGGACCATTTTATCCTGACCTTTGATGCAGGATTTTGACAATCACTCTATCTCACCATTGTCATGCCAAACAAGGGTCCGAGCAATCTTGCAAGTGATACGAACTTACCAATCTGAGAGGTCTTTAACAGGGACCGTAATGCGGGCTTGGTTAATGGCTTAGCAAAGGGGACTCTTTAAGTCGAGGCTATTGAAAATGAGTGATATTTTTCAATCATCTTGGGATTTACAAGTCAAGAAATATGAGAAATGAAGCAGAAATCATCTTACTCGCACTTCTTCAAGCGATGCTTTCAAACATATGAACTTTTATGTTAATTCAAGTGCCATAATCTGAAGAGACTTTGCAAGGGATGTAACGTAGGCTAAGTTCATAGGTTGAGAAATGAAAAGATGATTAGGCTCAAAAAGTGTTTAGGGGTCAAAGTTGGTGATCATCTTGATGTTTCCACCAATTTTTCTCCAATGTTGAAGATTTCCTTCACATCACCATTTCATTGATTGCAACAACATTTGAGGTTTTTTGGTACCACCTTCTCAAGGATATGACTCAAGTGTTTGATTTTTTTTGGGCATTGGCCTTGCTTTTACCAGGCATACTGCTTTTTTCATACCTCATTTTTTTGCATTATTTTTGGACTAAGTCGCCATTTTTTGTCAATATTCTAGTTCATGCCACTTGAATGTTTTTGTCTTGCCCCAATGTGGGGGATGATCACCGATTGGGAATAACATGAAATGAATTCATAGGCTCAAAGGGGCTACACAACGGATAAAAGTGTATAGGATAGAGAAAAAAATGCTCTTCGTCATCCTGAGGCACTTCAATTACCATATAAGTTACACTGCGAAAGCAATACTCAAAGATTGATGCAAGTGTGAGTAAGAAAATTTCTATAATTCATTTTAAATTTTGCCCCAATATAGGATGATCCTTGACAGGGATAATTTAAAAAGTTCTTCATGTGTGTGGGCTCAAAGGGCTAAACAACGGGTATATCTGTAATGTTTCGGATAGAAGAAGAAACTGCCTCTCATCACCTCGGTTGACGTACCCTTTGCGAAATCACCCTTTTCCTTGTAGGCATGTAATTTTTCCACACAACTCATTGGGGATTAGTGTATGAAACAGTGTATAAAATAAGGCTTGCCTTTCATCATTCCAAAGTATCCCATTTGACACATTCAATTTGTCTCACACAATTCATCAAGGAAAACATGCAAGATTCGCAACAAGTCTGGACATTTGAATTTGCAACTCAATGAGGCAATTTATGCATCATAAAATGTTTGTAATTCAAAACATGACACAACAAATTCAATCATGGGTAATATTTGTTGACAGCATCAGAATTTACTTGAGTGGAAAATTCATGACCATCCATTTCTGCCAAGATTAAAGCACCTCTAGGAAGCACTTTCTTCACTACATATGGGCCACTATAATTTGGAGCAAACTTGCCACCAGGATCTTGAAAGATCTGCAATAGCTTCCTTAGAACAAGATCATTTACCTCAAAATGTCTTAGTCGTACCTTTCGGTTGAAGGATCTGGCCACTCTCTGCTGATGAGTTTGGCCATGGCAAAGAGCCTTTAGTCTTTTCTCATCGATCAAGTTCAACTGCTCAAGTCTTTGTTGTGTCCATTCTACTTCAAACAACTCTACTTGAGATAAAATTCTCAGAGAAGGAATCTCCATTTCCACAAGTAGAACTGCCTCCATGCCGTACACCAAAGCAAAAGGGGTTGCCCTAGTAGAAGGACAGATCGATGTTCGGTATGCTATTAGTGCGAAGGGTAACCTGTCATGCCAATCTTGATAATTCTCAGCTATCTTAGCCAAGATTTTCTTAATGTTCTTATTGGCCGCCTCCACAGCTCCATTCATTTGAGGGTGGTAAGAGGACAAATTCAGATGCTTGATCTTGAACTTGTTGAACAACTCATCAACAAGCTTGTTGTTCAAATTTGTCCTGTTGTCAGTGATAATTGTTTCAAGGACACCATAGCAAGCAATTATGTCACGTTTGATGAACTTCACAACATTGTGGACAGTGACACTTGCAAATGACGTAGCTTCAATCTATTTGGAGAAATAGTCTATCGCTACCAAAATGAATCGATGCCCATTTGAAGCCTTCGGATTTATTGGGCCGATCACATCAATGCCCCACATTGAGAAGGGCCATGGTTTGGAAAACTGGTGTAGCTCAGCTGGAGGGACATTTATCTTATCACCATGGATTTGGCAACGATGACAACTTCAAACATGGTAAATACAATCACCTTCTAGCGTGAGCCAATAGTAGCCTAATCTCATAATCTTCTTAGCCAACATGTGCCCATTCATATGAGGGTCGCACACTCCTTCGTGAACTTCTTGCCTGATTTGAGTGGCTTTAGCTGCACCCACACACCGCAACAAGACTTAATCATAAGATCTCTTGTACAAATTCTCACCACTGATGAAGAACTTTGAGGCCATCTTCATGATGTACTTCCTATCAGCTAGAGTACTTCTCTCGGGGAATCCCTATTTTGGGATATAGTTCAGGATATCATAATACCATGGTTTTCCGTTAGGTTCTTCAATCACGACCATACAATAAGCTGGCCTTGGCAGAACCTCTATCTTTAATGGCTCGACTTCTAATCCATCAGTGACTTGCAACATAGATGATAAAGTTGCGAGTGCGTCTGCAAATTGATTGTGAGACCTCGATAAGTATTCGAATGAAACTTCATCGAATTCCTTGACTAAATCTTCGAGATACTCGTGATACAGGAGCAATTTAGCATCCTTAGTCTTCCATTCACCTATGGTCTGTAGTATGATTAGAGCAGAATCCCCAAACACTTTTAATTTGGGTACACCCATCTCGATCGCAGCTTGAAGCCCGAGGATGCAAGCTTCATACTTGGTTATATTGTTAGTGCATGAGAATATCAATTTCGCAGCTACTAGGTGATGTTGTTCGTCTGGGGATATCAGAACTGCCCTGGTACTAGAATCAGACAGGTTCATAGCTCCATCAAAGAACATTCTCCATGACTCTTCATTTTCACTCAAGATACAGTCATCGAGGGAACAATCATCATTATTTGAGACTTTCAGATTCTTAGCCAATAAATTGGCGATCACTCGACCCTTAACCGACTTCTGTGGCATATATTGCACATCAAATTCTGAGATCAAAATTTGATACTTAATCAATTTACCCACTGAAGCTGGCCGATCAAGTATGTACTTGATAGGATTGTTCTCAGTTACGAGGAATGTTTGGTAATGCAGTGTGTACTGTCTCAATCTATGCAATACCCACACTAGTGTAGCATAAGTCTATTCCGCATCAGAATATTTAAGCTCTGACACAATGAATTTTTTACTCAGGTAATAAATGGCTTGTTCTTTTTTATTAATGGGACTTTCCTGAGCTAACATCGCACCCAATGACTCACTATGAATGGTGAGGTAGAGAATCAAAGGATGCTCCAGCGATGCTCCAGCGATGGCGGGACAAGAACTGGTGGATTCATCAAGTACTGTTTTAACTTGTCGAACACTTCTCGACACTTATCATCCCAGTTGACTCGTGCATTCTTTTTCAAGAGCTTGAAGAATGGCTTGGCAGTTTTAGAAAGTTGGGAAATGAATCGAGTAATGTAATTCAATCTCCCCAAAAGGCTCTAGACTTCTTTCACCGTTGACGGAGGTTGTAGCTCACAAATGGCCTTTGCTTTAGCCGGGTCGATCTCAATCCCTTTACTACTCACAATAAGTCCGAGTAATTTATCGGATGTTGCTCTGAACACGCATTTAATGGGATTTAGTCAAAGCTTGAATTCACGGAGTTGATCAAACAACTTCTTCAAGGTTTCAACGTGGCTTTTCCTAGGTCGAGTCTTGGCAATCATATCATCAACATAGACCTCGATCTCTTGATGCATTATGTCATGGAACAATGCTACCATGGCTCGCTGGTAAGGTTCCCCTGCATTCTTGAGTCTAAAGGGCATGACCTTATAATGAAAGGTTCCCCACGGAGTGATAAATGCAGTTTTCTCTTTGTCTTCCTCCTTCATCCTTATTTGATTGTATCCGGAAAAACCATCTATAAAGGAGAATAGTTCAAATCCTACAGTACTATCTATAAGGACATCTATATGTGGCAACGGGAAATCATCCTTCGGGCTAGCCTTGTTCAAATCCCGATAATCGACGCAAACTCGAACCCGACCATCTTTCTTCATCACTGGCACGATGTTTGTTACCCATTAGGATATTGCGAGACTTCAATGAATCCGACTTTTAGAAGTTTCATCACTTCTTCCCCTATCTTCTTTGAGAGCTTGGGTTTAGTCCTCCGCAATCTTTGCTTCTTAGGTGGCATGTTCGGATTAATAGGCAAACGGTGCGCCACGATTGACGGGTTTAACCCAGGCATGTCAGCGTAGGTCCATGCAAAGATGTCTTGATATTCCTTCAGTAGTTGAGTTAGGCGCTCGGCCTCATCTTTGGGGAGATTTGCCCCAATTTTCACCTCCTTGGTTGCTTCAGTATCACCTAAATTAATAGTGACAATTTGCTTGGACGTAAGAGCCTTGGTTTTTTCATGTTGTTCCCAGCTATGTTGCACCTCAATGGAATCCTTGATCGAGTTTTCAGGATCATCATTATTAGCATTTGTTGCATTGGATTGGACCATTTCCACACCTTTGCATGCTATATGATTGTCCCTGAAATAGGAAATAGAATGATAAAAAAGACAAGCGGGGTAAATCATATTTTATTATTATTATTTTTTTGAATTATGTTTTTGAAATTCTTTTGCAAAAGCATTTCTTTTGAAATATTTTGACACGAAAGCATGATGAAGCCCAAGCCTTAGAGTTCTCCTTGGATTTTTCTTTTGTTTGATCGGCTGGATATCATCATGGGCTGATTTGGTGTACCTCATCATGGCCTCAAAATAAAATTTGTAATTTCATTGAAATTCATCAATCAATTACATTTATTGAATGGAAAATGCTAATTCAAGTCCTAAGAAGAAATAAAAAAACAATCGTTAGATAGCGATAATAACTCCTAAAAAGCAATAAAAATTCCTAGAAAGCGATAAAAATTCCCACGCAGGGGAATGTGCGAAAGTGATAAATAGGTTACTCTTGTGGGCCAGGCCCCATTTCTTCCAGAGGTTCTTCATCAATAGCTCCTACGGAGAGGCCACCGAATGGACTTGTGATTCCTTCGAGGCCATCATCAGAGTTCTTAGTCTTTGGAGGTGTTGGATCATCCATGCCATCCCATCCACTTGGAACTATGTTGCGGGGATCAAAGTAAGAGCTGGGGGGAGCCGAATACTTCGCCATATAGTCGAATTTTCCACTTGGCTGCCCCAAAGTATCCATCACTTCAGCTTCATCTTGCATCATAATTGGAGGACCAGGGAATGTCTCGTGAATGTTTGGAGGTAGTAAGCTTTGCCTTCCTTGTCTTTGCACAGGTGACGAGTTCTGCCTTCCTCGTCCTTGCCTTCCAGAACTTTCTCCACCTCTTCCATGGTACCCTAATTTAGCAGATCGGGACCTCTAAAGGGCTTCAATGGGGTTTCAAATACCTTGACCCCTTCTTCCAAGACCATGGCCAGGAACAAAGCCATTTCCAACCATCACCCTTCCCACCATAAGGGCAGCATTTGAAATTTCAAGAGTGGGCAGTGATGAATCTCGAGATGCATGTATTGTGGACACCAATTCAAATGAATGATAACTCAATTTGAATTCAATATTTGGCTCCACCTAGGGAATAGCCATCTCATGGTAAATCCGATGATCTTCTTCACTATAGACAGTGACCGGCTTCCCTTTGATCACGAACTTCACAGCTTGATGCAGACTTGAAGGCACTGCTCTAGCAGTATGAATCCAAGGACAACCAACAAAAAATTAAAGGCGATGGGGATATCTATCACCTGAAATGGGATGTTGAAAATAATCGGCCTTATTTGCACATCGAGATGAATCTCCCCAAGCACCTCTTTCTTTGTGCCATCAAAAGCTCGCACTGAAGTCTTCGGAGCATGTATCTTGGACGAGTCTACCTTGAGGCGATGAAGAGTGGCCAACATACATATGTTTAGGGCGGACCCATTATCAATAAGCACTCGGGACACATGAGAAGTCTTGTACTTGACAGATATATAGAGTGCTTTGTTATGCCCCTACCCTCAAGAGGGAATTCCTCATCGGAAAAAGCAATTATGTCCTTGAGAAGAACCGATCCCACAAAATCCTCCAGCTTAACTTCCTCAATTGTTTCTGGTACACGAATTTCACTTAGCACCTTCATTAGTGACTTTTGATGCACAGGGGATGTTAGCAAGAGTTCGATCAAAGAGATCTGAGCAGGCATCTTTCGCAACTGATCGACCACTTTATATTCACTCGCTTTAATAACAGCCAGAAATTCCTTAGCCTCTTTGTTAGTGACAAGCTTCGCAGGTTGAGCATTAGTTTGAGCATAAGTTCGACCAGACCTTATAACGAGATCAACATCTAGGTCATAAAACCAAGGCACCGCTTTATTGTCGACATACTCATAAGGTTGAGGCATTTTAATCACAATCTCCTCATTGAATGCATCTTCAAGTGGGGGCATATCTGCGAGCGACGGATCTACCTCTTTCGTGTCATCATCGAGTGTAGCTTGCTCCTCTTCCCAATCAATGATGATATGGGAAATAGTAGAAACTGTGCAATTATGGTCAGCATATACGATGATACCATCATCCACCATTTTGGCAACCTTTTCTCTCATTAGTGACAAGGGAATGTTCTCATGAATTGGATAATATCCAACTCTTACTAGCCCATTGTAAGCATCCACCACGTGCACCTTCAAGTTTTTGATTCGACTAGCATCATGTTCGAAAATAGCATTTACCCTATCCTCATGCTTTGGTAAAGGATTCTTCCTGACATTTGGTTGAGCGGTGTTGAAGGCAAAAACCTTGGTGTCTAATAAGTTTTGGACCTTATGCTTCAAAGTCATGCATTCGTCAGTCGAATGCCCCACTTCCCCCATATGGTACTCGCATTTCTTGAAGGGGTCGTAGTTAGAAAATTTTTTAGCATTGGGTTGCTTCGGCTCGTAAGACAGTAACCCCTTCTTTTGTAGGACCTTTAAGACTTGGGACAGAGGGCCAGGAAGAGGAGTGAATTGCCTCTTAACAAATTGCCAAGGGGTGGACGGTTAGCCTCCGCCTTGTTGATTCTTAGGGACATGAACAATCGGAGGCTTGCTAGATTGTGTATATGCCACATTGACTTCCGTGCTAGGTTCTTTGTCTTTCTTCATGGTGAACCTTTTGCCTTGATGAGTAGGTTCATTGAACCATCCATCTCTCAACCCAATCTCGATTTGCTCACCCACTGAGATAAGTTGGTTGAAGTTCTCCACGTATGTACTAGCCATCCGGTTATGGAACTCAAACGGGAGAGTCTTGATGAACAGCTTCATTAACTCCTTGTTCGTAGGTTCAGGAGTGATTTGAGTCGCCAAGTTTCGCTATCTCACAGCATATTCTTTGAACGACTCGCTTTTCTTCTTCTCCATCTGCTCAAGATCCTCACGGGAAGGTGCAATGTCCATATTGAACTTATATTGCTTGAGGAACGCGTCAGCCACTTCATTCCAGGTGTCGAGAAGGTTTACATTCTTCATTATATACCAATTCAACGTGGGCCTAGTTAGACTTGCATGGAATGATTGAATCATGAGGGGCTCATTCTTGACGTATTGAGCCATATGTACGTGGTACATTTACAAATGTGCTTTCGGGCATGAAGTACCATCGTATTTCTTAAACTCCAGTATTTTAAACTTTTTGGGCACTTTAACCTTCTCATATACGGACAAGTCGAACGGGAGTGAACTCTGCGACTCTTGTAATTGCTTCACTTTTTCCTCCAGCTTTGTGAAGCGTTCATCTTGCTCCGCCTTAGGGACATTGTTAGGTTTACACTTTTCAACAACGACTAGTAGTGGATCATCCTCCAACTCAGGCATGTCTTCATCACCCATTTGAGCCTTGTTTGGTTAATTTGGGACAATTATCTTGGGGAGAGCGGGCGCAAGAATCGGATTCGCTCGGAGGGATTGGATTTGAGTTGCCTTATGCTTGAAGAGGTGTGGATTAGATTGGATTTGTCGTCGAAGGGCATGGTGCGAGGGAAGGAATCTCGTATGTGGGTGGTGTGGATTAGGGAAGTATGATCAAGTTAGGTGCTTGGTTCCCAACTGAAGAAGGGGGAGAGATAGAGAGAGATGCTTGGGTTTGATAGAAGTTGAAAGAGGGGAACTGGGTAGTTGCTAGATTGTTAAAGTTTCGAATTTGTGGAGTTCTTGAGGGCTGAGTTTCAGCTGGCTTCAAGGCTGCTGTGTGGAATTTGTGGTTATTAATTTGTGAGTTTGATACTTGTCAAGTTGTTTATAGCTAGATTTGCAGCTTTTCCTTCTAGAGCACGCTGTGATCTTCGTGAAGATCAATAAGAGTCCTTTCTAGTGTGTGTTTTCCGTACGATATGGATATCCCGCAATTTTTATTGTAAACCTAGGACACTGAGTGTTATCATGCTGTAATTTTTGCTTGGATAGAAAATTGTCATTATAGAATCCAGCTTCCTGAGGAAAGTAGTTCTCATTCCGAGAGCACACTCGATGTCTTTTTGATGCATGGAATGTTTAGTTCTTCTGGGAGGGATTGTATGGCCTTTTTCCTGGTCTAGAACTAAAGCTTATGGGGTTGTTCTTGAGTCCTTCATGTCTCCTTGTCTTTTCTCCTTTATGTTTAGTAGCTTAGCATAAAAAGACATGGCATGCAAGACATGATAATCTAACGATCTTTCGCAATAAAGCCAGGAGATCTCTACATTTGCTTGTGTATTCTTTTATTGTAAGCGCATGTAGTCTTTATCTGATTTCAGAATTGTAATTTTGGTTCTCTTTTTGTGCACAGTATAAGGACCCGAAGCGCTTCTTTTTGTCAGCATTTTACCATGTAAATAAGTCTCACTTGGTATACAACATGCATGATGAAGTTGAAAAAACACATTCATGGTTACAGGTTTCAAATGCTGGGGGAAGACTCATAATTGCTTCTGATGGTATCTGGGATGCTTTATCTTCTGATGTTGCTGCCAAGTCTTGTCGAAGTTTACGAACAGAACTAGCTGCAAAGTTAGTGGTTAAGGTAATTCCCCATGCAATCTCTAAAATATATGGAATGCTTATGACTTTTCTCCACGTTTGTTATCATGCTTGTTCTATTGTTCAGGAGGCAATACAACCAGCGAAATTGTTATCTGTGGAAGGGCTGAAAAAGGTCTTTAAGGTACATACGAGCATACTTGAATTGAGAATTATAAATGTAGAGCACTCTTTCACCAACTAATTTTTTCAATCTCTTCTGCTTATATAAGGTTATTTGTCCTACCTTTTTCTGTAGTTCTTATTTGTTTTGGTATGTTACTTCTCAAACATGGTTGCTCAATGTCTTATATTTATTCTCATGGCTTTTTTTAATCTAATTTATTGATGACTTTAGACAACTTTTCAAATTGGTGAATCTAAAAGGATTTCTTTCTACTCAGGATAAGCCATTTGTAGATCTCCTTGTCAAGGCAGTAACATCATTTATAAAGCGAAATATACAATGAGTGAATCTTTAATTAGTGAATTTAGCGGTACAAATAGAAGGAGGCTAAGATCTGTTGCATGGGAACACCTTAAAAGGATAGAAAATAGCCAAAATAAAGTCGAATGTCTATATTGTGGGGTTATTATTGGTTGTTCTAGTATTCAAGGGACTAGTGAGATGCATAATCATTTAGATAGACGTAAGAATTATCCATATGCGAACGTGGAGAAAAGGCAAAAAAGTGCCTTGAATGAATCTATTGGGGTTGGTAGTTCTATTTCAGTTGGTCCTTGGAAATTTGATCAAGATGTTAGTCAAAAAGATCTAGTGGCGATTTTTATTATTGGTGAACTATCCTTTAAGTTTGTTGAACTTGAGGCATTTCGAAAATTCGTGAGTAGAATCCAGCCAAAGTTTTTATCTTTGAGAAATACATTAAGGGAGGACTGTTATAAGTTATACCTGGAGGAAAGAAGCAAATTGAAAAAATATTTTTTGATACTTCTCCAAGGGTTTGTCTTATGACTGACACATGGACTTCGTGTCAAAATCTAAGTTACATGTGTCTTACTATTCACTTTGTAGATGCTAATTGGAAGTTGTAAAAGAAAATTTTGAATTTTTATCAAATCCTAGGACATTTGGCCGAGATTTTAGGAAATGGGTTGAGAAATGCTTAACTAGTTGGGGGATCAAAGGCATTTTTTCTATCACTATTGATAATGCTAGCTCCAATGACTCGGGAGTTCAATACTTGAAGAAAAGACTTAACTCTTGGAATGCTATGATATTACTAGGTGAGTTACTCCATATGAGATGTCGTGCTCATATTTTTCAGTTTGATTGTGAGAGAAGGTTTGAAAGATATAGATGATTCCATTGTTAGAATACACTCAGCTGTATGTTATGTGAGATCTTCTCCTTCGAGATTGCAACGGTTTAAAGAGTGCATTCTGCTGGAAAATATTGATTCCAATAATCTTGTATGTTTAGATGTGGAGACTCGGTGGAATTCAACATACCTAATGTTGGAAGTGACCTTGAAGTTTCGAAATGCTTTTATCTCATTAAATATTCAGGATGGAAGATTTGCTGAAGAGCTTTCCAAGGTAAGACGGTTGCCTACTGATGATGATTGGGATTATGCCCGTCGATTTCTTCCTTTCTTGAAGTTGTTCTATGATGCGACTTTAAAAGTATCGAGCTCTTCTTACGTCACTTGCAATGATATGGCAAAATATGTCTATGTGATTTATATGATGATTGATAGATATTGTAGAGATGAGGATATGAGTTTGCAAGAAATAGCCAAGAGAATGAAGATCAAGTTCAATAAGTATTTTGGCAATGTGAACAACATGAATCTCACATGGTTCATTGCATGTATACTTGACCCTCGACATAAGATGGAGTATGTGAAATGGATGATTAATCAAGTGTATGAAGGCAACCGGGCAGAAACTATGAGATAGAGTAACAAAATCTCTGACATTATTTTTTGAGCAATATCGCATCGGTACATGCCCCCAAAGCAATGTGAGATTAAAGGGGACAAGGACAGTGAACATTTCAATGTCTCCTATGGTTTGTGTGGACATTATGTGGCATCCTAAAATTCCTTGCTAGTCATTAGGGGTGCTCAAATTAATGTCTTGCTTTAAGACTTTGGCCAAGCCTATGGTGAATAATTATTTGATAAAAAATTTCTATTTTGGCCATGAAGGATTATGGATTTGGAATTTATTAAGATAGGCCGCAGAGTTTTGTGATTTATGAAATTCAATTAGGAGTTTATATAATTAAGGATTAGGTAAATTGATAGGATGAGATGGGGGCTAAAGAAATTGCTTAAAATCAGCCCATGACCTCACCTCATTTTCGGCCATTTGGGCCTAGCCGCACAGCCCAAGAAGAGGAGTTGTCGCCGGCCCATTAAAGCCCACGGATGGGGCTATCGTCAGCCACAAAGGGAGAGGCCAGCCCACTTCTTCCAAGCCCACTCCCAAGCCCATCTTGCATGCCTTGCCAAGTGGCAAAAAGAAGACTCCATGCATTGGCTATTGGGGAGGCTTCTCATGATTGCCAATTATGGCTTTGTGGGGAATCAAAAGGGAGAGAGAGAGTGGCCGGTTGAGGGGTTTCGACCAAGCCAAGAGAGAGAGAGAGAGAGTTGCGCGAGAGAGAGGGAAGCCGAGAGAGGAGGAAGAAGGAGCCGCTCGCCGTTCGTCCGCCTGTCGCCGTCCGTTCGCCGTCCGTGTGCTGTCCGTGTGCCGTCGTTCACTTGATCTTAGAGGCAAGTTAGGATCCATTTTCTACTCTTGCATGTGTGTCTTGCATGTATGGTTGAAATGGTGTTGAATCTTGGGTGTTTAGAGGTAAGGAACCGAAGCTAGTGTGATTTGTTCTTGAAAGAGCTTGCTGATTTCGTGTATACCGCCTGACCCAGAAACTTGTGGAGGCTTGCATGCGTGTTTCAAGTTGGATTTTGACTTCGACTCCTCTATGAAAGTTGTATAAAACATCTCAACGTATAACATACTAAAATTTGAGGCAAAATGGTTGAGTTTTAAGGGGAAAAACCCTCCTCCTACGAAGACACTAGATCTGGAACTGCTTTGCTGACCTTTTGGTAGTTTTGTGGGTTGCATCTTGCTTTTTACCGAGAATGTCCCTTCGAATTCTTGATGAGAGTTGTAGAGAACATCCTAAAGACTAACATACTCAAATTTGAGGTAAAATGAGCAAGTGTAGCCTAGTAAATCGATTTTCTTTTGAAGACAGTAAATCTGGAAATACGGTACTGGATACCCGAGACTTCTTACACCTATATGGTGACTATTATTTGAAAATTTCACTTAGATCTCTTAATGAAAGTTGTAGGGGACCTCTTGAGGCAAAACATATCAAAATTTCAGAGGAAACAAAGAAGGATAAGTAGGCGAAAACTCGATATTTCGGGGATAGCTAAACTGGACGTTTCGGTGCTAGAAACAGGAACTTCGAACGTCTATAGAAAATTATCTGGAAAGAATCTGGCCTAGATGTCTTCATTAATAATCTACTTTAGGGTCTTGAATATAACCTGGTAAAATTTCATAATTTTTGGAGGTCATTTGGGTATTTTAATCGAAATATTTCAAAAACTGCGAAATCTGACTTTGTCCAAATTTTGCTTGTTGCAATGTGTGAGCTATATCTTTTTGTGTGAAGCTCTTTTGGGCATGTGTTCTTCAAGAAATTGTTACCTTTATGTCTTATCTAGTACATGCTCTGATTTTGTGATTTTTGAGGATCATATGGATATTTAATTTAAATGTTTTCCAAAATTGTGCGAGCTGGAATTTAGTAAATTTCAAAAAGGCATGTATTATGGACTATTCTAAGTTGTATGGATTCCATGGATCGTATTATCTCTAGTAATTGTATCTTGCTGCATGTATGATGTTGATTGAAAATGCATATAAAAATTAAAAGGATGAAAGTGATCTTGTTTGCCATTACATCATATGCCATGCTGAGTTGAGACATAAATTGGTAAACATGAACAATGATAACTGAGGAAACTGTTGGAGGCGGTTGATAATGCCCTAGGAGTGTTAGGATGCCTGGGATGGGGGGTGCGGGATGCCCAGATTGTATTGAGATACATGGTTGAATGTCCTCGGGAGTTTCGAGATGCTTGAAATGGTTGGGTGCTAGAAGCCTCAGAGGTTTGTGCTCAATGGGATGCCTCGTGATGCCAGTTGGGATGCGAGATGCCCGGAATGTGGGGGTGCCGGATGCCTGGTGGTGTGTGCGGTTTATCTCGCAATGTCAGGTTGGGGTTCGAGTGGTAAAGTAAGGGACGCAACTACTGATCCCGAGAAAGAGAGATGTGGTGATCAAAATTGAAAGATAAAAGTGGAAATTGAATCATGCACATGTGATATGATGACATACGTATGGATGTGTGACATGATGATATGTGTGAGACATGATGATGATCACCTATGGCATGGTGATATATGTGCG
Source organism: Eucalyptus caleyi (assembly GCA_014182885.2). Lineage (NCBI taxonomy): Eukaryota > Viridiplantae > Streptophyta > Magnoliopsida > Myrtales > Myrtaceae > Eucalyptus > Eucalyptus caleyi. Next base: position 37,744,281 of record CM024472.2, read on the forward strand.
AGACATGATGATGATCACCTATGGCATGGTGATATATGTGCGATGATATGTGTGAGACATGATGATGATCACCTATGGCATGATGGCATATGTGTGTGTGATATGATGATGATCACTTATGGCATGATGATATGTGTGAGACATGATGATGATCACCTATGGCATGATGATATATGTGTGTGACATGATGATGATCACCTATGGCATGATGACATATGTGTGTATGATATGATTATAATCACCTATAGCATGATGATATGTATGAGACATGATTGTGATTAGTATATGAGGATGCATGATGATATATGCATGGCTGCAAGGTAAGTTATGCTTGAACGCATGAATCGCGTGTACTATGTTATGGTTGCTATGATTGTATTGTGATGCATTGAGTGGTTAATTGGATCTTTTACCTGCTGAGTGGCTGTACTCACCTCTTCAGGGACTAATATTTCAAATTAGAAAGATGCCGCATTGTGACACCCCGAACCACCTAGGGTCGCCACAAGCACCAGGCGTTACACCTAGTTACATCTCTTAGCCGAAGCGTCGTAAATCATAGATAGATTTTTTTTATTTATTATTTTGAAAGCGGTCCCAGCGCGACTCATTAGCGGAAGCAAAATATAACATCGTCATCTCACCCTCCATCAACCATGATACAAGTGCACACCACTAAACATCATAATAAAAGACAAAGCCATGACACTTTATTTACATATTTTCAAGATGGGTTTCCTTGGGTCGGTACATCAAAAGAAAGGCCAGGACTCAGTCATACTCGGCCTAAAACTCAAAAAGAAACACTTGATCCACTACGACTAACGTGTAAGATCCCCCATCGCTAGTGTCGGCTAACCATCCCCAAAAAGTTTCAGCTCCTACTTATCACACACGAGCCCTCACACCCATCCCGGTGCATCAGGCGGTGGCGGCGGCAACATCCCACGCATCACTCCATCATGTCGAACATGGACAGATATGAACTCCTGGACAACAGGGCCCCTAGCCAGGCCCACATCGTACATAACTAAACAGCGCACTCGAATATACGTCAGTCTAGGGATAGAAGGACAGTCAAACTCCTCGCACTCGACCTCTACATCGGAAGGTATGCCGTAAAATACGCCCCACGCGATAGCTGGGAGCAGCATCCTGCTAATCTGAAATGTTGGTCCCCGAAGGGGTGAGTACAACCACTTAGAAGGTAAAAGAATCCAATAACCACTCAATGTATCACGCAATACAATCATAGCATAATACATGTCATACATGCATTCCAGGCATTACTTACCTTGAAGCCATGCATATACCATCATACATGCTTATCACAATCATAACACATACATGCCATCATGCCATAGGTTATCATCATCATGTTATACACATGCCATCATCGTTATGTCATAGACATATCATCATCATCATATCGTATCATACATGCATATCATCATCATGGAATCATCATATCATACCTCATCATCATCATGACATCATCCTATCATACATGCATATCATCATCATGGCATCATCATGCCATAAGTGATCATCATCATATCAAGCCATGTATGCATATCATCATGCCATAGGTGATCATCATCATATCATGTCATCATGCCACAGGTGATCATCATCATATCATATCATGTAAGCATATCATCATGCCATAGGTGATCATCATCATATCATGTCATCATGCCACAGGTGATCATCATCATATCATATCATGTAAGCATATCATCATGCCATAGGTGATCATCATCATGTCATGTCATCGTGCCACAGGTGATCATCATCATATCATATCATGTATGCATATCATGATGCCATAGGTGATCATCATCATATCATGTCATCATGCCACAGGTGATCATCATCATATCATATCATGTATGCATGATTGAATTTCCACTTTTAACTTTCAATTCGATCACCACATCACTCTTTCTCGGGATCATCAATTTCATCCCATACTTTACACTCGCACCCCATCCTGGCATCGCGAGAAAAACCTCCGGCATTCAGCCATTTAAGGCCACCGGGCATCTCGCATCCCAACTGGCATCACGAGGCATCCCCTCAGGCAAAGACCTTCGAGGCTTCCGGCACCCAACCATTCCGGGCATCCTGATACTCCCAGGGCCATCCGGCCATGTATCTCTATACATTCCGGGCATCCGACACCCCCCATCCCGGGCATCCTGATACTCCCAGGGCATTATCATCCGCCACAAACAGATTCCTCATTTATCATTGATCATGTTTACCAAATTAGGTCTCAACTTAGCATGTCACATGATGTAATGGCAAACAAAATCACTTTCATCCTTCGATCTTGATATGCATCATCAGTCATCGTCATACATGCGGCAATATGCAATCAATCATAAACATAAAATTTATGGCACTCATACAACTTAGCATAGTCCATTTATCATGCCCCTTTAGAAATTCATGAACACAAGCATATAACACATAGCCTTAAGAAAACTAATGGCTAAAACATAAACCATAGGTAATTTCATTACCTAATTATTGGCTTTAATCCCCTCTAGAGGGTGACTCGAATTTTTGGGATGCCACAATTCTCCCCTCCTTAGAGAATTTTGTCCTCGAAATTAGACACCACTCGTGCCTTCTTGAAACAAATAAGGGTACTTTTCCTTCATCTGATCTTCACTTTCCCATGTGGCTTCCTTCATATCATGATGTCGCCATAATACCTTAACCAGAGGAATCTTCTTAGTCCTAAGAATCTGTTCCTTTCGATCCAATATCTGTATAGGCTCTTCAATGTACCTTACTTTCTCATCCACTTTGATGGCTTCATGATCGAGTATGTGACCAGGATCCAACCGGTACTTCCTCAACATCGATACATGAAACACATCATGCAAATTTCCCAACTTAGGAGGTAGCGCTAAGCGATAAGCTACATCCCCTATCCTTTCGAGTATCTCAAAAGGTCCAACAAATCTAGGGCTTAACTTACTCTTCATCCCAAATCGAGATATCCCTTTCATTGGAGATACCTTAAAGAATACATGGTCTCCCACGCTAAATTCCAAAGGCCTTCTACGCCTATCTGCGTAGTCTTTCTGCCTGCTCTGAGCTGTTTTAAGTCTTTCTCTGATAATTTCAACAGCCTCAGTGGTAACTTGTACCAGTTTAGGTCCTGTCAATTTCCTTTCACCTACTTCATTCCAACAAACAGGAGTCCTACATCTCCTTCCGTATAATGCTTCATAGGGAGCCATGCCTATACTTTTCTGAAAACTATTATTATAGGCAAATTCTACCAAATGCAATCTTTCATCCCAATTTCCTTTGAAATCAATCACACAAGCCCTTAACATATCCTCTAACATCTGGATTACTCTTTCTGTTTGTCCATTTGTCTGGGGATGAAAAGCAGTACTAAACTAAAGCTTAGTTCCTAATGCAATTTGAAGACTTCACCAAAAGTTCGAAGTAAATCTCGAATCCCGATCCGAGGTAATAGTTACTGGAACACCATGCAAGCGTACCACTTGACTTACATACATGTCCGCATATTTGTCCATTGGGTAATTCATGCGAACAGTTAAGAAATGAGCCAATTTAATCAAACGGTCTACTATAACCCAGATAGAATATTGGCCACTTGACGTCCTTGGCAATCCTTGTATAAAGTCCATCGTTATATGTTCCCATTTCCATTCTGGTATGTCTAATGGTCATAAGAGTCCTACGGGTTTACGATGCTTCGCTTTTACTTGCTGGCATGTCAAACATTGAGAAACATGCTTAGCCGTATCTGCCTTCATACCATTCCACCAAAATTGCTGACGCAAATTCCTGTACATCTTTGTACTACCCAGATGAATACTATAATTACTTTTATGTGCCTCCGACAAAATTTCCTTCCTTAATTCTTCATTGTCGGGAACACAGAGTCGTCCTTGGCATCTTACTATCCCATCATCAGAGACATGAAATTCCGGTCTTTTTCCTAAAGATACAGCATCTTTCACTTTCAAAATCTCTGGGTCAAATTCTTGCAAGATTTTAACTTTTTGAATAATCTCGAGTTCTATTCTTAATGCACTAAGAATACCAGTAAGACAATCCATTTCTAATTTAAATTATGAGTCTGCTACAGACTTTAACAACCCCCATTCTGCTATCCTTAAACTAGCTATTTCCACAGCCGACTTACGACTAAGAGTATCCGCTACCCTATTCGCTTTCCCTGGATGATAACTTATCTCACAATCATAATCCTTTAATAACTCCATCCACCTCCTTTGTCTCATGTTCAATTCCTTTTGTGAGAACAGATATTTCAAGCTCTTATGATCCGTATAAATCTCAAACTTTTCCCCATACAAATAGTGTCTCCATATCTTCAAGGCAAACACTATAGCTGCTAGTTCTAAATCATGCATTGGGTAGTTCAGTTCATGGGGTTTCAATTGTCTAGATGCATAGGCTACGACCTTGCCATGCTGCATCAAAACACATCCCATTCCTTTATGAGATGCATCACTATACACTGTAAAACCATCAGGTCCAGTAGGTATAGTTAGGATTGGAGCTGAGGTCAATTTCCTTTTAAGCTCTTGGAAACTCCTTTCACATTCCCTATTCCATTCAAATTTCACATTCTTTCGAGTCAACTTAGTTAGAGGACTTGCCAATCATGAAAATCCTTCGATAAACCTCCTATAATAACCAGCCAGTCCTAAGAAACTTCATATTTCAGTGGGTGTCGTTGGTCTTGGCCAATTTACTACCATTTCAACTTTTGCCGGGTCTACCATAATTCCCTTTCCTGACACCATGTGCCCTAAAAATACTATCTGGTCCAGCAAGAACTCACACTTACTAAACTTAGCATACAACTTATGCTCTCTCAAGATCTGCAAAACTATCCCCAAATGTTGCTCATGCTCTTTAGGCCCTTTTGAATAGACCAGAATATCATCAATAAATACAATCACAAACTGGTCTAAATAAGGCTTATATATCCTATTCATTAAATCCATAAATGCAACCGGCGCGTTAGTTAATCCAAATGGCATAACAAGGAACTCGTAATGTCCATAACGAGTCCTAAATGCAGTTTTAGGAATGCCCTCTTTCTTAATTCTTAACTGATGGTATCTCAACCTCAAGTCAATCTTAGAGAAGACTGAACTTCCCTGGAGTTGGTCAAACAGGTCACCAATTCTAGGCAAAGGATATTTATTTTTAATGGTCACCTGGTTCAGCTGCCTATAGTCAATGCACAAGCGCATTGATCCATCTTTCTTTCTCACAAACAAGACCGGTGCACCCCAAGGTGAAGCACTTGGTCTAATGAATCCTTTGTCAAGCAATTCCTGTAGTTGCACTTTCAATTCCTTCAATTCGACTAAGGCCATCCTATATGGGGCTTTTGATATTGGTTCTGTTCCAGGCATTAATTCAATTTCAAACTCAATCTCCCGCTCTGGCTGCAATCCAGGCAATTCCTCAGGAAATACATCTTGAAATTCATTATCTACTCGAACTTCCTCAAGTTTAGGCTCCTCCCTTGCATAATCTCTAACTATGGCTAGGTATCCTTGACATCCTTGGTCAAGTAACTCACAGGCTTCTACTGCCGAAATAAGTGCTACAGGAATATGGGTCTGACCTCCTAAAAATTTACAACTAGACTGATCAGGTAAAACAAATTGGACCACTCTTCTATAACAATCCATTCTAGCCCGATACTTACGAAGCCAGTCCATTCCTATAATAACATCAAAATCATACATAGCCATTACAACCAATTCTATTTCCATATCTTTTCCTCCCATTGATATCTTACAATTTCCACACACCAGTGTAGACAATACCATATCCTTTAAAGGCATGGAAACACAAAGAGGCGTCTCAAGAGGCATAACTTCTATCTTATTCAAACGTCTATATCTTTCAGACACAAATGAATGCGTTGCACCCGTATCAAACAATGCATATGCCTTTTCACCATTGATAAGGATCGTACCTGAGATAACATTTTTGGAAGCTTCCGCTTCCTCTTGGGTGATCGCATACACCCTTCTTTGTGCTGGTGGCCTCTAAGGATTTCCTTGTAAATTCGATCTAACATCACTCTGATATCCCTGTCGCACCGAGCCAATACTCACTTGCGACCTTTCTTGTGGGAAACTTCTCCTAAGATGACCCACTTGTCCACAACCAAAACATTTTAGTCGTCCATTGCAAGGTCCTAGGCCATGTCGCCCATTACACTTTTGACAAACACCAGGCTGATAAGATGCTTTCCCTATATTCAGACCATTTCTTGCTCCCCCAAAATTTCCAAAATTACTCTTCTTCTTCACATTCCAAGTCTGACCTTGACCAGAATAGGGTCTCTTACCCCTTCTCACATCATTAAAATTCAACGGTTTCTTAAACTCCAACCGTTCTCTTAACAGTTCCTGCTCCACTAACTGTGCCGTTTCATAAATCTCATTATAATCTCTTATGTTCAAAGGCACTAGTTGCTTTTTAATGTCAGTCCTCAGCCCTTTCAGAAACCTCTTAGCCTTTTCCTCCTAATCCTCAATCAATCTAGGAGCATATCTAGACAGTTCAGAAAATCTAGCCTCATACTGATCTACTATCAGCTCCTTTTGTTCTAGTTGAACAAATTCTGTAATTTTCCTATCCTTAGCACAGTCAGAAAAATGCTTCCTATTAAAAGCTCTCACAAACTCTTCCCAGTTAACCTCAGTACCTGGTGGAAAGATTATGTCCTTCGAAGCTCTCCACCAAAACTTTGCATTTCCCTCCAGCTGGTACTCTGCCAAAGTTATTTTCTCAACAACAGTGCAGTCCAACAACCTGAAAATTCGTTCCATCCCATCAATCCATTGCTCTATCTCCTCAAGACTTCCCATTCCACTGAACTTAGGTGGCTTCAACTTCAGAAATTGTTCCACCAGTCCTTGAGTATGGCGTTCTGCTCCAGGCTGTTGCTGCGCCTGCCTTTCCATCATATTTTCAATATTGGCTAATGCCTGTAGGATGTCTTCCATTCGGGGTTCAGCCCTTGCAGCAGAGGCTTCAGCCCTCGATGGATGAGCACTTCTAGCTCGCATCATGACTTTCCTGCAATTTCCAAGCATTGCCTTAAGAATAATCTGAGACTCACCGCCTCCATTCAAAGTAACTACTGCTACTACATAAGTAACATATACATGTTACTGGTACCTAAAGGCAACTCAAAATAAACTACTAGGGATCTACGAGTGAATACTCATCACCCGTTATTCAAATATTTCATTTTATATCCTATGGTGTGCATTGTCATCATGTTCCTCAATTTCCAAATGAGGCTCCTTATCACTCCACTTATAATCACTCACTATGATACCAAAAAAGGCCGGCGCTGACACCTCGAACCACCTAGGGTCGCCACAGGCACCGGGCGTTACACCTAGTTACATCTCTTAGCCGAAGCGTCGTAAATCATAGACAGATTTATTTATTTATTTTGAAAGCGGTCCTAGCGCGACTCATTAGCGGAAGCAAAATATAACATCGCCATCTCAGCCTCCATCAACCATGATACAATTGCACACCACTAAACATCATAATAAAAGACGAAGCCATGACACTTTATTTACATAATTTCAAGATGGGTTTCCTTGGGTCGGTACATCAAAAGAAAAGCCAGGACTCAGTCATACTCGGCCTAAAACTAAAAAAGAAACACTTGACCCACTACGACTAACGTGTAAGATCCCCTATCGCTAGTGTCGGCTAACTATCCCCAAAAAGTTTCAACTCCTACTTGTCATGTACGGGCCCTCACACCCATCCCGGTGCATCAGGTGGTGGCGGCGGCAACATCCCACGCATCACTCCATCACGTCGAACATGGACGGATATGAACTCCTGGACAACAGGGCCCCCAGCCAGGCCCACATCGTACATAACTAAACAGCGCACTCGAATATACGTCAGTCTAGGGACAGAGGGACAGTCAAACTCCTCGCACTCGACCTCTACATCGGAAGGTATGCCGTAAAATACACCCCACGCGACAGTAGTGAGCGGCATCCTGCTAATTTGAAATGTTGGTTCCCGAAGGGGTGAGTACAACCACTCAGCAAGTAAAAGAATCCAATAACCACTCAATGCATCACGCAATACAATCATAGCATAATACGTGTCATACATGCATTCCAGGCATTACTTACCTTGAAGCCATGCATATACCATCATACATGCTTATCACAATCATAACACATACATGCCATCATGCCATAGGTTATCATCATCATGTTATACACATGCCATCATCATTATGTCATAGACATATCATCATCATCATATCGTATCATACATGCATATCATCATCATGGCATCATCATATCATACATGATCATCATCATGACATCATCCTATCATACACATGTCATCATGCCATAAGTGATCATCATCATATCACACCATGTATGCATATCATCATGCCATAGGTGATCATCATCATATCATGTCATCATGCCACAGGTGATCATCATCATATCATATCATGTAAGCATATCATCATGCCATAGGTGATCATCATCATATCATGTCATCGTGCCACAGGTGATCATCATCATATCATGTCATCGTGCCACAAGTGATCATCATCATATCATATAATGTATGCATATCATGATGCCATAGGTGATCATCATCATATCATGTCATCTTGCCACAGGTGATCATCATCATATCATATCATGTATGCATGATTGAATTTCCACTTTTAACTTTCAATTCGATCACCACATCACTCTTTCTCGGGATCATCAATTTCTTCCCATACTTTACACTCGCACCCCATCCTGGCATCATGAGAAAAACCTCCGGCATTCAGCCATTTAAGGCCACCGGGCATCTCGCATCCCAATTGGCATCATGAGGCATCCCCTCTGGCAAAGACCTCCGAGGCTTCCGGCACCCAACCATTCCGAGCATCCCGATACTCCCAGGGCCATCCGGCCATGTATCTCTATACATTATGGGCATCTGGCACCCCCCATCCCGAGCATCCTGATACTCCCAGGGCATTATCATCTGCCACAAACAGATTCCTCATTTATCATTGATCATGTTTACCAATTTAGGTCTCAACTTAGCATGTCACATGATGTAATGGCAAACAAAATCACTTTCATCCTTCGATCTTCATATGCATCATCAGTCATCGTCATACATGCGGCAATATGCAATCAATCATAAACATAAAATTTATGGCACTCATACAACTTAGCATAGTCCATTTATCATCCCCCCCCTTTTTTGAAATTTATTTAAATTCCAGCTTGTACTATTTTTGAAAATATTTAAATTAAATATCCATAAGATTTTCAAAAAAATGATGAAATTAATGCTAGTGATAGACAAGAAAATAGGGTAATAATTCCATGAAAAACACAAGGCCAATCGAATTCTAGCCAAAATAATAATTCCCGCAAATACAGCATGTAATTTCGGATAAAAACAGAATGCACAATTTCCGAGATAATTTGATTAAAATATCCAAACAACATCCGAAAATTATGAAATTTTACCAGTTTATAGCCAAGACACTAAAGTAGATTTTTAATGAAGACTTATAAGCCAAATTATTTTTAGATTATTTTCTACAGTCACACGAATCTTCTGGATCTAACACCTAAACGTCCAGTGCATGCTTCTCCGAAATACTGAGTCTTTACCTACCTATTCTTCTTCTTTTCCTCTGAAATTTGGATATGCTTCACTCCAAGATGTTCTCTACAAGTTTCATGAAGGGATATAAGTCAAATATCCAGATTATAGTCATCATATGGGTCTATGAAATCTCGGGTGTCCTGTACCATGTCTCCAGATTTACCGTCTTCAAGAGTAAGTCGATTCACTAGGTTTTACTTGTTCATTTTACTTCATATTTGAGTATGTTATAGCTTAAGATGTTCTCTACATGTTTTATGAAGAAATCGAAAAGAGATTCTTAGTAAAAATCAACATGCAACCACAAATCCACCGAAAGGTCAGTGAAATCGTTCCAGATCTGGTGTCTTCGTAAGATGAGGGTTTGACCCATTAAATCTCCATAATTTTGCACGAAATTTTATTATGTTGTATTTTACGATGTTAGCTACAACTTTTATGAAGAGATCAAAGTCAAAATCGAACTAAAAACATGCATGCAAGCTCTCACAAAGTTCTGGCTCAAACGGTTCATGCGAAAACAGCATGCAACTCAAGAACAAAACACTTTAGTTTCACTCCCCACGCCTCCAAATGTCCTAGATTTCGACCATACATGCGAGACATTGGTGCAAGAGTAGAAAGTGGATTCCCAACTTGCCTCTAGACCGAATGAACGACGGCACACGGTGGCGAACAGGCGGCACACGGTGGACGTGCGGGCGGCGACGGCGACTCCTTCCTCTCGGCTCCTCCTTTCTCGGCCACACACACTCTCTCTCTCTCTCTCTCTCTCTCTATCTCTCTCTCTCTCTCTCTCTCTCTGTCTCTCTCTCTCTCTCTCTCTCTCACGGTTCTCTCTCTCACTTGGCCGAATGGCTAACCGGCCACCTCTCTCTCTTCTCTTCCTTTTATTCCCCCTAAACCTTATCATTAGTAATAATTAGATTGCCTCTCAATTGGCCAATGCATGCCATCTCCTCTTGCCACTTGTCACAACACATGCATGGGCTTGGGCTTTCTTTTCTTGGGCCTCCTTTTGGGCCGGCGACAGCCCCACCCGCGGGCCTAATTGGGCCGACCAGCTTGGCCCACTAAGGCTTAGGCCAATGGGCCTAAGGCCCTAACCTAAATAGAATTAAAATTTTCCCTTTTTATACTTTCTTCTATAAATTTTAAATTTTAAATTCCACATGGCCCAAGTCTTGTAACATTTTATTTATAGGAATTTAATTTATGAGGTGCATAGCCAAGCATAGATTATTCTCATTAATTTATCCTATAGTTCTAATTTAGAAATTCATGAACACAAGCATATAACACATAGCCTTAAGAAAACTAATGCCTAAAACATAAACCATAGGTAATTTCATTACCTAATTATTGGCTTTAATCCTCTCTAGAGGGTGACTCGAATTTTTGGGATGCCACACGCTCCCTACCGTCACGCGAGGCACCTTTTATGGCCTCCCATCGGATGTAGAGGTAGAATGTACGGAGACCGACTGCATCACCGTCCCTGGATTGACTTATGTGCGAGTGCGAGTGCTGGTTACGTATGATGTAGGCTTGGCTAAAGGCCCTGTCATTCAGGAGTTTCTGTTAGTTCATGTCCGCCGAGATGGAGTGTTTAGGGGGATGTTGCCGTCACCACCGCCCGACGCACTAGGATGGGTGTGATGGTAGCGTGAGGGCTAGAGAGCCGATGTTTCTTTTTGGGAGTAGCTGCCACTATTAGATGGAGGATGTCACGTGATCACTTTAGGGATCGAAGTATCTTTTTGGGATGTGGCCAAGTGTAGCTAAAAATCTTGGCTTTCTTTTGTTGTATCAACCCGAGAAAATCCATCATGAAAATATGTAAATAAAAGTGACCTGGCTTTATCTTTTCCTATGGTAATTAGTGGTGTACATTATATCATGGTTGTTGGTGGGAGAGATGGAGATATTAAATTATGCTTCCGCTAATGAGTCGGGCTGGGACCGTTTTAAAAAAAAAAATGCCTATGAACTATGATGCTTTTACTAAGAGATGTAACTAGTGTCCATTAGGTGTAGCAATAGGTGCCTGTGGCGACCTAAGGTGTTTTGGGGTGCCACAGCCGCCCTTTTTGGTATCAGAGCGAATGGTTATGAGTTGGAGTAATAAGGAGCCTCATTTGGAAATTGAGGAACATGATGACAATGCACACCACAGGATATTAACTGGAATAGTTGGGTAATTCTGAATAACGGGTGATGAGTATTCACTCGTAGATCCCAAGTAGTTTATTTTGAGTAGTCTTTAGGTACCAGTAACATGTATATGTTACTTAGGTAGTAGTAGTAGCTGCTTTGAGTGGAGACAGTGAGTCTTAGATTATTCCTAAGGCAATGCTTGGAAATTGCAGGAAAGTCATGGTGTGAGCTGGAAGTGCTCATCCATCGAGGGCTGAAGCCTCTGCAGCAAGGGCTGAACCCCGGATGGAAGATATCCTGCAGGCATTAGCCAATATTGGAAATCTGATGGAAAGACAAGCGCAGCAACAGCCTGGAGCAGAATGCTGTACTCAAGGATTGGTGGAGCAATTTCTGAAGTTGAAGCCACCTAAGTTCAATGGAATGGGAAGTCCTGAGGAGGTGGAGCAATGGATTGATGGGATGGAATGAATTTTCCAGCTGTTGGACTGCAATGATGTCGAGAAAATAACTTTGGCAGAGTACCAGCTAGAGGGAAATGCAAAATTTTGGTGGAGAGCTTCGAAGGACATAATCTTTCCACCAAGTACTGATGTTAGCTGGGAAGAGTTTGTGAGAGCTTTTAATAGAAAGCATTTTTCTAACTGTGCTAAGGACATGAAAATTTCAGAATTTGTTCAGTTAGAACAAAAGGAGCTGATAGTAGACCAATATGAGGCTAAATTTTCTAAATTTTCTAGATATGCTCCTAGGCTGATTGAGGATCAGGAAGAAAAGGCTAAGAGGTTTCTGAAAGGGTTGAGGACTGATATCTGGAAACAACTAGTGCCTTTGAACATAAGGGATTACCATGAGATTTATGAAAAGGGTACAGTTAGTGGAATAGGAACTATTGAGAGAGCGATTGGAGTTTAAGAAACAACTGAACTTTAATGATGTGAGAAGGGGTAAGAGACCCTACTCTGGTCAAGGTTAGACTTGGAATGTGAAGAAGAAGATTAATTTTGGAAATTTTGGGGGAGCAAGAAATGGCTTGAATATAGGGAAAGCACCCTATCAGCCTGATGTTTGTCAAAGGTGTAATGGGTGACATGGCCTAGGACCTTGCAATGGACGACTGAAATGTTTTGGTTGTGGACAAGTGGACCATCTTAGGAGAAGTTGCCCACAAGAAAGGTCACAAATGAGTGTTGGCTCGGTGCGATAAGGACAACATAGTACGGTTAGATCAAACCTTTCAAGGAATCCTCAGAGGCCACCAACACAAGGAAGGGTGTATGCGGTCACCCAAGAGGAAGCTGAAGCTTCCAAAAACGTTATCTCAGGTACGGTCCTTATAAATGGTAAAAAGGGCATATGCATTGTTTGATATGGGTGCAACGCATTCATTTGTGTCTGAAAGATATAGGCGTTTGAGTAAAATAGAAGTTATGTCTCTTGAGACGCCTCTTTGTGTTTCCACGCCTTTGAAGAATATAGTATTGTCTACGCCGGTGTGTGAAAATTGTAAAATATCAATGGGAGGAAAGGATATGGAAATAGACTTGGTTGTAATGGCTATGTATGATTTTGATGTTATTATAGGAATTGATTGGCTTCATAAGTATCGGGCCAGAATGGATTGTTATAGAAGAGTGATCCAATTTGTCTTACCCGATCAATCTAGTTGTGAATTTTTAGGAGGTCAGACCCACCTACCTATAGAACTTATTTCCGCAATAGAAGCCTGTGCGTTACTTGACAAGGGATGTCAAGGATACATGGCCATAGTTAAAGATTATACTAGAAAGGAGCCTAAACTTGAGGAAGTTCGAGTGGTTAATGAATTTCAAGATGTATTTCCTGAGGAGTTGCTTGGATTGCCACCAGAGCAGGAAGTTGAGTTTGAAATTGAATTAATGCCTGGAACAAGACCAATATCTAAAGCCCCGTATAGAATAGCCTTAGTCGAGTTGAAGGAATTAAAGGTGCAACTACAAGAGTTGCTTGACAAAGGATTTATTAGGCCAAGTGCTTCACCTTGGGGTGCACCAGTCTTGTTTGTAAAAAAGAAAGATGGGTCGATGCGCTTGTGCATTGACTATAGGCAACTGAACCAGGTGACCTTTAAAAATAAATATCCTTTGCCTAGAATTGATGACATGTTTGACCAACTCCAAGGAAGTTTGGTCTTCTCTAAGATTGACTTAAGGTCAGGATACCATCAGCTAAGAATTAAGAAAGAGGACATTCCTAAGACTGCGTTCAGGACTCGTTATGGGCATTATGAGTTCCTGGTCATGCCATTTGGACTTACTAATGTGCCAGCTGCAATTTCATCGTGTTGATAGAGCTCCTAGAGATTGGGAGATCAAAGTTACCTGGGCTTGTTTTGTTTTTAGAGGAATGGCATTCCCCCAATTTTATAATATGGAAACAAGACTGAACGTTTCAGCTATTGGTTGATTGGGAACTTAAGATTTTATTTTTGTCAAATGATAATTTAAGGTTTCAAAAAAGCCTCAATCAAGCCTCAAGCTCATCTTTGATGGAATTACATGATTGGAAATGGCACGTGGCAAGTAGCCAAATATTCCACATGGATGCCTCGTCGGTTTTCCTACACTTCAATTTTACTGGTGGTGAGCACACGATTTGATTGGGACTTCTTAAACAAGTCTTCTGTTGACCAAACTAAAACTTTCTAGTCTAGAATGGACTAAAAACTAGAAACTCTAAGATTTGTTTTAGCACTTACCAATATGTTATTCGGGAATGGGATAAAGTAAATACTTTTTGCCAATAGTTTTTTTGACACATAAACTCTTTTAGTAATTTATCAGTACGGAAAAAATTCTTTTTTTTTTTTCAATTGAACAATAGAATTGTCTCTTAGAGAATCATCAAGAGAGATTATGTTAAGCAATTATTTAAATTGGATATCATTACTTGGCCAATGCTTAAAAAAGGGAATGAAGTATATGATCTAAATTGCAAAATCCTCTAAGCTTGAAGTGCGGTAACATATTGAATTTAGATTATTTTTGAGTTGAAAAAAAAAATGAAAAAAAAAAATCGAAAACCAAAAGTTAAAGCCGAAAAATGAAAAACCGAACCAAACCGAAATTTCGGTTTGATTTGTATTCGGTTCAGATCTCATTCAACCCGGTTCGGAAGTATTTTCTAACGGTTCGGTTCAGTTTTTCAAAAAAACCAAACCAAACCGAACCATTGACACCCTTAGCGGAAACTTCCATGCAAGCATTTGATGGGACAAAAAATGAGGTGATTGGGGAGACCACCTTGATGTGTAAATAGGGTCGGTAGTCTTCAACATCCTATTTCAAGTGATGGACATGCTCATTACATTTAATTTTTTGTTGGGTCATCTATATATACATACTGTTGGAGTGGTGCAACTAAGTCTCCATTAAAGCATGAAGTTTGTGATCAAAGGGAAGCTAGTCACTATCTATGGCGAGGAAGACCATTGAATTTATCATGAGATTGTTATTCCCTATATCAAGCTAGATTTCAAGCTTAAATCAAGTTACCACTCATTTGAATTGGTGTCCATTATACATGTTTCCTGAGGTTCATTGCCACCCACTCCTGAAATTTCTAATGTTGCCATTATAGTGGGAAGGGTGACGGTTGGAAATGGCTTTGTTCTTGACCATGGTCTTGGAAGAAGAGATCAGGGTATTCGAAATCGTATTGAAGCCTCTCGGAGGTCTTGTTTTGTCGGAATAGGATACCGTAGAAAAGGTGGAGAAAGTCCTAAAGGACATGGATAAGAAAGGCAGAGCTTGCCATATGAGCATAGACAAATAAGGCAAAACTTGCCATATGAGCAAGGGCAATGGAGGCAAAACTTACTACCTAAGCAGGGGTAAAGGAGGCAAGACTTGCTACCTGCCAACATTTGCGATACGTTCCCTAGCCTTACTAGATGAGGCAGGACGAGAGAGAAGCGACAAACACTTTGGGACAGCTGAGTGGCGAAATTTGACTAATATGTGAAGTATTTGGCTTCCCCAATTTTTACATTGACCCTCGTGACATTGTCCTAGAATGAATGGGGTGGCATGGATGATTTGACACCTCCAAAGGCAGATAACCCTAATGATGGATTGAAAGTAATTGCAAGCTTATTCGATAACCTTTATAGGCACCATTGGTGAAGGACCATTAGAAGGAAAGGGCACTAGCCCACAAGAGTAACTCATTTATTGTTCTTGCACATTCCCTTGCACGGGAATTTTTATTGCTTTTTAGGGATTTTTTTTTCAATTTCTTCTTTTTTTGCTTCCTTCTTAGAGCTTGAATATCGTATTTTCCATTCAATAAGCGTAAAACAAAATAAAAATCCAAGGAGAATTTTGAGTCCTAGGCTTCATCATGCTTCTTCTTGTCAAAATGTTTCCAAAAAATGTTTCTACAAAAGAGTTTAAAAAAATAGTTTAACCTCGCTTGTCTTTTTGATTCATCTATTTCCTATTTCAAGTACGATGTTATGACATGTGAGGGTATGTGAATTGTCCACTTCAATGTAGTACGCGCTAATAATGATGATCCTAAAAACTCAATTGAAGATTCCATTGAGGTGCAGTGTAGCTAGAAGCAATATCAAAAAGTCGAGGTTGTTACATATGAACAAACTGTCACTATTAATTTGAGTGATATGAAAGAAGCCAAGGAGGTGAAAATTGGGGCAAATCTCCCCAAAGATGAGGCTAATAACCTAATTCAGTTGCTAAGTAAATATCAAGATGTCTTTGACTGGCCTATGTTGACATGCCTAATTTGGGCCCATCAATCGTCAAGCATTGTTTACTTGCTAATCCAAACATGCCACCTAAGAAGTAGAGGTTGCGGAGAACTAAACTCGAACTCTCAAAGAAGATAGATGAAGAAGTAAAGAAGCTTTTAAGGATGGGATTCATTGAGGCCTCATAATACCCTGAATGGGTGGTGTTGCTACCTAACCTCGTCGGCTTAAATGAAGGGGACAATGTTGGGTTTATAGGTAATTGATCATGAGAGTTCTCTCATGGTTCGCGTTCATAAAGGCGTCATCACCTCGCCTTTCGGGATGAACCATTTGTGAGTTCCCTTATACGTGGTTGCAAGCTTTCCCAAGCTTGTTACTCCCCGATCCTCGAGCACGTGCCCATCCTTCGGTGGTCAATTTAAAATACGATGTCCCAGGACGTGTCGCCAACCCATTTATTGTAATGTGCTTGCAAAAGCACATAAATAAATCCCCATACAACACAAATATAGGACCACAATTGCATAACCACAACACACCTTTATACACAGCTGACTAGTTTATTTACAATACTAGTCTATAGACAAAAGTCTACAAAAGTGTAAAGTCTACAAGTCCTCTAGGCGTTCGAGTCCCTAGCTGAAACCCCGAGCTCTCCTAGGAACTTGGGTCTGGCACTACACCACCAGGAGGGTTAGTTGTACCTTTGCCAAAAGCGATCTCTAACACCGACACAGGGATCTCAGAATCCTATAGGGGACTTTCTCTGGGTCCATTGCGCCTGCGACGATACCACGCTTTGAATTGATGGGGTACCCTCCAAGGTAGACCCGCGTCAACCCAGACAATGGTCCTCACAAGCTCATAAACCCAGGCTCCTTGGCCCTCGGGAAGAGGAATCTTAGTGACCTGTTTGGTAACCCTCTTGGGTTGGCTAAAATGCTCTAGAGGAACCATCATCTAAAGACCAAAAAAGGTTTAACCCACGACAGGGGAGATAATGTTTCAGCAAATTCACCCTCTAAAGTCCGACTAGGAAGGAAATATGCCTAAAGACAGTCTATGCACACACAAGACAGAGGACTTACCTTGATTTGGTTCCTTCCTGCAAGTCAGTACGATTCATATACTCAACCAATCAATTCAATTCAAATCATCGATCCAACGATCCACTCAGTCAATTAACTCAATTTGACACCATCAGTATGATTTGTACCATCTATCAATTCAATACCATCTATCAATTAAGTACCATCTGATATAGCTAGTACAAGTACCTAGAGGGGGTGAATAGGTATATAAAAGATTTTTCTCGATAATTGCACAATACTAGACAGTTGATAGATTTGAAACAAACAATAATCAAGGTAAGACTGAGAGAAGGGAAGAGAAAATTGAACACGCGGTTTATAGTGGTTCGGCTTATTTCAAGCCTACGTCTACTCTTCTGCACTGACAGCCTATTGGCTGGATTCCACTATGAACAAAGAGATGTTACAGCGTTGATCTTCCTTGATTTCTCGGTGTAGATGATCTACCACACTCGCTCAAGGTATCACTAAGTATAGACACTCTTTGTGTATACAATTTTGCTCAAAATGTATCGACTAATAATCAAGGTGCTTCAGACTCTGGAATTTCTCTATCGATCATGCACTAAAGCAACTAGAACGTCTTCCTTTTATACTTCTTTATGCCATCATACCCGTTGGCACTTACCAAATGAATTCCTCCAATCTACTCGTTGGATGGAATCAATTAAGAAGATCATTTGAGCTATTAAAGGAACCTGACGATAGCCCATCAATCCTGTTCGCCCATACAATCAGGATCTTAGTTTCCAAGAATAAAACATTCCAAGAATATTTCGTCAACCATCGGATCTTCAAACGATCTAGATTACGAATAAAAGAATCCGTTATTTTTATCCAGCCAAGAGATTTTCTCCAGAGGATAGGACTAAATCCTTAACCAAATACTTCGGCTCTGGATTGCCTTCGACACTGGATTAGAAAAACTGTCAATGAGAATAGTCTTGGGTTTTGAGTCTTGAGTGCTGAGTCCGGTGATCGGAAAGTCTTCAAACTCTAAACAGAAGGTCTGCAAATATCGAGACTAGATTGATAGAAACGTTTTGTCAGCTTCAAAATATTTTGGAAAGATTTCTCCAACACCATCTATCAATTCACTTCATCGATACGATAAATGCTCACACAAGCTTAAATATAGATGGTAATAGCTCTCACAAGCCGATATATAGACAGACAGTAGCTCGCACAAGCTGATATATGAATCGTTGCTCTCACAAGCTGATAAATGATCATTGCTCACACAAGCTGATAAAGTATACTGCTTTCACAAGCTGACAATTTAATAAAAATGCTCACACAAGCCGATACATGATAAATCAATCCCGGCTAAGGACCTTGTGCTTTGCACACCAATTCCTCAATTAAATAACACACTTGGCCTAATTTCATCGTGTTAAAAATACCCGATAAAAATAATCGTGTGCGGGTACACGGGCGGCCTAAGCCAAAATGCCATATATTTCTTTTAGAAAATCCCACTATTTATATAGTCCATAGACATTTTCGGCATTAAAAACTGACGCCTGATATTTTCTTAATTAAAATACCGTAATTACACAATTTTGGGATAAATACCCAAAATGATAATTTCCACTCAATTTGCACAAATTAGCACTCAATTAAATAAACCAAGCACACCGTTGCAATCAGCATGAAATACCGGTCATTGACTATCTCAGTATAATTTCTAGAAAATAATAAAAAATTAAATAAATACAATTAATTACCAAAAATGCAAACTTAGGCTGGAAACGCTTAATTAAACACCGAAATAGGCTCGGAAAATTTCCGAACCAATCTAGATAAATAGTACGATCTATCTAGTCTTTAATTAAGCCGTTCTAACTACCTAACATGAAAAATCGAATAATGAAATCACTAATCCATTATAACTAATCACCTAAACCATACTTAGCCTAAACCAATCAACCCTTAAGCATCATTAACTCCCTAAGTAGAGTTTAGCAAGTAAACCCACCAATTTAGCGATCCGATAAGTCCTTGGTGATGGCAACGTAGAGACGGGCGACAAACCTCCTGGCGGCGAAGCCAAGTGAGGCTCGGAAGAGGTCCAAAACAGGCCTCGAAGCCCAAAGACCCTTGCTGGGCTTCGGCTCTGGTTGCTAGGCCGAGAGAGTGAACTGGGCGACAGGTTGAGCTGGAAATGGTGAGGACGGGCGGTGGTGGTTATAGCAAGTGACGATGGTTGCTAGACGATGTCAACAGGGCTTCGATTGAGCCCTATGGCGACCAGGGAGGCTCAGGGGCATGGCTGGGGTTGCGGGACGAGCAAGAGCAGCGGACGGGTAGACGGCGCATGACGAGCTCGCGTGGGGGCGTGACGACAATGCAGCGGTCCTAGCGGCTCGGCGGGCGGCTTACGGTGGCAAGGGGAAGGCTGGCAGTGTCCTTTGGTTTTTGGGAGTCCAAAACACATTGAAAATGGAGAAAGTAGCTTTGCTAAAGAAGATGGAGCCAACTGCAAGGGAGGAGGGACCCAATAGGCACAAATATCTCTCTTTTGATCATTGCATGGCTACCTACTAGTTTCAGCTCTATCCTTAGCTAATTTACAGCTCACAATCTTCCATAGCAAGCCAATGAAGTGGTCCAAATGTTGTAGTGACCATGGCCTACGAATTTTGATATATTTTCCCCAAATTGGGTTCAATTCCTCTCCAATTGGACCTAATTTGGAGTCCATAAATACCACTAAGGTGCCCACACTTCAATTCACATTTTTCCTCGCCAATTGAACCAACTTGAATCCCAAAAACACGATAAAAAACGCCTCCTTGATTTTTCCAGTTAAAAACGCCCCACTTTGAATTTTCATCAAAAATCTTGGTTTGCAGAAAAATTTTCGGAGGATGAGGTGACATTCTTAAAATAAATCTTGACATAGCAGAACTTTCAATTTCTGAAATCGGGTTCAAATTCGTAGTTAATTTTAATCTGACGCGATTTTAGCGTGACTTAACCTACCGTGTAGCTTTTAGAAATTTTAGTGCAATTGACCCGTGGTCGATTATTTTCGAGTCACATTGTACATCTTTGACACATTGGTGACTCTCAGTTATTATGAAAATATTGAGGTTTCAAATATGGATATAGGGTACCAAAATGATAGAAAAATCGGTCTAGTGCCGATCGACGAGAATTTTACAATCAGGTGGAATCACCTACACTTTGATCACACATCTTAGTCGAATCGACCTATCTTTGATCTCTGGTTGATTTTTAACTGTGCCGTAATGATCTTTACAGACTAGCACGGTCGAACAGTCGATTCCTTATCGGATTCTCAAGTCTATTATGTTAAAATCCCTTAAAGGCTTCACTAGATAGACTAGTTATCTCGTGAGTAATAAACTCAAAGAATAGAACTATAAGCACATCGATGAAAAGCCCGATTCATTCAATTGAAAATAGATCCTTATATTTAGGATGTCACAAAGCTCGTACTTCACATGATAGCAAAAAGTGTTGTGATTTGTACCCACATGGGTGATACACCTTGAAAGAGGAGATTGGGTGTGGATATCGAATTTATGGGTACCTTTATCACAGTAGCCCTCCTGATATTACTCTTTTCCCTAAGGATGACACTTCATCCATTAAGATCTTTCTATACCGGGTATGCCAAACCAAGGTGAGCCTTGTCGAGGCCCATACCCCTCATGACAATTTTATTTATTAACTAGTTGTTTAGACAACCTAATGAAGACGAGAGTCACCACTAATCCTATTTATAGGGGCCAACTAGAAAACCCAATTGAGGGTTGGGAGCCGTCCCTTGATTCTAAGCAACTGAGGGCCTACATGGTAACATTTCTATTCGTCCCAAAACAAAAAAAAAGAACTTTAATCCGTTTGGTAATGCCAACTTATTTTTCTATTCCTCATAATAGAAAAGTAGCCCAAGAATAGGTTTGGAACATAAATAAGAAACAAAAAAACATAACTTTTTATTCCCAGGAACAATTTCTAGAAATAAGCCAATTTTCTTTTTTATTTTTCTTTTGTTCCTCTCTCTTGCTGTGGCTAACTCCAATTGCTCAGAGCCACCACTGACAATCGCTCACTGCCGATTGCCAGTAGCCACCGATCACTGCCGCCACTGCCGACTGCCGCCACATAGCCCATCAGTCACCGCTGACCATTGGCGATTCATGAGCAAGAATACAAAATGAATAAATACAAAAAAAAAACGTTTTCATACCAAACGCATTTATATTCTTATTCTATTTCAAGAGTATAAATTTTGTATAGTTACCAAACACCTTATTTTACTCAGAAATTGTTCCTTGGAGTAGAAATAGAAAAGAACCATTTCTAAAAAGAAACTGTTCTTTAGCCAAGAAGCGTTACCATGCGCACCCTACATATCTAGGTTTGGGAACTTGGGTTATGCTGATATTTTTATTAGCGCCCTTTCGGTACCTAATAGTTTATCGTGTTATCTAAGGTGATCATGCGTGTCTTTACTTCTTTAGGATTGATAAACCTAAACTAAGTGACCACGCATGGATGGTCTTTTTTATGCAATTCTATATCTATAAAGTAGAAAAAGAAAGTACATAATTGAATTTAAAGACAAAGCATTAAGTAAGCAACCAAGTAGACAGTTATAGAAGTCGATAAATCTAACATGTCACCCCAAACAATGAGCAAACATAAAATGCAAGAAATAAAATCCGTATCTCGTTTGGTGTTTATGCAAATGAAGAAATCCGAAACATATATCAGGAAAAAGGGTATAATAATATAGTCAGGACGGAAATTGACCTTCCATCATCTTCATGTCTTGATGATTCTCCACATTCAGGGCCTAATCTAATGCTAACCTAAATCTAGGTAGGTACATACAACAGAAAAGAAACAATCATTCATGACAAAACAAACATAAAGCATGACAAACAATCAATCAAAATGGAACAAGGGAATCATGTACACAAATGAATGAATAGGGCCTTGGGGTCGACCTTTACAATTCATGCATTGGTCCCTCTAGACATCTACCCAATTCATTTTTTATGACTTATTCAATGGACATGGACCAATCACAATCACAGTCATTTCTAACAAATGGAGCGGTTTCATCCATAAGTGTGGTTCATGTGATGCTTCAAAAGGTTTAGATGTGTTTGAAACGTCGAGAAAGGAAAACGAGACCTTTGGACAAAAGACCATCTTGACTATGGATTGTATTTAATTGCCAAGGCTAGTTTGGGGCTCACACATCATGCATTCACAAACGTCGCATGCATTTTAAATACAGCCCAAACCTTGACAATCTCGATGCCAAATCAAGTATTCAAAAGATTTTAAAACACTTAGACAAAGGAGCATCTTGGCAATGGAGCACATATAATTGCTAAGGTTAGTCTAGGGCTCGCATATTATGCACTCATAGACGTCGCTGGCATTTTAAATACTGTCCAAACCTTGACCATTCCAATGTCAAATCAAAAGATTTAAAGGATTTTAAACATGTACTAAATTCATTTTGGTACACAACATTAACATTTCAAATCAAGTTTGGAGAAAATGTGATCGAAAGATCATTTCATTTATTGAAAATTTGTGACAATGAAGATTAATGAATTTGGAATGCATTTCATGAAGATGATGAACCCTAATTCCACATGTAATTCATCCTAAAAAATCCTAATAGAAAATCACAACAAGGATTTACAACAAAACATTACAAATATCACAAATAGAATCAACAAAATTGAAAAGGGCCTATTGATTATATGTTTAACAAAATCATACAACGTGCATGATATCATAAGGAACAAACTTTGTTAAGAAATTTTTTTGAAACGAGTCGTATAAGCATTTCTTTAAAATTCAATAAAGTTCGATATCACATCAGGAATTTCACAAAATAGCAGGGTAAAAGAGAAAAATTTCACGACAATGTAGATAAAATAGTGATAATCAAAGTTCATTAAGGGTCCGATTTAAGAATCTCTACCAAGAAAATTACACAAAAGTAACAAAAGACTGACTCAACAGGGATAAAATAGGGGTTTCGAATTTATCCTAAGTCAGATTTCAAACCTAACTTAGAAAAAAAGGAAAAGGGGGATAAATGATAAGTAAATCACACAAAATTTGATGTTGGAAAGATCTAGATGAATCCAATCCCTTCCTAGAAGGATCCGAGTTCAATCGAGGTCAAATTGATGGTAAAAAATTGAGGTTTGTGAAAGTGCGTGTTAACAGTAACCAAGACAAAACATTATTTATGATTAAAAGTTCAAAAGATCACTTAAACAATGCATGGATGGTACGAAATTTGCATACGACGAAGAATTGTATGTGATAATGATTTGGGCAAAACATCTAACCCTAGGTCATGATGTTAAAGAATCATGCAATCCACCGATATTGCAAATGACTTAGAACTAACGATGACATGTTCAAAGGATTTCAAATTGCAACTAGCCTAATTGATGCATGATGTTTACGTAGCAAATGGGGTCTAATTATGACATGCCATATATGAACACGAAGCTTGTAATGTGCATTTCAAATGTTGAGAAGGCATTGGTGCAAGATTTGATCTTTAAGAGACCCTAACGAGCATGTTTTAGTAGGTTTGTGATAAACCCTCAATCTAACACAAACATCACAGAACATGCACAATTTCGATTAACTAAAGATGTGTAAAATTCTAACGAAAATTTCTACATGCAGAACACACAATGAGAACATTTTTCATGAAGACATTGAGACTTAACTTGGATCACAATATCATATGCGAAAATAGAAAAACAGATGCATGCTATATAATGTGCTAAGTGCAGCGGTAACTCATCATGATCACACATGCAATTGACATACCAAACGATGATCAAACTATGCAAATCATACATCTTTAGAATGCGCACGACATGTAGGAGCTCAATTTCACACAAATGTAACTCGGACGTAGAGTTGGGCAGATCTACCTAAGGTTAGGTCCAAGCGATTTTACCTAATCAAAATATCTCCAAAAAATCTGGAAAAAAATGTATGTTATAGACAAGACAACTTCAAACAAATCTTGTGAATAATACTTTTCCAGAATCTGATAAAAAAATTAGCGCGAAAACAATAAAATAAAAAATCGGAACCAAGACAGAACCACAAATCAACCTAAATCTACTGTAGAATCGACTGGAATCCGAGGTGTTTTTCGATGACTAGAAGACCTCCATTCCGGGCATGTGACCTATCAAATTGAAGCTATTTAAGTTTATTTTCTAAGCCTACAAGGGCTCGAGATAAAAAAAGCTTATCTAAGACCTCATTCAAGTCAAAATAGTAGGCATATCGCAGAGTTATGGAAATTGCAGATTAATGAACATTAAGTTCAATCAATCACAAATTGATGATCAATGAGCATCAAACTACAGCAGATCGATCCACCATAACATCAATCTTAGATCAAGGCATTTTATATAAATCTGAGCTTAAATCTTAGCCTCGATTGGATACGCTGATCTCATTTCATTGGATTCAGGTTTGAGAACGCCTACCTTTGCGTTTTTTCCTTGAAACGAAGCGCAATTGAACGAAGTTGACTTTGTTGGAATGCGAATGGATCTCCAAGGATTACGATCAGATCGTCTATGGTTTGCATCGACATACTGAACTATTGGTTTGATGCAATCAAAGGAGACCGGTCCGACTTAGACCGATTTGAACACCGGTGATGGACCGAGCGGTTTAGGAGCCAATCGGAAATTCTTCGATCAATCCTCCGGCCAGCTAGACGTTGTGGGCTTCAGGACAGCAAATAGAGGTGATCAAGACTTAAAGGAGACACCATGGATTGTCGGTTGGTTGAGGAACAACCAGCAATGCACTTACCAGTTCAATCGGCGATGAAGTGACTCATGAGAGAGAAGGCTGCCAAACAAGCGGCTCCGGCGATCAATGAAGGTGGCTTCGATCAATACAGCTAGAGGACTGACTGATGAAGATCAGAGGATTGGACGGCGACTGCTAGATGGCTAGTGGGGGCCCATGAACCGAGGAGGGACGGGCTCATTCACGCAATGAAGAGAAGAGAAGAGAGAGAGAAAGAAATAGATTTTCTGGAAATTTGAGGGACGGGCTCCTTATCTATTTACCCTTGTGATGGAAGTTTTTTTGAGCATCATCAATCTGAGGACCTCCGTCAAAGATTTCAAGTTTTTCTGGAGATGTAAATCTACGAGACTCTCCCATCTCTTTTTCGCTGACGACGTCTTCCTATTCTGCTGTGTGGATTGGAAGTCAGCGGTGGTGCTTAAAAGGAGCCTTGACACGTTCTCCTCCTGGGGTGGTCTTGTACCGAACAGAAACAAAAGTGATGTTTTCCTATTTGGGGGGGGCTCCTCTTCCCTTAAGAGGAATATTCTATCTGCATTTGGTTTTGAAGAAGGCAAACTCCGTATTCGGTATCTAGGGGTTCCTATCATCTCTTCTAGATTGACCAAGACTGACTGCAATGAGTTGATCAACCGTATTACAGCAAGAGTCCAATCTTGGGCTCATCGGTTTCTCTCTTTTGCGGGGAGACTCCAACTTATAAGGTCCGTTCTCCATTCCATTCATGCATTTTGGGCCAGTGTCTTTTCTTTACATGCTGCTGTTCTTCTGAATATTGAGTGCATCTTGAGACAATTTCTTTGGAAAGGTTATGCCCTGGGAAGAGGCGGGGCCAAAGTCTCGTGGTTAGATATTTGCGTGCCAAAATCTGAGGGCGGTTTGGCTATTAGAAACCTTAAAGATTGCAATAGAGCTTCCTTGCTCAAATACATTTGGTTCCTATTTACTAATAAGGAGTCACTTTGGTGTCATTGGATTCACTCGAATTTCTTAAAGAGAGTGAATTTTTGGATTTCTCCTCAACCAACCTTATGCTCGTGGGCTTGGAAAAAAATCTTGTAGCTTAGGCCCTACTTTCGCCAATCGTTTCGCTGGAAAATTGGCAACGGAATGCAGACATCTTTGTGGCATGATAACTGGCTTCCGTGTGGTCCTTTGGACGCAATTGTTTCTTCCATTGTAATCGACGACTCGGGTTTATCTAAGAAGGCAGCTGACTCTGAACTGTACACTTCTGCCCTGGCCTTTAAATCTCGCCTGGAAAGTTGGGCCTTCTCCTTGCCGCCGCTTTCTAATGTTCGTGACCGGTTCCTTTGGTGCGGTGATTCTTTGGGCCTTTTTTTGGTTGCTTTGGCCTGGAATTTAATCAGAGTTAAAAAAGATTGAGTTCTTTGGGAGACTCTAGTTTGGGATAATGCCTTGGCACCGCATTATCAATTTCTGTTATGGCTTATTGCCAAGAAGCGCCTACCGACTCAATCACTCTTACTTTCTTACGGTAAGATTGACTACTCGGTCTGTGCCTTTTGCTGAACTCAGTTGGACTCTATTGATCACCTTTTCTTTCACTGTCAAACCCCTGCTACCCTGGCTTATTTTTGGGCTTCTAGGTACAACCTACCTTGGAGAATCAGACCGTGGACCGAGACCTCCACTTGGGCTCTAAAGTTTTTATCGGGTAAGGATTTCTTCCACAAAATTGCTAGGTTCTCTTTTAGAGCTTTGTGTTATCTAATTTGGAAGAAGGGAAATTGTATCATCTTTCGGGGTGAAACCATTTCCGTGTCGGCTCTCAAAAATCATTTGATCAAAGTTGTCAAGGACAGAGTTCTCTCCTTCAAGAATGTGACTCCTACCCCAAGAAATAGAAGACTTCAAAGGAATTGGGGCTTCGACCCCTCGTTCTTTTCTCGGTAGCTTTGCTTGTTGTTGTTGGTGCTTGTCTTTGTACCGTCCTAGTTCTCTCGTCCTGCTTTTAAGCGTGTAGTAGAGGTTTGCTAGGTTTGGATTTGCCTCGGCCCGGGTTGTGGGCGTTTTCTTCTTTCTTTTGTTTTTCCCTTCAACTCCCTTCCACTCTTCCTATTGCGCGGTCAGAGTGTAAGTTGGCACCATTTCTTGTTTGTCCAAAGTTATCAATATATTTCTTACATTTCACCAAAAAAAAAAAAAATCTGTAAAAATGAAGCCCCCTTCTTTTAGGAAAAAAAAGAAACTTATTTATATGGGCTTGGGGATGAAATCCTCACTCTTGGATCCAAAGACTATGATGTTATCTTATTTTCAATAAACCCTAGATGACACCATAATTAGGCACATGCTAATTTCAACTGTCATGACATGTTCTTAGTGGATGGTGATGATCTAATCTTGAGGGAATGGGTTAATTGGGGTCTTTTTGTAATTTCAAGAAACTTGAGGAGCAAATTTGAAAATTTTGTAAAATATGGGAAAAAATTGGAAATTCGAAAGTTAAGGGCATAGATGTGTTGGTCATGAGGTGGGCCAGATAGGGGTGGTTCCTAGCCAAAAAATGACCAGAAAAATTTGCCAGTCTATGATGAAATCTTATTTATATGGGCTTGGGGATGAAATCCTTGCTCTTGGATTGATCCAAAGACTATGTTGTTATCTTATTTTCAATAAACCCTAGATGACACCATAATTAGGCACATGCTAATTTCAACTGTCATGACATGTTCTAAGTGGATGGTGATGATCTAATCTTGAGGTAATGGGTTAATTGGGGTCTTTTTGTAATTTCAATAAACTTGAGGAGCAAATTTGCAAATTTTGTAAAATATGGGAAAAAATTGGAAATTTGAAAATTAAGGGCATAGATGTGTTGGTCATGAGGTGAGCCAGATGGGGGTGGTTCCTAGCCAAAAAATGACCGGAAAAATTCGCCAGTCGATGCCAGTCAAATTTGGTCAAACCTAGTCGACACGGGTTGACCGGGTTGAATTTTGTCCGAATTTTGTCATGATTTTTCTCATTTTACCCAATTTAAATGAAATCAAACATTTCTATATGAATTAGATGAAATGAGATGCAATTGCACTATCTTAAGTTGACTAATTATGCACAAAAAAATGTTCAAATTCATTGAATTCCTATTGAAGCGAGGCCATAAGCTAAACTCATATTTTTTAATAAACTTCAAAATTGAACTTCAGTTGGCCAAATTGAAGCTCAATTACTTTAATTACATTCTAGTTTAGAATGAGACAAGTCGAATTACATCAATCGAAGCACCTTAGTTGGGTTTTCTAATAATTGAATAAGTCAAATTGACCAAATTAGAATGTACCCAAGTGAATGTCTCAAAATTGACCCCAGATTTGGAATGTCACTATAAAAAGGAGTTGAATGGAAGTGTTGATACACAAATAATGAAAAATCGATCCGAACCCCTAAGCTAGTGCAAAACGGCAATTTACACCCCACATGCCCAATCTCGAAATTGGTTGAATGAGAGAATAGGTAATTACCTCGAGATGAAATGTCAAAAAGAAACTAGACCTAATTAAGACTAGAATAAATGTAATTTTTTTTTGGTCGATTTTGAACCCGAAATCGAAAAATTTGGAAAACAAGGTTCTTAATTGAATTTTGTAAAATTTTCAACACTAAAGTCAAATTGACACTAAAATAAAGTGTTTTGTGGATTTTTTATTTTTTGAATTTTCTTAATTAAAAGTTTTACCAAAAGTCAACATTGACTTTTCTTAAAATGTTGATTTTCGTGTTAAATCTTTGAAATTTTTTAAAATTAACTTGGCAAAGGTGAAATTAAGACTATTCGATATCTTTTTGTGCAAAAGCTAACTTTTGACTCGGAGTTGACTTTTTGGTTAAAAGGGTTGACCAAAAAATCAACACAAAAGTTAATCATTTTACTTTTTTTTAAAAAGGTTTTTGATGGAAATGAATAAGAAATTGCTTTAAAATGACAAATCAAAAAAAAAAAAAAAAAAAAAGAAACGCAACGCTTTTGGTCAAGAAACGAGCTCCATCACAATCGGAAACTCTAATATCGATTTTTACCTTTTAATGACGTGCCGACTAAAAATCAAGTGTCAATTGGTGGCTAACATAGTAACAGTGATGAAGAAAGATGATCGAGTCCAAGTTTGTGTCAATTATCGGGATTTGAATAAGGCCATCCCAAATGATGATTTCCAGTTACCACATATAGATTTCCTAGTGGATAGTAATGTTGGATTTGAATTGTTCTCATTCATTGATGTTTTTTTTTTTTTTTTTGGGTACAATTAGATAAAGATAAAAGAGGAAGACAAGGAGAAAATTGCATTTATCATCTCGGGGAACCTTTCATTATAAGGCCGTGCTCTTTGGATTCAAGAATGTAGGGGAAACCTACCAGCGAGCCATGGTAATACTATTCCATGACATGATGCATAAGAAGATTGAGGTTTATGTCGATGGCATGATTGCAAAAACCCAACCTCGAAGAAACCACGTTGAAATCTTGAAAAAGTTGTTCAGTCAACTTCGTGAGATCAAGCTCCACCTAAATCCTGCAAAATGCGTATTCAAAGCAACATCTGGTAAATTATTTAGATTCATTGTGAGTAATAAAGGGATTGAGATTGACCCATCTAAAGCTAAGGCCATATGTAAGTTGCAACTTCTATCAACGGTGAAAGAAGTTCGGAGCCTCTTGAGGAGATCAAATTATATTGCACAAGTTATTTCCCAACTCTTTGAGACTACCAAGCCATTCTTCAAATTTTGAAGAAGAATGCTCAAGTCGACTGGAATAATGAATGTAGAGAGGCGTTCGACAAGTTAAAGCAATACTTGATGAATCTACTAGTTCTTGTCCCACCAATGCCAAGGCATCCTTTGATCCTTTACCTCACAATCCATAGTGAGTCATTGAGAGCTATTTTATCTTAGAAAAACCCCATGGATAAGAAGAAATGGGCAATTTATTACTTGAGTAAGAAGTTCATTGTCTCAGAGCTAAAATATTCTAATGCTGAAAAGACATATATAGCATTAGTGTTGGTATTGCATAGACTGCGACAATATACATTGCATTATCAAAATTTCTTGCGATGAAGAATGATTCCATCAAATATTTACTTGATCGGTTGTCTCTGGTGAGAAAGTTGGCCAAATAAAGTATTGTAATTTTGGAATTCGACATACAGTTTATGTCATGACCCCAACTCCATCTCTAGGGTCAAGAGAGACAAAGGCTATTTTCTTGATGTCCCAGGCTCATCGCCGTCTTAATTCTTTTTATCTTGTATCATACGCATGCGAAAATGTGAATAAATAACTCCTCGAACAAACAACAGTTGGAAGATTGTGACATACATCACACATAACACACTGATTAATATTATAATAAGACTTTTACAAGCCTTTTCTCTACAGGCCCTCTTTTCTTTTTACATCATAGTACAAGTTTTCCACATAGGCCAAGGGAAATCCTATCTCCTTTAGCATGACTACAACTCCCAAAACAGACGTGAGACTTCCATGCCTACGAGACTGAAAGATTAGGGGTGAGTTTTGGGGAAAATTAGTAAGTAAAATTCCTAGTTCTTTACTAAGAAAGCATCTCATCATCAAAACCTAGCAAGTACAGCACTTGCAAACAGTGTCGATGGTAGATCAATCGCAAGTCTATTGCCACCTCTCGACTATTTGTATGTGATCCACTTTCAACTTACCAAATAAGTCATTTAACCAAACAAGCTTATCAACAACACATCCTAACATGTTCAATAAGTTCATTAACCATTTTAACAGTTCTTCCCATTCTTTCAGGAGCTTCTAGCCGTAGGCTGGGCATCCGGTCCTAAGCCAGGCATCCTATACTCTTAGGGGTTTCTTGGCTCAACTAGGGCATCCGGCCATCGAGCTAGACACCCATACTTTCAGGGGCTTCCTAGCTCAACTAGGGCATTCGACCATCAAGCCAAACATCCCATACTTTTAGGCCCTTCTTGGCTCAACGAGGGCATCTCGTTCAATAAACGAGGCATTGCCGCCGATGCTATGTGATGATGGACACTTTTTCCTCTTTAAGTGCACACACACAAGTGCATCACACAAGTTGATCCTTATCTTTTTTCTTAGCGGACACATGCATGGCTTGAAGGCGTGCTTATTCGTTCGTGTGCCATGAGTTCTTGCGCTACACTATTTATGACGATTCAAGGCCTTATGATTTGGATGGCCTTACCTTACGATGAACTCAATCCAAGTGAACCTCAGCTTCATTTTCGAACATACATGACAGAAGCACAAGGCCAAACACAATTACAAGTAAAACCAAACAAAAGACATTACACACCACCCACGGCTTGATAGGTGAGCACTTAGCTAGCCTCAACAACAAAATCTACCTTCTAAGGGGAGAAAAAGGAACCTTACTTACCTCAGCAAAATTGAGAACTAACCTAGATCGCTTGGTGGGTTGAGGATGAAAGGCCGAGAGAAAGGAAAAGGGCATGTAAGAAAGGAGGATGAGGAGAAGTGAGTCAAAAGTCGGAGAGAAGGGAGGGGGTGGTTCCCTATTTATAGGCCAAGCTTCATTTAATGGCCCTAACAAGTGGTCCAATGAGCTTTCTTGAAGTGGGACGGGTAGTTTGACAGTGTGGCGCCCTAAGGTTCTAAGGGAATGATTAAAGACAAATGGCATTCTTCTCATTGGTCCATTTGTATTAACAAGTCATCTAGCATTTATGAATTGGCTAACTTGCATTCCAAGGCTCATATTAAGGTCATGATGACCTAAGTTTATAGGGACACCTAAGATATTGAGTCACCCTCTTTCATTAATGACTAGCCTCCAAGGAAGACATTCTACTTATTCTCCAAGCCACTCCTAATTGGTCCACCTAAGCTTGTGAGTCACCATATCATCAATACCTGGCATAACTTAATCTTCAAGGAAAATCTTATGCAATGATGAGCAAATCCTTAAATGGCCGATTTATCCCTTCATTTAAAGCTTAAGATATGACCATCATAAGTCTTGGATTTTTGGCACATTTTTCATGGTTTTTCTTGCTCATTAAGTCAAGCATTCTAGAACCTTACATGGTATAGTTTACTTAAGCCAACTCGTTATCCAACTTTCTTCTCTTTAACACACTAAGGTTCAAAAGCATTTAATACATTCTTATCTTCAAGCCAAGAAGTCTCTAAATTAGGTTGCTCCTCAAGTTGGGCATGTAACCCTCTTATCCCGGGGTGAAAGACAGTTTCGAGTAATTTCTGAAATCAACATCGTTACCTTATCAAATAGGCTCGAAAAATTATAAAATCTTGATATGTTGTAGAGAAGACCTCAAAAAAAAAAAATATTCATTAAGGAAACTTAGCCAAATCCGTGCTGTAAAAAGAGCAAAAATTCAATGAACACAACCCCAAAATTCATCCGTCGAGCAGATTCAATGGTTGGAGAGAGAGAGAGAGAGAGAGAGAGAGAGAGAGAGAGAGAGAGAGTAATTTTGAAATTCGAATCTTTACAAAACTCTTTGAAATTTTAATATATTTGTAGATATGGATGTCATTTAAAACTTTTGCGAAGAAAGTTTCTCCAAACTCGAAGCACAAAGAGCTCTATAAAATTGGAAAGTAGGGAAGGTCCAGCAATTTCGAAAAACTGAGAAGTTAAAACCTATGAAACTTAAGGTGGCAAGTCTATGGAGGAGAGGTGGTGCCCCTAATGGTCTTTCAAGACCATCCTTCATTAATTAATTGGCCGATGATTCATTAAGCATTTAAAGTTGGAAATAACTTGTCTTCAAAGTCTCAATGTAAAGGAAATGATGACCCTAATCTAATAGGGACACATGGACATGTGATTCACCTCATTCATTAATGGCTTGTCATGATGACTATACACCTAAGCTTATGAGTCATCTTATTTTATTAATTACTTAGGAAACCTAAAGCCTCCATACTCATCACCTCCATTTAATGCATTTGAGTCTTGTTCTTCAAGAAGATTGGCCTATCTAACTTAGCCTTCTAATTGAGACCAAAAGAAAGCTCGAAATCAAGGATATTACAATTTATGCCACGGAAATCAGTGAAGGGTCGCATGATTGCTAATGTATTGCCCAAAAATCCTAGTGTCTCGGGGGATGATGCATGCTCCTTAGATGATCGTATCCTGCTTGTGAATGATGATGCATGGTCTATGTTCTTTGATGGAGCCATAAACATGTTCAGTTCTAGCACTGGGGTAATTCTAATATCCCCAAATGGACAACACCATCTAGTAGCCGCAAAATTGGTATTTCCATGCACTAACAACATTATAGAGTACGAAGCTTACATCCTTGGGCTTCAATCAAGATGGCAGTGGCTAAATTAAAAGTGTTCGGAGATTCTACATCGATCATACTCTAGACTATAGTTAAATGGAAGACTAAGGATGCCAAATTACTCATGTATCATGATTATCTAAAAGAGTTAGTGAAGGAATTCGATGAAGTTTCATTTGAATATTTGCTGAGGTCTCACAATAAATTTGTTGATGCACTCGCGACGTTGTCATCCATGTTACAAGTTACTAACGGGTTATGAGTTGAGCCATTGAAAATAGAAGTTTTGGCAAAACTAGGTTATTGTATGATCGTGACTGAAGAACCTAATGGAAAATCATGGCATTACAATATCATGAACTACATTCAAAAACAGAAATTCCTTGAGGGAAGTATTCTAGCAAATAGAAAATACATCATGAAGATGACCTCAGAATTCTTTGTCGGTGGTAAGAATTTATACAAAGGGTCTTATGATTCAATCTTGTTATGGTATGTAGATGTAGTCGAAGCTACCTAAATCATGCGAGAAGTGCATGAAGGAGAGTGTGGCTCGCGTGTGAATTGACACATGTTAGCCAAGAAAATTATGGGATTAGGCTATTACTAGCTTGTGCTAGAAGGTGACTGCATCCAGCACGTGTAAAGTTGCCACCGTTGCCAAGTTCATAGAGATAAGATAAATGTTTCTCTAATTGAGCTGCACCAGTTATTTGAGCCATGACCCTTCTCAATGTGGGGCATTGATGTGATTAGCCCAATAAATCCTAAAGCTTCAATTGGGCATCGACTCATCTTGATAGCAATAGATTATATCTCCAAATGGATTGAAGCTGCATCATTTTCAAATGTCATTGCTCACAATGTTGTGAGATTCATTAGGCGTGACACAGTAGTTGGTTATGGCGTCTCCAAAGTAATCGTCACTGACAGTGAGACATATTTGAATAATAAACTGGTTGATGAGTTGTTTGATGAGTTCAAAATCAAACATTTGAATTCATCTCCTTACCAACCATAAATGAATGGAGTTGTGAGGTAGCCAATAAGAACATTAAGAAGATCCTGGCTAGATAATCGAGAATTACCAAGATTGGCATGACATGTTACCTTTTGCACTAATAGCATATCGGACATCGATTCGTTCTTCTACCAAAGCAACCCCTTTTTATGTAGTGTACGACATTGAAACAATTCTGCCTGTGGAAGTGGAAATCCCTTCTCTAAGAGTCTTATCTCAAGTGGAGTTGTTTGAGACAGAATGGACACAGCAAAGGTTTGAGCAGTTATACCTGATCGATAAGAAAAGACTGAAAGCTCTTTACCATGGCCAAAATTATCAAGAGATAGTGGCCAAGTGTTTTAATTGGAGGGTACGGCCGAGATATTTCGAGGTAAATGATCTAGTCTTAAGTTTGCTCCAAATTATGGTGGCCCATATGTGGTGAAGAAGGAACTCCTTATAGGTGTTTTGATCTTGGCAAAGATGGATGGTCGTGAGTTTTTCAATCCTGTTAACTTTGATGTTGTTAAGAAGTATTACCCATGATAGAATCTGCCGTGTTATGTCTTGAATTGCAAATATTTTTATGATGAATAAATTACCTTAAAGAATTGCAAATTGTTCACATTTGTTGCAAATTTTGCATGACCATTTTAAGGCAATGGTTTCCCAAATGAATTGTATGAGATAAACTAAATGTGTCAAATGGAATACATCAGAATGATAAAAGACAAGCCTTGTTCCATACATTATTTCATACACCAGTCCTCAATGAGTTGAATTGAAAAATTTCATGCCCACAAGGTAAAGGGTTATCTCGTAAAAGGTATGTGAATTGAAGTGATGAGAGGCAATTTCTTTTTCTATCCCAAACACTATAGATATATAAATTGTTTAACCTTTTGGAGCCCATACACGAGAATTTTTTTAATTATCCCTGTCAAGAACCATCCTATATTAAGGCAAACTGGAGGTAAATTGGTAGGGATTCTCTTACTCACACTTGCATCAATTTTTTAGTATTGCTACTATAGTGCAACTTATGTAGTAATTTAAGTGCTTTGGGATGACGAAGAGCGGTTCTTTCATTATTGTACATACTTTTATCAATTGCATAGCTCATTTGAGCCTATAAATTCATTTCTTATTGAATCTAGGTGGTGATCATCCCCTACACTAGGGGAAAGAATAAATCACCCCAAATTCAAATAGAATGATTCGGACCATTGACAGAAAATGAAAGAGCCCAAATGTTGAATTATTTTGTAAAAAAACAAAAACCAAAATGTGGACGCATGTGTTAAAAGACAATTGAACTAGGGGCATTAGAAAGCATTGTGCCTGACAATAGAACTAGGGACAAAAGGAAAAAAAAAAAAAGAAATGAAAACTAGGGTGTAATGACCCTAACTCCTTCTCCAGGCTCATGAGTGGTAAGGATTTTTTTTTTTTTTTGCGACATCTTGGGCATGTCACCAACCCATATTTCTTTCTTTTATTGATCTTTGAGTTATACACATGTGGAAGCAATTAACACCCGATAACAAAACATCATAACAAGTTAATAAGAAAAACACACATAGAACTATATGTTTACATACACATGGCAAGTACTTGTAATTTTACATACATGCCTTATTTATTTTACAACCCATTTACTCGGGTCAAGTTCCACACTATCTAGTACATACAATATTTTTTCTGAAACACGTTAGATTTCAAGGTATCCTAATCCCCTTTAATGAGATTCTAACAAAATTGGTACCCCTAAGGAACGACTTTTACTTAGTCTTCTACAGTGTTATCGGGTGGAACGTAGCCATCAACCTTGGGGGACAATTAAAATCACGAAGGGGATTGATGAAGCCTCCGTCAACCTACACATACCATGCACGGTACTTGTGTGGGATGAGCAAGTCGATTCCTTTGTCTACCCAGATGGTTGTGGAGACCATCTAGTAATTTTTATTAATACTCGCAAAATATACTACGGTCTTGGCCATAGCAATATCCATAGGTATGCCAAATCTTCGAGCAACACATCCATCCTACAAATTTGGAGGAGAAAACTAGAAGTGGGCAAAAGAACACTCCAAGTGCCAAAACTTGGCATAAGGGGATACTTAAGTGTCAAAAGTTAGGAAAGTGATACTTAAGTGTCACTTTTTTTTTTTTTTTGAAAAATGGGATACTTGAATACCATATTCTACAAACCTTGCCAGGAATTCTACGTGTAATTTTTATTTATTTATTAATTTTGCTCACTTATGTAGCTAGCTAGAAGGTTGACTTAGCAAAGAAACACAAAAACGGCGTTGTTTTGGCACAATTTGAATTTAATATAAAAAATAATTAAATTAAATTTAAAACCAAATTAAGAAAAAAATAGAAAAGAGGAAGATGAATAGCAGTTGGCGGCTAAGGACTCAGCCTTATCTAGGGCAAGGGTCGCAACCCTCCCCCAGATTCGGTGAGGGTCACTAGCCTTCGCATGGCCGAGCCAAGGGCCGTTGCCTGCTGGGGGGCTCGCAAGCCTCGCCTCTCGCGGCTGGGGTTGCCAGCCCCTCGCTAGGACTCGGCGACCTCGGTCGACCCTCCCCCCACCTTCTCGACGACAGCCACCGGCTGCTGTTCATCTTCCTTTTTTTATAAAAATTTGGTTTTAAATTTAATTTAGCTAATTTTTATATTAATTATTTACCCACATCAGCAGCAAAATGACGTCGTTTTAGCACTCGTCTAGTTGTGTCAGCATGCAATACGATGTCATTTTGCACTTGGCTAGCCAAAAAATCGCCACGTCAGCGTTTTGGCTGGATTTTCTTGTTATTGGTACTTATCTAAACTATTTTTCTTTGATTTTTGCACTTAAGTGTCGCTTTCTTAACTTTTGGCACTGAAGTATCCCCTCGTGCTAAGTTTTGACACTCCAAGTGTCCCGGACTCACAAAAAGTGAGTATATCCCGATAAGTAAACTCACTAAAATCTAGGTAAGATGATGCCTCGCCCTTCAACAAGCAAATAAGTTATCTCATGCAGTTGTTGATGGCAGATCAATAAAAAGATGAAAATCATGCCTTTAGTAAAAACATGAGAGATCCTCGAATAATAATTGCAAGTATACATTAAGGATCTATTACATATAAGAGAAACTCATGCGCATGAGGTTTATTTATTAATGATTGAAATCCATCGACCCTTCCGGAATCCACTGAGCATCTGAAATCCATAGGGCATCCAAAATCCATCTGTTGATGGCATAACCAAAATCCATTGGTTCTTCCCAAATCCATCAAGCATTATCGCCGAAATCCATCCATCAATGGCATAATTTATCCCTTGTGTGTCCAAGCATCAAGCATTACAAACTGGTTCTTATCTTCATTTTTAATTCAAGGCCTAAAGGTCTGCCATGCATAAGTGTGTGAAATGCCTTACAAGTTCCAACTTGTTTTACATGCCGAACTCGAATACGAATTCGCGGCTTGAATTGACTCGTACAATACACCAATTCAATACCAAACTTGGCTCGGGAAACTGATATACCTTAATATCGCCCTAAGACCAAGAAAGGGACCAATCCGTCATGGTCTCACGTTCATCCAAGGCCAACAAAACCCTTATTTGGAAATCGATTCATGAACATACATTTACAAAATTAGTTTAGAATAGTTTATAAAAGAACATCAAACTTTCTTTAAAACACCTTTAAAAAATATTGGGATCAAAGTAAAACGAAGGCATAGTAAAACAAGCACAAGAATCGAGTCACTTTAACAAGCCAAGTCAAGGTACAACAATCAAGCATAAGAACTAGGCCACTTCAAATTCAAAACCAAAGGTCAAGCCAAGGCCTAATACCAATCCAAAACCAACTCAAGCAAGCATAAATAAAACCTCAATCAAAATAACAAATCAAATATGGACTTGCTACAAGTTTGGACTATCATAATACAACGTCCTAATCAAACGTTAGTAAGTCTACTTACGACTTTCTAATTCGATAGTCTTGAAAAGATGGTGAAAACGGCAAAGGTGGCAGTGAGAATTCCTAGAGGAGGCCAAATTTTGAGAGGAGGGTGATTGGTGGTGGAAGGGAAGGAGAGAAGGATGGCTTTGGTGAAGTTGTGTTGGGATAAATGGTTTTTATTCCTATTTATGGGGCTTCCTCTCCCAAAAATAATCTAAATGAGCCATTAATTAACGTGGCTTAGGTGAAAAGTGTGGGGGCAAGGTGGTCAACTTCCAATTGGTCCACTCAATCTACAACAACGGTCCTTAATTAATGAATGGTCACATTTGTCTTCCCCTTTAATAGGGGCCAAGGTCTTCTAATAGGCCTTCATTATTTGTCTCGAATAAATTCGGTCCAGGGGCATTCAAGCGGGCCTTACTTTGTCATCAAGCCTCAAAGTAGAGTATGAATATAGTTAAATAGGTTGGACACCTCAAATGGCAATTAAGAACTAGACTCCAAGCTAGGGCGTAACTCATCCATCTTGGGGTGAAAAATAATTTTGAACAATTTATGAAATCAGTGTAATTACCATATCAAACAAAATCAAAAAATTATTAAATTTAATATGTTATAGAGAAGACCTTAAATAATATTTTTCATGAAGGAAACCAAGTCCAATTCGTGCTTTGGAAAGAGTAGAAAGTCACCAAGTACAACCCAACAATTTGCCCATTGAGCAGATCTAACGACTACAAAGAAGGACCCATTTTGAAATCTAAATCTTTTCAAAAAAAAAATTAAAATTTTTATATATAGTAGACATAGATGTCCCTTAAAATTTGTTGAAGGAAGCATACCAAATTCGGAAGGGAAATTTTTCTAGAAAATTGAGAAGCAAACTTGGTCACCGTCTTTATTACACTAGTCAGATTCCAAACAGTAAATGATTGGGCCTTTGTCCTAACAATTTGACCTTAGAAAAGTCTGAAATTTAAGTATGTTGTAGATTAAGCTATTTTGAATGATTGGGAAGTTTCTCCAAATTCGAACTACAGAAAGCTCTATAAAATTGGCAAACAGTGAAAGTCCAACAGTTTCGAAAAAAAATCAAAGATAG
Organism: Eucalyptus caleyi; assembly: GCA_014182885.2. Classification (NCBI taxonomy): domain Eukaryota; kingdom Viridiplantae; phylum Streptophyta; class Magnoliopsida; order Myrtales; family Myrtaceae; genus Eucalyptus; species Eucalyptus caleyi. Next base: position 37,784,274 of record CM024472.2, read on the forward strand.
CAAATCCAATTGGAAATGGGGGGTGCCCTACCTAGTCTTGAGTCAAGGATCATTAATAATTGGACAATCTTATCTTCTAAGTTTCCAACTAAATTCTAAGTTAGCTTGGACACTTCATCTTGATCATTGGATGGCAAAGTCCAAGAGAAATTAATGTGGGATTATATTTAGTTCAAAGTTTGGACTTGCCTTTGCTTCTCTCTCTCTCTCTCTCTCTCTCTCTCTCTCTCTCTCTCTCTCTCTCTCTCTCCCTCTCTTTCTCTTGGGCATGTGGCTTATCCTTGTGGGCTCTAAAGTCCACATTTCACACTTAGTCATTACGGTATAATTAGGCTTAAGCTATAAGGATACCTATACCACACTTCATTTAATATATTCACATTTGTTCACACTTGTTTTTTTTTTTTCCTAAGGAAATTTGACTAGTCCCATGTGTCATGCCTCAATCCTCTGAGCGCGTACCCATCCCTTGGTGGTCGATTTAATAGCAACGTCTCAAGATGCGTCACCAACCCATTCATTTTAATGCGCATGCGGAAGCAAATAATTAAATCCCCATACAACAACAAGATAGGATAGAAAAGTAGGGACACAAATTTTTCAAACCACAACACACTTATATACACATATCAAACTATGTCATATACAATATTAGCTGATATATACAAGGTCTGCAAAAAGGGTTGAGAGTGCTACAGATCCTCTAAGCAGTCAAGTCTTCAACTAAATACTTCGGGGACCCTAGATTTGACAGACTAGGGTCCACCACTGAACCACTAGGAGGGTCTGCCGTGCCTTTTCCAAAAGCAACCTCTAGCCCCGACATAGGGATCTCAGATTCCGGTATGGGACCTTCTCTTTGTCCATTTCGCTCACAACGGTATCATAATCTGTATTGATGGGGTACCTTATGGGGTAGACCCGCATCAATCCAGATCACAGACCTCACGAGTTCATAGACCCATCCCCTTGGGTCCCCACGAAGCGGAATGTAAGATACCTACTCGGTGACCATCTTCGGCTGTCCGAAACGCTCGGGAGGTACTACCATCTAAGGACTTGTAAATGTTATTCCACAATGGGGTGAGACGACGTCTTAGCAAGTTCACCCCCTAAGTTCCGACTAGGAAGGAAATATGCCGAAAAGTTGCCTAAACACGCACGAGATAGAGGACTTACCTTTTACCTCGGTTCCTTCCTGCAAGCCAGTACGGTTCAACTACTTAAGCAATCACTTCAAGTCAAATTAAATCATCGGTCAATCGACCCATTTAATTCAACGTCATCCATACCATCTATTTGTCAATCCAAATCAATACTATCTATCAGACAATACTATCTATCTAGTCATTTCATTGAAACGATCACTGCTCACCTAAGCTGATATACAACCAATGCTCGCCTAAGCTGATATGGATAGATAGTGTAGCTCACCGAAGTTGATATAGATAGATAGTATAGCTCACCGAAGCTGATATATGCTCACCAAAGCTGATTTATGCTCACTGAAGCTAATTTATGCTCACCGAAGCTGATTTATAGATATTACGCTCATCCACTAACCATTTCACTATTTTCATAGTACCCAGTAAAATAATCGTGTGCGGCTACATGGTAGGTCTGAGCCAAAAATATAATATTTTTATTTCATAGCCCACTAATTATATAGTCTATAAAAACATTTTTGGTGCTGTAAACCGACGCTTGGTAATTTTCTAATTAAATATTGAAATTATTAAATTTTAAGATAATTACCCAAAATTACAATCAACACTCAATTTGCAAAATTTATCACTCAATTAAATAAACCAATCATATTATTACTATCAGCATAAAATTCCGGTCATTGGCTATCCCGGTCTAATTTTCGGAAAATAATAATTAATTAAATAATTACCAAAATTAATTAATAAATACCACATGTCGCGAGCGAGCGGCGTGTGGCGGTTGTCCGAGCTTCGGCGAGCATCGACGGGCAAGGGGAGGGGCTGTGCTCGATTTCTCTGTGATTCTTGAGCTTTAAAGTAGATGAAAATGGGGAAAGCAAAGCTGGAGGAAGAAGATGAAGACATCTATGTTAAGTGGAGGGTCCCTCTTGGCTTCTTTCTATCCTTTTGTCCTCTTGACCATAACCCACCTCCCTTGGTAGACCACTTCAGCAAATTTTGTGCACTGCAATCCCCCTAGAACAAGTCCCAAGTGGTCCAAAAGGTTGGGGACCATGGGACCTAGGAATTTTGGACTTAAATTCCCTAAATCATCTTCAATCCTCTATTGAATTAGTCAAATTCGATCCCCATGAATCCCACCATCGAGTCCTCAATCAAATTGACATTTTTTTTTTGCCAATAGAACCAAGTTGCTTCCCGAAAAAGTAGTAAAAAGCGGTTCCTTGAATTTTCCGGACAAAAACGGCCATATTTTGACTTTTCGCCAAAAATCTTGGTTTGCAGAAAAATCTTCAGAGGATGAGTTGACGTTCCTAAAATGACTCATGACATGACAGAACTTTCAATTTCTGAAATCGGATTCAAATTCGCGGTTAATTTCAATCTAATGTGATTTTAGCGTGACCTAACCTACTAGGTAGCTTTTATAAATTTTTGGTGCAATTGACCAATGATCAATTTGTTTCGAGTCACAATGTACCTCTTCGACGCATTGGCGACCCTTGGTTGTCGTGAAAATCTTGAGACTTCAAATACAGACACAAGGTACCAAAAAGATAGAAAAATCGGCCTAGTGCCGATCGACGAGAATTTTGCGATCTGGTGGCATCATACACACTTTGATCATCTATTTCAGTAGAAATGACGTATCTGTGATCTCTGATCAATTTTTAATTGTGTCGTAGTGATCTCTGCAGATGAGCACGGTCAAGTAGTCGATTTCTGGTCGAGTTCTCAAGCCTGTTGCATTAAAATTCCTTAAGTGCTTACCTAGATAATCTAGTTATCTCATGAGTGATCAACTCAAAGAATAATACTATAGACACGTTGATGAAAGGCCCGATTTATTTAATTGAAGACAAAATCGAAAATTCAGGATGTCACAACTCTTCACCTCTTACAAAACTTTTGTCCTCAAAATTTAAACCATTACAATACTTTAAGCAAAAAGGCGGGGGTACAATTGTCTCATTGAATCCTCACTTTCTTAAGTTTCTCCTTCAATGCCATGATGTTGCCAGATCACTTTGACCAACGGGATGGTCTTAGTGCACAGAACCTATTCTTCCCAATCCACAATTTGAATCGGGCTTTCTATGTACGACACTCTGTCATTCACGTCCAATTCCTCGAAATTAAGCACGTGGGTCGGGCAGGTTCATACTTCCTCAACATCAACATGTGAAAGACATCGTGCACTTGCACCAGTCTCAACGGTAATGCAAGATGATAAGCTAGGATCCCGATTCTCTCTAGAATCTTAAAAGGACCTACGTACCTCGGACTCAATTTCCCTTTCTTGCCGAAGCCCGAAGTACCCCTCATTGGTGACATCTTCAAAAAAACGTGATCACCAATTTGGAATTTCAAAGACCTTCGACGCTTATTTGTGTAGCTTTTCTGGCGGCTTTGAGCAATCTTTAGTCTGCCCCTAATGACTGCAATTGCATCCATTGACTGCTGAACCAACTCTGGGCCCGTGATCTTTCTTTCCCCGACTTCATCCCAACACATTGGCGTTCTACATGCACCGCCATACAACACTTCGAAAGGAGCCATATGGATGCTCTGTTGATAGCTATTGTTGTGGCAAACTCGACAAGATGAATGACGTAACTGCTATGATGAGCTTTTGATAAGTTCTCCACTTTAAGCTTTGCGTCGTTAGGTACACACAATCGTTCTCGAAACCTTAGTGTTCCATCTTCAGAAATCTGAAAGTTAGCCTTCCTCTTATCAGTATCTTCTTGCAAAATCTTCTGAACATCTAGGTCTATCGGCTGAAGTGCCTTGATCCTGATCTACACATCCAACTCAATTATGAGGGTGGCCATGAGATGCGAAATGTGGCCTACCTTAAATTTGAACACTGAATCTTGAGCCCTTTTGAGTAACCTATTCTTTAACCATCATTTGTGCAACTGAAGACTTCCGACTCAAAGTGTCTACAACCTTATTTGCCTTTCCGAGGTGATACAAAATATCACAATCATAGTCCTTCAAAAGTTTCATCCAGCGGTGCTGTCTCATGTCCAACTCATTCTAAGAGAATAGATACTTGAGACTTTAATAGTCAGTGAAGATTTGGAATTTTTCCACACAAAAATAATGTCTCCAAATGTTTAGGGTGAAAATGATTGCTGCGAGTTATAAGTCACAAGTCTCGTAATTATGTTAATGAGGTCTCAACTGACGGGCGGCGTATGCAACAACCCTACTATGTTGCATCAATACGCAACAACCCTAGCATGTTATATCAGTATGCAACCCAATCCTCTGAACGCCGCATCACTATAGATCTCGTATCCTCTAAGACCAGATGGAATGGTTAGCACAGGTGCGTTAGTCAGCTTTTGCTTAAGCTCTTGGAAACTACACTCGCACTTGTCCGTCAACACAAACTTCTCTTCTTTCTTCAAGAGTCGAGTTAATGGCGACGCCAAAGCTGAAAATCCTTCCATGAACCTTCTGTAGTAACTTACCAAACCCAAAAAGCTTATGATCTCTGTCACTGTAGTCGGTCTTGGTCAGTTGATCACTGCTTCAATCTTGGTTGGGTCCACGGAGATTCCTTCACTTGAAATCACGTGACCTAGGAATGCTATACGAGTCAACCAAACCTCGCATTTGCTAAACTTAGCATACAATTCATGAATCCTCAAATTCTATAGTACCATTCTCAAATGACTCTTGTGCTCCTCAACACTTCTCAAATATTCTTTGAACAGGATCACGAACTGATCAAGATATTCTTTGAACACTCGGTTCATCAAATCCATAAAAGTAGTTGGGGCATTTGTCAAACCGAACGGCACTACAGTGAACTCATAATGGATGTGTTGAGTACGATATGCTAACTTTGGAATATCCTCCTTCCTGATCAGTTGATGATATCTTGTCCTCAAGTCAATTTTTGAAAATATTGACGATCCTTGTAACTGGTCAAACAAGTCATTGATCCTCGGGAGTAGATAGTTGTTCTTGATCGTCACTTGATTGAGTTGACAATAGTCGATGCATAGGCGTAACAAATCATCTTTCTTTTTTATGAACAGAACTGATACTCTCTAAGGCAATGCACTGGAACGTATAAATCCATCATCCAACAATTCTTGCATTTGCATCTTCATTTCTTTCAACTCAAACAATGCCATTCGATAAGGAGCCTTAGAGATTGGCTCTATCCCGGGTGCTAACTCAATCACAAACTCGATCTCTCTCTCTAGCAGTAGGCCTGGCAATTCCTTCGGGAATATGTCTAGAAATTCTTGGACTACCGAGATATCTTCGATTTTCAGCTCCTTAACTGTCGTATCCACGAAAGTAGGCAAGTATCCTTGGCAACCATCACTTAACAAACAGGTTGCCTTAAGCGACGGGATTAGGGAAATCGAGGGTCCTCCTCGACTCTCGACAAACTCGAAAGTTTCACCCACTAATGGGTTAAACTGAATCACTTTATGATAACAATCCATTTTAGCTCGTTGTTTTGTGAGCTAGTTCATGCCAATTATCAAATCAAAGTCATACATGGCTAGGACTAACAAATCTATCCTCCCCTTTCGCTCACCAATCACTAACTTGTAACCAGAACAACCCAATGCAGACAACACCTTATCCTTTAATGGTGTAGATAAGCTAACCACTAACTCCAGCAATTCAGGACTTAATCATATCAGCTTAATATATTGCTTGGCAATAAAATAATGAGTTGCTCAAGGGTCTAACAAAGCATAAGCAGCATGGTTGTTCAACAAAACTGTACTTGTAATCACATCAGGTGCGTCCTCAGCCTGACCTCTCATAATGGCGTACACTTGTCCTTGATCTGGGGGTCTATTCTGTCCACCCTACGATGCAATCTGCGGCGCTAACCCCTTATTCTGACCCATCGTTGGTGGCGGCAGCAACTGTTGTGTTCCCCTCGGTCTTCGGGGATAATCTCTAGCTATGTGACCTTGTTGGCCACACTCAAAACATACACCCATCCATCAAGGGCACAGGGCCGAGCCATGTCGCCTTCCACATAAGTGACACACGGTATTCTGACTTGGCCCTCACTTGCCAACTCCACCCTTCCTATTGGGTGGGACTTGAAATCTTCCTCCAGTCATGGGCTTCTCCCCATACCGATTCTCATCTCAATTAAGTCCAAACTGCGATCTAGATGCAGCGGCTCATTCGTTCTAATCTCTCTCTATCAGCTGCACTCATTCATAAAGGTCATTATAGTTCTTCAGATTCAATGGCATCAGCGGGCTTTTCACTTCCTGTCTGAGCCCATTTCTAAACCTTCTAGCTCGGTTTACTGGATTGTTGACCAATTCGGGGGTGTATTGCAATAGTTCAGCGAACTTCACTTCATATTGAGCTACCATCATTGAACCTTGGTAAAGGTGTTTGGAATTTTGTTATCTTTAGTTCTCTGGCACTGTCAGAGAAGTACTTGTTGTTGAAGACTTTGACAAAGGCGTTCCACTCTGGGACTACACCTTTAGGGAATACTATTCCTTGGGTAGCTCTCCACCAAGTACTCGCAATTCCCTGTAGCTAGTAGGTTGCAAGGATTATCTTCACCTCTCGGTGCACATTAGCAGTGCAAAGGCCTTCTCCATGCCTTGAATCCATAAAGCTGCAGCTTCGGGGTCTCCTACCCCAGTGAAATTCGGTGGGTTCAGCTTTAGAAACTATTCCACCAGATTATGCATCAGTCTCCCAGCGACCACGTTCCCTAGTGGAACCTTAGCACGTGCGGCGACAGGTGCAGCAGCAGCAGCAGCATCTGTGGCGACATTAGCGGCAGTTGTGGTAGCGGCGACTGAAGCGACAGCACTGGCAGTTTGAATCTGAGCCTGCTGATCCATCCTATTTCCTAGCATCTCGAGGGCTTGCATGATCCTAGCAAAGCTTGGATCATCAAGGGCTACTACCCCAGCACCAACAAGAGGCGGTGCTACTGCATTTGCACTAGACTAAGCTCGCACTCTACCACAGCCATCTCGGGTATCGACCCTCGTCGGCGTCTTATCCCGAGTAATAGGCCCTATGGTCCTCTTCCTAGAAGTCCTCTGCTCCTGATCACTCATAACGTAGTTTTCTACGGAAACCTGCCTTCTAATTCCACACTGAATTAGAAGCTAGTTGATCCCAGACAAATAATCTACTAACCAACTAACACAGACATGCACCAACATGAAATAAAGGCCAGTCCTACTAACTATCCCATAAACCATTACACCTTATCACTCCAACCACTAACCTTTCTCTCATACCACTTAATAGGGATGTTACGCCCCGATCCTTCGATCCTGTGCCCATCCCTCGGTGGTCGATTTAATAACAACATCCCAAGATGCATCACTGACTCATTTATTTTAATGTGCATGCGGAAGAGAATAATTAAATCCCCAAACAACAACAAGATGGGATAGAAAAGCAGGGCCACAAATTTTTCAAACCACAACACACTTATATACACATATTAAACTATGTCATATACAATATTAGTCGATATATACAAGGTATGCAAAAAGGGGTTTAGAGTGCTATAGATCCTCTATTCGAGTCTTCAACTGAATACTCCGAGGACCCTAGATCCGACAGACTTAGGTCCACCACTGAACCATTAGGAGCGTCTGCCGTGCCTTTTCCAAAAGCAACCTCCACCACCGACATAGGGATCTCAGATTTCGGTATGAGACCTTCTCTTTTTCCATTTTGCTCATGACGGTACCACGATCTGTATTGATGGGGTACCTTATGGGGTAGACTCGCATCAACCCATACCATGGACCTAACGAGTTCATAGACCCATCCCCTTGGGTCCCCATGAAGCGGAATGTGAGATATCTGCTTAGTGACCTTTGGCTGTCCAAAATTTTGGAAAGGTATGGCCATCTGAGGACCTGTAAATGTTATCCCACAACGGGGTGAGACGACATCTCAGCAAGTTCACCCCCTAAGTCCTGACTAGGAATGAAACATGCCCGAAAGCTGCCTAAACATGCACGAGATAGAGGCCTTACCTTTGCCTCAGTTCCTTCCTGCAAGTCAGTACAGTTCAACCACTTAGGGTGCGCATGATAAAATTTCTATTTCTCGATTTCTCTGTTTCTCTATTCCCTGGAACAGGTTTGGAACAGAAATCCGTTTGGTAACGCAATCTGATTTCTCTATTTCTGAAACAGATTTCTATTCCAGAAATAGAGAAATCGAAGAAATCAGAAGCTGAAATTTTTAGCTTCTCAGTTTCCGAAACAAAAATAGAAATTTTTTTTTCTCAACTTTTCAATTTAGTCCAAAATATTTTAGATCACTACTATTGAAATAGAAATAGAAATAGTTAATTTAGTCCAAAATATTTTAATATTTTTTTAATATAATCATTTCAATCAATATTGATTGAAAATCTTAACCATTGGGCCAAATGGTGGGAATTGAATGGACAAGGCTTCATTTGTTGCACACAAGAGATTTCACGCATGGTAATAGTCAACTTGCCACATTCATATCTAACGAGTCTTTCTTCATCTACTCGTCCATAGTACGCCAGACAACGGCTCTATCTGGGTAACTATTTTTTTTATTCATAAACTTCATATTGAGATGGTAAAAAGGGGTCAAATCATTAGGGTTTCATCCGATTTTTCTTTTATAAGGAAAAGAGATCTAATAAGGAATATGTTGTTCTTGTAAGAGTGTTGATGAAAATACAGATTTTGATAATAAATTTTTAAATAATCCTAGTGTTGATAATTTTGAAAAAAATTGGTGACGATTTTTTAACATGATAAGGATTTTTTAACAAAATCTGGAAAGAAATTGGAATTAGACTTGAAGTTAGGACTTTTTAGGAGATTAGACTATTATAATCATGGCTATCATTAGACTTATTTGATTAATGTGAAATCAATTTAGGCAAAAACATAACGACATATTCACTACAATTGAATTTCAATTGATTTTTTTTTTTTGCCACGTCATTTATTTTTCGAAAGAAAATATTACATAATACGAAACGTAAACACATGTAATAGGTTCCATGAAATTGTATTTTCAACTTTTGTAATGTATTAGTATTATTTCGACTATTATTTGAGGATTTCCTATGTTGTCATCTAATCAATTTCTATTCCTAGAAATTAAAATTTTATTCTGTTATCAAACGGATTTTTGTTCCAGAAATAGAAATTTTGAGTCATTATCAAACGGGTTTCTTTGCTCGAAACTTGTCCAGGAAATAGAAATCAAGAAATCAATTTCGGAATAGAAATTTTGTCATGCGCGCCCTTAACCAATCACTTCAAATCAAATCAAATCATCGTTTAATCGACCCATTCGATTCAACATCATCCATACCATCTATTTGTCAATCCAAATCAATACTATCTATTAGACCATACTATCTATCCAGTCGTTTCATTGAAATGATCACTGCTCACCTAAACTGATATACAACCAATGCTCGCCTGAGCTGATATGGATAGATAATATAGCTCACCGAAGCTAATATAGATAGATAGTATAACTCACTGAAGCTGATATATGCTTACCAAAGCTGATTTATGCTCACCGAAGCTGATTTATAGATATTATACTCATCTACTAACCATTTCATTGTTTTTATAGTACTCGGTAAATAATCGTGTGTGGGTACACGGTAAACCTGAGTCAAAAATATAATATTTTTATTTCATAACATCCCACTAAATATGTAGTCTATAAAAACATTTTTGGCATTGTAAACTGACACCTAGTAATTTTCTAATTAAATATTGAAATTATTAATTTTTGGGATAATTACCCAAAATTACAATCAACACTCAATTTACACAATTTAACACTTAATTAAATAAACCAATCATATCACTATGATCAACACAAAATCCCAGTCACTTTGGCTATCCCGGTCTAATTTTCAAAAAATAATAATTAATCAAATAATTACCAAAATTAATTAATAAATACCAATAAATGCAACTTAGGCCGGAAAAGCCTAATTAAATATAGAAACAGGCCCAGAAAATTTCCCAACCTATCTAGATATATACTACAGCCTATCTAGTCTTTAATTACGCTACTCTAACCACCTAACATGCATAAACGAATCATTAAATTGCTAATATGTTCTAAGTAACCACATAATCCATACTTAACCTAAACTAATTAACCCTTAAGCATAATTAACTCCCTAAGCGGAGATTAGTGAGTAAACTCATCGGATTAGCATTCCGATGAGTTCATGAGGATGGCGAGGTGAAGATGAGCGATAAACTCTGAAGCGAGGGCACCTTTCGAGGCCTCGAAGCGGTCCAAAGTGGGCCAAATAGTGCACGGCTGACCCTGGGGCTTCGATTTTGTTGCTGGGCTAAAGGAGCTAGTTTGAAGGCCAGCTGTGTTGGAAATAGCCAAGGAGGAGGACTGGCGGTTTGGACGAGTGGGTAGGGGCAACGGCGAAGCTTCCGGTGGACATGACGGTGACGTACAGTGGCCTAGCGAGCTGCTAGACTTGCGACGCATGGCTGGAGGCATGGGAATGGTGAACTGGGCGCGAACGAGCGGTGTGCAATGGCTGTCCAAGCTTCAGCAGGCATCGACGAGCAAGGGGGGCCTGAGCTCAATTTCTCTGTGATTCTTGAGCTCTAAAGTAGATGAAAATGGGGAAAGCAAAGCTGGAGGAAGAAGATGAAGACAGCTATGTCAAGTGGAGGGTCCCTCTTGGCTTCTTCCTATCCTTTTGTCCACTTGACCATGCACCACCTCCCTTGGCAGACCACTTTAGCCAATTTTGTGCACTCCCATCCCCCTAGAACAAGTCCCAAGTGGTCCAAAAGGTTGGGGACCATGGGACCAACGAATTTTGGACTTAAATTCCCTAAATCCTCTTCAATCCTCTATTGAATTAGGCCAATTCAATCTCCATAAATCCCACCATTGAGTCCTCGATCAAATTGACATTTTTCCTCACCAATAAAACCAACTTGCTTCCCAAAAATGTGATAAAAAATGGTTCCTTGAATTTTCCTGACAAAAACGACCCTATTTTGACTTTTAACATGACCTAACCTACTGGGTAGCTTTTAGAAATTTTTGGTGCAATTGACCAGTGATCAATTTGTTTTGAGTCACAATGTACCTCTTTGACACATTGGTGACCCTCGGTTTTCGTGAAAACATTGAGACTTCAAATACGAACACAGGATACCAAAAAGACAAAAACATCGGCCTAGTGCCGATCGACGAGAACATCACCCACACTTTGATCATCTATCTCAGTCGAAATGACCTATCTTTGATCTTTGATCGATTTTTAACTGTACCGTAATGATCTCTGCAGATGAGCATGGTCGAGTAGTCGATTCCTGGTTGAATTCTTAAGCCTATTGCATTAAATTCCTTAAGGGCTTCCTTAGATAATCTAGTTATCTCATGAGTGATCAGCTCACAGAATAGCATTATAGGTACGTCAATGAAAGGCCCGATTTATTTAGTTGAAGATAGAATTGAAAATTTAGGATGCACCATGCCTAAATGTCCCTTTCATTAATGGTTCTAAGTTCATGTCTAATCTCAACTTTCAAGGTAAAACCCCAATGTGCAAAGTGTCCACACTCTTTAAATTGCTATGCGACGAATGTATTAAATACAACTTGGAAAAATATCTAAGTTTTTGAAGCCTTGTCATTAGGTGGGAATTAGTCGAGTTTGACCACGATTGACGACTTTACTTGGCCTAAGGTTCATGCCTAAGCCATGCCAAATAGAGCCGAACACAATCGGGCTCGATGGCAAACCGAGCTTGAGCTCTCTTTTGCTAAGAAAATAGTGACTTGGTTCATCGATTGGTCCTCTAACCAATCTATGGGCTAGTCAATGGGCCAATTTCCCCTAGTCAGTCTTATGGCCAGTCCTTGGCCTAGCCAACCAATCCTGTAGCTAGTCCAGTGGCCAATCTAAGGTCCTTTGTCACTAGTCATGGCCAGTTTGAAATTGATACGCATTGAGTTTATTTGATCTGTGGTCGATTATCGGTTGTTATGTAATCGTGTGGGATTGATCAATTCGTCTCAACTCATGATCGTTTTGGATCGATTCATGGTTGTCCATGATTGACACAATGACCAAACGGAATTAACTCATGATTGTTTTGGATCGATTCATGGTTGTCCATGATTGACACAATGACCGGACGGAATCACCCGTGACTGGTGCCTTGATCGAGCTGAATCAATCCATGACCATCTACCAATCCATAATGGTACGTGATCATCCCATGGCCGATCCTTATGGTGGAATGATTTTCTCATGATCGAACACTCTATTACTAGACCTTTGGTTGTTAATCACTGGATGGGCTAATTACCTCATGACTAGCCCTCGAGCTGTCTTATGGTCTAATCTCTCCATAGGCGTACCAATCCTTGGCCTACCAGTCAAGGTCAAAATGAGGGTCGAAATCGAGGATGTTACATGAGGTACTTGAAAGAGTAGTGTACCTAGTAAAAACAAGACTAATGCATTTTGAAAAAAAAAATCAAATAGATGATTATTATTTGTACAAATTCATATCCCTAATGGAGCGATACTCAAAGAACTCAAATGCCGAGGTGTTATAGTCAGTGAAGCTTTGATGTGAAGAAAATCCCCAATAGTGAAGAAGAAGATTGGTGGCAATGTCAAGATGATCACCAACTCTCACCCCTTTAAACATATTTTGAGCCTAACGATCCTTTTGCTTCTCAACACGTGAACCTAGCTTACATTATGTCCCTTGCAAAGTCTCTTTAGATTAGGGCACTTGAATTAATGTAAGAGTTCATATGTTTAAAAGTACCGCTTGAATGAGTGCGAACAAGATTATTTCTATTTCATTTCGCAGGTTTTTTGACTTGTAAACTTGGAAATGATCATGAAGTATCGTTTTTTCAATAGCCTTGACTCGAGGAGTCCCATTTGTTCAGCCATTTACCAAGCTAGCGTTACAGTCCATGTTAATGACCTCTCACATTGGTAAGATAATACCACTCGCAAGAATCCTTGGACCCTTGTTTAGCATGATAATGGTGAGTTAGAATGATTTTCATATTCCCGCATCGATTGTTGGAGCAAAACAACATTTTCAATGGGAGTGAGTGAAAACCCTTTCAAATTGAAAGTTTCTCATTTGGGATTTTCAAAATATCTACATTGCAAGAATGGATTGTCCTAGTTACGACTCTCCCCATGGAAATTTGGGAGCATTAAAGCCATGATGCATGAACCACAAATGAGTTGAAATGTGTGATGAATGTATATACCTTTTATTGCTTACTATATTTGATAGGTGAAGTTCTCACAAAAATCAAGCAATAGTTTGCTTTCTGAAGCATTAGGACGTTTCCAAACACTCTTAGATTCCCAAGGCACTACTAGCAAGTAACCTTCTAGCAACCTAATCAAACCTTTGGGTAGGGTACCCTAGGTAAGTGTCAAATCTCTCCGAGTACTCAAGGAAAAACTTAGGTAACTCATCCTCTAATTTAGATTTAAGTGTTCAAGGTAAAATTTGAGTATCTCACTTGATTTTCAAAAATTGATAGTCCATGATTAAAATATCTCACCAACTATTTTTCAATCAATTGTTGACATCTCAGTCTGAATCTGAATGTCACAAATCTTTTCGTTAAGCATCTCATTTTGGACAAGAATGTTTTTTTTTTTTTTTTATCTTTCTCGTTATACCTAAGTCTAAATCTATGTATTTCGAATTATTTTGATCCAATACTTGACTCACCTAACATTGAGCATATGTTGGTTAATCTTTATTAATCCAATATTCATCTCACCTAACATTGAATGTCTATTGATTAAGTTTCCCTAATCTTGACATCTTGGTTGGATCTGAATGTCTCGAATCTTGTTGTTAAGGATTTCATTCGGGATATGAATGTTTTTTAATCTCCTTTGTGATACCTTAGTTTGAATCTGGGTATTTTGACTTATCTCAACCCAATTTTTGACTCACCTAACATTGAGCATAGATTGGTTAAGCCATTTTTATTGAGTAGTCATCTCACTTAACATTGAGTATCTATTAGTTAAGTTCACCAAACTCTTGACATCAGTTTGGATCTAGATGCCTTGAATCCTTGAATTAAACATTTCATTTTGGATATGAATGTTTCTCCCCAACTCTTTCCTTACACCTTAGTTTGAATGTAGATATTTTGAGTCATCTTAATCCAATGGTTATCTCACCTAACATTGAGCATATGTTGGTTAAATTCACTCATTTGCCTCAGTCTGAATCTAGGTAATTCGATAAACATTATACTCTTCAAGACATCTGTAATGAAATTAGATACTTGTTGACCAAATGAAGATTCATCTCATACCTCAAAATGCTCTACCGCACTAGCCCGTAAGTAATTACATGTACATTTTCAACTTCTATATCATGCATTTGCATTAGCATTATAAGTACATTGTATTTTTAAAAAAAAATGGGATCCATAGTTTCACCAAAAATAACATCTATTGCATGTGCATGGTCAAAATTCAGGTCTTAATTTGTCTTTATATGTAACCTGTACAAGCTCACCTTTAAAGAGGGGCAGTTGTTGACATCTAAATTTTGGTGATCCAATCATTCATTGATTGTATAGAAAATTAGAGATTAATATTTAAGCCCTAGACATATATATATTAAAATTAAATTGCATAGCATGTAGTTTTAAGAGCATTTATTTTACTTTTTATTATTGCATTTGCATTGGATAGGTGACGGATGGGTTTGAATTGATGAATTTGAGCTTTAATTTGATGAGTTGGACTAAAGCCCACGAAGAGAGGGAATTGAGCCAAGCTTGTTATTCTCTAATGATCGAAAATTGACTTATAAGGAATGACGATTTGATAATTACAGAAAAAATTCGTATCATTCTTCCAATATTCAATAAATAGAAGATTTCGCGTGAACTATCAAAATAATAAGAGGGAATATTGCATGTAGGGCATATATTGAGTGATATAAAACAAGAAAGATTACATGGTGAAGGGAGATTTCGTGCATGAGCCAAAAAGGAAAGGATATAATATTTTAAGAGTCCAATAGAGGAGGTAAAATTTTCTAACTTTCCTTGATAGTTCAAGCCCTTTCTCTATAAAGGAAACTCATTACACGACAAAGAGGGGGAGCCATAATTTTGAGAGAGCACGTTTGTTCATGAGTGAGAAGAGAGAAGGTGAGGTCTATTCTTCTTTGACAAGTGAAGAGAAGTAACGCTAGAGAGAGAAAAAATAAATAAAAAGAAGAAAAGAAAGTTGGGGTTCATCTTTGCTGCCCATCTGCACACCCGACGCTTGCTAGCTACACTGCGGTAGCTGTTTCATCGTCGCCGCTGCTACCTTGAGCGTCGTTGTGCTCGCTGACCTGTGACAACCCGACCGCTCAACTTAGCTGCACCCCGACGCGTTGCTCGATGACTACCCGACAAGATCCACCTCCCTTCTTCCTATGAGCTTCGACCCATGACATCGCTACTCTTCACTTGTCGCCCTCGATGATGACTAGATGTTGCTTGCCATCTTCGATGTCCTTGACGCTCTCGTTGCTCCTACCATCACTATGCCTCCTCCTAGTCACTTCTGTCGGCCCGACCCCTTGACGATGAGCCTCCTGCATGTCGACGAGCTGCTGTGTGCTAGACTCTTGATGATGAGCTATTGCTATTCGCCGCTCGCTATTGCCACAACCAAGACAAAACAAACAGTTGCCTTACCGACCCATTGCCGTCCGAACCCCCAATGGTAACCACCGTTCCTGCTCGTGTCCGAACCAAGTCGATTCCGTGAGCTTTCTATTCTTGCTAGTCCATTGGTCTTGAGCTTGCCATCGCTGAGCCCGTCTTGAGCAAACCACTACTAGTGAATCCTTCGCGCTGATCCCATTGTGAAAACGAATTATCTGAACTAGGTAATTTTCTTCAGCCAAATGTCATCTTGATATTTTTATTGCTTAAATTGGATGCTAATATTGATTCTATTGCGGCGTTAGACATTATCCGATAGGATATTACTAAAAAAGAAGTCATTATAATTGCTAATTTGATCTGTAAGACTTGGGATCACTTTTTTAATTATTTTGATTTGTTTTTTTGTAGGCATTGATGATGTTCAAAAATCAATATAATTACTAATTTGATTTGTGAGACTTCAAATCAGTTTTTTAATTATTTTGATTTTCATTGTGTTGTAATGTTCAGGGTTATAATAATTGTTAGTTTAATTCGTGAGACGATAGATGTCACGCCCCGATCCTCGAGCACGCACACATCCTTTTGGCTTGGTCTTTTTTTATAATGCGATATCCCAGGACAATATATCGCCGACCCTTTCATTTATTAAGCACATGCGGAAGCAGTTAAAATACCCAGACAATAAAACGATGGGATAGAGAAGCAGGGCCATATTTTTCATATTGAAACTTATAACAAAACTTTTATACAAAACACAAACCAGAGCACTTCACAACTTTTACTCTAAACTCTCTTTATATCAAAATAGAGTTCTCATAAGAAGATAGGATTTCAATCCATCCAGGCCGTACTCAAGGCCCCCTTAGGATTATCTTCTTCCTCCAAAAATCATTCTCCTCAAGATTTACCTCTGAGTTCTCCTTCTCAGACTCCTCCTCCTCAGCTCCTCCTTCTCAGCTCCTCAGCGGGGTCCTGAAATAATTTCCCCAAACTGGGATGAGACTATGTCTCAGCGAGTTCTGCCCCACTAAGCCCGATTGGTAAACCATTATACTAAAGGCTGCCTAAACACACACAAGGCAGAGGGCTAACCTTGGCCTTAGATCCCACCTACAAGTCAGTACAATTTACAATAAACACCCATTCACTTCAAACAAATCGAACCAGTCGATTACATGTCATAAAATTCAATCCTCACTGAGGGATATTTAAAAGCTAGGTCACGTGCATTCTCTAGGAAGACATTCCAGGTCTCCGAGTTCACGTGCCTCGAACCTTGGGCCACGTGCATTCTCTAAGGCGACCTCTTCACCAAAGTGATACATCAAGTCACCGAGCCCACGTGCCCTTTTAGATGCCCGGGCCCACGTGCATTCTCTTAGGTGCTATCTCACCAAAGTGATGCATCAATTCACCGAGCCCGCGAGCCCTTTTAGATGCCCGGGCCCACGTGCGTTCTCTTAGGTGCTATCTCACCAAAATGATGCATCAATTCACTGAGCCCACGTGCCCTTTTAGATGCCTGGGCCCACGTGCATTCTCTTAGGTGCTATCTCACCAAAGTGATGCATCAATTCACCGAGCCCACGTGTCCTCTTTCAAGTGATTACCAATCTACTTTCAATACCGACAACCAATGCCCAACGATTTCTCAATCAAATAATTAAATCAACTCACAAAGCATTATAAATGCTGAATAACATACTTGGCCATTTACCCATCAACAATTCAATCTCAATCAATTCCAATCAATTTAGGGTAAATCCCTAAAATATCACAATTTATTCAATTCCATACAACGTGGAGCTCAAATAAATAAACGGACTGCGCCACGACGATCAGCACGAGATTTTGGTCGTCGGCCATGAAAATCTTAATTTCCGAAAAATAATTTATTTATTTATTTATTTCGAAAATTAAATAATTAATATTAAAAATTCAATTTAGCTCAAAATAAAGCCCGATTAAATAAACGGACTTCACTACAGTCATCAGCATAATTTTCCGGTTCTGGGCCATCTCAGTTGAATTTTCGGAAAATAAATAATTATTTAATTTAATTCCGAAAATTAATATTTAATTACTAAAAATTCCACTTAGGCCTGAAAAGCCTAATTGGAGCCCACTAAGGGTCGGGAAAAATCCCGAGGCACTTCCAATAATTAGTAGACCACGTCTACTTGCTAATTGCGCAATCAATTTATCTAAATCGCATCACAATTGACTAATAATTGCTAAATTATTCTAATCTAACAACCTAAACATAATTAATTAAATCTAAACCAACCTTAAGCATAATTAGCCAACTAATCCTGGATTAGTGAGATTACTCACCAAATCGCGTGTAAATCGGACCAATCCGACGGTGGCGACGCGAGGAACAAATCTTCCCAAAGCGACTCACGGATCTGGGGCCCGAAAACGGCCCAAAAGCGGGCCCAAAGTCGCTGGACACCCACTCGGCTACTTGCTGTTGAAGGCTGGCCGAGGCTGGTCCGGCGGCTAGGGTGGCGAGGGGAGGCCGGCGGAGGGTAAGGGGAGCTCCGGCGGGGTTGGGCGGTGGCCGGAGCTGGCCGGACGAGGCGGAACGGCGACTGGGTCGCGCGGGGGAGGTGTTGCAGCGGGCAACGGGCGCGAGGCGTGCTCAAACTGCGGGACGACGGCGAGCGGCGGGCGTGCGAGCGGCAGTGTGGCGGCGAGACAGGCGGCGACGGCGAGCTGCAGCTTCTGGTCTTCCTCCGGCTTCTGGTTCGCACGAAGGAGAAGAAGAAAAAGGGAGGGTTCGATCGTGTGCGGGAGGAAGAAGAGAGAGGAGAGAGAAGAGAGAGAGAGAGAGAGAGAGAGGATAGGTATTGACTGGTCAAAAAAAAAAAAAAAGAGAGAGGGAAGGTAGGCGGTGGGGGAAATTGCACGAGGGGAAAGGGAGAGGGGAGAGAGGAGAGAGAGAAAAGAGAGAAAAGAAGAGAGAGGGAGAGAGAGAAAAATAATAATAACACTTATTCTTATTTTCTTTTCTTTTCTCTTTCCCTTTTCATTTCCTTTCGGGCTTAAATTTTTCTTCCGATAATTTCTTTCCTGAAATTTCGGACTCGTCAACAATTTGACGGACAATGAGACAGGATCCTAAAAATAAGAATTATGACGCGCTTAAAATTCAATTCTCGAAATCGAGTTCAATTTCGCGGTTAAAAATCGATCAAACGTGATTTTAGCTCAATCCAACCAATTAGGTAGCTTTTAGGGATTTTACAGCTGATACATCCCTTAACGGCTTTACCCCATAGGTTAGTTAACTCGTGAGTGATCAGCTCAGAGAAAAAGGGCCATAGGCATGTTGACGAAATGCCCATTTCACTTTATCGAAACGGGATCGAATTTCAGGATGTCACAACTCTTCTCCTCTTATAAAAATTTCGTCCTCGAAATTTAAATCATTACACTTTGTTCAAAAAGGCGGGGGTACGACTGTCTCATCGACTCTTCAGTCTCCCAAATCGCTCCTTCAATACCGTGGTGTTGCCAGACCACTTTGACCAACGGAATGGTCTTTGTACGCAGAACTTGCTCTTTACGATCGACAATCTGGACCGGGCTTTCAACATATGACACATGGTCATCCACGTCCAACTCCTCGAAATTGAGCACGTGGGTCGGGTCAGGCTCGTACTTCCTTAACATCGACACGCAAAAGACGTCATGCACTTGCGCCAATCCTGGTGGCAACGCATGAGGATACACTAGGGCCCTGTTTGGTAACCATCCAAATAAGGCCAAATTCTGATTCTTTGTTCCCGGAATCAGTTTCAGCCTAGAATCGCGTTTGGTAAAATTTTTGTTTGCGGGAACAAATTTGTTCCCGAGAACAAATTGGGAATAGAATCAAGAACAAAAAAAAAAGTTGATTCTTGTTCTAGGAACGAATTTGAGAATCAAAATCAATAAATTTTTTTCTTCCCTTCGGCCATCTCGCGACTGCCGTCCACCACTGCCCGCCGCCGTCCACCATCCGCGGCCGCCGGCCGCCGGCCCGACGAGCTCGCCAAAGGCTCGCCAGACTAGGGCGAGGTCCGGCGAGCTCGCCGGAGGCTTGCCCAGCCACCGGCGAGGCTCAGCCTCGCAGGGATTGGGCAGGGGCTGGGCGAGCCTCGCGACGCCCAGCCCCACCGGTGGCTAGGCGAGCCTCGCCCAGCCCCGCCGGTGGCCTGGCAGGCCTCGGCCAACCTCGACCAGGTCGGCCTGGCCACGGCGGGGCTCGGCCTCGCCAGTCTGGCTCGGGCGAGCCTCGCCCGGCTCGGCGAGGCTCGGCCGGCGAGGGCCGGCCTCGCCGAGGGCCGGCGATGCTTCGGTGGTCGCCGGCCCTCGTCGGCCGGTCGCCGGTCGGCGACCAGCAAGAAGAAGAAGAATAAGATGAGAAAATGAAAAAAAAAAGAAAAAGAAATGAAAAAGAAATGAAAAAGAAAAGAAAAAAAAATGAAAAATTGAAAAAAAGAAAAAGAAAACAAAGGAAAAAGTAAAAAATTATTTAAAAATTAAAAGAAATTGATTTGGAACAGAATTAATGAACACGGTACCAAACGCAATTCTATTCCCGAATGAAAAATTTTGAATAATTACCAAACGGCTTAAAATGCTTAAAATCAGTTCCCGGGAACATAATAAAAAAGAATCAGTTTTGATTAGAATCAGCTCCCGGGAACAGAATCGTTACCAAACGCGCCCTAGGTTTCTGATTCTTTTAGGAATCTCAAACGGACCTACGTACCTCGGACTCAGCTTGCCTTTCTTACCAAAGCATTGGTGACACTTTCAGAAAAACGTGATCACCAACTTGGAATTCCAAAAACCTTCGGCGCTTATCTGCATAACTTTTCTGCCTGCTCTGCGCTGTCTTCAATCTTTCTCTGATCACTGCCACGGCATCTACTGATTGCTGAACTAACTCTGGGCCTGTTATCTTCCTTTCTCCAACTTCATCCCAAAACACTGGAGTTCTGCATGCTCTGCCATACAACGCTTCAAAAGGAGCCATCTTGATGCTCTGCTGATAACTGTTGTTGTAGGCGAATTCTACCAGATGAAGTTGATCTTCCCAGTTTCCTTTGAAGTCTATTACACACGCTCTTAGCATGTCTTCAAGAGTCTGAATTGTCTTTTCCGACTGGCCATCCGTCTGAGGATGATACGCCGTACTGTACTGAAGCTTTGTACCTAAAGCACTCTGCAAGCTCTTCCAAAAAGCAGTAGTAAATCTCGGGTCTCTATCAGATATTATCGTAACTGGCACTCCATGCATACGAACCACCTGACGCACATACAGGTCTGCGTGTCTATCCAGACCCAGGTCCTTTCGAACTGCAATGAAGTGAGCCGACTTTGTCAGCCTGTCGACTACTACCCAAATCAAATCATTCCCCCTCTGACTCCTTAGTAGTCCAGTCACGAAGTCCATCGTGATATGCTCCCATTTCCACTCTAGGATCGCGAGAGGTTGCAGAAATCCTCCTGGCTTGTAATGTTGGGCTTTTACTTGCTGACAAGTCAAACACTTAGCCACATGCTTGGCGATGTCCGCCTTCATACCTGACCACCAGTAGTGTTGACGCAAATTCTGATACATCTTAGTGCTTCTAAGATGAACGTTGTAATTGCTACCATGTGCTTCTGACAAAATTTCTTCTCTAAGCTCTACATCTTCGGGTACAACCAAACGTCCACGAAGCCTCAGTACCCCAACACAGAAACTTGAAAATCAGCCTTTCTTTTATCGGTATCCTCTTGAAGAATTCTCATTACGTCTGGATCTGTCGGTTGAAGTTGCTTGATTCTGACCTGAACATCCGGCTCAATTCTGAGGGTGGCCATAAAACTTGAGAGGTGGCCTACCTCAAATTTGAATTCTGAATCTCAAGCTCTCTCGATTAAGTTCCACTCCTTAACCAAGATCCGTGCCACTGAAGACTTCCGACTCAATGCATCGGCGACCTTGTTCGCCTTTCCCGGGTGATATAGAATGTCACAGTCGTAGTCTTTCAGCAATTCCATCCATCACCGTTGTCTCATGTTCAACTCCTTCTGAGAGAACAAATACTTGAGACTCTGATGGTTCGTGAAGATCTGAAACTTTTCCCCACACAAGTAATGCCTCCAAATCTTCAACACAAATATGATGGCTGTGAGTTCTAAGTCATGCGTCGGATAATTCAATTCATGAGGTCTCAACTGCCGGGAAACGTATGCAACAACTCTGCCATGTTGCATCAGAACGCAACCCAGTCCCCTGAATGACGCATCACTATAGATCTCGAATCCTCTAGGACCAGATGGAATCGTCAGCACAGGTGCGGTAGTCAAATTTTCCTTCAGCTCTTGAAAACTACGCTCGCACTTGTCTGACCATATGAACTTCTCATTTGTCTTCGTGAGTTTTGTCGAAGGCGACGCTATTGATGAGAATTCTTCCACAAACCATCTATAATAACCTGCTAACCCTAGAAAACTTCTGATCTCTGTTACTGATGTCGGTCTCGACCACTTGATCACAGCTTCAATCTTGCTCGGGTCGACGGAGATTCCTTCTCCAGAAATCACATGACCTAAGAACACAGCACGAGTCAACCAAAACTCGCATTTGCTAAACTTAGCATATAGGTGATGTGTTCTTAAGCTCTGAAGCACTAATCTCAAGTGATTCTTGTGCTCTTCATTACTTCTCAAATAGACTAGGATATCATCTATAAACACGATCACAAATTGATCTAGATATTCCTTGAACACTCTGTTCATCAAATCCATAAAGGCAGCCTAAGCATTCATCAATCCAAACGGCATCACTGTAAACTTGTAATGACCATACCGAGTACAAAATGCTGACTTAGGAATATGCTCTTTCCGAATCCTCAACTGATGATATCCGGTCCTCAAATCGATCTTTGAGAATATTGACGCTCCTTGCAGTTGATCAAACAAGTCATCTATCCTCGGCAATGGATTCTTGTTCTTGATCGTCACCTGATTGAGCTACCGATAGTCGATGCACAAACGCAACGAACCATCTTTCTTCTTAACAAACAGAACTGATGCTCCCCAAGGCGATACACTAGGACAAATAAATCCTTTATCCAGTAACTCTTGCATCTGCACCTTCAGTTCCTTCAACTCAGATAACGACATTCGATAAGGTGCCTTTGAGATCGGTTCTGTCCCTGGTGCTAGCTCGATTACAAATTCAATCTCTCTTTCTGGCAGTAACCCTGGCAAATCTTTTGGAAAGACATCTGGAAACTCCTATACCACTGCAATATCTTCCATTTTCAACTCTTCAACTATCGTATCCATGACAGTCGCTAAGTACCCTCGGCAACCCTCGTCTAACAAACGAGCTGCTTCCGACGACGAGATTAAGGAAATCGAAAGTCCTCCTTAATTCCTGACAAACTCGAAGCTCTTAACCCCTAATGGGTCAAACTGAATCGCCTTGCGATAGCAGTCCATTTTAGCTCGTTGATTGGTGAGCCAGTCCATGCCAATTATCAAATCAAAATCATACATGGCTAGGACAAACAAGTCAATTTTCCCCACTCGCTCACCAATCTCTAACTTGCACCCCGAACATCCCAAAGCAGCAATAACTTTATCTTTCAAGGGTGTAGATATGCAAATTGCCGATTCCAACAATACAGGATTCAATCCTAGCATCCTAACATATTGCTCGGCAATGAAGGAATAGGTTGTTCCCGAATCAAACAAAGCATAAGCAGGTTGGTCGTTGAGCGAGACCGTACCTGTAATCACGCCAGGCGCAGCTTCTGCCTAACCTTGGGTAATCGCGTACAAAGTGCCCTGAGCTTGAGGTCTCTGCTGTCCTTCTTGCAGTGCATTCTGAGGGGCATACCCTACTATCTGTCTCATCGGTGGCAGCGGCGGCAACTGAGGTTGTCCTCTTTGCTTCTTAGGACAAAATCTGGCCATGTGGCCCTATTGGCCACATTCAAAACATGCACCCGTCCTAACTGGGCACGGTTCTGTCCCATGTCTTCTTCCACACAAGCGACACGCATCATTTCTAATAGGTCCTGACCTATTAAATCCACTATTCTTGCTGGGCGGGCTTTGGAATCTATTTCCAAACATCGGCCTCTTTCCTTGGCGGATGTTGTCTCTATGAGAGCTAAACCTCGATCCAGATGAGGCAGCTTTATCGTTCTGATCTTTCTCAATCTTCTAAGCTCTCCGATATATGTCATTACAAGTCTTCAGATCTAGAAGACTAAGGCACTTCTCAAATCTTGCCCGAATCCATCTTTGAACCTCCTCGCTCGGTTCACAGGATTCTCAATTAACTCGGGGGCATATCGTGAAAGTTCAGCGAACTTCGCCTCATACTCATCAACAGATAGAGAACCCTGGTGAAGATGTTGAAATTCAGCCATCTTCACCTCTCTGGCAATCTCAGAGAAAAACTTATCATTGAAAGCTTCACGGAAAGCGTTCCAGTCTTGAACAGCGCCTTCTGGGAAGATCATTTCACGAGTAGTCATCCACGAAATGTCCGCAACTCCCTCCATCTGGTAAGTTGCTAACATTACCTTAGCCTCGTTGCACATTAGCAGTGCAAACGCTTTCTCGAGCTTCTGAATCCATGAAGAAGCAGCTTCGGGGTCCCCAGACCCGGTAAAAACCGACGGATTTAACTTTAGGAAATGCTCCCCAACTTATGGATTGGTCTTACAGCGACCACTATCTCCGGTGGATTTTCAACATTCACGGCAGCTGGAGCAACGGCAGGTGCGACTGCAGGCACGGCAGCAAGTGTGACTGCAGGGGCAACTCTAGTGGCGGCGGCAGTTGCAGCGGCCTGAGCAGCGGCTTCAACAGTAGCAGCTTGTTGATCCATTCTATTACCCATTGCTTCCAATACACGCAAGATCCCATCCACCCTAGGATCATTAGGGGCTGCTACCCCGACATCTACAACAGGTGGATTCACTCCACTCGCGCTAACCTGTGCTGGTGCTCGACCACGTCCGCCTCGGGTTCCGACACGAGTCGGAGCTCTACCCCGAATAACGGCCCTACTGGTCCTCTTTGCAGGAGTTCTCGGCTCCTGATCACTCAGGGTGTAGCTTTACTCAACTAACACCTGTTTCCAATTCAACATCGAATTAGAAACAGAGCGATCCAAACAATAAACAATTTTAGCACTCAGCTAACACAGACATGCACCAGCATGAATTTAAAGGCCTTTCCTACTAACTATCCCATGGTCAACGCTCCTTATCACTCCAATCTTAAACTTTGCTCTGATACCACTTAAACGGGATGTCACGCCTCGATCCTCGAGCACGCACACATCCTTCTGGCTTGGTCTTTTTTTATAATGCGATATCCCAGGACAATGTATCGCCGACCCTTTCATTTATTAAGCACATGTGGAAGCAGTTAAAATCCCCAGACAATAAAATGATGGGATAGAAAAGTAGGGCCATATTTTTCATATTGAAACTTATAACAAAACTTTTATACAAAACACAAACCAGAGCACTTCACAACTTTTACTCTAAACTCTATTTATATCAAAATAGAGATCTTAAAAGAAGATAGGATTTCAATCCATCCAAGCCGTACTCAAGGCCCCCTTAGGATTATCTTCTTCCTCCAAAAATCATTCTCCTCAAGATTTACCTCCGAGTTCTCCTTCTCAGAATCCTCCTCCTTAGCTCCTCCTTCTCAGCTCCTCAGTGGGGTCCTGAAATGATTTCCCCAAACTAGGATGAGACTACGTCTCAGCGAGTTCTACCCCACTAAGCCCGATTAGTAAACCATTATACTAAAGGCTGCTTAAACACGCACAGGGCAGAGGGCTTACCTTGGCCTCAGATCCCACCTGCAAGTCAGTACAATTCACAATAAACACCCACTCACTTCAAACAAATCGAACCAGTCAATTACATGTCATACAATTCAATCCCCACTGAGGGATATTTAAAAGCTAGGCCACGTGCATTCTCCAGGAAGACATTCCAGGTCTCCGAGTTCACGTGCCTCGAACCTTGGGCCACGTGCATTCTCTAAGGCGACCTCTTCGCCAAAGTGATACATCAAGTCATCGAGCCCACGTGCCCTTTTAGATGCCCGGGCCCACGTGCATTCTCTTAGGTGCTATCTCACCAAAGTGATGCATCAATTCACCGAGCCCACGTGCCCTTTTAGATGCCTGTGCCCACGTGCATTCTCTTAGGTGCTATCTCACCAAAGTGATGCATCAATTCACGAGCCCACGTGTCCTCTTTCAAGTGATTACCAATCTACTTTCAATACCGACAACCAATGCCCAACGATTTCTCAATCAAATAATTAAATCAACTCACAAAGCATTATAAATGCTGAATAACATACTTGGCCATTTACCCATCAACAATTCAATCTCAATCAATTCCAATCAATTTAGGGTAAATCCCTAAAATATCACAATTTATTCAATTCCATACAACGTGGAGCTCAAATAAATAAACGGACCATGCCACGACGATCAGCCACGAGATTTCGGTCGTCTGCCATCAAAATCTTAATTTCCGAAAATTAATTAATTAATTAATTAATTTCTAAAATTAAATAATTAATATTAAAAATTCAATTTAGCTCAAAATAAAGCCCGATTAAATAAAAGGACTTCACTATGGTCATCAGCATAATTTTCCAGTTCCGGGCCATCTCAGTTGAATTTTCGGAAAATAAATAATTATTTAATTTAATTCCGAAAATTAATATTTAGTTACTAAAAATTCCATTTAGGCCCGAAAAGCCTAATTGGAGCCCACTAAGGATCGGGAAAAATCCCAAGGCACTTCCAATAATTAGTAGACCACGTCTACTTGCTAATTGCGCAATCAATTTATCTAAATCGCATCACAATTGACTAATAATTGCTAAATTATTCTAATCTAACAACCTAAACATAATTAATTAAATCTAAACCAACCTTAAGCATAATTAGCCAACTAATCCTGGATTAGTGAGATTACTCACCAAATCGCGCGCAAATCGGATCAATCCGACGGCGGCGACGCGAGGAACAAATCTTCCCAAAGCGACTCACGGATCCTGGGCCCGAAAACGGCCCAAAAGCAAGCCCGAAGTTGCTGGATACCCACTCGGCTACTTGCTGTTCAAGGCTGGCCGAGGTTGGTCCGGCGGCTACGGCGGTGAGGGGAGGACGGTGGAGGGTGAGGGGAGCTCCGGCGGGGCTGGGTGGTGGCCGAAGCTGGCCGGACGAGGCGGAACGGCGACTGGGTCACGCGGGGGAGGTGTTGCAGAGGGAAGGTAGGCGGTGGGGGAAATCGCACGAGGGGAAAGGGAGAGGGGAGAGAGGAGAGAGAGAAAAGAGAGAAAAGAAGAGAGAGGGAGAGAGAGAAAAATAAAAATAACACTTATTCTTATTTTCTTTTCTTTTCTCTTTCCCTTTTCATTTCATTTCGGGCTTCAATTTTTCGTCCGATAATTTCTTTCTTGAAATTTCGGACTCGTCAACAATTTGACGGACAATGAGACAGGATCCTAAAAATAAGAATTATGACGCGCTTAAAATTCAATTCCTAGAATCGAGTTCAATTTCGTGGTTAAAAATCGATCAGACGTGATTTTAGCTCAATCCAACCAATTAGGTAGCTTTTAGGGATTTTACAGCTGATAGATCCTTTAACGGCTTTACCCAATAGGTTAGTTAACTCGTGAGTGATCAGCTCAGAGAAAAAGGGCCATAGGCACGTCGACGAAATGCCCATGTCACTTTATCGAAACGGGGTCGAATTTCAGGATGTCACAATAGATTATTTTTCAATTATTTTAACCATTTATTTGAATTCATGACGATTATCTAAAGTGGGTTGGATATAATGCTTATACTAGATAACTGCTTATTTTGAAAAACACTAAAAAAAATCGAATCGTGTGATAGATAGGGTAGTTTCCTAAATAGATTAGGTTACATGTTTAGAATGTATCTAGTTAGATTTGTCTTTTAGGTTAGATTACATGCCACAGTAATATCTACTTACTTAAAATAAGTTTCTGAATTAAAATACGATTTAATCTATATTATTTCCTAGTTTAAATAGGATAAGTTTTCGAGGTTGGTAGTTAATCTTCGTTAATTATTTATTTCGAATTTAATAAGAAAAGACCAAAAATATCACATGCGTGTTATATAATCTTCATGTTGGGTTCATTTAATTGCGTGTCATATAGGCTAGTTTTAATTCCATAATCGAAAGAAAACCCAAAAAAAATCATTGATGTTATGAAGTTTAATTTTTTGCGATTTATTTGATTTATTGAGTGCTACCTTTAATATTTGCGTACTCGCATGATCATCCTTACATTTTAGTAATTTAGGCTAAAATCAATGCAGATTGCCTCTCAAAATATTTTTGAGAATAAAAGAGAAAATGTATTGAAAGGGTGTAGGAGTAATCTAGAGTAATCAAGTCCCCGTTCCCATAATCTTCGGTGTGTAAGAGTGAAGTAATACTTTTGTTGCTTTACTTGGATTTCTAATCAATCCAAATAAAATAAATTAGTGACGACTCCTAGAAAATAATTTTTGGCATGTTAAATGCTTAAATTGTAATGACCCCAACTTCATTTCCAAGGTTTTAAGTGGCAGTGATTATTTTTGTGATGTCCTAGGCTTATTGTTGTTCCAATTCTTTTTATCTTGTTATTATGCATATGCAGAAACGTGAATAAATAAACTCTCTAGACTGGAACATATATCACATAGTATGCACTACTTTATATTACAATAGTACATTTACAAGCCCTTTCCCCATGGGCCCTCTTTCCTTTTTCCCTTTTCACTACAAGTATCCACATAGGCCAGGGGAATTCTTATCTCCTCTAGCGTGATTACAGCTTCTAAAACTAACATGAGACTTTCATACCTACAAGTCTGAAAAACAAGAGAGTCAATCGGGGAACTCCGTAAGTAAAACAACTAATTCTCTACTAGGAGGACATCTGATCCTCAAATCTAGTAGATATAGCACTTGCAATACAATGTCGATAGCAGATTAATAGCAAGCCCATTGTTATCTCTTGATTATCTACATATGATCCACTTTCAACTCACCAAACAAGTTATTTCACCAAACAAGTTTATCAAACAATACATAGTAACATGCAAAATAAGTTCATTAACCGTATTAAACGATTCTTCCCATACTTTCAGGGGCTTCTAGCTTCAAATTGGGCATCTAGCCTCAGGTCATGCATTCCATAGTTTTGGGGCTTCTTGGCTCAACTAAAGTATCTGACCATCAAGCCAAGCATCCCATACTTTCGAGGGCTTCCTAGCTCAATTTGGACATCTGGCCATCAAGCTAAGCAATCCATACTTTCAAGGGCTTCTTGGCTCAACTAGGGCATCGAACCATCAAGGTAGGCATCTCATACTTTTAGGGGCTTCCTAGCTTAACCAGGGCATCTGGGCATCTGGCCATCAAGCCAAGCATCACATACTTTCAAGAGCTTTCAAGCTCAACCAGAGCATCCAATTCTTGTGAACGAGACAACACAATGTGTCGTTTAGGGTAGACGCATACGCTTGCATCATTCCTCATCCCAACCTGATATTATCCTCTTCGGGGCGTGCTTTTGGATCAACCCCGTCAAGGATTTTCCCTTGGCATAGCCAAGACTTGTTCACGACAATTAACTTTTCTTTATGTGACCACATGTCATATATCACAGAAGCCGGTTTCTTATATTTCTTCTTAACTAATAAGTACAAGGCCTAAAGGCATGCGCATTCAAGTATGTGTACCATAAACTTCATTACAATATTGTACAATATGTTGGGCATGATTCTTGCCTGATGGCTAGAATTGCACACCTAGGCTGATACCAAGCAAGACTTGGAACCAGCACACTTTAATGTCATATAAAGACCCCATGGGCTTGGGTGATCCCCGTACCAAATAAGACTTAGGATTGACATGCCTTAATGCCGATCCAAGACCTCACGGGCTTAGGCCATCGTGACTTAACGTGAATTCCGGGTCGAGCGAACCTTGACCTTGTCCCGGGGTGTGAATGCATTTAAGGATGCAAACATGAGCAAATGATACAAAAAAATATTACAACACACACATCTTACATGGGTGAGCACACAACTAAACTCGACAACGTAACTTATTGCCTTAACCAAGAGTTAGAGATTCCACTTACCTTCAATAAATGAGAAGTGGTTTTACCAAGAGATAGAGTCATCTGATGATGCAGTGGGCGAGCAAGGTCGAGAGGGGAAGATGGCATTAAAGAAATGATGAGGGGAAGAAGTGAGCCAAAGATTGGAAAGAATGGAGGGGGTGGTTCCCTGTTTATAGGCCAAGCTTCATTTAATGACCTTAGCAAGTGATCCAATGAACTTTCTTAGAGTGACATGGCTAGCGGTGTGGGGCCCTAAGGTTCTCGGGGAATGATTAAGGGCATTTGTGTCTTCTTCTTATTGGTCCACCTATACCCATGAGTCATCCTATAATGATGACTTGGCTTGTCTTGCCCTCTAAGGAGAATCTTGGTGTGATGATTATTAAATCTATCATTGCCTTCTAAGAGGGTGAGTCACCTCTTCCATTTAATGTCAAAGATATGGTCATCATGAGACTTGGATTAGGCACATGTTTCATGCATTTCCTTGCTCACCAAGCCAAACCCTTACCACATAAGGAATGAGAATGGTCTAGAGACATAAGGCACCCTCCTTGCTCCAAGAATCCTTCCTACATAAGTTACCTAAGATTTGCTCATCACTGGCTTTGGATTTTGGTCACATGTCTCTAGTCTTTCCAATTTCTGAATTTGCGGGCCGTTTGGTACGGACAATGACTCTAGTCTTTTCTGCGCACATAAAATCCTGACTTTCCTTAGAAGCAGAGCACAATTAACCATATATGTAAGCCTTTACCAAAAAAAAAAAAAAATTAACCATATATGTAAGCAGGTGTATTTCACAATTTATAATCAACTTTACTTTCATTTAATAGTTATAATATATATCTTTTCTATAGATTATACATTTTGGAATTATTATTTAAATTGAAAATGCTAGTCGTATATAAAAGAGAGTAAAATCTCTTCTATGGTAAAAACAAATTTATTTCAAAATATTACCTCTGAGATTAATGTGGTACCGGCATTTAACATTTTAGAATGACATGCAAATTGAATTTTGCTTCTTGAGTACTTATATATGAATTATTAATTGAAAGTAACAAAGCCCACACTATTACATCGTGATCTTTAACATTTTAATCTATTTATATTGTTATTTAATAAATTTTAAGAATTAAAAAAACTCAGTATATATTTAATCCCAAATGTATATAGCTAGTCAAAAAAGTAAATAAGTTATAGTTGGCATATGATATGTAATTGAAAAAGTGCAATAGTTCAAGTCAAGTCAAGTAAACGACCCTTCTTCTCTTTCTTTTTTTGATAGGGCGTAATTGAGATAGTTCACATGGGAAAAGTCGTGGGAACGTCAATTTGTTACATTTGTCCAACCTTTCATTTGCTCTTACTTCCCTAAAATCAAATAATTATAAACAAAAATCAAATTTATGGGAAGTCACAACACCAATGTAGCTAATTATCATACACACACTACGTGTCGTTATTTGATCTGACAGATTACGCGCCGTGCTGTGCCTTTGGTATTGAAAATCCGGAGGATGGCGTTTAGTGTTATACTTTCTAAAAGCACAAGCAGAGACAAAGACCATAAAAGGAAAGTGGGAGTTTGAACCTGTTCATGTGTAAGAAAGCGACTTAGACGCATCGCCTCAAAGTGCATGGTAAGCTATCTTTGGCTCCACGCCAACGAAATTTCCTACACGTATAGGCCCATTGAATCGTAATTGGATTCTTTCATGAATTGACTCTAAATTATCCTTCAATTAGCCATGACGTACACGCAAAAGAAAATGAAGAAATTGTTTTAAGAATCACCTAAGACCAATTAGAACTAGACAAACAAGAAACAAACATTAACCATATTGGGAATAAGATTGTAATTAAGATATAATTAAGATTCTTGTTGCACGACCTGATCCTTATCCAAGGGGAATTAAACAGGAATGGCATCAGAAGGCAATGTGATTGGGTGACGTGGAACAATGAGGGACACGTGGAATTATTTTGCATCCTTTGTACAAACTAATGCGTTCTTTAAGCCGAGTCTTCATCAACAAATCAAACTTTACATTGGATTAGATTCTTGAGGGATGTTATATGGAGTTGTAGACATCACCCAAGACCGTGGAATTTATAAGAAGAGAAATTCTAATTAAGTGTAATATGCTAAAATCTTATTGGTGTGTTTGTAGTAACTGAATGGTATTCCAAAAAAAAAAATTGAGGACAGAAAGAATATGTAGGTGATGACAATAGAATAGTGAAAAATGCAAAAGTTATTGAATAAGGTGTGTCAGTTCCAATTAGTTAGATTTGGAGCGAAAGACATTTTAATCAGCTAAAGCTATATATATTTGATTAGACAAAACTTAAAATTTAGAGGATCTGATAGGAAAAAAAAAATGCTCAAATTTAATGAAGCATACAGGAAATACGAGACAAGTGGACTTACCCTTCAAATAAGGACACTTCGTGAAACAAGTTGAATTACGAGGACAAACTGAGATCACGTTGCTTTGCCAATAACATGCATGAGAATAAACTCGAAGAAGAGAGATAGAGATTAGCATTATTTCCAAGACCATGTATTACGAAGCTGTATTTAGTGAACTGCATTAGTCTCTCTTCTTTCACATGTCATATACTAGGAAATAGTGGTCCGGATTTGAGTCCAAATAGAATATTAATTTATCCTATCCGATATTTGGTGACATTCTCCGAACTTGATTGACTCGGATACATCCGAATAAAAAGCCGGATAAGAAATCCGGCCTAAGAGTGGGATGAATCCAAATTGGATATAAAATTTTAAGAATTAACTTAATAATTCCCACACATCAAGAAAATCCCATCTCAGATGAGACCCACTGTCCTTGGCATTCGTCACTGGCGACACCCCATCAACACTCTGATGGCCATCAACCGTGATGGTCCCTTGCTCCGACGTCTTCGAGTATCCTCGCCAATGTCTTGGCTCACAGCTCACTTGGAAGGCTTGAGCTCACCACCTCATCCATGGCTCCTCTCTTTCTCAATCAGTTTTTTAGCTTTTCCATCACCACCGAATCATCTCGGTTTTTTTCTCTACTTCACATTTGATTACTCAAATCTCGGCCTCCATTGTTCCGCGATCTTTCTCTTGGTCAACTCTGAACTAGGCGACTTGATGAACGCCGGAGAGAGGTCTTCCTCACATACAGTTCAGAATTTTGTTCAATAAAAGACACATCTGTTGAAAGTTGTCATCCTCTCGAGGTCGATCTTTAAAGTCTTTAAGCTCCCCTATTGGTTGACGATAGTGGTCGATAGAGTTTGAGTCGTCACATACATGAGGATCCCGTCGGAAATGGATATTCCAAGATTTTCAAACAAGAAATTTTTTAAAGATTTTGAATTCTATATTCAGTTGCGGATTTTCAAATATTTCAAATCTTATCTTAGGTTGCATCAAACATTTAATGGGATATTTCTACAATCCAAGGGATATATGGAGCATTCAAAATCCCCTTTTTATCCTATCCTATCATATCCCAGTCCCACTCCAGCTGGCGAAGCGTAACCTCATAGATTATCATATTCAATATACTTCCCCCTAAAGTGCAAAAGAAGAAAAATGATTAATATTGCTTGAGAGAGTTGTTATATAGTTTTAATACGATATATTACTCCAATCACACATTAAGAGATGATGTGATTCATATTGGATCCAACTGAAAAGCAAAAGTTTTTGCATGGTTTCTGCATATTATAAATGACTCTTTCCATCAGGTCATCCAAAGGATATTCAATATTTTTACCATTGATTCCTGAACCGTCACTGTTTCCTACATATATGAGCAGTTCCAAGTTAAAACAAAAGTCGACCTTCCTTCCTCCCTTCGCTCTTTTGCACAGCCTGATACATAGATGGAGTCGCACAAGCATTTTAGCCATCCACACAACGCGATCCTTTGTCAAACCTAACGAGGGCTTCACCATCCAATTCAATGCTCCGGATGCGAACCCCCAGCCGCCTCCTTGTGTACTTTGTAAATCGATGATTAAGATCCTTGTACCGCTTGATTGTGGTCCTTTGGGTTTCCTGTTTCAGCTTCCTTTTCTTTTCTTTTGTTTTGATTCCAAAATGATTTTGAAATTTATGAAAAATCTATTTAAGTAGACCCTTGACATTAGAAATCAAGTTATGCATGTGTCTAGCTCCGAGATTAAAGAAATAACTACATAAAAAAAGTCGCATAGATTAACAGAAAATTGACATATATTGTACTGTCAAGCTCTACTTGAAAATTAACCGATACTTTGGTAAAATTCCTCCTGATTGCAACAAGAATAAATTAGTCTTCCCTGCTGAGCACGATTGCCAATTTGATCTCCACATTTTTTGAGAAGCGTGACGGGAAAAGAAAATATTCATTTACAAAGTCATAGTTAAGAATGAACAATTACCTTAACCAAGTAACTACTTAGAAAAATTGAATAGGAAATGATCATGTCCGCTTTTTTGCTTATGCCAAGAATATGCCCCATATAGGAGTCACAAACCCAGTATCGAATTTCAAATGGAGCTAGCACCACTTCTGAAAGAATTAGTGAGAGATACATAATCAAGCACAAATGACTGGCTGAAAGAGCGTGGCAAAGATCATCAATGCAGAATCAAATCAATGCACACACAGCTGCCCATGCGAAAAGAACCATGTGTTTATTAGCAACATTGCCGATTCATAGGAAGAGCCGTCGTTACACCTGATAGAGAATTTATCCAGGAAACCTAGGACGATAGCAGCACCATCCACACGGGTGTGACAGAGACCAGCAATCCTCTACTGAAGAAGGCGATAAGAGACAGGAGATAGCTAAGAAGAAGATCATGCAAATCAAATTGTGCTCACCAAAGCTTCCAAAAGATCTCCACGATTTACTGAGAAAGGAACTCCTCCATCAGTACAATTGGTGGAAAGTGAGACGGAATTTATCTAGTTAATTGCATAGAATAGCTTCTTGAGGCCAAAAGGACATTTCGGATTTTTAAGACTAAAACCACTTCTTATGCCATGACAGTAACGGGATCGCATATCAAAACACCACGAACAGCCAAGATTCCTGCCAAGAGCTTAGCTGAGTCAATATACTAAAGACAGGAAGTTCACATACTTAATGTGTATAAGAAAACATGGCATTTACCGGCTTAACTCCTTTTCAAAAAGTTGGACAACCTGAAGAATGATAGTCATAACGGGCATTCATTTCTAAGGCAGCTTCTCTTTTGCAAAGAGAGAACGCATTACTTCCACAGTTAAATCTCTTGCCCCATCCTCAACAGAGCCAACTAGACACCAAATTGCTGTCTGCACTCCATAGTTTCAAATGCCAATGAAGAAGTCAACCAACATCGATCTCAAATGCATTTGCAATTGCTAAAGCATGTAATCGAAAGAGAATGCAGTACCCATCCTAGCATTGAAATAGTAAGGCCAAATTTGATTGTTTAAGTCAAGCAAGCAATGTCACTAGACCAAAACATCAAAACAAGCATTCATGGACATTAAACAGCTGAATCTTTTCAATCAGCACAGAACCATGAAGAAGAGACGCAACAGAAGAGACTTTGACACCTTCAGCAAGTAACAGCAGTATCTCCAACTGCTCTGCTACAAGTTCTTTTTTTTTTTGTCAGTCCTACTCTATTCCTACTCTACACTCACTCTCAGACTTTTGCCCTGCCGCTTGTAGGGCGTGGGAGTCGAAACCCACTCTTGAAACTTACGCTACAAGCCCTTTTCAATCAGCACAGAATCAACTACTTCACTATAAAAGGAAAAAATTGTGTGCATACCTATCAGGGGTATTCTTTCTACTCTGAACAGAAGTTTCCTGTACCATGACGTCGATAGGGACCACAACGGTCCTTATTATAGCAGTTATTTCGTGATCCTCCTCGAGTACCACTATCTCTATTGCATCCGCCAGATCGACCACCATTTGATCAGGACCATAGTGTCCACCACCTCCACCTCCATACCTGTCATTCCTCCCCGCATAGTCCTGATTAGGGCTATGATCACGACCATAGTCATGACTGCAATCACCATCTTGGTCATCACCTGAACCTTGAGGCTGAGCTTTTTCCACAATGATATGCCTCCGATCCAAATCTGTCCCATTCAGAGCCTCAATAGCCTCATCCATTGGTTAGTTCTCATCAAAAGTTAGAAAACCAAATCCACGAGAGCATCCAGAGAACTTGTCAACCACCACCTGCTTTAAAAATATTCTTCCCGGAGTTAGTTTGTTTTATATGACATGGAAAATTACAGATATCATCCTAGACTTTGCTCCTCATATCAAACGTCCTATTTTCACATTTTAGAACATCCAATTATCACTCCCACTTTTGTTGTTGTTGTTGTGGATTCAGCTTGCATCTCGCACCCACACATTTTTCTCGAATTACCACATCCTCAATGTTGCATTCCACTTTCTAGGTGTAGATCTCAAGCGTGCGTAAGGGCAAATAGGTCAATTTATGTTGGGAGATGCACGATGTAGATTTTGAAATATGTGGAGGGTATTTAATATAAAAAGCAAAATTGAGGATGGTTTTTACAATTACGCTATATGATATTAATATGATATCAGGGATAGTGACTATGCCAAATGAAATTTCAGCAAAGATACATCTCATGTTCAAAAAAATGAAAACCTTAAATTTCTAGAGTTAATTGATCTTAAGCTTGCAAACTAACCACAACGTTAGAGCAGTTATTGCCCATACTCATTAAACTAGACCTTATTGATCAAATTACAAAATTCTAGGGACCCAAACTAGCTCACAATGGGAAATACAACTTCCCACACATTTTCCATCACCACATGTGTTCTGTCAACTTTTCTATTAAAAGAGTCTACAATGTCTTAATAGATGACACAAAACCATTTGGTAGATAAAAGCACCAATCCAAAACTTGGCAAGTTCAGCCATGAACATGACGTATCGACTCTGATCCATTCTAAAAGCAATACAACTAGCCCCTAAAATTACAATAAGAGATTTTTCATTCAAATCCAACTAGTGATCTCAACCTAACCACTCAGCAAGAATAAGTAATGAGGATTCTTAGTGTCTAGAACTACCTATAAAATTTGATTGTTTAGTCAAATCAGGGACCACAATTCAGTCTCCATTACCACGAATATGATTTTTCCACAAGAAAAGCAAGCAAAAGCAACATATTCGATCCTTCATAATTTGCCCCTTTCGCTCCCTAGCTAGGTTTTTCAGGGTTTCAAACCGTAAGTCAATATCATGCATAAGTTTAGTCAGAACTATGAAGTTTTATTTGGTCGTCCTCTCCTGTCATGCATTGTGACTACCAAATTTCAACACTTAAATAAGCACAGTATTTGTACACTTTGTGGCTTGTTAAACCCCAAAATCTCAATGAGCAACAGAGATTTCGACTCCACGTTGAGCTCGGTTGAAGTAAGAATTTCTGGACTAATCTCAATGAGCAACAAAGATTCATGAAGCCAAGGCTGACCAATGACGATGACATAAAAGAGGTACAGTTATTGCAAGCACCATGTTGGACTAATGTAGCAACCCAAAGGCTGGCATAATTTGGCAAGCAACATTTCTGTATTGGTGACAACTCTAACTATTTGATTATAATCGTGACCAAGATTCTCCATACTAAATAAAGATTCCAAAAGTTGCCAGTTCAATATTTCAAAAGAAAACCTTATACCATAGTGCCCAACCGCTTTCCTTGTTACGTAACCTTTCGCCTTTTTTTCTTCCAATGACAAGGAAGTGCATCTTAAGTGAGTAAAACCCAACTCTTGATATGTACCCATGACAAGCCAAAGAGATATACTTCTGATGACAAGGAAGTGCGTCTTGACCTTTCGCCGCCGCCATATCTACCGAATGCACCGAGAGGAGCAGTGGAGCTTGAAACGCACTACAAGTAGAACTTTGCGGGAGCTAGGGGAGACAGAGACGGGGCCAGAGCGAGGCTTGGGCTGCGGATGTGGCCAGCGTAGATGTAGTAGAGCCTGTGGGCGATGAGCCGAGAGGGGAGGCATCAACGGTGTAGAAACCAAGAGATGTATCAGTGGAGGCGGAAGACGAAGGGGTTGAGGGAGGATGGAGATGACGATAGAGAGAGTGTCATGGATATGGTTGACTCCATCGAAGCTCGTCTTCCCTCCCTCTCTTTGATGGGAGAACGGTAACAATTCGAACAATATCGAATTAATGCAGCAGAATAAAATAATGTCCCCTCTTGTGTAAACCTAATAGGAATCGATATAATAGAGTAAAATAAATACCAAGCACGTGAACACGAGACAATTTTTTTTTTATGTGGAAAACCTCCTCGATGTGAGGAGATAAAAAACCATGGGACTAGAGTCCACCCGAAAATCTTCACTATCAATAAAATTGGGTGAACAATGTTATTCTCCCGCAAATACTAGAGGTACATAGCAGCAAAGACCTCAAGAACATAAATCTTGGCAATACACATGAATTTCACAAGAGATTAAAGATAAATCTGACAAAAAACGCAGGTTTCGATCAATCCACGAAAAACCTGATGTAGGCAGTTTCAAACAAAAATCAAACTATTCAAATTCGAGAAGATTACGCCACGAACATGCCGATAAAATTTCAACTTAATCGGACCACGAATCGACCTCTAATGCTAACTTGATGTAAATGAGATATTGCCTCAACCCCAAGATTTTGTACTTTCTCTTTTTCTCTTGTTACTAAGTCTTTTGGCAGCTACCACTTTAAAGATAGTGAGAAACCCTATTTCTCCATATAACTTATTATATGGGCTCAAGCCTTTTTTGGACTTACAACTCATTGAACTTCCTCTACATAGGAATGAACCCAGCTAACAAATCTCCCATTCATGACAATGTGGATGGATTCACCATCCTTACTATCAATTGGTAATGTTCAAGCTTCTCTCTTGGTAGAGTCTTCATCATCATATCAGAGCCACTATGATCCACATGAATTTTCTCAAGTTCCAA
This sequence comes from Eucalyptus caleyi, assembly GCA_014182885.2. Classification (NCBI taxonomy): domain Eukaryota; kingdom Viridiplantae; phylum Streptophyta; class Magnoliopsida; order Myrtales; family Myrtaceae; genus Eucalyptus; species Eucalyptus caleyi. The sequence continues at coordinate 37,823,416 of CM024472.2, forward strand.
CAACTTTTCATCTAGAACATCCCTTATCCAATGATATCTAACATCAATATGTTTCGATCTAGAATGAAAAGATGAATTCTTACCAAGATGAATTGCACTTTGATTATCACAAAATAGCACATGCATCTTTTGCTTGAACCCAAATTCTTCTAAGAACTTCTTCATCCATAGCATCTCTTTACTAGCTTAAGTCACTACAATAAATTCAACTTCAGTTGTAGAAAGTGCAACACACTTCTGAAATCTTGACTTCCATGACACATTTCCACCCGTAAAAGAAATCAAATAACTGGAAGTAGATTTACGAGTATCAATATCTCCTACCAAATTGGAATCTGTGTATCCAACTAACTCAAGTTTCTCGATCCCGAAACTGAGTTTCAAATTTGAAAGTTCCTACTTAGATTTGACAAATAGTGACTAACAACGCCAACTACGTGCACCAAGTTTGGGCGTGTACATACCATCACATACATTAAGCTTCCTAAGGTTGAGGGATATGGAACACTTTCCATATCTTTCTTCTCTTTATTAGTTGTAGGACTTTGCTTCATATTTAACTTAAATTGGGCAACAATAGGAGTACTAACCACTTTAGTCTTGTCCATGTAAAATTTCTGAGGGATCTTCTCGATATATTTCTCTTGCGATAAAAACAACTTCTTAGCATCTCTATCTTGGGTAATTCTAATACCAATAATTTGCTTCGCCAAGCCCAAGTCTTTCATGGCAAAAGACTTGCTCAATTGTTTCTTCAATAACTCAATTCTTGAAGCATTCTTGCCAACAATCACCATATCATCAACATAAAGTAAGAGAATAATAAAGTCATCATCAGAAATTTTTTGGATAAACACATAGCTATCCGAGGAAGTCTTCTTATAGCCCTGTTCTATCATAACTGACGCAATTTTTTTGTACCACTGCCTTGGTACTTGTTTTAGGCCATAGAGACTTTTCTTCAATGTGCACACATAATCCTCTTTTCCTTTCACTTTAAAACTCTCAGGTTGTTCCATGTATATCTCTTCCTCCAAGTCACCATGTAGTAATGTCATTTTAACATTTTGCTCAATTTCCAAATCTAGGGTAGCTGCCAAGCCTAGTACCACACTGATAGAAGACATTTTCACTACCGAAGAAAATATATCATCAAAATCAATACTCTTTCTCTGACCAAATCCCTTAACAACCGATCTAGCTTTGTACCGTGGTTGTTAAGTATGTTCATCTTGCTTCAACCTATATACCCACTTGTTCTTCAAAGCTCTTTTACCTTTAGGTAACTTCACCAACTCAAAAGTATGATTATCATAAAGTGACTGCATCTCATCTCGCATAACATCAAACCAATTGCTTTTATTCTCATCTTCTATTGCTTCTGTATAGCACTCTGGTTTACTCGCATCAGTCAATAACACATACTCATCTTTAGAATACCTGGTGAAAGGTCGTCGGTCTCTAACAGATCTTCGGACTAGAACATCCAGTGGAACATCTAATTGAGCCTCTAGTTTAGGAATAATATTATTTGTTTCAACAAGTTTAGGAACATGTGCGTTATTTGAAATATTGACTTCCTACTGCTCTTCATCAACCTATGTAGGAAAATTTGTAAGAGGAACTGGATCTAACTCAACCAAATTATCACTAACCCGTGGTGCTGAAACCATCTCCGCTTTCTCAATATCCTCTATTGTTTGATCTTCCATAAACACAACGTCTCTGCTTCTTATAATTTTCTTTTCAACCAAATCATAAAATTTGTAGCCAAGCATATCTTGTCCATAACCAATAAATATGCACTGTCGTGTTTTTACATCAAGTTTAGACCACTCATATTTGGGAATATGCACAAATGCTTTGCACCTAAAGACACGCAAATAATCATAAGAAACATCTTTGCCTGTCCAAACTCTATTAGGAACATCAAACTTTAAAGGAACGCATGATGTAAGATTTAATATGTGCACAACTGTACCTAAAGCCTCACCCCAAAAGGATCCAAGTAGCTTTGACTGTGAAAATAAGCATTTTACTCTTTCAACTAATGTTCTATTCATTCTCTCAACTAAGCCATTTAACTGAGGCGTCTTGGGAGGTGTCTTTTGATGTCGAATACTTTGTTGTCTACAATATTCATCAAAATGTCCAATATACTCTCCCCCATTATTAGTTATGATGCATTTCAATTTTTTTCCAGTCTATTTCTTAATTGAAGCTTGAAATTGTTTAAAAGTATCTAATACATGATCTTTAGTTTTCAATGTATGAATCCAAGTTTTCCTTGAAAATCATCTATGAAGGTAAAAAAATAAAGAGAGCCACCAAGTGATTTTGTTTTCATAAGACCGCAAACATCAGAATGCACTAAATCTAGTATACCCGACTTTCTTGAAGGAGGGTAGCTTTTAAATGCAACTCTTTCTGTTTTCCTGCTAAACAGTGAGCACACTTCTTTAGCGCCGCATTTTTCAATCTTGAAAGGAGCTTATTCTTAGCCAATATGACAAACCTTTCTCATTGATGTGACTAAGCCTCTTATGCCATAACTCAGCTGCATCTTCGTTGTCTACTGCATTAATTTTGTCTGTGGACAACTTTACTTGCATAATGTACAACAAAGAATATTTTTCACCTCTAGCCACAACAAGAGAACATTTGGTGAGCTTCCATTAACCATTACTGAAGGTGCTGCAATACCCCTCATCATCCAATTTGCCTGTGAAAATCAAATTCAAGTGAATATCAAGTATATGTTTAACATTACTTAATACTAACATTGTGCCATTGCTAGTTTTTAGGCACACATCACTGATGCCTACAACTTGAGTTAGCCCATTGTTTCCTATCTTCACAGATCCGAAGTCACCGAACTTGTATGATGTAAAGAAATCCCTACGAGACATAGCATGAACATATGCACCACTATCAATTACTCAACCGGTCTCATGAGATACAAAATTCACCACATCACCATAAAAAATAATGAGAAAGTCTTTTTTAAGTGCAGTATCACGATTATCATCACTGTCATTATCAATTTTATTCTCTTTACCTTTTTCCCTTTGTTTCTCCTTTTTTAACTGGTGACAAAACCTTTGAATATGTCCCTTCCGATGACAATAATAGCACTCAACATTAGCAAATTTATTATACTTATCTCTGCTTTTATCTCGACTTTTATCTCTATTTCTCGGATCTCGAGACTCACTTCTTCCCCTTTTCTCAACAACCAAAGGCACAAAATGTGAAAAGGACGATCCTTGTGTCTTTCTTCTCATCTCTTCATTCAAAATACTACTCTTGGCCAAATCCATGGTAATCGTACCATCCGGGGCAGAATTAGACAAACATGTTCGGAATGTCTGCGATGAGTCCGGCAAAGTACTAAGCAACCATAGTGCTTATATCTCATCATCAAACTTGATTTCCATCGCAGTCAACTGATTTATAATTCCTTGAAAAGAATTTAAATGATCAGTCAAACGAGTACCATCTTGATATCTCAGAGCCATCATCCGTTTGATCAAAAATAACTTATTATTCCTAGTCATTCGAGCATATAACTGTTCGAGCTTATCCCATAAACTGCGTGCATGTGTTTCCTCAATAATATGGTTCAAAACATTATCATCCACCCACTGCCTGATATAACCACACACTTGACGATGAAATATAGACCATTCAACATCAGTTTTATTCTTCGGTTTCTCCTCAGCAAATACGGGCAAATAAAAATCTTTTACATATAAAAAGTCTTCCATCTTCCCTTTCCAAATATGATAATTCAAACCATTCAGTGTCACCACTCTACTCGTATTTGTTTCCATTGGTTAACACAAGGTAGAAAAACCAAGCAATAGCCAGATGCTTTGATACCACTCTAATGGAAGAATGGTAACAATTCGAACAATATCGAATTAACGCAGCGGAATAAAATAATCTCCCCTTTTGTGTAAACTTAATAGGGATCGACATAATAGAGTAAAATAAATACCAAACATACGAACACGAGACAAATTTTTTTTACATGGAAAACCTCCTCGATGTGAGGAGATAAAAAACCACGGGATCGGAGTCCACCCAAAAATCTCCACTATCAACAAAATTGGGTGAACAATGTTCTTCTCTAGCAAATATTAGAGGTACATAGCAGTAAAGACCTCAAGAACATAATTCTTGGCAATACACATGAATTTCACAAGAGATCAAAGATAAATCTGACCAAAAACACAAGTTTTGATCAATCCATGAAAAACCTGACGTAGGCAGCTTTAAACAAAAATCAAACCATTGAGATTTAAGAAGATTGCGCCACGAACATGCTGACAAAATTTCAGCTCAATCGAACCACGAATCGAGCTCCGATGTCAACTTGATGTAAATCGGATATTGCCTTAACCCCAGATTTTCCGCTTTCTCTTTTTCTCTTGTTACTACGTCTTTTTGTGGTTACCATTTTAAAGATAGTGAGAAACCTTATTTCTCCATATAACTTATTATATGCGCTCAAGCCCTTTTTGGGCTTGCGACTCATTGGGCTTCCTCCACATAAGAGTGAACCCAACTAACACTCTCTCCCTGCTTCTCTCTCTCTTGACTCTCCTTGACTGTACACGTCTCAGTTTGAGCGGAGCCATCAGATGGAAGGAGGAGATGAACAAGGTCACAAACCGATGGCGTCAAAAACATTAATTATAAAAAAATGAAAAAATTCAATACATGATAATTATCTGGGATTGGTAATGTCCAATATACATGGTATTTATTTTATAAAATATGTGAGAAATCATTTTATAATTCAGATTTTTCATATTAACGAGATACTTTCTTGTATATCACCCAACGTGATAGCCCAATATAAAAGAGTTAATCACAATCAAGCAATGTTATGAAATAAAAACCCAGCTCGACATATTTGTATACTTGTGGTTGCATTGAAAAGTCATGGTTAAAATCTAATATTCCACAATGACAGTGGGACCGAACATCCATAGAGTAACTGCCAATTGCCTATTTCCACTTTTTTGCTGATAAAAAGAAATTAGGGAAAATTCTTAATAATGGTTGAAAGTGTGGCATCCGGAATTTTGAGATGACCCTTAGATATGCGACAGTCCATGATTAAGTAACGGACATTGTTTTATTTTCATCACTAGACTGATGCACTACATATTTTTAATGGTTCGATCGTTGAAGAAGTTATAGACTCATTCCTACATACTACCATTAGTGAGACCAAGAATTATTCCACAAGATGTGTCGACAAGATATATATATATGAACTAAACCTCCCACGCATATGTTAAATTAAGATGTAGGACCATGCATGAGGATCATGCAGCCTTGTTGATTTCTTTCCCCATGCAAGAACTTCAGTCACGTACCTATACATGATGTGGGTTGAATAAGAGGGGATTAGTCAATTTCCATGGAAAACCATGAAACCGAAATGTGGCATCCCAAAATTCAGAGCCAAGCCATAAGGTGTGTTAAAGTCTTTAATTAGGTGATAAAAAAAATTTCATGGCTTATGCTTTAGCCATTAGTCTTTTTATTGAGATGAATTGTGCATATGATTGTGAAAATTTAAATATTGATAGATTAATAATCTATGCTTGGCCATAAGATTTATAAATTAAATTTCAATAGACAAGATGTCCCAAGACTTTGGCCAAGATTGAAAATTGAAATTTAGAAATATTTATAGAAGGAATTTCAAAAAAAAAAAAGGAAAAAAGGGTTAATTTTCGAATGGGCCTTAAGCCCATTTGACCTAAGCCTTTAATGGGCCAAGATGAGCGGCCCAAGAGGGGAAGTTGACCGGCCCAATGGAGGCCCAAGAGAAGTGGCCGGATGGCCCAAGCCCAAGAAGCCCAATCAAATTCAAAAATTCAATTGGACAAGTGGCAAAGGGGAAGGCCATGCATTGGCCATGGTTGAGGCAATGAAATCATTAGCTCTAGGGGGGTATAAAAAGAGAGAGAGAGAGGAGAGTGGCCAGTTTACTCCATTCGGCCGAGAGAGAGGGTGAGAGAGAGAGAGAAATCGCGAGAGAGAGGGAGAGGCCGAGAGAGGAAGGAGGCAGAGCCAAGGAGGAGCTGCCGTTCGTCCGCCGAGTTCGCCACCCTACGTCGTCGTCGTCCGTCCTAGAGGCAAGTGGAGTCCTCTAACTTCTCTTGCATGCTTGTATTGTTGATTGCATGTTAGATTTTAGGTGTTTTAAGTGCGAAAAACTGAGGTAAGGTTGGCTCGTTCTTAAGTCGTGTGACTGTTTCTGCTCGGGTTGTGTGAGTCAGTAAATTGTTTGAGCTTGCATGTATGTTTGGAGCCCGATTTTGGCTTCGATGTCTTCATGAAAGTTCTAGATAACATCTTGTACTATAACATACTGAAATGTCGTGGAAAATGATGGATATTTGAGGGGTTAAAGTCGCATCTTACGGACACCTCAGATCTGGAGAGTTTTTGCTAACCTTGTTCTGGATTCATGGTTGCATGTTGGTTTTTCTTGAGAATCTTACTTCAATGTCTCATGAAAGTTGTAGGGAATATCTTAAACTACAACATACTCAAATTTGAAGCGAAAAGAACAAGTATATCTTGGTAAAACGACTAGATCTTGAAGACGATGATTCTGGTGATGTATTCCGAGACACCTGAGACTTAAAGGACTAAAATGAGGACTATAATCTGGTTATTTGACCTAGATCTCTTCAAGAAAATTGTAAAGGACACCTTGTTACATAACATATCCAAATTTCAGAGGAAAATAAAGAGAATAGATGGGTGAAATCTTAATATTTCGGAGATGGAGGCGCTGGACGATGCGGTAATGGGTCCAGAAGCTTCGTGAGGTTGAATAAAATAATCTATAAGTAATCTGGCTTGTAATTCTTCATGAAAGTTGTACGAAAATGTCTTGGCTATAATTCAGTAAAATTTTATAATTTTTGGAGGTCATATGGATATTTTAATTGAATTTATTCGAAAACCGTGCATTCTGGTTTCATCCGAGAAGCATAGGATGTTTTGGGAAAATTATGAGGTTTTGTAAAAATTCAATTTGGCCATGAATTTTGCAAGTAATTATCATCCTATGGGTTTTTTAACAATTTCTTGAATTTTGATAATTTTGGGAATTTATAGTTATTTAAAAAATAAAAATAAAATAATGAATAAAAAATAAATAAATAAATAATAAATAATAAATAAATAAAATAAATGAATAAAAAGAATTATTTCATTGGCCATAAATTCCATTCAATTAATTCATGTTGCATGTGTAATAAAGCTTTGATATGTCTATGATATTGAATTGAGATACACATGCAATAAAGCTTTGATATGTCTATGATATTGAATTGAGATGCATATGTGATAGAGTCTTGGCATATGTATGGAAATTGAATCAAAGCATGTGTGAATGTCATGCCTAGTATGATTTGTTTGATATCATGCCATGTGCCATGTTAAAATGTGAATAAAATACTGGTAAACATGGATGATGGTAAATGAGGAGATGGTTGTGATGGCAGATGATGCTCGGAATGTATAGAGATACATTGCCGAAATTCCCTAGGAGATTCAGGATGCCCGGAATGTGGGGGGCCGGAAGCCCTGTTGGAGGTCTTTGCCTGAAGGGAATGCCTCGCGATGCCAGGATTAGGGTGCGAGATGCCTGGCTAGAAGGGTAAAGGCCGGAAGCCCTGTCGGAGGTTTCTGCCCGAAGGGAATGCCTCATGATGCTAGTTGAGATGCGAGATGCCCGGAATGTGGGGGGCCGGATGCCCGGTGGCCTGGGAGGCTGAATGCCGGGGAACCTCGGAGGTCTTTGCCCGAGGGGATGATGAAATTGATGATTTGAGAAATGGGTGAGGTGATGATCAATTGAAAAGTAAAAAGTGGAAATTAAACCATGATATGATATGCATGATGATATGCATGATGGTGATGATGTTATGATATGCATGATGATATGCATGATGGTGATGATGATATGATATGCATGACGATATGCATGATGATGATAATAATATGTGATGTGAAATAATGGTGATCACCCATGATATGATATGTATGATGATATGTAAGATGATGATGATGATGATATGATATGCATGATGATATGCATGATGGTGATGATGATGATGATATGCATGATGATATGCATGGTGATGATAATGATAATAATATATGATGTGACATGTGTAATGTGATGATGTCATGATAACGGTGATATGTATGATACGATGATGGTACACATGTATGTGTTATAAATTGATATGATGATGCATGATAGTATGCGCATGGCTTCAAGGTAAGTTACGCCTGCAATGCATGTATGATCTGCCTGATGCATTGAGTTGTTATTGGATTTCCCTATCTGCTGAGTGGTTGTACTCACCCCTTTTGGGGATAACATTTCAGATTAGCAAGTATGCCGCTTCCTGCCATCACAAGAGGTACATTTTACTGGATACCATCCGATTTAGAGGTCGAGTGTGCTGAGATAGACTGTCCCTCTATTCCCGGACTAACTTTTATTCGAGTACGTTGTCTAGTGATGTACGATGTGGGCCTGGCTGGGGGCCCTGTTATTCAGGAATTTATATCCGTACATGTTCGTCAGGATGGAGCGATGCGGAGGGATGTTGCCACCGCCACCGCCCGATGCACCGGGTTGGGTGTGAGGCCTGTACGTGACGAGTAGGAGCTAGATCCTTTTTGGGTGTTAGTTAGCCGACACTTATGATTGGGGGGGATTATACACGTGAGATGTTGAGGGTCGAGGGTTCTTTTTGAGGTTTTAGGCTGGACGTGGCTGAGTCCTAGCTTTTCCTTGTTATGTACCGACCCAAGAGTAGTCCCATCATTGAAAATATATGTAAATAAAGTGTCGTCGCTTGTTTATAAAATCCTGATGTTTAGTGGTGTGTATTTGTATCATGGTTGGTAGGGGGAGAGACGTGATATTTAATTTGCTTATGCTAATGAGTCGCGCTGGGACCGTTTTATAAAAGAACATATATATATATATGTCTATAAATTACGACGCATCTTAGAAAGACAGAAAGGTAATAAGGAGTAACATTGGCGCTGGTGACGACCTGCGAAGGGTTCGGGGTGTCACACGAAATGCTCCATTTTTGTACAGAAAAATTTAAGGATTTATTTTTGGAGGATTTGGGCCGTAAATAAAGGGCCGTGTGGCCACAAGCCCACGAGCCCATGCAACTCTATTCTTTCCCTTAATTGTTGACAAAATCGAGTCTTTGAGCTGCTCGACCGGAAGAAGACCAGTAATGGCCACGTTGCTTCCTCATGCAGCTGCCTCCGATCGTGCCTCCAAGTGGCAAGAGGAAATCTCCACATTTCCTCCACTTGTCCAATGTTGCTGCAACCACCAAAAAGATCAACATGCAAATGGTTGGTTAGTGAAATTAATTGAGGTGAGAGGGGGCGGATTAGTCAAGGGAGAGAGAGAGTGACCGAAGAAGTGAGTGAGAGAGTGAGATACCAAGCGGGTGAGCGAGTGATAGAGAGAACAATTGAGAGAGTGAACGGCAACAGGAAAGGAGGAGACCGCCCTTTGCCGTGCATGTGTTGCCGCTATCGACGTTGCTCGTGTTTGCCGTCGCTGAGCCACGCCCGAGACCCTACAAGCTTCTTCTTCGTACTTGCCATCGACACTTAGGACTTGAGGCAAGTAAAAGTCCACTAATCCATATAATGCAATGCTATTATTGTCTAATGTAGTGCAATAGACTCAGAAATATTTTGGATTTTTGGAGGTTGGATGCCAAATGGTGGAGGATTAGTTGTGTTGTTGCTGTTTTGTGTTGGATTAAGCTAGATGAGCTCTAGATGGAGGCTATAAGTCATTGCATGTTACATTAGAGCCTTGCATGTTTAGAACTTGAGAGTGAGTAAGTTGTGCTTGTTGGGCAAGGTGTCGTGATGGTTGCCGAGTAAGGAGTGGTGTATGTTGTGGTAAGTGAATCAAGGTGTGAGAACTTGTTTTGTACTGAGCTGTGAAAGGATTCTAGGTGAGTGAAAACATATTGTGATTTCCCTTAGATGCTATGAAAGAATGTCGAGAATAATACTAAAGAGATTGGTAGAGGAACAAATGGTTTAATTGAACTAGAAATGAAGAAAACCGTATATGAAGATTCTATTTTAGAGAATATAGATAGGAAGTCTTATGTTTTTGTGCCGCCTTGATTTATAAGGATGAAAATAAGGAAAGGAACCATTTTACTTAAGATAACATTCATTAGATTGAGTTTGACATCTACTTATAGCTATATGAATGTAAAAACATGAAGGTAGAAGTGTACCTATTGACATCAGTAAATTGTTTCATAGAGAATAGCTTGACCTTTGATGATTATGTGAATTTTCTGTAATTATCTAGTTAGAATTGAACTTTGAATCCTTAATGAAAGTTGTAGGATACATCTCTAGAAATGACATATCAAAAATTTAGAATTTTCTGAGTTCATTTGGGGTTTATTCCAAAATTTTTACAAAAACTATGCATCCTGGTTTTCGAATTGTCTTTATTCCGAATTTGCTCAATTCATCCCAAAAGTAAATGCATCATGAGTTGTCATTTGACATGGTTTTTGGCATTTGGCATGGCATTCAACACAGAGGTTTTCAATGAAAAATTCATGAGATTTCAAATGTTTTTGCATTGAAAATGTTTTTGGAAATTGAAATAAATTAAGATGTTAATGTTGCCGTCGGACCCTCGGGTTGATGCCCTGGGAGTCGGGAGGCCCGAAGGCTCAAGTGAGTTGATATCCTTTGGATGCCTAGGGTCCATAGTGCCCCAGAGGTTTTCCCTGGGAGCTTCGGGATGCCTGGTCGTATGCTAGTTGGTACGTAAATCTGGAGGGTAGGGGTAACCATTTTCATGGCCCCGGAGATTCCTCGTGATGCCAGGTGGGGTGCGAGATGCCCGGAGGTGTGACGTAACACGCTCTGGATGCCCGGTGGCCCTAAGTGGCTGAATGCTGGAGGCTTCTGCAATGCCAGGGTGGATGCGAATGCCCAAAAGGACGCAAATATTGGTCCTCTGGGGGGTGAAACCTTTTTGAAAATTAAAACTGATGGATACACTAAGTGTGTGTGTGTGGTTCGATTATAGGACTAAATTGTATGACATGGAATGGAACGTGCCATATCAATTTGATTCTATAATCGGGCCTGTGTGACTGAAACAATGCATTTGGTTTTTAAAACTACATTGCCATTACTTTGAAAAGTTTTACTAATTTGATGCATACTCATTCATTTTTGATCATATGTTTTCTCTATTTTGCATGAAATTGGATAGTGATGGTTATGCACAATATGGCTTAGTGGATCTTTTATTGCTAAGTGGTTGTACTCACCTTTTTTGGGAATTAACATTTCAAATTAGATATCATGCCTCTGCTGCCTATATCTCCTTGGCACATTTTATCGACTTCTAGTTGATTTATAGTGTGAGTTGTCGAAGCATCACCATTCCGAGGTGCGAGGGTTAGTTTTCATACGAGTGCAGGTGTTGGTGATGTTTGTGGTTGGTTCTCCCGTCAGCCCAGTACTTCAAGAGTACCTCACAGTCTTCGTTCATCAAGATGGAGATACACTAGGGCCGTTTCCACCACCGCCAATTGATGGATCGGATGGGTGGGTGTGACCGAGGGTGAAGGACAGTAGAGGAGGCATATTTTTTGGACGTCGGCACTAGTGATGAACTTTTGTAGATTGTGGCACCCCTCGACGGCCCCCGATCCGATTAGGGTCGCCACAGTTCGCTTACTTTTCATTTTCCTTATTAACATGTCACTCTGATACCATTTCAATTATAGCGGGTCCATACAACTTGGGGGTTTACATTTTTTTTTTTTTTTTATCGATTGGTCCCTTGCGCAATTTATATGCAGAAGCACATCCAACAACTCCCTTCCCTATATTCAGAAAACGATGCACACCAACTAAACATCTTACATAAGTTGAAACAGAACACGTTTATTTACATAGAGCAGATGGACATCATTAATCGGTACATCAAAATGCCATAGTCTTTCTATACTTGGCTATATCTCAAAAGATGACCGACGTCTCTTCCCACAATCGTATGCTTAAGGTCCATCAACTAGTGTCGGCGTCCTAAGGTTCCCTCCTTTGCTATCCTTCTCCCCGCGGTCATATCCAACCACTCAAACCATCTACTAATCTGAAATGTTGGTCCCCAAAAGGGGTGAGTACAACTACTTAGCAGATAGGGAAATCCAATAACATTCCAATGCATCATGCATATCATCACACGTTGCAAGCATCACTTACCTTGTAATCATGCATATCATGCATCATCACATCATATATCATCATCATCATGGCATATCATATATCATTGTCATCATCATGCATATCATACCATGGATGATCATCATGTCACATCACACATCATCATCATGCATCATCATGCATATATTATCATAGGTGATCATCATATCACATCACATGTCATCATCATTATCATGCATATCATACCATGGGTGATCATCATATCACATCACATATCATCATCATCAAGCATATCATACCATGGGTGATCATCATATCATATCACATCATCATCTCCATCATCATGCATATCATCATGCATATCATACCATGGGTGATCATCATATCATATCACATATCATCATCATCATCATGCATATCATCATGCATATCATACCATGGGTGATCATCATATCATATCACATCATCATCTCCATCATCATGCATATCATCATGCATATCATACCATGGGTGATCATCATATCATATCACATCATCATCTCCATCATCATGCATATCATACCATGGGTTAATTTTCATCTTTATCTTTAAATTTGATCACCACATCACCCTTCCTCGATTCATCAATTTTATCTCATATTTTACACTCGCATCTCATGCGAGATAAACCTCCGGGCATGTATCCAAGATACAACCGGGCATCCGGCCCCCCCCACATTCCGGGCATCTCGCATCTCATCTAGCATCACGAGGAACCTCCGGGCATGTATCCGCGATACAACCAGACTTCCGGCCTTTACCCTTCTAGCCGGGCATCCCGCACCCCAATCCTGGTGTCGCGAGGAATCTTCGGGCATGTATCCAAGATACAACCGGACTTCCGGCCCCCCACATTCCGGGCATCCTGAAAATCCCAGGGAATCTCTGGAATTACGCCACCAGGCCACCAGACAACATCCTCCACCACAACCTCATTCTCATCCACATTTATCCTTTTATCTCAATTTAACATGGCAATTGGCATGGCATCAAACAAATCACACTTGCATTTCAATTCACATGTCATACACATGCCAAAGCTTAATCACATAAGCATTTCAATTCACATGTCATGCACATGTCATAGCTTAATCACATAAGCATTTCAATTCACATGTCATGCACATGTCATAGCTTAATCACATAAGCATTTCAATTTAATGCATGTACAAAGACCTCATCACACAAGTGCCACGCAAATGGAATTGAATCCATGGCCAAATAAAAATCCATTTTATTTTATTATTTTATTATTTTATTATTTTATTATATTTATTTATTTTCATAAATAAATATTTAATATTTATGATTTTCCCAAAATCATAATATTCAAAAATCACTAATAGGATCACAATTTTATATAAAATTCGTGGCCAAATTGAATTTCTTATAATTTCACAATTTCCTCCAAAAACATCCTAAAATTCTCGGATTTAAACCCACTGCACAGTTTCCGAATAAATTCAATTAAAATATCCATTCGGTCTCCAAAAATTACGAAACTTTACAGGGTGATAGCCAACACATTTTCGTACCTTTTTCATTAAGAACTATAAGCCAAATTATTTCTTGATTTATTTCTACAACCCTACGAAGCTTCTGGAACCACTACCGCGACGTCCAGAACACACTTCTCCGTATTTCTTAGATTTCACCCATCAAATATATTTCGTTCCTTCTGAAATTTAAGTATGTTATGTAAAAATGTGTCCTTTACAATTTTCATGAGGAATCTAGGTCAAATAACCAGATTACGGTCACCATTTTAGTCCATGAAGTCTCGGGTGTCTCGGTACACCTCACCAGAATCAACCATCTCCAAGATCTAACCGATTCACCAAGTTACACTTGTTATTTTTGCTTCAAATTCGAGTATGTTGTAGCTTAAGGTGTTTCCTACAACTTTCAAGAAGACAACAAAGTGAGATCTCCAACATAAATCAACATGCAACCAAGAAATCAACAAAAGGTCAGTGAAGATTTCGCAGATCGGAGGTCTCCGTATAACAGAGCTTCTGACCCCACATATCACCATCGTTTTCCATGAAATTCGAGTATGTCATACTACAAGATGTTAGCTTCAACTTTTATGAAGACACCGAAGCCAAAATCGCACTCCAAATACACATGCAAGCTCGACCAAGATACTGACTACCACAAACCGAACGAAAACAGTCACATAGCTTGAACACATCCAACCCTGACCTCGGTTTTTTGCCCAAATCACACCTAAAATCTAACATGCAAACACCACAACAAACATGCAAGGGAAGTTATGGACTCCACTTGCCTTAAAGGTGAACCAACGACGAAGAACGGCGACGATCGGACGGCGAACGAACGGCACACCCCTCCGGCTCCGCCTCCTTCCCTCTCGGCTTCTCTCCCTTTCTCTCAAACTCTCTCTCTTTCTCACCCTCTCTTTGGACGAAATGGAGCAAGTAGCCGGCCATTTCTCTCTCCTAACTCTTTTTATATCCCCATCTTCTCATCATTGCTTGCCTCCTAAATGGACCAATGCATGGCATCCTAGTCTAGGCCAATGCATGCTTTTGTCCCTTGCCACTTGGCATTTTTATTTTTGAATTTAAATGGGCTTGGGCTTAGGCCCATCCGGCCATTCCCCCTTGGGCTGGTCGAGCTCCCTCTTGGGCCCTAATGGGCCGACAAGCTTGGCCCACCAAGCTCTAGGCCAATGGGTCCAAGGCCCATTCCAAAAATAACCCTCTTTTTCTTTTTTTTTTTTTTTTTTTTTAATTCCTTCTATAAATATTTTTAAATTCCAATTTTCATCTTGGCCAAAGTCTTTGGGCATTTTTGTTCATTGAAATTTAATTTATAAATCTTATGGCCAAGCATAGATTATTAATCTTATTAAATTTAAATTTCCACAATCACAAGCACAAATCATCAAATTTAAAAGACTAATGGCTAAAACATAAGTCATGTAAATTCTACCACCTAATTAACACACCTTATGGCTTGGCTTTGAATTTCTGGGATGCCACATAGATAATCTGCTGGGAAGGGTTGGGTATCTTTTGAAAGTAGCCGGGTATAGAAAACCTCGGCATTTTGTTGTACCGACCTGTATCATCCATCTAATTTTGTAAATGAAAATGTTCGGCTTTAACTTATAAAACATTTAGTAGGTGTGCATCGTTTGAATTTCAGGATGGGGAATAGTTGAATGTGCTTCCGCTATATTTTCTGCGCAAGGACCAAATTGATAAATATAAACCCCCAGGATTAAGAGTTATAATAAAATTCTTTGGTATCAGAACATCAGACTATCAGGGCAAAGTGAAAGGTACTTGTGGTGACCCTAACGGATTTGGGGGCCGTCGAGGGGTGCCACAGAAAGTGCCCTCATTTTCTCAAATAAAAGCTTAAAATGGACCTTGTATAAAATAAAGGATTGAAGTAGATTTGGTTTTAAATAAGGGCCTAAAATTGCAATGAAAAGTTTGACTTTTCAGCTGATCAAGGGCATTTTCATCCTTAACCTTTTTTGAATTTTTTTTTTTTTTTGCTTTTCCCTTCTTCTTTGCCAATGGTTGGTCTCAAGTGATCTGCAGCCTTTAGTGATACCTCAACCATAAGCATAGGATAGCCTTGTCAGCCTTAGGTGAGGTGGGCCCTCACCAGATCTTGGCATGGGTCATGGACCTCGCTAGCGACCAATGAGGGCTTATAGTGGCTGACGAGGGTCGCCAGGCCCTCATTGGTGCTTATCGAAAAGAAAAATCAATTAGAGACTGGAGATACCACCGCTCGCGGCGGTGCAGTTGGCTTCGGGCCCTCTCCCCCTCACGAAGGGGAGGGGTTCGAATCACAGAGGCTTCGTGTTCGCGCGACTCAAACGCGGCTGGGTCTGTGGTGTTGGCTTAGTCCACCCTAGGTTTACGTCTAGGTTGCCGGCCGACGGCAGTTCCCGGGTCATAAGAAAAAAAAAATTAGAGACCGGAGATAGGTCGACTCAACAAAGGTATGTGATTAAGTGTAGGCCATTCCACCTAATTGCACAATTCTTGTCGATCAGCACTAGACTGATTTCTCTGTCGTTTTGGTACCCCGTATCCATATTTGAAACCTCAAAATTTTCACGACAACTGAGAGTTGCCAATGTGTCGAAGATGTACATTGTGACTCGAAAATAATTGTCCACATGTCAAACGTGCTAAAATTTTTAAAAGCTACCCGGTAGATTAGGACGTACTAAAATTGTGCCTGGTTGAAATTAACTGCGAAATTGAACCCGATTTCATAAATTGAAAGTTTTGTCATGTCACGACCTATTTTAGGAGCATCAACTTATCCTCCGAAGATTTTTTTGCAAATCGAGATTTTTGGCCGAAATTCAAAGTTTGGCGAAATTGGACCGAGAAAGTTCGAGAGATCGTTTTTTAGTGCACCCATGGTTGTCAAGTTGGTTCAATTGATGAGAAAAAATCATGGATTAAGTGTGGATGCCTTGGCTAAATTGTTGGGCTTCAATTGGATTGAATTGAAGGGGAATTGAATGAATTTGATGAGAAAATGTCCAAAATTCGTAGCTAATGGGGGAGACAACATTTGGACCACTTGAGAGGCTTGCTAAGGAAGATTTAGGAGAGAGAAAAGTGGTTGTGGATGGCAGAGCAAGGTGGGGGCAGCCACTTGAGTGAGATGGCCAAGTGTTGATGGCTTGAGAGGCCATTTGGGGTCCCCCTCTTCAGCAACCTTCTTCTTCCTCTTCCTCCCCCCTTTCTCCATGGTAGAGGTGATTTGAGAGCTCAAGAAACCAGAGGAAGCCAGCTAAAGACCAGCAAAGCCCCTCTGTCACCCACCCGAGCCCGTCTGAGCTGCCATTGCCCATCGTGCGCCATTCGCGCATACCCGCTCGCCGTCTCGCTCGCATGCTATCTACGTGTCCTTGCCACTCACGCCCATCACCCTGGTCGTTGTCGCCGTTTGCTGAAGCTATCCCAGCCATCATGCATAGCCGTCGAGCTCCTCCGCAACCTTTCCAAGCCACCTAGTTCCGTCGTGCCTCTTTCCCCGAGCCAAGTAGCCTTCGGCTAGATCTTCCAACAAGAAACATAAGCCAAAGCCAGTAGGGGTTCTTGGTCTTTGAGGCCCATTTTAGGTACCTTTTGGGCCTTGTTCGGTGTCACCTCCAGGAGGTTTGTCACTAGCCTCCGTGTCGCCGTCGCCGTGGACTGACCGAATCGCTAAACCGGTGAGTTTACTCATTAAACTCTGCTTAGGGAGTTAATGATGCTTAATGGGTGTTTAGATTAGGCTAAGTATGTTTAGGTGGTTAGATTAGTTTAGTAGGTTGATTAATTAACCTAATTAGGAGGTTAGATTAGTGTAATCTTAATTAGGCATTTATTTAATTATTTGCATTTATTTATTGTGTATTTATTTATTTATTTATTTTTCGGAATTTAATTATTTATTTAATAATTCCGAAATTATCTTTAGATAACGGTCATTAGAATTTTGTGCTGATCGCAGTGGTGTGGTTAATTTGTACAAATTGATTGTTAATTTGTACAATTGAGTGATGATTGTGAAGTTTTGATATTTAACTAAGAAAATACTGGGTGTCGGGTTTGGACATCAAAAGTGGTTTTAAGTACCATAGCAGCATGTGTGAGCATCGAAATGTCAGCTTGGGTGAGCATTGAATAGTCAGCTTGTGTGAGCAATATTGTATGTTAGCTTATATGAGCAATTATACATTTCATCTTGTGTGAGCAATTATACATGTCAGCTTGTGTGAGCAATAGTCGACGCTAACTTGTGAGAGCATTGATCTTCAGCTCGTGAGAGCATTCATGTACATCAGCTTGTGAGAGCATTAATGTACACCAGCTTGTGCGAGTAGTAATTCATATTAGCTTGTGTGAGCAGTAATCCTTGGCTACACCAATGGACTAATGTGTGTCGGTAGTTCATGCTTGTATGAGTAATGATTGAATATGAATTGTACTGACATGCAGGAGGGAACTAAGGCGAGGTAAGTCCTCTATATTGTGTGGTTAGGCCTCTAAGCGTATTTCCTTCCTAATCAGAGTTTAGGGGGTGAACTTGCTGAGACATTGTCTCACCCTGTCGTTGGCTCAACCTTTTTAGTTCTTTAGATGGCGGCTCCTCCAAAGCGTTTTGGTCGGCCCATGAGGGTTACTGAGTGGGTTTTTAGTTACACCGATCCCAGAAGTCACTAGGACTATGAACTTGCGGTAACCACCATCTGGGTCGAAGAGGACCTACCTCATAGGGTACTTCATCGATTCAGAATGTGGTTTCACTATGGATCCAATGGATTCAAGGTGGGTCCCTTTAAGAGTTTTGAAATCCCTGCTATGGTAATTAATGCTACTCTAGATGAGGATGCAGCTGACCCTCCTGATGGTGTGGAGGTGCACCTAACGCCCCCAGAGCCCGTGGAGATAGAAGGATCGGCGAACGAGTTTAACTAGCTAGTCCTAGGACAGCTTCATTTGAGAACTGATCTTTTGTAGACTTTTGTATATAGTCTAGTATTGTAAATAAACTAGGTAGGTATGTATTAAAGTATTTCGGTTGTGAATGTGTTTCCTGCTTTTCTATCCCAAGCTGTTCATAGTCAGGGGTATTGTTTTGTTTCCACATGGCATTAAAAAGAATAGGTTGGCAACGCGTCCTGTGACGTCACAATTTTATCGACCACCGAGAGATGAGTACACGCTCGAGGATCAGGGCATGATAGACATGGCCACTTCAGACTCTTATTTAACATAAAGTTCACTTTAGGCCCTTATTTAAGAAAATGAGGATATTTCAAACCCTTATTTGGAATTTTCCAAGAAATTACTATCTCGTATATAAATTTCCTAAAGTCTACATAAAGGTGATAAGTAACTTACAATTTTGCATTTAAATTTTATGTATAGTTGCCAAAACTTATATCTATGCTACAATACATTAAAATGCCGTTTACTAAGAGTAAATCTAAGGAGAGTTGTTTCAAAATTTGTTGGTTATATGATAACTTGATTAAGTCTTGAAAACTTAGATATTTAGCACTAAGTAAATTAAACACATTCGGTTATCATAATAAGAATAAGCTTAAAAGGTTTAATTAAGCCAGAAAATCACTAATTCGCTAGGTAAGGAAAGGCCATGTGCCATCATCGTTTCGACCTAATTTTCATAATGTAATTATTTCAACAAGCAATCGTCAGACGGGATTACCTTGAGGAATGATAAACCACAAAGGCATCGAAAAGGTAACTTTGGGGCGAAAAATCGATTTTTCCATGGGTAAGACTTAAAAGTTTGAAAAAAAGAGACGGGCAACGAGCGAGGACCCCAGTGGGCTGAAACCCAAGTGGGCGGCACAAGGCCACACGCCTAAGGGGTGGGTGGCCAAGAGAGGCCCATGGGCCCTTCAAACCAATTAAGATATCATTCCTCAAATCTTGGCATTTAATGCATCCAAAGTACGTGAATAGTGCGCGAATAGTGCGAGATCTTGGTCAATTGACCAAAATGCCCTTCCTTTGGACTAAGGACAAAGTTAGAAACTAGCAATTGAATGGAAGGCACATGTGGGCGACAAAGGAGGAGAGTTTGAAGCCAACCTAGACTAGCCTACCCTAGCCTATGCACTCAAGTGCCTAAATCCCCTCATTAATGCAAGGATTTTTTCTTCTTGAAGAAGCAATCTTTGATTGATGGAGATAAGTCCAAGAAGATATGGATTTGATGTGTATTAATGAACACGATTTTCTATTGTTTCTCTCTCCTCTCTCCTTCACAACCTGCCACTCTCCCTAACTCTCACTTTCTTTCATTTTCCTCACTTGTTTATCCTCAAGCTCATTGTCTCTCTCCCCCTAGCCTTAGTTGAACCACCATCTCCATTTCACTTCCATCGCAAGCTTGTTCTTCCATTTTTTCTCTTGTTTTTCCATCATCGATGACCGCCCTTTGAACCCCAACATCGTACCGCCCACTACACATCATTTCCATCACTGTAGCCAAGCTTTTGAAGCTATGGAAGCCACTGTCAAGCCCACACAAGGGCTCTCTCTTGCTCATTATTCTTTAGTTTGGTCCCCGAGAAGCCCAAATGTCGAACTGCCGTCGAACCACCTACGAGCTACTACCTAGCTCCCCTGCACACTATAGACATGCGATCAGTAACCCTTAACTACTATTTGTCCTTGCCACTCCTCCCTCGATGCTTGTGGAAGCTCGAATGTGAGTGTAAGTGGCTTTCTAGCCATTGATTAGGGTTATCGTTGCACTTAGGGAGTTGTTCAGGGCTTGTTTAGGGTTAAATTGGTATTTAGTATTGTGATAAGTGGATGTTATGTTATAAGCAATTGCTAGGTTTAGATAGGTTATTGAGCTTTTACCAATTAGTTATCGAGGTTAAAGTGATAAGTTACCAGACTTTTAGCGATAAGTTATCAAACCTTTTGACGATAGGTTATTGGACTTTAGGTGATAAGCTATTGGACCTTGGATGATAAGTTATCATGTTTGGGGCGATAGGTTATTGGATTTTTAAATGATAAGTTATCATGTGTAGGGTGATAAGCCATCGGGTGAGCAATTATACATGTTAGCTTGTGTGAGCAATAGTCGACGTTAGCTTGTGTGAGCACTTATACATGTCAGCTTGTGTGAGCAATAGTCGACGTCAGCTTGTGAGAGCATTCATGTACATTAGCTTGTGAGAACATTGATCTGCCAGCATGTGAAAGCATTAATGTACATTAGCTCGTGTGAGCAATAGTGTATCCCAGCTTGTGCAAGCGGTAATTCATATCAGCTTGTCAGAGTATTGATCTTCAGTTTGTGAGAGCATTCAAGTACATCAGCTTGTAAGAGCATTGATCTATTAGCTTGTGAAAGCATTAATGTACATCAGCTTGTGTGAGCAATAGTGTATCCCAGCTTGTGCGAGCAGTAATGCATATAAGCTTGTGTGAGTAGTGTCGGTAGTTCATGCTTGTGCGAGCAATGCTTGAATATGAATTGTACTGACATGCAGGAGTGAACTGAGGCGAGGTAAGTCATCTGTATTATATGGTTAGGCCTCTAAGCGTATTTCCTTCCTAGTCAGAGTTTACGGGGGTGAACTTGCCGAGACATTATCTCTACCCATCGTGGGCTCAACCTTGTCAAAGTTTAGGTCGGCTCCTCTAGGGCGTTTTGGTCGGCCCATGACGATTACTGAGCGAGTTTTTAGTTACCCTGATCTCGGAAGTCACTGGGTCTATGAACTTGGGGTGACCACTGTCTGGGTTGAAGAGGACCTACCTCATAGGATACCTCATCGATTCAAAGCGTGGTTTCGCTACGGACCCAATGGATTCAGGATGAGTCCCTTTAGGAGTTTTGAAATCCCTGTTGTGGTAATTGATGCTACTGTAGACGAGGATGTAGCTAACCCTCCTGATGGTGTGGTGGTGGACCCAATGCCCCCGGAGCCTGTGGAGACAGAAGGATCGGCGAACAAGTCTGACTAGCTGGTCTTAGGATAGCTTCGTTTAAGAACCGGTCTTTTGTAGACTTTTGTCTATAGTCTAGTATTGTAAATAAACTAGTTAGCCGTGTATAAAAGTGTTTTGGTTATGAATGTGTTTCCTTCTTTTCTATCATAAGCTGTTCATTGTCCGAGGTATTGTTTCGTTTCTGCATGCGCGTTAAAATGAATGGGTCGGCGACGCGTCCTGGGATGTTGCAATTTTATTGACC
Source organism: Eucalyptus caleyi (assembly GCA_014182885.2). Classification (NCBI taxonomy): domain Eukaryota; kingdom Viridiplantae; phylum Streptophyta; class Magnoliopsida; order Myrtales; family Myrtaceae; genus Eucalyptus; species Eucalyptus caleyi. Next base: position 37,845,505 of record CM024472.2, read on the forward strand.
ACTGAGGGATGGGCACGTGCTCGAGGATCGAGGCGTGACACCCCCCCGAGAGTGGTATCAAAGCTAGTCGATAGTTGGAGTGTTAAAGTGCCATGGTTTGTGAGATAGTTAGTAGGAACGGTCTTTATTTCATTCTGGTGCATGTGATTGATAGTTAGTTGATGGATTGTTTTGTGTGGATCACTCAAATTCTAATTTGGTATTGGAATTGGAAAACAGATTTCTATAGAGATCTTGTAGATGAGTGATCATAGCAAAGAACTCCTAGGAAGAGGGCAGTAGCTCCTATGACTCGGGGTAGGACGCCGACTAGGGTCGGTACCTAAGGACGCCGAGGTACAGTACAGGTTTAGCCTAGTGCTAGTGGAGTAGCACTGCCTCCTATTGGTGCTGGAATAGCAGTCCCTAGTGATCCCAAGATCAAAGGGATCATGTAGGCGCTTCAGACGCTTAGGAATCTGATGGGGCAACAGGCCCAAAATCAAGCCGCCATCACTACAGCTGCAGCTACTGCTGCCGCTACTGCACTTGTAGAGGTTCCAGTTGAGAACATGGTTGTACAAAGAGAGAGGCCCATTCATAAGTTCATGGAGTAGTTCTGGAAGCTAAACCCGCCGAGGTTCAATGGTGCAGGAGGTCCTGAAGCTGTGTTGCTCTAGGTCCAAGATATGGAGAAAGCCTTTGCACTTCTGATGTGCATTAAGAAGGAGAAAGTTGTCCTGGCAATATACTAGCTGCGGGGAAACGCAAATACTTGGTGGAGGGCCACCAGACGCACAATATTCCCAGAAGGCGAGGTTCTAGTGTGGAACACATTCCTTAGAGCTTTTAATGGAAAATACTATTATGGTAGTGCCCGAGAGCACAAGATGGAGGAATTTCAATGCCTCCGTCAAGGGATGATGACAATAGACCAGTATGAAGCTAAATTTGTTGAGTTGTCTCAATACGCTCTCAGATTGATCGAGAATCTTGAAGACAAAGCTCGGAGATTTAGGAACGGCCGTCGACCAGAGCTAAGGAGTCCACTGGTGCCATTCGACCCAGAGGTTTATGGTCCGGCCCAACTGATTGAGAGACCTGAGTGAACAGACTGCTATGTCTGGTTCAAGGTTCACTTCGAACAGAGATGGGAACCAGTTTGGGAAGAAGCCCATGATCGGAGGAATGTACCATATTCCGCCCAATAAGAAGGGTGAAATTAGAAAGTCAGCGCCGAGTCAGAATGGCGTATGTCGCTTCTGTGGAAGGCGACATGGATCAGCCTCGTGCCATTTAAGGATGGGTGCCTGTTTTGAGTGTGACCAATAAGGTCACTTGGCCAAAGATTGTCCCAGAAAGTCGAGGGGACCACAGTAGTTACCGTCGCCGCCACCGTTAGGTCAAAATAGGGGATTTGTGCCGCAAATTGCACAACAGGGTAGACTGGATAGACCCGCAGCTCAGGGAATGACGTACACTATCGCAAGAGGACAAGCAGAGGACTCACCTACTGTGATTATCGATATGGTTTCACTGAATGACCATGCTGCATATGCTTTATTTGACCCTGGCATGACTCATTCATTTATAGATGAATAGTTTGTTAAGCTAGTAGGATGGAGTCTTGAGTTGTTGGAGTTAATGGTTAGCATATCTACCCCGTTAAATGATAAGGTGTTAGTTTCAGTGGGTTGTCGTGGTTGCAAGTTAGTGATTGGTGAGCGAGAGGGGAAGATAGATATGTTAGTCCTAGCCATGTATGATTTCAATGTGATAATTAGCATGGATTGGCTCACCAAGCAACGAGCTAAGATGGACTACTATTGTAAATTGATTCAATTTAACCCATTAGAGGGTGAGAGTTTCGTGTTTACTCGAAGTTGAGGAGGAACCTCGATTTCCTTAATCTCGTCGCTTGAAGCAACCCGTTTGTTAGACGGGGGTTGCCAAGGTTACTTGGCGATTATCATGGATACGATAGTTGAGGAGATAAATATTGAAGGTATCGTAGTGGTACAAGAATTTCCAAATCCAAAAGAATTGCTAGGTTTGTCACTAGAGAGAGAGATAGAGGTCATGATCGAGTTAGCACCCAGGACAGAGATAATCTCTAAGACTCTTTACCAGATAACGTTGTCTGAGTTGAAAGAGCTGAAAGTGTATATGCATGAGTTGTTGGATAAGGGATTCATACACCCTAGTGCATCACCTTAGGGAGCACCAGTTTTGCTCGTGAAAAAGAAAGATGGTTCGTTACGTTTGTGCATCGACTATCATCAACTTAATCAAGTGACGATTAAGAACAAATATCCGTTCCTGAGGATCGAGAACCTATTTGACCAACTGCAAGGAGCATCAATATTTTCGAAGATAACTTGAGGATGGGATATCATTAGTTGAGGATCAGAAAAGAAGACATCCTGAAGTTAGCATTTCGTACTCCGTACAGCCATTATAAGCTCACTATAATGCTGTTTGGTTTGATGAACGCCCCAATTGCTTTCATGGATTTGATGAAATGAGTGTTCAAAGAGTATCTTGATCAGTTTGTGATTATTTTCATCGACGATATCTTGGTGTACTCTTGTAGTCCCGAGGAGTACGAAAGGCACTTAAAGATAGTGCTTCAGACTCTGCAGAATCATGAACTATATGCTAAGTTCAGTAAGTGCGACTTTTTGTTAACTTGTGTGGCATTCTTAGGTCACGTGATTTCAAGTGAAGGAATCTCTGTGGACCCAGCCAAGATCGAAGCAGTTATCAACTGGCTAAGACCGATGATAGTGACAGAGATCAAAAGTTTTTTGGGTTTGGTAAGTTACTACAGAAGGTTCGTGGAAGAGTTTTCAGCGTTAACATTGCTATTGACTCGACTACTGAAGAAGGAAGAGAAGTTTGTGTGGACAGACAAGTGCGAGTGTAGTTTCTAAGAGCTTAAGTAGAAGCTAACTATTGCACCTGTGTTGACCATACCATTTGGTACTGGAGGGTACGAGATCTATAGTGATGCGTCGTTTAGAGGACTGGGTTGTGTGCCGATGCAACATGGTAGGGTTGTTGCATACGCGTCCCATCAGTTGAAACCTCATGAGCTGAATTACCCGATGCATGACTTAGAACTCGCTGCGATCATTTTCGCTCTAAAGATATGGAGACATTACTTGTGTGGAGAAAGATTCCAGATCTTTACCAACCATCAAAGTCTCAAATACTTATTCTCTCAGAGGAGTTAAATATGAGATAGCGTCACTGGATGGAACTCCTGAAGGACTATGATTGTGATATCTTGTATCAACCTAGAAAGGCGAATAAGGTTGCCGATGCGCTGAGTCGGAAGTCTTCAGTTGTGCATATGATGGTTAAGGAATTTATTTTACTAGAAAAAGCTTGAGATTCGGTTTTCAAGTTTGGGGTAGGCCACCTTTCAAATCTTATGGCCACCCTCAGAATTGAGCTAAAAGTGCAAATTAGGATCAAGATGCTTCAGTGGAGAGAGCTAGAGATTCAGAAGATCCTGCAAGAGAATACTGAAAAGCAAAAGGCTAACTTTTAGATCTCTGAGAATGGAACACTGAGGTCTCGAGGGTAATTGTGTGTATCTAACGATGCAGAGCTTAAAGAAGAGATTTTATCAGAAGCTCATCGTAGTAGTTACGGCATTCATCCTAGCAATACGAAGATATATCCAAATTCGTGTCAACATTATTGGTGGTTCGGTATGAAGGCGGACATCGCCAAGTATGTCACCAAGTGTCTGACATGTCAGCAAGTGAAGGCATAACACTATAAGCCAGGAGGACTTCTGCAACCCCTCAAGATTCCCGAGTGGAAATGGGAGCACATCACAATTGATTTTGTGATAAGTTTATCAAGGAGTCAAATAATGATTCCATTTGGGTAGTAGTTGACAGACTGACGAAGTCGGCTCACTTCAACGTAGTACGAAAGGACCTTGATTTAGACAGGCATGTAGAGTTGTATATACATCAGATTATTCATCTGCATGAAGTGCCAGTGATGATTACATCAGATTGAGACCCGAGGTTTATAGCTACCTTTTGGAAGAGTTTGCAGGCTGCCTTAGGAACGAAGCTACAGTATAGTATGGCCTATCATCCTCAGACGGATGGCAAGTCTAAGAGGATGATTCAAACCCTCAAAGACATGCTAGAGCTTGCGTGTTGGATTTCAAGGGAAGCTAGAAGGAACAATTTCATATTGTTGAATTTGCCTACAACAACAGCTACCCGCAGAGCATTCAGATGGCTCCTTTTGAAGCATTGTATAGCAGAGCGTGCAGAATGCCAGTGTGTTGGGATAAGGTTGGAGAACAAAACATCACAGGCCCAGAGTAAGTCCAATAGTTAGTGGATGCAGTTGCCATCATCAGGGATAGATTAAAGACCGCTCAGAGTCGCCAGATAAGCGTCAAAGGCCTTTGGAATTTCAAGTTGATGATCATGTCTTTCTAAAAGTGTCACCAATGAGGGGTAGTTTGCGGTTTGGTAAAAAGAGAAAGTTGAGTCCGAGGTACGTAGATCCCTTTGAGATTTTAGAAAGAATTGGGATCCTAGCGTATCGCCTTGCATTACCGCTAAGACTGGCGTAAGTATATGACTTTTTTCACTGTCGATGTTGAGGAAGTATGAGCCTGACCCGACCCGTGTACTAAATTTTGAAGAGTTAGACGTGGACGACAGAGTATCGTACGTGGAAAGCCCGGTTCAAATTATGGATCGAAAATAACAGATTTAGTGCACACATACGATCTCATTCGTTAAAGTGGTCTGGTGACACCACGGAATTGAAGGAGTGACTTGGGAAAGTGAAGAGTCAATGAGATGACTGTACCTCCACCTTTTTGTTTAAAGATTTGTAATGATTTAAATTTCAAGGACGAAATTTTTATAAGAGGGGAAGAGTTGTGACATCCTGAATTTCAGGTTCTGTTTTTAATTGAATGAGTCCGGCTTTCATCGATGCACCTATGGTTCTTTTCTCTAAGCTAGCCACTCCCAAGATAACTAGTCTATCAGGTGAAACCGTTAAGGGATTTGAAAGCAATAGACTTGAGAATTCGACCAAGAATCGACTACTCGACCGTGCTAATTTGCAAGAGTCATTACGGCATAGTCAAAAATCGATTAGAGACCAGAGATAGGCCGACTTGACAAATGTATGCGATTAAGTGGTGATTTCACCTAATTGCACAATTCTTGTCAATCGGCACTAGATCGATTTCTCTGTTGTTTTGGTTGTCCGTATTTGAAACCTCGAGATTTTCACGACAACCGAGAGTCACCAATGTGTCGAAGATGTACATTGTGACTTGAAAATAAGTGACCACATGTCAAACACGCTAAAAATTCTTACAAGCTACCTAGTAGATTAGGTCGCACTAAAATCGTGCATGGTTGAAATTAATCACGAAATTGAACCCGATTTCATAAATTAAAAGTTTTGTCATCTCATGACTTATTTTAAGAGCGTTAACTCATCCTCCGAAGATTTTTCTTCAAACCAAGATTTTTGGTGGAAATTCAAAGTTTGGCGAAATTAGACCGAGAAAGTTCGAGGGACCGTTTTTTAATGCACCCATGGCCGTCAAGTTGGTTCAATTGATAAGGAAAACTGATGGATTAAGTGTGGACGCCTTGGTTGAATTGTTGAGCTTCAATTGGATTGAATTGAAGAGGAATTGAATAAATTTGATGAGTAAATGTCCAAAATTCGTAGACCATGGAGGAGACAACATTTAGACCACTTGGGAGGCTTGCTAAGGAAGATTTGGGAGAGAGAAAGTGGATGTGGATGGCAGAGCAAGGTGGGGGTAGCCATTTGAGTGAAATGGCCAAGTATTGATGGCTTGAGAGGCCATTTGGGGTGCCCCTCTTCAGCAACCTTCTTCTTCCTCTTTCTCACTCCTTTCTCCAATGTAGAGGTCACTTGAGAGATCAAGAAACTAGAGGAAGCCAGCTGAAGACTAGCCAAACCCCGCCGTCGCTCGCCCGAGCTCGTTCGAGCTGCTGCTGCACGTTACGCGTCCACGCGCGCTGCCTTGCTTGCGCACTGTCCACGCGTCCGTGCCGCTCGCATGCTGTCCGCGCGTCCTCGCCCCTCGTGTCCATTGCCCTGGCCACTGTCATTGTTTGCCGGAGCTGTTCGAGCCACCATGCGTCGCCGTTGAGCTCCTCTACAACCTTTCCAAGCCGCCTATTTTCGTCGTGCCTCTTTCCTCGAGTCAAGCAGCCTTCGGCTGGTTCTTCCAGCAAGAAACATAAGCCAAAGCCAGCAAGGGTTCTTGGTCTTCGAGGCCCGTTTTAGGTCCCTTTCGGGCCTTGTTTGATGTCGCCTCCAGGAGGTTTGTCCTCGGCCTCCACGTCGCCGTTGCCGTGGACTCACTGGATCACTAAACCGGTGAGTTTACTCATTAAACTCTGCTTAAGGAGTTAATGATGCTTAAGGGTTGTTTAGATTAGGCTAAGTTTGTTTAGGTGGTTAGATTAGTTTAGTTAAAGGATAATTAGATTAAGCGATTCAATTAGTTTAGTAGGTTGATTAAGTAGCCTAATTAGGTGGTTAGATTAGTGTAATCTTAATTAGGCATTTATTGAATTATTTGCGTTTATTTAATTATTGTGTAATTATTTATTTATTTATTTAACTTTCGAAATTTAATTAATTATTTAATAATTCCGGAATTATGCCGGGATGGCCGATCACTAGAATTTTGTGCTGATCATAGTGGTGTTGTTAATTTGTACAAATTGATTGTTAAATTATACAATTGAGTGATGATTGTGAAGTTTTGGTATTTAACTAAGAAAATACTGGTTGTTGGGTTTTGACATCGAAAGTGGTTTTTAAGTACCATAGCAACTTGTGTGAGCATTGAATTGTTAGCTTGGGTGAGCATGGAATAGTCAGCTTGTGTGAGCAATATTATACGTTAGCTTGTGTGAGCAATTATACATGTCAGCTTGTGTGAGCTATAGTCAACGTTAGCTTGTGACAGTATTGATCTTCAACTCTTGAGAGCATTGATTTGTCAGTTTGTGAGAGTATTAAGGTACATCAGCTTGTGTGAGCAATAATATCCCAGCTTGTGTGAGCGGTAATTCATATCAGCTTGTGTGAGCAGTAATCTCTGGCTACGCCAGTGGATCGATGTGTGTCGATAGTTCATGCTTGTGCGATGAATGATTGAATATGGATTGTACTAACATGCACGAGGAAATTGAGGCAAGGTAAGTTCTTTATATTGTGTCGTTAGGCCTCTAAGCATATTTCCTTCCTAGTCGGAGTTTAGGCGGCAAACTTGTTGAGACATTGTCTCATCCTGTTGTGAGCTCAACCTTTTCAAGTCCTTAGATGGCAGCTCCTCCAGAGTGTTTTGGCTAGCCCATGAGGGTTACCGAGTAGGTTTTTAGTTACCCCGATCCCAGAAGTCACTGGGTCTTTGAACTTGTGGTGACCACCGTCTGGATCGAAGAGGACATACCTCATAGGGTACCTTATCGATTTAGAGCGTGGTTTCACTACGGACCTAATGGATTCAGGGTGGGTCCCTTTAGGAGTTTTGAAATCCTCGCTGTGATGATTGATGCTACTCTAGACAAGGATGTGGCTGACCCTCTTGATGGTGTGGTGGTGGACCCGACACCCCCGCAACCTATGGAGACAGAAGGATCAACGAACGAGTCTGACTAGCTGGTCTTAGGACAGCTTTGTTTGAGAACTGATCTTTTTTAAACTTTTGTTTATAGTCTAGTATTGTAAATAAACTGGTCAATTGTGTATAAAAGTGTTTTGGTTGTGAATGTGTTTCCTGCTTTTCTATCCTAAGCTATTCATTGTTAGGGGTATTGTTTCCTTTCCGCATGCGTTTTAAAATGAATGGGTTGGCGACGCGTACTGGGATGTCGTAATTTTATTGACCACCGAGGGATGGACACACGCTCGTGGATTGGGGCATGACAGACATGGCCACTTCAGACTCTTATTTCACATAAAATTCACTTTAGGCTCTTATTTAAGAAAATAGAATATTTCAAACCCTTATTTGGAATTTTCCCAAGAAATTACTATCTCATATATAAATTTCCTAAAGTCTACATAAAATTTATAATATTTGAATTTCAACATCAAGGTGATAAGTAACTTACTATTTTGCATTTAAATTTTATGTATAGTTGCCAAAATTTACATCTATGCTACAATACATTAAAATGGTGTTTACTAAGAGTAAATTTGAGGAGAGTTGTTTCAAAATTTGTTGGTTATATGATAACTTGGTTAAGTCTTGAAAACTTAGATATTTAGCACTGAGTAAAATTAAACACATCCGGTTATCATAATAAGAATAAGCTTAAAAGGTTTAATTAAGCCAGAAAATGTGGCATCCCAAAATTCAAGTCATCCTCTAGAGAAATTAAAGCCTATAATTAGGTAATGAAATTACCTATGGTCTATGTGTTAGCCATTAGTTTTCTTAAGGCTATGTGTTATTGTGCTTGTGTCTTTGAATTTTGAATTTAGGACTATAGGATAAATTAATAATCTATGCTTGGCTATGCACCTCATAAATTAAATTCCTATATATAAAATATTACAAGATTTTGGCCATGTGGAATTTAGTAATTTAATTCTTAAAAAGAAAGAATAAGAAAGGGGTAAAATTGATTTTTAATTGGGTTGGGCCTTAGGCCCAATAGCTTAAGCCTTTGATGGGCCAAGCTAGTCGGCCCAATTAGGCCAGCGAAAAGGGGGCTGTCGCCGGCCCAAAGGAGGCCCAAGCCCATCTTGCATGTGTTGTGACAAGTGGCACAAGACTCTCATGCATTGGCTTAGGGAAGAAGGCCATGCATTGGCTGGTTTGTAGGCAAGTAATCATGAGGTTTAAGGGGGAATAAAAGGGAAGGAAAGGAGAGAGAATGGCTGGTTAGCCATTCGGCCAAGAGAGAAAGAGAGAGAGAGAGAACCGTGCGAGAGAGAGAGTAAGAGGGTATGGCCGAGAGAGGGAGGCCGAGAGAGGAAGGAGCCGTCGCCGTCCATCCGTCGTGTTCGTCCGCCATGTGCCATCGTTTTCTTCGGTCTAGAGGCAAGTGGGAGTCCTCTAGCTTCTCTTGCATGTTTGTATGTTGCTTGCATGTTGAATCTTTGAGTGTTTAAGTGAGAAAAACCGAAGCATGGATGAGTTGTGTGTGAGGGGTGTGACTGTTCTTTCTCGGATCGTGTGAGACAGAAACTTGTTTGAGATTGCATGTGTGTTTGGAGTCCGATTTTGGCTTCGATGTCTTCATAAAAGTTGTAGCTAACATCTTTTACTAAGACATACTGAAATTTCGTGGAAAATTATGGAGATTTGAGGGGTTAAAGTCTTATTCTACGGAGACCTAAGATCTGGAGAGTTTTTACTGACCTCTTGCTGGATTTGTGATTGAATATTGGTTTGTGATGGGAATCTCACTTCGATTTCTTCATGAACGTTGTAGAGAACATCTTAAACCACAATATACTCAAATTTGAAGTTAAATGAAAAATTATAGCCTAGTAAATCGATTAGATCTTGTAGGCGGTGATTCTGATGATGTATTTCGAGACACCCAAGACTTCAAGGACCTAAGTGATGACTATATTCTAGTTATTTGACCTAGATCTCTTCATGAAACTTGTAAAGGACATACTGATGTAGAGCATATCCAAATTTCAGAGAAAACGAAAGAGAATAGGTAGGTGAAATCACCACCGGCCGCGGTGGCTCCACTGGATAAGACTCTGCTGATCCTCAATGAAGAGGTGAAGGGTTCAAAACCCAGGGGAGGCGCTAGGTGTATTAAGTGTGACTCAAGGGTGGTGGGTCCTCCTGCTTAAGTGTCACCTGGGGGTTTACAACGCGGCTGTCGGCTGCAAGTCGGTTCCTCCAGTACCCAAAAAAAAAAAAAAAAAAAAGGTATGTGAAATCTCAATATTTCGGAGATGTGTGCACTGGACGATGCGGTAATGGATCCAGAAGCTTCGTGAGACTGTATAAAATAATCTAAAAAGAATCTGGTGTGGAGTTCTTCATGAAAGTTGTACGAAAATGTCTTGGCTATAACTCAGAAAACTTTCGTAATTTTTGGAGGCGGTATCGATATTTTCATCAATTTCTTCGGAAACCGTGTATTCTGGTTTCATCCAAAAAATTATATGATGTTTTGGGAAAATTGAGAAATTGTGTGAAATGCTATTTGGCCATGTATTTTGTATGAAATTATCATCCTATTGGCTTGTTTAATATTTGCTGTAATTTTATAATTTTGGGAATTTGTTGATATTAAATTTATGGAAATGACAAAAGTTGGAATTTAAATAAATTAATTAATTAATTAAAAGAAGAAAAGTAAAATAAAATAGATTATTTTATTGGCCATAAATTCCATTAAATTTATCTTGCGGCATGTATGATAAGGTCTTGATGTACGCATGACATTGATTTGACATACATGTATGAATTCCATGCCAAGTATGACTTATTTGATGTCACGTCATATGCCATGCTAAATTAAGATTGAAATTGGAAAACGTGGATAATGGTAAATGAGAAGGTGGTTGTGGTGGATGACAATGCCCGGAATGTATAGAGATGCATTGCCGGATGGCCCCGGGAGTGTCGGGATGCCCGGTGGTATACGGTACGTAATTCCAGGAGAGGTTTGGTGGTATGTCGGTACATAATTCCGGAAGCCCTATCGGAGGTTTTTGCCCGAAGGGAATACCTCGCGATGCCAGTTGGCATGCGAGATGCCCGGAATGTGGGGGGCCGGATGCCCGGTGGCCTAGGATGGCTGAATGCCGGAAGCCTCGGAGGTCTTCGCCCGAGGGGATGATGAAATCGGTGATTTGAGAAATGGGTGATGTGGTGATCAAATTGAAAGCTAAAAGTGGAAATTAAACCATGATATGATATGCATGATGATATGCACGATGATGATATGATGATGATGATATGTGATGTGAAATAATGATGATCACCCATGATATGATATGCATGATGATATGCATGATGATGATGATGATGATGATGATGATGATGATATATGATATGAAATGTGTAATGTGATGATGTCATGATGATGATGACATGTGTGATGAAATGATACCATGATGATGATGACATGTGTGATATGATGATGTCATGATGATGATGACATGTGTATGGTATGATGGTGTCATGTATATGATGATGATGACAAGTGTATGGTGTAATAATGTCATGATGACGATGATATGAGTATGACACGATGATACGCATGTGTGTGTTATGACTGTGGTGATGATGCATGATAGTATATGCATGGTTTCAAGGTAAGTAACGCCTGCAATGCATGTATGACTTGCATGATGCATTGAGTGGTTATTGGATTCCTTTACCTGCTGAGTGGTTGTACTCACCCCTTTTGGGGACCAACATTTCAGATTAGTAGATGGTTTGAGCGGTTGAATATGACCGCGAGGAGAAGGATAGCAAAAGGAGGGAACCTTTGGACGCCGACACTGGTTGATGGACCTTAAGCATACGATTGTGGGAGGAGATGTCGGTCATCTTTTAAAGTATAGCTGAGTATAGAAACATTAGCATTTCAATGTACTGACTAAAGATGTCCATCTGTTTTATGTAAATAAACGTGTTCGGCTTTAACTTATATAAGATGTTTAGTAGGTGTGCATCATTTTCTAAATATAGGGAAGGGAGTTTGTTAGATGTGCTTCCGTATATGAATTGCGCAAGGGACCTATCAAAAAAAAAGAAAAAAAAAGAAAAATGTAAACCCCCATGGTTGTATGAATCCGCTGCAATTGAAATGGTATCAGAGTGATATGTTAATAAAGAAAGTGAAAGGTTAGCGAACTATGGCGACCCTAATCGGATTGGGGGCCGTCGAGGGGTGCCATAGAAAATCACTAATTCGCTAGGTAAGGAAAGGCCAAGTGCCATCATCGTTTCGACTCAATTTTCATAATGGAATTATCTCAACAAGCGATCGTCAGACAGGATTACCTTGAGGATCGATAAGCCACGAAGGCATCGAAAAGGTAACTTTGGGGTGAAAACTCGATTTTTTCGTTGGCAAGACTTAAAAGTTTGAAAAAAAGGAAACGGGCCAAGAGCAAGGACCCCAGGGGGCCGAAGCCCAAGTGGGCGGCCTAAGGCCACATGCCTAAGGGGTGGGTGGCCAAGAGAGGCCCATGGGCCCTTCAAGCCCATCAAGATATCATTCCTCAAATCTTGGCATTTAATGCATCCAAAGTATGTGAATAGTGCAAGATCTTGGTCAATTGACTGAAATGCCCTTCCTTTGGACAATGTTGGAAATTGGCAAGTGAAGGGACGGCACATGTGGGCGGCAAAGGAGGAGAGTTTGAAGCCAACCTAGAGTAGCCTACCCTAGCCTATGCACTCAAGTGCCTAAATCCCCTCATTAAGGTAAGGATTTTTGCTTCTTGAAGAAGCAATCTTTGATTGATGGAGATAAGTCCAAGAAGATATGGATTTGATGTGTATTAATGAACAAGATTTTCCGTTGTCTCTCTCTCCTCTCTCCTTCACTACCTGCCACTCTCCCTATTCTCACTTTCTTTCATTTTTCCTCACTTGTTTGTCCTCAAGCTCATCGTCTCTCTCCCCCAGCCTTAGCTAAACAACCATCTCCATTTTCACTTCCATCGCAAGCTTGTTCTTCCATTTTTTTCTCTTGTTTTTCCATCATTGACAACCGTCCTTTGAACCCCAACACTGTACCGCCCGCTCACACCATTCCCATCACTATAGCCATGCTTTTGAAGCTATGGAGGCTGCCGTCAAGCCCACACAGGGGCTCTCTCTTGCTCATTTCTTCTTCAATTTGGTCCTCGTGAAGCCCATATGTCGAACCGGCATCAAACTGCCGACGAGCCATTACCTAGCTCCCCTGCACACTGTAGACATGCGACCAGTAGTCCTCAGCTACTGTCTGTCCTTGCCACTCCTCCCTCGATGCTCGTGGAAGCTCGGACGTGAGTGTAAGTGGCTTTCTAGCCATTGATTAGGGTTATCGTTGCACTTAAGGAGTAGTTTAGGGCTTATTTATGGTTAAATGGTGATTTAGTATTGTGATAAGTGGATGTTATGTGATAAGCAATTGTTGGGTTTAGATAGGTTATCAAACTTTTACCGATTAGTTATCGAGGTTAAAGTGATAGGTTATCGGATTTTTATCAATTGGTTATCGAACCTTTTGACGATAGGTTATCGGACTTTAGGTGATAAACTATTGGACCTTGGATGATAAGTTATCATGTTTAGGGCAATAGGTTATTGGATTTTTAAATGATAAGTTATCATGTGTACGGCGATAAGCTATCGGGTTGTACCAAATAAAGTTGATATGTTATTATATTATGCCATAATAGGATGATAGACTATTATGTGATATATGTGTTATATGGGGTACGGATTATATGTTACTCATGTTATATAGGTTATGAGTTGTACGTGCCAAATGGGTTATAGGTATTATGTGTTGTACATGTTGAAGTGTCATGTGTATTATACATATTATGTGAGTTATAAGTGTTATGCATGGTATGGTAATTGAAAGATGAGTTATGTGATAGGTTATGATGGCACCTGATAAATAAGTTTAATTTATCTTGATAAAGTATTCTATATGCCCTGGGTTTACGAATTAAATGGTGCAATTATATATATGATATAATATGATGCGTGTGTGTAACATGATGGCGTTGGACAAGTGATGTGGCATATCGCATGGGTAAATGTGGATTAATAAGAAAGATATGAAAAGAATTGTGTGATGATATGCCCGTGTAATCACTTAAGACCCTAATGTGTTTTACTCAGGGTGTGAACCCATCCTGATGCGTTTTATGTGAGATGATACTCAATTAAGTTTAGATGCCCCCAAGTTAGCGCGATGCTATTTGTGAATGGATTTCGGAACGAAGTTCCTTACAGGAATGACTGTCTTAATATGTTTTACGTGAGACAATGCCGTGCTCAATAGGGCAAGGCAATGCTCGATTATGCTGGATAACTGTGAACCTTTGTATTGGCCTTAGGTTCCAAATGGCCGTAATATGTATAAACATATTTGTATGGAAAGTGCATGAGATTCGTATGTGTTCAAGTCTAGATTATTGCCCGGCATGAGCGCATGATTTAAACCATAGTGCAATTTTGTATGTTTGGCTCAAGAACATGAACTATATGATAGAAATTGCCAGTGTGCATATATTGATGGCATTGAACAAAAGATTCATTTTTATGTGAATAGTGATGGTAAAGTGAGAAGAGCGTTGCAATGTTTTGTGATCGATAGATAATTGCATGTATAGGGCATTTTCGAGGTGTATGACTTCCCTCCATGAGGTTTAGGAAGTTCACTCATTGAGTTTCTCTCATGGTTGTTTATTAAATGTTTACAGGCCCTAAGAATGGTTGAGCCATTCCGCCAGATCCGGTTTAGCCACCCCGTGGAGCACATCTAGGAGGTGATAGAGCATCATATAGAAGGAAGGGTTGACGCGCATTACACATGCTACATCACGACCATTTAGGTCAACGAGGGCCTACCTAATCTCGTGCCTCACCAATTCGTGGCCTGATACTTTTGGGTGGGCAACGAGAGCCATGGTCCCATCTGTGATTTTGATGGTTTAACGAGTGTCAGAGGTTTAGGGAGAGGCATTAGTTGGGATGCCAAGGATGGGAACATTCTCAATGGGGAAATGTTTAACCTTGAGCTTGACCCTGAGTTGATTGTCGAGCTAGAGCCATGGATCCCAAAAACCATAGAGGCTTAAATGGTAGTGGGGTTGGTAGTACTTTTTGAACTACCCTTTTTGTATTAGAGGCATAGGTATACCTCGAGCCCCCTTTTTGATGAAGGTTATAATAGTGTGGTCAAGCATATCAGATGCGATGAAGCTTGCTAGGAAGAATCTATTTTGTTTAACTCTTGAACATGACATGTATGTGACATTGACTTATGATACATATATATATATATATATATATATATATATATATATTATGCGTATGTTTTAACTATCCTTGTTTGATGATGGAGTGGAGGTTAATTTAGGTTTCCGTTTGTGCGTTTTATCGTTATTGCGAATTAGGTCTAACACGCCTCTTGGGACGTCGCAATCGAATGACCACAAGTATGGGAGCGAGGGGTGCTACGCACTCGAACCGAGTCGGGGTGTGACAGGCCACTTATTCATTCAATAGAAAAAGATACTTATTGGTAGTAAGAATCTTGCAAAATATTTTATAAATAAAAAAACTTATTAAAGGTGCTCATGCTTAGTTGAAAAACTAGTATTATTTGGTATTTAATATTTAGTTATTATGAAGCATGTTTTATTTTCATTTCCAACATCGATAAATATAACTACTAACAAATTGAGGGCCTTTATGGCTTATTCTCATATTACTCATAAAAATTTCAAATCCTCAGGTCATGATAACCTTGAATCCAGCAGAGCTTCGTTTTTATGTGAAATATGCTGTATCCAAGAAAGAACAAATTGACAAATTTTGGTATTTCTTCATGTATCAAACATATTGAAATAAATGGATAGCCCTCATTCACAAAAAGGAAAGTAGTCTCTACCTCGTACTTGAGTTGACAAATTTAAGATTTTCAATTCATAATTTGGAATTAAAAGGTATATCCAATCTATTTTAAATTTCAATTCGATAAATGTCATTGACTCATTGTCAAATTAAGTGGATTTTGGAAAATAATATTTTCAGTTATTGCTAAACAAATTTGCTTCTTCAAATGATGTAAGCTTTATCTAAAATAAATTAAAACAGGTGCATTCCAAATAAGTAAACAAAACTAAATGGTGTAATTCAAATAATTTGAAATTATTATTATTTGAATGTAATTTTCTTTCTTTTTTTTTTTGGTAAGGTAAGGAGTATATTGACTTTCAACCAAACGCAACTATATAGCAAAAGAAGCTCAGCTCCAACAAAACTTGCACTCTAGATGACACACAAGTCATCACGAGTGGAAGGGTGCCGAGAGAAAAGAAATGAAGGGAAGACCAAAACAATGGTCACCCTTGAAACAACTATACAACGAAGGGACAAACACCTAGGATGAAAATATAGAGGGATCTAGCCCCCAACTACGCTGAGTCCTCCTATTCCTTGGTGTGTTCGCAACCTGGCTCAACGTAGAAGCCTTGTCCTTGATGACTTTGATGAGAAGATTCTTCAAGGCAGGCACAAAAAGGGCATGCCTCCGGAAGAAGATATTGTTCCTTGTCTTCCAAATAAGGTGATAGAGAGCACCAAAAGCAAACTGAGCAATGCATTACGAGAAGTCATTGCCAGAAATATATTTAATGGTCCAATGCAAGTTTTCCGCCTAGGACCTATTTTGCCAAGTGAGATTGCATCTCACAACCCAAAACAAAGCAAGAGTGGAAGTAGTAAGGCAACCGAAAAAAAAAAAAAAGTGATCAATAGAATCGGGTTTAAGATTGCAGAAAGCACATGAACCCTCCACTATTCTGCCATTAGATAATAGAAAAACTTGAGTGGGTAGTCGGTTTTTAGTGATGAGCCAAAGGTGAAACTGGTACCGAGGGGAGAGTGTAGCATTCTAGAGAAAAGAGAACCAAGGGACAATATTTCTCTTTGGATGGATTGCTTCCCATGGCGAAGCAATTGAGAAAGCCCCAGATGGATGCTCCAGCCACAAACCGATCAGGGACCTATGAAAGGGCTGGGAGAGGATGCATCCACGAGTCCAGAATGACCTTGGTGGAACGGCCTTGGGGAGAAAAAAGGTCGGCAACCGTAGCATGCCTAGGAAGACGAGAACGATAGATGAAAGCATTTGGGAAGAAACAGTTCAAAGGACCCCGAGGGTGCCAGGGGTCAAACCAAAGGGAAACCGTAAGACCGTCTCGAACCCACCAAGTCAACAGCTCTTGAAAAGCCTTCCTAAGATCAAGGAGTTTCCTCCATGCCCAAGAACAAAAGGTTGGCTTGGCAACAACCCAGAAGTTCTTCTTCTTTAAGTATGTAGCATGTATCCACTTACACCACAAAGATAATCCATATGTGTTTAAGCATTGCGGCAAAGTTGCAATCCCTAAGTTTGTGAATACCTAGTCCTCCTTTTTATGGAAGGCAAACATCCTCCCAAGCAACTTTCGCACCCCCGCTACCAAGGCCAAGGCCTTTCCATAGGAATTGTCTAATTATCTGCTCAATATGGTCCAATACAGCTCTAGGTAAGAAAATTTGAATGTAATTTTTAATAGTGGATATTAACTAGAATTTTATTCAAGTAATAAAATTAGTTATCATTCACATTATTTCAATTTAATTTTGAGTTAAATGGATAATTGGTGATTTTATTTATGTAGTTAACTCGAACTTTCCATTTAATACGATATATTTGCTTTTTTGAATAAATTTCAGATTCAATAGATTAATTACATATTTAAAGACACTTTATCTTCTTTTTCTTTTTTTCAAATATAAAATCAACGACGTAAGTCAAAAGAAGATAGGTTTTTAGGAAGGATAATAGAAATGTATTTCAACATTTTTTTATATTTTATTGACGAATATACTAAAGAATAATACACTTGCTTCTCATCCATTCTTAAGTTTAAATTCAAATACAATAAATGATAGATACTCGAGGATGATAAATCATAACACTAATACTAATTAGAGAGTGAAGTACACTCCAAGTGCCAAAACTTGACACGGAGGGACACTTAAGTGCCAAAAGTTAAAAAAGTAACACTTAAGTGCCAGAATCGAAGCAAAATAGATCACTTAAGTGTCGATCTAGCCAAAATGCTAACATGGCAATTTTATGGCGAAGTAAGTGCAAAACAGCGTTATTTTGCACGCTGACATGGCTAGACAACGTAAAAATGTCGTTTTTGTGGTGACATGGTAAAAAATTAATATAAAAACTAATTAAATTAACTTTAAAACTAAATTTATTTAAAACATTTAAAAATAAAAATTATTTAAAAAATTAATTATAAAAAAGGAGGCAAACGGCGAGGGCCGAGTCCTCGCCGCCGTCACCGCAGCCTCCCCGCCGTCGCCGGGAAGGGCCAATGATGGAGGGGGGAGGGTTGGCCGGGGTTCTTGGGCCCTGGCCAAGGGTTGCAACCAGGCCGACCAGCGGCAAGGGTCCACAAGCCCTCGCCCTAGATCTAGGCGAGGGTCGCGGCCCTCGCCCAAATCCGGCAAGGCTCGATGGCCCTCGCCCGGCTGGGCTAAGGGCCGTCGCCTGTTAGGGTTGACCCTCAGCGGGCAACAACCCTTGGCCCGGCCGGGTGAGGGCTTGTGGGCCCTCACCGCCGGTCGGCTGGGGTCGCCAACCCCTAGCTAAGGCCTGGTGACCCTAATTGACCCCCTCCATTGCAGGCCTTCGGCGGTGGCGGGGAGGCAGCGGTGAGGGCTCGGCCCTCGGCCCGCCCCCTTCCTCTCTTTTTTTTCTAAAAAAAATATTAAATTTTGAAGTTTTAGTTTTTAATATTTTTTATTTTTAAATGTTATAAATAAATTTAGTTTTAAATTTAATTCAGTTAATTTTTATATTAATCTTTTGCAACGTCAGCACCAAAACGTTGTTGTTTTTGTATTGTCTAGCCACGTTAGTGTGCAAAACGACACCATTTTGCATTTACTTTGCCGAAAAATTGTCATGTCAACATTTTGGCCGAATTTTGGTCAGATTGGCATTGAAGTGTCACTTTCCTAACTTTTGGCAATTAAGTGTCCCTCTGTGCCAAGTTTTGGCACTTGGGGTGTACTTATACCACTAATTGGAGGAATAGGGCCATGTGGCACTATTATGCCATATGGTTTGCACATTGCAATCATAGAGATAAAATTTGCCATGTAGCGATCATAGAAGCTTGTATTCTCTTAGCCCTAGCTTCATCTATAGATATAAGATGAACAAATATTAATACATGTAATCACATATTCCTTTTCATAAGCTTTTATGAAATTTAGAACACCATTGAACTTTTAGTGGAAAGTAATTTAGTTTTTTTTTCCCATGTAAGCTGTTTTAAAAGCTAAAACAAACGGGCCAAGTTTGCAAGAGAGCATGACAAGGGTCCATATTACCAGATGTCTAGAAATACTTACATTAGAAGCTATGCTTTGGTGATTTTTTCGTTATTACATTTTCTTGGTGCAAGTCTCAATCAGGTTACAATTTCTTTTTCTTTTTTTATTGGGCTACATCAAAATAAAGTACATTAATTTTTCAAACAGCTGAAGCATAGTGTTATTTTGCTTAAGACAACATAAACTATTTTGGTCTTCCTCCAATTGCTAAGTCACAAATAGATTCAAACTGTCCGTGAATGGCAAAACTCCATATCTAATTCCTGATAAAGCAATGACCACAAAGACCACATGACTCCATATGAAGTTTAGATTGCACATCAACTAAACAATGACAATGAAATTAAGTAGTTTCTTCCTGATTCCTTCAAGCTTAGTCAATGCATTGCTGATGTCCATTCGTTCCCTTGGAGACTGAGAAGAGCAAGCGACTCCTATTTTGATGATTGAAGCCAAACAGTCCTGAATATTGCTCCAGCTTTTGGCCTTGGCCTCCAAAGAGATTCTTTGTCTCTTATTCGACTCCTCGATTTCCTGAAGCAAAACAGGATCGATTGCCTTCTCCACTTGGTCTGCCAAAGCTTCCTTTCCAAAGTGATGAAGGTCCAACCCATTTTCAAGCATGTCATCGGTTGGCCTCTTCCCTGTGAACATCTCTAAAATGAGGACCCCGAAGCTATACACATCTCCTTGTGTGGATATCACACTTCCCCTGCTGTACTCTACAACAATAAACAGAGCATAGTGATGCAAGGTGAATAATTGATGTTGAAATGTCATGTTAGTGATGTTTCACGTGCCTTTTCGGCACGTGTTCTTATAAAGAGATAAACTAAAAAGCCTAGCTTATGTGTAATTACCTGGAGCTATGTAGCCGAAAGATCCTTTTAATCCGATAGAGCTTGATTGATTGTCTAATAACTTATGCATTGCTTCTGGGAGGAACCTAGCAAGCCCGAAATCGCCTAAATGTCCAACTTTTTCATTGTTGAGAAGGACATTGCTTGGCTTTAGATCACAATGAACTATTGGCATTTCACAGTGATGATGGAGATAATCTAGTGCACAAGCAACATCAATGGAAATGTTCACTCTCTCAAGTAGACTCAACTTGCTTCTCTCCATATATTGTAATGTAGTTGGGTGCAACCATTCATCTAAGCTTCCGTTCGACATGAATTCATAGACTAGTGCCTTGAAATCATTTCCATAAAAATCAAACCCAGAACATGCTGTGAGTACCTTCACGAGATTACGGTGTCGGATTCTTCTCAAGATCTTGCACTCAGCTACGAAACTTTCGGAAGCTCCATGACATGTAAGGTCGAGAATTTTGATGGCCACAATCAATTGAGTTTGATCAAGAAGCCCTCTGTACACAGACCCAAAATTGCCCACGCCAAGCAAATTAGTGGAGGAGAATCCACATGTTGCTTTTAGTAGACTATGATAAGAAACATGCAAAAGCCCATCTTCAAAAGAGCTAGAAGCAAATGCTTTCTTATTGGGTCTAAACCAGAAGAAGTATAATAGAGACAGTATGCTGGCTACTCCTGCAAGAGCAGAGACTATGGATATCAGAACTTTAGCTGGTCCTCTTATTCTTCTCCATTTTGACTCTTCGTAATCACATTTCGGTAGTTGAAAATCTAGCAAACCCCCACAAAGCTTCTTGTTTCCAACAATTGAAGTTGAGATGGCACTTTTGAAAATTCCTCCTATAGGCAATGCACCCTCAAAATCATTGTAAGATAGGCTCAAATTTGTCAGATTTAGTGACGCTAGATATTTTGGGATTTGGCCGGACAATCGGTTGTTCGAAACATTCAAAACTTGAAGGCCTCTCATGGAACTCATAGATGATGGCAGGGGTCCTTCAAAAAAGTTATCCTGTACATATAGGCATTCCATGGATGTACAACTGCCGATACTACTTGGGATACGTTGAGATAATTTGTTCCCGTTAAGACTTAATTCGCCAAGATTTCGCAAATTTCCAACTTCTCTTGGAAGGGAGCCTGTAAGACTATTTTGAGACAAGTTAAGATAAATCGACAAGGATGAGAGGCTCACAACTTTTGGGGGAATGTTACCATTGAGGTCGTTGCTTGAAAGGTCCAAGAGAAGTAGATTCTGGCAATTTCCTAAAGACGATGGTATCGAGCCCTGGAAATTATTGCCATTCAAGTACAATTCGATTAACATCCTTAAATTCCCGATAGATTTTGGTATCTGCCCCAAGAAATTATTATGGGAGAAAACCATAACCTTCATTTTGTTCAACTTTCCTATCTCAGAAGGAATGTTCCCAGAGATGTTATTGTGTTCCAGGTGCATGATCTCCAAATTGATGAGATTTCCAATTCCAGAAGGTAAGGCTCCAGAAATATAATTGTGATATAACCATAACTCACAAAGGGTGGTAGAGAGGTTACCGATACAGTCGGGGATTGGTCCTCCAAAAGCATTGTCCACTAAAACAATCATCCTTAAGTTTGTGGAATTGGTGAAAGAGCAGAGGAAGTCCAAATCATCAGATTGCCCACTTCCAAAGTTGTTCGTGTCGATAATAAACTTAGAGAGTCCTCTCATATTTGAGAAAGAAGGAACTTTCCCAGTAAAGTTGTTGGAACTGATTTGGAATAGATTGAGATTAGAGACATTGGATATTGACTCAGGAATGTGTCCAGTGAGGTGGTTGTCATTCCAAAAAATTCTCTTGAGATTTGGAAGAGTGAAGCCTAAATCATTGGGTAAGCCCCCTTTTAATTGGTTCCCAGCCACGTCAAACACTATCATGGTGGATAGATTAAAAATTGAGATAGGAATTGTACCAACAAAATTATTCCAGCCGAGATAGAGATGGCTCAGATTTCTCAGTTGGCCGAGAATCTCCGGAATCGTACCAGTGAGGAAGTTTGACCATACTGAGAACTTTTGAAGAGAGGATAAGTTTCCAACCGACGGCGAAATGTTTCCCATCAAGCTATTTTTGTGAAGTACAAGTTGTTGGAGCTTGGACAAGAAGCTAAGTTCTGTAGGCAAATTTCCTTCAAGCATGTTGTAGCTTAAGTCAAGAACAAGCAAATTAGAGCAATGGGAGATATTCGAAGAAATTTGCCCACTAAAAGAGTTGTTATTGAGGAACAACTTCTGCAGCCGAAATAAGCGACCAAATTGCGAGGGAATTTCGGAGTGGAAACTATTGTTTTGTAGATGGACTTCCCTAAGAAAGCTCAAGTTACCAATGTGGGGCGGCACAGACCCAATCAAGTTCTCGGAGCTGAGGTTCAATCTGGTGACTCTACGGTGTCTATGGCCACATGTGACACCGTACCATTTGCAGATGTGGCTAGTATCATTCCACGAACTCAAAACCCAGCCAGGATAAGCTATTCGGGTCTTGAATTCCAATAGAGCCAGCCGATCAATCTCGTGCCCGCCGACTTCTAAGAAAGGCAAGACACTCCCTAATAGGAGAATCATAGTAGTTAAGCATGAGAATGACCTGAGTAAAACTCGATCTCCATGGGGAAGGTCCATGAGGATTTGCAACAAAGCTTTCTCAGCTCAAGTCTTTTTTGGTTTTCTTGCGATGTTGTTCCATAGTAATTCCGAATATATAATTGGGGGCAATGTATTTTCCCATACTAAGTCATGCTAATGTCATCAATGTAAGAATGGTATGACAGATCTTTTTGCGGTCCTCTCAAGTCGAAAAAATTACAAGGCCGTGATAAGCATGGTACCTAACTACGTATTGATAGTCAATAAAGCTGAAACTTCGTGGGGCCCTTGATTTGTCCATTGTCAAATGTGTCTTTCCAATCCCTGAATTATCGGGTCATTAAGTAAAATGGACGACTTCAGTCTATTCTGCACATCTAAGATCTTGACTTTCCGTACTCAATACCAGACGCTATTGACCGTACATTGAGTAGGACTATTTCACAATTTATAATCAACTTTACTTCCATTTGTCAATTATAATGTATATTTTTGCCCTGAATTATACATTTATGATGTCCCATTATATTTGGTTGGAATATCATTTGTTATTATTAAATTTGAAAATAGTTTTATACATCAAAGAGCAAAATCTCTACTATGGTGACGAAGAATTTATTTCAATATTTTATTTTTTAAACCCATGTGGGACTACAGACGAGAAACTACAAATAAAAAAAATGTGGAACTGGCATTTAACTTATTATATTAATATTTAAATTCAATTTCGTATCTTGAATACTTATAGTTGAATTAGTAATTAATAGCGACAAAATCCACCTTGTTATAGTATGATCTTTAATATTTTAATAAATCACATTATTATATAACAATGATAGGAATTATAAAAACTAGGCATATATTTAATCCTAGTGGTATATAGCTAGTCACTAAAGTAGTTGTAGTTGGCAGATGACATTTAATTGAATAAGTGTGATAGTTCAAGTCAAGTAAACGCTCCTTCTTCTCCTTCTTCTTCTTTTGACAAGATGTAACCGAGACACAGTTCACATGAGAAAAGTTGTGGGAGCATCTTACTTCCTTGAAATCAAGGAATTACAAAAAAAAAAAAAAGCCCAATTATGGAAAGTCATAATACCATATTTTAGGTAATTATTAGACACAGCATATGTCCTTATTTGATCTGAATAATTACGTGCTAGTACCTAACGAATGAAGATTATCCTTTCGTATTGAAAATCTGTGGGCAAATGTTCAGTGTTGTACTTTTCAAAAGACAAAAGCAAAAGTAGAGAAAGTATATTTTCCCAAAAGCAAAAACAAAAGTTGAGAGAAAATGACAAAGAAGGTGTGAATCAGAAGTTTTGTAAAGCAAAAAGTAGGGAAATTATACTTTCCCAAAAGCAAGAGCAAAAGTAGAGAGTAAAAGACCATAAAAAGATGGTGGGAATCCAGAGTTGTTCACACGTAAGAAAGCGACTTAGAAACATCGCATCAAAGTGCTCAACTAGCCAACTTTGCCTCCCAAGCCGATCAAATTTCCTCCATGTATAGATCCATTCCATCGTAATTGGATTTACTTCCTTTAATTAACTCAAAATTTTCTTTTTGATGCAATGTAGCTGAAAATAATTTTATTTTTTAGCAATCACCCAAGACAAATTAGAACTAGACAAACAAAAAGTGAATATTAACTATCTTGGGTGTAAAATTGTAATTTGGAAAGGGTAATCAATCAAGAATGTCACCAGAAGGCAATGTGATTGGGTGACGTGGGACAAAGAGGGACTTGAGGGACCTGTGGAATCACTTAGTGTTCTTCATACTAACTATGCATTCTTTAAGCAAAGTCTTCGTCAACAAATTTAAATTTTATATTGGATTAGATTCCTACTGCTCATTATATAGAATTGTACACGTCACTTCTACACTGTAGAATTTTTAACAAGAGAAATACTAAGTTTAATATGCTAAAATTATGTTAATGAGGTTGTAATAATTAAATAGTATGCCAAAAAAATTGAGGATAGAAAGAATACGTAGGTGATCAAAATAGGATAGTGAAAAAATGCAAAAGTTCTTGAATAATGGTTATGATGAAGTTCAAGCACCATTTGGACTTGAAATGTGTTTGTGGTGGTTGAATCGATCAAGGGCTGTAAGAGAGTAGGGGCGAAGTTTTGGGTTACGGCGAATCGATTGTGACTTGACTCAACATGTTGAATAAGGATGGAGATTATTGATAATATGTCTCGAGTTTGAGCTTAAAAAGGGTTCCTAATTTGGGTATTTTTCCTATTTAGGGTTGGTTTCCTATTTGATGATGGTTACCTAGCTTGAGTAGGTTCCCTCTTTTGGTTTGACTATTGTCTCTATATACAAATTGTATTCGTTGTGAAGAGCATCCAAGAGGTGAATTGCTTGTGAATTACACCCTAAAGCAATTAAAGGTTTTGAAGCTAATTAATTTTGTTGTAAGATTTTTGAATTTCTTTGTGAGATTGAGAGATTATTTCATGAGAAATTTTAAGACTAAACATTGTGTGAGCTATTGGATGTAATTAGGGGCTAGGAAACATTAAGAGTATTTGAGTGACTCGAGTATGGTTGTAATCTCTGTAATATCACTAGATTTATATTGAAATTCTTTGTTGCTTTCCTTGTGAACATAGGTCACATCGACCAAATCACGAAAATCTAGTGTCTGATTTATTATCTTGTTCAATTTTACTCTCTAATTGCTTGTTTCCGCAACAAGAGCCCTATCAAAGTATTCTCATGATGTATAGAGATTTTAATAATTTTTGTGAATGGATGTTTCATTTTGATGAAGATTGGGATGTGACTAGAGTAAATTACATTAAATTGAATGCAGTAACTTTCTCGAAAAAAGATTAATATATTCGTTTGGTAGTTTTATCTCTTCCATAACCATATGTAGGTGTGTGCATGGTTCGGGCAGGTGGTTCCCGACCTAGAACCGGTAACCACCCGCTAAGGACCGGTTTCGAAAAATTGGAACCGGGATCCTCCCGTTTGTTGCATGGATCCATGGAACCGATCTTGACGCAAAACAATTTTTGTTTTCAACATAGAATGATCGGGTCTATGGAAGAAGGGGAGGAGGTCTATGGTTGGGTTTTCAACATAGAATGGTCGCGAAACAATTTTCCGCGGCTATGGTAGGTGGCGACCGACGCGAGGGGGCGAACAGCAGTAGCAGAGGAGCAGCGGCAGCAACGTCGACGCTCGGGGAGTAATCGAAATAGTGATAGGATTAGGAGGAACCAAGGAAGAGACAGAGAGAGAGAATCGAAGATGAAGGGAGTGAGGAGATGAGATCCAATCTAGGGCTTCTTTTAGTAATTTTTTTTTTAATATTAAAAAGGTTTGGTCCGGTCCGGGTGGGCAGATCCGCCCATGGAACCACGAACTGGACCGGTACCCACCGGTTCTGAAAAATTGGAACTGGGAACCGGACCGGTTCCCTTAAGAACCGCCGGTTCCCGGCGGTTCCGGTCCGGTTCCGGGCG
Source organism: Eucalyptus caleyi (assembly GCA_014182885.2). Taxonomy (NCBI): domain Eukaryota; kingdom Viridiplantae; phylum Streptophyta; class Magnoliopsida; order Myrtales; family Myrtaceae; genus Eucalyptus; species Eucalyptus caleyi. The sequence continues at coordinate 37,871,668 of CM024472.2, forward strand.
GTCCGGGCGGTTCCCAGGTATTTTGCACACCCCTAACCATATGATATTTTTTTTTTTGGTCAAAAGGAGGATTCCATTCATTTATCAGGATAATACTTAGGAGGCACATAGAAGACTTTCAAGCCTAGTAAATCCCAATTAACTACTGAACAAAGCAAACGCCGGAACACAAATAACAGAGCACAATCTATACCTCAAAGCACCTCTCATCCCTCAAGACTAGATTTGTCACCATAAACACTTGACAGCCAATCACCAAATTTAGTGATGAGCACACGCCAAAAACTCCCACTCCATTGCAACAACTTGTGGTACATGTCTAGTTTCAATGTCCTCATCACCATTGTCGTATAGAGACACCAACGTCAATATGTTCAAAAAACATAGATTAAATATCCATAAGGAACTGCCAAATCTAAACCTAAATTTAAATCGGCAAAGTAAACCCCCGATCCAGATCTAAGTCTAAATCAGGAGAGGAGAGCAGCCTAATCTTGAAGAGTTCATGGAGCCGCATCACAAATATTCTCCTCGATGGCTATCAATTGGACGAATGGCCAAACTGATCTCCACATACAGCCAAAATCAGCCATAGAAACAAACTCCCAAAACAGATGAGCAGAGAAAAGAAAAGACAATCAAAGGAATGAAAAAAAAAAAAAACAAATCAATGCTAAGTAGGTTCTCAGCTTCAAAAACTAAAGCCAAGAGCACGGGGAGCTTAAAAAAGGGAAGAGTTTCTGGAAGATGAAGGGATTTGCTGAGAGAGAGAAGGGAATTTTCACCGGTGGCCATGATCTGTACCACATGAGATCAGAGTGCTGCTTCTTCAACAAGATCTAGATCAGTATCCTTCGTTTGAAACAGTTTTAACGCAATCAATAAGAAAGCAATCTTCTTAGGGGTTGAATTCATTCAATATAAAAAGATATTTAGCGGCACTTCGAATCTTGTTAACAATATTGCAAAAAACCTATTAAAGTGCTCACAACTATATTATATTCGGTGAGAAACTAGTATAATTCGGTATTCAATATTCAATTATTATTTTAACATATTTTATGTTAATTTAACTTGACAATCGCGTGAAACTTTTAGCCAGACTTAATTATTGCAAGACTCACAATTAGTCGGGTTCGTTATTTGACTGAATTGGATAGACTCTGAAGCAGCGCCTGTGAGAGGGAGAATTCACACAAGACTAGTCACCATCTATTTCTCCAGAACCTAACCAACAAGATAATGCTTAACAACCAAAAGCAGACAAGTTAACAATTGCTGACAACCCCTACACTCACAGCATGTTACGATAGAACTGGAAGATAGGACAGCCTACGGGTGAGTATCGGTCTAAGGGACCTTAGACTGACCCTGGACCGACCCAACCCTTCCAGTCCCGATCTTGTTCCCAAAGAGATCGGGTCGATCTTTAGTCCTAGGATTCCTAGACCAGCACTATGTGGGTTGGTCATCGATCTTAAGAGTTCAGGGTTGGTCCAACCGAAATAAACCTTGACTCTATATATATATTTAATATATTATTTATAATTTTTTTATATAGATAAAACCCTAAAATAAATGGCATCAACAGCATTAAACAGCTCCTTAGTGAGGAATTCAAGTAATTTTATACTGTTCTTTAATAACTTATATTTTTAATATTTTTACAGCATCAACAATCATAATTTACAAATAAGGAAAATGCTTTTGTGAGGAATTCTCATAGCGTCCAAAAAGGCATAAACAACTCCTCATGATATCCTCTTCTAGTACTTGTTTTCTTCTGTCTTATTTGTCCTCTTAGTCTTCAATTTGCCAAAATTGAAAGAAATAACTTCTTCGCTCGCCACTCAAAACTCGCCTCGCTCACTTTAGGTCACTCGTGCCGCTCGCCACTCGATGGTCACCTAGCTTGTTGCTCCTCACTTGATGTTCGATGCTCACCCCACTTGACGTTCACCACTTGCCTCTCTTAGCTGACCTCGCTTGTCACCGAACCCATTAAGTTGGTCTGGTCCTTGGTCGCCTTTTCAGGGAGTACAAAAAATGAAATTAAAAAATTATCGACTAGTCCCGAGTTGACTCTGGCACCAGACCGAATCCATTGAGTCAGTTCAGTCCTCGGTCGCCTTTTCAAGGAGTACAAAAATGAAATAAAAAAATTATTGATTGGTCTCGAATTGACCCTAGAACTAGAGCGAACCCACTGGGTCGGTCTGGTCCTCAATCCCAAGCTCAGTAGGGTTAGTCCTCAATCACAAAAATTGAAAACTAGCACCGTGCGGGTTGGTCCTAGGGTTAGGGGGTGGACCGGCCCAATCCAAACCATGCTCACCCTTAGGGTGGCCCTAGGCAAAGACAAGATCATAGAGACAAGTCAGTTGTCAAGATTCTTAAAAAGTAATCTAACACATGTTTGAACGAATTTAATACGTACAAAATTGTTTGTTTCTGCAAAATAAAGTTAAATAAATGATCCTACTTCTCTTTCTTCTTATTTTGACCAGGCTTAATCGAGACAGTTCACATTAAAAAAGTCGTGGGAACGTGAATTTGTTTCGTCTATCCAACATTTCGTTTGTTCTTATTTCCCTAGAATAAGAAATTATAAGCAAAGACTCAATTAGGTAAAGTCATAATATAGGATTTTAGTAAATTATTAGACACACATCACGTGTCTTTACTTGATTGGATTGATTACATGCCCATGCCTAATAGGTGAAGATGATCCTAATTCGAGGGAGGGTGTTCGACATCATACTTACCAAAAGTATAGACAAAGAACATAAAAAGGAGGGAATGCGAAGCCGTTCACATGTAAGAAAGTGACTTCGGCGCATGGCATCCAGGGACAGGGCAAGCCAACTTTGCCTCCCAACCAAATTTCCACCACGTATAGGCCCATTCATTCGTAATTGGATTTCCTTCCTCTAATTAATTCCAAATTATGCTTTAATTGATAGTGACTCCCATGCAAAAGAAAATGAAAAAAGTAGTGTTAGGGTCATCAGATCTTTTTGATGTGATGTAACTAAAAATAATTTATTTGATTTAGCGATCACCTAAGACCAATTAGAACTAGACAAACAAAACAATGAACTTTACACCATCATGGGAATAAGACTGTAGTTAGGAAATAATTAAGATTCGTGCTGCACGACATGATCTTTATCAAAGGAGAAACAAACAAGAATGTCATGAAAAGGTAATGTGTTTGGGTGACGTGGGACAAAGAGAGACACGTGGAATTACTTTATGTCCTTCATACTATGTATTCTTTAAGCAATGTCTTCATCAACAAATTTGAAACTTAAAATGGATTAGACTCCTATGAGTCGTGATATAGAGTTGTCAATATCACCCATAGACCGTAAAATTTGTAAGAAGAAAATACTAATTAGGTGTAAAATGCTAAAATTTTACTTGTATGTTCATAGTATTTAAATGGTATGCCAAAAAATTTGAGGACAGAAAGAATAATTAGATGATGAGAATATAACAGTGAAAAATGCAAAAGTAATTGAATAACATGTGTCGGTTCCAATTAGTTACATTTGGAGCTGAAGAAATTTTAATTAGAAAAACTATATAAATTCAATGATTTGATGAGACAAAACTTAAAGTTTAGAAGATTAGATTGGAAAAGAATGTTCAAACTTAGGGATAAAATGTATCTTTTACCATTTCAGTGAAGCGTACAGGGAATATGAGACAAGTTGGCTTACCCTTCAAATAAGTACACAACGTGAAACAAGTTGAATTACAGGGACAAACCGAGATCACGCTACTTTGCCAATAACATGCATGAGCATGAACTCAAAGAAGAGATAGACAGAGAAATTAGCATGATTTTCCAAGACCACTTTATGCATGTAAGAAGCTGTATTCAGTGAACTGCATCAGTCACTCTTCTTTCGCATGTTATATACTAGGTAATGTTATAGGTTACCATGTTCAATGTACTTCCCCCTAAAGCACAAAAGAAGAAACATGATTAACATTGCTTGAGAAAGTTGTTTTGTAGAGTTAATACGATATATTATGCCAATCACATATTAAGAGATAATGTGATTCATATTGGATCCAACTGGAAAACAAAAGTTTTCACACGGTTTTTGCATATTATGATTAAGTCTGTCCATCAAGTCATCCAAAGGATATTCAAACATTTTTTTTTCTGGATTCCAAAATGATTATGAAATTATGAAACATCTATTTAAGAAGTTCCTTGACATTAGAAATCAAGTTATGCATGTGACTAGCTCTGAGATTAAAGGAATGAGTATATAAATAAAGTTGCACTGATTAATAGAAAATTGACGTAATGTATTGTCAAGCTCTACTCGAAAATTATCCAATGTTTTGGTAAAGTTCCTCTAATAGATTATGCCAATCACCTATTAAGAGATCATGTGATTAACATTGTGTAACACCCTCGATACCGACCCCGTGAGGATCGGCCAATGGTCCATGGGTCCTGAATGGATTGACCATGGACCATTGGCCATAGGTAAGGAATCAAGAATCAGTCATGGTCTAATCAACCGATCGAGCACAAACTGGCCGAGGTGTTGGCCATGAATAGTCTATCGACTATATAGGTGGGATTGGATCACCAGCTCATAAGATGACTTTTGGATCACGAGAATTGGTCATGGAATGATTTTGGATTGGCGGATGGTCACAACCGGTCATAGCACCCGGTCACGGGTGATTCTACCTGGCTATGCATTGATACCTGAACAATTCGACATGATCAAATGCGATCATCTTCCAACCAAAAAGGTATCATTCCCTACTCAATTCTTAGTAATTGGAAAGGATTCTTGAATTGATGATGTCCGATTGTGGATCGATAATGCACCGGCCATGAATCATACGAATGGATCAGGTGCTGATCGGAATGAGCCTCGGGATAGACCCGGCTATTCTGTCATAAATTATAAGGTCCATGAGTGCTTTGGCTTAGTGTTAGGCCATGGATAGCCTTATGATTGACCTTGAATCGACAGAAGGACCAGGGACCAAAAATAAGGAAATTGGTTGCGACAGCATTGGCGATAAGCTAGAGACCAGCCAAGGGGTAGTCCTGGACTTGGACGAGCATGACCATGCTGACCGCAAGGCTGGCTGAGGTGCTGACCAATGAGCTGACCCTTTAGGTCGAGCAACCCTCCAAGGGGATGGTTTGGGCAAACGTGGAGTACGGTGACCGAACCTTGGTTGTACATGATTCAATTTTTCGACGTATACCTAATGATCCCTTCTCCGGCCTTGGAACCAACTTGGATGATAGAATTCTCTAGATCGCCTTCTTGAGGAAGAAAATGACAAAGTGAAGAAAATTCTAGAACCCCCTCATTAAATGAAAGGGTGATGTGTCCTTTGAAAAATCAAACATCATGATGGTGGTCAAAAATATCTTGGATGTTCTTGAGAAAGGCGGCACACACATGGACCAATCGTAGAATGATAGAAAGACCCTCATTAATGACCAAAGAATCTAGATACCGAGTTGGCAACCTAGACTACCATCATCATTAAACTTCATTAAATGCTCATTAAATGCGGGGTATAGGTGGACCAATGGAAGAGCGAAAAGCGGCCCATCGTCGATGACGCCTACGAGCTAGATCAACAAGCAAGGCCTTTTAGCCATCCAACTCGTTCTCTAGGCCGCAATTATTGGACAACTAAGCTTGCCACCTAAGCATTTTAGGCGGCCCACTTGGAAAATTTGCAATGAACCACTTGGCTTGGTAATGATGACACCAAGTAGTATAAATAGGAGGAGCCCTTCTCATTTTTCTCACCTTGCCATCCATCTCCTCCCTTCCTCTCCTCTTGAACGCCTACCCTTCTCCCCCTTTTCCTCTCTCGGCCTTGCTTCCTCAATCCACCAAGCTATCTAGGTTGGTTCTCAAATTTGCCAAGGTGAGTAAGGTTCCTCTTTCTCCTCTTAGAAGATAGATTTCGTTGTTGAGGCTAGCTGAGTGCTCACCCGTCAAGCTGTGGGTGGTGTGTAAAGTCTTTTGTTTGGTTTTACTCGCAATTGTGTTTGGCCATGTGCTTGTGTCATGTACATCCAGAAATGAAGCCGAGGTTCACTTGGATTGAGTTCATCGCAAGGTAAGGTTGTCCAAACCATAAGGCCTTGAATCGGCATAAATAGTGCATTGGTTCCGAATCTCGCTTAGTGCGGGGATCGCCTAAGGCCACAAGGTCCTAGGTCGACATTGAAGTGTGACGATTCTAAACCTTGATTAGTATAGGAATCGCCCAAACCCACGGGATCTTGGTAAGGCACAAAAGGGTGTCGATTCTTGGGTTCGATTTTGAGCGGAGACCTTGCACTTGATGTTGAATCAAACCAAGAGCCAAGGATCATTCACGGCATGTGGTATGTTCACATTGGGTCAAACCAAGGTCCCTCAAGCTTAGGATCTTCACCTAAGCGAGGTGTGCCCAAGCCTCATGGTCACAGATCGGCATTGAGGCGTGCCATTTCCATGCCTTGTTCGATGCGGGGATTGACGCTAAGTGATCGGTTCAAGTTACAGACCAAGCATCATTCCTGGCATGTTTATTAGAGTGCTACAAGAACTCATGGCACACACGACCGAATGAGCACACCTTCGAGCCATACATATGTTGACTAAGAGAAGAGATAAGAACCGACTTGTGTGATGCACTTGTGTGTGTGCACTCAAAGAGGAAAAAGTGCTCATTGTCACATAGCATAAACAGTGATGCCTCATTCATTGAACGAGATGCTATGGTTGAGCTAGGAAGCCCCTGAAAGTATGGGAAGCCCCTAAGAGTATGGGATGCCTAGCCTGTGGTTGGATGCCCAGCTTACAGCTGGAAACCCCTAAAAGTATGGGAAGAACCGTTGATACGATTAATGAACTTATTGTACATGTTACCATGTGCTTGATAAGCTTATTTAGTGAAATAGCTTATTTTGTAAGTTGAAAATATATCACATACAGATAGTCGAGAGGTGGCAATAGACTTGCAATTGATCTGTGATTGACACTATTTGCGAGTGCTAGGCTTTGATGATGAGATGTTTTCCTAGTAGAGAACTAGGAATTTTACTTACTAAGTTTCCCTGAAACTCACTCCCTTATCTTTTATCTTGTAGGCATGGAAGTCTCATGTCAGTGCTGGGAGGTATAGTCATGCTAGAGGAGATAGGAATTCCCTTGGTCTATTTGGAAAACTTATGGTGTGATACACAAAGAAAAGAAGGCCGTAGAGAAATAGGCTTGTAAAAGTACTATTATAATATAAATTTGTGTGTGCTATGTGATGTATGTCCCAATCTTCTCGCTATTGTTTGGCTGGGGAGTTATTTGTTCATGTTTCCGCATGTGCATAAATAAGAGATAAAAAGAATCAGGACGACGACAAGCCTATGACGTTGCAAAAATAACCCTTGTCACTCATGACCTTAGAGCTGGAGTTGGGGTTGTTGCAATTTTTGGTATCAGAACGGGCTTATTATCGAGAGTCATAAGGTGCACTAGGAGTCATGGGATTGTTATCTAGGAAAACATATGTGCATGCGATTGTTTGCTTGATTGATATCTTGTGTGATAGTAGCTCATGACTACTAACCTTTTATGGTGTTGTGGAAAGGTTTTCCTAGAGTTCCTATATTTGTCCTATTAGTAGATAATATGAGTGCTCGGGATTAGATGACTTTGAAAGGAAAGTCGAAAGATGACCCCCAACTAAATGGAATTTTGCAAGCTCTTACAACCATTGAAAGCCCGATGGATTAGCAGGCTCAATAATAAGTAGCCTCTACTTCTATTAATGCCTCTACAAGTGGAAATGGAAATGGAAATGGTGAATGCCCTATACAAGGACCGGTTGAACAGTTCTTAAAGCTGCAACTCTCAAGGTTTTTCGGGAGAGGAGATCCCAAAGAAGTTGAAATCAAAGTGGCATAGTGAAAGTAGGGTGAAGCTGAAGTTTCCAACAAAGTATTGGCATGGCTCCAATTGAGGCACTATATGGTCAAGCTTGTAGAACTCCAGTCCGTTGGAATGAGGTCGGGGAAAGAATCTCGCTAGTCCTAAGTTGGTGCAACTTACTACCGAGGTAGTGCAAGCAATTAGAAAGAGACTTAGAGCCGCCTAGAGTAGGAAAAGAGTTATGCAGACAAGAAACGAAAGTATCTAGAATTCTAAGTAGGAGACCATGTGTTTCTCAAGGTGTCTCCATTGAAATGTATGTCTCATTTTGGTGAGAAAGGTAAGTTAAGTCCATGGTACATATGACCCTTTAAAATCCTAGAAAGGTTAAAGAATATGGCATATCGGTTGGCTTTGCCACCGAAACTTGCTTAGTTACACGATGTATTCCATGTGTCTATGTTAATAAAGTATGGGCCAGATCCGGCACATGTGCTCAACTTCAAAGAGATCGAGGTAGATGACCAAGGGTCGTATATTGAGGAGCCAATGCGAATCGTGGACAGATGTGAGCAAGTAATTAGAAATAGGGCTATTCCCTTAGTCAAGGGTGCGACATCCTAGATTTTTCACTTATGCTTTCAATTAAATTAATCGGGCATCTCATTAACACACCTAAAGGGTTGTTCTCAGAGCTGATCACTTTCGAGATAACTAGACTATCTAAGGAAGTCGTTAAGGAATTTTAAGGCAATAGACTTGAGAATTCGACCAGGAATCGGCTATTCAATTGTGCTCATCTTTAGAGGTCATTACGGCACAATTAAAAATCAACTAGAATCGGAGATAGGTCGATTCAACTGAGATGTGTGGCTAATCGTGGGTGACTCCACTAAATTAGAAAATTCTTGTCGGCCGACACTGGATTGATTTTTCGATCATTTTGGTACCCTGTGTCTGTATTTGAATCATCGAGATTTTCACAACAATCAAGAGTCGCCACTGTGTCAAATGGGTTCATTGTGGCTCGAAAAAAATCGACCACAGGTCATTTGCACTAAAAATTTATGAAACCTACCCGGTAGCCTAGGTCACGCTAAAATTGCATCGAATTGAAATTAACCGCGAATTTAAGTCCGATTTTAGAAATTGAAAGTTTTGTTATGTCACGAGTCATTTTAGGTTCATCGACTCGGTCTAAGAGGATTTTTCTACAAATCGAGACTTTTTGGGAAAAAGTCAAGGTAGTGCCGATTTTGTCTAGATAATGTCAAGGATCAATTTTGATTGCAAAATTGGGAAGCAAGATGGTTCAATTGGTGAAGAAAAATACCAATTTGATTATTGGTTTGATGATTGAATTTTAAGGAGCCAAATTGGATGGATTCAAAGAGCAATTAAGGTCCAATTGATGGAAAATCCTTGCAAATTCGTAGCCCCTCCTTGCCATGACTTATGGACCACTTCAAATGAGCTCCTAGAAGGGAATGGTGGCTGATTTGTGGCCATGGAAGATATCAACCAAGTTGGACTTGGTCAAGGGGTCATAGAAGATGAAGTTGAACCAAAGTGACCCCCATCCAACCAAGCTTGCCCCCTCTCCCTCCTCAGCCACCGCCGACACCCCATTCCCCCTCCTCCCTTGTTGCTTGACACCCCAACAAACTAGAGAGACCACCGGAGCAACCCCCACTTGTCGTACACTGCCATTGGCCGTGTGTGCCCTGCGCCATTCAGCCGCACCTCCGCCTCCCTCTCACCTTCGTCTTAGCCCAACAGAGTCTCGGAGTCCTTTCCCGTGGCTATCGGACCTTCTGGCACCGCCAAACCGCTACCGTGTCGCTGCTATGAGGCCCGTTGAATGTTGCTGCAGCTCCACCGATCTTGCCTCACCAAACCAACCCTGTTTTCTCTCTTTTTCAGCCAAGAACATAACTCGAAATAGTGGGTTTCTAGCACAACCTCGGGCCCATTTTGGAGGTGTTCCCAGCCCCGAAAGCTAGGCTTGTCTTGGAGAGAAGTGAGCCCCATCGCATCCCCATCGATTTGCACCAACCGAATCGCCGATCAAATGAGTTTAACTCACTAATCATCACTTAGTAGCTTAATGATGCTTAAGGTCTGATTAGTTTAAGTTAAGCATGGTTTAGGTAGATAGTTAGGTTAGATTGGTTAATTTAATTATTTACCGATGCATGTTAGGTTGATAGTTAGTACAATTAGGGCCTACACAAGCTCTAGTATTTATCTAGAGTGATTCAAAAAAAAATTGGGTCCGTCTCAGCACTTAATTAGGCTATCCCGAGCCTAAGTCACATTATTGACATTTATTTAATATGTTCTATAATTATTTATTTATTTATTTTCTGGAAATTAGACCATGATAGTCGGTGATCGGAATTTCGTGCCGATTGCACTGATGCTCTCTGTTTATTTAATTGAATAACAGATTGTGCAAATTGATTTTGATTAGTGTTTGTGGGTAATTAATTCCAAAAATGGATAATTTTGGTAATTAATTGGAGAATTACCAGGCGTCGATCTACAGCGCCAAAAATCTATTTTGGGACTGCTAAAATCAGTGGGAGGTTCAACAGTGAAAACCTTGTATTTTGGCTAAGGCCGGTTGTGTACCCACACATGTATATTTTTATTGGGCATGATAAAAATGGTAAATTGATTGTACGATCGGAATAGTATACTATAACGGCTCGATGGCTCTACATGTCATCTTGGAGAAAGAATGGTATGCTATAACGGCTCAATGACTCTTTATGTCTTCTTGGAGAAAGAACGTTTTGCTATAGCAGCTCGATGGCTTTGTATGTCATCTAGAGAAAGAACAGTATACTATATTAACTCGATGACTCGTATGTCATATTAGAGAATGAACAGTATACTATTTATCAGCCTTTGGGGCAAGCTATTATCTATATATCACCTAGAGTGAGCAATCTTGGATTTTGATCGAACTCATAAATAGTATGGACTGAGCTGACCGGGAGAAGATCGTGATGACATGTAATCAACCGAGTCGATTGATCGGTGGTTCGATTTGTTTGATTGGATGATGTGATTATCAGTAATTATGAATTTAACTTACTAGCAGAAAGGAAACTGAGGCCAAGGTCAGTCCTTTGTCCCGTGTGGTGCTTAGGCAGCCCGTAGGGCGTACTTGCTTCCTAGTCGGGTCTTAAGGGGTAGAACTCACTGAGATGTCGTCTCACCTCATTGTGGGACAACATTTCAAGTCCATAAATGGCAGCACCTCCAGCTCCTCCCGAGCATTTTAGACAACCGAAGAAATTCACAAATTAGGGTTACCATCTTCTGATACATGGGCCCCTTGAAGGCTTAGAGTATGTATTGGTGAAATCCACCGTTTGGGTTGATGCGAGTGAACTAAACAAGGTGCCCCATCAATACTAGGCCCTGTACCGGAATCTGATATACCTTTGTATGTGATGGAGGTTGCGTTCAGAAAGGGGACAAGAGATCCGAAGGGAGGATCGGTGGTGGATGTGAAGGATCCCAAGCTCGAAGGTGATTATGACTCTCCGAGGTATTCAGTCGTGGGCTCCAGCTTGAGCGAGGCAAAAGGAGAGATCGTCAAGGAGGATGATCTAGAGGAGAATTGAAACCCCCACCCCTGTTTGCAAGAATTGTGTGCTGAATTGGCTTTAAGTAGAACTTGACTTGTTAGTTGTACTGTATGTATTTATATAACTTAGTTGTTATATATGTATATATGTGTGGTTGTTTCTGGTTCAAAGTTTTTAGTCCTACTTTTCTATCCCATTGCTTTTATTGTCTAGGGATTTTATAATTGCTTCCCCATGCGTATTAAAATTAATGGGTCGGTGATGCGTCCTGGAATGTTGCTAGTTAATCGACCAGTAAGAGATGGGCGAGCACTCAAGGATTGGGGCGTGACATCCCTGTTAAGTGGTATCAAAGCAATGGTTAAAAATTAGAGTGATAAGGTGTGATGGTTCATGGGATAATGGTAAGAAAGATCTTTAAATTCATGCTTGTGCATGTCTGTGGTAGTTGTTTGGTAGAATTGCTTGTCGTTTAGATCACTTTGTTTCTAATTCGGTGTGGAATTGGAAGCAGGCTTTAGTAGATAAAGCTGAGCCATGAGTGATCAGGAGCGGCGAACTCCTAGCAAGAGGATTGTTAGGGCCATGACTCTGGGTAAGACGCTGACTAGGGTTGGTACCTGAGGAGGTCGAGGTTAAGCACCAGCTCAGGCTAGGGTGAGTGGATTGGCACCACCTCGAGTTGGTGCCGGGGTAGCAGCCCCTAGTCATCCTAGAATCGAGGAGATCATGCATGATTAGAAGCTATGAGAGACGTGTTAGGATAGCAGGCAGAGAACCAAGCCCTTGTTGCCGTTGCCGTTGCTGCCACCACTAAAGCCGCACCCGCTGTTGCACCTATTGCCACACCTGCCGATGTTCAACCTGAGAATATAATGGTGTAGAGAGAGAGACTGATCCATAAGCTCATAGAGCTGTTTTTGAAGCTGACCTCGCTGAGGTCCATTGGTACCGAAGATCCGGAAGCTGCGTCACTCTGGATCCAATACCTCGAAAAACCATTTGCACTTTTGATGCGTAACGAAGAAGAGAAGGTGGTATTGGCTGTGTACCAACTTCAAGGAAATGCAAATATTTGGTTGAGAGTTGCCAAGGATACAGTATTTCCAAAAGGTGTGGTCTCAGTGTGGGACGCCTTCCTCAGAGCATTTAACGATCGGCATTTTTCGGGTACTACCTGAGAACAAAAGATGGAGGAGTTTCAGTGTCTCCGCCAAGGGAGTGTGACTCTCAACCAATATGGGGTCAAATTTGTGGAGCTTTCTTAGTTTGCTCCGATGCTAATTGAGGACCCAGAAGAAAATGTTCAAAGATTCAGAAATGGTCTTCATTCTGTACTAAAGCAACCTTTGCTACCGTTAGATCTTACAGAATATCGAGAAGTCTATCGTTGAGCCTGGATGATAGAGAGAGGTTTGAATGACCAAGCTGCCTCGTCTGGATCGAGGTTTTGCTCTCACGGAGAAGGGATCAGTCAGGGAAAGAAGCCCATGATCGGAGGTAGATTCCAAATTCCACCCAACAAGAAGGGTGGAGTTGGCAAGCCAGGGCCAAGTAGGAATGATTTGTGTCACTTTTATGGAATGTGACATGGTTCGAACCCACGCCCTTGAAGGACGGGCGCTTGTTATGAGTGTGGCCAGCAGGGTCACATGGCCAGAGATTGTCCTAGATGACCAAGAGGACAACCACTGTTGTCGCCACCACTGCAGATGGGCCAAATCAAAGGGTATACGCCTCCGAACGTGCCGCAAGGAGGATAGCTTAGACCACCAGTTCAAGACATGGTGTATGCCATCACACAAGGTCAGGCAGAGGCTGTGCCTGATATGATCACAAGTATGGTTTCACTGAACGACCATTCTGCTTACACTTTATTCGACCCAGGAGCAACCCATTCCTTTATTGTTGAGCAATATATTAAGTTGATAGGAGTCAGTCTTATATCATTGGAGTTAGCAGTTAATATATCTACACCATTAAAGGATAAAACAATAGCTGTTTTAGGTTGTTCTGGTTGCAAGTTAGCGATTGGTGAGCGAGTGGGGAAAATAGACTTGTTAGTCCAATTGGCATGCACTGGCTCACCAAGCAATAAGCTAAAATAGATTGTTATTGCAAGGCGATTCAGTTTGACCTGTTAGAAGGTGAGAGCTTCAAGTTTGTCGGGAATCAAGGAGAACCCTCGATTATCTTAATCTCGTCGCCTGAGGTAACTTGTTTATTAAACGAGGGTTATCAAGGTTACCTAGCAACTGTCGTGGATACGACAGTTGAGGAGTTGAAGATGGAAGACATTGCTGTGATGTAAGAATTTTCAGATGTCTTTCCAAAGGAATTGCTAGGATTATCGCTAGAGCAAGAAATTGAGTTTGTGATCGAGCTAGCACCCAGGACAAAGCCAATCTTTAAGGCTCCTTACCGAATAGCGTTATTTGAGATGAAAGAACTGAAGGTGCAGATGCAAGAGTTATTGGACAAGGGATTTATTCATCCCAATGCATCACCTTGGGGAGCACCAATTCTGTTTATAAACAAGAAAGATGGTTTGTTGCGCTTGTGCATCGACTATCGGCAACTTAATCAGGTAACAATCAAGAACAAGTATCCACTCCCGAGGATCGATGTCTTGTTTGATCAATTGCAAGGAGCATCGATATTAGATCGACTTGAGGACAGGATATCATCAACTGAGGATCAGGAAGGAGGACATTCCTAAGTCATCATTTCATACTCATTATGGTCATTATGAGTTCACTATAATGCCATTTGGGTTGACGAATGCTCCAGTAGCCTTCATGGATTTGCTGAATCGAGTATTCAAGGAGTATCTAGATCAATTTGTGATCGTATTCATCGATGATATTCTGGTATATTCAAAAAATGATGAAGAGCACGAGAGTTATCTAAGATTAGTGTTGTAGACACTGAGAGTCCATTTAGTTGTACGCCAAGTTCAGCAAGTGCGAGTTTTGGTTAGCTCGTGTTGCTTTCTTAGGGCATGTGATTTCAGGCGAAGGAATCTCGGTGGACCCGAGTAAGATTGAAGCCATGATCAATTGGCCAAGACCGACTACAGTGATAGAAATCAAAAGTTTTTTGGGTTTGACAGGTTATTACAGATGATTTGTGGAAAGGTTCTCATCATTAGCGTTGCCACTAATAAGACTCTTGAAAAAAGAAGAAAAAATTGTGTGAACAGACAAGTGCAAGCGTAGTTTCCAAGAGTTGAAGCAAAAACTAGTTGAGACCTCATGAGCAGAATTATTCGACGCATGAATTAGAACTCGTGGAAATTATTTTCACCCTGAAGATTTGGAGACATTACTTATGCGGAGAAAAATTCCAGATCATCACGGACCATCAAAGTCTCAAGTACTCGTTCTCTTAGGAGGATTTGAACATGATACAACCTTGATGGATGGAATTACTAAAGGACTATGACTGTGATATCCTATATGACCCAGGGAAGGCGAATAAGGTTGCCGATGCTTTGAGTCGAAAGTCTTCAGTCGCTCATATACTAATTAAGGAGTGGAACCTAACCGAGAGAGGTTGAGATTCGGTATTCAAATTTGAGGTAGGCTACCTTTTCGAGTCTTATGGCTACCCTCAGAATTAAACCGAATGTGTAGATCAGAATCAAGCTACTCCAATCGACAGACCCAGATGTGCAGAAGATTCTACATGAGGACACTAAGAAAAGAAAGGCCGACTTTCAAATTTCTGATGAAGGAACACTGAGGTTCCAAGGACGTTTGGTTGTATCTGACAATATGGAGCTTAGAGAGGATATCTTATTAGAAGCACATCGTAGCAATTACAGTATTCATCTTGGTAGTACCAAGATATATCAGAATCTACGTCAACATTATTGATGGTCAGGTATGAAGGCGGACATTGCCAAGTGTGTCACCAAGTGTTTGACGTGTTAGTAGGTCAAAGCTCAGCATTGTAAGCCAGGAGAACTCCTGCAACCTCTCGAGATCCCATAATGGAAATGGGAGCATATCACGATGGATTTTGTGACTGGGCTACCGAGGAGTCAGAGAGGAAATAATTCGATTTGAGTAGCAGTCGACATACTGACAAAGTTGACTCACTTCATTGCAGTTCGAAAGGACCTTGGTTTGGATAGACACACAGATCTGTATGTGCGTCAGATAGTTCGTCTGCATGGAGTACCGGTTACAATAACTTCAGATCGAGACTCGAGATTTATTGCTACTTTTTGGAAGAGTTTACAAAGTACTTTAGGTACCGAGCTTCAACACAATATGACATATCATCCTCAAACGGATGGCCAATCTGAGAGAACAGTTTAGACCCCCGAGGACATGCTAAGAGCTTGTGCACTAGATTTTAAAGGAAGTTGGGAAGAACAGCTTCACCTGATGGAATTTGCCTACAACAATAGTTACCAGTAGAGCATCAAGATGGCTCCTTTTGAAGCGTTGTATAGTAGAGTATGCAGAACACCAGTGTGTTGGGATGAAGTTGGGGAAAGAAAGATTACAGGCCCAAAGTTGGTCCAGCAGTCAGTTGATGCCGTTGCAATGATGGAAGGCAGATTAAAGACCGCTTAGAGCAAATAGAAAAGTTATGTAGATAAGCGTGTGGCATCCCAGAAATTCAAAGCCAAGCCATAAGGTGTGTTAAAGTCTTTAATTAGGTGATAGAATTTCCATGGCTTATGTTTTAGCCATTAGTCTTTTAATTTGATGATTTGTGCTTGTGATTGTGGAAATTTAAATTTAATAGATTAATGCTTGGCCATATGATTTAAATTTCAATGAGCAAAAATATCCCAAGACTTTGGCCGAGATGAAAATTGGAATTCAAAAATATTTATAGAAGAATTTCAAAAAAAAAAAAAAAAGAAAAGAGAGAAAAAGGGGATTAAATTCAAATGGGCCTTGGACCCATTGGCCTAAAGCTTGGTGGGCCAAGCTTGTCGGCCCATTAGAGCCCAAAGGAGGCTGTCGACCAGCCCAAGAGGAGTGGCCGGATGGCCCAACTCCAAAGCCCAAGCCCAAAATCAAATTTAAAATCCAATATGACAAGTGGCAAAGGGCAAGAGCATGCATTGGTTAGTTTTTAGGCAAATCAATCATTATCAATCATGAAGATTAGGGAGTATAAGGGGAGAAGAGAGAGAAGGTGGCCGGTTCTTTGCTCATTCGGCCGAGAGAGGGTGAGAGAGAGAGAGAGTTCGAGAGAAAGGGAGAGACCGAGAGGGAGAGGAGGCGGAGCCGAGGAGGAAATCGCCGTGTCCCGCCCTCCGTACGCCGTCGTTTGCTCATCTTAGAGGCAAGTGGAGTCCTTAACTTCTCTTGCATGTTTGTTTCATTGATTGCATGTTAGATTTTAGGTGTTTTAAGTGCGAAAAACCGAGGTAAGGGTGGCTTATTTTCAAACCGTGTGACTGTTCTTGTTCGGTTTGTGGGAGTCAGTAGTTTGTTTGAGCTTGCATGTGTGTTTGGAGTCCGATTTTGGCTTCGATGTCTTCATGAAAGTTGTAGCTAACGTCTTGTAGTATAACATACTGAAATTTCGTGGAAAATGATGGAGATATGAGGGGTTAAAGTTCTATTTTTCGGAGACCCCAGATCTGTGAAGTTTACACTGACTTCTTGTTGGATTCTTGTTTGCATGTTGATTTTTGTTGAATATTTCACTTCTATGTCTTGATTAAAGTTGTAGGTAACACCTTAAAATACAACATACTCAAATTTGAAGCAAAAAGAACAAGTATAACTTGGTGAATCGGCTAGATCTTGGAAACGATGATTCTGGTGAAGTATTCCGAGACACCCGAGACTTCATGGACTTAAATGGTGACCATACTTTGGTTATTTGACCTAGATCTCTTCATGAAACTTGTAAAGGACACATTGGTACATAACATAATCAAATTTCAGAGGAAACGAAAGAGAATAGATGGGTGAAATCTTAATATTTCGGAGATGTGTATTCTGGACGACGCGGTAGTGGTTCCAGAAGTTTCGTGGGGTTGTATAAATTAATATAAAAAGCATTTGGCTTGGAGTTCTTCATGAAAAATGCACGAAAATGTCTTGGCTATCACCCTGTAAAATTTCGTAATTTTTGGAGGCCATATGAGTATTTTAATCGAATTTATTTGGAAGCTGTGCAATTCTGGTCATTATCCGAATATCATGTGCTATTTTTGTGGAAATTGTGAAATTATGTGAAATTCAATTTGGCCATGAATTTTGTATGAATTTGTCATCCTATTGGTTTGTTTAATGATTGTTTGAATATTATGATTTTGGGAAAATCATAGATATTAAATTTAATATTTATTTATGAAAATAAATAAATATAATAATAAAATAATAATAAAATAACAATAAAATAATAAAATAATAATAAAATAATAAACTAATAATAAAATAATAATAAAATAAAATGGGATTATGTTATTGGTCATGAATTCCATTGAATTTATTATGCATTGTTATATGACATTGGTGAATGTATGATCATAAATTGTGGTGCATGTGTGACTTATATGCCATGTAATAATGAGATTAAAAATGATGGTGAGTATGGAAAATGATATGTGAGTAAGAGGTTGTGGTGGAGGATGAGGCCGGAATGTAGAGAGATGCATTGCCGGAAATTCCCTGGGAGATTCAGGATGCCCGGAATGTGGGGGGCCGGAGGTCCGGTTGTATCTTGGATACATGCCCGGAGATTCCTCGTGACACCAAGATTGGGGTGCAGAATGCCTGGCTAGAAGGGTAAAGGCCGGAAGCCCTGTCGGAGGTTTCTGCCCAAAGGGAATGCCTCGTGATGCTAGTTGAGATGCGACATGCCCGGAATGTGGGGGGCTGGAAGCCCGGTGGCCATGGGATAGCTGGAATGCTGGGAACCCTGTCGAAGGTCTTTGGCCGAAGGGATGATGAAATTGATGATATGAGAAATGGGTGAGGTGGTGATCAAACTTAAAGATAAAAGATGAATAACGAACCCATGATATGATATGCATGATGTGATGATGATGATATGTGATGTGATATGATGATCACCCATGATACTATATGCATGATGATATGCATGATGATGTGATGATGATGATATGTGATGTGATATGATGATCACCCATGATACTATATGCATGATGATATGCATGATGATGTGATGATGATGATGATGATGAGATGTGATATGATGATCACCCATGATACTAGATGCATGATGATATGCATGATGATGTGATGATGATGATGATGAGATGTGATATGATGATCACCCATGATACTATATGCATGATTATATGCATGATGATATGCATGATGATGTGATGATGATGATGATGAGATGTGATATCATGATCACCCATGATACTATATGCATGATGATATGCATTATGATGTGATGATGATGATGATATGTGATGTGATATGATGATCATCCATGGTATGATATGCATGATGAAATGCATGATGATGATAATGATATATGACATGCCATGATGATGATATGTATGATATGATGATGCATGAATGTGCATGACATCAAAGGTAAGCAATGCCTGCATCGTATGATGATATGCATGGTGCATTGAGTTGTTATTGGATTTCCCCTATCTGCTGAGTGGTTGTACTCACCCCTTTTGGGGATAACATTTCAGATTAGCCAATATGCCGCTTCCTACCGTCACGCGTGGTACATTTTACGGGATACCATCTGATGTAGAGGTCGAGTGTGTTGTGATAGACTGTCCCTCTGTTCCCGAACTGACTTTTATCCGAGTACGTTGTCTAGTGATGTATGGCGTGGGCCTGGCTGGGGGTCCTGTTATTCAGGAGTTCATTTCTGTACACGTTCGTCGGGATGGAGCTATGCGAGGGATGCTGCCGCCGCCACCGCCTGATGCACCGGGTTGGGTGTGAGACCTGCGCGCGATGAGTAGGAGCTGTTTCTTTTTGGGGATAGATAGCCGACACTTATGATGGGGATTGTTGCACGTGTGATGTTGAGGGTCGAGAGTTTCTTTTTGAGGTTTTAGGCTGGACGTGGCTGAGTCCTAGCTTTTCCTTTTGATGTACCGACCCAAAAGAAATCCCATCTTGAAAATATATATGTAAATAAAGTGTCGTGGCTTGTTTATAAAATTATGGTGATTAATGGTGTGTATTTGTATCATGGATCGGTAGGGGGATAGATGGTGATGTTTAATTTGCTTCCGCTATGAGTCGCGTTGGGACCGATTGTTTAAAAAAAAAAATGTGTCTGCAAATTAGGACACTTGTTTCGAAAGAAAGAAAGGTGATAAAGTGTAACATCAGAGCTTGTGGCGATTGCCGAAGGGTTCGGGGTTCTACAATGCTCCTGTTTTGGTATTAGAGTGAATGGTTATAGGTGGAGTGATAAGGAGCCTCATTTGGAAATTGAGGAAACATGATGACAATGCACACCATAGGATATAAAGCGAAATAATTGAATAACGGGTGATGAGTATTCACTCGTAGATCCCTAGTAGTTTATTTTGGATTGCCTTTAGGTGCCAGTAACATGTATATGTTACTTATGTAGTAGCAGTAATTGCTTTGAGTGGAGGCAGTGAGTTTCAGATTATTCCTGAGGCAATGCTTGGAAATTGCAGGAAAGTCATGGTGCGAGCTGGAAGTGCTCATCCATCGAGGGCTGAAGCCTCTGCTGCAAGGGCTGAACCCCGAATGAAAGACATCCTGCAGGCATTAGCCAATATCGGAAATTTGATGGAGAGGTAAGCGCAGTAACAGCCTGGAGCAGAATGCCGTACTCAAGGACTAGTGGAGCAATTTTTGAAGCTGAAGCCACTTAAGTTTAATGGAATGGGAAGTCCTGAGGAGGCAGAGCAATGGATTGATGGAATGGAACGAATTTTCCGGCTGTTGGACTGCACTGATGTTGAGAAAATAGTCTTAACAGAGTATCAATTGGAGGGCAATGCGAAGTTTTGGTGGAGAGCTTCGAAGGACATAATCTTTCCACCAGGTACTGATGTGAGTTGGGAGGAGTTTGTTAGGGCGTTCAATAGGAAGCATTTCTCTGATTGTGCTAAGGATAGGAAGATTACTGAATTTGTTCAGCTAGAACAAAAATGATTGACTGTAGATCAGTATGAGGCTAGATTTTCTGAATTGTCTAGATATGCTCCTAGATTGATTGAGGATCAGGAAGAGAAGGCCAAGAGATTCCTGAAAGGGCTGAGGACTGACATTAGAAAGCAACTGGTGCCTTTGAACATAAGAGATTATAATGAGATTTATGAAAGGGCGCAGTTAGTGGAGTAGGAGTTGTTGAGGGAACGGTTAGAGTTTAAGAGACCGTTGAATTTTAGTGATGTGAGAAAGGGGAAGAGGCCTTATTCTGGTCAAGGTCAGACCTGGAATGTGAAGAAGAAGGGTAACTTTGGGAATTTTGGAGGGGTAAAGAGTGGTCTGAATATAGGGAAAGCACCCTATCAGCCTGGTATTTGTCAGAAGTGTAATGTACGCCATGGCTCAGGACCTTGTAATGGACAGCAGAAATGTTTTGGCTGTGGACAAGTAGGTCATCTTAGGAGGAATTGCCCACAAGAGAGGTCGCAAGTGAGTGTTGGCTCGGTACGACAGGGATATCAAAGTACTGTTAGGTCGAATCTACAAGGAAATCCTCAGAGACCACCTGCACAAGGAAGGGTGTATGCGATTACCCAGGAGGAAGCGGAAGCTTCCAAAAATGTTATCTCAGGTACGATTCTTATTAATGGTGAAAAGGCATATGCATTATTTGACACAGCTGCAACGCATTCGTTTGTGTCTGAAAGATATAGATGTTTGAATAAGATAGAAGTTATGCCTCTTGAGACGCCTCTTTGTGTTTCCACGCCTTTAAAGGATATGGTATTGTCTACGCTGGTGTGAGGAAATTGTAAGATATCAATGGGAGGAAAGGATATGGAAATAGACTTGGTTGTAATGGCTATGTATGATTTTGATGTTATTATAGGAATGGACTGGCTTCGTAAGTATCGGGCTAGAATGGATTGTTATAGAAGAGTGGTTCAATTCGTTTTACTTGATCAGTCTAGTTGTGAATTTTTAGGAGGTTAGACCCATTTTCCTGTAGCTCTTATTTCGGCAGTAGAAGCATGTAAGTTACTTGACGAAGGATGTCAAGGGTACCTAGCCATAGTTAGAGATTATGCAAGGGAGGAGCCTAATCTCGAGGAAGTTCGTGTAGTTAACGAATTTCAAGATGTATTTCCTGAGGAATTGCCTGGATTGCCGCTTGAGCGGGAGATTGAATTTGAAATTGAATTAATGCCTGGAACGGGACCAATATCAAAAGCCCCATATAGAATGGCCTTAGTTGAATTGAAGGAGTTGAAAGTGCAACTGCAAGAATTGCTTGACAAAGGATTCATTAGACCAAGTGCTTCACCTTGGGGTGCACCGGTCTTGTTTGTGAAAAAGAAAGATGGATCGATGCGCTTGTGTATTGACTATAGGCAGTTGAATCAGGTGACCATTAAGAATAAGTATCATTTGCCTAGAATTGATGACTTGTTTGACCAACTCCAGGAAAGTTCAGTTTTCTCTAAGATTGATTTGAGATCGGGATACCATCAGTTGAGAATTAAGAAGGAGGACATTCCTAAGACTGAGTTTAGAACTCGTTATGGACACTATGAGTTCCTTGTTATGCCATTTGGATTGACTAACGCCCCGGCTGCATTTATGGATTTGATGAATATAATATTTCAGCCTTATTTAGACCAGTTTGTGATTGTGTTTATTGATGATATTTTGGTATATTCGAAAGGACCTAAGGAGCATGAGCAGCATTTGAGAATAGTTTTGCAGACTCTGAGAGAGCATAAGTTGTACGTTAAGTTCAGTAAGTGTGAATTTTGGTTGGATCGGATAATATTTTTAGGGCATGCAGTGTCAGGAAAAGGAATTGCAGTAGACCCGGCAAAAGTTGAAATGGTAGTAAATTGGCCGAAACCAACGACACCTACTAAGATACGAAGTTTCTTAGGACTAGCTGGTTATTATAGAAGGTTCATTGAAGGACTTTCACGACTAGCAGGACCTTTAACTAAATTGACTCGAAAGAATGTGAAGTTTGAATGGAATGGAGAATGTGAAAGGAGTTTTCAAGAGCTCAAAAGGAAATTGACTTCGACTCCAATTCTGACTATACCCACTGGACCTGATGGTTTCACAGTGTATAGTGATGCATCTCACAAAGGACTAGGATGTGTGTTGATGCAGCATGGCAAGGTTATAGCCTATGCATCCAGACAACTGAAACCTCATGAGCAAAATTACCCGGCGCATGATTTAAAGCTAGCAGCTATAGTGTTTGCCTTAAAGTTATGGAGACACTATTTGTATGGGGAAAAGTTTGAGATCTACACGGATCATAAGAGTTTGAAGTATTTGTTCTCACAAAAGGAGTTGAACATGAGACAAAGGAGGTGGATGGAGTTATTGAAGGATTATGACTATGAGATAAGATATCATCCAGGAAAAGTGAATAGAGTCGCAGATGCTCTTAGTCGAAAGTCGGCCGTAGAAATAGCTAGTTTGAGGATGGCAGAATGGGAATTGTTGGAATCTGTGGCAAATTCCGAATTCAAATTGGAAGTGGATTGTCTTACTGGCATACTTAGTGCATTGAAGATTGAGCCAGAGATTATCCAGAAAATTAAAATTCTGCAAGAATCTGACCCAGAGATTTTGAAAGTGAAAGATGCTGTATCTTTAGGGAAAATATCAGAATTTCAGATCTCTGATGATGGAATAGTGAGATGTCAAGAACGACTTTGTGTTCCCGACAATGAGGAATTGAGGAAGGAAATTCTGTCGGAGGCACATAAGAGTAATTATAGTATCCACCCAGGTAGTACAAAGATGTACAGAAATTTACGCCAGCAATTTTGGTGGAATGGTATGAAGGCAAATATAGCTAAGTACGTATCTTGATGTTTGACATGTCAGCAAGTGAAAGCAGAACATCGTAAACCCGCAGGACTTTTGAGACCATTAGATATTCCAGAATGGAAGTGGGAACATATAACGATGGACTTTGTGCAAGGATTGCCAAGGACATCAAGTAGTCATGATTCAATTTGGGTTATAGTGGATCGTTTGACTAAGTCGGCACATTTCTTAGCGATTCGCATGGACTACCCAATGGATAAGTATATGGACATGTATGTAAGTCAAGTGGTACGCTTACATGGTGTTCCAATGACTATTACTTTAGATCGAGATTCGAGGTTCACTTCGAATTTTTGGAGGAGTCTTCAAATTGCGTTAGGATCTAAGCTTCAATTTAGTATTGCTTTTCATCCTCAGACAGATAGTCAATCGGAAAGAGTAATCCAAATATTGAGTATATGTTAAGGGCATGCGTAATTGATTTCAAAGGAAATTGGGATGAAAGGTTGCATTTGGTAAAGTTTGCCTATAATAATAGTTTTCAGAATAGTATAGGCATGGCACCTTATGAAGCATTATATGGAAGGAGATGTAGGACTCCTATCTGTTGGAGTGAAGTGGGTGAAAGGAAGTTGACAGGACCTGAACTGGTACAAGTTACCACTGAAGCTGTCGATATTATCAGAGAAAGACTTAGAGCAGCTCAGAGTAGACAGAAAGGTTACACAGATAAACGTAGAAGACCTTTGGAATTTAGTGTAGGAGACCATGTGTTCCTTAAGGTATCTCCAATGAAAGGAATATCTCGATTTGGGATGAAGGGTAAGCTAAGACCTAGGTTTGTTGGACCTTTTGAAATTCTGGAAAGGATAGGTGACGTAGCTTATCGTTTAGCATTACCTCTTAAGTTAGGAAATATGCACGATGTGTTTCATGTATCGATGTTGAGGAAGTACCAGCCAGATCCTGGTCACATACTCGATCATGAAGCCATCAAAATGGATGAGAAAGTAAGGTATATTGAGGAACCTGTGCAGATATTGGATCGAAAGGAGCAAATCCTTAGGACCAAAAAGATCCCATTAGTTAAGGTGTTATGGCGACATCATAATGTGGAGGAAACCACATGGGAAAGTGAGGATCAGATAAAGGAAAAGTATCCCTATTTATTTCAAGAAGGCGCGAGTAGTGCTTGAATTTCGAGGACGAAATTCTCTAAGGAGGGGAGAGTTGTGGCATCCCAGAAATTCAAAGCCAAGCCATAAGGTGTGTTAAAGTCTTTAATTAGGTGATAGAATTTCCATGGCTTATGTTTTAGCCATTAGTCTTTTAATTTGATGATTTGTGCTTGTGATTGTGGAAATTTAAATTTAATAGATTAATGCTTGGCCATATGATTTAAATTTCAATGAGCAAAAATATCCCAAGACTTGGACCGAGATGAAAATTGGAATTCAAAAATATTTATAGAAGAATTTCAAAAAAAAAAAAAAGAAAAGAGAGAAAAAGGGGATTAAATTCAAATGGGCCTTGGACCCATTGGCCTAAAGCTTGGTGGGCAAAGCTTGTCGGCCCATTAGAGCCCAAAGGAGGCTGTCGACCAGCCCAAGAGGAGTGGCCGGATGGCCCAACTCCAAAGCCCAAGCCCAAAATCAAATTTAAAATCCAATATGACAAGTGGCAAAGGGCAAGAGCATGCATTGGTTAGTTTTTAGGCAAAGCAATCATTATCAATCATGAAGATTAGGGAGTATAAGAGGGGAGAAGAGAGAGAAGGTGGCCGGTTCTTTGCTCATTCGGCCGAGAGAGGGTGAGAGAGAGAGAGAGTTCGAGAGAAAGGGAGGGACCGAGAGGGAGAGGAGGCGGAGCCGAGGAGGAAATCGCCGTGTCCCGCCCTCCGTACGCCGTCGTTTGCTCATCTTAGAGGCAAGTGGAGTCCTTAACTTCTCTTGCATGTTTGTTTCGTTGATTGCATGTTAGATTTTAGGTGTTTTAAGTGCGAAAAACCGAGGTAAGGGTGGCTTATTTTCAAACCGTGTGACTGTTCTTGTTCGGTTTGTGGGAGTCAGTAGCTTGTTTGAGCTTGCATGTGTGTTTGGAGTCCGATTTTCGCTTCGATGTCTTCATGGAAGTTGTAGCTAACGTCTTGTAGTATAACATACTGAAATTTCGTGGAAAATGATGGAGATATGAGGGGTTAAAGTTCTATTTTTCGGAGACCCCAGATCTGTGAAGTTTACACTGACTTCTTGTTGGATTCTTGTTTGCATGTTGATTTTTGTTGAATATTTCACTTCTATGTCATGATTAAAGTTTTAGGTAACACCTTAAACTACAACATACTCAAATTTGAAGCAAAAAGAACAAGTATAACTTGGTGAATCGGCTAGATCTTGGAAACGATGATTCTGGTGAAGTATTCCGAGACACCCGAGACTTCATGGACCTAAATGGTGACCATAATTTGGTTATTTGACCTAGATCACTTCATGAAACTTGTAAAGGACACCTTGGTACATAACATACTCAAATTTCAGAGGAAACGAAAGAGAATAGATGGGTGAAATCTTAATATTTCGGAGATGTGTATTCTGGACGACGCGGTAGTGGTTCCAGAAGTTTCGTGGGGTTGTATAAATTAATATAAAAAGCATTTGGCTTGGAGTTCTTCATAAAAAAATGCACGAAAATGTCTTGGCTATCACCCTGTAAAACTTCGTAATTTTTGGAGGCCATATGAGTATTTTAATCGAATTTATTTGGAAGTTGTGCAATTCTGGTCATTATCCGAATATCATGTGCTATTTTGGGGAAATTGTGAAATTATGTGAAATTCAATTTGGCCATGAATTTTGTATGAATTTGTCATCCTATTGGTTTGTTTAATGATTGTTTGAATATTATGATTTTGGGAAAATCATAGATATTAAATTTAATATTTATTTATGAAAATAAATAAATATAATAATAAAATAATAAATTAATAATAAAATAAAATGGGATTATTTTATTGGTCATGAATTCCATTGAATTTATTATGCATTGTTATATGACATTGGTGAATGTATGATCATAAATTGTGATGCATGTGTGACTTATATGCCATGTAATAATGAGATTAAAAAGGATGGTGAATATGGAAAATGATATGTGAGTAAGAGGTTGTGGTGGAGGATGAGGTCGGAATGTACAGAGATGCATTGCCGGAAATTCCCTGGGAGATTCAGGATGCCCGGAATATGGGGGGCCGGAGGTCCGGTTGTATCTTGGATACATGCCCAGAGATTCCTCACGACACCAAGATTGGGGTGCGGGATGCCTGGCTAAAAGGGTAAAGGCCGGAAGCCCTGTCGGAGGTTTCTGCCCAAAGGGAATGCCTCGTGATACTAGTTGAGATGCGAGATGCCCGGAATGTGGGGGGCCGGAATCCCGGTGGCCATGGGATGGCTGGAATGCTGGGAACCCTGTCGGAGGTCTTTGCCCGAAGGGATGATGAAATTGATGATATGAGAAATGGGTGATGTGGTGATCAAACTTAAAGATAAAAGATGAATAACGAACCCATGATATGATATGCATGATGATATGCATGATGTGATGATGATGATATGTGATGTGATATGATGATCGCCCATGATACTATATGCATGATGATATGCATGATGATGTGATGATGATGATGATGAGATGTGATATGATGATCACCCATGATACTATATGCATGATGATATGCATGATGATGTGATGATGATGATGATGATATGTGATGTGATATGATGATCATCCATGGTATGATATGCATGATGAAATGCATGATGATGATAATGATATATGAGATGCCATGATGATGGTATGTATGATATTATGATGCATGAATGTGCATGACATCAAAAGTAAGCAATGCCTACATCGTATGATGATATGCATGGTGCATTGAGTTGTTATTGGATTTCCCCTATCTGCTGAGTGGTTGTACTCCCCCTTTTAGGGATAACATTTCAGATTAGCCAATATGCCGCTTCCTGCCGTCACGCGGGGTACATTTTACGGGATACCATCCGATGTAGAGGTCAAGTGTGTTGAGATAGACTGTCCCTCTGTTCCCGGACTGACTTTTATCCGAGTACGTTGTCTAGTGATGTATGACGTGGGTCTGGCTGGGGGTCCTGTTATTCAGGAGTTCATTTCTGTACACGTTCGTCGGGATGGAGCTATGTGAGGGATGCTGCCGCCACCACCGCCTGATGCACCGGGTTGGGTGTGAGACTTGCGCGCGATGAGTAGGAGCTGTTTCTTTTTGGGGATAGATAGCCGACACTTATGATGGGGATTGTTGCACGTGTGATGTTGAGGGTCGAAAGTTTCTTTTTGAGGTTTTAGGCTGGACGTGGCTGAGTCCTAGCTTTTCCTTTTGATGTACTGACCCAAAAGAATTCCCATCTTGAAAATATATATGTAAATAAAGTGTCGTGGCTTGTTTATAAAATTATGGTGAGTAGTGGTGTGTATTTGTATCATGGATTGGTAGGGGGATAGATGGTGATGTTTAATTTGCTTCCACTATGAGTCGCGTTGGGACCGATCGTTTTAAAAAAAAATGTGTCTGCAAATTAGGACGCTTGTTTCGAAAAAAAGAAAGGTGATAAAGTGTAACATCAGAGCTTGTGGCGATCGCCGAAGGGTTTGGGGTGCTACAACACGTCGGAGATTATTGGAATTCCAAGTTGGTGATCACGTTTTTCTGAATGTGTCACCAATGAGAGGAACTTCGTGCTCTGGCAAGAAATGAGAACTAAGTCTGAGGTACGTAGGTCCATTTGAAATTCTATAGAGAATCAGGACCTTAGCATATCGTCTTGCATTACTGCTAAGATTGGTGCAAGTGCACGACATCTTTCACGTGTTGATGTTAAGAAAGTACGAGCCTGACCAACCCACGTGCTTAATTTTGAAGAATTGGATGTGGATGACCGAGTGTCATACGTTGGCAGCCTGGTTCTGATCGTGGACAAAAAAGAACAAGTTCTGCATATAGAGAGCATTCCATTAGTCAAAGTGGTGTGGCAACATCACGGTACTGAAGGCATAACGTGAGAGACTGAAGAGTCGATGAGATAGTTGTACCCCCACATTTTTGCTCCAGTATTGTAATGGTTTAAATTTCAAAAACGAAATTTTTATACAAGGGGAAGACTTGTGACATCTTGGATTTTTCACTTCTGCTTTCAATTAAAGTAATCGAGCATTTCATCGATGCGCCTATAAGGCTATTCTCAGAGCTGATCACTCTTGAGATGATTATCTGGAGAAGCCATTAAGGAATTTCATCGATGTGCCAATAGACTTGAGAATTTGACCAGCAATCAGCTATTCGACCGTGCTCATCATTAGAGGTCATTACGGCATAGTTAAAAATTGATTAGGGATCAGAGATAGGTCGGTTCGACTGAAATGTGTGATTAATTGTGGGTGACTGCACTAAATTGGAAAATTCTCGCCGAACGGCACTAGATTGATTTTTCTATTGTTTTGGTACCCTATGTTCGTATTTGAATCTACGAGATTTTCACAACAATCGAGAGTAGCCAATGTGTTGAATAGGTTCATTGTGGCTCGAAGAAAATCGACCACGGGTCATTTGCAAAAAAATTCTAAAAGCTATCCGATAGCTTAGGTCACACTAAAATCGCATCGAATTGAAATTAATCACAAATTTAAGTCCAATTTCAGAAATTGAAAGTTCTGTCATGTCACGAGTCATTTTACGAACGCCAATTCAGTCTCAAAAGATTTTTTTTGCAAATCAAGACTTTTTGAGAAAAAGTTGAGGTAGGGCCGTTTTTGTCCAAAAAATGTCAGGGATCGATTTTGATCGCAAAATTGGGAAGGAAGATGGTTCAATTGGTGAGGAAAAGTACCAATTTGATTATTGGTTCGATAATTGAATTTTGAGGAGCCAAATTAGATGGATTCAAAGAAGAATTAAGGTCCCATTGATGGGAAATTCATGCAAATTCGTAGCCCCCCTTGCCATGACTTATGGACCACTTCAAATGAGCTTCTAGAAGGGAATGGTGGCTGATTTGTGGCCATGGAAGATACCAACCAAGTTGGACTTGGTCAAGGGGACATAGAAGATGAGGTTGAACCAAAGTGGCCCCCATCCAACCAAGCTTGCCCCCTCTCCCTCCTCAGCCACTGTCGACACCCCATTCCCCCTCCCTTGCTGCTCGACACCCCAACAAACTAGAGAGACCACCTGAGTAGCCCCCGCTTGTCGTGCACCCCCATTTGTCGCACACCGCCGCTAGCCACGTGTGCCTTGTGCCGTTCAGCCACGCCTCCACCTCCCTCTCGCCTTCGTCTCAGCCCAACAGAGTCCTGGAGTCGTTTCCCGTGGTTGTCGGACCTTCTGGCACCACTAAACTGCCACCATGCCGCTGCCGCGAGGCTCGCTGAACGTTGCTGCAACACCGCTGGTATTGCCTCGCCAAACCAGCCCTGTTTTCACTCTTTTTCAACCAAGAACATAACCCGAAAGAGTGGGTTTCTAGCAGCACCTCGGACCTATTTTGGAGGTGCGCTCGGCCCCAAAAGCTATGCCCGCCTTGGAGAGAGTGAGCCTCGTCGCGTCCCCGTCAATTTGCACAGACCGGATCGTTGATCAAGTGAATTTAACTCACTAATCCTCGCTTAGTATATTAATGACGCTTAAGGCTAATTAGTTTAAGTTAAGCATGGTTTAGGTGGATAGTTAGATTAGATTAGTCAATTTAATTATTTACCGATGCATGTTAGGTGAATAGTTATTGCAATTAGGGCCTAGACAAATTCTAGTATTTATCTAGAGTGATTTGGAAATTTTCTGGGTCCATCTCGACGCTTAATTAGGCTGTTTCGAGCCTAAATTGCATTATTGGAATTTATTTGATATTTTTCCTAATTATTTAATTTTTATTTATTTTCCGGAAATTAGATTGGGATAGTTGATGACCGAAATTTTGTGCCAATTGCAGTGGTGATCTCTGTTTAATAATTGAGTACTAGATTGTGCGAATTGATTGTGATTAGTGTTTGTTGGTAATTAATTCTAAAAAGGCATAATTTTGGTAATTAATTAGAGAATTACCGAGCATCAATCTATATGCCAAAAATCTATTTTTGACTGTTGAAAATAGTGGGAGGTTCAAAAGTGAAAACCTTGTATTTTGACTAAGGCCGACCGTGTACCCACATATGTGTATTTTTATCGAGTATGATAAAAATGGTAAATTGATTGTACGATCAGAATAGTATACTATAACAACTCGATGGTTCTATATGTCATCTTGGAGAAAAAACGTTATACTATATTGACTTGATGGCTCTATATGTCATCCTGGAGAAAGAACAGTATGTTATAACGGCTTAATGACTCTATAGGTCATTTTGGAGAAAGAACATTATGCTTTAGCAGCTCAATGGCTCTGTATATCATCTAGAGAAGGAACAGTATACTATATTAACTCCATGACTCATATGTCATCTTAGAAAATGAACAATGTACTATTTATCAACCTTTTGGGGCAAGCTATTATCTATATATCACCTAGAGTGAGCAGTCTTGGATTTTGATCGAACTCATAGATAATATGGAATGAGCTAACTAAGAGAAGGTCGTGATGACATGTAATCGACCGAGTCGATTGATCGATGGTTCGATCTGTTTGATTGGATGATGTGATTGTCAGTAATTATGAATTTAACTTACTTGTAGGAAGGAAATTGAGGCCAAGGTAAGTCCTCTGTCTTGTATTGTGCTTAGGCAGCCCTTAAGGCGTATTTGCTTCTTAGTCGGGTCTTAAGGGGTGAAACTCATTGAGACGTCGTCTCACCCCATTTTGGGACAACATTTCAGGTCCATAGATGGTAGCACCTCCAGCTCCTCCCGAGCATTTTTGACAACCGAAGAAATTTACAAATCAGGGTTACCATATTCCAATACACGGGAACCTTGAAGGCTTAAAGTATGTATTGGTGAAATCCACCATCTGCCTTTTGTCCAAAAAAAAAAAAAAATCAACCATATGGGTTGATGTGGGTGAACCCAACAAGGTGCCTTATCAATAGCAGGCGTGGTATCACCATTATCATGATGGCTGAAGGGATGGCCCCGTACCAGAATCTGATATACCTTTGTATGTGATGGAGGTTGCGTTCGAAAAGGGGACAAGAGATCCTAAGGGAGGATCGGTGGTGGATGCGAATGATCCCAAGCTCGAAGGTGATTATGACTCTCCGGTGTATTCAGTCATGGGCTCTAGTTGGAGTGAGGAAGAAGGAGAGATAGTCGAGGAGGATGATCTAAAGGAGAATTGAAACCCCCACCCCTGTTTGCAAGACTTGTGTGCTGAACTGGCTTTAAGTAGAACCTCACTTGTTAGTTGTACTGTATGTATATATATAACTCAGTTGTTATATATGTATATATGTGTGGTTGTTTCAGGTTCAAAGTTTTTAGTCTTACTTTTCTATCACATTGTTTTTATTGTCTGGGATTTTATATTTGCTCCTGCATGCGTATTAAAATGAATGGGTTGGCGATGCGTCCTGGGATGTCGCTATTTAATTGACTGGTGAGGGATGGGTGCACGCTCGAGGATCAAGGCGTGACATCCCCATTTAAGTGGTATCAAAGCAATGGTTAAAAATTGGAATGATAAGGTGTGATGGTTCATGGAATAGTGGTAGGAAAGACCTTTATATTCATGCTGGTGCATGTTTGTGGTAGTTGTTTGGTAGAATTGCTTGTTGTTTAGATCAGAAGCAGCGAACTCCTAGCAAGAGGACCATTAGGGTCATGACTCGAGGTAGGACGCCGATCAGAGTCGGTACCCGAGAAGACCAAGGTCGAGCGCCAGCTCAGGCTAGTGTGAGTGGAGTGGCACCACATCCAGTTGGTGCTGGGGTAGCAACACCAGGTGATCCTAGAACCAAGGGGATCATGCAGGTGCTAGAAGCTATGAGAGACGTGTTAGGACAGCAGGCACAGAATCAAGTTGGTGTTGCTACTACCGTTGCCGCTGCTACTAAGGCTGCACCTATTGTCGCACCTACCGACGTTCAACCCGAGAATATAGTGGTGCAGAGAGAGAGATTGATCCATAAGCTTGTAGAGTAGTTTTTGAAGCTGAACTCGGCGAGGTTCATTGGTACTGAAGATCCGGAAGTTGCGTCACTCTAGATTCAAGACCTCGAAAAACCATTTGCACTTCTGATGTGCAACAAAGAAGAGAAGGTGGTATTGGTTGTGTACCACCTTCAAGGCAATGCAAATATCTAGTGGAGAGCTGCCAATGATACAGTATTTCTGGAATTGAGGATTGATCATGGTTCGACCGACCGACCGAGCACAAATTGACTGAGGTGTTGGCCATGAATAGTCTACCGACCATATCGGTGGGATTGAATCACCAGCTCATAAGATGACTTTTGGATCACAAGAATTGGTCATGGAATGACCATGGATCGACAGATGATCACAACTAGTCATAGTGCCCGGCTGCGGGTGATTTCTCTGGCTATGTACCGATACACAGACAATCCAACTTGATCAGATGCAATCACTTTCTAGCCAAAAATGTATCGCTCCCAATTTAATTCTTAGTGATCGGAAACGATTCTTGAATTTGTGATATCTGATCGTGGATCGGTAATGAATCGGCCATGAACCATACGGATAGATTGAGTGTTGATTAGAATGAGCCTTGAGATAGACCCGACTATTCCTTCATAAATTCGAAGGTCTATGAGTGTCTTGTCTCAATGCTAGGTCATTAATAGCCTTAGGATTGACCTTGAATTGATGGAAGGACCAGGGACCGAAAATACGGAAATTGGATGCGACAAGCTTGGAGATAGGCTAGAGGCCGCTCAAGGGCTAGTCTTGGACTTGGACGGGCACAACCATGCTGACCGTAGGGCTAGCCGAGGTGCCAACCAATGAGTCGACCCTCTAGGCCAACCAAGCCTCTAAGGCGACGGTTTGGGCAAACGTGGGGCACGGTGACCAAACCTTGGGTGTACATTATTCGGTTTTTCTAGGTGAACCTAATGATGCCTTCTTTGGCCTTGGAACAAAGTTGGATGATAAAATTCTCTAGATCGCCATCTTAAGGAAGAAAATGACAAAGTGAAGAAAATTCTAGAACTCCCTCATCAAATGAAGGGGTGAGGTGTCCTTTGAAAATTCAAACATCCCGATGGCAATCAAAAATATCTTGGATGTTCTAGAGAAAGTCAGCACATACATGGACCAATTGGAGAATGATACATAAACCCCTCATTAATGATTGAAGAATCTAGATACCGAGTTGGCAACCTAGAATGCCATCATCATTAAACTTCATCAAATGCTCATTAAATGTGGGGTGTAGGTGGACTAATGGAAGAGTGAAAAGCGAGCCATTGTTGATGATGCCTGAGAGCTAGATCGACAAGCAAGGCCTTTTAGCCATCCAACTCGTTCTCTAGGCCGCAATTATTGGACAAGTAGGCTTGTCACCTAAGCATTTTAGGAGATCCACTCAGAAAATTTGGAATGAACCGCTTGGCTTGATAATGATGACACCGAATAGTATAAATAGGAGCCCTTCTCATTTTTCTCACATTGCCATCCATTTCCTCTCTTCCTCTCCTCTTGAATGCCTACCCTCCTCCCCATTTTCCTTTCTCTAGGCCTTGCTTCCTCAACCCACCAAGCTATCTAGGTTGGTTCTCAAGTTTGCTGAGGTGAGTAAGGTTCCTTTTTCTCCTCTTAGAAGGTAGATTTCATTGTTGAGGCTAGCCGAGTGCTCACCCGTCAAGCCGTGGGTGGTGTGTGAAGTCTTTTGTTTGGTTTTACTCACAATTGTGTTTGGCAGTGTGCTTATGTCATGTACGTCCGGAAATGAAGCTGAGGTTTGCTCTGATTGAGTTCATCGCAAGGCAAGGTTGTCCAAACCATAAGGCCTTGAATCGGCATAAATAGTGTATCAGTTCCGAATTTCGCTTCTAGATCGACATTAGGTTGTGCCGATTCTAAACCTTGATCAATAGAGGAATCGCCCAAACCCATGAGAAAATACTAAGGCACAAAAAGGTCTCGATTCTAGGGTTTGGTTTGGTGTGGAGACCTTGCCCTTGATGTTGAATCAAATCAAGAGTAGAGGATCATTCACAGCACGTGGTACGCTCACATCGGGTCAAACCAAGGTCCTTCAAGCTTAGGATCTTCACCTAAGCAAGTGTACCCAAGCCTCAAGGTCACGGATCAGCATTAACGCGTGCCGTTTCCAAGCCTTGTCCAATGCAGAGATTGACGCTAAGTGATTGGTTCAAGTTACGGATCAAGGATCATTCCCGGCATGTTTATTAGAGTAGTACAAGAACTCATGGCACACGACCAAATGAGCATGCCTTGGGCCTTGCATATGTCAACTAAGAGACAAGATAAGAACCGACTTATGTGATGCAATTGTGTGTGTGCACTTAAAGAGGAAAAAGCGCTTGTCGTCACATAGCATTGGCGGCGATACATTTTCATTGAATGGAATGCCTTGGTTGAGCTAGGAAGCCCCTAAAAGTATGGATTGCCTAGCTTGATGGCCGGATGCCTAGATTGAGCTAGGAAGCCCCTGAAAGTATGGGAAGCCCCTGAGAGTATGGGATGCTTGGCTTGAGGCCAAA
Organism: Eucalyptus caleyi; assembly: GCA_014182885.2. NCBI lineage: Eukaryota > Viridiplantae > Streptophyta > Magnoliopsida > Myrtales > Myrtaceae > Eucalyptus > Eucalyptus caleyi. The sequence goes on from CM024472.2 coordinate 37,906,849, forward strand.
TGCCCAGCCTGCGGCTGGAAACCCCTGAACGTATGGGAAAAACCGTCAATACGCTTAATGAACTTATTGGAACTTATTGTACATGTTACTATGTGCTCTTAATAAGCTTGTTTGGTGAAATAGCTTATTTGGTAAGTTGAAAATAGATCACATACAAATAGTCGAGAGGTGGCAATAGACTTGCGATTGATCTACCATCGACTTTGATGATGAAATGCTTTCCTAGTAGGGAACTAGGAATTTTACTTATTGAGTTTCTTCGAAACTCACTCCCATATCTTTCAGTCTCATAGGCATGGAAGTCTCACATTGGTGTTGGGAGCTGCAGTCATGCTAAAGGAGATAGGAATTCCCTTGGCCTATGTGGAAAACATGTGGTGTGATGCACAAAGAAAAGAGGGCCGTAGAGAAAGAGGCTTGTAAAAGTACTGTTATAATATAATTCAATGTGTTCTATGTGATGTATGTCCCAGTCTTCTAGCTGTTGTTTGTCCAGGGAGTTATTTGTTCAGGTTTCTACATGTGCATAAATAAGAGATAAAAAGAATTGGGACGACGATGAGCCTAGAACATCGCGAAAATAACCCTTGTCACTTGTGACGCTGGCAATGGAGTTGGGGTCATTACACATTGGATCAAATTGGAAAGACATAAGTTTTACGTAATTTTTACAAATTATAATTGACTTTCCTGCACATCATTATGAGGACATTCAATATTTTTTTTCACTGATTTCCAATACTTCAATATTTCCGACTTATATGAGCAATTCCTTGTGGAGTTTATAAGCCAACCAACCTCCGCCACTTATCTGACAGACTAGCGCACAGAATTTAAAACATAGATAGAACCCCGCAAGCATTTCAGCCATCCACACAAGTTGAGAAAATTACAAGACCGTTACAAGCAAGGTAATCATCGATGGTCAAGTCAGTCAATGAAAGCTGAAACACCATGGGGCCCTATTTTTCTTTTTTATCAATCGTGTACTTTCTCCTATATTCTATCTTTCAATCCCTGAGTTGCCGGGCTGTTTTGTAAGGACAACGACTTTAGTCTTTTCTGCTTATATAAAATCTTGACTTCTGGATTCTCAGAAGAAAAACACTATTCACCGTACACGTAAGTAGATCTATTTCACAATTTATTCATTTGTAATGTTCCCTTATATGCGGTTGAAATACCATATGTTACTATTAAAATTGAAAATAATGCTTATAAATAAAAGAGAGCAAAATCTCTACTCTGGTGAAGAAGAATTTATTTCAACCTACTACCTTTTAGATCCATCCTGTACTAGCATTGAACTTGTTATGTCGCTATGCAAATTGTATCTTGCATCTGGAATACCAATATATGAATCACTAATTAATAATAACAAGTCCGTGCTATTATATTATGATATTTAACATTTTAATATAGTTACATTGTTATTTAAAAGTTATTGTAATTTAAAAAAACTAGGTATACATCTAATCCTAAAAGTATATAGCTAGTCAAAAAGTAAACAAGTTGATGGCAGATTATATATACTGAAGAAGTGCAATAGTTTCAAGTCCAGAACATGATCTTTCTTCTCCTTCTTTTTTTGACAGGGTGTAATCAAGACAATTCATATATGGGAAAAGTTGTGGGAACATCAATCTGTCTCATCTTTCCAACCTTTCATTTGCTTTTATTTCCCTAGAATCACGGAGTTATAAACAAAGACCAATTAGATTAAGTCATAATACTGGATTTTAGCTAATTATTAGAGACACACTACGTGTTTTTACTTGATTTGATTGGTTACGTGCCTGTGCTTGATGGGTGAAGATCATCCTAATCTAAGGGAGGGTGTTTGGTATTATACTTTCCAAAAGCAAAAGTATAGAAAAAGGTCATAGAAAGAAGGTGGGAATTCAAAGCTGTCCAAACGTAAAAAAAATGACTTAGGTACATTGCATTGAAGTGCAAGGCAAGCCAACTTTGCCTCCCACGCTAACCAAATTCCCTCCACATATAGGCCCATTCGATCGTAATTGGATTTACTTCTTTTAATTAACTCCATATTATCCTTTAATTAGTCGTGATGTCCATGCTAAAAAAGAATGAATAAATAATTTCAGGGTAGTCAAATCTTTTTGATGCGATGTAACTAAAAGGAATTTTTTTTTTTCTAGCAATCACCTAAGACCAAATAAAATAGACAAACAAACAAACAAAAAAATCAACATTAATCATCATGGGAATACGACAGTAGTTAGGAAATAATTAATTTTCAAGCTGCACAACATGATCATTATCAAGGGGGGAGTCAAACAAGAATGGCGTGATAAGGCAACGTGATTGGGTGACGTGAGATAAAAAGAGACACGTGAAATTACTTCATGTCCTTTGTACTATAGGATTCTTTAAGCAAAGTTTTCCTCGACAAATTTAAAATTTAAAACGGATTAGACTACTACGAGTCGTTATACAGAGTTATAGGCGTCACCCCTAGACTGTAGAATTTGTAAGAAGAGAAATACTAATTGGGTGTACAATGCTAAAATTTTATTGGTGTAGTCATGGTAATTAAATGGCACGCCAACAAAATTGAGGATAGAAAGAATAAGCTGAAGGTATTTTAATGAAGAAAAGCTATACAAATTCAATGATTTGATGTGACAAACTAGAAATTTAGAGGATTTGATGGGAAAAGAATGCTCAAGCGGAGGATCAAAAGTATAGTTTTATTATTTTAATGAAGCATATGGGGAATTTGAGACAAGTTGACTTACCCTTCAAATTAGGACACATCGTGAAGCAAGTTTGAATTACGGGGACAAACCGAGTTAATCGAAGGAAGGATCACACTACTTCGCCAACAACATGCGTGAGCATGAACTTGAAGAAGAGAGATAGGCAGATGAGCATGATTTGAAGAAGAGAGATAGGCAGATGAGCATGATTTCCATGACCACTTCATGCATGTAGGAAGCTGTATCCAGTTGTTATGGGTTGCCACGTTCGATGTACTTCCCCTTAAAGCGCAAAAGAAGAAAACTGATTAACATTGCTTGAGAAAGTTGTTATATAGAGTTAATACAATACATTATGCTAATCACATATTAAGAGATAATGTGATTCATATTGGATCCAATTTTTTTTTGGGTCAGTCCTACTCTATTCCTACTCTACACTCACTCTCAGACTTTTGCCCTGCCTCTTGCAGGGCGTGGGAGTCGAAACCCACTCCTGAAACTTACGGGTCCCCACCCCATCCCCCCCTGAGAAGGTGGGGATTTGAACCCCTCGCCTCCCCCTTCCATATTGGAAGGGTGGCCACTGAGGCGAATCCCAGTGGTTATATTGGACCCAATTGAAAAATAAAAGTTTTCACATGGTTTTTGCATATTATGATTGACTCTATCCATTGAGTCATTCAAAGGATATTCAATTTTTTTTTTTTTTTTTTTGGGTTTTAAAATGATTTTGAAATTATGAAAAGTCTATTTAAGAGGATCCTTGACAATAGAAATCAAGTTATGTATGTGACTAGATCTGAGATTAAAGAAATAACTGTATAGATAAAGTTGCATATATTAATGGAAAATTGACAGAATGTACTATCAAGCCCTACTTGAAAATTATCTAGTACTTTCATAAAATTCCTGTGATAGATTATACCAATCATCTACAAAGAGATAATGTGATTCACATTGGATCCAGCTGAAAAACAAAAATTTTATGTAATTTTTGTACATTATAATTGACTCTGTCCCGCACGTCATTAAAAGGACCGATATTTTTTTCGCTGATTCCCAAACCTCCAATATTTCCTGCATATATGAGCAATTCCTTGTGGAGTTTATAAGCCAACCTCCCTTCACCACTTCTCGTACATACAAGCAGACAGAATCTAAAACATAGATGGAAGCACCCAAGCATTTCAGCCATTCACACAAGTTGAGAAAATTACAAGACCGTTACAAGTAAGGTAATTATTGATGATCAAGTCCGTCAATGAAAAGTGAAAAACAAGTTTTATGTAATTATTGATGATCAAGTCAGTCGATGGGGCCTTAGTTTTCTTTATTATTTATCAATTTTGTCCTTTATCCTATAATCTATCTTTCAATCCCTGAATTGCTAGGCTTTTTAGTAGGCGCAATGACTTTAGTCTTTTCAGCGCACATAAAATCTTGATTTTTAGGTTCTCATAAACAGAACACTATTAATAAGTAGGTCTATTACACAATTTATAATCACCTTTACTTCCATTTGTCAATTATACTATTATACATTTGTAATGTCCCATTTTTTGCAGTTGAAATATCGTTTCTTATTATCAAAATTGAAAATAATGTGTGTAAGAGCAAAATCTCTACTTTGGTGAAGAAGAATGTATTTCAAAATACTACGTTTTAGAGCTATGTTGTAATGGCATATTCAACTTGTTATATGGATATGCAAATAGGTGAATTAATATGACAAAGTCCACACTTTTATTATGATCTTTAACATGTTAATATAGTCACATTGTTATTTTAAAAATTATTAAAATTATAAAAAAAAGGTATATATTTAATCCAAAAGGTATATAGTTAGTCAAAAAGTAAACAAGTTGTCGTTGGCAGATGATATTAAATTGAAAAGGTGAGATAGTTCAAGCCAAGTCAAGTAAACGATCCTTCTTCTCCTTCTTCGTTTGATAGGGAGTAATTGAGAGAGTTCACATCGAAAAAGTCATGGGAATGTGAATCTGTTTCATTCGTCCAACCTTTTGTTTGCTCTTTTTTCCCTAGAAACAAGAAATTATAAACAAAGACCCAATTAGGTAAAGTTGTAATTATGGAAATTAGCTTATTATTAGACAGACACGACGTGTCCTTACTTGATTTGATTGGTTTTGTGCCCGTACTTGATGGGTGAGGATGATCCTAATCCGAGGGAAGGAGTTCAATATCATTCTTTCCAAAAGCAAAAGTAGAGAAAAAGACCATAGAAAGAAGTGGGAATTCGATGCTGTTCAAATTTGATAAAGTGACTTAGGCACATCGCATCAAAGTGCACGGCAAGCCAACTTTGTTGTTCAAATGTGAGAAAGCAACTTAGGCATATTGCATCAAAGTGCACGGCAAGCCAACTTTGCTGTTCAAATGTGAGAAAGCGACCTAGGCACATCGCATCAAAGTGCACGGCAAGCCAACTTTGTTGTTCAAATGTGAGAAAGCAACTTAGGCATATTGCATCAAAGTGCACGGCAAGCCAACTTTGCTATTCAAATGTGAGAAAGCGACCTAGGCACATCGCATCAAAGTGCACGGCAAGCCAACTTTGCCTCCCCCGATGACCAAATTCTCTCCATGTATAGGCCCATTCGATTGTAATCGGATTTACTTCCTTCAATTAACTTCAAATTATCCTTTAATTAATCATGACGACCACAAAAAAATTAAAATAGGAAAAAATAGTTCTAGGGTCTTCAAAGCTTTTTGGTGCAGTGTAACTAAAGAATTAGGAAATAATTAAGATTCGTGTCGCACTGCATCACCTTTAACAAAGGGGAAACAAACAAGAATGGCATGAGAAAGTGATGTGATTGGGTGACGTGGGACAAAGAGAAACACGCGGAATTACTTTTTGTCCTTTTTACTATGCATTCTTTAGGCAAAGTCTTTGTCAACAAATTTGAAATTAATATCATGTTTGTTTCGTAAAAAATAAATGATTTGGAAAATATTTTCTAAAAACTGATGGCTTCCATGTGGCATCCCAAAATTCAAGACAACCTCTAGACGTATTAAAGCCCATGATTAGGTAATGAAATTACCTATGGTTTATGCTTTAGCCATTGATTTTCTCTTAATACCAAGTGTTAGATCTTTGTGTTCCTGAATTATTAAAAATTAGTATTATAGGATAAATAAATGAGAAGAATTTATTCTTGGGTAAGCACCTCATAGATTTAATTCCTATGGATTAAATGTTACAAGATTTTGGCCATATGTGAAATTTAAAACTTGAAATCTATAAAAGAAAGAATTAAAGATGAATTAGTAAAAGTAAAATTTGGGGTTTAATTAGGCTTGGGCCTTAGGCCCAAGAGTATGGACATTGGTGGGCCAAATGGCTGGCCCATTGAAGCCCACGGATGGGCTGTCGTCGGCCACAAGGGAGAGGCCGGCCCAAATTCTTCCAAGCCCACTCCCAAGCCCATCTTGCATGTCTTGCCAAATGGCAAAAAGAAGACTCCATGCATTGGCTATTGTGGGTGGCTTTTCATGATTGCTAATGATGGGATTTAGGGGAAATAAGAGGGAGAGAGTGGTCGGTTGAAGGGAGGCTGTTGTCCAAGTGAGAGAGAGGGAGAGAGGGTCGCCGAGAGAGTGAGAGGAACCGAGAGAGGAAGAAGGAGCCACTCACCGTTCGTCCGCCCGTTGCCGTCCAATCGCCCGCCCGTGTGCCGTCGTTCGCTTGATCTTAGAGGCAAGTTAGGATCCATTTTATACTCTTGCATGTGTGTTTTGCATGTGTGTTTGGAATGGTGTGGAATCTTGGGTGTTTAGGAGTGAGAAACCGAAGCTAGTGTGCTTTGTTCTTGAAATAGCTTGCTGTTTTCGTGTATACCGCCTGACCCAGAAATTTGTAGAGGCTTGCATTCGTGTTTCAAGTTGGATTTTGACTTCGACTCCTTCATGAAAGTTGTAGAAAACATCTCAAATTACAACATACTAAAATTTGAGACAAAAAGACTAATTTTAAGGGGGGAAACCCTTCTACTATGAGGACACTAGATCTGGAACTGCTTGGTTGACCTCTTGGTGGTTTTGTGGGTTGCATGTTACTTTTTACCGAGAATCTCCCTTCGACTTCTCATAACAGTTGTAGAGAACATCCTAAAGACTAACATACTCAAATTTGAGGTAAAATGAGCAAGTGTAGCATAGTGAAACGACTTTCTTTTGAAGATGGTAAATCTGGAAATACGGTACTGGACACCCGAGACTTCTTAGACCTATATGGTGACTATTCTTTGAGAATATCACTAAGATCTCTGAATGAAAGTTGTAGGGGACCTCTTGAGGCAAAACATATCAAAATTTCAGAGGAAACGAAGAAAGATAACTAGGCCAAACCTCGATATTTCGGAGACAGCCACGCTGGACTGTTCGGTACTAGGAACAGTAACTTCGAGCGTCTATAGAAACTTATCTAGAATGAATCTAGCCTAGATGTCTGGATGAAAAATCTACCTTAAGGTCTTAACTACAACCTGGTAAAATTTCATAAGTTTTGGAGGTCGTTCGGGTATTTTAATCGAAATATTTCAAGAACTGCGCAATCTGATTTTATCCGAATTTACATGCGGTATTTGTGTGGACTATATCTTCTTGTGTAAAACTCTTTTGAGCATGTGTTCTTCATGAAATTGCTATCTTTTTGTCTTGTCTATCACATGTCCTGATTTCATGATTTTTGAAAATCATATGGATATTTCATTTAAATGTTTTCTAAATTTGACCAAGCTGGAATTTAGTAAAATTTCAAAAAGGCATGATATATGGACTATTCTAAGTTGTATAGACCCCATGGATTGTATTGTCATTTGTGGTTGTATCTTGTTACATGTATGATGATGATTGGAAATGCATATAAGAATTAAAATGATGAAAATAGTCTTGTTTGCCATCACATTATATGCCATGTTAAAATTGAGTTATAATTGAAAATGTGAACTAAGATAAGTGAGAAGGCCGTCGGATGTGTGAGCCAACGATGCCCCGGGAGTGTCGGGATGCCTGGCTAGAAGGGTAAAGGCCGGTTGCCCGGTGGCCTTAAATGGCTGAATGCCGGAGGGTCCTCGGGAGTTTTGAGATGCCCAAAGCATAGGGGAGTCGAAAGCCTGGCAGGTATTGTGCCGGGGGATGCCTCGCGATGCCAGTTGGGGTGCAAGATGCCTGGCAGGTATCGTGCCGGATGCCCGGCAGGTATTGTGCCAGAGGGTTCTCGCGATGCCAGGATTGGGTGCGAGTGATAAACGTGGGATGTAAACATTGGTCTCGGGAAAGATAGATGTGACATGATGATAATGGCATATATGATATGATGATGATGAGTGCATGTGACATGATGATGATGAGTGCATGGATGCATGATGATGGTGAGTGCATGGATGTATGTGCACCTATGGCATGATGGTACATGTGACATGATGATGATGAGTGCATGGATGCATGATGATGGTGAGTGCATGGATGTATGTGCACCTATGGCATGATGGTACATGTGACATGATGATGGTAAGTGTACGACATGATGGTGATGATTATATGATGATATATGTACATGCGGTATGATGACATGTGCATGATATTAAGGTAAATTGTGCATGGATGCTTGAATGACATGTGTTTTGCTATGGTTGTGATGATTGTATGGTATGATGCATTAAGTGGTTTATTGGTCATTTACCCGCTGAGTGGTTGTACTCACCCCTTCGGGGACCAACATTCTAGATTAGAGAGATGCCGTTCCCTACTGTCACGCAGGGCGTCTTTTACGGCCTTCCTTCGGATGTGGAGGTCGAGTGTGTGGAGATCGACTGTCCCACCATCCCTGGTCTTACGTTTATTCGGGTTCGTGCGATAGTGATGTATGACGTGGGCCTGGCTGAGGGCCCTGTCATTTAGGAGTTCATATCCATTCATGTACGTCGAAATGGAGTGATACGTGGGATGCTGCCGCCGCCACCGCCTAATGCATTGGGATGGGTGTGACGGCCTGTTCGTGAAGAGTAGGAGCTGCAACTTTTTGGGATGATAGCCGACACTAGTTGATGGGGGATCTTGCACGATAGACATAGTGGGTCGAGTGTCTCTTTTTGGGGTTATGGCCGAGTGTAGCTACAAGTCTTGGCCTTTCTTTCAATGTGCTGACCCAAGGAAATCCATCATGAAAATATGTAAATAAAAGTGTCTGGGCTTTATCTTTTCTTAAGATGTTAGTGGTGTGCCATTGTATCACGGTTGTTGAAGGGGAAATTAGTAAGACTCGATTATGTTTCCGCAAATAAGATGCACTGGGACCATTTAAAAATAAAAAATAAATGCCTAGAAACTAAGGTACTTCTTTGGTAAGATGTGGTGACCTTGGGCGCTTCGGGGTGCCACATTCCATCACTTACAAAAATGAATAAATGAAAAATATCTTCATCACCCATGAAAAAGTTTAAATAAAAATTGTTGTCCATAATAAAAAAATTTCCATAAACAATTTGTTTCAATGATACAAGTGAACATTGATAAAAATATGTTTTCCACAAAACAAATGAAGTGTTAAAATGGATTACATTCTTGAGAGTTGTTATATAAAGATGTAGATATCATCCCTAGACTGTAGAATTTGTAAGAAGAGAAATACTAGTTAAGTATAATATGCTAAAATTTTATTGGTGTGTTTGTTGTAATTAAATAGTATGCCAAAAAATTAAGGAAAGAAAGAATACATAGGCGATGAGAATAGAATAGTGAAAAATGCAAAAGTTTTTGAATAAGGTATCAGCTCCAAATCTAATGTTCCAATCAATTAGATTTGGAGCTGAAGGAATTTTAAACAAATTTTAATGATTTGATGAGACAAACTCAAAGTTTAGAGGATTTGATAGGAACAAAATGCTCAAACTTCGGGATCAAAAGTATAGCTTAGTCTTTACCAAAAAAAAAAAAAAAAAACTTTACCAAAAAGGTATAGCGTAGTCATTTTAATGAAGTATACGGGGAATATGAGACAAGTTAACTTACCCCTCGAATAAGGACACATCGTAAAACAAGTTAATCAAAGGAAGGATCACACTACTTTGCCAATAACATGGAGAAGCTTGAACTTGAAGAAGAGAGACAGAAATTAGCATGATTTCATGCATGTAGGAAGCTGTATTCAGTGAACTGCATTAGTCTCTCTTCTTTCGCATGTTATATACTAGGTAATGTTATAGGTTACCATGCTCAATGTACTTCCCCTTACAGCGTAAAAGAAGAAAATTGATTAACATTGCTTGAGAAAGTTGTTATATAGAGTTAATACAATATATTATTCCAAGCACATATTAAGAGATAATGTGATCCATATTGGATCCAACTGAAAAACAAGTGTCCACACAATTTCCGCATAATATTATTGACTATGTCCGTCGGGTCATTCAAAATATATTTAATATATTTACCTTTGATTCTTGAACCATCACTGTTTCCTACATATATGATGATTTCCTAGTTAAAACAAAAGCCAACCTTCCTCCAACCCGGCGCTCTCTCACGCACATAAGCGAGTGTGCGCACACAGAGCCTGGTACATAGATGGAGTCGCACAAGCATTTCAGCCATCCACACACTGCGATCCTTTTGCCAACCCTTCAACAAGGGCTTCACCATCCAATTCGATGCTCCAGATGCGAACCCCCGGCCACCTCCCCGTGCACTTTGTAAATTGATGATTAAGATCCTTGTACGGTTTAATTGTGGTCCTTTGAGTTTCCTATTTCAGCTTCATTTTTTTGGGATTCCAAAATGATTTTGAAATTATGAAAAAAACTATTTAACAAGATACTTGAAATGAGAGATCAAGTTATGTATGTGACTAGGTCTGAGATAAAAGATTAACTATACAAAGCAAGTGTGCATGGATTAACCAAAAATTGATAGAATGTACTGTCAAGCTCTGGTTGAAAATTATCCAAATTTCGGCGAGAATAAATAACTCTATCCTGCTGAGCACGTATTGCCAATTTGATCTCCACATGTTCTGACAAGCATAACGAGAAGAGAAAAAAAAAAAAAAATCATGTACAGAGCCATAGTTAAAAATGCCCAATAACCTTAACCAAGTAACTACAGAGAAAAAACTGGAAAGGAAATGATTATATCGGCTTTTTGGCTTATGCCAAGAGTATACCTCATCTAGGAGTCACAAACCCAGTATCAATTTCAAATGGAGCTAGCACAAATTCTAAAAGAACCAGGGGAAGATGCATGATCACAAATGACTGACCGACAGAGGGTGGCGACGATCATTAATGCAGAAGTTAAAAGAACCATGTGCTTATTAGCAACATAGCCGATTCATAGGAAAATCCGTCATTACACCTGAAAGGGAAATTTATCCACGAAACCTGAGACAAAAGCAGCACCATGCACACGGAAGAGACAGAGACAAGCAGTCTTCCACTGAAGATGGCGATAAGGGACACGAGATAGCTAGGAAGAAGATCATGAAATCAAATTGCCATTCTCACCAAAGCTTCCAAAAGATCTCCACATTTTACTGAGAAAGGAACTCCGCCATAGCACAATTTGTGGTAGATGAGACGGAATTTTGCCAAGTTAATTGCATATAGGAATAGCTTCTTGAGGCCAAAAGGACTTTCCAGAGTTTTTAAGACAAAAACCATATCCTATGACATGAAAGTAATGGGACTGCGTATTGAAACACCACGAACAGCCAAGAATCCTGCCAAAAGCTTAGCAAAGTTAATATAGTGCAAATTATAGACAGAAAGCCCACGTACTAAACATGTATAACAAAACATAAAGTTTACCTGCTTAACTCCTTTCACATGCTAAACAGGCATTCATTTCTGAGGCAGCTTCTCTTTTGCAAAGAGAAACGCATTACATTCACAGGTAAATATCTAGCCCGCAATTGCCAAAGCATGTAAGCGAAAGAGAATCCAGTACCCATCATAGCATTGAAATAGTAAGTCCAAGTTTGATTATTTAAGTCAAGCAAGCAAATTCGTTGGACCAAAACATCAAAATGAGCATTTACGGACATTAAACAGTCAAATCTTTTAGCCATAGTTCGCACATCGGAAGACTGATCAAGCAGATTTGTCCACCTAGACAACCATGAAGAAGAGACGCGAAGGAAGAGACTTTGACACCTCCAGCAGCACCAATTGCCTTGCTGCAAACACATTATTTTTCAATCAGCACATAATCAATTGCTTTAGTATAACTGGAAACAATTGTGTGTATACCTCTCATGAGTATCCTTTCTACCCGAACGAAAGTTTCCTGTACCGTGACGTTCATAGAGACCAGAAAGGAACCGATTAAAGCATCATTGCCTGATCCTCCTCGAGTAAAACTATCCCTACTGCACCCGCCAGATCGATCATCATTTCGATCAGGACCATAGCGCCCACCGCCACCTCCTCTTATAGATTGTTCTAGCTAAAAGTGTCGTATGTAATGTAGCACATTATGCGGTTGAATATGGTTTTTCTTTTTAAAATTTGAAATAGTTCCTGTGCTGAAAGGAGAGCAAAGTCTACCATGGTGAAGGAGAATTAAATTGAAAAATATTACCTCTACACCCATATTTATATGGAAAATAAATTTTACATCTTGAATAGTTCTAGATGAATCATTAATTAATAACAATAGAGTCCACATTATCATATTATGACTATGCGATTGTATATAAACCTAGGTGTTGACACTTGATTTTTAGTCGACATGTTATTAAAAGATAATAAAATCAAGATTTGGGTTTCTGATTACGACAAAGCCTCATTTCTCGACCAAAAAGTGTTGTTTTTCATTTACTTCTTTTGCATTGTTGTTTTTAAGAATTTCTAGTTCATTTTCCAAAAAAAAAAAAAAAGGAAAAGTAAAATGATTGATTTTCGGATTAACTTTTTGGTCAACATTTTAACCAAAAGTCAACCTCGACTCAAAATTTGGCTTTTTACCCAAAAAGATGTCATGTAGCTTAATTTTACTTTTATCAAATCAATTTCTTAAAAATTCAAAGGTTTGACTAAAAAATCTAACATTTAAAAAAAAAAAATCAATTAAATGGTTGACTTTTGGTCAAGCCTTTGACCAAAAATTGAAAAAAAAAAAAAATACGTAATTTTTTTTTTTTTAATGTCAATTTGATCCTTATATCGAAAATTTCACAAAATTCGATTAAGAACATTGTTTTTCGAATTTTTCAGTTTTAGGTTTTAAATCAATCAAACATAAAATTGCTTTTATTTTAGTAATAATTAGGCGTAGTTCCTTTTCCAACATTTAGTTTAGGGACTATTTTAAATCCACCTATGTGTTCAATTTCATGAATTGTCGAGTCAAAATGCGAATTACCGTTTTGAGCTCTAATTAGAGATCAAAACCGATCATTCATGACTTGCAAACGAACAATCGTTCTTCGTTCACTTTCTTAAAATAAGTTCAAATCCGGAATCAATTTTGGAAAATTCACATCAAAACTCATCAATTTGAAGAATTTTATCCTCCCAAGCATGAGAAAGTCAAACAATTAAGCTTCAATTGACGAAATTCGAATTGATCCATTCATGGTTATGATTTAATTTCATAAATTTAGGTCTAATTTTAATAGTAGACTTAGATTCATTTTTTTTTATATAAGCTTTGAGTGCTTCAATTCAAGGTCAATTTGAATGCGATAAGTGATCCTACACATGGGCAGTTCATTAGATAGGTAATTGGGACATCAATTGTGTTCAATTTCAGTTAATCTCCAATTTTGCCCATTAAAGTGCAAATTTGATCATTTTAGCATCAAGAACTTGTCTCTTGGTTATTTATGCTTGTGTCATTTCGCTAGCATCTGCAACTTCCTTTCCTCTTTTTGAGGTTGATGTAGCTTTGGGAATAATCCCCTTTTCTACCACATCGCATTCTAGGGGATCTTTTGATCTCAAAAATGACTTTATCTTGTTTTTCCAAACGTTGTATTCCTTCCCACCAAAGTAAGGTGGTCTAATGTTGCTTCAGCCTTCAACTAAACCTAGAGCCAAAATACTAGCCATAGATCTTTAGCCTAAGAAGTAAGAACACTTCAATAAATAAGCACACAGGCTCTAATACCAATTGAAAGGGTTAATACAAACACCTAGAGGGGGTGAATAGGTGTAAATAAAATTTTTGCAACACTTAGTAAAAGTAATTTGCTTTTTAAAAGATGATAGACTAACAACGTAATCAGCTTTAAATGAATATATGAATATACGAATGAAAGTAAGGAGTTAAAGGAAAGAGAATTAGTACACAAGATTTATAGTAGTTCGACTTATATCAAGCCTAGTCTACTCTCCCACGCTGACAGCCCACTAGCTGGATTCAACTATGAATCAAAAGAGATGTTACAACTTGTGATCTTCGACTTTCTTAGTGATGAGTCTCTACTGGTCTCTAACAAAAGTCTCACTAGGTATCTCTCTCTTTTGTATTATAACTTTGAGCTCAATGAATGAAACAGTAAGTAACTGGAGAGCTTCAAACTTTGGAATTCTTCTTTCACGCACACACTCGAACAACTTGAGAGACCGCCTTAAATATTTCTTCATGCCTTCATAATCGTTGGCACTTACCAAATGAATGCTTCCAATCTACTTGTTAGACAAAATCAATCAAGGAGATCTTCGAGTTGTTAGATGATTGAGATGAAAGCCCATAAATCATGTTCGCTCATACAATCAGGATCTTTGGTTCCCATAAGTAGAACCTTCCAAGTTTGCTCACCTTTCAAATGATCTTCATATCAGAGTAAGTTCCAATAATCAATCAAATAAATGCTGCCATAAGGTCTTCCAAGAACCATACAAATCGAATCCTTGAAGATAATCCCGCATCTAGATAAGTCTTCATTCTTCAGTCAAAAGTTTATCAGTGAGGGCAGACTTTTAAACTATAGTCTTGTGGTCTTCAAACTTTTGACAAAAGAGTCTGGAGTTCTTTAGATCATAACTTTTGAGTCTGCAAGTCTTTAAACTGAACTTTTGGAAATGTTTTGTCAACTTCAAAACAATAATAGAGTTTTCTCTAATACCCAACCACCCCTACATTAAAATTATTCTTCTCGGAGTTAGTTTGTATTATATGGCAGGGAAAATTACAAATATAAAAGCTTGTACTTCCAACTAGTAGATGGAATCAACGACACAAGAAATCTATAATAAAAGGTACGTTATATGCTTATATGCATTAATGTTATTCACAAATGTTAGCCAAACCTCATTCTACTGCAACAAGTAGATGGTGAATATGTTGACACCTAAATTTTACTATTTTATTTAGGACTTAATTGCATATAAAATTAGGAATTAATCGCTAAAAAGAAAAAGAAAAAAGAAGTAAAGAGTAAACTAAAACTCCGTCTTCCCTAGTTCTAAGCCTAAGCCCATTCAATGGTATCAGAGCCATGGTTTCGTTTGTAATAAGATCCGCTCCATGTGCTCAATAGGTGAATCCAGTGTTGAGAAGAACTCTTTACATCATGACTGATCTAGAAAAACTAGAAGCACCTGTTTCTCTTGCCTCCTCCCCATCTTCCTCAACCCCTTCATATTTTCGTGTATCAAACGCTTCTAAGATTGACTATCTTTATGAAGTCTCTCTAAGCGAAGAAACCAAAATCTTTGAAACTCAACTCCCTCTTATGAACCCCTATTCCACTTTTGCTAAACCAACCTCATCATTTTCTCCTATCCGCTCCATCCGACAACTCATCTGCCAAACTCCAAAGGAAGTAAAGGAGTATGTCTAGTCCTCCAAGTTCAATCAACATCCCATTCCTACCATAGAAAATGAGTATTTTATTACTCTCCAGATCCCTCCAGAGTTTCCTAGGTAATGGACTCAACAGGATTATTCTCATGTCCACTATAGAGTTGTTCATCTTGCTCTTACTTTTCATGGTCGCAAGGACTTGTCAATTGTGGCGAGAATCACGTTATTGGATACTTGGTTCCTAGAATACCAGCATACTTGTATTGGTATTGTCCAAACCACTTTAAATGCTAGAACAATCTTTGTTGTTAAGGAAATCCCTTATGATGTTTAAAGATGACAAAATAAATCAAAGGCTACTAACGTGTTTAATGGTTGAGTAATAGATTATGCAGATGATAGAACATGTAAAGGATATTGTCGAAGTCTATACTTAAAAGAACCATTCAAACTATGTCTAAACCTTAAGGGTAAATATGTTCAGACTTATATCCAGATTGTAAAGTCTATTTTAGACCGAAGACACTCAAACTCTACTTCAGATGGAAGACATTAGAACTTTACTTCAGACGGAAGACACTTAAACTTTACTTTTTGATAGAACACTCTCAGACATTACATACCGAACGAGACACAAGTCCAGAACATGCCAAGGTCCATAACAAGACACAAGTTCAGAACGTGACAAAGTCCAAAACAAAACACAAGTTCAGAACGTAGCAGATTCAGAACGAAGCATGTTCAAAACGAAACAACTTGACAGAACGTAACACAAGCCCAAAATATATAACGGCTAATGATCTGGTTTGGATTTTACATCAAAATAGATTTGATTGACTCAATCTAATTGTTGACAATTGGATCGTGAAGACAATAATTTTCTAAACGAAGAAGCTCTATTTATGGAAACCAAGATTCTGTTTGTATGGGCTATCAGAATCAATTTGCGATTCTACTTTTATCACTCAATGGTTACTAAATCTTCTCGATACAGATCTATCCAATGGGTAAATTGGAAGACAATCCTCTAGATATTATCCAACGGCTAGTTTGGAAGTGGAGGAGCATTTAAGGAGATCAAGGACTAATGAACAAGTAAGAGACAAAGCGTAGAATTTGTAATTCCAAAGTCCGAGGGACCTTTGATCATACAATTATCTTTGGTGAGCTTATGATCGTGAGAGAAATACCAAAAGAATGATTTAGTTAGATAATGTGATCTACCACTTAGTGTTTGCACTCAAAATTGTAATCTCTTGTTAATTACATAGTGGAATCCAGCCATAAGGCTATTAACGTGGTAGAGTTGACGTAGGCTTGATCTAAACCGAACCACTATAAATTTCATGTGCAATATTCTCCTTCCTTAGCTTTTCATATTTAAGTCTATTGCATACTTACAGGTTATTTTAGAAGTCTGTTCCATCACATAACAAATTCTGAATATCTACTAGAAGTATGGTGGCTCGTTTATTAAACTCTAATTCTTATTTATACTTTGCTCAAAATTTATTTTATTCCGCATTTTTTGCCAAGGTTTATTTTAAACACCTATTCACCCCCCTCTAGGTGTTCATACTAGCACTTTCATTTGTAACCTTATATCCAAATTTGAATATCGCTCTTTCAGACCCCAAGCTACTTTCCTTTCTAAAATTCCAAGTCCTGCTCACAGGAGCTCCCAAACTGCTGACTTTATAGCAGCAACATTGCACTATCAAATGGTTTATCGAGTGCAGAACCATGCTCTTGACTTGAATTTCTACAATGGAAATGAAGATGCTTTATTCATCTCTATGGAATGATCAAGTATCCTGCATCCATGTTCCCAGAAAAATCCCAAAAGAAAAGTTGGCCAAGCTCCTTCCAGAGACTTGGATCACCAACTATGAAAAGCTACATCAGAACAATAAGCCTTTCCAGTCTTTGGACTTTGAATTCATTAGAAAAAAAGATGGCATTGTCTCCATCAAATTTGGCAAGGAAAACGAAGAAAGCTCTTCTATCTTCCATACCCTTTTTATGATTGAGCCATGTGAACCTGAGTCAATTTCCAACTATGTTATGGACAGAACATTCGCTTCCACCACCTCTGAATACATCTACTTTGCTTCCCTCACAGATGTTCCTATTAGACAAGACAAGACAGATGTGGTAGATATGCGAAATCGCCATAAAGAACTAGATCAAATGAGGAAAGAAAAGGGAAAAGAGAATATGCCTGAAGAATCCTCGCTTGTTATAAAATAAAAGCCAAACCAAATGATGCTATCAAATATGTTAGAAGCATTCCTAAAAGATCTGGGCAATCAAGAAGATCAGCCTGATCCTGTTACTTTAGAAGACCATATCTTATTTCCATCAGAACTGATTTTTCCAGACAACTTGGAAACTGAGTCAAACTCAGTATCTTTCTCAATCCCTGCCATTGATTCCTTTCGTATTGCACCAGTAACCTCATCAATATTCATGGCTGATCCTCTCGATCAGGATATGGAATCCAACCCTTCTAAATGATAGATTGTTTAACCAAACAATGCCTCTCAGCATATGTCTACTTCTTCCAAACCGTTTTTTACTGTTGATGACATTCCTTATTCCAAATGGCAAATAAAGATTTAAGGAATTCCATACTTAGTTAAATGCCCAAGCTCTTACCAATCATGATAAATATGATGTTATTTTTGGTTTTGTCACAAGGTTTGCAGGAAGTCTCAAACATTGGTGGCAATCGGTAACAGAACAAGACCAGGTTCAATTTTTGCTTTCACCAGATTTTAGCCATGCAATTTCTCTCTTATGTCATTTTTTCATTGGAAAACCTTCTGACCTTCAAGAGCTCAAAAGAAGAGAATTCTTTAAAAGAAAATGCTGCTCTCTCTAGAAAAAACATCTTGATAAACATTATCGGGAAATGCTTAAGCTTTTCTATGGTATTGGAGCTGACCCAAACCTAAAACAAATCTTTCTGACTTCCATCCCCAAGGAGTTATCCCAGCAAGTTGAGAAATCGTTTCTCAATAGACAAAGAAGAATTATGGACATTCCTTTGGGAGAATATATAACAAGAAATCCATGTGCCTTGATGATTTGTGTCTGAAGTGCCAAATGGTCAAAACTTATCTCACGAACAATAGAGAACTTGATAAAGTCTGCTCTCACCAAGAGCTAAAGATCAAATGCTCCAAAAAAGACTGTGATAGTTCTTGTGGAAAGTCTTCTAGAAAAAAGAAGCACTTTAAGAAATTCTGGATAAAGAAATCCACACACAGATCTAACACTTTCGAAGAAAAGAAGAAATGGCGATTCCTACGCAGAAGAAAAGATCGTTTAGGCCACAAGAAATTAACTCGATTTTTCATTTGCAACCAAAATGGCCATTTCGCCAAAATTGCCTCTAGGCAAGAAAAGGTCAAAATCATCTAATAAATTACATAGAGTTTAAGACAAGTATTTCACTTAAAAATGATGATATCGAATCTCTAATCTTTGCGGATGAAGAATCATCTAAACAAACTCTTTGTGTCATCCCATGTTACCAAACTCCCAGTGTAACTAATTCAGATTCAGAATCTGAAGACATTTTTCACATATCCATCACTTCATCAGAACAAAACCCTGACATATTTTCAAGCCAAATCCATTGTCCCAATTTCCCCGTAAAAATCTTCACTTCAAAGTTTACCAAACCTATCACTATTATTGCTCTCATAGACGTTGGTGCAAGTTCTTCAATCTTAGACACTAAAGTTCTTCCTAAAGAATATTGGACTTTCTGCGTTCGGTATTTCAATTCTGCCTCAAGAGATACTTTTTCTACGAAAATAAGAACTACCCTAATAACTGTTCAATTTTTTCCTCAATATTCTATAATCACAAAAATCTTCAGATCCAGTCTCCCCAACAAAGATTTGATTATTGGTTGAGACATCATGACTCAAATTTCTCAGCTTCGTATCATTCCTGGAGAGGGTCTTAAGTATAAGGACCAATTCTCTAAATTTGTCAATATCCAAAAACTTTTTCCATTCAAATGAATTTGTTAGATTTGATCATGCAGAAGATGTTAGAATCCTATTCAGAATCCCATTCTAAATTCTCTCAAAAGTGTTTTCATCCTTTATGGAAAAATTCGGAATTCTTTGTTCGCCTTCCTTTCAAGAAAAATGAAGATATCAATCTAACCAAGGCGAGTCACATGGGAATGAAGCCAAAACTGGTTTTACCTTAAAAGAAATGCTCGAAACTATTGCAACAAGGCCTTATTGAAGTTTCATATTCTCAATGGGCTTGTGAAGCCTTTTACGTCAATAAACAGGTCGAGCAAAACAGAGGAAAGATGCGATTGGTAATTAACTATCAACCTTTTAACCTTTTCTTTCAAGATGACAAATTTCATTTACCTTCCAGAAATTCCCTCTTTACTAAATTATCAAAAGCACATATCTATTCCAAGTTTGATCTTAAAGCCAGATTTTGGCAATTAGGCATCCATCCTGAAGATAGACCCAAAACAGGGTTCTGCATCCCAAACCAACATTTTCAATGGAAAGTTTTTCCTCTTGGCCTAAAGGTGGCACCATCCCTATTCCAAAAGGCTATGTGTTGAATTTTCCAACCCATCTTGTCAAGTGCAGCAGTATATATTGATGATATTCTGCTCTACAGCCTTGATGAAGAATCACACTACCAACTTATTGGGTAGTTTGCATAAATTGTGAAAAAAAAAAAAACATGGGATTATGCTTTCCTAAAAAAAGATGAATATTGTCCAGAAAGAAATTGAATTTCTTGGTATGCACTTTGACAAAGGAACATACTATCCAGGGCCACACATTGCTAAGGAATTATTGAAATTTCCTAAAGAGAACTTTACCACAAAGCAAGTTCAATAATTTCTTGGGATAATTAATTATCTCAGAGACTTTGTTACAAACATTGCCAAACTGCTAATTCCACGGCAATCAATGCTGAAGAAGAATCCCCCACCGTGGAGAAAATCTCAAACTAAAGCAGTTGCTGAACTTAAGAAGATTATGCAGACTCTTCCTCCATTACAAATCCCATCAACAGGAAAGAGAATTCTCTAGACTAACGCTGGTGATGAATACTGGGCAACCATCCTATTCGAAGAAATTGATGGTAAGAGACATCTGTGTGCTTATAAAAGTGGGAAATTTCCCCAGGTTGAAATGCATTATCACATCACTTTCAAAGAAATCTTGGCAGTGAAAAATTGAATAAAAAAGTTCAAAATTCATCTCATCGACCATCACTTTTTGGTTGAATTAGACATGGCATCTTTTCCTCAGATGACCAAGTTCAAGCAGAAGTAGATTCCAAATTCTCAACTGCTTCGATAGGCTGAATGGTTTTCAATATACTCTTTTAAAACCAAACATATTACTGGGAAGAAGAACGTGCTTGCAAGAACGTGCTTGCTAACTTCTTGTCAAGACCAAAGGCACCAGCAGAAATCAACATGTACATTATGAGGCATGCTTTCCATACTCTTCATCACAATGAAAAGTATAAGATTAAAAGAATATGAGATTAGCCAAGTTGGCAATACCCCCAAAAGATTGTTGAACATGTCTAGAATGACAGCTTCACTGAAAATTTAAAAAACCTTATGTAGCAAATGTCATACGGATCTATTTAGACTTCATGGAGGTTAAATTCTTTATCCTTTTGGATTAAATTCGGACTATCCGTTCATACATCCTTTAATTTGGAAGGAAGAAGACTTCCCTGATCAGTTGCGATGGTAATTATAGTACTTAACCAATAAGTACTTAATAGCTATTGAAATTCCAACCAAAAGATTCATTACCAACCTCATCAGGATATTTGGACTCGGTCGAAATATTGAAAAAACAATTGCAGAAATCTCTTGGCCTTCCTCAATTGGTTTTATCCTCCGACTCACTAGAAGCAACTCTTACAGCAAGAATTGATAACCATCCAACCAAACCCTAAGGGCCACACTATTCTATTTTTTCGACGTACATAGGCTTTTGTAAAAAACAATGGTAGCATCACTGATGCTCCACTGATTATAGGTATCACATCCTATAAACCTCAAATGCACCTTACAGAAGCTTGGATTTACAAATCCTTTCCAGGACTTATTGGTTGCTATGAACACTAGTACCAAGAACTCCAAAGAGTTTTGTACCAGGGAAATAAAACCATTCCTGAAGATGTATGGAACTATAATGTACCCACTGCATGTGATCATTATAGCCTTGCACCAAACGCCAAGGAAGCAATCGAGGAATTCAAACAAGCTGCATCATCACAGGAGCATGGAATGACAGACACAGATGACCTTGCATAGTCCTCTCAAGATCCCTGTGCACAATGTGGAGGTCCTCTTTCCCAAGATCCTTATGATCAACGACATTTGTCCTTATCTCTAGGCATAGATATATCCTACTATGCTTGGCCATCCAATTGGCCTCAGCCAAACATTCCTATTGACACTACAGGCTCCTCCCAGAATCAAGAGGAAGTATCCTCGTCAAACCAGATTCTCTCACCAGATTCACTTGCAGGACTTGAGCAAAAATATGAAGAACATCTTTTGGCAATGCATAGTTATGATGACTCAGACCATGACTACAATGCTTGTGATGGACAAGACCAGTGACTGTAGTAGATCACTATAGCAAATCATTGTAGCAAGTCATTGTAGTGTTATTGTAGCAGTAGGCTACGGAAATCACTGTTTACTGTCACTGTTCATATCACACAAATAAGTCCCTACCAAAAGTTTCTAGAGCCTCTGTTTGTTTTAGGACCCGTAAGCATGGTCCTTGTTTGTATGTGACCTCCTAATGTCTATAAAAGATAAGGAGGATGTAATGTGTTGGGCAGAGTCCCTTTTAAGTAAAGTGAGTGTTTTGTGAAATTTTCCATGGCTTTCTAAACTCTTTCTTCTTCTTCAACCTGGTAAGATCCTCTAAAAAATGCAGCTCGGATAGTTAGAAACGTTATCATCCTAGCAACTCTGAGTGTCTACAGGCTCTCAACTAACAGTTAGAGTGGTTTCATGCTAAAAGGCTATGAAGGGCTTGAACGGGAGAGGTTCACCCACTATGGAAAGGCATATCTACAGAAAACTGACTCTGTCTTCCCTGGTTCTAAGCCCATTAAAATGCATGGTGTATGTTTTCATTAAAACCCATTACGCGTAGACATTAGGAACATTTACATAATTATCACTAATTGTGAAGATTATAAAATTTAAAAAATTATAAGAAAGAATCGAAAATTAAAAAATGTAAAAAGTAAAAAAAAAAAAAAAAAGTAAAGTAAAGTAAAAAAAATTATTAAAAGGTATCGTGTTTTCATTATTTCACTACATAGTGATTGGTCTTTTTTATTTTAAAGAAATTATCATCAAAAAGAAAAAAAAATTTTAAAAAAATTTAAAGAAATTAATTATAGAAAAAAAAAGACAAAAGAAAAGAAAGGAAAATGGAAAAATGAGACCAGGCCGGGGACAAGTCAACTGGCCTCTTTCTTTCCCTTTTCTTTCTCTTCGCTTGGGCCAGCCCACTTTTCTTTTATTTTGCCCAAGATGACCCCATCCTTCTCTTCCCCTCACTCTTTGTCCTTCACGCATCCTGTAGAAAAGAGGAGCACGTGCGCGAGAAAGAGGAGGGACAGAGGCAGAAGGGACAGGCATGAACCTCGCACTCGAGTTGGTGGTGGGGGGCAGACTGGTAGCAACAGCTGGCTTGGCAGAAGGCCATGCGCATTGATGCTTAAAAGCGAGAGAGGAGCAAACGAAGGGGTGGTTCTTGGCTGGTTTTTTGGTTGAGAGAGAGCAAGAGAGAAAAGGAGAGGACGAGCCGAAGAGAGAGGGGGAGCTCAAAGGAAAGCTTCACCATTGTCAGTCGTCCGCTCGAGAACTGCCGTCCGCCGCAGCCCTGTCCCATTAAGCCAAGTAAGAGCAACCCTCCCATTGGAACTTGACCAAAATCTTGACAAGCTGAAGTGAGTTTAGGACAATTCATGATGTTTTGAGGCTAATGCATCATGCTTAGCTTGAGGAATGCTTCTGGTTTGAACCTAGAACTCAAGTTCATGAACGCAGACCAACTGCTCGACGTTTTACTTGAATGTAGCGTGAAACATTTAGGAACACCACCCACCAGTAGGCAGCTAAGTTGGTTTAGTTTTGGGCACTTCATCGCAGAGGTCCTAGGGTCGAAACTCCGCAGCTGCTAACATGTCTGAAGTGAGGGGCCATGGTGGTGGGGTATCATGCTAACTTCCTCCTAGGTATTGACGTTTGGTCTGGGGTGCACCTCACACTCTATGGGCCATGGGCTGCCCGGTGAGCTCGGTGGATCCTGAGCATCAAAAAAAGAAAAAAAAAATTAGGAACACCGAACTTGAGTACGTGATTTTTAAGTGAATCATCACAAAATAAGACAAGATAGATCCAGCATGAAACATGTCTATTTAAGCTTGTATGCATCATCTCTAGCTCAAAGATTGCAATAAATCTTGCTCTGGAACATGTTTGTTAAATCGCGTATTAACCGTTCGATAGAATGCTTGAGAGAAGCCGAAATGTCTATGCATGTTAGTGCTCAAGATCAATTCATATTTTGTCCTGTATTGGTTGGATTTGGTTTGATATTAGTATTTTCTCTGTGTTCCCACGCAACTTAATGGAAAAATCCCATCGAGTCAGTTGCATATGCATTTTTCGCGCCAGAAACCTCCCTGTCAGAAACCCATCCCTCACGGCATGGTAGCGGTTTGAGGCCGCATTAGTTAGGCTGCTCTTACCTATTGTTATGTATTCGTGCTTGTTGTTCACTGGGTTACTTTAAAAAAAAAATAATGTCATTTCGGTATGGGTTGTCATGAAATTTTGGGGGGGGGCGCCGGAATAGGTGACGGGCGGGGGGTTGGTGATGGTTGAAATGGGTGACAGGCGGGTGGACGTTTTTCTGTGGCGGCGATGGACGGTGGCCAGAGAGATGTTGCGTCGAGTTTCCCTTGTTCTGGAAAAAGTTGCAGGCGTGGCTTCGGGAGGAAGAGCATCGCGAGGAAGGAGAAAGACAGCCTTCGGGAAAGAGAAAAAGGGAGCAGGGAGGAGAGAGAACAAAATAAAAAGAAAATAAAAAGAAATGAAAAGGCCGAATGAAAAGAAATAAAAATGGACAAAACGGAGGAAAAGACCTTGGAGAGGATGTTCTGCGAAGAATGCGTTAAGGAGAAGACGGAGCAGCAGAAAAAGACAATGGGAAACAGACAAAAGAGAACAAAGCATGCAGGTAATCTGGAGCAAGTTGACTTACCCTTTAGATAATGACACATCATTCAAAACAAATGAGCAATAGACAAATGCATGGAAATGTACATTTTTGAAGCGTGATTACGGGGACAACCCGAAATAATCAAAGGAAGGATCACGCTCCTTTGCCATTAACATGTATGAGCAAGAACCCAAAGAGAGAGAGATCAGCATGGGCTTTACGTAAGCGAGGCTCTTTTAGCTGTCAAATTAAGTACGGTTTTTACTACTACTTCGTGCACGTGGGACGCTGTATTTTGTGACCCGTATTAAATTAAACCCTGCCTCATATGATTTTTTTGTTCTTTTCTTTCTTTTGCGTCTCTCCCGATCTTGATGCAAAAGCTCCCTTCTACCGATCTAGTTTTAGATATGAGAGTTTAAACTCCACTGATCTGGTTCTAGATTTAGGAGCAATTTTCTCCCGATTTAGATTTGGGAGTTTAATAAATATGTTCTATGCTATGTTTGTGTATAGGTCCTCCACCTCCAATTTCAATGGTGATCATAGGAGCTCTTGCAATTCGTTGAATCAAGAAGATTTGCTCTTTCAAATGTTAGGTATGTGTTTGTTCATCCTATTTTGGTTAGCTCCATACGATGATAGTGTCGAGAAAGCAGAATTTAGGCGCACACTGCCAACTAGCAATGCCATAGTTACTGGAGAAAAAATTTCTAGCATGTGCTTAACACTGGCAACAATACGAGATCTAGTGATCGGCCGTCAATTATTTTGCTTGAAAAATCTATTTTTTTGGAACGAGTGTGTGCTTAAACATAGTAGTGGTCTATTGATCCTCCTTGTTTTTTGGATTCGACTTTGTTTTGTAGTATTTTGGACTCTGCTATGCTTCAATTTGCTTTGTTGTGAAAGTGTATGTACTTTTCAAGTATCTTTTTGAGCAATGAATATAGTTTTCTTTAGACAAAAACAAAATGTCATAGGTTGCCATGTTTAATGCACTTCCCTTTAAAGTGCCAGAAAAGGAATGTGATCAGCATTGCTTCAGGAAATTGTTATATAGGGTTGATCTAATAGATTATGCCAATCACATATCAAGAGCTAATGTGATTCACATTGGATCCAAATGAAAACAAGTTTTTATGTAATTTTTTTATATTATGATTAACTATATCCAACAGGTCATTCAGAAAATATTCGATATACTTTTTCACTGATTTCCGAACCTCACTATTTCCTATGTATATGAGCAATAACCCAACCTCCCGGCCTCAAACCCCCCTCTTTTCTCTTAGAGACAAGCACACAGAGCCTAAAATATAGATGGAAACACACGAGCATTTCAGCTAGCAGCATTAGTTGAGAAAATTACAAGGCCGTGACCTAGGAAGTTGATACTCTTTGGGAACTTTTGTGTCGTGTCGGAGTCATTCTCCAACACCCTTTGACACTTTCTAACACTTAGTCAATAGATGTACGAAAAATTCAATACCGATCAACTCTCTCGACACTATTCAACATGTGGGCCGAGAATTTTGACATATGAGTTTGAAATTCCAACATGCACGAGATCAGTTTTAAAATTTTTCAATAAATGATGAGTCAAAATATAAATATACAAAAGAATAAAAAATTATAAAAATTATAAAGGGGCAAAGAAGAAAAATCTAGTCTTATTTTCTCTTCTAATTCTCACTTCCATGACACACAATTCACTCCCGAAGTTTTTTTTTTTCTTCTCTTTCGATATGCTCGATCCACAAGTTCAGAATGTGAATTGCTTGTCTTTTTTTCTCCTATAAGTTTTATAGATTATTGGAATAGAAATGAATTTGTCAAATTGAAACAATAAATGATATTAACAAATGGTGGATTAATGCTTTTAATAGAAATTCCTTCTATGCTCTTTTATTATTATTATTTATTTGTGAATTTGAATAAAATTAATTTGATTAAGATAATCATAAAAATGATAATTTATCATATATATAAAAATATACATTTAATATTTAACGCGTCCCAACGTATCGAAATTCTCAATTTTTTGAGAAACGATATGTCGGTATGTCATGTCGTATCGTGTCACGCATCGCATACCGGTGTCAGTGTTACTTAAGCCGTGACAAGCAAGATGACTATTGATGATCTATTAGTCAATGAAAGCTGAAAAACCATGAGGTGCTGGCTTTCTTCATTATTGCTCCTTTATTTTATCATCCGTCCTTCAATCCCTAAATTGTAGGCCCGTTTAGTAGGAACAACGATTTTAGTCTTTTCCGCACATATAAGTCTTGACTATCAGGTTCTCAGAAGCATAACACTATTAACCATACATGCTATTTTACAATTTATAATCACCTTTACTTCCATTTGTCAATATAATACATATCTTCTCTATAAATTATACATTTGTAATGTCTCCTAATATGCAGTCAAAATATTGTCTATTACTATTAAAATTGAAAATAATGCTTATAATTCAAAAGAGAGCAAAATCTCTATTTGGTGAAGAAGAATTTATTTTAAACTACTACCTTTTAGATGCATGCTGTACCAGCATCGAACTTGGTACATTGATATGCAAATTGTATTTTGCATCTTGAATACTAATAGATGATTTACTAATTAATAATGACAAAGTCCGCACTATTATATTATGATCTTTAACATTTTAATATAGTCACATTGTCATTAAAAAATTATTTGAATTATAAAAGATTGGGAGTACATTTAACCCTAAAGGTATATAGCTAGTCAAAAAAGTAACAAAGTTATTTAATTAAAAAGTGCAATAGTTCAAGTCAAGTCAAGTAAATGATCCTTTTTGTAACATCCTCGATTCCGACCCCGTAAGGATCGACCATAAGGTCCTAAAAGGATCGTTCATAGGCCATTGGCCATGGATCGATCGGTTCGATTAGCAAGGAATCACAGATCGATCATGATCGACCGACCGACCGACTAACCGATCACAAATTGGTCGAGGTGTTGGCCATGAATTTCTACCAACCATACCGATGGGATAGGATCACCAGCTCATAAGATAACTTTTTGATCACGAGAATTGGTCACGGGATGATTTTGGATCGGTAGATGGTCATGAGTCGATCCAACTGGTCGCAATTTTTGGTTGCGGGTGATTCCGCCCGATTATGCACCGATACACGGATGATCCAAATTGACCAAATATGACTTCCTTCCAACCAAAAATGCATCATTCCTTGTTTAATTCTTAATGATTGGAATGAAATCTTGAATTGATGATGTCCGATCATGGATTGGTAACACGCCAACCACGAACCCTATCGATCAATCGGGTATTGATCGGAATGAGCCTAGGGATAAACCCAGCTATTCCGTCACTTATATTAAGGTCCGTGAGTGTCTTGACATAGTGTTAGTCCATGGTAGCCTTAGGATTAGTTTCGAACCAATCAAAGGACAACCGACCCTATTGGCTGACCGACTGTTCAAAGAACGATTTTGGTGAATATGGGACGTAATGGCCGAACCTCAAGTGTATGTGATTCAGTTTTTCGAGGTGTACCTAATGATTCATTTTTCGGCCCCAAAACTAACTTGGTTGATTGACTTTTCTAGATTGCCTCTTGAGGAAGGCAAATTTGCCTTCTTAGAGAAGGAAAGGAAAGTAGGAAAAAAAAAAAAACTCTAGAATTCCTTCATGAAGAAAGTGAGGTATCCCTTGATTTTTCAAAGGTCATGATTGTGGTCCAAACTATCTTGGATATTCTAGAAAAGTGGCATATACATGGACCAATTGGAGAGCGATACACGGGCCCTCATTAATGACCGAAGATTTTAGAATTTGCCGAGTTGGTAACTTTGGCATTATTATTGTCAAACTTCATTAAATGCTCATTTAATGCAGGGTATAGGTGGAGCAATGGAAAAGTAAAAAGCAGGTCATTATCGATGATGCCTATGAGCTTAGGTTGCTAAATAAGGCCTTTTATCCTTCCAATTCATCATTTAGGCTTCAATTATTGGACCAATAGCCTTGCCACCCAAGGAATTTAGGTGGGACACTTGGAAACATTGGAATGGACCGCTTGGCATGGTAATGATGGCTCCAAGGGCTATAAATATGAGGAGCTCTCTCCATTTTCCCCACTTTGCTCCCATTTTCTCCAACTTCCATCTCCTTGAACGCCCTCCACCTCATGTTTCTCTCTCTCGGCCTTCAAAATAAGCCGCTCTTCCTTGTAGTTCGTGTCTTAGCTCGAGGTTCATCAAAGGGAAGTAAAATCTCTAACTCTTGGCTAGGAATCATCGAGTTTAGTGGTATGCTCACCCATGTAAGCCATGTGTATGTTGTATGTTCTTTTATGTGTTTTCTCATGTTTGCATGCTTGAGTGTATTCACACCCCATGATGAGGTCAAGGTTCGTTTCACTTGGAAACGGCATCAAGTCATGATGGCCTAAACATGCGACTCAACCCACGAACCAAGAATCGTTCCCGGCATATCTTATAACATGATGTTGAGGGTCATTGCACACTCACTGAAATGAGCACGCCCTCAGGCCTTGCATACATCAACTAAGATAAAAGATGAAAAATCGCCTTTGTGATGCACTTGTGTGTGCACTTAAAGAGGAAAAAGCGCTCGTCATCACATAGCATTGGCAACAATGCCTCATTCATTGAACAAGATGCACTGATTGAGCCAGGATGCCTGGGTTTGAGCCTAGATGCCTCGAGTAAATTAGCCTCGGATGCCCTAGTTGAGCCAGGAGGCCTAGATTGAGCTCGAATGCCTTGGTGAGCTAGCACTAGGATGCCTCAGTTGAGCCAGGATGCCTAGCTTGAAGCTAGATGCCTCGATTGAACTGAAAAGGCCTGGTTGAGCCAATACAACGTTAAATCAATTTGCAAAAGTGTCGGTATATGCATAAGCATGATATGTATATATATTCATTGATATGCCAAAAGTAAGCATGCATTGAAGTATGTGGTGATGGACATCTGCATGTAGTCGAGAATAGTAATAAGTTTGCTATTGATCTGCCATCGTCATTGTATTGCGAGTGTTACATCTACTAGATTTTGATGATGAGATGCCCTCCTAGTAAAGAATTAGGGATTTTACTTACTGAGTCCATGACTCACCCCCGTTGTTTTTTTAGAATTGTAGGTATAAAGGAGTTGCAGTCTCGATAGAGGAGATAAAATTTACTTTGACCTTTTTTAGCATAAAGCACATAATGATTGTAAATATAACGGCCCATGACAAAAAGGGCTTGTAGATGTAACTGATGTAATTGTATGTTTGTAAATAGTTATTTTCCTAGCTGCTTGTTGTTGTCTAGGTATTGTTTGTAACGCCTCCGCATGTGCTTAATGAAAAGATAAAAAGGGAATGGGATGATGACGCGCCTAGGACGTCATGAAAATAGCCCCTGTTGCTCGTGACCCTAGGGATGAAGTCGGGGTTGTGACACTTCTTCTCCTTCTAATTCCTTTGACAAGGTGCAACTGAGACTATTCACATGGGAAAATTCATAAGAACGTCAATCTGCTTCATCAATCCAAGCTTTTGTCTGCTCTTGTTTCCCTAGAATCAAGGAATTATAAACAAAGACCCAATTAGTTAAAGTTATGATACCAAATTTTAGCTAATTATTAGAGACACACCACGTGTCTTTACCTGATTTGATTGGTTTCGTGCCTGTGCCTAATGGATGAAGGTGATCCTAATCTGAGGGAGGGTGCTTGGTATTATACTTTTCAAAAGCAAACGTATAGAAAAAGGCCATAGAAAGAAGGTGGGAATTCAATGTTGTTCACATATGAGAAAGTTGTTATGCGCATCGCATCAAAGTGCATGGCAAGCCAATTTTGCCTCTCATGCTAACCAAATTCTCTCCATGTGTAGATCCATTCGATTGCAATTCAATTTACTTCCTTTAACTAACTTCAAATTATTGTTTAATTAGTCATGACGACCATGCAAAAGAAATGAAAAAATAGTTCTAGGGTCTTCGAATCCTTTTCGTGCGATGTAATTAACATATATATATATATATATATATATATTTAGCAATCACCTAAGACCAATTTGAACTAGACAAACGAAAAATGAACAGTGAATATGTTGGGAATAAGACTGTAATTAGGAAACAATTAAGATTGGTGTCGCGTGTCATGATCTTTATGAAAGGGGAATCAAACAAGAATGGCATGATAAGGCAATATGATTGGGTGATGCGGGACAAAGAGAGATGCGTGGAATCACTTTTATGTCCTTTGTACTAAGCACTCTGTAAACAAAGTCTTGGTCAACAAATTTGAAATTTAGGCTTGATTTATTTCATAAAAAATGAATAATTTGGAAATTATTTTCCAAAAACTTATGGCTTGTGTCGCTTATGAACTGAATGAGCAAAAAATATTTTTATTGCGCATAAAAATGTTTAGATAAAAATTATTTTCAATAATTTAATCTTTTCCATTAATAATTTCTTTTAGCGGTGCAAGTGATCATTTATATAAAGAAGTTTTCCCACTCATTCGCTTTCCACAAAACAAATGGAGGATTAAAATGAATTAGATTCTTGCGAGTCGTTACCTTTGTAAGAAGAGAAATACTAATTAAGTGTAATATGCTAAAATTTTATTGGTGTGTTTATAGTAATTTAATGGTATGCCAAAATAAAATTGAGGATAGAAAGAATATGTAGGCAAAAGTCAAGTCTCATGTCCATTACGAAATATTGACTTTGAGTAATGACTTTTCGATTCACTTGTAAGTACTTTTCGAATATCAGGCCAAAGGTTTTTCTATAACATGGTTTGGTGGTGATCTCGGTGTGACTCTTTTACATGGGGCTACTATGGTACTTGAAAAAGTTATCTCCTTAACATGAATAATGTTCATCATCATGCCTTCACCGTTCGTCGAGGTCTTGGCAATGGCTTGTGAGAGCATGGCAAGGGTTACAACACCGTCGCCTAATTTGGCTGAGGGCAATCTAAGACCATTGCCCAAATCTGCGCGAGGGTGTCACAACCTAAGTAGCATTGACACGGAACACGCAACACGTGACACAACACGACACAACATGACACGCCGACACGTTATTTTTCAAAATAAAAAATTCCAACATGTTGAGATACGTAATATATTAAATGAATGTTTTTAAATTAATTTGATTTAAATTCATAAACAAATAAATAATAATAATAACTAACTTTAAGAAAAATTATTGATGAAATTAATAACTAACAAGAGATTATAAGAACTTATTTAAATAAATTTATGATCTTCTATAATAATCAAAATTTGTTATTATTTAACATTCAGTATTTTCATTTTTCAAAATTAATTTTTAATCTCATTTTTTCCAACCCCCATCCCTCCCTAAATAAAAATTATTTCAATACTTTTATTTTCTGACCCAAAAAAGTCCCCCACCCATTTATTTCACTCTCTTGTCCCACGTTCCCTTCCCCCGTTCCATTCCCTCCACAATTTGTCAGTTCCTTCTTGAAAATTGAAATCACACTTCTCCACCCACCCCCTTCAATGCTTGCTAGCATGGCCTTTCACTCCAAGCTGTGCGCTAGGTAATTCAATTCCACTTCTTGAAATTTCTTATATTTTTCAATTTTTAGGTTTGTTAGGGTTGTTGTCATTTCATGTATAGTTATCATAACACTTTTGGTGATTTGGTCACAGTGTTCTCAATTACATCCTTGTACTTCGTAATTTGATGATTCAGATCCTCATCGAATTTCATTGTGGTCCTGTGAGTTTCCTATTTAAGCTCCCGTTTTCTCTTTTACAAAATTATGATATGATTTTGACATTATGAAGAATCTATCTAAGAAGATCCTTAACATCTGAGGATCAAGCTGTGTACGTGACTAGCTCTAAGACTAAAGAAACAACTGTAAAGAAAGTCGCATGGGATAACAGTCAATTGACAGAATGTACTGTCAAGCTCTACTTGAAAATTTCCCTTTAAGTCATTTTAAAGTCTGCATTGCAAGAAGCGCGGTTGCTCGAAATTCCTTCCCTGGGTCATTCAAGAATGTGAAACGGAAGCAAGGCTTGCTCTGCTCAAGAACCGCCTCTGCTGGGTATGTGAATGAGGCTTGCAAGTGAACAATGGGCAAGAAATGGTGATATTACTCGGACTATCAGATGTACGAAACAACAATCCACAATTTGTATACCAACCAGAACAAAAAAGTTTTTGGGAGTGCTGGGGAGATTTCTCCAACTTAAAATGACTTGAAACATTTACAGAGCCATAGTTAAGAATGCACAATAACCTTAACCAAGTAACGACAGAGAAAATCTAGAAAGGAAATGATCATATCCAGTTTTTGCTTTCGCCAAGAGTATACCTCATCTAGAAGTCACAAACCCAGTATTGATTTCAGATGGAGCAAGCACAACTTTTAAAAGAATTAGGGGACGATACGTGATCATTAATGCATAAACGCAAGTCAATGCATGCAAAGCTGCCGAAGTGAAAAGAGCCACGTGTTTATTACAAAATTGCCGATTCATAGGAAGAGACGTCATTACACCTGAAAGGGAAATTTATCAAGGAAACCTAAGACGATAGCAGCACCGTGCACATGGAGGAGACAGAGACCAGCAATCATGTGGGGAAGGTGAGACGGATTTTACGGAGTTAATTGCATAAAGGAATAGCTTCTTGAGGACAACAGGACTTTTCAGTATTTTTGAGACTGCAGTCATGTCCTATGACATGAAAGCAACGTGACCATGTATCAAAATACCACAAACAGCCAAGAATCCTGCCAGAAGCTTCGCAGTATTAATATAGTGCTAACTAAATGTGTATAGCTTACCCGCTTAACTCCTTTTCAAAAAGTACGACATCTGAAAATTTGTAGCCAAAACGGGCATTCATTCCTACGACAGCTTCTCTTTTGCATAGAAAAAACGCAGTAGTTCCACAGGTGGATCTCTTGCCGTGTCTTCAAAAGAGCCATCTAGACACCAAAAAGCTGTCTGCACTCCACAGTCGCAAATGCCAATGAAGAAGTCGACCAAGATTGATCTCAGATGCATTTGCAATTGCTAAAGCATGTAAGCGAAAGAGAATGCCCATCATATCATTGAAAGCTTAAGGCCAAATTTGATTTTTTAAGTCAAGCAAGCAATGCAGTCAGACCATAACATCAAAACAAGCATTCATAGATATTAAACAGTTGAATCTTTTAGCCAAAGTTCACGCATTGAAAGACTAATCAAGCAGACTCGTCCACCCGGAGAATAATAAAGAAGAGATTCAACAGAAGGGACTTTGACACCTCCAGAAAGTAATAGCAGTACCTCCAGTTGCTCTGCTACAAGCACAAAATATTTTTCAATCAGCGCAGAATCAACTGCTTTACTATAACTGGAAAAAATTATGTTCATAGCTATCAGTAGTATTCTTTCTACCCCGGACGGAAGTTCCCTGTACCACAATGTTCATAGGGACCAGAACTGTCCCGATTATAGGAGCATTTCCTGATCTTCCTTGAGTACCACTATCCCTATTGCGCCCTCCAGATCGATCACCATTTCGGTCAGGACCATAGTGCCCACCACCACCAACTCCATACCTGTCATCCCTCCCCCCATACCTACCTCCCCAGCCCCCTTCACGAGGACACTCCCTTGCAAAATGCCCAGGCTTGTCACACTTAAAGCACTCTCCACCTCCACCTCCATGTCCACCACCAGAGTCCTGATTGAGGCCACAATCACGACCACAACCACGACTGTGATCACCATCTCAGTCTCTACCTGAACCTCGAGGCTGAACTTTTTCCTCAATGATATTTCTCCCATCCAAGTCCATTAATTTCCTCAATAGCCTCATCCATTGCTTGCTTCTCATAACCAAATCCATGAGAGCATACAGAGAACTTGTCAACCACCCGCTGCATTAAAAATATTCTTCTCCAAGTTAGTTTGTATTATATGACATGGATAATTACAGATATAAGAGCTTGTACTTCCAACTTTTAGATGGAGTCATAAACACAGAAAATCTGTGATAAAATGTATGTTATATGTGGCAATGATATTCACAAATGTCAGCCAAACCTCATTCAGATGCAACAAGCAGATGGTGAATAAAACTACTTACCTCGAGGGTTAGACATAAAGGAAAAATTTGTCATGTCTTCTGCAAGTGTTTCTCCCAACACTTTTTGCCATCCTTGGCTTCAGATACTGGCCATACGACTGCTATCCTGGTTGTCAGATTGACGATGGTGGCAGATACTTGTGGCTGTCCAATGTTTAGAGCAGAAAAGAGAGAAAACCATGCCCCGTTCAAATCACAGCAAGAAAATGACATTTCTCACACTAAGTTAAAATGAAGTCCATGACTATTCTTTTCATGAAGAAAAATGGATGATTGTTCACGAGTTACGAGAAAGAGAAAAGCAATGGTAAACTCACTTAGACTTAAGCCACAAATTGTCTTGAGTGTTTTGCAAGTGTTTATCCCCTACTCCTTTTGCAAATTAGGTATAGCCTTGGCTTCAGAAACAGGCCACACAATTGCTGTCTCAGTTGTAAGATTGACACTTCCGGCGGATACCTGTGGCTGTCCAAAGTTAGAGCAGAAAAATAAAAAACACACAGGGTTCAAATCTTAGTACAAAAATTGATGAAAGCCATTTCTCCTGCAATTCTTTCCACCCACATAAGAGATAATTTGGAACATTATTGCTCTTTACAATTATGAGAGGACAAAATGCCTAACCCAGTAGATGAAGATTCTGTCACACTAACTTCAATTCAAGTTGATAACGATTCTTTTCATAAAGAAAAATGGACGATCCTAGTTACCTTAGAGAATGTAATAGCAAACGCTCTTCACGAATTACAATTTAGACAAGAGCAATGGTAAACTCATTTGATTTTCCGAAATTATCTTCACACTCGCTGCACATCCTCCACGAGTCATTCCCTGCAGAGATGAAACAGAGACAATCAAGTGACCGCACAAATTAAAAAAGAACATGATATGAACCGCGGAATAATATCTTCAGCAATATAATGAAGGGAAAGTTGGACAAGCATTGACAAAATCGAAGCTTTAGCTCGTTCACTCAGATAAACTGCAAGAGAAATAGAGAGAGAGAGGGGGGCTTACTCCAACGTCAAGAAGTATCACATCCGAGGAGACGGCCGAGGCTTCCTCGGCTCCATCCACGACCGATTTCACCTTCCCATCCTCACCGTTAACTCCGGGCCACCGCCGCCACGTCCGCCGAATGCGCCGAGAGGAGCAGCTGAGCTCGAAACGCACCGCAAGAGGAACCTCGCGGGAGCCGGAGAACACAGCGACGGGGCCAGAGCGAGGCTCGGGGTGCGGATGCGGTCGGCGTAGATGCAGCGGAGCCTGTGGGCGATGAACCAAGACGGGAGGCATCGGCGGTGCAGCGACGTGGAGACGTAGCGATGGAGGCTGAAGACGAAGGGGTTGAGGGAGGACGGAGATGACGATAGAGAGAGCGTCTCTCTCTCTCTCTAAGCCTATCAGTTTGAGCAGCCACCGGACGGAAGGGAGGAGACGAACATGGTCAGAAACCGCTGGGGTCAATAGATTGACCTGTTTAGAAATATTAATAATAAAGAAAAGGAAAATTCTAAGTAAAAGTATAAAATACTCTCATTTTCTTAAATAAAAATATCAAGTGAACTTATTTTGTCGAATAAATATCTAAATTGGATATTGTTTCAAATAAAAGCATGAAATGACCATACCACTTTCAAAGAAGGGTATGTCATTTCGACTGATCAATAGTATTTTCGTCATTTACATTTTCCTTTTTTTTTTTCCTTTTTCTCTCCTTCATTTTTTTTTTTTTGGTTTTCCTTTCTTCTTCACCAATGGCCGATCTTAAGCAATGACCAGCCATCAGTAATGTTCGGAGATGGCTAGGCGAGGGTCACTCTTACCAGACTTAGCAAAGGCCACTCTCGCTTTAGGCGAAGCAGCCCTTAAAAGCCACAAGCAAGGGTCACCCTTGTCGACCACAAGTGAGGTTGGCTCTTGCCAGCGGCTAGCAAGGGCTTATAGGCCCTCACCCAGAAGTTGACGAGGGTCGCTAGTCCCTTGCTAGATTGAAAGAAAATTTTTAAATGAAAATTGTTTTTGGACGAAAATGTCATTGATCGGTCGGAATATTTAGTCGATCAGCGACTGGTGATGTCAAACCTTATTTGAAAATTATTATGGTTACTTTAGACCCTTATTTGAGAATGACATGGCCACTTCACGCATTTATTTGACATAATGTTCACTTTAGATCTTTATTTGAGAAAATGAGAGTACTTTAGGCTTCTTTGAAATTTTTCCAAAGAAAATGCGAAATTCAATACATGACATTATCTAGCATTGGAATGTCCAATATATATGCTATTGATTTATAAAATATGTGAGAAAACACTTGATAAGCCGATTACTTATATTAATGAGATACTTTCTCACATACCATCGAGTGTGGTAGCTCGGTATAAAAGAGCTTATCACAATCAAGCAATGTTATGTCCTAAATTCTTTTTAAATTCAAATAATATCCATCTACATATCAATTTAAGTTTTTGGATTATACTTTCTAACATAAATGAAAAAAAAAAATCCTAGCTTAATGTGCTTGTGTAGTTATGGATGGATTGACAAGTCTTGTTTGAAATTCCATATTCCATAATGAGTGCAAGACTTAAGGTTTAGAGGGATAACCATTGATTGTCAATTTCTCCCTTTTTACTGATAAAAGAAATTATTATCTCACATTAAAATTTCCTAGAGGTTGCATAAATTATCTAATATTTGAATTTTAATGTCAAGGTGATAAGTTACCAATTTGCGTTTAGATTTTATGTGTAGTTATCAAAATTTACATCTTTGCTACAGGTAATTCCGAGGAGAGTAGTTTCCAAAATTATAGCTTGTTTGACAATGAAGTCATGAGATGATGTGATCAACCTTGGTTGGGGAAGTTAAAGAGTTAATCTGATAGAATATGCCAATCACATAGTGAGAGATGATGTTCGTAAAATTCTAAACGCAAGTGCACGTATCGAACAAGTAATATAATGATGAGATAAAGTATCGTCCCACGGAGATCGATGATTAATAAACCAATTAAATACTAAAATAGACTAATTCTAAAATTTATCTAACAAATCAAAATATAATTAAGAATGAATTAAAACGAAATTTGTAGACTAAATGTAGTAAAATCAATCAGATAAATATGTTAGAGCATCCGATTTCACCATAACCACTAGATATGAATTTCATATTGTTATAAATACAATAACGATATCAAACATGTGATAGCGGAATTTCCTAATCTATTTACTATCCTATCTCTAGGTATAGCAAACCTACTCAGCTTATTAATCCACTATATCTCTATGTGAATTAAAGTAAACACGAGTGCATTAAAAACTATGAATATTCCCGGTTTACAATGAGTCTTTTAGATCACCTTATCACCGAAAGCTACACAAATAACGCGGTATATTTCTATCCACGTTTAATTCATGGTTATATACTATAATGAGCAATTGCATATTATCACCTCTCGTCTCAAACATGCACATCGATCATTCAAGTGGTGGACCCGGTCACTCAAAAGCATTAAACGCAATAATAAATAACTCACATGAATGAAATCAATTGTAGAACATAAAAATCATGAAATTCACATCATCATGGTTAGGCTACATCGTAGCTCTAACAAAAGAAAATTAGAACATAGTAGAATAAGAAATAAAAATATAAATATAAATCAAACCCAGCATCTTGAATCAAAGAACAAGAATTCTGTCACCACTTTTGTCTTCTCTCCAAAACACTTGAAAAACTCTCGGAACAATGGAAAACGATCTAGCTAAAAAAAAAACCTAGCTGCTCTCTTCCTATTTATAGGAAATCTAAAATATCTACTTGTAGATAACATTAGGAACAAAATCAAGAATTTCCTGATTTGACATCCATCTTCCATCGATGCTTTTATTTGAATTCCTAATAATTGCCCTTCTTTTCCTTATCTTCTCCATATTTCATTATTCTGCATAAACAAGGAAAATTCAAATAATCAGAAGGAAATCCAAATATTTTCTCATAGATAATGCATTAATTGTTGCCTAAAATAGGTAAAATAACTCTATTTTTATAGAGTTATCAAACCCCCAAACTTAACATTTTGCTAGTCCTCGAGCAAAATCAAGACATAACACATACTCAACCTAACAACCTTCTCCATGACATCTTTCCATAATTGCTCAAATTCACAATTCAAAGAAAAACATAAATTCCATCCAAACATTGAAATCAATTTATAAGTTAAGACCAATTCTAACTATATGATCCAAGTGTGTGTGTGAGAGTCCTCATCTTTTTCAAATTATATGCAATCCAAATAAATTCACATTAACATGCAACCTCTAAAAAACTTTCAATAATTATGACCAAATCTCATAGGTTTGCTTTTCATTCCTCTCTCCACTAATGTAAGCTAATTATCCAACCAAAAATCAATAGGACTTTTCTCGGGTTATAATGTAAGGCTGGGCTAAAGGTGAGATAACGGGAATTTTTAAGCTCAAATAACCCATCAACACGTTGATTTCAAGGATCTAATTAAAGCCAATATCACTGTCCAATTTCACTCATTCAAGATAATTTTTCTGCCGCCATATATCATCATTCTTTTTTTCTCTTTCCTTTTCTCTTTCTCTTTTTCTTTTTTTTTCTCTTTTTTTTTTTTTGAATTGCTTTATGGTGGAGTTTCTCCCAAAGTCCCTCCTAATATAACATGAAGATTTCCAACCCATTGAGTATCCAAAAGGCTCACTCAATTGAAAATTGGATAGGGAACCATAAAAGCAATTTTTTTTTTGACAATACACCCCAAACAACCACTGCAATCACTTTTTTTTTCTTTTTTTTACTCCATCATTCCTCCCAAATTTCTATCAAGCTCAAATATTTTTTTTTTTAATCCCAAAAGAAAATCAACGTGTTCATAGGACATGGGATAAGGATATAATTTGATCACGGCTAGGCTAAACATATATGGGTGCCAATGAAAGATTGGGTAATAATTAAGGCTCAACGGGGTGACTAGGGATAAATAAATAGGGTTGACTTGAAAGGCTCAATCGATCCAAAAACTGCCTATATCATTTTCTCAATTAGATTTAGCTTAGGATTTCGCCTCAAGAGAAAATCAAACAAATTCTAAGATTTGGGTGAAATCTAAGAAAATCACATATTTCACATGAATGTTCTCTAGATTTACACATAATTCAAAAAGTAAGGACTTTTAGTGCTCAATAAGTGGATCAACATAATCAGAACTAAGATTAACTCACACCTCAATTGCAAGTTTAAATAAAATTTAAATTTTCCTAAGAATCGCAAAAATTCATAATCAGGAAAGCAATAATGATAAAAAAAAAAATTATCTAAAAATTTGTCTTCCCCCAAACTTGAATGAAGCAGTGTCCTCAATGCGAAAAATAGAATAGGAAGAAGAAAACTTCCCTGGTTGTAGGATAAGTCCATAGATGATCTTGATGATTAAACTCTTGAAAGGTGCTCCCTAAAAATTAACCTGGATAAAATAGAGAAAAGTCAATCTTTTTTTTTTTTTGCAAAACATAAACTTAAAAATAAATAAAAACATAATTAAAATGCTTGGGTTGCCTCCCAAGAAGCGCTTGCTTTATAGTTTTCAGCCAAACTATCTCAGTTGTCGCTAATCTGGAGGATGAAGTTCAATGGTGGTCTTATGCTTGTTGTAACCACCTTCAAAGTAAGGCTTCAAACGTTGACCATTCACTACTTCTTGCATCTTTAGGTTCAAACGTCTCTGAGGTTGGATAGTGGATTCATATTGTTCCTCCATCAAATCTGTCAAAGAAGAAGATATAATTACCGGTAAACAAGAAACTCCATCTAAATAAGCATATTTCAAATGAGAAGGTAAGGGTTTGAGTTCAAGAATTGGAGGCTCTTCAATTGATGGTTTAGGCTTTGTAATGTGTTGTCCCAACTCTTCAAATTTAATTGCCTTTTGCCTTGAATATGGTGGAATTGCCTCCATGAAATTTGCGTACTCCTTTATCTCCTCATTATGAATATCTTTGTCCCTTGGTTGAATCGACATGCTTCAAGTGGATCTTCAAAAATATTTTCCTGGAAAACCTTATTCACCAACTTGTCAACTGTCTCAACTCTAAAACAAGAATTATCATCAGATGGATATTTCATTGCTTTAAAAACATTAAATGAAACAAGATCATCTTGAACTCTAAGGATCAACTTCCCCGTTGTACATCAATAAGAGCTCTTCCTGTTGCTAGAAAAGGTCGACCTAAGATAAGTGGTACCTCAAAATCTTCCTCCATGTCAAGAACTATGAAATCTGCAGGAAAGATAAATTTGTCAACTTTTACCAAAACATCTTCCACAATACCTCTCGGATATTTAATTGATCGATCAGCCGTTGAAGTGACACCGTGGTTGTTTTTACCTCGCCCAATCCTAATTTCTTGAAAATACAATAAGGCATCAGATTAATACTTGCACCTAAATCACATAATGCTTTTTCAAAGTAAGAATCCCCAATAGTGCAAGGAATAGTAAAACTCCCTGAATCTTTTAATTTTGGAGGCAATTTGTTTTGTAGGATGGCTGAACACTCCTCGTTTAACTTCATAGTTTCATAATCCTCCAGTTTCCTTTTGTTTGCCAAAATCTCCTTCAAAAATTTTGCATAACTAGGCATTTGCGCTAAAGCATCTGCAAAAGGAATGTTAATGTGCAATTTTTAAATACATCAAGAAATTTAGAAAATTGCTTATCCATTTTGTGCTGCTGAGTCGCCGAGGGAATGGAATTGGCGGTACATATGGCTTGGGATTATCTGGAAAAAGTTTACTCTTACTTGTCTCCTTTGATTGTTTATTGATCACCTCTTCTTTGTCTCGACAATCTCTTCTTCTCCCACTCGTTTACCACTTCTCAGGGTAATAGCCTTTATGTTTTCAATTGGATTTTTTCTGTGTTGCTTGGCAAAGAACCCAGTTGCCTTCTTGACATCATGCTTGCTAAGCGACCCACTTGCATCTCAGATTTCTGATTGAAGCCTCTTGGTTTTGAAATCTCACATCCGTGCTTTTGATGAAGTCATGAGTTGTGTTAGCAAGTTTGGTGACTATGTCTTCCAAATTTGACTTTGTCTCTTCTGATTGTTTGAATCCAGGTGGTCTCGTCACATTATGATTGTTCCATGAAAAATTTGGATGATTGCGCCATCCCGGATTGTATGTGTTGGAGTAGGGATTATTCTGCGACTGTTAAAATTCCCAACAAAGTTAGAATTTTCATGAGATTGTTTGAAAGTATTACCTACCTGACACTCTGTGCTAACATGTCCCCCACCACAAAAATCACATGTCAAAGTGTGAATTTTCATGGCTGAAACACTCATATTATCAAGCTTTTTGTTGATTGTTTCAAATTGTGCAGCAATTGCAGCAAAAGCATCAACTTCATGAACTCCGCTAACTTTTCGCATTGGTAATCTCTCGCAGGCCACTGATAACTATTGGACGCCATCTCCTCTAATAGATTGTAGGCTTCTTCTGGTGTTTTATTATTTAAAGTCCCCCCTGCAGCTGCATCAATCATAGAACGAAGATTTGCACTAGAGCCATTATAAAAAGTTTGTACCTGCATCCATACGGGTAGTCCGTGATGTGGGCATTTTCTAAGAAATTCTTTGAATCTTTCCCATGCTTCATATAATGATTCATTATCCATCTGCATAAAATTAGTAATATCGTTACGCATCTTCGCAGACTTTGCAGGTGGAAAGAACTTACCAAGAAATTTCTGAGCCATATCATTCCATGTAGTAATTGATCCCGCAGGAAGAGAAGAAAGCCAACTCTTAGCTTTATCTCTAAGAGAGAATGGAAATAATCTCAATCTAATAGCATCATCTGTAACTCCATTATATTTAATGGTGTCACAGATTTCAAGAAAAGCATCGATGTGAGCGTTTGGATCATCGCTTGGTAGCCCACTGAATTGCACGATTGTTGAAGCATCTGAATAAGTGACGGCTTAATCTCAAAGTTGTTTGCTTGAATTGCAGGTCTTCGATACTTGATGTGGTGCCTTGAACTGTTGGCGCAGCATAATCTCTTAAAAGTCTACGTGGATTTTCATTATCACCGTCTGCCATCTTAGCGTGATTCTTCTGTTCTCTTAGTCGCCTTTTGAATGTACGCTCGA
Source organism: Eucalyptus caleyi (assembly GCA_014182885.2). Classification (NCBI taxonomy): domain Eukaryota; kingdom Viridiplantae; phylum Streptophyta; class Magnoliopsida; order Myrtales; family Myrtaceae; genus Eucalyptus; species Eucalyptus caleyi. Next base: position 37,949,959 of record CM024472.2, read on the forward strand.
TTTCTGGATCAAGCTCAACAAGTTCCCCTTGTTGGCTACGTGTCATAAACCGATGTACACCCTGAAAAATAAAAACAAAACGAAAGCTAGATTAAATTTAGAATTATCTGGTATCAATATTAATTAGTATTAAACAAACGATTCCCGGCAACGGCGCCAAAACTTGTTCGTAAAATTCTAAACGCAAGTGCACGTATCGAACAAGTAATATAATGATGAGATAAAGTATCGTCCCACGGAGATCGATGATTAATAAACCAATTAAATACTAAAATAGACTAATTCTAAAATTTATCTAACAAATCAAAATATAATTAAGAATGAATTAAAAACGAAATTTGTAGACTAAATGTAGTAAAATCAATCAGATAAATATGTTAGAGCATCCGATTTCACCATAACCACTAGATATGAATTTCATATTGTTATAAATACAATAACGATATCAAACATGTGATAGCGGAATTTCCTAATCTATTTACTATCCTATCTCTAGGTATAGCAAACCTACTCAGCTTATTAATCCACTATATCTCTATGTGAATTAAAGTAAACACGAGTGCATTAAAAACTATGAATATTCCCGGTTTACAATGAGTCTTTTAGATCACCTTATCACCGAAAGCTACACAAATAACGCGGTATATTTCTATCCACGTTTAATTCATGGTTATATACTATAATGAGCAATTGCATATTATCACCTCTCAGTCTCAAACATGCACATCAGATCATTCAAGTGGTGGCCAGTCACTCAAAAGCATTAAACGCAATAATAAATAACTCACATGAATGAAATCAATTGTAGAACATAAAAATCATGAAATTCACATCATCATGGTTAGGCTACATCGTAGCTCTAACAAAAGAAAATTAGAACATAGTAGAATAAGAAATAAAAATATAAATATAAATCAAACCCAGCATCTTGAATCAAAGAACAAGAATTCTGTCATCACTTTTGTCTTCTCTTCAAAACACTTGAAAAACTCTCAGAACAATGGAAAACGATCTAGCTAAAAAAAAAACCTAGCTGCTCTCTCTTCCTATTTATAGGAAATCTAAAATATCTACTTGTAGATAACATTAGGGAACAAAATCAAGAATTTCCTGATTTGACATCCATCTTCCATCGATGCTTTTATTTGAATTCCTAATAATTGCCCTTCTTTTCCTTGTCTTCTCCATATTTCATTATTCTGCATAAACAAGGAAAATTCAAATAATCAGAAGGAAATCCAAATATTTTCTCATAGATAATGCATTAATTGTTGCCTAAAATAGGTAAAATAACTCTATTTTTATAGAGTTATCAGATGATGTGATTCACATTGAATCCAACTGAAAAACACAAGCTTTTACAAAATTTGTTTGTGTTGTGATCGGCTCTGCGCATCTACTTCATTCACCCGCATTGCTTCGAAGCGCTTCACCCGCCACCCTTCCCACTCTTTCCCTCCCACTCCTTTTCGAAATTTGTTTATGTTGTGATCTACTCTGGGCATCTGCTTCATTCACCCACAATGCTTCCATGCGAAGCGCTTCATCCGCCACCCTTTCCCACCCACTCGCCCTAATGCCCTGCCCCGCTTCGCCTCCTTCCTCTGCGGCTCCTGCTTGTCTTCCCGGCACGGGCTTCTGCACGGGCTTCTCCTTCGCTTGTGCCCCGTGCGACTTCGACCTCCGTATTCATTGCTCTCAACGATGCTCTCCCACCCTGGGGGATCATATCCTCGTGCACCACCTATGCCGACATTCGGGACGACATTATCCCAGCATCCCCATAATATGGGGTCTGTCGAAGAACTGAAAGCATTGCCCGGCAGTGGTGAAAAGCAAAAGCCGATGAGGATTATTCATCACGAGTTGCGCCCTAAGCACCCACTTCGTTTCCTCCCCTTGCCGCCTTACGTTGGCGGAGAGTTCCCGCGCAATGCACACGAGAACGATGGGGACGCATCCTCCCATCATTACCTGATCTACCAGCACGACCTCCGCCCTCATTACGTGAGGCGCAAGGACCGCGAGCGCCCTCTCGCATTGTACTGTTCCCTAACGCAAAGGCAGAGCCTAATCGGCGACGTGTGCGAGGAGAGCATCGCCGAGGGTTGCTGGTGCTACTATTGCGCAGGCTGCGACTACGGGACGCACTTGGACCGTGTGAAGGCTGAACCAGTGGAAGCATCAGAGAATAACACAGGAGATAGAATAAAGATATAACGCTTATGATGATAAAGCTTCAGCACAAGATGAAAATGCAGTCCATGCTTGCTAGTATGGGCTGCTCTTCCATCAACGGAGCTAGACTTCGCTAATGTTGTGCACCCACAAGTTTTTTGCTCCAAGCTGTGCTCTACAAAATTAAATTCCACTCCTGGAATTTTACTAAAATCAAATTTTCGGGAAAAAAAATACAGAATGCCCTCCTTGACTTTTTGTGCATTCATACCCCTCTACATCCCTAACTTTTTGAATCACTGATTTGCACCTCGATTCTTGTGATTCGACTCCGTATTCTTTCAAAACAGCTCCATCACTTTTCCACCACCAAATGTTTACGGTCATTGAACGAATGGTGATATAATATGCAAATTGGTATATCTTTAAAAGTTTGGAATAGTTAGGGCTATGAGAGCAAAATGCGAGGAGGGTACTTGGAGATTTCCTTGAATTTTGTGGTTCTTTATGGTTTCTATTTCCTCCTCTTTTCAAGATTGGGTCGCCCTGTTCCTATGAAATGCTTGTACTTTGTAATCTGATGATTTAGATCCTTGTAGTACTATTGCATTGTGCTCTGTTGGTTTTCCTATTTAAGCTTCCGTTTATTTTCTTTTTTGGGATTATGAAAAGATTTTGACAATATTAAGAATCTATTTGCGAAGATTCTTCACATCAAGGATCAAGCTATGTATGTGACACGTTCCGAGATTAAAGAAACAACTGTAAAGACAGTTACATAGGATAAGAGAAAATTTGCAAAATGCACTGTCAAGCTCTACCTGAAAATTCCGGGACAAGAACAATAAGAGTGTCATAAATTTCGTACAGCGCTCATTTGAGGGCCATAATTTTCATTTTGTTCACTTAAGTGGCACAAAATTGAAAAATCGATCATTTAAGTTTCATTGGCAATGTAGCTTGTTGAAAAATCTGATGTTGTATTAATTTATTGTAAATCATTTGACGTGGCATCTGACAAGATGATGTCAGCTTCTTAGAGGCTAAACGACCTCATAGTACATGAATAATTGAAATAGTTGTAGCCTTCTTCAACAATTTAGGGCAAAATCGCACCATTTCTTCAAGAACAAACCATAACCCTAACCAAACCCATGATTTCCATTGATTTTAATGCCCATCCGCGATTAAATGCGTAAACGAATAAATAATCTCCAGACAATAGCAAAATGTGATAGAAAAGTAGTGCCACAATTTTTGAAAACCATAACACCCTTATATATACATATCAAACCATGTCATATACAATACAAGCCTATATATAAGGTCTGCAAAACAGGGGGTAGAGTGCTAAAGATCTTCAGGCATTCGAGTCTTCCTTAGAATACATTGGGGACCTTGGATCTGATAGGTATGGTTCCACCACTAAACCACTTGGATGGTCGATTGTCCCTTTTCCAAAAGCAACCTCCAGCATGTACACAAGTATCTCAAATTCCGGTATGGGACCCCTTTTCTGTCCATCCCGCACATCAGTACCATGATCTGTATTAATGGGGTACCTTATTGAGTAGAGCCTCATCAACCTAGACCACAAACCTTATGAGCTCATAGACCCATCCTCTTGGGCTCCCATGAAATGGGATGTAAGATACCTACTCTATGACCTTCTTCGGCTGTCCAAAATGCTCAAGAGGAGTTGCCATCTAAGGATCTGAAAATGTTATCCCACAACGGGGTGAGACAACGTCTCAACAAGTTCACCCCTTAAGTCCTGACTAGGAAGAAAATACGCCCTGAGGGCTGCCTAAGCAAAAGCACAAGTCAGAGGACTTACTTTTGCCTCGGTTCCTTCCTGCAAGTTAGTATGATTCACATAATTATTGAATCATATCAACAAATCAAATCATCACATCAGATCAAGCCATCGATCAATCGATCTAGTCGATTCCATGTCATCAAGACCACCACTCAATCAATCCATTCAATAATATCTATTAAGTCCAATCACATCAAGGACTACTCACCCTAAGCTAAAGATAGATAGTATAGTTCACTAGAAGTTGATAACAAAGTATATTGCTCACCCAAAGCTAATATCAAATCAAAGCGATATAGTATACCGTAATGGCTCTAAGTTATAAAGTATACTCACAATGCTCATGCTCACTAGAAAAGCTGTACTATCTTATTCAAGGTATATTACTCGCGAATGCAATGTAAGCATTAGGTTCGGCAATAATAATATCCCCCAACATCTCAATACTCGCGCTAAGCTGATATATCGAGGCTCTCAAGCTGATATAGTATACCTATGATGCTCATTTTAAGTTAATAAATAGTATACTACTCATGCTAAGCTGACATATCAAGGCCCTCAGGCTGATATAGTATATTGTCTTGATCATTCTACAATTTCCTCACTTTTATCATACTCGATAAAAATAATCGTGTGTGGATACACGGTCGGCCTTAATCAAAATATAATATTTTTCCTCTTGAAAATCTCACTATTTCTAATAGTCCATAAACACATTTTTGGCGTTGTAAACAGACGCCCGGTATTTTCTAAATAATTACTGAAATTATTAAATTTTGGGATAAATTCCAAAAATTACAAATCACACTCAAATTGCACAAAATAGCACTCAATTAATTAAACAAATCACACCATTCCAATCACCATAAAATTCCAATCACCAACTATACCGGTCTAATTTTCGAAAAATAATAATTAATTAAATAATTACGAAAATTAATTAATAAATACCAATAAATAGCAAAAATGCACACTTAGGCCAAGAAAGCCTAATTAAAAGCCAAGACGGGTTCGGAAAATTTTTGAACCTATCTAGATAAATACTATAGCTTATCTACTTGCTAATTGCACTACTTTAACCACCTAACATGCAATATTGAATGATTAAATTACTAATCTGTTCTAACTAACCACCTAAACCATACTTAGTCTAAACTAATCAACCTTAAGCATAATTAACTTCCTAAGCAGGAATTAGTGAGTAAACTCATTGGATTAGCGATCCAACGGGATCATGATGACGGGGACAGAGATGGGCCACAAACTCCAAAGCGGAGGTCTCTTCGAGGTCTGGAAGGACACCAAAACAAGCCAAACAATGCGCTATAGACCCAGGGCTTCGGTTTTTGAGGTTGGGTTGAAGGAGGAGGCTGAGTGGCTGGTTGGGGCCGAAACAGTGAGACAGGGCTAGGCGGATTTGTTGCAGGTCCAAGCGGAGATAGGTGGGGCTTCCGGCGGCTTTAGGCGGGAACGCACGGTGGCCAGGGGACTGGACGATGCCTCTGGACATGTGAACGGATAGGGACAACGGCAAGAGATGCTCGGGCAAGCAAGAGGCACGGCTGGCGTGCGAGTGGCGCAACGATGATGTAGCTGGACTCTGGCGGCTCAATGGGCTGCTCGACGAGCAAAGGGAGGCTGCTGGTTGGTTTCTCTGGGCTTTTTTTTGGAGACTTCAAGTTGCTTGCATGGAGGGGTCGACGGATGGGGAGGAGAAGGGGACAACTTTGGCTTGGAGGGGGCCACTTGCTTCACTTCTATCTTCTTGTCTCCTTGGAATGGTCCCACCACGGCTACTAGCTTCCTCAGTGAATTTCCAGACCATTAGCTTGCCTTAGAAGCTTTGGAGATGATCCAAAAGTGGTGTCCAAGGGGGGGCTACGAATTTGAAGACATTTTCCCTCAATTTCACTTCAATTGCCTTTGGAGTTAGTGCAATTCGGCCCTATAAAATTCCACCATCGTATCCATGATCAAATTGACATTTTTCCTTGCCAATAGAACCAACTTGCATTCCAAAAACGCGATAAAAAATGGTCCCCTGAATTTTCTAGACGAAAACGGCCCTATCTTGACTTTTCGCCAAAAATCTTGATTTGCAAAAAAAATTTCAAAGGATGAGTCGATGTTCCTAAAATGACTCGTGACATAACAGAACTTTCAATTTCTGAAATTGGATTCAAATTCGCTATTAATTTCAATTTGCGCAATTTTAGCGTGACCTAGTCTACCAAGTACTTTTTCAAAAAAAATTTAATGCAAATAACCTATGATTGATTTTCTTTGAGCCACAATAAACCTCTTTGACACATTGGTGACACTGTGATCATGAAAATCTCGAGATTTCAAATACGGACATAGGGTACCAAAATGACAGAAAAATCAGTTTAGTGCCGATCGACAAGAATTTTCGATTTGGTGGAATCACCCACATTTAGCCACATATCTCAGTCAAACCGACTTATCTCTAATCTCTAATCGATCTTTATCGTGCCATAATGATCTCTGCCGATAAGCACGGTCGAGTAGTTGATTCCTAATCGAATTCTCAAGTCTATCGCATTAAAAATCCTTAATGACTTCTCCAAATAGTCTAGTTATCTCAAGAGTGATCAACTCGAGAATAGCACTATAGTCATGTCGATGAGAGGCCCAATTTATCTAATTGAAAAAAAAATTGAAATTCTAGGATGTCACAACTTTTTCCCTCTTATAAAAATTTTGTCTTCGAAATTTAAACTATTATAATACTTTATAAAAATTTCGTTTTCAAAATTTAAACAATTACAATACTTTAAACAAAAACATTTACAATACTTTAAACAAAAACATGGGGGTACAATTATTTCATCGACTCTCCGCTCTCCTAGGTTGTTCCTTCAATACCATAGTGTTGCCGGACCACTTTGACCAACGGGATGGTCTTGGTACGCAGAATTTGTTCTTTTCGATCCACAATTTGAATCGGGCTTTCCACGTACGACACTCTATTGTCCACGTCTAATTCATCAAAATTAAGCACATGGGTTGGGTCAGGCTCATACTTCCTCAACATCGACACGTGAAAGACATTATATACTTGCACAAACCTTGGCGGCAATGCAAGACGATATGCTAGGATCCCGATTCTCTCTAGAATCTCAAAGAGACCTACGTACCTTGGACTCAACTTTCATTTCTTGCCAAAGTGCGAAGTTCCCCTCATTGGTGACAACTTCAGAAAAATGTGATCACTAACTTGGAATTCCAAATGTCTTCGGCGCTTATCGCGTAGCTTTTTTGGCGACTTTAAGTAGTCTTTGATCTGCCTCTGATAACTGCAACTGCATCCACTGACTGCTAAGCCAACTCTGGGCTATAATCTTTCTTTCCCCGACTTCATCCCAACACACTAGCGTCATGCACGCTCTGCCATATAATGCTTCGAAAGGAGCCACCCGAATGCTCTGCTGGTAGCTGTTGTTGTAGGCAAATTCAACAAGATAAAGTAGTTCCTCCTAGCTTCCCTTGAAGTCCAACACGCAAGCTTGCAGCATGTCTTCGAGGGTTTGAATTGTCCTCTCAGACTAGCCATCGTTCAAGGATGATATATCGTATTGAACTGCAACTTTGTCCCTAAAGCAGCCTGTGAACTCTTCCAAAAAGCGGTGGTGAATCTCGAGTCTCGGTCCGATGTAATCGTTACTAGCACTCCATGCAGACAAACTATCTGACGCACGTACAACTCTGCGTGCCTATCCAAATAATGGTCCTTCCATACTATGATGAAGTGAGCCAACTTTGTCAGTCTGTCGACTACTACCTAAATGGAATCATTACCTCTTCGACTCATCGGCAAGCTTGTCACAAAATCCATCGTGATATGCTCTCATTTCCGCTTTGGGATCTCGAGAGGTTGCAAAATTCCTCCCGGCTTACAATGCTGTGTTTTTACTTGCTAACACGTCAGACACTTGGTGACATGCTTGGCGATGTCCGCCTTCATACCGGACCACCAATAGTGTTGACGCAGATTATGATACATCTTCGTACTATCAGGATGAATGATGTAACTGTTATGATGCGCTTCTGATAAGATCTCCTCTTTAAGCTCTGCATTGTTAGGTACACACAATCGTCCCGGAACCTTAGTGTTCCATCCTCAGAAATATGAAAGTCAACCTTCCTTTTATTAGTATCCTCTTACAGAATCTTCTAAACATTTGGGTTTGTCGGCTGAAGCAATTTAATTCTGATTTGAACATCCGGCTCAATTGTGAGGGTAGCCATAAGATTCGAGCTCTCTTGAGCAAATTCCACTCCTTAACCAGCATATGAGAGATTGAAGACTTTCAACTTAAAGCATCGGCAACCTTATTCTCTTTTCTAGGGTGATACAAAATATCACAATCGTAGTCTTTCAGAACTTCCATCCAACGACGCTGTCTCATATTCAACTCATTCTGAGATAATAGATACTTGAGACTTTAATGGTCAGTAAAGATTTGTAATCTTTCTCCACATAAGTAATGTCTCCAAATCTTCAGAGTGAAAATGATTGTAGCGAGTTCTAAGTGATGCGTCGGGTAATTCTGCTCATGAGGCCTCAATTGACGGGAGGCATATGCAACGACTCTACCTTTTGTTGCATTAGCACACAACCTAATCTTCTGAACGACGCATCACTATAGATCTTGTATCCTTTAAGACCCAATGGAATGGTCAGCACAAGTGCGGTAGTCAACTTTTGCTTAAGCTCTTAGAAACTACTCTCGCACTTGTCTATCAACACAAACTTCTCTTCCTTCTTCAAGAGTATAGTCAACGGCGATACCAAAGGATGAAAATCTTTCCACAAACCTTTTATAGTAACCTGCCAAACCCAAAAAGCTCCTGATCTTTGTCATTGTAGTCCGTCTTGGCCAGTTAATCACTGCTTCAATCTTGGTCGGGTCCACGGAGATTCCATCGCCTGAAATCACGTGACCTAGGAATGCCACATAAGTCAGCCAAAACTCGCATTTGCTGAACTTGGCGTACAATCCATAAATCCTCAGGGTTTGAAGTACCAATCTTAGATGACTTTCGTGCTCCTTAGCACTTCTCAAATATACCAGAATATCATCGATGAACATGATCGTCGATCTTCAGGAGTGGATACTTGTTCTTGATCGTCACCTGATTGAGTTGACAATAGTCGATGTACAAACGCGACGAACCATCTTTCTTCTTCATGAATAGAACCGGTGCTCCTTAAGGCGATGCACTAGGATGTATAAATCCCTTATCTAACAATTCTTGCATTTACACTTTCAGTTCATTCAACTTAGATAACGTTATTTGGTGAGGCTTAGATATTGGCTCTGTCACGGGTGCTAATTCAATCACAAACTTGATCTCTTTCTTTGGCGGCAAGCCTGGCAATTCCTTCGGGAATACATTTGGAAATTCTTGCACCATTGAGATATCTTCAATCTTCAGCTCCTCAATTGTCGTATCCATGACAGTTGCTAGGTAACTTTGACAACCCCCGTCTAACAAATGGGTTACCTCAAGTGAAGAAATCAATATAATCGAGGGTCCTCCTTGACTTCCAACAAACTCGAAACTTTCACCCCCTAACGGGTTAAATTGAATCGCTTTACAATAGCAGCCATCTTAGCTCGTTGCTTGGTGAGTCAATCCATGCCAATTATCAAATCAAAGTCATACATGGCTAGGACTAACAAATCTATCTTCTCCTCTTGCTCACAAATCAGTAACTTGCAACCAGAACAACCTAATGCAAACAACACCCTATCCTTCAATGGTGTAGATATGCTAACCACTGACTATAGCAACTCAGGACTTAATTTTATCAACTTAACATATTGCTCAGCAATGAAAGAGCGAGTCGCGCTAGGGTCGAACAAAGCATAAGTAGCATAGTCGTTCAGTAAAACCATACCTGTAATCACATCAGGCGCATCCTCTACCTGACCTTTGGTGATGGCATACACTGTCCCTTGAGCTGGTGGTCTGATCTATCCACCTTGTGGTGCATTCTATAGCGTGTATCCTCTAATCTGACCCATCGGTAGTGGTAGCAATAACTGTTATTGTCCTCTTGGTCTTCTAGGACAATCACTGGCCATGTGACCCTGATGGCCACATTCAAAACAAGCGTCCGTTTTCCGAGGGCACGGGGCTGAACCGTGTCGCCTTCCATAGGAGCGACACATACCATTCTAGTTTGGTGCTGACTTTCCAATTCCACCCTTCCTATTGGGCGAAACATGGAATCTTCCTCCAGTCATGGGCCTCTTCCCATGTCGGTTCCCATCTCTATTCGAATTAAACCTCCACCTAGACAATGCGTCTTGTTTGTTTAGACTTCTCTCTAGCAGCTGAGCTTCATTGTACAGCTCACGATAATCCTTTAGTTCCAACGGTTGTTTCAGCTCAAGTCGAAGGCCATTCCTGAACCTTCAATCCTTGTCTTTTGGATCCTCTATCAACCTCAGAGCATACTGTGAAAGCTTCATAAACTGGACCTCATATTGGTCAACAGTCATCATTCCTTGGTGGAGGCATTGAAATTCCTCCTTCTTCTATTCTCGGGCACTACTTGAAAAATACTTATAATTGAAGGCTCTAAGGAAAGTGTTTCACACCGAGACCACGCCTTCCGAAAATACTGAACCTTCTGGTGGCTCTCTGCCAAGTATTTGCATTACCCTGCAATTGATATACTACCAGGACAACCTTTTCTACCTCAGTGCACATTAGTAGTGCAAAAGCCTTCTCCAGATCCCGAATCCACAGCGAGGTAGTCTCGGGATCTCCAGTACCAGTGAATCTCGGCGGGTTCAGCTTCAAGAATTGCTTCACCAACTTATGGATTGGTCTCTCCCTCTCCACAACTAAGTTCCCAGCTAGAACTTCAACGGGTACAGCAACGACAGCAGCGGCGACGGCAACGACAACTTGAGCAATGGCGGTAGTGGCGACGGCTTGATTCTAGGTCTGCTGCCCCATAAGATCTCTCATTGCTTCAAGTGCCTGCATGATCCCTTCAAACCAAGGATCACCAAGGGCTGCTACCCCAGTACCAACAAAAGGTGGTGCTACGCCGCTGGCACTAGCCTGAGTTGGCGCTTGACCACAGCCTCCTCGGGTACTGACCCTCATCGGTGTCCTACCCCGAGTAACTGGCTCGATGGTCCTTTTCCTAGGAGTCCTTTGCTCCTAATCACTCATTTTGCAAGTTTTCTACTAAAACCTGCCTTCTAATTCCACACCGAATTAGAAGAAGAGCGATCCACACAATAAACAATTCTACCAATCAGCTATCACAGACATGCACCAACATGAAATAAAGGTCAATTTTACTTACTATCACATAAACCATCGCACTTTATCACACCAATCACTAACCTTGCTCTGATACCACTAAATGAGGATGTCATGCCCCAATCCTCCGAGCACATGCCCATCCCTTTGTGGTTGATTAAATAACAATGTCCCAGGACACATCGCCGACCAATTCATTTTAATGCGCGTGTAGAAGCAAATAATTAATCCCCAGATATCAACAAGATGGGATAGGAAAATAGGACCACAATTTTCGAAAATCAAGCCACACTTATATATACATATCAAACTATGTCATATACAATACAAGCCGATATATATACAAGGTTTGCAAAACAGGGGTAGAGTGCTAAAGATCTTCAGGCATTCGAGTCTTCCTCAAAATACACCGGGGACCTTAGATTCGACAGGTACGGGTCCACCACTAAACCACCCGGAGGGTCGACTGTACCTTTTTTAAAAGCAACCTCCAACACGTACACCGGTATTTGAGATTCCGAAATGGGACCCTCTCTCTACCCAGTAGCATGATCTATATTGATGGGGTACCTTGTGGGTTCCCATGAAGCGGAATGTAAGATACCTGCTTGGTGATCTTTTCGGCTGTCCAAAACGCTCAGGAGGAGCTCCCATCTAAGGACTTGAAAATGTTATCCCACAATGGGGTGAGATAACGTCTCGGCAAATTCACCCCCTAAGACCCAACTAGGAAGAAAATATGCCCCAAGGGCTGCCTAAGCACAAGCACAAGTCAGAGGTCTTACCTTTGTCTCCGTTTCTCCTTGCAAGTCAGTACAATTTATAAACTCATCCAATCATTTCAACTCAAATCAACTCAAGTCATCAAATTAGATCGAACCATCGATCAATCGATCTAGTTGATTCCATGTCATCAAGACCATCACTCAGTTAATCCAATAAATATTATCTATAAAGTCCGATCATATCAAGGACTGCTCACTCTAAGCTGAAGATGGATAGTATAGCTCTCTCTAAGCTAATAAAGTATATTTCTCGCACTAAACTGACATATTAAGGCCCTTAGGCTGATATAGTATATTGATAATGCTCACTCTAAAACTGATAAAGTATACTGCTCGCACTAAGTTGACATATTGAAGCCCATAGGTTGATATAGTATACTGACGATGTTCACTAGAAACTGCTAAGCTATATTGCTTGCACTAAGTTGATATATCGACGCCCTCGGGCTGATATAATATACCTATGATGCTCACTCTAAACTGATAAATAGTATATTGCTTGCACTAAGCTGATATATCAGGGCCCGTAGGTTGATATAGATACTATTCTCACCATCCGAAAATGTCACCATTTTTCTTATCATTCCTAACAAAAATAATCGTGTGTGGGTATATGGTTAGCTTTAGCCAAAATACAATATTTTCCCATTTGAAAATCCCACTAATTCCAATACTCCATAAACACATTTTTGGCGTTGTAAACCGACGCCCGATATTTTCTAATTAATTACCAAAATTAATAAATTTTGGGATAAATATCCAAAATCACGAATCACACTCAAATTGCACAAAATAGCACTCAATTAATTAAACAAATCACACCATTGCAATCAGCATAAAATTCCGGTCACCGGCTATCCCGGTCTAATTTTTGAAAAATAATAATTAATTAAATAATTACAAAAATTAATTAATAAATACCAATAAATAGCAAAAATGCACACTTAGGCCGGGAAAGCCTAATTAAAAGCCGAGATGGGCCTGAAAAATTTCCAAACCTATCTAGACAAATGCTATAGCTTATCTACTTGCTAATTGCACTACTCTAACCACCTAACATGCAATATCGAACGATTAAATTACTAATTCATTCTAACTAACCACATAAACCATACTTAGCCTAAACTAATCAACCCTTAAGCATAATTAAATTCCTAAGCAGGGACTAGTGAGTAAACTCACTGGATTAACGATCCAACGAGACCACGGTGACGGGGACGTGGAGACAAGCCACAAACTCCAAAGAGGGTGCACTATTCGAGGTCCGAAAGGGCACCAAAATGGGCCAAACAGTGTGATATGGACCCAGGCTTCTTGGTTCTAGTCTTGGCCCGAACAAGCTGATCGGTGGTTGCGGGTTGGCTGAAATGGCGAGGGAAGGGACTGGCGGAGTTGCAGCAGGTCAGGCGGAGGCAGGCGAGGCTTCCAATGGCTTCAGGTGGCGACGCATGGTGGCCAGGCGACTGGACGTGCAAACGAACATGGATGACAGTGAGAGACGCGTGGGCAAGTAGGAGGCATGGCTGGCGTGCGAGTGGCGTGACAGTGATGCGACCAGACTCCAGTAGCTCAGACGGGCATCGACGGGCAATGAAAAGGTTGCTGGTCGCTTTCTTTGTGATTTTTGAAACTCTTCTAGTCTGCAATGGAGGTGGTCGATGGCTGAGGAAGGACAAAGGGGACTGGCTACTATGGAGGGGGCCACTTGGTCTCCAACCTATCTCTTTGTCCCTCTTGGCTTGGTCCCGTTGGAGAAATCTTTCCAGAATATTTTGAAGTTGACAAAACGTTTCTATCAGTCTAGTCTAGAGCATTCCAGACCCTTCTATTTAGAGTCTGAAGACCTTCATTGCAAACCCTTCTATTTAGAGTCTAAAGACCTTCAGATCCCCAGACTCAGCACTCAAGACTCAAGACTCAAGACTATTCTCATTGACAATTTCTAATCCAGCGATGAAGACGATCTAGAGCTAAAGTGTTTGGTTGAGGATTTGGTCTTATCCACTGAAGAAGATCTCTTGGCTAGGTATGATATAACAGATTCTTTTATTCGAAATCAAGATCGTTTGAAGATCCGATGATTGACGAAATACTCTTGGAAGGTTCTATTCTTGGAAACCAAGATCTTGATTGTATGGGCGAACATGATTGATAGGCTATTTACATGTTCCTTTAATAGCTCGAATGATCTTCCTAATTGATTCTGTCCAATGGGAAGATTGGAAGAATTCCTTTGGTAAGTGCTAACGGGTATGATGGCATAAAGAAGTATAAAAGGAAGACGTTCCAGTTGTTCAAGAAGATGCACGATAGAGAAATTCCAGAATCTAAAGCTCCTTGATTATTAGTCGATTCATATTGAGCAAAAAATGTATTCACAAAAGAGAGTCTATGCTTAGTGATACCTTGAGGCAGTGTGGTAGATCTTCTACACTGTGAAATCAAGGGAGAACAGTGCTGTAACATCTCTTTGTTCATAGTGGAATCCAGCCAGTGGGCTGTCAGTGCAGAAGAGTGGACGTAGGCTTGAAATAAGCCGAACCACTATAAACCTTGCGTTCAATTTTTTCTTCCCTACTCTCAGTCTTATTTTGATTGTTGTTTGGTTATTAACAAGAGAAAATTGTCTCAATTCTATCAACTGTCTAGTATTGTGCGATTATCTTGAGAAATTACTCTTTAGACCTAATCACCCCCCTCTAGGTACTTATACTAGCCATATCAATTGGTATCAGAGCTCGTGTACTCACTATATTTGAAGTGTTTTACTTCAGAGTAAAAGATCTATGGCTAGTATGCTAGCTTCAGGGCTGATGGAAGGTCAAAGTAATACCAGACCTCCTTACTTTGATGGAAAGGACTACAACATCTGGAAAAACAAAATGAAAGCATTTCTTCGATCAAAGGATCCTCTGGACTGGGACGTTGTAGAAAAAAGAATTACTCCTAAAGTTGCATCTGTCTCAGAAAGAAGGAAAGAAACCGTTGAGACCAGCGGAATGACTCAGGAAGAGATAATCAAGAGACAAACTCTTGATGCGAAGGCTTTTTATTCTTTATATTGTGCCTTGTCACCTACTAAATATAACAGAATATCTTCTTGTGTTACAACAAAAGAAGTCTGGGATAGGTTACATATCACCTATGAAGGAACTGATCGAGTGAAAGAGACCAGAATCAACATCCTTCTCGGTCAATATGAAGCCTTCAAAATGAAACCTAGAGAATCTATAACTGACATGTTTAGCCATTTTACAGAGATTGTAAATGATCTTGAAAATCAAGGACAACCAATTTCTGATCCCATGAAGGTAAACAAGCTACTGCGTGGACTCTCCAAGGATTGGAATCACATAAAGACTTCAATAAGAGAGACGCAAAGAATCATGCCACTATATGTCGACGAGCTGGTTGGAACTCTTCAGTCTTATGAAGTGGAACGAATTAATGAAGACGGAGATCCAAAAGGTAAGAAATCCATTGCATTAAAATCAATTGATGATTCTGATGTTACAGATTCTGAAGATGATATGGACAATGAGGAGCTTGCTCTCATGATAAGAAGATTCAAAAAACTGAATAGAAAAAGAAGAAGGTTCAACTCAAAGAAACAAAGTTTTCAAAGGCAACGGACTAAGTCTGTTGATGATGATGAATCAAACAAAGATGTAGTTTGCTTTGAATGTAAGAAAAATGGGCACATCAGACCCAATTGTCCTCTTCTGAAGAAGAAGAAAGGAAAAGCTGAAAAGTCTCGAAAGGCTCTCAAAGCCGAAACCTGGAGTGATACAGAGTGTGAAGAAAGTGATGATGAATATGCCAACTTATGTCTGATGGCGCAATCAGACTCAGACTCAAACTCTGGATCAGACTCAGACAGTGAATTTGAGGTAAGTAATTTTAAAATTCCTGTCAAGGTTTCTAAGTATATTGATGAGCTGTGTCTTAGTCTTAAGACTTCTCTCAAAAGGATTTCCGAACTTAAAAAGGAAAACTCTGCTCTAAAAAAATAGGAAAACGTTTTAAAAGAAAGAGTTAAATGTTTAGACATGAATGTTTCCACTCTTAAAGAAAATGAAGATAGTCTTTTGAAAGAAAATGCTCTTTTAAAAACTGACTCATCAAATATCTCAAAGAAATTTTCAATAGGGTTCGAGAAACTTGAAAAAATTCTTTTAGCTCAAAGACCTTACTTCAATAAGTCTGGTCTAGGTATGACAGCAGAAACAATTCCCTTAATTGATTTTCCTAAATTTAAAGAAAGAATTAAGCAAAGACCCTCGAGAGAGGCTTACAAAAATCATTTCAAGAAGGTTTTTGTAAAGTTTGTAGGTCGAAATGCCCTCAGGTGTTCAAAGTGCAATAGCCCAGATCACTTTGAAAAAGTGTGTCCTATGATTTGGAAACCTGTCAAGAAAACATTGGCTAATACTTTTTATCTTACTAACACCAATGGACCCAAGAAAATATGGGTACCAAAGAAAGCTTGAGATTCTCTTTTAAATGCAGGTCTCCATCAAGAAAAAGGTAAAGTGGTATCTGGACAGTGGATGCTCAAGACATATGACAGGAGACTTAAATTGCTTTATAAAGATCGTTCAAGTAAATGGTGGAAAAGTCTCATTTGGAGGAAACAACAAAGAAAGAATTGTGGGATTTGGAACTGTGAAAATTGGAAATCTCACAATAAGTAATGTTTCCCTAGTGGAAGGACTCAATTACAATCTTCAAAGATCGACCAACCTGTGTGATACTGGTTTTAAGATCTTCTTTCAAGAAAGAATATGTTCTGGAACCAGTAAAGACTCTACTCAGTCTTTTATGGGTCGAAGGCATGGAAATATCTATCTCTTGGATGTGAAACGGGATGAATCACAATGCTTAATCTCAATTCAAGACGAAGCAAGCTTATGGCATGTAAAGCTTGGTCACATCAATATGAAGCAATTAGCCAAAATCTCAACAAAGCAGCTTGTTCGTGGTCTACCCAATTTATCATACCAAAAGTCTGATCTATACACTCCATGTATACTGCGAAAGCAATTAAGAAATTCATTTAAGCCAATAAATCATGTCACTACTAATCATGTACTACAACCACTGCATATAGATCTCTTCGGACCAACCAGAACCCAGAGCATTGGAGGTAAGAAATATTGCCTAGTAATTGTGGATGATTACTCCCGATTTACTTGGGTATATTTCCTTGCAAGTAAGTCCGAAACCTTCTCGTATTTTGAAAAATTTGTTAGAAAGGTTCAAAATGAAAAAGGATGTGTTATCTCAAGTATAAGAATAGATCATGGAGGTGAATTTGAAAATCAAGATTTTACAAAATTTTATGATAAATCTGGCTTTAAGCATGTGTTCTCCTCTCCATATACTCCTCAGCAAAATGGAGTTGTGGAAAGAAAGAATAGATCTATTTAAGAAATGGCTAGAACTCTTTTAATTGAAAGTAAGATTTCTTCACGATTTTGGGCTGAAGCTGTTTCAACAGTGTGCTATATCATCAATAGAGTCTTTTTAAGACCTATTCTAGAGAAAATCCCTTATGAGTTATTCAAAGGTAAGAAGCCTATTGTTTCATACTTTCATGTGTTTGGTTGCAAATGCTTTATACTGAAAAATGCAAAATATCGAGTTGGTAAATTTGAAGAAAGATCAGATGAAGGCATATTCCTTAGATATTCTACATCAAGCAAAGCCTACATAGTCTACAACAAGAAGAGTCAATCTGTGGAGGAATCAATGAATGTCAAATTTCAAGATTCTATGCAAAATGAATCCAGTCAAACTCATCATGAAGAATCTGAAGCTGCTCCAGACTCTCCAAAGCTTACAACTCAAGAAGCATCTCAGACTCTGGAAGACAAGCATCAAGCTGTTAGTGAAGATCCAAGTAAAGAAAGATATCATCAACCTGACGAATCAACCAGTAACTGGAAGCATAAGTCCAGTTATCCCAAAGATCTTATTATTTGCGACATTAATGAAGGAATTTACACAAGATCCAAAAGGCGCGAAGAGTCTAGTGCTGTGGCTCTCATTTCTGAAATTGAACCAAAAAAATAGAAGAAGCTTTATCTGATGAAAGCTGGATTGAAGCTATGCAAGAAGAGCTCAGACAGTTCAACATTAATGATGTATGAGAATTCACATCTAAGCCAAAAGGTAAAACTGTTATTGAAGCTAAATGGGTGTTTAGGAACAAGATGAATGAAAAAGGAAAGGTCATAAGAAACAAAGCAAGACTCGTGGCCAAGGGTTATACGCAAGAAGAAGGAATAGACTATGATGAGACTTACGCACCAGTAGCAAGGTTAGAAGCTATTCGATTATTACTTGCTTTGCTTGTTATAAAAATTTCAGGTTATTCCAAATGGACGTCAAAAGTGCCTTCCTAAATGGTTTTATCCATGAGGAAGTTTATGTGGAACAACCACCAGGGTTTGAAGACCCAAAGAAGCGAGACTCGTCTTTAGACCGAAAAAGGCCTTGTATGGTTTAAAGCAAGCACCTCGAGCTTGGTACGACAGACTAAGTAAGTTCTTAATACAGAATGGTTTTGTCAAAGGTAAAGTAGATATTACTCTATTTATCATAAAGGAAAACAAAAGCTTTTTACTTGTTCAAATATATGTGGATGATATTATTTTTGGATCCTCTAATGAAAGTCTGTGCAAGAAATTCTCTAAGTCCATGCAAGATGAGTTTGAAATGAGTATGATGGGAGAATTAACCTTCTTTCTTGGACTCCAAGTAAAACAATTGAAGGAAGGAACTTTTATTCATCAAGAAAAATATGCTAATGATCTTGTCAAAAAGTTTGGACTAGAAAAGTGAAAAAAGACCGACATACCAATGTCAAGTTCTTTGAAGATAGACAAAGATGAAGAAGGGAAGAAAGTTGATCAAAAACTATACAGGAGTATCATCGGTTCACTTCTTTATCTTATTGCCTCTAGACCTGACATTTTGTTAAGTGTTTGCATCTGTGCTAGGTTTCAATCAGATCCTAGAGAATCTCATCTCAGTGCTGCGAAACATATTATTAAATACGTTGCTTCATCTTCAAGCATCGGTCTTTGGTATCCTAAAGAGGGAGACTTTAATCTTCTTGGATATTCAGACGCAGATCTAGCCGGTTGTAGAGTTGATAGAAAGAGCACCTCGGGAACTTGCCAGTTGCTTAGAAGGAGGACAGTGTCTTGGTTTTCAAGGAAACAAAATACTCTGGCTCTCTTTACAACAGAAGCTGAGTATGTAGCTCTTGGAAGTTGTTGTTCGCAAATTCTGTGAATAAAACAACAGCTACAAGACTTTGGAATTGAAGACTCATGCACTGAGATTAGATGTGACAACACCAGTGCAATCAATCTCACTAAAAATCCAATCCTTCACTCAAGGGCAAAGCATATAGAGATTCGACATCACTTCATTAGAGATCATGTTCAAAATGGAGAAATCTCGATTCAATTTGTTGATTCAAAGAGCCAACTAGCGGATATATTCACAAAGCCTTTGGAGAAAAATCTATTCGATATTATCCGTTCCAGACTCAACATTTTGAAGCTTGAGGAAGTCAAAGTCTAGAGACTCTCAGACCCTCAGACTCAGACGCTCATGGCTACAGACTGTAAGTTGTTTCAATATTCAATCTCAAAAAGGTACGATCTTTCGTTCAGTTATGATTGATTTATATTATCTTTAAAAGATGGAATTTTGCCTTTTCAAAAAGGATAACTTCTATTTTAAAAATGACAGTTTTCTTTAAAAAAGGACGGTTATCGTTTTTAAAAAGGGACGATTGTTCACTTGCCTATATGTCGATTGGTTTTTCCTTTTTAAATTGGGTTATATATATACAGTCAGTTGTTTTCTTCGCTTAACTCCAAAAACCCTAAAAAGCATTCTCCTCCCAATCCTGTCTCGACTTCATGTTCATCTTCGAGAAAGTTATCATCTTTTCTTGGGAAAGCGAGTCAAGGAATCTTTCAACGACAAGAAACGATGTCTTCTTCAAGAAAGTCTTCAAGAATCGCGAGCAGGGGACCACAGAGAATGAGGGAGGGTCCTATGCATTTCGATCTCACCGAAGAGGAAGAGTTACCGAGATAGCAACATAGCCTGATTCACTCTCAACCACGTCACTCTCCACCATCTACCCCACAGGGTGTGAGTCAATAACCGGAGGAAGAAATAATCGAGGAAGTAGACCCTGTAAGAGTTCAAAAACCCTTTTTTATTTACAAGCTCTGTCATACTTTGAAAAGCACTGGTACTCCGCTGAACTATGTAGATGATTTCCTTAAAGACAAGGGTTATGGAAATGAGTATGTCTTTTTACGATGAATGGAGGATTTGAGAATTGCTCCCAAAGGAAAGGCTGAGAAAGCACTTGCAAACATTCCAAGTGACCCTTGTGTAGGAGGATTGAATCCCACTGACGGGAACGATGATGATAAACTGTTTAATGAATTTCAACCTAGGATGGGTGTTGCTGCGAAGGTTAAGGGAAAAAGAACGGAGTTGTTCAAATCAAAGGAACAGGAGAATCTGTTCTTCAAACTGTTGAAACGTGGGGTGATAAACCCCAGGAGCGTTGATTTTGACTTTCTGGATGCCATCAATGTGAACTTGAGAGAAAAGTTCAATCTGCTTCAACTTGAGCAATTTTGCTCCGACACCACAGACGGCTATGCACAATTGACAGCATATTTCTATTCAAATCTCAGCTTTTTAGATGCGAATAGAATATCTTTCAGTGTTCGAGACCAAGACTATGTGGTAGATATGGACATGCTGGCAGATATAATTGGGGTTGAAAGAGGACGATATCAACCGGTCAAGGTTTCAATTGCTTGTACCTCACTGGAGCTCGTCAAAGACAGAAGTACACAAGGGAGAATTACCTACGCAAGAATGCGTGCCATCAACATCATACTTCACAAAATTTTGATCAACTGTCTCAGGCCAAAATCGACATCCAAGACTAACGTGTCTAACTCTGAGGCAAAATTGATGTACGCGATCAATTCAGGGAGAAATTTCTCTCTCCCTCACACCATTCTCTTCCACATGTACATAGCGATGGTGAAGGACAAGGGCCAGTTGCCTTACTCAGGTCTTGTGACTAAGATCTTCAAACACTTGAACATTGAACCTCCACAAAATCTTTGTGTTCGATCATGCGACAAAATGGTGGTGGGTTTGAAAATGCTGACAAAAATGCGTCTGAAAGAGCTTGATAAGGCAATGGAGAAGTTCAAAGTGAAAACTCCAGTCAAATCTCATCCAATATCTTTTGCATCAAAAAGGAAAAGGAAGGAGCCCGTGGGTGCTCCATCCAAAAAGAAAAGAACTCTTATCTTAGAGGATGAAGATGAAGAGGATGAACTCTCTATCTCTGTCTTGGCATTGAAAAGGCTCAGTCGTTCTGTATCCGAATCAACGGAACGACAGGAAAAAGGAAAAGAAGCAGAGGACAAAGAACAGAGAGAAGAAGAGGAAAAGGAAGAGAACAGAGAAGCAGAGGAGAAAGAAGAGAAAGAAAAAGAAAATGAGGAGAAGGAAGTTGAAGAAGAAGAAGAAGCAGTCAAAGAAAAGTCTACAGATGAAGCCGAAGAGAAAGGCAATCAAGACGCTGACGAGCATGACCATCACTCTTCCCTAATTGAGGCCTTAGAAACGGGGGGAGATGGCGAGCAAGGAAGGACTACACCATATCCTGTCCACAGTGAAGGTGTGAGTCGCTCACCAACAAATGCAGAAGATCTTCAAGCTTCTCAAATGCCTGAGGAAGGACATGATACCTCAACGCCAAATCCGCGCGATTACATCGAAGTTCCATCGTCTACCTTTACTCCATTCGATAGAGCAAATGCCAGCACGTAGACGGACACTACAGCAGATTTTCGTCGCATCCTTGATCTTCTTCTTGAAATGCAGGGTCAAATATATGCTTTGGAATGTGAGCTTCAAGTCCTGAAGAATGCTGGACAAGCGTCTTCTGTTACCCTGTCTGATCAAATGCAAGACCTTGCTCTTCAAATTCAAGCAAATGCCAAAGGGGAAGAGGTGGCACATCTACGGGAAGACTTGAAGAGGCTGGAAGGTATCGTACAGTCGATGGGAGATTTCCAGCTTGTGCACGTTCCCAAGCAGACTTGACTTCTTTTTCTCACATTTTTATGATAACAAAAAGGGGGAGAATTGCAATCTTTGAACTTTGAACTTTGACTTTAAATTTTTTGTTGTTGTTTGTTTGGATATCTGTTTTGAGTATGACTTGGGTGTGGATTTGAAATTGACTGTTGCATTTATATCAAGTGTTATTGTATGGCTTTACTCATGAAAGACTAATCTATTTTCTGTGGATGCAGAATCTAGTTGAGTTGTTAATCTTTATGAAATATCCATATTGCTTGAGTAATGTTTTGCAGGTCAAAGTTGTTCAAATCTACAGGAAAGTTTTGTCACCATCAAAAAGGGGGAGATTGTTGGAGAAATCTTTCCAGAATATTTTAAAGTTGATAAAACGTTTCTATCAGTCTAGTCTGGAGCATTGCAGACCCTTCTATTTAGAGTCTGAAGACCTTCATTGCAGACCCTTCTATTTAGAGTCTGAGGACCTTCAGATCCCCAAATTCAGCACTCAAGACTCAAGACTCAAGACTATTCTCATTGACAGTTTCTAATCCAGCGATGAAGACGATCTAGAGCTAAAGTGTTTGGTTAAGGATTTGGTCTTATCCACTGGAGAAGATCTCTTGGCTAGGTATGATATAACGGATTCTTTTATTCGAAATCAAGATCGTTTGAAGATCCGATGATTGACGAAATACTCTTGGAAGGTTCTATTCTTGGAAACCAAGATCTTGATTGTATGGGCGAACATGATTGATAGGCTATTTACATGTTCCTTTAATAGCTCGAATGATCTTCCTAATTGATTCTGTCCAATGGGAAGATTGGAAGAATTCCTTTGGTAAGTGCTAACGGGTATGATGGCATAAAGAAGTATAAAAGGAAGACGTTCCAGTTGTTCAAGAAGATGCACGATAGAGAAATTCCAGAGTCTAAAGCTCCTTGATTATTAGTTGATTCATCTTGAGCAAAAACTGTATTCACAAAAGAGAGTCTATATTTAGTGATACCTTGAAGGAGTGTGGTAGATCTTCTACACTGTGAAATCAAGGGAGAACAGTGCTGTAACATCTCTTTGTTTATAGTGGAATCCAGCCAATGGGCTATCAGTGCAGAAGAGTGGACGTAGGCTTGAAATAAGCCGAACCACTATAAACCTTGCGTTCAATTTTCTCTTCCCTACTCTCAGTCTTATTTTGATTGTTGTTTGGTTATTAACAAGAGAAAATTGTCTCAATTCTATTAACTGTCTAATATTGTGCGATTATCTTGAGAAATTACTGTTTAGACCTATTCACCCCCCTCTAGGTACTTATACTAGCCATATCAGGTCCCACCAGTGGGCTAGCTTCCTCAACCCTCTTGCAGCAGCCAAAGCTTCCATAGGAAGCCATTAAAAGGGTTCAAAGGTGTAGGGTGAAAGGGCGAGTGCAACACCTAGAGGGGGGTGAATAGGTGTAAACAAAATTTTCTCACAAGACTGAGTAGTAATAAATTGCCTTTTAAAGATAATTGGCTATAAATGTAAACAACTTTAAACAATTATATAAAGCAACAAATAAAGGTAAGGAGTTAAGGAAAAAGAATTGGAACACAAGATTTATAGTGGTTCGGCTTAGATCAAGTCTACGTCCACTTACCCGCATTGACAGCCCACTGGCTGGATTTTAC
Source organism: Eucalyptus caleyi (assembly GCA_014182885.2). NCBI lineage: Eukaryota > Viridiplantae > Streptophyta > Magnoliopsida > Myrtales > Myrtaceae > Eucalyptus > Eucalyptus caleyi. The sequence goes on from CM024472.2 coordinate 37,973,872, forward strand.
TATGAATCAAAAGAGATTTTACAACTTGTGATCTTCGACTTTCTCAGTGAAGAGTTTGTACTGCTCTCTTCACAAAGTCTCACTACGTGTTTCTCTCTTTTGTGTACAATGTTGAGCTCGATGAATGAAAGAGCAAGGAACTATAGAGATTCAGACTTTGAAATTCTTCCTTCACACATTACTTTGAACAACTTGGAGAATCATTCTTAAATACTCCTTCATGCCTTCACGACCGTTGGTACTTTCCAAAGGAATTCTTCCAATCTACCCGTTGGATAGAATCAAGTAAAGTGATCTCGAGTCATTGAATGACTGGTGATGAAAGCCCGTCAATCCTGTTCGCCCATATAATTAGGATCTTTGGTTTCCATAAGTAGAAGCTTCCAAGTTTGCTCACCATTCAAAAGATCTTTATATCGGAATAGATTCCAATAAGAATAATTAACGAGTAGATGCTATATCCAGCCATAAGGTCTTCCAAAAACCATACAAATCGAAACCTTGAAGATAATCCGTCAACTAGATAAGTCTTCATTCTTCAGTCTATATACTGTCAGTGAGGGAAAACTTTGAAACTTAAGTCTAGCGGTCTTCAGACTTTGATAGTAGAGTCTAGAGTTCTTAAGACTATAACTCTTGAGTCTAGAAGTCTTTAGACTATACTTTTGGAAACGTTTTGTCAACTTTAAAACAGTAAATGAGTTTTCTCCAACATGAGGCATGGAGGGCTACGAATTTTGGACTTGGGTTTCCCCAAATTGGATCAATCCTATTCCAATTGAAGTCGAATTCGGCCATATAAAATTCGCCGTGGTGTCCTCGATCAAATCAATATTTTTCCATGCCAATAGAACCAACTTGCATCCCAAAAACGCGATAAAAAACGATCCCTTGAATTTTCTAGTCGAAAACGGCCCTATGTCAACTTTTCACCAAAATTCTCGATTTACAGAAAAATCTTCAGAGGATGAGTCAACGTTCCTAAAATGACTCGTGACATGACAAAACTTTCAATTTCTGAAATCGGATTAAAATTCGCAGTTAATTTCAATCTGGCACGATTTTAGCGTGACTTAGCCTACCGGATAGCTTTCAGAAATTTTTAGTACAAATGACCGGTGGTTGATTTTCTTCAAGTCACAATGAACCTCTTCGACACATTGGCAACTCTTGGTGGTCGCGAAAATCTCGAGATTTCAAATACAGACATGAGGTACTAAAATGACATAAAAATTAGTCTAGTGCTGTTCGACGAAAATTTTTCAATTTGGTGAAATGATATCTGCAGATAATGACTTAATGATATCTGCAGATAAGTACGGTCGAGTAGTTGATTCCTGGTAAAATTCTCAAGTCTATCATATTAAAATTCCTTAATGACTTCCCAAAATAGTATAGTTATCTCAGGAGTGATTAGCTTTGAGAATAGCACTATAGACACATCGATGAAAAGCCCAATTTATTTAATTGAAAACAGAATTGAAATTCTAGGATGTCACACAAATTACAGGCAAAATCACTATCCTATACTCTCCGTCGACCAAGATTCGTCAAGCGTCAAATTGGAGTGTTGAGGGAGACTAAAGCCCTAAATTGCGATTACAGATATAGATTGATTAGGGATTTTGGGCATTCTTACTTTCAAAGACACAATAGGAAGATTTACGAGTTAGAGCTCGGTTTGCTTTAGAGACAAAGCAATGAGAGCTTGATTTGCGATTACAAAAAGAGAGATTGATTAGAGAGATAGATCGAAGCCCTGCAAAGACGAAGAAGAGGAAGACGACGTGCCAGAAAATGATGTCATCGTTTTAAGAAGAAATATCACCATAAATGACGTCCTTTCTGTTAAAGAGAGACTCAAAATATTGCCGAAAAACAGTGTCGTTTCTCTCCACGTGGATAAAAAGTACCATGTTGGAATTCCATTTATTTTTACATATTCTATGTTGTAAAATAAAATTACGTAGAAATTTCATGTAGGACGATTTGTCGGAAATAACACTTAAGTAATTGATTTTACTGCGACGTGACAAAATGAAAATTATGACACCACCCTCAGTCACTATCATGACCACGATCACGACCATGACTGCGATCACCATCTTGGTGTCTCCCTGAACCTAGAAGCTGAGCTTTTTCCACAATGATAATTCTCCCATCCAAGTCCATCCCATTCATAGACTCAATAGCCTCATCCATTGCTTGGTTCTCATCAAAAGTTACAAAACCAAATCCACAAGTGTCAAGAGAACTTCTCAACCGCCGCCTGCATTAAAAATTTTCTTCTCAGAGTTAGTTTCTATTATCCGACAGGAAAGTTTACAGATATCATCCTCGACTTTGCTCCTCATATCAAACATCCCATTCTCATGTTTCAAAGCCAACAATTATCCTTCTCACTTCTTTTAGTGAATTTCAAGCTACATCTCCCACCCATACATATTTCTTGAATTATCCCATCCTCAACGTTGGATTTCTCTTTCTGGGTGTACATCTCCGTCCTGCATAAGGGCCAATAGCTTAATTTAGGTTGTGGAGATGCATAATGTAGACTTCTAAACGTGACTAGGGCATTTGACATGAAAGGCAAAATTAAGGATGGTTTTTAGAAATACGTTCATGATATTAATATGCTTACTTCATCACCACATTATTATATCAAGGATAGTGATGCCAAATGAAATTTCATGAAATTGCAGTAAAGAAGCATCTCATGTTCCGAAAATTGAGAAGCTTATGTTTCTAGAGCTAATTGATCCTAGAGCAGTTGTTGCCCATCCTCATTGAAGTAGAGCTTCCCAATCAAATTACAAAATACTGCGGACCCACACTTGATCACAATGGAAAATACAACTTCCTCTACAATTTTCTACTAGATGACACAAAGCCAATATGTAGATAAGAGCACCAATGACAAAACATGGTAAGTTCAGTCAACGAACCCGCAGTATCAAATCTGATCCTCATAAAAAGCAATAAGACTAGCCTCTAAACTACCATAAGAGATATTTCATTCAAATAAAAAACCAGTGAACTGCATCTAAGTGTTCAGTAACAATAATTAACAAGGATTCTTAGAGTCTAAAACTACCTATCAAATTAAACTGTTCAGTCAAATCAGGGACAACAATTCAGTCTCCATCACAACGAATATGATTTTTCCACAAGAAAATCTAGCACAAGGAACATATTGTATCCTTCACAAAATGCCCCTTTTTCCCTAGGTAGGTTCTCAGGGTTTCAAATTGATAAATCATACTATGCGTAAGTTTAGTCAGAATCCTCTCCTGTCATGCATCGTAACTCCCAAATATCAACACTAAAATAAATACAGTATTTGCTGGGTCAGATGATGATGGCACTTTGTGGCTTGTTAAATCCCAAAATCTCAATGAGCAACAGAGATTCCACCTCCATGTTGAGCCCAGTGGAAGTAAGAACTTCCGGACTAATCTCAATGAGCAACAGACATTCATAAAGCCAAGGCTGGCCAATGACGTGAAACTTGAGTTTATCCGCATTTGCAAATGCCAATGAAGAAGTCAACCGCAACCGGTCTCAGATGCACACTAAAGCATGAAAGCGAAAGAGAATCCGGCACTATCATAGCATTGAAAGAGTGAGGCCAATTAGATTGTTGTTGAATATAAGCAAGTAATGTCACCAAATAAAACATCCAAACGAGCATTCATGGACAATAAAGAGTTGAATCTCTTAGCCAAAGTTCACACATCAAAAGATCGATGAAGCAGATTTGTCGGCCTAGAGAACAATAAAGAAGAGATGCAACAGAAAAGAAATCGACACCTCCAGCAAGTAACAGCAGTCCCTCCAATTGCTCTGCTACAAGCACAAAATATTTTTCAATCAGTGCGGAATCAACTGCTTCACTATAACCGAAAACAATGGTGTGGATACCTATCAGGAGTATTCTTTCTACTCTGAACGAAAGTTTCCTGTACCAGGACGTTCATAGGGACCAGAACGATTCTACCCTTAATGGAAGTTTCCTGGACCATGATGTTCATATGGACCAGAACGATCCGATTATAGAAGTCATTTCCTGATCCTCCTTGGGTACCATAATCCCTATTGCCCCAGCCAGATCATTCACCATTTCGATCAGGACCATGGCACCCACAACGACCACCTCCCTCGCCTCCATAACTGTCATCCCACCCCCCCGTACCCACCTCCTGTGTCCCCCACATTAGGACACTCCTTGGCAAAATGCACTCTCCACCTTCACGTCCAACACCACAATCTCGATTAGGGCCACGATCACGACCACAGTCATGACTAAAATTACCATCTTGGTCTCTACCTGAACCTTGAGGCTGAGCTTTTTCCACAATGATATTTCACCCATCCAAGTCCATCCATTCATAGCCTCAATAGCCTCATCCATTGCTTGGTTCTCATTAAAAGTTACAAAACCAAATCCACGAGAGCGTCCAGAGAACCTGTTAACCACCATCTGTATTAAAAACATTCTTCTCAGAGTTGGTTTGTATTATATGACAGGGAAATTACTGATATAATCCTAAACTTTGCTCCTCATATCAAACACCCAATTCTCACATTTCAAAACGTACAATTATCATTCTCACCATTTTTTTTTTTTTTTTTGGTGTGGATTTGAAGTTGCATTTCCCACTCATAAATATTTCTTGAATTACCCCATCCTCAATGTTGGATTTCACCTTTTGGGTGTAGATCTCAGGCGTGCACAAGGGGAAATAGGTAAATTTAGGCTGGGGAGATACACGATGTGGTTTGGAAATGTGAGGAGGGTATTTGATATGAAGAGCAAAATTGAGGATGGTTTTTGCAATTACGCTTATAGGATATTAGTATGCTTACTTCATCACCACATTATCATATGAATGATAGTAATGATACCAAATGAAATGCAGCAAAGAAGCATTTCGTGCTTCAAAAAATGAGAAGCTTAGGTTTCTAGAGTTAATTGATCCTAAGCATACAAACTAACCATAAGGCTAGAGTAAAGGCCATACTCACTGAACTATACCTTTATGTAGATAAGAGGACCAATCCAGAACTTGGTGAGTTCAGTGAATGCGGAGTATCAACTATGATCCATTAAAAAAGCAAGACTACTAGACTTTAAAACTACCATGAGAGATATTCCATTCAAATCCGCAACTATGCTTTAAGCAAGAATAATAACAAGGATTGTTAGAGACTAAAGGTGCGTTCGGTAACGTTTCTGTTCTAGAGAACAATTTTTTAACAGAAATAATTATTTTTATTTCTGTTCCAAGAAACAATTTCTGAGTATAAACATGCACTTAGTAACTACAAAAATTTCTACTCCAAGAATAGAAATGCGTTTGGTAAACGTGTATAATTTTTTTTTTTTTTTTTGTTTCTTTTAATTTTTCAATATTTTAAATTTTTTTTTTTTTTTTTCTTTCTTCTTTTTGGCTGATCGTCGCCGGCCTCGGCCATGGCTGGCGATCGATCAACGAGGGCCGACGACCTAGCCGGCTAGCACGAGGCTTGGCCTCGCCAGGCTAGGGGGAGGCCGACCTCATGTCGCCTGGGCAAGTCAAGCCTCGCCAGTGACCATGCTTGGCCACCGAGGCCACCGGCGAGGCTCGGCCTCGCTCAGGCGGCGTGAGGTCGACCTCGCCTTGGCTGGGCAAGCTTGGCCTTGCTAGATCTAGGTAAGCTCGAACTCACCCAGCCAAGGCGAGGCCGAGCCTCGCCGGGGGCCGGTGATGCTCCAGCGAGGTCGCTGGCCCTTGACAACCGGTCGTCGGCCATGGCCAAGGCCGGTGACTAGTCAAAGGAAGAAGAAGGAAAGAAAAAAGAAGAAGAGGAAAGAAGAAGAAAAATGAGAAAAAAGAAGAAGTATTTCTCGAAATTATTTTCGGGAACAAGAAACGAGTTTTTTTGACTTCTTGTTTTTATTCTAAATCTGTTCACGGGAACAAAATAAATAGACTTTTTGTTTCTAGGAACAAAAGTGTAAACAAACACGTTTCTATTCTTCTTTTGTTCCCCAGAACAAAAGAACAAAAATTTGTGTCCTAGGGAATAGAAACACATTTTGCCAAACACACCCTAAAACTACCTTTAAAATTAGATTATCCAGTCCAATCAGGGACCAAATTCATTCTCCGCAGCCATGAATACGGTCTTTCCACAAGAAATCCTAGCACAAGGAATATATTGTATCCTTCACAATTTGCCCCTTTTTCCCTAGCTGGGTTCTCATTGCTTCAAATTGATAAATCAATACCATTAGTCAGAACTATGAACTTTTATTCGGTTCCTCCTCTCTTATCATGCATTGTAATTGCCAATACCAACACTAAAACAAGTACAGTATTTGCTGTATCACATGATGATGGCACTCTGTGGCTTGTTAAATCTCAAAATCTCAATGAGCAACAGAGATTCCACCTCCATTTTGAGTCCCGTGAAAGCAAGAATTTCTGGACTGATCCCAATGGACAACAGAGATCTATAAAGCCAAGGCTGACCAATGACATGAAACTTGAGTAAAGATGACATAGAAAAGGTATAGTTTTTTTTTTTTTTTGGCTGCTAGAAATAAAAAAAAGTATAAATAATGCAAGCACCATGTTAGACTAATGTAGCAACTCAACGGCTGGCATTATTGGATAACCAACATTACTGTTCTAGCGACAACTCTAGTATTGGTTTAATCTTGACAAAGGTTCTCGATAATAACAAAGAGCTCCTAAAGTCGCCAGTTGATATTTCAAAAGAAAACTTTTTACAGTTGTCCCCAACAGCTGTTTCTTGTTACTTTACCTTTTGCCTTTTTTTTTTTTTTTTTTTCCTGATGACGAGGAATCGCATCTTAAGGGAATAAACCCCAATTCGCGATACACACCAATGACAAGCCAAAGAGATATAGAAGTTTGTACTTCTAACTAGCAGATGGAGTCATTGACACAAGAAATCTGTGATAAAAGGTACGTTATATGCGGCAATCATATTCACGATTTTCAGCCAAAGCTCATTCTACTGCAACAAGCAGACGGTGAATAAAACTGCTTACCTCGAGGGTTAGATTTAAAGCCACAATTTGCCAAGTGTTTCGCAAGTGTTTCTCCCAACTCTTTTTGCCATACAGGGTATACAATTGTTGTCTCGGTTGTAGGATTGACGCTGGTAGCAGATACTTCTGGCTGTCCAATGTTAGAGTGGAAAAAAGAAAAAACACGCTGGGTTCTCCCGCAATTCTTTCCACCCACACAAGAGATCATTTAACAACTTATTTCTCTTTACAATTATCAAGGCACAAAATGCGCAAGGCTGTTCACCCACATAAGCCATATGGCTTTCCAAGTGACAATCATAGAGGCAAAGTTTGCCATGTGGCGATCACATAAACTCACATTCCCTCTGCTCCGTCTTTATCTATAGGTATTCGATGAACAAATATCGATATATGTAATCACATATTCATAAGCATTTATAAATATAAACATTATTTAACTTTTACAGGAAAGTCGATTAGCAATTTTTCTTTTTTCTTTTTTTTTTTTTGCTTTAAAAGCCAAAACAAATAAGCCAAGTTTGCAAGAGAGGAAGACAAAAATCCACATTACTAGATGTCTTGAGGTACTTATATTAGGAGCCATGCTTTTATGATTTTTCGTTTTATTACATTTTCTTGGTGCAACTCTCACACAGGTCCCACTTTCTATCTTTTGGGCTAAAGCAAAACAAAATATTTCTTTTTTTTTTTTTTTTTTTCACACAGCTGAAGGACAGTGATCTTTTGCTTAAGACAACATAAACTATTTTGATTGTCCTTTGATTGCTAAGTCATTAGTCTCCATCACTTGTGGTTTTGCTGTCGCCGTATTCAAATTGCTTGTGAATGGCCAAATTCCACATCCTATTCCAGACAAAGCAATGACCGTGAAGACTACGACTCCATATGAAATTCAGATTTTACATCAACTAGGCAATAGCAATGAACTCAATAAGTATCTTTCTGGTTCCTTGGAGTTTAGTCAATGCATTGCCAATGCCCATTCGTTCCCTGGAGACTCAGAAGAGCAAGTGACACCTATGTCGATGATTGGAACAAAACACTCTAGAGTACTAAATCAACTTTTGCTCCTGCCATCTGGAGGGACGATTTGTCTTTTCTCTGACTCCTCGATTTCTTGAAGCAAGACAGGATCAATTCCCTTTTCCACTCGGTTTGCTAGAGCTGCCCTTATGAAGCAATGAAGGTTCATCCCATTTTCGAGAATGTCATCGGTTGGCCTCTTACCTATGAACATCTCCAAAATGAGGATTCCAATATTGTACACATCTCCTTCTGTGGATACTGCAATTCTTGAGCCATACTCTACAACAGTCAACAGAGCATAGTGATGCATAATGAATAATTGAGATTTGAAATATAGTTATGTTTCATGTGTATACCTTTTTGTCCAAGAATTGGTCTCCAATTGCATGTTTGATATAAGGAAATAAATTGAGAGACTTAGGCCCTATTTGGTTCAACTTTGGGAATGAGCATTTGGACTCTAAAGTCCCTTGGCCAAATGCAAATGCGTTTGGTTCGAGTTTTTGAGTGACTTTGGCAAGATGCAATTGCATCTCTAAAGGGCTCGAAGGGCCCTTAGGCCAAAGTAGTTCCGGAGGTCCTTTGGGAAATTGCATTTCTAGAGTGCAAGTTCCGGTCATTGTTCACTTCGCGATTACTATTCATCTGCGAGGAAAACTACCGCACGGAGGTTGATGATCGCCGGCTAAGGGGGTTGTGCATGCCAGTGACATGCCGGCGACCACCGCCTGAGGGTCACCTGACCCCGGCGACGCATGGGTCGGGCGATTCAGGCCATGATGGCCTGAATCGGGCGACCCAGGCGGCCGCCTGAGGTTGCGCGACCTCAGGCAACTAGGTGGCCATCGCTTGGGTTCGCGCGACCCAGGCAGCCATCGCCTTGGGTCGTCCGACCCCGTCGACCATTCAGGGGCTAGATTCAGCCATTCGGACCACCGGATCCAATGGTCTGGCCGCCGGATCCGGCGGTCCGATGGCCAGACTTCAAAAAAAAATATTTAAGTGTGTTTTTTCTTTTTTTAATTTAGTAAAAGTTAATTACAAATGTAAATTTTACCAAATGGTATTTTGACCAAAGTTGTTTCTCAATGCAAATTTTAAAAAACGATATTTGCATTTCGAAAAACCCCATTCATCCAAAGGTATATGCATTACTGCAAATGTATTCCCCAAAAGTCGAACCAAACGGGCCCTTAATTGTTGCATCATTAGCTAGGGCTACGTAGCCAAAAGATCCTTTTACTCTGACATATCTTGATTGACATATCCTTTTACCCAGACAAAGTAACTTATGCGTTACTTCTAGGAGGAACCTAGCAAGCCCGAAATTGTCTACATGTCCCATCATTTCATCATTAAGAAGGACATTGCTTGGCTTTAGAACACAATGAACTATCGGTGTTTCATAGTGATGATGGAGATAATCTAGTGCACAAGCAACATAAGTGGCAATATTCACTCTGTCAGGTAGACTCAACTAGCTTCTCTTTGTATATTGGGATGCAATTGGGTGCAACCATTCATCCAAGCTCCCGTTCAACATGAATTTATAGATCGGTGCCTTGAAATCATTTCCATTATAATCAAACTCGGAACATGCTGTGAGTACCTTCATAGGATTACTATGTTGGATTCTTCTTAAAGCCTAACACTCGGCTATGAAGCTTTTGGAAGTTCCATGACGTGTAAGGTGGAGAATCTTGATGGCCACATGTGGCACCCCGAAACACCTTAGGTTGCCACAGGTACCTATTGCTACACCTAATGGACACTAGTTACATCTTTTAGTAAAAGCATCGTAGTTCATAGGCATTTTTTTTTTTTAAAACGGTCCTAGCGCGACTCATTAGCGGAAGCATAATTTAATATCACCATCTCTCCCTTCAACAACCATGATACAATGCACACCACTAATTACCATAGGAAACGATAAAGCCAGGCCACTTTTATTTACATATTTTCATGATGGATTTTCTCAGGTCGATACAACAAAAGAAAGCCAAGATTTTTAGCTACACTTGGCCACATCCCAAAAAGATACTTCGACCCCTAAAGTGATCACGTGACATCCTCCATCTAACAGTGGCGGCTACTCCTAAAAAGAAACATCAGCTCTCTACCCCTCACGCGGCCATCACACCCATCCAGGTGCGTCGGGCGGTGGTGGCGGCAACATCCCCCTAAACACTCCATCTCGGCGGACATGAACTAACAGAAACTCCTGAATGACAGGGCCCTCAGCCAAGCCTACATCGTACATAACCAGCACTCGCACTCGAACAAATGTTAGTCCAAGGACGGTGACGAAGTCGAACTCCGTACACTTTACCTCTACATCCGATGGGAGGCCATAGAAGGTGCCTCGTGTGACGGTAGGGAGCGGCATCTTTCTAATATGAAATGTTGGTCCCCGAAGGGGTGAGTACAGCCACTCAGCAGGTAAAAGATCCAATTAACCACTAATTGCATCACAATACAATCATAGCAATCATAACATAGTACACGCCATTCATGCGTTCAAGCATAACTTACCTTGCAGCCATGCATATGTCATCATGCATCCTCATATACTCATCACAATCATGTCACATACATATCATCATGCCATAGGTGATCATCATCATATCATACACACATATATCATCATGCCATAGGTGATCATCATCATGTCACACACATATATCATCATGCCATAGGTGATCATCATAATGTCTCATACATATCATCATGCCATAGGTGATCATCATCATATCACACACATATATCATCATGCCATAGGTGATCATCATCATGTCTCACACATATATCATCATGCCATAGGTGATCATCATCATGTCTCACACATATCATCATGCCATAGGTGATCATCATCATATCACACACACATATGTCATCATGCCATAGGTGATCATCATCATGTCACACATCCATACGTATGTCATCATATCACATGTGCATGATTCAATTTCCACTTTTATCTTTCAATTTGATCACCACATCTCTCTTTCTCGAGATCAGTAGTTGCATCCCTTACTTTACCACTTGCACCCCAACCTGGCATCGCGAGATAAACCTTCGGCACACACCCCTGGGCATCCGGCACCCCCACATTCCGGGCATCTCGCATCCCAATTGGCATCACAAGGCATCCCCTCAAGCACAAGCCTCCGAGGCTTCTGGCACCCAACCATTCCGGGCATCTCGAAACTCCCAAGGACATCCGGCCATGTATCTCAATACAATCCAAGCATCCGGCACCCCCCATCCCGGGCATCCTGACACACCCAGGGCATTATCAACCACCTCCAATAGTTTCCTCATTTAGCATTGTTCATATTCACCAATTTATGTCTCAACTCAGCATGGCATATGATGTAATGGCAAACAAGATCACTTTCATCCTTTTAATTTTTATATGCATTTCCAATCATCATCATACATGCAGCAAGATACAATTATTAGAGACAATATGATCCATGGAATCCATACAACTTAGAATAGTCCATAATATATGCCTTTTTGAAATTTACTAATTTCCAGCTCGCACAATTTTGGAAAACATTTAAATTAAATATCCATATGATCCTAAAAAATCACAAAATTAGAGCATGTACTAGATAAGACATAAAGGTAAATATTTCATGAAGAACACATGCCCAAAAGAGCTTCACACAAAAAGATATAGCTCACACATTGCAACAAGCAAAATTCGGACAAAGTCAGATTTCGCAGTTTTTGAAATATTTCGATTAAAATACCCGAATGACCTCCAAAAATTATGAAATTTTACTAGGTTATATTCAAGACCCTAAAGTATATTTTTCAAGCAGACATCTAGGCCATAATATTTCTACATAATTTTCTATAGATGTTCGAAGTTCCTGTTTCTAGCACCGAAACGTCCAGTTTAGCTATCTCGGAAATATCGAGTTTTCGCCTACTTATAATTCTTTGTTTCCTATGAAATTTTGATATGTTTTGCCTCAAGAGGTCCCCTACAACTTTTATTCAGGGATCTAAGTGAAATTTTAAAAGAATGGTCACCATATAGGTCTAAGAAGTCTCGGGTGTCCAGTACCATATTTCCGGATTTACTGTCTTCAAAAGATAATCGATTTACTAGGCTACACTTGCTAATTTTACCTCAAATTTGAGTATGATAGTATTTATGATGTTCTCTACAACTTTCATGAATAAGTAGAAGGGAAATTCTCGGTAAAAAGCAACATGCAACCCACAAAGCTACCAAAAGGTCAGCAAAGCAGTTCCAGATCTAGTGTCTTCGTAGGAGGAGGGTTTTGCCCCTTAACACTCAACCATTTTGCCTCAAATTTTAGTATGTTATAATTTGCGACGTTTTCTACGACTTTCATCAAGGAGTCGAAGTCAAAATCCAACTCAAAATACGCATGCAAGCCTCCACAAGTTTCTGGGTCAGGCGGTATACACGAAATCAGCAAGCTCTTTCAAGAACAAATCACACTAGCTTCGGTTCCTTACCTCTAAACACCCAAGATTCAACACCATTTCAACCATACATGCAAGACACACATGCAAGAGTAGAAAATGGATCCTAACTTGTCTCTAAGATCAAGTGAACCGACGGCACACGGACGGCACACGGACGGCGAACGGATGGCAACGGGCGGACGAACGGCGAGCGGCTCCTTCTTCCTCCTCTCTTGGCTTCCCTCTCTCTCACGCAACTCTCTCTCTCTCTCTTGGCTTGGTCGAAAGCCCTCAACCGGCCACTCTCTCTCTCCCTTTTGATTCCCCACAAAGCCATCATTGGCAATCATGAGAAGCCACCCCAATAGCCAATGCATGGAGTCTTCTTTTTGCCACTTGGCAGGGCATGCAAGATGGGCTTGGGAGTGGGCTTGGAAGAAGTGGGCCGGCCTTTCCCTTTGTGGCCGACAACAGCCCCATCCGTGGGCTTTAATGGGCAGGCGATAGCTCCTCTTCTTGGGCTGTGCGGCTAGGCCCAAATGGCCGAAAATGAGGTGAAGTCATGGGCTGATTTTAAGCAATTTCTTTAGCCCCTATCTCATCCTATCAATTTACCTAATCCTTAATTATATAAACTCCTAATTGAATTTCATAAATCACAAAACTTTGAGACCTATCTTAATAAATTCCTAATCCATAATCCTTCATGGCCAAAATAGAAATTTTTTTATCAAATAATTATTCACCATAGGCTTGGCCAAAGTCTTAATGCAAGACATTAATTTGAGCACCCCTAATGACGGACAAGGAATTTTAGGATGCCACAATTCTCCCCTCCTTAGAGAATTTTCGTCCTTGAAATTAGACACCACTCTTGCCTTCTTGAAACAAATAGGGGTACTTTTCTTTCATATGATCTTCACTTTCCCATGTGGCTTCTTCCACATCATGATGTCGCCATAATATCTTAACCAATGGGATTCTCTTGGTGTGGCACCCCTTGACGGCCCCCGATCCAATTAGGGTCGCCATAGTTCGCTTACCATTCACTTTCCTTATTAACATATCACTCTGATACCATTTCAATTGCAGCAGGTCCATACAATCTAGGGGTTTACATCTTCTTTTTTTTTTTCTTCATCGGTCCCTTGCGCAATTCATATACGGAAGCACATCCAACAACTCCCTTCCTTATATTTAGAAAACGATGCACACCTACTAAACATCTTATATAAGTTAAAACGAACACGGTTATTTACATAGAGTAGATGGACATCTTTAGTCAGTACATCGAAATGCCAATGTTTCTATACTCAGCTATACTCCAAAAGGTGACCGACATTTCCTCCAACAGTCATACACTTAAAGTCCATCGATCAGTGTCAGCATCCAAAAGCTCCTTCCCTTGCTATCCTCCTCCTCACGGTCATATCCAACCGTTCAAACCATCTACTAATCTGAAATGTTGATCCCTAAAAGGGGTGAGTACAACCACTCAGCAGGTAAAGGAATCCAATAACCATTCAATGCATCATGCAAGTCATACATGCATTGCAGACATTACTTACCTTGAAGCCATGCATATACTATCATGCATCATCACCAGTCATAACACATACATGTGTATCATCCATGTCATCATCTTCATGACATCGTCATATCACACATATATGCATATCATCATGCCATATCATATATCCTCATCATATCATGTCATATATCATCATCATCATGCATATCAGCATGCCATATCATATATCATCATCATTATCATCATCATGCATATCATGCATGTCATGCCATGGGTGATCATCATTATTTCACATCACATATCATCATCATCATCATCATCATCATCATCATCATCATCATCATCATCATGCATGTCATGCCATGGGAGATCATTATTATTTCACATCACATATCATCATCGTCACCATCATCATCATGCATATCATCATGCATATCATGCCATGGGTGATCATCATTATCTCACATCACATATCATCATCGTCATCATCATCATCATGCATATCATCATGCATATCATCATGCACATCATCATGCATATCATGCCATGGTTTAATTTCCACTTTTTGCTTTCAATTTGATCACCACATCACCCATTTCTCAAATCATCAATTTCATCATCCCCTCAGGCAAAGACCTCCGAGGCTTCCGGCATTCAGCCTCCCAGGCCACCGGGCATCCGGCCCCCCACATTCCGGGCATCTCGCATCCCAACTAGCATCACGAGGCATTCCCTTCGGGTAGAAACCTCCAACAGGGCTTCCGGCATTTACACTCCCTGGCCAGGCATCCCGCACCCCAATCCTGGCATCGCGAGGTATTCCCCTCGGGCAAAAACCTCCGACAGGGCTTCCGGAATTATGTACCGACATACCACCAAGCCTCCCCTGGAATTGCGTACCGTATACCACCAGGCATCCCGACACTCCTGGGGCCATCCGGCAATGCATCTCTATACATTCCGGGCATCATCATCCACCACAACCACCTTCTCATTTACCATTATCCACGTTTTCCAATTTCAGTCTTAATTTAGCATGGCATATGACATGACATCAAACAAATCATACTTGGCATGGAATTCATACATGTATGTCAAATCAAAGTCATGCATACATCAAGATCTTATCATACACGCAACAAGATAAATTTAATGGAATTTATGGCCAATAAAATAATCTATTTTATTTTATTTTATTTATTTATTTATTTATTTATTTAAATTCCAACTTTTGTCATTTCCATAAATTTAATATCAACAAATTCCCAAAATTATAAAAATTACAGCAAATATTAAACAAGCCAATATAGGATGATAATTTCATACAAAATACATGGCCAAATAGTATTTCACACAATTTCCCAATTTTCACAAAACATCATATAATTTTCGGATGAAACCAGAATGCACGGTTTCCGAAGAAATTTGATTAAAATATCCATACGGCCTCCAAAAATTATGAAAGTTTACTGAGTTATAGCCAAGACATTTTCGTACAACTTTCATGAAGAACTCCAAGCCATATTATTTTTAGATTATTTTATACAGTCTCACGAAGCTTCTGGATCCATTACCGCATCGTCCAGTGTACACATCTCCGAAATATTGAGATTTCACCTACCTATTCTCTTTCGTTTTCTCTGAAATTTAGATATGTTATATATAAAGATATCCTTTACAAGTTTCATGAAGAGATCTGGGTCAAATAACTAGAATATAGTCATCATTTAGGTCGTTGAAGTCTCGGGTGTCTCGGAATACATCACCAGAATCATCGTCTTCAAGATCTAGTCGATTTACTAGGCTATACTTGTTCGTTTCACTTCAAATTTGAGTATGTTGTAGTTTAATATATCCCCTACAACTTTTATGAAGAAATCTAAGTGAGATTCTCATCACAAACCAACATGCAATCACGAATCCAGCAAGAGGTCAGTAAAAACTCTCCAGATCTGAGGTCTCCGTAGAATAAGACTTTAACCCCTCAAATCTCCATCATTTTCCACGAATTTCAGTATGTTGTATTTTAAGATGTTAGCTACAACTTTCATGAAGAAATCGAAGCCAAAATCGGACTCCAAACACACATGTAAGCTCAAACAAGTTTCTGACTCACACGGTCCGAACACGAACAGCCATACCATTCAACATACATCATTCATGCTTCGGAAACACTCAAAGATTCAACATGCAAGCAACATACAAACATGCAAGAGAAGCTAGAGGACTCCCACTTGCCTCTAGACCGGTCGGTCGACGGCGTAGGGCGGCGAACACGGCGGACGGACGGCGGTTCCTCCTCCTCTCTCTCTCGGCCGCTCCCCCTCTCTCTCGAAATCTCTCTCTCTCTCTCTCTCACCTTATCTCTCGGCCAAATGAGAAAATCCGGCCACCCTCTCTCTCTCTTCCCTCTTATACCCCCAAATCCTCATGATTACTTGCCTACAAACTAGCCAATGCATGGCCTTCTTTCCTAAGCCAATGCATGACAGTCTTGTGCCACTTGTCACAACACATGCAAGATGGGCTTGGGCCTCCTTTTGGGCCGGCGACAGCCCCCTTTTCGCGGGCCTAATTGAGCCGACTAGCTTGGCCCATCAAAGGCTTAAGCTATTGGGCCTAAGGCCCAACCCAATTAAAAATCAATTTTACCCCTTTCTTATTCTTTCTTTTAAGAATTAAATTACTAAATTCCACATGGCCAAAATCTTGTAATATTTTACATATAGGAATTTAATTTATGAGGTGCATAGCCAAGCATAGATTATTAATTTATGCTATAGTCCTAAATTCAAAATTCATAGACACAAGCACAATAACACATAGCCTTAAGAAAACTAATGGCTAACACATAGACCATAGGTAGTTTCATTACCTAATTATAGGCTTTAATTTCACTAGAGGATGACTTGAATTTTGGGATGCCACACTTGGTCTTAAGAATTTGTTCCTTCCGATCCAATATCTGTACAGGTTCTTCGATGTACCTCACTTTCTCATCCACTTTGATGGCTTCATGATCGAGTATGTGACCAGCATCCGGCTAGTACTTGCTCAACATCGATACATGAAACACATCATGCAAATTTCCCAACTTAGGAGGCAGCACCAAACGATAAGCCACATCTCCTATCATTTCCAATATTTCAAAAGGTCCAACAAATCTAGGGCTTAACTTACCTCTCATTCCAAATCGAGATATTCCCTTCATTGGAGATACTTTCAAGAATACATGATCTCCCACACTAAATTCAAAAGGCCTTCTACGCCTATCTACGTAGTCTTTTTGTCTACTCTGAGCTATTTTAAGTCTTTTCTTGATAATTTCAATAGCTTCAGTGGTAACTTGTACCAGTTCAGGTCCTGTCAATTTCTTTTCACCTACTTCATTCCAACAGACAAGAGTCCTACATCTCCTTCCATATAATACTTCATAGGGAGCCATGTTTATGCTTTTCTGAAAACTATTATTATATGCAAATTCCACCAAATGCAATCTTTCATCCCAATTTCCTTTGAAATCAATTACAAAAGCTCTTAACATATCCTCCAATGTCTGGATTACTCTTTCCGTTTGTCCATCTGTCTGAGGGTGAAAAGCAGTACTAAACTGGAGTTTAGTTCCTAAGGCAATTTGAAGACTTCGCCAAAAGTTCGAAGTAAATCTTGAATCCTGATATGAGGTAATAGTCACTGGAACACCATGTAGGCGTACCACTTGACCTACATATAGATCTGCATATTTATCCATTGAGTAGTCTATGCGAACTGCTAGGAAATGAGCAGACTTGGTTAAACGGTCTACTATTACCCAGATAGAGTCATGACCACTTTAT
This sequence comes from Eucalyptus caleyi, assembly GCA_014182885.2. NCBI lineage: Eukaryota > Viridiplantae > Streptophyta > Magnoliopsida > Myrtales > Myrtaceae > Eucalyptus > Eucalyptus caleyi. Next base: position 37,991,777 of record CM024472.2, read on the forward strand.
GTCCTTGGCAATCCTTGAACAAAATCCATTGTTATATGTTCCCATTTCCATTCTGGTATTTCTAACGGTCTCAAAAGACCTGCGGGTTTGTGATGCTCCGCTTTTACTTGCTGGCACGTCAAACGGTCTCAAAAGACCTGTGGGTTTGTGATGCTCCGCTTTTACTTGCTGGCACGTCAAACATTGAGAAACGTGCTTAGCCGTATCTGCTTTCATACCATTCCACCAAAATTGCTGATGTAAATTCCTGCACATCTTTGTACTACCTGAATGAATACTGTAATTACTCCTATGTGCCTCCGACAAAATTTCCTTCTTTAATTCTTCGTTGTCGGGAACACAGAGTCGTCCTTGGCATCTTACCACTCCATCTTCAGAGACATGAAATTCTGGTCTTTTCCCTAAAGACATTGCATCTTTCATTTTCAAAATTTCTGGGTCAGATCCTTGTAATGTCTTAACTTTCTCAATAATCTCGAGTTCAATTCTTAATGCACTAAGCATACCAGTAAGAAAATCCATTTCCAATTTAAACTCTGAGTCTGATACAGACTTTAATAAGCTCCATTTTGCCATTCTTAAACTCGCGATCTCCATAGCCAACTTACGACTAAGAGCATCTGCTACCCTATTCGCTCTCCCTGGATGGTATCGTATCTCGCAATCATAATCCTTTAACAACTCCATCCACCTCCTTTGTCTCATGTTCAACTCCTTTTGTGAGAACAAATATTTCAAGCTCTTATGATCCATATAAATCTCAAACTTTTCCCCATATAAATAATGCCTCCATATTTTCAAGGTAAACACTATAGCTGCTAGCTTTAAATCATGCGTTGGGCAGTTCAGTTCATGGGGTTTTAATTGTCTAGATGCATAGGCTATAACCTTGCCATGTTACATCAGAACACATCCTAGTCCTTTGTGAGATGCATCACTATACACCGTAAAACCATCCGATCCTATCGGTATAGTCAGGATTGAAGCCGAGGTCAATTTCCTTTTAAGCTCCTGGAAACTCCTTTCACATTCCCCATTCTATTCAAACTTCACATTCTTTCGGGTCAACTTAGTTAAAGGACCTGCCAGTCATGAAAATCCTTCAATAAACCTCCTATAATAACCAGCCAGTCCTAAGAAACTCCGTATTTCAGTAGGCATCGTCGGTCTCGGCCAATTTATTACCATTTCAACTTTTGCCGGGTCTACTGCAATTCCTTCTCCTAACACCACATGCCCTAAAAATATTATCTGGTCCAGCCAAAATTCACACTTGCTAAATTTGGCATACAACTTATGATCTCTCAAGGTTTGCAAAACTATCCTTGGATGTTGTTCATGCTCTTTAGGTCCTCTTGAATATACCAGAATATCATCAATAAACACAATCACAAACCGGTCTAAATAAGGCTTAAATACCCTATTCATTAGATCCATAAATGCAGCCGGCGCTTTAGTCAGTCCAAATGGCATGACCAGAAACTCATAATGCCCATAACGAGTCCTGAACACAGTCTTAGGAATATCCTCTTTCTTAATTCTTAGCTGATGGTATCCCGACCTTAAATCAATCTTAGAGAAGACCGAATTTCCTTGGAGTTGGTCAAACAGGTCATCAATTCTAGGCAAAGGATATTTATTTTTAATGGTCACCTGGTTCAGTTGCCTATAGTCAATGCACAAACGCATCTATCCATCTTTCCTTTTCACAAACAAGACTGGTGCACCCCAAGGTGAAGCACTTGGCCTAATGAATCCCTTGTCAAGCAACTCTTGTAGTTGCACCTTTAATTCCTTCAACTCGACTAAGGTGATCCTATACGGGGCTTTAGATATTGGTCCTGTTCCAGGCATTAATTCAATTTCAAACTCAACTTCCCGCTTTGGTGGCAATCCAGGCAACTCCTCAGGAAATACATCTTGAAATTCATTAACCACTTGAACTTCATCAAGTTTAGGCTCCTTTCTAGTATAATCTTTAACTATGGCTAGGTATCCTTGACATCCCTTGTCAAGTAACACACAGGCTTCTATTGCGAAAATAAGTGCTATAGGTAGGTGGGTCTAACCTCCTAAAAATTCACAACTAGACTGATCAGGTAAGACGAATTGGATCACTCTTCTATAACAATCCATTCTAGGCCGATACTTACGAAGCCAATCCATTCCTATAATAACATCAAAATCATACATAGCCATTACAACCAAGTCTATTTCCATGTCCTTTCCTCCCATTGATATTTTACAATTTTCACACACCAGCGTAGACAATAGCATATTCTTTAAAGGCGTGGAAACACAAAGACGCGTCTCAAGAGGCATAACTTCTATTTTACTCAAACGCCTATATCTTTCAAACACAAATGAATGCGTTGCACCCGTATCAAACAATGGATATGCCTTTTTACCATTTATAAGGATCGTACCTGAGATAACGTTTTTGGAAGCTTCCGCTTCCTCTTAGGTGACCGCATACACCCTTCCTTGTGTTGGTGGCCTCTGAGGATTCCTTGAAAGGTTTGATCTAACCGTACTCTGTTGTCCCTATCGCATCGAGCTAACACTCATTTGTGACCTTTCTTGTGGGCAACTTCTCCTAAGATGGCCCACTTGTCCACAACCAAAACATTTCAGTCGTCCATTGCAAGGTCCTAGGCCATGTCGCCCATTACACCTTTGACAAACATCAGGCTAATAGGGTGCTTTCCCTATATTTAGGCCATTTCTTGCTCCCCCAAAATTTCCAAAATTACTCTTCTTCTTCACATTCCAAGTTTGACCTTGACCAGAGTAGGGTCTCTTACCCCTTCTCACATCATTAAAGTTAAGTTGTTTCTTAAACTTCGATCGCTCTCTCAACAGTTCATGTTCCATTAACTGTGCCATTTCATAAATCTCATGGTAATCCCTTATGTTCAAAGGCACTAGTTGTTTCCTGATATCAATCCTCAACCCTTTTAGAAATCTCTTAGCCTTTTCTTCCTGATCCTCAATCAGCCTAGGAGCATATCTAGACAATTCAGAAAATTTAGCCTCATATTGGTCTACTGTCAGCTCCTTTTGTTCTAACTGAACAAATTCTGAAATTTTCCTGTCCTTAACATAGTCAGAAAAATGCTTTCTATTAAAAGCTCTCACAAACTCTTCCCAGTTAACATCAGTATCTGGTGAAAAGATTATGTCCTTCGAACCTCTCCACCAAAATTTTGCATTTTCCTCCAGCTGGTACTCTGCCAAAGTTATTTTCTCAGCATCATTACAGTCCAATAGCCGGAAAATTTGTTCCATCCCATCAATCCATTACTCCGCCTCCTTAGGACTTCCCATTCCATTGAATTTAGGTGGTTTTAGCTTCAGAAATTGCTCCACTAGTCCTTGAGTATGGCGTTTTGCTTCGGGCTGTTGCTGCGCTTGTCTTTCCATCAGATTTCCAATATTGGCTAATGCTTGCAGGATATTTTCCATTCGGGGTTCAGCCCTTGCTGCAGAGGCTTCAGCTCTCGATGGATGAGCATTTCTAGCTCGCACCACGACTTTCCTGCAATTTCCAAGCATTGCCTCAAGAATAATCTGAGACTCACTGTCTCCATTCAAAGCAACTACTACTACTACCTAAGTAACATATATATGTGTCGCGACCTCTTTTTTTCGGCACCCGCATTCGGGTACGAGCGCCTAGGGAGGCTAATGGCTCGGCTGAAATTGGTTAAGCCTGGACTCTCCAAAGTCCACCAATTCTCGACTTTAATAATCTAAATTTTTAATCTGTAAATTAATTTTAAAATGGAGTCGCCACTAATCGATTTGGGGTAGGTCGATTAGAAACCTAAGCAAAGTATCGGGAGAAATACTTGCTCTGCGCAACCAGCAGAAATTAGGATCGGGGACTTGATTACACTAGTTAATCACTAATGCCCTTTCGGTACCTAATCTTGTTTAAATCCCGAGGTTTTTGGATGCTTGAGGGATTTTCCATGCATTTTTGGGAGGAAAAACATTTTTTTGAGTCATTTTCTAATTTTTGGACACAAAAGGGATTTTTGGTATTTTGGGAAAATACAAGTCTTTTTGGCTTTTTTTTTGGATTTTTGGCATTTTTGGATTTTTGGCATTTTTTGGAAAATATGAAATATTTTTGATTTTTTTATTTTTCGGAAAATAAAGTATTTTTTAATTTTTTTGGAAAATAAATTATTTTTCATTTTCATTCATTTTTTTTAAAATATTATATTATATTATAATGTAAAAAACGAACCGGGTCGGATCCCCGGGTTGGGTCCGACCCGGGTCATCCACTTCGGGCCGCGTTGCGGGCCCGACTCGGATTTTTTGATTTTTTTGATTTTTGAAAATAAATTTTTTTGATTTTTTATTATTTTTATTAAAATATTATATTTATTATTATAATAATATAAAACGAACTGGGTCGGGTTCCGGGTTGGGGCCGACCCGGTTCGCGACCCGCGAGACCTGGACGGGCCCGCAACGCGAGCCCGACTCAGATTTTTCTCCCTTTTTTCTTTTTCCAAGCCCACAATTTCTTTTAAGAAAATAACTCCAGGCCCAAAACCAAAATAGGCCCACTTTTATAAAAACTTCAGCCTAAAGACTACCCGGCCCACACGCACAACCCGGCCCAAGAAAACCCTACCCGGAAACAAAGGAACCGGGTCGCAACAGACCCGCGAATTGACCCGGCTCCCTGCTTCCTCTACCCCTTGCTCCCTTGCGGCGCTAATGAGAGGGCTTGCGGCGTCACCGGGCGGACGGCGGCGACGATGGTGGAGACGACGGAGACGACGGTGGAGACGACGACGATAATCCGCGTATGGGGACAGCGAGGGCGAGCGACCATGGGTCCGTGATGGGGATTTTAGTGGCGGCCTGGTTCAAAAAAAAAAAAAAGGGAAGACGCGACGACGACGGCCCGACGGGCAGCGGTGACGGTTACTAGTACCGCTCGTAACGAGGTGGTGAACGGCGGCGGTGATGGGGCAGCGACGGCGTCGAGGTTGTGGTGGATGGCGAGCAGCAACGATCGAATGGCGATGGCGCTGGGGAAAAAAAAAACGAATGGTGACGGTGATGCAACCGGCAGCAGCGGCGAAGAGGGCACTCGACTCCCAGATCTGGCCTTCTTGCTCGGATCCTCTCCCTCGGCCTCCACACGCTCGGATCCTCTCCCTCGGGCTTGCTTTCCACCGGCCTCCCCCAAAGTCTCTCGGAGGGAGGTCGTTCGAGCTTCACGACTCGATCTCTCGCATGCTCGCTCTTTGATTCTCCCTTGAAATCTTTCAAGGGAAGATCTCCAAGTTCGTCGTGTCCTTTGATGGAGCTTGTTGCCTCCTATTTATAGGCGAGAAGGGTCCGATCGACGGAGGACCTCGGCTGCCGGCCTTTGGCTTGCCGACCGGTCCTCCTTGGTTGAACCGGCGTTCCATCCGAGCTTATCCAGCGAAGCATGCTTGTCATTGAAGGCAGCCATTAATGGCGCCTGAGATCTGTCATCTCCCAGTCAACGTCGGCCTACCCTCCTCGGCCATAGGCTGCGTGAGTTGCGATGCACGTGAATTATAGAGGGGAAGAAGGGGAAGAAGGAAGAAGAAGAAGGAAGAAAGAGGGGGCGTGCGAAAAAAAGCCCACGTGAGAAAAGGGGGGGGCTGCTTTTACTTTTTTTGTTTTTATTTGTTTTTTCTTTTTTTTGTTTTTTTAGGTTTTTTTTTATTTATTTATCCAAAAGAGGCAAAAACAAAAATAAAAGAAACTTAAGCCTAAATAAAAACTAATCAAAATTTTAGGTGTCAATAGCTGCCCCTCTTTGACGGTGAGCTCGCAGAGGTTGCATTTAAAGACAAATTGATGCCTAAATTTTATTCATGCATGTGTAGCAAATTATATTTTATTTGGGACCTATTGTCCTATGTAGAAAAAAGAGCAAAATAATGTTATATGTAGTAAGACATATAAGAAGATACCTGTAATTACTTACCGGGAGTGAGTGAGATAGGGTGTGAATCTCGAGTTTGGCAAGTATCAAGGCGTCATATTACCTAGTGACATGAGGAGGTTGCTCCTCCAAGATCCGAACCTTTCTTCGGTCGCCTATTGGAGCAATAAGTGATTTGTCTAGGACCCGAACCTTTCTTCGATCGGAGGATTGCTTTTGACCCGAACCTTTCTTCGAGCATCGATTTGTAGAGTAAGTTGGTTTGTCTAGGACAAGAACCTTTCTTGGTCGCCTTGGGAGATTGCCTTTCTCGGGCATCGATTTGTTAACCTTTCTTCGACCTGTTAGAGCAAAGTTGGTTTGTCTGGACCCAACCTTTCTTCGGGAGATGCGGGAATTGCCTTCCCGGGCATCGACCTTTCTTGGGGTGTCGACCTCAATCAAGGCAAAAAGTTGGTTTGTCTAGGACCCGAACCTTTCTTCGGGAGCCTTGACGGGAACTTTTCTTAGGGCACTTTTTGGTGTCTAATCTTCGTTCAAGGACATTGGACCCGAACCTTTCTTGGGGGATGCGTTGACCTTCGGGGAATTGTTTGTTGGGTGCCTAGACATTTATAGGCATTTTGAGCAATAAGTTGGATATTCTAGGAGAACCTTTCTTCGGTCGCCTTGAAGGATATTTGGGCCTTTTCGGGGCATCTATTTGTTGGGAGAGGGTACTTGGATGATCACAAGTACAAACTCTTGGGGATACTTGGATGATCACAAGTATTGAAAGGGTGCTTGGATAATCACAAGTACCAACTCTTGGAGGATACCTGGACATTCGCAGGTATTGAAGGGGTACTTGGATGATCACAACTACAAATTTTTGGAGGATACCTGGATGTTTGCAAGTATCGAAGGGGTACCTGAATGATCACAAGTACTAAACTCTGGAGAATAGAATATCGAGGACATACCTGAGATATTCGTGAAGGTCTCTCACCTCCTGGTAAATGAGAATATCGAGGACGTACTTGGGATATTCGTAAAGGTTTCTCACCTTTTGGTAATGGGAATATTGAGGACGTATTTTGGATATTCATGGAGGTCTCCTACCTCCTAGCAATTGGGGAATATCGAGGACGTACATTGGATATTCATGAAGGTCTCTCACCTCTTGGTAATTGGGAATATTGAGGGCGTACCTGAGATATTCGTGAAGGTCTCTCACCTCCTGGTAATAGGAATATCGAGGACGTACCTTGGATATTCATGAAGGTCGCTCACCTTTTGGTAATTAGGAATATCGAGGGCATACCTAAGATATTCGTGAAGGTCTCTCACCTCCTGGTAATGGGAATATCGAGAACGTACCTTGGATATTCATGAAGGTCTCTCACCTCCTAGTAATTGGGAATATCGAGGGTGTACCTGAGATATTCGTGAAGGTCTCTCACCTCTTGGTAATTGGGAAGATCGATGGTGTACCTGAGATATTCGTGAAGGTCTCTCAACTCTCGATAATTGGGAATATTGAGGACGTACCTTGGATATTCGTGAAAGTCTCTCATCTCCTGGTAATTGGGAATATCGATGATGTACCTCAGATATTCATGAAGGTCTCTCACCTCCTGGTAATTGGGAATATTGAGGACGTACCTTGGATATTCGTGAAGGTCTCTCACCTCTTAGTAATTGGGAATATTGAGGACGTACCTAAGATATTCATGAAAGTCTCTCACCTTTTGGTAATTGGGAATATCGAAGGCGTACCTTGGATATTCGTGAAGTTCTCTCACCTCCTGGCAACATAAACTTGAATGTATCACAAGGCTTATCTGGAAGGCCGTAGGCACTCAAAAGGGCTAGAACACCTGGGTAGCCGCACGTGTATAAAGTATTTGAATACTTGGATGAACACAAGTATTTAATGATATGATCTTGGACCACTCCAGCTGGTCCAGGTGTAAGAAAGCATACCTAGAGGGCGTTAGGTGCTTGAAAACAATAGGATACTTGAGCAGCTACCAGTACCAATATTTTAAGGACAACTCAAATAAGTCGAGTGTCGATAAGAGGGAGTACCTAGCAAGTGGTGGATACTTATAGACAATGGGATACTTAGACAGTTGCAAGCATCAATACTTTGGGGACAACTCAAACAAGTCGAGTGTCGATAAAATGGAGTACCTAGCAAGTGGTGGGTACTCAAAGACAATGGGATACCGAGACAGAAGAGAGTACTTAGACAGTGGTAGGTACTTTAAGATAAATAGGGATAAGGATATGCTTACCTGGCAATATCTCTAATCTCTGAGAGTATGTTTGCTATTTGCACAATATGCACACATGATTGTTTATGCTGTAAATTCATGAATTTAAATGTGATTCATGCATGACAATTTTTTCAGTTTTGCATCATCTGAATTCCAATGGGGAAGATTTTGAAAGACATGCTTCATTTAGAAAATAGATGTCTTGAGCATGCCAGATGAGGGACTTTTAGTCTGAAATGACTTTCCACTCACTCTCATAGAAGACTATCCTGACCATTAATATAGGATTTATAAGGACCACACTATCTCACTGTCATCATGTCAACATGGGTCCGAGTATTCTCGCAAGTGGTACGACTTTACCAATGTGAGAGGTCTTTGTTGAAATTGTGATGAAGACTTGGTCAACGGCTCATCAAATGGGACCGTCAAGGTCAAGGCTCATGAACGGAGTGCCGCACGATCATCTCTGGGTTTGCAAGTCAATAATCCTACGAAAAGAGATAGAGTAATTTTGCTCGTACTTCTTTAAATAATACTTATGTACACATGAAATCCTACGTTAATTGAAGTGACATAGTCTGAAGAGACTTTTACAATGGGATGCAATGTTGACTTGACTCATGTAAGAGGGTGAGAGTTGGTGACTGTCTCGGCTTTTGTCACTGGTCTTTCTTGTTAGATGGAGGTTCTATGGACCCCAACAATAACTTTTTCTTGGCTGTATTTTTGACAGGGGGCATTGGCCTTGCTTTTACCAAGCACACTGCTTTTTCATGCCCCTATTTTTATTCCAATTCTTCATTTATGGGCATTGACCTTGTTTTTACCAGGTACACTGCTTTTTTATGCCCCTGTTTTTTCATTCTTGTTGTTAGAGGAACTGGCTTAGGCAGGTTCAGGCACGACACTGTTGTTAGATTCTTGAGTCTTCATCTTCAACTAGTGCTCTGGGCTATGCTGCTTAAATGACAGTAAGTTCTATTTTGCCTCCAGGTGAGGGTGAAATTACAGACTCAATTGAGTTGTACAATGAATACAAGTGCGTAGAGAGAGAATTGCTCTTCGTCATTCTAGGTGCACTTAAATTAATGTGAGTGTTCATATGCAATAAAGACACCCGAAGATTGATGCAAGTGCGAGCAAGAAAATTTCTATGTCTCTTCTCACCTTGTGATGTTGCTTTGCCTCCGATTTGCCCCAGTGTGGGGTGGTTCTTGACAGGGGGTAAGACGGAAAATTCACCAGTGTAAGGAGCTCAAAGGGGTGAACAATGAAATGCCTCTCACTATTTTGGTTATCATACCATTTGCAAGAGAACTCTTCACCCTACAGTCATAGAATCTTCTGCACTCATCTCACAAGTGTATAGATGGGGAATTGTGTGTAGGATATGGCTTGCTTTTCATCATTCTGACGCACCTCATCCAACAGGCTCAATTAATCTTGTATTTTTCACTTAGCTGTCTATTCTAATAATCCTCAATGGAATCAGTGATCTAGGTAGACAAAATCATCATGCAAAAATCCATTTGGAAAAGACATGCAGCATTTTAAACATGAGAGAGTTTGTACTCTTAAAACAAATGAATGGTTTTGACTAAAAAAATACCCTATTGACAACTTTAGGGGTTAACATAACGGTGTTTCCAAATATGTTAAATCTTGAATATCAAAAGGGTTATTCGCAAATGGGTGTCAATAGATCGTCTCTATTCAATAGGGAAATGACACAAGAAAGATCAGCCAAGGATTAGGAATCTGATCGGGCATCTCTGCTTTTGCCCCTGCAGAAGAGAAGATGTATAAGTAGATCAATTAGTCTGGCCAAAATCAAATGTGAGTTGATGTCTAAAGATTTTCTGTCATTTGCTTTGGTGATTGCTTAGGACGTTATTTTGCTTAGGAGAGCTTATAAGAGTTTGACATGTCTTTCCTTGATTTGTTATCCTTGTTTTTGACAGTCAGATGATCCCTTCATTGGTTTGTAGATGATTGGATGGACTTGAAGTGCGAGTGGGACACGAAGTCCTATGTCTTTTGCTTCATTAGGTCAATTATTTGCCCGCAAGAGGCTAGCGGGCGTCGGTGGCGTCGAACCCCGACTTCGGAGTGTGCTTCTTTACCATTTAACCGAATCGGCTTCTGGATGACACGTCTTTTTACATGAAGTCAGGTGAATTTGATACGAGTCTTTTCCATGTACTAGCTTGGCCAATATTGATTTGCCAAACCTAACCATCATGTTTGGTTCTTGAATCCCAATACTTATTGTCAATAGGGAAAATATATCAAAAGCGAGTTCAGATACTGGGAATATCGGAAACGATACCAAATTACTTTTCCCCAGAGTTTATATTTGTTGACTCTTTAGGAATACTTGAATGTCAATGACGGCCTTTTGTCTTTGACACAGTTCAATGTCTCTTTTGATTGGCCCTCCTCATTTGTGGCCCTATGTACACGATTGATGATTTGCAACGCCTTCCTTTTGTGGAATTCTGTCTTTAACCATATGACCATTAGCAGCATTGAGCAAAGTCATGTACTTCAAGCTTCTATGGAATTTGAGATAGACAATCAAAACTTCCAATTCTTCGATGGTAATTACTTCTTGCGATAGCATGCGTCTGGAACAAAAAGTGAGGTATCTCGGTTCTAAGGTCATTGTTTGGGATAGAGGGCTTCTTTTTTTTTTTTTAACCGGATTGGTTCCTGGACGACACGTCTTTTACACCAAATTAGGTGAATTCGTCATGGGTCACTCCTATGCATTTGCCCAAATTATTTCATCAAGTTTGTTGCTTTATTCACGATATTTCTTTAAATGTTGGTGATTACCATTCATTCTTCTTCATTGAATCACCCAAACATATTTTTATGATGGTGTAAATACATTACTCATATATAAAAGATGCAGAGGCATTTTCATTCCGATAGAGAAATGCTTGGCAATGCCAGGCAATGAACATCTTTCAAGGATAGTAATTTTTTACAGCATCGAAATTAGTCGGTTTGGAGAATTCCCGCCCATCCATTTCTGTCAAGATCAAGGCACCTTTGGGGAGTATCTTCTTTATTACATAGGGACCCTTGTAATTTGGGGCAAACTTGCCCCAGGCTTTGGAAAAATTGGCAGTGTCTTTCTCAAGACTAGCTCGTTTACCTTAAAGTGCTTGGGTTGCACCTTTTGATTGAATGATCGAGCTACCATCTACTGATAACGCTGATCATGACAGAGGGCTTTCAGTCATTTTTCGTCGATCATATTCAGTTACTCAAGCCTTTGTTGTGTCCATTCTTCCTTGGACAATCCTACCTGGGATAAAATTCATAGGGAAGGGATTTCTACTTCTATAGGCAAAACCGCCTCCATGCCGTAAACCAGGAAAAAAGGCGTTGCCCCAATGGAAGTTCAAATCAAAGTTCGATATGCTGTTAGTGCGAAGGGTAACCTCTCATGCCAGTTGCAGTAGTTTTCAGCTGTCTTGGATAAGATTCTCTTGATGCTCTTGTTGGCGGCCTGCACGGCTCCATTCATTTGTGGACGATAAGAGGACAAGTTCAGATGTTGGATTTTGAACTCGGAAAATAATTGATTGATCAACTTGTTGTTCAAGTTTGACCCATTGTCGATGACAATAGCTTCCAGTACGCCATAACAGGCGATTATGTCACATCTGATGAACTTCATAACGTTTCGTGTAGTTACGCTTGCATAGGATGCAGCTTCAATCCATTTTGAGAAGTAATCGATTGTGACCAAAATGAACTGGTGCCCATTTGATGCCTTCGGATTGATTGGGCCAATTACATCAATACCCCACATTGAAAATGGCCACGGCTTAGATAACTAATGCAATTCAATTGGAGGGACATTTATCTTGTCCCTGTGAATCTAATAACGATGACAGCTTCGCACATGTTGGGCACAATCGCTCTCTAAGGGGAGCCAGTAATAACCCAATCTCATTATTTTCTTGGCCAACATACGTCCATTCATGTGAGGGCCACATACTCCCTTATGTATTTCTTGCATTATTTGTGTGGCTTCATTTGCATCCACACACCTTAGTAGGACTGAGTCATATGATCTGTTGTACAAATTTTCAACGCTGACGAAGAACCGAAGCCATTTTCATTAGGTATTTTCGATCAGAGGGAGTGCTTTCTTTAAGGAATTCCTGCTTCTGGACATATTTCATGATATTGTAATACCAAGGTTCCCCGTTGGGTTCTTTAGTTATAGTCATGCAATGGGCCTGTCTTGTTAGGATTCCAATCTTTAAAGGCTCTACTTCTAACCCTTTCTTTACTTGCAACATAGATGATAGTGTTGCTCGTGCATCAGCAAATTGGTTATGAATTCTAGGTAGTTATTCAAACGAGACGTCCTGGAATTCTCCCACCAATTATTTCAAGTAGTCGTGATAAGGCATTAGTTTTGCATCTCTTGTCTTCCACTCGCCCAAAGTCTGGAGGATAATTAAGGCGGAGTCACCGAACACTTTTAGTTTTGACACTTCCATTCTAATAGCCGCTTGCAGGCCGAGGATGCATGCTTCATATTCGACTATATTGTTAGTGCAAGGAAACATCAATTTTGCAGCCACAAGATAATGTTGCCTATTTGGGGATATCAAGATCGCCCCGGTGCCTAAACTTGACAAATTTACAGCTCCGTCAAAGAACATAGTCCATGTGTTCTCTTCTACTATTGAAATTCGATCGTTTGGAGAATTATCCTCGCGTACTTCCTTAGGGCAATCTGCTAACATATTAGCAATCACCCGACCTTTAACTGATTTTTACGACATCACTTGGATATCAAATTCTGAGATTAGGATTTGCCATTTGGCCAATTTTCCCACCAAGGCCGGACAACCAAGGAAATACTTGATTGGGTCACTCTCAGTTAAAAGGAATGTTTGGTAATGCAAGGTATACTGCCGGAGTCTGTGCAACACCCATACCAATGCATCGCATATTTTTTCTAATTTGGAGTAGTTTTGCTCTGACGTGGTGAACTTTTTACTCAAATAGTAAATGGCTCGCTCCTTCCCATCATGGGGCCCTTTCTGTGCCAACATTGCACCTAGGGATTCACTATTGATGGTAAGGTAGAGGGTCAAAGGGTGCCCTGGAGTCGAGGGTACTAAAACCAGGGGTTTCATCAGGTACTGCTTTAGATTTTCAAACGCGAGTCGGCAGTCGTCATCCCATTTGATTTGTGCATCCTTCCCGAGAGGTTTAAAGAAAGGTTTTGCAATTTCAAAAAGCTGGGAAATGAATCACGCAATGTAATTTAATCTTCCCAGGAGGCTTCGGACTTCTTTTACAGTCGAGGGAGGAGGCATCTCAAATATCGCTTTAGTTTTTGACGGGTCCACTTCTATCCCTTCACAGCTCACAATGAATCCAAGTAATTTGCCAGAAGTTGCCCCGAACACACATTTTGTTGGGTTCAAGCGCAACTTGAACTGACGAAATCGATTGAATAATTTTTCCAGGGTCTTCACATGGTCTTCTCCGTGTCTTGTTTTGGCGATCATGTCATCGACATATACTTCAATTTCTTTGTGCATCATGTCATGAAAAAGGGTGACCATGGCATGTTGGTAAGTTGCTCGAGCGTTTTTAGGCCAAAAGGCATGACCTTATAGTGAAAAGTTCCCCATGGAGTAATGAATGCAGTCTTTTCCTTGTCTTCCTCCTTCATTTTTATTTGGTTGTATCCCAAGAATCCATTCATGAAAGAGAAAAGCTTGAATCCAGTAGTACTATCCACAAGAACGTCTATGTGAGGTAGCAGGAAATCATCTTTTGGGCTTGCTTTGTTCAAATCGCGGTAGTCGACGCAAACCCGGATTCGACCATCTTTCTTCTTCACCGGTACAATGTTTGCTACCTAACTAGGATATTGCGAGACTTTGAGGAAGCCTACTTCCAGAAGCTTCATTACTTCTTCTTTAATCTTTTTTGACAACTCGGGCTTAGTTCTTCTTAGCCGTTGCTTCTTGGGGGCTACATCAGGGTTGGTTGGCAAGCTATACTCCACGATCATTGGATCAAGGCCTGGCATGTCGGCATATGACCATGCGAAGATGTCTTGATACCTCTTTAGGAGGGCAATTAAGCTTGCAGCTTCTTCTTTAGGAAGGCTCGCGCCAATCTTTACCTCCCTTGGACCTTTTGTGCTGCCTAAATTGACAATGACGGTGTCTTCAGTAATAGGGGGCCTTGCTTCTTCATGGCATTCCTAATCCCATTGAATTTCGTCGGAATCATCGAAATCATCATCTAAGTCATCAGAATTGCTATCATGGCTATTTACGGTGTTGGTTTGGACTGTTCCCATACCCTCGCCTGTCGCTAGATTACTCATGTATCATAGAGTAGATAGGCTAAGGGAACAAATAAGGTTAACAGCATGCATGCTCTTTTTTTTTTTTTTTTGAAAAGGTGATGAATTGTTCTTTAAGACAAGGAAGCATGAGTAAACCCAGGCCTCAGATTTCTTCCTTCATTTTGTGGCCGGATATCATTAACGGGCCAATTTGGTGTGTCTCCTCATGCCCTCAAAATGTTTTTCAACTTTGTTTAATAGTAAGCAAATTTACTTTTGGAAGAGGGATTTCAAAGTTAGTTCCTTAAGTAGAACTGATGTTGAAAACAAAATAAGCCAGACTTTAAGAAATATGTACAAGATCCTACGTAGGGGAGTATGCAAGGGAATTAAAAAGGGTTCTACTCGAGCGGGCTTGCACCCATTTCCCCTAACAGTCCTTCATTGATGGTGCTCACCTCCTTGTGCTCCTAGCTTTGTGAATTTCAGATCGTCCATGCCTCCCCATCCGTCAGGGACAATGCTCTGATGATGGTTATAGAAACCTTGGGGGATTGAATAGTTGACATAGTAGTTGAATTTACCACTTGATTGGCCCAAAGTGTTCATGATTACCTTTCCTCTATGCGCTTCCTTAGCATGCTCAGAGAGCGTGCTATGGATGCTAGGTACCACGAGGAGGTCATCTTTGCCATAACATAGCCATGGGGAGTGGAATGTGAATACCCCAGCATCTAAAAGATCTTGAATCTTGTCTCTCAGGATGGTATAGTCATCTAGTGAGTGTCCTAATTCCCCTGAATGATAGTCACAGTACTTGGATGGATCATAATCAAGGAAGTACTCGGGAGTAAGATGCCTCGATTCCCTAAAGATTATTCCTTGCTCTAGGAGGATGGGGAAAATAGTGACCATCGATTTTGGAAGAGGTGAATATGGCCGCGTGTTTCTTGAGGCATGGGGTAGCCGAGCCCCTTGCCAGATTGTGTCAGTTGGGTCTTCTTCATTTACTTTGGCTGCCAATTCTTCATTATGACGAGAGCAGAATGCACAGGTAGCTTGGGCGAAGTTTTCTGTCAAGTGGTATATTGTCTCATGTAGTTCATCGACTTGACGTTGAAGCTGAGCGAATGAGAAGTTATTGCCTGTTTCTTCTATTTGTTCCTCCTCAATGGCACTTATGAAAAGGTTTCCAAACATGGTGGTCACGTCGTCTGGTCCTTCTTTCTTTGTAAATACGGGCTAAGTTATGCTCTTTTGACCCATGTCTAAGTAAATGGGAAACTTCAAACTTTCATGGTTGAATTGTTTTGGAATGCTGATCATTTCTTCTTCCTCATGCATCATCTTCGCAGGGCCTGGGAAGGTTTCCTCAAGGCATGGGTATACAAGGCCGGTCTTCTTTTTTGCCTTTCCTTCTCGGTATTGTTCCTGATATCCTAAACCGATGGTGTGAGGTCTCCTAAGGCTTTGATAGGCTCGCGGATGCCTTGGTTTCCCCTGCCGAGCCCTTGACTTGGGATAAAACCGTATCCAGTCATGATTTTCCCTACCATGATTGCAGTGCTTGATATTTCAGGGACAAGGGTTGGAGTCCCTGGAGTTTTGTGTATAGTAGACACAAGCTCAAACGATTGATAGCTGGATTCATTTTTGTCACTAGGTTTAACATAAGGGATGGCCGTCTCGTGGTAGATGCAGTGATCTTCTCCGCGGACCGTGATCAATTTTCCTCCAATCACGAACTTTACATTTTGGTGGAGGCTTGAAGGTACTGCTCCAGCGACATGGATCCATGGGCGGCCTAAGAGGAAATTGAACATAGTGGGGATATCCATCACCTGGAACAAAATTTTGAATATGGTTGGGCCTATTTGAACGTCAAGCTCGATCTCTCCCACCGTTTTCTTCTTCATTCCATCGAATGCTCGAACGGAAGTCTTGGCTGTATGGATCTGTGATGTCTCTATTTTAAGACGACAGTGTGTCACTAATGGACATATGTTAAGAGCAGATCCATTGTCAATCAGTACTCGAGCGACGTGAGATGCGTTGCACTTGACTGATATGTAGAGACTCTTAGTGTGTCCTCTACACTCCTCAGGGATCTCTTCATCAGAAAACGCCATCTGATTTTTTAGAAGGATGGTACTGACGAACTCCTCGAGTTTTTTTATGCTCAATCGTTTTAGGGACATGTACTTCACTTAGTACTTTCATGAGGGATTTTTGGTGCTTGATAGATGTCTGAAGTAATTCTAGCAGAGAAATCTGTGCTGATGATTTTCACAATTGTTCCATCACATTGTATTCACTGGCTTTAACTACGGCCAAAAACTCCTTGGCTTCCTCATCAGTGGTGGGCTTGGCAGGCTGCGTATTGGCTTAAGTATAGGTTCACCCAGATCTCATGACTAAGCCAACATCGAGGTTATAAGACCACGGTACTGCATTGTTGCCTTTGTATTTGTAGGGCTTGGGGATCTCAATGACTATAGCTACTTCTGCTATCGATGCTTGAACTATGGCTCCTTCAAAGACGCCCTTAAGTGGGGTGGAATCCTTCTTCTCCTTTCCTGTGTTTAGTGCAGCAAATTCTTCATCTTAATTGATGATGACTTGCGATATAGTAGAGACCATGCTAGTGTGGCCAGCGTACACAATTATTCCAACCTCCATCATCCTTGACACTTTTTCCTTCATCGTTGCTAAGGGTGGTATTCCATTGCTTGAATAATACCCAACTTCTACTAGCCCTTGATTGATGTCAATAGTAGGTATTTTGGCATTTTTGATTTGACTGGCCTCTGAACTGAATATCACATTTACCTTGTTGGCGTGATCGGGGAGTGGATTGCTTTGGACATTTGGTTTTGTAGTTTGGAATGAGAAAGCTTTAGTATCTAGCAGGTTTTGGATCCAGTGCTTAAGGGTGAAGCATTTGTCAGTCGAGTGGCCTACTTCTCTCATGTGATAGTCGCATTTTTTGGACGGGTCATAGCTGGAGAAGCTTTCAGTGTTGGGTCGTTTTTGGCTCAATTAAGAGGAGGTTCTTATTCCAGAGGATTGCCAAAACCTGTGATAAAGATCTAGGAAGCGAGGTGAATTGTCTTCTATTGTTGTAGCGTTGAGGTGGTTGACGACTGGTGGTCTATTGTTGCCCTGTGTTTGTTTGAACGGTCGGGAGGTGACCGGTATTTGCAATGTAGGTTGCATTGACATCTACTAGGGATTCTTTGTCTTTTTTTCATGTTGAGCCTTCTACTGACGGGTGTAGGCTCAGTCCCTATCTTAATCTGCTCTCCTACTGGAAATGAGTTGATTGAATGATTCAGCGATCGTAGTCATCATTCGGTTACGGTATTCATATGGGAGGGTTTTGATGAACATTTTTCTTAGTTCAAAATCAGTTGGTTCGAGACTGATCTGGGCGACTAGATTCCTCCATCTAATAGCATATTCTTTGAAAGATTCATGCTTCTTTTTTTTTTTTTTTTCCGTGAGCTCAAGATCCTCACGAGAAAGGGTAATATCCATTATGAACTTGTACTGTTTGTGAAATGCCTCACTTGCTTCACTCCATGTTTCAAGGAAGTTTATATTTTTTGTGATTACCACCTCAGGGCAGGACCTACTAGACTTGACTGGAACAACTGGATCATTAGAGACATATTATTAACGTATTGGGTCATTCGAACCAAGTACATTTGCAAATGAGCCCTTGGGCAAGTTGTGCCACATACTTCTCAAACTCAGGCATTTTGAATTTTTCTGGCATTTTGACCTTAGAGTAGATGGAGAGATCTGTTGGAGTAGGATCTTGAAGGCCCTGCAGTTGTTTTAGCCTCTCTTTGAGCTTCTTGAGGCGTCTGTCATGTTCAATCTTAGACAAACTGTTGGGCTTTGCTTTCTCAACTATGATTTGGTGCGTGTCATCCTCTAATTCGGGCATATTATCATCGGTATCTTTTCCTTGTTCACCTTGGATAGTTGATTGTGGTAACAATACTTCGATTAAGGCTAGGGCGGGAGCGAATTTGCCTTGGATGGAATCTATCTGCTTTGAGAGTTGCTGAAGCACATTGAAGACCTACTTCATTTCATTTTCCACAATCTCGAAACGGCTTGGTACGTTCTCTTCAGCCATTCTAGTTTAGCTTTTAGCGAATGCAACTATGTCGTGATTACCTGCATTGCAAAAAAAAAATAAAAATGGAGAGAACATAAATCAGGGAAACATATGGAACACTGGCCCATGGCAAGGGTCGAGTCATTTTTATTTATTAACATGGGATTTATACAATGCCAAAAGGGCCTTTCAAACAAGGTAGAATGATCCTAAATATTCACATTAGAAATATTCACACCAAAAAGCCAAGCTGCCCATTTTTATATGCGATGGGAAGTTCTAGTCTTGTGAAGCTGCTTGCTCCTTTGTACTAGCTTTGATACATGTCTCCTGCTTGTCTCCAAACTTTTTTTCAAGAGATTCAATTCACCCTTGCAGAGTAAGTTTATCAACTACATCGGGGATTACTGGTTGCAGCTCCTCGGGAATTATATGGTTGAGGATGTAGAATGTGGATGCATGATGGGCTTTTTCCTGCCCCTTCAACCTTCTGGGTATGACAATCTTTTCGGTGTGACATCTACTCCATGCATTCTGAATTATGCGGATCTCTTCCAAGTAGTTGTAGCCCGTACGGGTGAAAAGGATTTGGAGCAATCCTGATTTGAGCGGTGGCGAGATTTCTTAGAGGACCCTGTACTAACAAGTCACCCTACATGGATAATATAAGGTAGCTCTGGAGAGGCCCAGCAACGGGATGGGTTCGTAATAATTACGCGCAAAGCGCGCCTCTCTTGCAATGAACCATTTAGTTCGCCATAGGAATGTCTCGAGGACAGGGTTTTTTTAATAAGTTAATCCATTAAGAATATTCCTCGTTGGGAGAGTATTTTTCCAAGCTTTGAAGCTTTTGCAGTGGGTGTTTGAATTTGTTGATTTCAAATATTTGCATGAGGTGCCCAAATCCTTTGATATGGGAAAAGAACCACATTTGTAAAATTTCTGGGGCAGCCCTCATGATTTTTTTTTCCTTAAAACGATTAAGGATAAAAACATTTCGGCTAAAACCATGTTCACATATCCTACTCCAAAAATGACTTGATTTATCACCCATGCGATTGAAGGATTTATAGCATTCTTTTGATAAGGGAAGATAATAAATCCAAAGAATGCTAAGAGGAAGATCTTGGTTTTTTGGGTCATCGATTGTTTTTCAAAACATTCAGTTAAAGATGATAGCGGGAAAGCATTGGTGTTGGCTTGAACAATTTGTCTTACCGAATGATTTTTTAAAAACCGTGATAGACTAACCACAGGGTCAATGCCAGTTGGTGGCTTGGCAAGCTCCCTTCCCAGGGGCATTTCTATGGCGAGACTATATTCTTCCAAAGTTGGAGTCAATTCAAATTTAGCGAACATGAAGGTGGATGCTTCAGGGCACCAGAAATGTGGTAATGCTTGCATGACCCTAGAGTGGATATTGATTTGGAGCAATGGGAGGAGATGACCGATGCTTGCTTTGACATGCTCTTGGCCCAGCTGATCTAACTGATTCCACCATCTGAGGAGCTCTTTCCTGGGGGTAGGAATGAACTGGATATCGATTCTTCCCATCACATATAAGAAAGGGAGTTACATAACCTGACCCTATTTCACCATGAGCCAATAAAAAGGACTGAGTAAAAGTAAAGAAGTCACTTTGCTTTTAAAGAAAATGGCAAGCACAAAAACATGCATATGGGATGTGTGGCTCGATTTCTAACTGAGAAGGCTTGTTAAAATTAAAAGGATATCTGCCCGTCGCAATCTTGCGTTAGCAGTATACCCTCCTAACCTCAGCTAGAGAAATTCGGGGAAAAGAAATGCAACCTTTACAACGCAGTCTCGTGTTTGAAGCCGTATCTTTCTTGACACTATCCTAAATATCTTATGGCAGCCCAGGTCCGACGGCCGGGTTGTGTGTGCCATGTGTAGTGCTAACACAGTAAAGCATGCACAATAGTTTATAATCACAAAACAATCTATTTTAACCAAAATTAAAATAAACATTTAAGCTGCTGACCTACATAAAGAAAAAAAAAGTTAGTAAAGTGCTTAAACAAAATAAAACGGCCTAAGTCCTCAAATGTCCCCAGCGGAGTCACCAAGCTGTCACGACCTCTTTTTTTTTTTTTTTCGGTGCCTGATTAAGGCGGGCGCCTTTGGAGGCTAATGGTTCAGCTAATGTCTATTAGGCGTAGCCTGGACTCTCCCAAGTCCACCAATTTACGACTTAATAATCCAAGTTTTTTAACATGTAAGTTAATTTTAAAAAGGAATCGCCACTAATCAATTTAAGGTGGGATGATTAGAAACCTAAGCGAAATATCGGGAAAAATACTCGCTCCGCGCAACCAGAGAAATTACGATCGAGGACTTGATTACACTAGTTAATCACTAATGCCCTTTCGATACCTAATCTTGTTTAAACCCTTAGGCTTTTTTGGATTTTTGAGGGATTTTTCCATGTATTTTGTGAAGGAAAAACATTTTTTTTTGAGTCATTTTCTCATTTTTGGATATAAAAAGCATTTTTTTTTTTAGGTTTTTTAAAATATAAGTCTTTTTTCTTTTTTTTTTCTGACATTTTTGGCTTTTTTTGGGAAAATATGATATTTTTGGTTTTTTTGGAAAATAAATTATTTTTTATTTTTTATTTTTCGGAAAATAAAGTATTTTTTAATTTTTTTGGAAAATAAATTATTTTTCATTTTCATTCATTTTTTTTTTTAAAATATTATATTATATTATAATGTAAAAAAACGAACCGGGTCGGATCCGGGTTGGGTCCGACTCCGGGTCATCCATTTTCGGGCCGCGTTGCGGGCCCGACTGGATTTTTTGATTTTTTTGATTTTTTGAAAATAAATTTTTTTGATTTTTTATTATTTTTATTAAAATATTATATTTATTATTATAATAATATAAAACGAACCGGGTCGGGTTCGCGTTGCGGGCCCGACTCAGATTTTTCTCCTTTTTTTTTCTTTTCCAAGCCCACAATTTCTTTTAAGAAAATAACTCCAGGAGCCCAAAACCAAAATAGGCCCACTTTTATAAAAACTTCAGCCTAAAGACTACCCGGCCCACACGCACAACCCGGCCCAAGAAAACCCTACCCGGAAACAAAGGAACAGGGTCGCAACAGACCAGCGAATTGACCCGGCTCCACGCTTCCTCTACCCCTTGCTCCCTTGCGGCGCTAATGAGAGGGCTTGCGGCGTCACCGGGCGGACAGCGGCGACGATGGTGGAGACGACGGAGACGACGGTGGAGACGACGACGATAATCCGCGTATGGGGACAGCGAGGGCAAGCGACCATGGGTCCGTGATGGGGATTTTAGTGGCGGCCTGGTTCAAAAAAAGGAAGACGCGACGACGACGGCCCGACGGGCAGCGGTGACGGTTACTAGTACCTGCTCTGTAACGAGGTGGTGAACGGCGGCGGTGACAGGGCAGCGACGGCGTCGAGGTTGCGGTGGATGGCGAGCAGCAACGACCGAATGGCGATGGCGCGGGGGAAAAAAAAACGAATGGTGACGGCGATGCAACCGGCAGCAGCGACAGAGGGCACTCGACTCCCAGATCTGGCCTTCTTGCTCGGATCCTTCTCCCTCGGCCTCCACACGCTCGGATCCTTCTCCCTCGGGCTCGCTTGCCGCCGGCCTTCCCCGAAGTCTCTCGGAGGGAGGTCGTTCGAGCTTCGCGACCCGATCTCTCGAGTGCTCGCTCGTTGAATCAACCCTGAAGTCTCTCAAGGGAAGATCTCCGAGTTCGCCGTGTCCTTCGACGGAGGTGGTGCTTCGCTATTTATAGGAGAGGGGGCGGCCGGTCGACGGGGATTCGGCCTCCGGTCTTCGCATGCCGAACAAACGCCCGCGGCCGAACCGGCGTCCCATCCTCGCTCCTCCAACAAAGCGTGCTCGGCATTGAAGGCAGCCATTAATGGCGCCTGAGATCTGTCATCTCCGGCCGACGTCGGCCTACCCTCCTCGGCCATAGGTTGCGTGAGTTGCGAGGCGTAGGGGGAAGAAGGGGGAAGAAGGAAGAAGAAGAGGAGAAGAGAAGGGGGCGTGCGAGCCCACGTGAAAAAAGGGGTGGGCTGTTGCTTTTACTTTTTCTTGTTTTTATTTGTTTTTTTCTTGTTTTCTGTTTTGTTTAGGTTTTGTTTTTATTGAATTTATCTGAAGAAGAGGCAAAATACAAAAATAAAGAAACTTAAGCCTAAATAAAACCCTAATCAAAATTTTAGGTGTCAACAATATGTTACTAGTACCTAAAGACTACTCAAAATAAACTACTTGGGATTTAGGAGTGAATACTCATCACCCGTTATTCAGAATTACCCAACTATTCCAATTAATATCCTATGGTGTGCATTGTCATCATGTTCCTCAATTTCCAAATGAGGCTCCTTATTACTCCAACTCATAACCATTCGCTCTGATACCAAAAACGGCGGCTGTGGCACCCCGAAACACCTTAGGTCACCATAGGCACCTATTGCTACACCGAATGGACACTAGTTACATCTCTTAGTAAAAGCATCGTAGTTCATAAGCATTTTTTTTTTTTTGAAAATGGTGTCAGCGCGACTCATTAGCGGAAACATAATTTAATATCACCATCCCCCCCTCCAACAACCATGATATAATACACACCACTAATTACCATAGGAAAAAATAAAGCCAGGCCACTTTTATCTACATATTTTCATGATGGATTTTCTCGGGTCGATACAAAAAAAGAAAGCCAAGATTTTTAGCTACACTTGGCCACATCCCAAAAAGATACTTAGACCCCTAAAGTGATCACGTGACATCCTTCATCTAAGAGTGGCGACTACTCCCAAAAAGAAACATCAGCTCTCTACCCCTCACGCGGCTATCACACCCATCTTGGTGCGTTAGGCGGTGGTAGCGGCAACATCCTCCTAAACACACCATCTCAGCGGACATGAACTGACAGAAACTCTTGAATGACAGGGCCCTCAGCCAGGCCTACATCGCACATAACCAGCACTCGCACTCACACAAATGTCAGTCCAGGGATGGTGACGCAGTCGAACTCTGTACACTTTACCTCTACATCCGATGGGAGGCCATAAAAGGTGCCTCGCCTGACGGTAGGGAGTGGCATCTTTCGAATCTAAAATGTTGGTCTCCGAAGCGATGAGTACGACCACTCAGCAGGTAAAAGATCCAATTAATCACTCAATGCATCACAATACAATCATAGCAATCATAACATAGTACACGCCATTCATGTGTTCAAGAATAACTTACCTTGCAGCCATGCATATGTCATCATGCATCCTCATATACTCATCACAATCATGTCACATACATATCATCATGCCATAGGTGATCATTATCATGTCACACACATATATCATCATGCCATAGGTGATCATCATCATGTCACACACATATATCATCATGCCATAGGTGATCATCATCATGTCACACACATATATCATCATGCCATAGGTGATCATCATCATGTCACACACATATATCATCATGCCATAGGTGATCATCATCATGTCACACACATATATCATCATGCCATAGGTGATCATCATCATGTCACACACATATATCATCATGCCATAGGTGATCATCATCATGTCTCACACATATCATCATGCCATAGGTGATCATCATCATGTCACACACATATATCATCATGCCATAGGTGATCATCATCATGCTTCACACATATATCATCATGCCATAGGTGATCATCATCATGTCTCACATATATCATCATCATCATCATGTCACACATCCATACGTATGTCACCATATCACATGTGCATGATTCAATTTCCACTTTTATCTTTCAATTTGATCACCACATCTCTCTTTTTCGGGATCAGTAGTTGCATCCCTTACTTTACCACTCGCACCCTAACCTAGCATCGTGAGATAAACCTTCGGCAAACACCACCAGGCATCCGGCACCCCCACATTCCGGGCATCTCGCATCCCAACTGGCATCACGAGGCATCCCCTCGGGCACACCTCCGAGGCTTCCGGCACCCAACCATTCCGGGCATCTCAAAACTCCCGATGACATCCGGCCATGTATCAATACAATCCGGGCATCCGGCACCCCAATCCAGGGCATCCTGACACTCCCAGGGCATTATCAACTGCCTCCAACAGTTTCCTCATTTATGTCTCAACTTAGCATGGCATATGATGTAATGGCAAACAAGATCGCTTTCATCCTTTTAATTTTTATATGCATTTCCAATCATCATCATACATGCAGCAAGATACAATTACTAGAGACAATATGATCCATGGAATCCATACAACTTAGAATAGTTGATAATACATGCCTTTTTCAAATTTACTAAATTTCAGGTCGCACAATTTTGGAAAACACTGAAATTAAATATCCATATGATCCTCAAAAATCACAAAATCAGAGCATGTACTAGATAAGACATAAAGGTAACAATTTCATGAAGAACACATGCCCAAAAGAGCTTCACACAAAAAGATATAGCTCACACATTGCAACAAGCAAAATTTGGACAAAGTCAGAGTTCGCAGTTTTTGAAATATTTTGATTAAAATACTTGAATGACCTCCAAAAATTATGAAATTTTACCAGGTTATATTCAATACCCTAAAGTATATTTTTCATGCAGACATCTAGGCCAGAATATTTCTACATAATTTTCTATAGACGTTCGAAGTTCCTGTATCTAGCACCGAAATGTCCAGTTTAGCTATCTCCGAAATATCAAGTTTTCACCTACTTATCATTATTTTTTTTCCACTGAAATTTTGATATGT
The DNA here is from genome assembly GCA_014182885.2 of Eucalyptus caleyi. NCBI lineage: Eukaryota > Viridiplantae > Streptophyta > Magnoliopsida > Myrtales > Myrtaceae > Eucalyptus > Eucalyptus caleyi. Next base: position 38,017,252 of record CM024472.2, read on the forward strand.
TTTGCCTCAAGAGGTCCCCTACAACTTTCATTCAGGGATCTAAGTGAAATTTGCAAAGAATAGTCACCATATAGGTCTAAGAAGTCTCGCGTATCCAGTACCGTATTTCCAGATTTACTGTCTTCAAAACAAAATCGATTTACTAGGCTACACTTGCTCATTTGACCTCAAATTTGAGTGTGTTAGTCTTTAGGATGTTCTCTACAACTTTCATGAAGGAGTCAAAGTCAAAATCCAACTTGAAACACGCATGCAAGCCTCCACAAGTTTCTGGGTCAGGCGGTATACACGAAATCAGCAAGCTCTTTCAAGAACAAATCACACTAGCTTCGGTTCCTTACCTCTAAACACCCAAGATTCAACACCATTTCAACCATACATGCAAGACAAACATGCAAGAGTAGAAAATGGATCCTAACTTGCCTCTAAGATCAAGTGAACCGACAGCACACGGACGGCACACGGACGGCGAACAGACGGCGACGGGCGGACAAACGGCGAGCGGCTCCTTCTTCCTCCTCTCTTGGCTTCCCTCTCTCTCGCGCAACTCTCTCTCTCTCTCTCTTGGCTTGGTCGAAAGCCCTCAACCGGCCACTCTCTCTCTCCCTTTTGATTCCCCACAAAGCCCTTATTAGTAATCATGAGAAGCCTCCCCAATAGCCAATGCATGGAGTCTTCTTTTTGCCACTTGGCAGGGCATGCAAGATGGGCTTGGGAGTGGGCTTGGAAGAAGTAGGCCGGCCTTTCCCTTTGTGGCCGACGACAGCCCCATCCGTGGGCTTTAATGGGCCGGCGACAGCTCCTCTTCTTGGGCTATGCAGCTAGGCTCAAATGGCCGAAAATGAGGTGAGGTCATGGGCTGATTTTAAGCAATTTCTTTAGCCCCTATCCTATCCTATCAATTTACCTAATCCTTATTTATAGAAACTCCTAATTGAATTTCATAAATCACAAAACTCTGTGACCTATCTTAATAAATTCCAAATCCATAATCCTTCATGGCCAAAATAGAAATTTTTTTATCAAATAATTATTCACCATAGGCTTGGCCAAAGTCTTAATGCAAGACATTAATTTGAGCACCCCTAATGACTGGCAATGAATTTTAGGATGCCACACCACAATCGACTGAATCTGATCAAGAAGCCCTTTGTATGCAGGCCAAAAGTACATGTCGAGCAAATTGGTGGAGGAGAATCCACTTGTTGCTTTCAATAAACTATGAAAAGAAACATGCAATGTGACATTTTGAATTTTCGACCCCGTCTCGATAAAATGAAATTGGCTTTTCATTGATGCGCCTATGGTCCTTTTTTTTTTTTTTCTGAGCTGATCACTTACGTGTTAACTAACTTATTAGGTGAAGCCATTAAGGGATACAATTGCAATAAAATCCCTAAAAGCTAGTCGGTAGGTTAAATTGTACTAAAATTGCGTCCGGTTCATTTTAACCATGAAATTGAATTCGATTTCGAGAATTGAACATTCGAGCATGTCATGATTTAATTTTAGGATTCCATCTCATCTTTTGAAGAAATTCCGTCAAGCCAGGAATTTTTACAGAAAATCAATTTTGGCAAATTAGTAAAATGGAATAAATTCGGATAGGCACCTTAATTGGCAACTTTGGCTACCAAATTGAGTTGGTTTGTGAAGAATTGAAGGGAAATCTGCCACTCAGCCATCCAAGTCACCTCCAGCACTGCTTGTTTGCTGGTCCAGCGTTCGTCTCGATCCAAGCTCGCAACCAGCTGTCCAATAGTGCCTCGCCGCCTCCTACCATCCTCGAGCAGCCAGCTCTGCTCGGCCAGGCCTCACCGTCGCCCGTCCAGCAGCCGTGCCCCACTGCACGTCCCCATGCCGTGTCCAACCAGCTCGCCACCTACCTCCAAGCCGAATCGACTAGCTCAGCCAACTCCCTCCAGAATCGAATTAGCAGCAAGCAGTGAGCTTGCAAGGCTATTTTCAGTCTCTTTCGGGCCTCCTTTGGCGTCGCCATAGACACAAGATCTCATTGTCGTCGTGCAGCGGTCGCCATGAACTCGTTTTCTCGCTAAACCGGTGAGTTAACTCCCTAATCGTAGATTAGGAAGTTAATAGCACTTAGTTAGGTGGATTACTGATACTTATGGATTAGTGTAATTTAGTTAGTGTAATTATTTAGTTAGTTAGTTTAGTTAGATGAACTAGGTGGTTAGATTAGTTTAGTTAGGGGTTAGTTTGGTTAGGGTTAACTATCCTAGGTTAGTTTACAAGACTATGTTTAGTTAGTTAACCATGGTTAGTTAATCGTGGTTAGTTAACCATGGTTAGTTTATTTAAATAATTTATTTTCCGAGAATTTATTTAATTAATTTTAATTAGTGAAAATTATGCCGGGATAGCCGATTATTAGAATTTTATGCTGATCATCGTGGATGCATTGATTTGTGAAATTGATTGCTAAATTATACAATTGAGTGCTTGATTGTCGATTTGGACTATTATTGGGAAAAGTGATTTTTGGGTATTTAATTAGAAAAATACTGGGAGTTGGGTTTTTGATGCCAAAAATATTTTAGCTACGATATAAAATCGTGAGATTTTGAAATGAGAGAGTACCACATTTTATGGTTCGATTTGAAGGTGTGACCACGTATAATTATTTTACTCGGTGTTTTTAATACGAAGAAAATTAGCCAAGTCCATTATTTAAAATTGAAGTATTTCAATATAAAGCACGATATTCTTGGCCAAGTATATATTGGTGTGTGATCACCTAATACCCTGATGCGTTTACGCAGGGTAGTTGTGACATCCTAAAAATTCAATTTTGTTTTTAATTAAAGGAATCGGGCTTTTCATCAACGCGACTATAGTGCTTTTCTCTAAGGTGGCCACTCACAAGTTAACTAGCCTATCAGGTGAAGCCGTTAAGGAATATAAACACAATAGACTTGAGAATTCAACTAGGAATCGACTGCTCGACCGTGTCAGTTTGCAAGAGTCATTATGGCACAGTTAAAAATCGATCAGAGATTAGAAATAGGTCATTTCGACTAAGATGTGTGGCCAAATGTGGGTGATTCCACCAAATTGCAAAATTCTTGTCGATCAACATTAGATCGATTCTTCTATCGTTTTGGCGCTTTGTGTTCGTATTTGAAACCTTGAGATTTTCATGACAACTGAGAGTCGCCAATGTGTCGAAAAGGTACATGTGACTTGAAAAAAATCAACCACGGGTCAACTATACCAAAAATTCCTAAAAACTACCTGGTACGTTAGGTTACGCTAAAATCTTGTCCAGTTGAAATTAACCACGAATTTGAACCCGATTTCAGAAATCGAAAAAATTTTCATGTCACAATTTATTTTAGAAACGTCGACTCACCTTTCGAGGAATTTTCAGCGAGTTTGAGATTTTTTTCAAAAAATCGGTTTGGATGTTTCTGAAAGGAACGGAAAATTTGGATGGGCTAAGTCAAAGGGATTTTTTGCCTCCTATGTGAGCTACATAGTGAAAAGAAATTGTTTGGGTTTTTCTTCAACAAAATTGGATATCAATCGAGAGATTTGTTAAGAAATCGAATTTTTGGAAAAAAGAAATGGAATTCGGAATTGAGGAAAATGGTCACTTTTGCTGCCAAGACTCGTTATTTGGGGGAATTATGGTGAAAGAAAGCAAGTGAGGATAAAGTATTTTAGCATTGAGATTTATGGGGACCAAAATTGAATTGAATGGAAGTTTGTGGGACCAAGAATGGATAATTATAGGACATTTTATTTAAACTTTCCCCCTTCGGTTCGCGCACCTCTCTCTCTTTTCCATCTCGTGCTCGACTCTCTCTCTCTCTCTCTCTCACGCGTCTTTCTCCCCTTCATCCGACAGCTCCTGCCATGGTCTTCAATTTCTTTCTCTCTCTTTGACTTAGACTTTTCTCTCTCTCACCCCCCTCTCTCTCCTTCTTTTTCATTTTCGCACGTTTCCCTCCTCCCTTGGCCAAAAACCTCCGTCCCCCGTATCTCTTCTTTTTGCCAGCTGTTCCCCCCCCCTTTGGTCTTCTGTTTGCTTTCATTTCCCCCTCGCTTGGACATAGCTCTTGCTTTCCTTCGTTTCCTTTGAAGACGCCAGCAGCAGCACCGCCGAAGCTACTTCTTCCCTACAGCTTGTCCACGTACCCCACTCGGTTAACAACCCAGCGAAGCTTCTCCTTAGTGTTGACTCTAGCCACCAACGCTCTTCATTCACCGAACAGCCCAACATCCCCTCGAGCCCAACAACTCCTTTGGCGCATCCCCCTTCGCCCGTGTCCTTCACGGCCAACCAAACTCCACTAAAGTCAGCCCACATCTCCATCGAGCCCATGCCAGCATTTCCACACGCGGCCACCGAAACCAACCCAAGCTACAGCCCCGTGTCCTGCCAACTGCTCCTGAACCAGCAATGAACAGAATTGAATAGCCCCACTGTGGGCTTATTGGCCTTTTTGGGTCGCTTCTGGACCATGTTGGGAGCCGCCACTTTGGAGTTTATCGGCCGCCGTCGCGTCGCCGTCACCATGAACCAGTTTTTGCATTAATCCAGTGAGTTTACTCACTAATCCTAGCTTAGGAAAGTTAATTATGATTAATGGTTGATTAGTTTAAGTTAAGTATGGATTAGGTGGTTAGTTAAAATATATTAGCAATTTAATTAATCGTTATTGCATGATAGGTTGTTAAAATAGTGCAATTAGCAACTAGATAAGCTATAGTATTTATCTTGATAGGTTCGGAAATTTTCCGGGCCCGTCTTGGCTTTCAATTATGCTTTTTTGGCCGAAGTGTGTATTTTTGCTATTTATTGGTAATTATTAATTAATTTTCGTAATTATTTAATTAATTATTATTTTCCGGAAATTAGACTGGGATAGCCGGTGATCGAAATTTTATACTGATTGCAATTGTGTGATTTGCTTAGTTAATTGGGTGCTGGATTGTGCAAATTGAGTGTGATTTGTAATTTTGGGGATTTATCCCAAAATTTAATATTTTTTTGGTGGTTAATTAGAAAATATAGGACGTCATTCTACAATGCCAAAAATGTGTTTGTGGATTGTGGAAATTAGTGGGATTTTTAAAAGGGATAATATTGTATTTTGGTTAAGGCCAACAGAGTACCCACACACGATTATTTTTATTGGGTATGATAAAATGGTGAAGTTAGTAGATGATCAGGATGGTATACTATATCAGCCTACGGGTTTGATATGTTAGCTTAGGGTGAGCAATATACCGGTACACTATATCAGCTTACGGGCCTTGATATGTCAGTTTTGAGCGAGCAGTATACCTTAGCAGCTTTTGGTGAGCATTATCAGTATACTATATTGGCCTACAGGCTTTGTTATGCTAGCTTAGGGAGAGGAGTATACTCTGTTGTCAACTTCTGGTGAGCTATATAATTTATCAACTTTGGATGAGCTACATTATATATCTTCAGCTTAGGGTGAGCAATCCTGATTTGATTGAACTTTATAGATAGTATTTAATGCATTAACCGAGTGATAGTCTTGATGACATGGAATCGATTAGATCGATTGATCGATGACTCGATCCAATTTAATGCTTTGATGTGTGAAAATAATTCATTGAATTTATAAATTATACCAACTCTCAGGAAAGAATTGGGGCAAAGGTAAGTCCTCTTACTCGCGTTTGTGCTTAGGCAAGTCCTCTTACTCGTGTTTGTGCTTAGACTACCCTTGGGGCATATTTCTTCGTAGTTGGGTGTTAAGGAGTGAACTTGCTAAGATATTGTTTCACCCCATTGTGGGATAACATTTTCAGGTCCCTAAGATGGAGAATCCAAAGCTTGAGGAAAAAGGATCAGGACCATGGATGGCTCAGAAGTTCTTGTGAAGATAGATTTCCTATTCTTAGACTCTAGAGTAGGCTTATATTTGTAAACCGAATTGTGGTTTTAATAATGTATTGATTTGAAATTTGTTGTCCTGCTTTTCTATCCCACGTTTGTTATTGTCAAGGGATTAGTAGTTTGCTTCCGCATGTGCATAAAAATGAATGAGTCAACAACGCGTCTTGGGACATTGCAAATTTAATTGACCACTGAGGGATGGGCACGTGCTCGAGATTTGGGGCATGACATCCCCGTTTAGTGGTATCAGAGCTGGTCGATAGCTGGAGTAATAAGGTGCAATAAGTTTATGGGATTGTTAGTAGGAAATGTCTTTATTTCATGCTAGTGCATATCTGTGATAGTTGGTTGGTAAATTGTTTGTTTGGGATCGCTCAGCTTCTAATTTTGTGTGGAATTGGAAAGCAGGCTTCTTTAAAGAATTTGCAAAATGAGTGACCAGGAGCAGAGGACTCCTAGAAGGTGTACCATCAAATCTGTTGCTCGGGGTAAAACGCCGACATGGGTTGGTGCCTAAGGAGGTTGTGGTCGTGGTAGAGCGCCAACTCAAGCCAGCGTGAGTAAGAGAGTACCATCACGGGGTGGTACTAGTGTAACAGCACCGAGCGATGCTAGGTTCGATGGGATCGTTCAGGCGCTAGTAACCTTTGGGAATTTTTGGATTAGCAAGCTTGGCACCGAGCCATTGCCGTTACCATTGTAACTACCGCCGTCAGTTCCGTAACCGCTGTCATTGCCACACCTGCTGAGGCCCAACCTGGAATTGTGATTAGGGAGCAAGCTACTGTATCTGGGTTAAGGTTCAGTTCGGGCAAAGATGATAATCAATTGGGGAAGAAACCAATGACCGATGGAAAACACCCCATTCGTCCCAATTGAAGGAATAGAATCAGAAAGTCAGCACCAAACCAGAATGTCATGTGTCATTTTAGGATGGGAGCTTATTTTAAATGTGCCCAGCAGGGTCACTTGGTTAGTAACTGTCCGCACAGTCTAATGGAACCACAAGAACTACCACCATCGTTGCCGATAGAACAGAATAAAGGGAATGCATTGCAAGACATTAAGTGGGATACTTGGATCAGGCCTACAATGCAAGGAAGGGTGTAGGCTATCAACCGAAAGGAGTTAGAGGACTCATCGGATGTGTGCCAAGTTTGTGGAAGGAAGCATGGGTCAACCTAGTGTTCGAGTATATCGGGAACGTGCTTTGAATGTGGTCAGTACGGCCATCAGGCGAGGAATTGTCCATATAGATCTAGGGGAATATAAGCACCGCTGCCGCTAATAAGGCGCCACTATGAGGACGGGAGGAGCATGAATGGACCGACCATGCATTGATCAGGGGAAGAATATTTTTAAGGTGTTTTTATCATAGTGGCGTAGCAAGATTTTGAATGAACGTTGTAGAATTCCTGTTGTTGTAATAAATTAGTAGAAAGAAGAATCACTGACTATAGTTGTACTAGACTAGGTTACTCATGTGTAACTTTAATGTTATATAAAAAGGTTTGGCTCGATGAGCTTTTGTTGTAATGAATTGTGGTAGTAATATAATACAGTTTGAACATTTAGCATATGAAAGTTTTGCATCGCTGAGAGTCGGAAAGGACCTTTAATCCCTATTATTTCGTCACTAAAGACGATTGAGTTCTGGATATAGGTTGCAAAATTTACTTGGCAACTGGGGTGGATGCATCAGTCGAGAAACTAAGTATGGAGATCATAGCAGTAGTACGGAAGCTTTATGAGACGTTTCCAAAGGGATTGCCAGAGCTGCCGCTAGAGAGTGAAATAGAATTCGTGATTGAGTTAGCACCCAGGATAGAGCCAATCTTTATGGCTTCTTACCTGATGTCATTGTCTGAGTTGAAAGAACTGGAGGGCAGATGCGAGAATTACTGGACAAGGGATCTATACATACCAATGCATCACCTTGGGGGTACCGATTTCATTTGTGGAAAAAGAAAGACGATTTATTACTCCTATGCATTGACTATCATAAACTCGATCAAGTGACGATCAAGAACAAGTGTTCATTGCCAAAGATCGATGAATTGTGTGATCAATTACAAAGAGTGTCGATATTTTCCAAAATCGACTTGAGCATAGGTTATCATCAATTGAGAATCAGAAATGAGGTTATACCGAAGATAGCGTTTCGTACTCGATATGGCCTTAATGAGAGTACTGTAATGCCATTCGGATTGATAAACACCCTTGCTACTTTTATGGATTTGATGAATCGAATGTCCAAAGAATATCTAGATAAATTCGTGATCATGTCTATCGAAGATATTATGGCATATTCGATGAGTGCTGGGGAGCACGAGAGACATATAAGAAGGGTACTTTAGACCCTAAGGATTCATGGATTGTATGCTAAGTTTAGCATATGCAAGTTTTGGCTGACTCGTGTTGCGTTCCTAAGCCACGCGATTTCAAGCGAAGAAATCTCCGTGGACCCGTCCAAGATTGAAGTAGTTATCAGTGGACCAAGACCAACAACAATATCAGAGTTCAGAAATTGTTTGGGTTGGACAAGTTACTACAAAAGGTTCATGGAAGGATCTGCAACTTTAGCATCACCGTGGACTCGACCCTTGAAGAAAGAAGAGAAGGTTATGTGAACAGACAAGTACAAGCGTAGTTTCCAAGAGCTTAAGCAGAAGCTGACTACCGAACGTGTGTTAACCATTCCATCTGATCCTAGAGGATACGAGATCTAGAGTGATGCTAGTGCAACATGGTAGGGTTGTTGCATACGCCACCTGTCAGTTGAGACCTCATAAGCTGAATTACCCAACGCATGACTTAGAACTCATAGCAACCATTCTCACTCTGAAGATTTGGAGACAATATTTAAGTGGATAAAGATTCCAGATCTTCACTGACCATCAAAGTCTCAAGTATTTATTCTTTCAGAAAGAGTTGAATATGAGACAACGTTGTGAATTAGAACTTCGGAAGGACTGTGATTGTGATATCTGGTATCACCCCGGGAAGGTGAATAAAGTCACCGACGCTTTAAGTCAGAAGTATTTAGTTGTGCATATGATGCTCAAGGAATAGACCTTACTTGAGAAAGTTTGAGATTCAATTTTTAAATCTAAGGTAGGCCACCTTTTAAATCTTATGGCTACCCTCAGAATTGAGCCAAATGTTTAGATTAGAATTAAGATGCTTCAATTGACAAACCCAGAGATTCTAAACATCCTGCAAGAGACACTGATAAGAGAAAAGCTGACTTTCAGATTTCTGAAGGCGGAACAATGAAGTTCCGAGGATGATTGTGTGTACCCGATGATGTAGCACTCAGGGGAGACATCTTGTCAGAAGCTCATCGTAGCAGTTACAGCATTCATCCTAGCAGTATAAAGGTCTATTAGAATTGGTGTTAACACTGTTGGTGGTCCGATATGAGGACAGATATTGCCAATCATGTCGCAAAGTGTCCGACAGGTCAATGAATGATGAAGGCAAAATATGGTAAGCTGGGAGAACTCTTGTAACCTCTTGAGGTTCCTGAGTGGAAATGAGAACATGTCACAATGGGCTTTGTGACGAGCTTATCAAGGAGCTAGAGGGGTAATGATTCCATTTGAGATAGTGGTCGACAGATTAACGAAGTCAGCCCAATTCATTACTATATGAAAAGATCTTGATTTGGATAGACCTGGAGAGTTGTACGTTCGTCAAATAGTTCGTCTATATAGAGTGTCAGTGATGAATTTATATCACATCTAGACCTAAGGCTTCCAATTTCAACAAAGCAGTCAGATGGTTCCCTTTTGAAGCATTGCATAGCAGAGTGTACAGAACTTCAGTCTGTGGGAAGGAAGTTAGATGATGAAAGATCACAGCCCAGAGTTAGTCCAATAATCAGTGCTAGATTAAAGACTGCTCAGAGACGTCAGAATGGTTACGCAAATAAGCATCAAAGGCCGGAATTCCAAGTTGGTGATTGCATCTTTCTGAAGGTGTCACCACTGAGGAGTACTTCGCGCTTTGGCAAGAAAGGTAAGTTGAGGACTAAGGTACGTAGGTCTTTTTGAGATCTGGAAAGAATCGGGATCCTAGTATATCGTCTTGCATTGCCGCCGAGGTTAGCGCAAGTGCATGACGTCTTTCACTATCGATGTTGAGGATGTATGAGCCTAACCCAACCCATGTGTTTAATTGTGAGAAATTAGAAGTGGACGATAGAGTGTTGTACATGGAAAGCTCGATTCAAATTGTGGATCGGATGTAACAGATTTTTTGTACCAAGATGGTCCCCTTAGTAAAAGTGGTCTGACAATACCACGAAACTGAAGAAGCAACCTGGGAAAGTGAAGACTCGATGAGACAACAATAACCCCGCCTTTTTGAATAAGATTTATAAAGGTTTAAATTTCAATGACAAAATTTTTATAAGAGGGGAAGAGTTGTGATAACATGAAAATTATGTTCTGTTTTCAATTGAATGAATCGGGTCTTTCATTGACACGACTATAGTGCTTTTCTCTGAGGTGGCTACTCATAAGATAATTAGCCTATCAGGTGAATCCATTAAGGAATATAAACGCAATAGACTTGAGAATTCAACTAGGAATTGACTGCTCAACCGTGCTAGTCTACAAAGGTCATTTTGGCACAATTAAAAATTGATTAGAGATAAGAGATAAGTCAATTCGATTGAGATGTGTGACTAAATGTGGGTGATTCCACCGAATTGCAAAATTCTCGTTGATTAGTACTAGATCGATTTTTCAGTCATTTTGGTGCCCTGTGTCTATATTTGAAACCTTGAGGTTTTCACAACAATCGAGAGTTGCCAATGTCTTGAAGAGGTACATGTGGCTCGAAGAAAATTGACTACGAGTCAACTGCACCAAAAATTCCTAAAAGCTACTCGGTAGGTTAGGTTACGCTAAAATCGCGTTCGGTTGAAATTAATCGTGAATTTGAACCCGATTTCAGAAATCGAAAGTTTTATCATGTCACAATTTATTTTAGGAAAGTCAACTCACTTTTCAAGGAATTTTCGGTGAGTTTGGGATTTTTTCGGAAAATTGGTTCAGACGTTTAAAAAAAAATGGAAAATTCGGATGGGCCAATTCGAAGGGATTTTTGGCCTCTTGTGTGAGCTACTTGGTGAAAGGAAATTATATGGGCTTTTTCTTCAACAAAATTGGACATCAATCGGAGAGATTTATTAAGAAATCGAATTTCGGGAAAAAGGAAATTGAATTTGGAATTGAGGGAAATGACCATTTTTGTTGCCCAAGACTCATTATTTAGGGGAATTATGGTGCAATAAAGCAAGTGAGGACAGAGTATTTTAGCATAGGGATTTTTGAGGACCAAATTGGATTGAATGGAAGTTTGTGGGACCAAGAATGGATAATTATAGGACATTTTATTTAAACTTTCCCCCATTCCGTTCGCGCGCCTCTCTCTCCTCTCCATCTCGCGCTTGGTTCTCTCTCTGTCATGGTCTTCAATTTCTTTCTCCCTCTTTGACTTGGACTTTTCTCACTCTCACGCCCTCTCTCTCTCTCCTTCTTTTTCATTTTCGCATGTATCCCTCCTGCCTCGGCCAACACCCTCTATCCCCTTTATCTCTTCTTCTTTTTGCCAGTTGTTCCCCCCCGCCCCTTAGGTGAGCATGGCGGATCCGTTGTCACCTAAATGGAATAAAAGTAATGTAAGAACCAATGACAATATAGGAAAATGGCCCATGATAATGGTCTAATCGCCTCATTTTATTCAAGATTTAATTGAAATTTGAACCAAGTTCCCTAACAATGAACTAAGAATTGAAATCCGAAGTCCCTAAACATTGAATCTAAAAATTGAAAACATTGAGCTAGAAATGAAAGTCCCTAAACATTGAACTAAGAATCAAAATTCAAGACATCTCATTTTACATGCTTTCGGGATTCCAATGCCTTGCAAAGCTTCTTATTTTCCACTTCAATCATTTCTACTTTCCGTTTAAGATGCTCAATTTGTGCTCGTTGGGTTGGCTTCTCAATCACATCAGGGACCATTGGACATAGGGCGGCAGGAATCCGGTGTTATTTGATGTAGAATGTTGATGCATAGTGAATCTCCTCCTCGCCTTTTAGTCTCTTGGGCACCAAAATCTTCTCTAGGTGGCATTCATTCCATGCAACAATGATCATCTGGATCTCGTTGAAGTAGTCATAGTTTGTTCGAAGAAAACGAACTTGGAACAACTTTGTCTTGAGTGGCGGAGGAATTTCTTGAAGAGCTTTGTACTGACAGGCCACCCTATGTGGGTAATAAGAAGTCACACCAAAAAGGCCCAACAACGGGATTGGCTCTTCATGTTTGTGTGAGAAATGAGCCTCTTCAACTCGGAACCATTTAGTATGCCATAGGAATGCCTTAGGATTACGATCTTTCAAAAAATTAATCCAATGGGCGTACTGTTTATTTGGAGAAAAACATTCTAAGACCGCAAACTTTTGTTTGGGGTGCCTAAAATCATCAATCTTAAATTGTTTCAAAGGTGCCCAAACCCTCTTATGTGGGAGAAAAACCATATTTGTAAAAGTTTAGGGAGGGTACGGATGGTCTTTTCCTCAGTTTGTTTGAAATGGGTTAATGACAAAAATGTTTAAGCTAAAACCATACTGACATAATTTAACCCGTCGCAAACACGATTAACCACCCATGAAATTAAAGGATTAATGGCATTTTTTCGATAAGGAAAAACAGTTAATCCAAAAAATGCTAACATGAAAACCCTAGCTTTTGAAGTCATTGGTTGGTTTGAAAAATGTGTTTCCAAAAATGAAAATGGGCATGCATAGCAATTGGCTTTAACAACCTTCCTTACTCTTCCAGCTTCGATTTCTAAAAACTGTGATAATTCATAAATGGAATCTATGCCAATAGGCAGTCTAACAAGTTCCTTTTCCAGGGGCATTCCAATGGCAAAGCTATATTCTTCAAGTGTTGGAGTCAATTCAAACTCACCAAATATGAAAGTGGAAGTTTGTGGACACCAGAAATGAGGGAGTGCCTGTATCACACTAAAGTGGACGTTGATCTCTAACAGTGGGAGAAGTCGAGCGATCCTGGCTTTCACATATCTCTGCCATCCTGATCTAAGTGATTCAACCACCTCTTGAACTCTTTTTTTGGAGTGGAAATGAATTGTACGTCAGTTTTCCCCATCGCATATACAACAAGATTGACGACGAAACCTATTGTTATGGATCAACAAAATTACAATAAAGTAAATAAATTGCGAAGAATTTAGATAACTTACTTTCACCAGAAAATGGATGACAATCACATAGACACACACATGAAATGTGAGGCTCGGTTTCTATCTAGATGGCTTAACAAGGTGGAGCTAAGAGGATGATTTGACCATTGCAGTCTCGCATTAACGTGTCACGTCCTCCTAACCCCGGCTCAGTCGAATGGAATATCCAATAATCACGCAGTCTTGCAGATATGGACAAACACTTCGACATCATGAAAGAAATTTCAGGGAAGAGAAGGTCAACCTCTACATAGCAGTCTCGCTTTGGAGGAAGTATCATTCTCAACACCATCCTAGAAATCCTATCGCAGCCTAGGTCCGACCGCAGGTTGTGTGTGCAATCATGTAGTGCTAAAAGCAATAAAACATGCACAACAGTTTAAATGTAAACAACACTTCTATAGTTTTAATTTAAACATTCATCTCTAACTCCAACCTACAAGACAGGGGTTAGCAAAGACTACTGCCCTTATACCTCCTGTCTGCAAGAACATTTAACACTTAAACTAGGGACGTACCTAGTGTCCTCGCTGCCAAACAAAAACATTTTTTTAAAAGAAAAAGAAAAATTGGCCTAAGTTCACTAAGTGTTTTAACAGAAGTCGCCAGTGGAGTCGCCAAACTGTCGCGACCTAAATTTTGGCTACATCACCTAAGTTTAGGCTAATGGACTATTAAGTCTTTAAAATTAACTTGGGCTCTCCCAAGCCCATACCAATTCGCGACTTAGTTTTCTATTTTTTAACATGGAAATGAATTTTTTCTAGAAGTCACCACTAATCAGTTTATGGTAGGTCGATTAGACACCTAAGTAAAATAATGGGAGAATTATTTTACTCCTACGAACTAAAGACTAAGGGTATGAGGACTTGGTTATACTAAATTTCTCTAATGCCATTTTGGTACCATTTCTTTTTATTTTCAAAAATATTTTTACAAGCAGCTTGGATTTATTTTAACATAAATTACTATCATGTAAATATAGTGACCACACGGGTGCTCAATCATTATTAAACACTCAATGAATCAAACAGATTGCATCAAAAGAAATAATCACACAAAAGCAAACAATTTTTTTTTTTTTTGGGGTTTTCTTTTATCTCAAAATTAAAACATGCACTTTAACCACATGACTTAATGTTACTCACAAACTATTTCTAATTAAATGAACCTAACATGCAAACTAATTAACATGCACTTAATATTTTTGTATTTTTAATTGAAATTCGAAATTAATAAAAACCCTAATTGAACTATTTAAAATGAATAATTTTCTAATTTATTTCAGGGATTAATTTGATTTAACCCTATCCTATCTTAGAAAATTATTTTTTAGAAGAATGAGATTATTTAAAATGTGCAGACATTATGAAAAACCCTATCTAAAAATATTTAGGTCTAACCCTAACCTATTTCCAAAAATGCAACCCTAAAAATGTAATCCTAATAAAAATCTAACTTACTAAACCTATATGTCTAACATACTAAACCTACATGCTGATGCAAGATTTTGATTTTTCAATTTTTTGATTTTTTTCTAGTGATTTTCCTAGACAGGTAATTATCAAATAAACATTAGATCTAAATAATCAAGATATTCAACAAATAAAGATTAAAATAATTGAATAAATAACCCGTTGTCTCACAGGTTAAATTAACGATTATTCTATCCCTAAACATTACAACAAAGAGTTCAAAATAATTAAAAATCTGATCCGAAGTCTTAAGGATCAAATTAATAATTATAATGATTAAACAATTAAAATACTACCAAAATATCCAAAAATTGATATAATTACAAAAATGATCCGATGTCTTATGGATCAAATTAATAATTATAATAATTTTGGATAAAACCCTATGGAATAATGTCTAAGATATTCGTAAAATGAGCATATTCTGATTTGATCAATAATAACAAAATAAATAAAATAAGATAACATAAAATAAGTGAAACATAAGAAATAAATAAATAAACTAGCTAATCTTTCCTCTCTCTTCCGTTTTTCTTCTTTTTTTTCTTGCTTTTTTCACCGACAATTCGGCAACATCGTGGTGGGTCACCAGAGGTGATGGGTCGCCAGCGTTCGGGGCTTTGGCGAAGGGTGACAACCGGTGTGCAGGTGGACCAGCTCGGCGGTGGTCCGACAGAGGAGTAGGTTGTCACGGGCAACAAACGTGCGAGCAAGAGTGACGCAAAACAATTGGGCTCAGGCAGTAGGACACGAGTGAGCGGGAGCGTCTATCACTAGTCTTAGGAGGCGCAATTCAAGGCTGGTCACAGGAGTTGTAGTGACCGATGCGAGGCGGTAGCGATCGGCAACTCAAGATCTGTAGATCACGGGTCGCAGGTGAGCATAAACGGGTCACGGCTGGGTGCTTGTATGGAGATGTTGCGACAAGATGTGGATGGCTCAAGGGCGGTGCCCGGAGTCAAACAGGGTGTCACGGGCCAGCTTGGTTCGCAACGTTAGGTCATTGGTCGGAGATCGCGCTGGCCGGGTGTAGCTATAGGAGGCGTCAACTTCTGGCGAGATGTGCGAACGAGTGGCAAGGCAAGGTAGGAGTAGCCTCTCGGTCGGCAATCGGTGGACGTCTACTCGGTAGCAGGGGGTTCGGCGAGGGGGAGGCTCACCAAAGAAGAGGAACAATCCTCTTTTTTTCTTTTTCTTTTTTCTCTCTCCCTCTCTCACATGTCACTCTCACGTCTGTTTTTTCCCTCTGCCCCTTTTCTGACTTTCTTTTCCCAAAGAACCGAAACCCCTCTTCCTTTTCTCTCTCTTTTCACTTTTTGAATTTTTTTCTCTTTTCGTCCACCTCCCAACCCTAGAAAAGCCCCCCCTTTTATAGGCAAAACAAAATGTGATCCTTTTTTGAATATTTTATCTCACGAAGATTGCTTATAACCTTCTCCTGATCACAAAAATCCTTATCTTATGAATATTTTCCCATGATTTCATTATATATTGCTAAAGATAAGATTGCAGTGCGATTTTCTTAAATTCCAAAAACCACCGTAATATCACATCAAATCTCAATTTCTCACAAGATAATTAATTTAAAAAAAAATAATGTGATTGGGCTAATTTGCTCCTTTCGTGGGCCTAGCCCAGCCGCCTGAACTAGAGCTCGAAACATTAATTCAAACCCATCCACCACCGGTCCAATAAATAAAATGCACACATACAAACTAAAAATAAATGTATATAAATTTATATGCTATGCAATTAATATTTTTTCAAGGATAAAATTACCCCTAATTTTCCATGCAATAAATAAATAACCGGATCGCCAAAATTTAGGTGTCAACAGTGGCAAACGGCGGCAATGACACCTAAAGGGAGAGAGAGGGAGAGAGAGAGAGAGAGAGAGAGAGAGAGAGAGAGAGAGGGAGGGAGGGAGGGAGGGAGGGAGGGAGGGAGAGAGAGAGGGGGAGAGAGAGAGAGATGGAGTGGTTGGTGTGGGCGACCAATGAGCCTTCCCCATATTTATAGAACACCCTCCAATAATGGTTTTGATAAGGTATTTAATGCCAATAACTTAGGTGGAAAGCCTAAAAGCAAGGTGGCAAGCCTATAAAATCTTCCAAAGACTTCTAAGTGGCAAGCTCCTAATTGGTCCATCTAGGTTTATAATGATGTCTCTTAATAAATGAAGTAATCCTTCTTGTCTCCCCACCAATTGGCATCCAAGATCTTGAAGGGCTCCATTATTGGCATCTAATATTTCGTAAGTCAAGAATCATTCAAGGAGGGCATTAAATGTAAGGCAATTTGGTCTTCTAGTCTCATCCTAGGGAATGATTAGGGACACCTCAACTTGCCATTGAAGAACTAAAGTCCAAAGGTATTTAATGCATCCTCATCCTAGATCAAGGAGATTCTAGATTAGCTTTGCCCCTCAAGTTGGGCATGCAGCCCCCTTCCCTTGTAAGTTGGGCGTGTGATCTTCTTATCCTGGGTGAAAAATAGTTTTGAGTAATTTTTGAAATCACTGTCAATACCTTAACAAACGGGCTCAAAAAATTATATAATTTTAATATATTATAGAGAAGACCTTAAAAAACATTTTTCATGAAAGAATCCAAGCCCAATTCTTTCTATGGAAAGAGCAGCAAATCATTGAACACACCCTAAAAATTCACCGTCGAGCAGATTCAACAGTCGGAGAGAGACTCATTTTGAAATCCAAATCTCCACAAAACTCTTTGAAATTTTTATATGAATGTTGTTTAAAAATTTTGTGAAGAAAGCATATTCAAATTCAAAAGGAAACATTTTATAAAAATTTGAGAAAGTAATGTGGTCATTGTTTTTACTACACCAAGCACATTCCAACTAGTAAATGATCAAGCCTTCGTCCCAACCATTTCACTTCAGAAAAATCTGAAATTTAAGTAATTGTAGATAAATATGTTTTGAACAACTTTCATGAATGAAGTTTCTCCAAATTTGAATAAAAAAAAAGCTCCATAAAATTGGAAAGCGGCGAAGGTCTAGGAATTTCGAAAAATTGGAAAGTCAAAACCTATGAAACCTTAAGTGGCAGGTCTAAGGAGGAGGGGTGGTGCCCTACTTGGCTTCTAAGATCTCTTATCATCATTCTTCTAAGCCATGATCACCCCCGACTATTAATAAGCTTATGGCTCACACTCTCTTAATATGCAACCATTCAAAATGTCATGATTACCTTTCAAGAGCCAGACTTTTGTGCTAAGTGTCCTACTTAGTCACCATGCATTAATAGACTATCTTCCAAGAACATTAAATGCACCACAGGAAAATATCAAATTAGAAGGCCATCTCATTGGGCGGTAGTTAATCAAGTTTAACCACAACTGATCACCTTATTTGGCCTGAGGTTCATGCTTAAGCCATGATTAGACAAAATCAGACACAACCGGGCTTAACCAATGAAATCGAGTTCACACTTCCCCTCTATAGAGAAAAGGGCTCGCAACAGGGTCTAAGGGTCTAAGGGTCAGGCCTTGGATCAATCGATCAGTCCTCTAGTCGGTCCATGGGCCAATCTAGGGTCCTACGCCACACCTTATGGCTAGTCTGACACTAAAACGAATTGAGTTTATTTGATCTATGGTTGGTTCTCGATTGTCATGTAATCGTGTGGGATCGATCAATCTGCCTCAACACATGGTCGAATTGGATTAATTCATGGTCATTTATGACCGATACAATGACTAAGCAGAATCACCCACGATCGTCCGTCGATACGTGATGGTGTGGGATGGTCCCATGATCGATCTTTATGGTTGAATAACATTTCCATAAATCGAATAGTTTATAACCAATCCTTAGATTGTCACTTCCTGAATAACTTACTTGGCTCATGATCAACTCTCGTGCTGGCTCATGGTCTAGTCCTACCATTGGTCTACCTTTTTTTGGCCTACTCGTCGGGTCCAAAATAAGGGTCGAAATCGAGGATGTTACATGTTCGGCTAGAGCAGATTTAAGGGCCAGTCATTGAACCCATGCCTTGGGCCACCGATCTAGCCAAGAAGGCAAACTTTGCCTATGACAACCACACCAAGGTTGGCTTTGCCACGAACCTCGGGTGTGTTGGAATGGTCATTAGGGGATAAAGATAAAAAGTCCATGCCTAGTTCCGATTGCACTTCCAATGGCCTATTTCCCATTGTTGCCATATTAGTTGGTAATGGACAAAAGAGAAGTCTCTAGAACACCCTAACTTTTTCATGAAGGAATGTGGCTTACCATTTTGGATAGATCATTCTAGATTTGGCCATGATTACCAAGGATTCGCCTTGGAGATTAAGTAAAGAATCTATGCTAAATGTCCCAATGAAAATGAGACAACTTGTGCAAATTATGGCTATCCTATGGCATTGATGTTACTCTATCTTTTTAGGGCGCCACCTATTTTTGATGACTTGTTCCTTAATAATGAGTCAAGTACTTATGTGGCATGATAAAAAGAAGACAAACAAGTATTCAAATTATTGCACTAGGCCATTAAATCTCCACCTCATGAGTCTAGGTAATGATGGCTTTGAGATTTGCCTTGGAGAAGAAGTTGGTGCTCATAAGCTTAGGTGTCCATGAAAGATATGGTCATCATTATCATAAGATTCTCCTTGGAGAACAAGTAGGCTAAGTCATGATGGCATTCTATAAGTGGTCCAATGAGAAGGAAACAAGTAAGCCTCAAATTATTACCATTAGGTGTGCCACCTTTCAAATTAGGCATGACACCTTGCAATTTAGGCTTGCCACCTTAATGTCATAGCCGTGCTAGTCCAAGAAATATGATGGGCCATTTAGATGAGTAATGATGATGTTGGTACCTATAAATAGGAGAAGCCCCCATTCATTTCCATCATTGGAATCGTTTTGCCATTCACACACCATTCTCTCCTTTCTTTCCTTTCTCTCGACCTTGCACTACTGCCCCTTGTCAAGCTACTCTCTCTAGGATTCTTGAGGTTTATCCAAGTAAGTAAGATCCCTATTTCTCCTTTAGGGCAGTAGTCTTTATTGTTGGGTCTAGTTAGGTGCTCATCCATTAAGCCATGGGTAGAATGTTGGATCTTTTGTATGATTTTGCTTATGATTGTGTTTGAACATGTGCTTAAGTCATTCACGCCCGTAATGAAGCCAAGATTTGTTCGAATTGAGTTCAACACGAGACAAGGTTGACCAAGGTTACAAGGCCTTGGCTTAGCACTAAAGCGTGCCAATTCCAAGTCACGTTCGATGTGGGGATCGCCCAAGGCCGCAAGGTCTTGGAACAGCATTGAGGCATGTTGGTTCCAAGTCTTGATTGGGATAGGGATCGCCTAAGCACATGAGGTATTGGTGAGGTATGAAAGCGTGCCGATTCTAAGTCTCAATTAATGCGGGGATTTTATGCTTGGTGATTGAATCAAGTCGTGAACCAAAGGTCATTCATGGCATGAAGTATGTTCATGCCAGGTTAAGGAGAAGGTTCGTTGAGCTTAGGATCTTCACTAAAGCGAGATGTACCCAAGCCTCAAGGTCTTTGATCAACATTCAGGCATGTCATTTATGAGTCTTTTCCAGTGCGGCGATTGGTGCTAAGCAATTGATTCAAGTCACGGACCAAGGTTTATTCCCAACCTATTTATCAATGTAGTGCAAGAACTCATGGCATACATGAATGGATAAGCATACCTTCAGGCCATATATGTGTCAGCTAAGGGAAAAGATAAGAATCGGCTTATAGTGTGCATTTAAAGAGGAAAAAGTCCCTATCACCACACGGCATTCACGGTGATGCCTTGTTCATTAAATGGAATGCCTCGGTTGAGCTGGGATGCCCTGGTTGAGTTAGGATGCTTGGGTCTTGAACCTAGAAGTCTCGGGAAGCTAGCCTCGAAAAGCTTCGGTTGAGTCGAGATACCCTAGTCAAGTGAGGAAGCTTAACAAGAAGCTAGAAGCCCTAGCTGAGTCAAAAGGGTCTGATTGAGTCAAGACGACGGTAAATAAATTTGCATGAGTGTTGATTATGCATAAGCATGATAAGTTGATGTGCTCATTATTAAGCCGAATGTATCTTACATTGACATCATGTGTTGAATCAAGGCATGGCAAGTAATTTGTCATTGCTCTATCATCAACATTATTTGCGAGTGTTGTACTTATTAAGCTTTGATGATGAGATGCTTTCCTAATAGATAAGAATTTTTCTTACTGAGTTCTTAAGACTCACTCCCTCATCTTTCAGTCCTGTAGACATGGAAGTCTTGGGTCAGTTTTAGGAGCTGCAATCACGCTAAAGGAGATAGAAATTTCCCTTAGCCTTAAGGGAAAGATGGTCCATAGAGAAATGGCTTGTAAAAGTACTATTATAATATAAACTAGTGTGTCCTGTATGATGTATGTCCCATTCTTCTAGCTGTTGTTTGTTCAAGGAGTTGTTTATTCATGTTTCTGCATGTGCATGATAATAAGATAAAAAGAATCGGGACGGCGATGAGCTTGGGACATTGTGAAAATAACCCTTGTCGCTCAAGACCTTTGAGATGGAGTTAGGGTCGTTGTAGTTTTTGGTATCAGAGCAGCTTTATTACCAAGAGTCATAAGGTGCGCTAGAAATCATGGGATAGTTAGGAAAACACTCTTGCATGTGATTTTTTACTTGATTGATTTTTTGTGTGGTAGTGGCTCATGACTACTAACCTTTAACTGTGATGTGGAAATTTTTCCTAGAGTTCCTATAGTTGTCCTATTAGTAGACAATATGAGTGCTTGAGATTAGGTGACTTCGAAAAGGAAAATCGAAAGAGAACCCCAACTAGATAGAATTTTGCAAGCATCAGTGACCATTGGAAGCCTAATAAAGCAGCAGGCTCAACAACAATTAGCCTCTGCTTCCATCAATGCCTCTACATCAAGTAATGGGAATAGTAATGGCAATTGTCCTATGCAAGGACTGGTTGAGCAATTCATGAAATTACGGCCCTCGAGATTCACCGGGACAAGAAATCTTGAGGAGGCTGAATCTTGGATCAAAGAGATAGAAAAGATATTTGCACTCTTAAGGTGCTCGGATGAAGACAAAGTGACATTAGTAGCATAGTTACAAGGTAATGCCAATTATTGGTGGGATGTGACAAAAGGGAGAACATTTCCTGAAAATACTCCCATTACTTCGGATGCCTTTATCTAGGCTTTCAATGAAAAATATTTTCTTGAGTATGCTCAAGACAAGAAGATGACAAAGTTTCTGCAACTCCAACAATAGAATATGACCGTTGATCAATTTGAAGCAAAATTTGCCGAACTTTCGAGCTACACCTCCAAGCTGATCAAAGACTCGATGGATCAACCGAAAAGATTTCGAGATGGCCTAAATCTGGAAATTTAGAGACAATTGGTGCCACTGAACCTTAAGGACCATAATGAGTTGTATAAACGAGCCCAGCTAGAAGCAAAGGATTTCCTAGAGCGAGCCGCCACGGCAACTTATCAAAGAAATCCTTGTCCTCCAATTGGTTAATATAGGTGTGTACAAATTGGGTATATGTAATGTAATTGCTAGAATCCAACTATTGGATGTTTCAGTTAGCCTCTCAAGTCGATCATCATCAAGGCAAGAGGTCGATATGGGAAGGAGAATGTCTTTACAAGAATAATAAGAAGCTAAGACCGATTTTTGCTTTGAATGAGATATGCCACAATTGTAGGAAGTGACACAATAATACTCCTCGTTTCACTTGAACAGAGCTTGTTATGCCTGTGGTCAGCGAGGCCACATGATAAGAGATTGTCCATAGCAAGAACAAATGAGGCCGTTGTAGAACTTGCAAACGACACCACGAAATGGAGTCTCGCCACAAGATAATCGTCCTCTAGTCCAAGGAAGAGTGTACACACTTACTAAGGAGGAAGCAAGAAATTTGAAGACCATGGAATGAAGTACTACCCATTATAGGATGTAGAGAGCATAAGGTTGTTATATATAATAAGAGAAAGCAAAGACTTAATC
This sequence comes from Eucalyptus caleyi, assembly GCA_014182885.2. NCBI lineage: Eukaryota > Viridiplantae > Streptophyta > Magnoliopsida > Myrtales > Myrtaceae > Eucalyptus > Eucalyptus caleyi. Next base: position 38,039,925 of record CM024472.2, read on the forward strand.
ATGTTAGCTATGTATGATTTTGACATCATAATAAGAAGGATAATAATCAGAGTGCGTAATAAAACTGTGATCATGTTGGGAGTGCTACAGAAAATTTAGGAACTGCCCATAGGCAAATGGTCAAAATAGAGAAGACCATCCACATGTTGGAAAATATGTTAAGAGCTCGTGCAATTAACTTCCAAGAAAGTTAGGACGAGCATTTATATCTCGTTGAATTTGCTTATAGCAATAGTTACTAGAAGAGCATTGGTATTATTCCATTTGAGGCACTGTATAGTCAAGTTTGCAGAACTCCAGTTTGTTGGAACGAGGTTGGAAAAAAGAAAGTTATTGGTCTAGAGTTAGTCCAACCTACGGTAGACATCGTGTAGGTAAGTAAAGATAGGTTTAGAATTGCTTGGGAAAAATAGAAAAAGTTATGTAGATAGATGATGAAAACCTCTAGAATTTCAGGTAGGTAATGATGTTTATCTCAAGGTATCACTCCTGAAAAGTGTGTCCCACTTTGGAGAAAAGGGAAAGTTGAGCCCTAGGTACATAAGACCATTTGAAATCTTAGAATGGATTGGGAATTTGGCCTATCAATTGGCGCTACCACCAAAACTTGCTCAAATACATGATGTGTTTCTTGTATTTATGTTAAGAAAGTAAAAGCCCGATCTAACACACGTACTAAACTTTGATGAGATCGATATAGGCGATCGAGGGACATGCGTTGAAGAGTCGGTGCGGATTGTGGATCAAAGAGAGCAAGTGATAAGAAGTAAGACCATTCCTTTAGTAGATGTAACATTCTCAACTTCAAGCCCTTTTATAGGGTAAAAGAGAAGTCCGAACTCAGTTTCACTAGTTAAACCCGGTTGCATTCGGCTTTATCCAATTATGGCTTAGGCACGAACCTTTGGCCAAATAAAGTAATCGATCATGGTTAGACTCGATTGACTCCTGCCTAATGAGATGACCTTCTAACTTGATATTTCCCATGGTGTATTTAATGTTCTTGGAAGATAGCCTATTAATGCATGATGATTAAATAGGACACTTGGCACAATTAGTCTTACTCCTGAAAGGTAATCATGAAATTTTGGATGGTTACATATTAAGAGAGGGTGAGTCATAAGCTCATTAATGGTAGGAGTGACTCATGGCCTAGAAGAATGATGACAAGAAATCTTGAAGGCCAAGCAAGGTGCTACCCCTCTTCCTTAGACTTGCCACTTAAGGTTTCCTAGGTTTTGACTCTCCAGTTTTTCGAAATTCCTAGACCTTTGTCGTTTTCCAATTTTACGAAGTTTTTTGTAGTTTGAATTTGGAGAAACTTCCTTCATAAAAGTTGTTCAAAACATCTTTATCTACAACGAACGTAAATTTCAGATTTTTATGGGGTGAAATGGTTGGGATGAAGGCCTGATCATTTACTGACTGGAACCTGCCCGCTGTAGTAAAAACAGTAACCAAATTGCCTTCTCAATTTTTTATAAAATCTTCTCTTTCAAATTTGAACATGCCTTCTTCACAAAAGCTTTAAAGGAAATCCAGTTCTACAACATATAGACATTTCAAAGAGTTTTGTGAAGATTTGGATTTCGAAATGAGTCTCTCTCTCCGACCATTGAATCTGCTCAACGGACGAAATTTTTGAAATGTGTTCAATGATTTGCTACTTTTTCCATAACAAGATTTGGATTTGGATTTCTCATGAAGAATGTCCTTTAGGATTTTATCTACAACATATTAAAATTTCAAAAAATTTCGAGCACGTTTGATAGGGTAATGACACTAATTTCGAAAATTGCTTGAAAATGTTTTTCACCCTGGGATAAGAGAGTCACATGGAAGGCAAGAGGGTTGCATGCCCAACTTGAGGAGCAAGCCAATCTAGAGTCTTCTTGATTTAGGATAAGGATGCATTAAATATCTTTGGACTCTAGTTCTTTAATGCCAAGATAAGGTGTCCCTTAAAGGAATAGACCATAATACCTCCTAACCTAAAAACTTGGAGAGCATGTTTGTAGTTTGAACATATCTAACCTAATGATTACTCAAAATCCAAACATTAAATATGAGAGTTTTAGTCATTTGCTTAGGAGTTCCCATAATAATTACGTGTAATCATTCCATGATGACTCAACCCCTTAGATGGACCAATGGAAAGATGAGCAAGTGTCAACCCTGGGAACTAGACTTGCCACCTTCTCAACCTAGATTGTCCACCTACATGAAGATAATTGGTCCATTTGTAAAGATCATCATGAGGGGTTTGCCTATAAATAGAAGCATTCCTTCCCTATATTTCCACACCACCCCCTCTTCCTTCTTCACTCTCTCAACCTCACCTTCACCACCACCCTCTCCCTCTTTATTGTGGCCGCGCCTTTCTTGCCCATTTGCTCGCTTGCACATTGCTCGGTCGCCTAGGCCGTTCTTTGAAGTGTTGTAAGTAAAAACTAATATTTGGCTAGGGTGTTGTGTTACGCTAACCCAAGGGTGTAGCAAGTCCTTGATTGAAATGTTGTGATGATGTTCTTGCTTGAGGTTTGATTGTGGTTGCTCGGATCAATTTAGACCTTGTTCCTTGATTGAGTTCAATCCTCATTTGATGAGCTTTGGCTTGTGCTTTAGCTTGAATTATTTTGAAAGAAATCCAATTTGCATACTTGTTTGATATGCTTTGGACATGCTTTGACTCAAATCGATTTGAAAAGTGTTTTCGTGAACGCTTGATATTTCCTTGCAAAACCATTTCCAATCGTGTTCACAAATGCATGTTCTTGTTCACGCCTCAAGCTCCAAAAAAGGTTTTCGTCGGCTTTGAACGTACATGGGGTCACGTCAGATTAGTCCTTTATGGTCTCGGTGCAATATTGAGGTATATTGTTCTTGAGTCAAGTTAGGTACTAGATCGGTGCTCAAACGTGTCAGATCAAGCCGCGATCCTTAATTCGTGCCCAGCATGTTCAACGTCTCAGGTCCGATAAGTCATTTCACACACTTATGCATGGCATGCCTTCGGGACCTTGAACTAAAGCGAAGATAACAACCGGATTGTGATGCTTGATGCATGGACACACGATGGACTAATTTATGCCATCGACTAATGAATTCGGCGACAATGCCCCCACGCCAATAGGATGTCTCTAGGTTGCCTCGTTAATAAGAACGAGATGCCCCCATGCCAACGGGATGCCTCGTCAGAAGAATGAAATGTTGTGATAATTCTAGCCGTCACCCTTCGATTATGGGACGTTGCCCAATTAAATTCTAAAGCCCAGTGGATTTTTCGACTGTTAATAAATGAATCTCGTGTGCTGAGTTCCTCACATTATGAAATGGATTTTGGTTATGCTTGCATATGAGTAAGGCGTGAGTTCCTCATATTATAGAATGGATTCTGTTTATGCTGGTACAATATTGAGTAAGGCGTGAGTTCCTCATGTTGTGGGTGAATATCGAGTTATACTTGCATATTGCTAAAATCAAGATTTCTCCATGTTTCATCCTAGACAACTTTTATTTTGCTATTGATCTACCATCGACTAATGTCTTAAATAAGTTATATACTCGTTGATAGGCAGGACATCCTCCTACCTGAAAATTAGTGGGTTTTACTTACTAAGTCCACGACTCACCCCATTGTTTTTCAGAATTGTAGAGGTCTCCCATTAGTGCTGGAGTTGCAATCTTGCTAAAGGAGCTAAGGTTTATTCGATCTTTGAAGGATAGAAAATGTAGTGGTTGTAAATATAATGGCCCATGACAATAGGGCCTGTAAATGTAACTGATATAATTGTATATTTGGAAGTGGTTGTTTTCCTGGCTGCTTATTGTTGTCAAGGTGTTGTTTGTAACTCTTTTGCATGTGCTTAATGAAAAGAAAAAAAGAATGGGACGGCGATGTCCTTGGGACGTTGCAAAAATAAACTTCGTTGCTCTTGACCCTGGAGATGGAGTTGGGGTCATGATAGTAAAGGTCCTCCATCGACACCATGGAATTGAGAAAGTAACATGGCAAAGTGAGGATACCATGAAGTGCAAGTGCCCGTACCTATTCCAAGAATCGGGTATGCATTGAAATTTCGAGGATGAAATTTTTTTAGGGGGAGAATTGTAACATCCCAATTTTCGACCTATGAGAAAGGCTGTAAATTTGGTGTGACAGTGGCCAGGGTAGGTCGTGGATCGTCCTAAGAATCGGCAATGTAACGATCATGAAATGATCAAGAGAATGGTCGTGGACCAATCTAATAACCACGTTAATGGACTCGAGTAGACGACTACTCGACCATAAGGATTGATCAAGGAATGGTCACATACACAGATCAATTGACAATCGTCAATTGTCCTAAATGGTCATGTTCCGATTGTGGGTGATTCTGCTTGGTCATGTACAAATTGTGGACGACCATGATTCGACTCGGTATGATCATGTGTCGAATACAGATCTAATAGATCTAAAATGGTCACATGACAATTGGGAGTTTCCCTGGATGAGGGCTATGGCTAATCCAAGATCCGATCCGTTTGGCCAGAGCCAATCTAAAGGTTGGTCATTGAGCTTATGCCCTAGGCCACTGATCTAGCCAAGAAGGCAAACTCGAGTATGGTGGAATGGTCGTTAGGAGATGTACACAAAAAGCCATTGCTTGACTCCAATTGCATTTCCAATGGCCTATTTCTCATGGTTGTCATAGTGATTGGTAATTGACAAAAGAGAAGTCTCTAGAACACCCTAACTTCTTCATGAAGGAATGTGACTTATCATTTTGGATAGATCCTTCTAGATTTGATTATGATTACCAAGGATTTGCCTTAGAAATCAAGTAAAGAATCTATGCCAAATGTCCCAATAAAAATGAGACACCTTGAGGAAAATTATGGTTATCCTATGGCCTTGATGTTACTCTATCTTTTTAGGGTGCCACCTATTTATGATGACTTGTTCCTTAATAATGAGTCAAGTACTTATGTGGCCAAATAAAACCAAGACAAACAAGTCTTCAAATGATTGCACTAGGCCAATAGGTTTCCACCTCGTAAGCCTTGGTGTCCACTCGAAGATTTGGTAATTATGGCTTGAAATTTACCTTGGAGAAAAAATTGGTGACTCATAAGCTTAGCTATCCATGAAAGACATGGTCATCATTACCATAAGATTCTCCTTGGAGAACAAGTAAGCCAAGTCATGATGGCATTATATAAGTGGCCCAATGGAAAGAAAACAAGTAAGCCTCCAATCATTATATTAGGCCATTAGGTGTGCCACCTTCAAAATAGGCATCACACTTTGCAATTTAGAATTGCTACCTCAATGTCATAGCAATGCCACTCCGAGAAATATGATTGGGTCATTTGGATTAGTGATAATAAGGTTGGTGCCTATAAATAGAAGGAGCCTCCATTCATTTTCATCATTGAAACCATTTTGTCATTCACACACCATTCTCTCATTTCTTTCCTTTGTCTCAACCTTGCACTGCCGCCCCTCATCAAGCTACTCTCTCTAAGATTCTTTAGATTTATCCAGGTAAGTAAGATCCCTATTTCTCCTCTAGGGTGGTAGTCTTTATTGTCTAGTTTAGTTAGGTGCTCACCCGTTAAACCGCGGATAGGATATTGGATCTATTGTATGGTTTTGTTCATGATTGTGTTTGAACATGAGCTTGAGCCGTTCCCGTCTGGAATGAACCCGAGGTTCGTTCGAGTTGAGTTCAACATGAGGCAAGGTCACCTAAGGCCACAAGGCCTTGGATTGGCATTACAACACGCCAATTCCAAGTCTCAGTCGATGTGAAGATCGCCCAATGCCGCAAGGTCTTGGAATGGCAATGAGGCGTGCTGGTTCCAAGTCTTGATTGGCATGGGAATCACCCAAGCCCACGAGGTCATGGTGAGGTATAAAAGCATGCTAATTCTAAGTCTCAATCAGTGCAGGGACTTTGTACTTGGCGATTGAATCAAGTCACGAACCAAGGGTCATTCACGGCATCAAGAATGTTCACGCTAGGTCGAGGCCAAGGTCCATTAAGCTTAGGATCTTCGATAAAGCAAGATGTACCCAAGCCTCAAGTTCTTGGATTGGCATTGAGGTGTGCCATTTTCGAGCCTTGTCTGATGTAGGGATCAACGCTAAGTGATCGATTCAAGTCACGGAGCAAGGTTTGTTCCCCACATGTTTATCAATGTAGTGTGAGAACTCATGGCACACACAAATAGATGAGCAAGCCATATATGTGTCAATTAAGAGAAAAGATAAAAATTGGCTTAAATGATGTATATATGAGTGCACTTAAAGAGACAAAAGCGTCCGTCACTATACAGCATTGGTGGCAATGCCTCATTTGTTGAACAAGATGTCTCGATTGAGCTGGGATGCCCTAGTTGAACTAGGATGCTTGGGTCTTGAACTCGAAGCCTCGAGAAGCTAACCCTAAGAAGTCTCAATCAAGCCGAGATGCCCTGGTCAAGTTAGGAATCTTAGTAAGAAGCTGGAAGCCCTAGTCGAGCTGGAAGGGCTTGGTCAAGTCAAGAAAATTGTAAATGAATTTGCATAAGTACTGATTATGCATAAGCATGATATGTTGATGTGTTCATTGTTAAGTCGAAAGTCTTTTACATCGACATCATATGTTGAGTCAAAGTATGGCAAGTAATTTGCAATTAATCCGTCATCAATATTGTTTGCGAGTGTTGTATTTGTTAGGCTTTGATGATGAGATACTTTCCTAGCAGAGAACTAGGAATTTTACTTACTGAGTTCCCAAGACTCACTCCTTCATCTTTTAGTCTTGTAGGCAAGAAAGTCTCAGGTCAGTTTTGGGAGCTGCAGCTATGCTAGAGGAGATAGGAATTTCCCCTGGCCTATATGGAAACTTGTAGTGTGATGTAGAAGAATGAGAGGGTCCGTAGAGAAAGGGCTTGTAAAAGTACTATTATAATATAAACTAATGTGTTCTATGTGATGTATGTCTCATTCTTCCAGCTGTTGTTAGTTTGGAAAGTTGTTTATTCACATTTCTACATGTGTACGATAATAAGATAAAAAGAATTGAGACAGCAACGAGCCTGGGCGTCGCAAAAATAACCCCTGCCGCTCAAGACCCTAGAGATGGAGTTGGGGTTATTACACTTCCATTGAGATTAAGTTTGGTAAAAACCTATTCAAATTGGTTGAAAGATCGAGTAAACCTTTACCATTAATTTATAGTGATGATCTATTAGATTTAAAATTTGTAGAAAATATAGGTGGAAAAAAAGCACTTCATCATTTTTGTAGATGATTGTACTTGATTTTCCTATGTTTATCTATTAAGTGGCAAAGATGAGCCTAAAAGCATGCTTGTCAAGTATAAAAATAAGGTTGAGAATCAACTTGATAAACAAATCAAAGTACTTAAGTTTGACAAAAGAGGAGAATATATTTCTTCAAATTTAAAGGAGTTGTGTGCTAGTTTAGGGATAATTCTCTAAACAATTGCACCATACACTCCGCAGCAAATGGGGTTGCTAAATGAAAGAACATAACTCTAAAGGAGATGGCTAACGCCATGCTTTTAAGTTCGGGTTTATCTCAGAATTTGTGGGGGAAGGCAGTTTTAATTGCAAACTATATTTTAATGAAGTGTCTCACAAGAAGATGGGTAAGACTTCATATGAGTTACAAAATGGAAGGTTAACATCCTACAAGTATTTGAAAGTGTGGGCATGCCTAACCAAGGTGATGATTTCTCCTCCTAAACAAACTCAATTGGGACCTAAAATGGTGGGTTACATATTCATCAATTATGCTCAAAATAGCAGTGCATATAGATTTTCGGTTTACAAATTTGAAAATGTGGAAATCAATGCCAATATTATCCTAGAATCAAGGGATGCTTAATTCTTTTAGGATATATATCCTACGAAAGGAAATCATGGTGAACCTTCTCAAAAGAGATTTAGAAAGTTAAAATCTAAGAATGATGAAGTCAAGGCTCACGAAGCTAATCTTCAAAGGAGCAAGATGTGGCACCCCGAAACGCCCAAGGTCACCACATCTTACCAATGAAGTACCTAAGTTCCTAGGTATACATTTTTTTTTAAACGGTCCCAACACATCTTATTTGCGGAAGCATAATCGAGTCTTACTAATTCCCCTTCAACAACCATGATACAATGGCACACCACTAACATAAGAAAAGATAAAACCATGACACTTTTATTTACATATTTTTATGATGGATTTCCTTGGGTCGGTACATCAAAAGAAAGGCCAAGACTCGTAGCTACACTCGGCCATAACCCCAAAAAGAAACACTCGACCCACTATGTCTATCGTGCAAGATCCCCCATCAACTAGTGTCGGCTATCATCCCAAAAAGTTGCAGCTCCTACTCTTCATGCATGGGCCCTCACACCCATCCCGGTGCATCAGGCGGTGGCGGCGGCAACATCCCACACATCACTCTGTTTCAATGGACATGAACGGATATGAACTCCTGAATGACAGGGCCCTCATCCAGGCCCACGTCATACATCACTAAGGCACGAACTCAAATAAATGTCATACCATGAATGGTGGGACAATCGATCTCCACACACTCGACCTCTACATCCGAAGGAAGGCCGTAAAAGACACCCCACGTGACAGCAGGGAGCGGCATCCTGCTAATCTAAAATGTTGGTCCCCGAAGGGGTGAGTACAACCACTCAGCAAGTAAATGACCAATAAACCACTCAATGCATCACACAATACAATCATAGCATAATACGTGTCATTCAAGCATCCATGTATAATTTACCTTAGTACCATGCATATGTCATCATACCGCATGTGCATACATCCTCATATAATCATCACCATCATGTCATACACTTACCTTTATCATGTCACATACACCATCATGTCAAAGATGCACATACATCCATGCACTCATCATCATGTCACATATACCATCATGTCAAAGATGCACATACATCCATGCACTTACCATCATCATGTCACATGTACCATCATGCCATAGGTGCACATACATCTATGCACTCGTCGTCATCATGTCACATATACCATCATGCCATAAGTGCACATACATCCATGCACTCATCATCATCATGTCACATGTACCATCATGCCATAGGTGCACATACATCCATGCACTCATCATCATCATGTCACATGTACCATATCATGCATATTTCAATTTCAATTTCCCAATTTTATTCTTTCATTTTGGGCCACCACATTTCTCTTTCCTGGGACCAATGTTTGCATCCCACATTTATCACTCGCACCCCACTTGGCATCGCAAGAACCATCCAGCACAATACTTGCCGAGCATCCGGCACAATACTTGCCAGGCATTTCGTACCCCAACTGGCATAACGAGGCATCCCTCGGCACAATACCTGCCAAGCTTCCGGCTCCCCCGCTCTCCGAGCATCTCGAAACTCCCGAGGACCCTCCGGCATCCGGCCATTCAAGGCCACCGGGTAACCGGCCGTACCCTTCTAGCCAGGCATCTCGACACTCCTGGGGCATCATCGGCTCACACCTCAGACAGCCTTCTCACTTATCTTAATTCACATCTTCAATTATAGTTCAACTTTAACATGGCATACCATGTGATGGCAAACAAGATCATTTTCATCCTTTGATTCATATATGCATTTCCAATCATCATCATGCATGCAGCAAGACACAATCATTCATAACAATACAATTCATGGAGTCCATACAATTTAGAATAGTCCATATATCATGCATTTTTGAAGTTTATCAAATTCTAGCTTGTACCATTTTAGAAAAATTTAAATTAAAAATCCATATGATTCCCAAAAATCATGAAATCAGGACATGTGATAGACAAGAAAATAAGGTAACAATTTCATGCAGAACACATGCCTAAAAGAGTTTCACACAAGAAGATATAATTCACACAAATACAGCATGTAATTTCGGATAGAAACAAATTGCGCAGTTTTTGAAATATTTCGATTAAAATACCCAAATGACCTCCGAAAATTATGAAATTTTACCAGGTTATATTTAAGACCCTAAAGTATATGTTCATGAAGGCATCTAGGTGGTATTCGTTCTAGAAAATTTTATATAGGCGTCCGAAACTCCTGTTTCTAGCACCGAAACGCCCGGTATAGCTATCTCCGAAATATCGAATTTTCACCTACTTATCCTTCTTAGTTTCCTCTTAAATTTTAATATGTTGTGCCCTAAGAGGTCCCCTACAACTTTTATTAAGGGATCTAAGTGATAGTCTCAAGGAATAGTCACCATATAGGTCTATGAAGTCTCGGGTGTCCAGTACCGTATTTCCAGATTTACCATCTTCAAAAGAAAATCGTTTCACTAGACTACACTTGCTCATTTTACCTCAAATTTGAGTATGTTAGTCTTCAAGATGTTCTCTACAACTTTCATGAAGAAGTTGAAAGGAGATTCTCGGTAAAAAGTAACATGCAACCCACAAAACCACCAAGAAGTCAACAAAGCAGTTCCAGATCTAGTGTCTTCGTAGGAGAAGGGTTTCACCCCTTAAAACTCAGTATTTTTGTCTCAAATTTTATTATGTTATACTTTGTGATGTTGTCTACAACTTTTATGAAGGAGTCGAGGTCAAAATCCAACTTGAAACATGCATGCAAGCCTCTACAAGTTTCTGGGTCAGGCTACACGAAAACAGCAAGCTATTTCAAAAACAACACACTCTAGCTTCTGTTTTGCCTACCCTAAACATCCGAGATCTACCACCCAACAATCACACATGCAAAACACACATGCAAGAGCAGAATACGGATCCCAACTTGCCTCTAAGATCAAGTGAACGACGGCACACAGACGGCACACACGGACGTCGAACGGACAGCGAATGGACGGCGACGGCTCCTTCTTCCTCCTCTCTCGGCTTCCCCTTCTCTCTCACAACTCTCTCCCTCTCTTTGGCTTGGCCGAATCCCTCAACCGGCCACTCTCTCTCCCCCTTTTGCCCCTTTTGTTTCCCCTAAACTCCATCATTAGCAATGATTAAAAGCCACCCACAATGGCCAATGCATGGGACTTTCTTTTTGCCACTTGGCAAAGCATGCAAGATGGGCTTGGGCTTGGAAGAAGTGGGCCGGCCACTCCTCCCCTCCTTGGTCGATGGCCACCCCTCCTTGGGCTTCAGTGGGCCGGCCATTTGGCCCACCAAGAGTCCAAGCTATTGGGCCTAAGGCCAAAACCTAATTAAAATCAAATTTTTACCTTCTTTTTAAATACTAATTAAATCCTTATTGGACTAAAGTACTATAGGGTAAAATTAAATAACTAAACACTTAAAATCACATATCCATAGATTCTAATTCACGATACATATGGCCAAAGATAAGTCATCCTCTTCCAAGATTTATCCATTTAAACTCGGCCATAGATCTCAATACAAGACATTAATTGGAGCACCTCTATTGACTAGCAAACAATTTCAGGACGCCACACAAGAAGTCACAAATTGAAAAATCTTTCAGACTTGATTTTCTAACGTACATGTTAGAAGGAGAGCCTCAGACATTTCAAGTGGTAATGTCAATTCTAGATGCTCCTTATTGGAAATAAGCTATTGATAATGAGATTGATTCTATCTTAAGTAATCACACTTCATAATTAGTTGATCTTGCAAAAGGAAACAAGCCAATTGAATGTAAATTGATTGTCAAAAGGAAGCGTAGAGCTGATGGTTCAATCAATAAGTAAAAGCATGACTTGTTGCCAACGGGTTTAGACAAAGAGAGGTCTAGACTACTTTGATACTTATTTTCCTATAATAAGAGTAACATCAATTATCATATAGATTGCTATAGCTTCATTATACAATTTGTAGGTATATCAAATGGATGTGACAACTGCATTCTTAAATGGTGATCTTGGGAAGGAAATTTATATGAAATAACCTGAAAGATTCAAGGTCAAGGGACAAGAACACAAAGTGGAGTGCCGAACACCCCAATTGCCAAAACTTAGCATAGATAAACACTTAAGTGCCAAATTTGAAGAAAAAAGAACCACTTGAGTGCCAACGGCAAGAATCTCTAACCAAACTGTTGACTTGACATTTCTAGTGAGATTTTTTTTTACTAAGGTGACAATTCTTTAAAAAAATTATGCATGTGGCACTAACATGACTAGATAAGCCCAAAACGATGCCATTTTGCCCCCAAATTTGATTTTTAATATAAATATTAATTAAATCAAATTAAATGGGGGTGCAACATTCAGCAAAGGCTTCTATAGCCCTTGTCATCACCATCCTACCATCATCGACACCAACACTAGCTAATGGCCGGTGACCCTAGCCAACCACCGAGCGAAGGCTCACGACCCTCTCTCAAATCCAATGAAGGTCATCGGCCCTCGCCCAGAGGGGCCAAGGGCTGACGCTAGCTATGGCAAGGTCTAGGTGGCTACGCCCAAGCCAACATCGGTCCTTGGCCCGACTAGGCAAGGGCCGACGACCGTTAATAGATCTGTTGAATGGTCGTGACCCCTTGCCTACACTCTACTAGGGTCATTAGCCACTAGCCAAGGCTTGGTGACCCCCACCAACCCTCGCCCAACCGTCGTTGGCCCTTTTCAGTGATGGTGAGGTAGCGGTAGTGAGGGCTATGGAGGCCCTCGTTGAATATTGCTCCCCTCCTTTAAAATTAGTTCCTTTAGTTTCATTTAATTTAATTAATATTCATATTAAATATCAAATTTGAGGGCAAAACGACATCATTTTGCACATTGATTGCTAAGTAGACAACTCTAGCGAGCCATGTAAACCACATTTTTTCTTTAAAAAATGCCACTTCGGATTTTTGGCTACCTTTGTCAGAGCTGCACTTTAAGTTTTTAATTTTTTTTTTAAATGACACTTAAGTATACTTTTTGGAAGTTTCGACACTTAAGTGTCAAACTGTGCTAAGTTTTGGCACTCAGTTATGTATCTTTGCCACACAAAGTGTGTAGACTTATCAAATCATTGTATTTACTTAAACAAGCTAAAAAATAATGGCACAGATAATTTGACCGTGTGATGATTCAAGATGAATATAGAATCAATGAGTGTGACAAATATGTATGCACTAAATCCACAACTATTGGATGTGTGCTTATTTGTTTATATGTCAATAACTTGCTGATTTTCTAATATAACACTGAGGTTATCAAAATCACCACGAATGTTCTCAAGAAAAACTTTGAGATGAAAGATCTAGATATTGCAGAGTTATACTCGGCATTAAAATTCTAAGGAATTCTATGATCTAGGTTTAACACAGTCTCATTACATTGAAAAAGTAAGGCGAGAGATTTAAAGGGTTCGACATTAAAGATGCGAATAATCCTTTTCTTCCAAACTTAATTTTAAGAAAGAATATTGGAAATAGTATCATATAGCTGGAGTACTCAAGTGATCCGCAATATCATGTACATCATGCACTACACTAGACTGGATATTGTGCGCTTAGTAGGAAAATTGAGTCGGTATATAAGTAATCCTAGTCATGAGCATTGAAATGCTCTTTTGAGAGTATTGGGTTATTTGCAAAGAACCAAAGACTATATTTTACAGTATGGCAAATATTCAATTGTTTTAGGAGGTTATTGTAATGGCAACTGAATTGCAGATTCCGATTAATCAAAATTGACTAGTAGATATGTTTTTGCAATAGAAGGTGTCGCAATATTGTGGAAACCCTTAAAGAAAACTCTAATAATGTGATCCATGATGAAATATGAGTTTGTTGCTTTGAATAAAACTACTAAAGAAGTAGAGTAGTTTCAACAATTTTAAGAAGATGTTTTACCATGGGTAAAACCTGTGCCTCCAATATTCATTCATTATGACAATCAAGCAGTGATTGCAAGAGCACAAAATGTGATATGTACCACTAAGTCTAGACACATTCTTCGTAGACATAGTATCGTAGGGCAGTTACTATCGAATAGAATAATTTCTTTGGGCTTTGTGAAGTCAAATAAATGCGTTACGAATTTGCTGACAAAAGGTCTATCGAAACAACAAGTAAGTTGCACATTGAGGGGAGCCTTAACCCAATATAGAGGTTTTGAGGTGAAAACCTCACCTAGTGATTGCCAATCCCATGTACTAGGTTCAACAAGAAAATGCAAAATTTAGAAACTCTAGCATGCACACTGTCTCTCATTCCTATGATGCAATAGTGCTACTTACATCATTTTAAGGGTGTATTGTGCATTTAATGATTCCTATAATTTGGATTCCAACATTCTAATAAACCTATATGTGCAAAGCTAGTCGACTCTATGATAATATCTAATGGTCAGATTTTCTAAAGCACACATGAATCCCAAGAGGTTCATGCCAAAAAAATGAACACAATTAAGACCTAATCTTGATACAGAGATACTCTATGTGAGGTCTATTGTTTGGGCTTTCACCAACAACTAGTGGTTCAAGGTTTAGCTCACCAACTGGTTAAGTACGTCCAATGGGCTTTCACTAAAAAAAGGTTCATAGCAAGAGCTGCCTATCTTGATGCAGCGTATCTCCATAGGCACACTTGAAATTCTTCGAGTAAAAAATGTTCTATTGAGCCATTAATATGGGGGATTCTTGTAATTATTATTGTAATCATAGGTTTTAATGGCTCAACATTAGTGAGACATCCCTTTCTTATGTCTCCTCAGGTCATACCCTAATTGTTGGAATTATGGGTTAATGACTCTTCGTTCTGCTACAATTTTTGAATTTGATATTGCTGTTATTAAGGGTTAATGGCTCGAGTATTGTAAGTGTAACCAACATGACTTTTGAGTTCATGTCCTTTTAGTTTTCTGCAGCCGTTTCCCTCATTTATATATAGACGTGCTCCTTAGTTAAAAAAAATACAACAAAAAACTCCCCAAAGTACTCCTTTAGATTTTTCTATAGTTGTTCTCTAAGTATGCTGGCTTCGAGAAAGGTTCGACAAAATCCTGTTCGTATAATGTTGATACAAATGGATTCAAGGTGTAGTATGTTGGAAGAGATAGTTTGTGAAACTGCTTGACACCATTGGCAGGAACTAATCGCCTCAAGGAGATTCGGTTAGTTGTACCTTAGCTCTTGTTTATTTTGTTATCCCTTTTTTGGAATTATTTTTTATTACAACAAATAGTGTCGCTTTTTTTTTTTTTTTTTTATCAAAACGTGATTAATTTTTCCAACAACGAGAAGCCACCGGCTATGAGAGAAGACGATGCCGAAAACGGCACAGATGGGGATCAAGACTTAGCGCCGAGATCCGGTAGCATCATCACTGCCACGTCGTGGTGTAGTCGTCTTGTCTTTTGCCCATTTTGTTAATGGGTTAAAGAAGAGCAATTACAGGTCCAGTAAAGCCCATTAGGTGGGCTCTAATGTAGTAAACTCATTACAACCTCTCTTTAAAGTTTTAAGTAATTCTCATTCTACATTATCTATTAAAAATAGTTAATACATGATCCTTAGCCCGTTTTGCCAATTCCATCGTATCTCTAAGTTCTGGCCAATGATAATAATTGAAAGTGTCCAGTCACCCAAACGACGTTCGGCTTATTAAATCAAATTACTTAGCAATATATGGGCTCATTGGGAAGCTGTCGGCACAAATACTCGTAACGCCACAAAAATCTCATGCATCGGATATCAAACAAAGAAGTTACGGGCCCCGAAAGCAGCACGCCTCAGGTGGAGATGCTTACACGTCCAATTGAGACGTGCCCACCTTGACACAAGGCGCTCGTGCCTTGACCCAAAGTGTCCCCTTGATTTATAAAAGGTCAATATCACAAAAACTCCAAATTAGTATATCTATAATAAATTTACCTCAAACTAAAAAAAAAAAAAAAAATTAAAACTAGTACAATTGCGGCAAATTTAACTTTCGCTAGTTCCCGTTAAATTTTATCATTAAATTTTAGAGTTAAATGACACCAGTTTGGCATTTTATGCTTAGTTTGTCGCAAATATACCAATTTAGAGTTTTTCATGATATTAATCCAATTTGATGGAAACTAACGAGGATAAATTTATCATAAAAGTACTAGTTTGGGGTTTTTGATAGTCAAAATAGTAGTTAAGAGTAAATTTGTCACAGATGTACCAATTCGAGTTTTTTTCATGATCAAAAATTAGTTTTTGATAAATTTATTATTAGTGTATTAGTTGGGTTTTTTTTTCGTGATATTAACTTATCAATAATAATCTTCATTTTTTTCCATATATGGTGAGTCCTTGCCTTATTATTGTTTTCTTGAATTTCTCTCAATTTGATCCCCGCTTCGTATGTTTTTACCGCGTGTTTTCCTCACTTTACCAAGGCCTTGCACTCTAGAAATAAGTTCCCAATGCCCACGTTTTAAATATTTAAATAGAAAAGCATGCTTGGATATTATACTACCCGTTTAAAATTTGTAGATTTGAGAATACATCGTTACGCTACTTGTCTAAATAATCAAAATATGCATATTTGTAAACCGTCATAATGCCGAAATGAAATTTCAAAGTCTAGAATACGTCGTTATACAGCCCGTTTGGCTAGTAAAAATGTAACTTTCTAGGTCATTGTAATCCTGAAATGAAATCTTGAGTTATAGAAACACACTATGCTGCCGAAATTCTGCTACATACTATGCATGTCATTAGGCCGTTATAAATGATGTTTGGGATCTTACTTTTGAATTAGGCCATTACAATGCTACTTATGTTAAAATTAGGGGTGTCGATGGATTGGATCTACCTCTGGGTTTGTTTTCTTACCGAATAATGGCGCCATATGTTGGAGCAGTAAAAAATAAACGTGTATAGCCTTGTCCACAATGGAAGTTTAGTTCGTGGTATTATCAGCAGCAGTATAAGAAGGTGTTTGGCTTAAGAGATTTTTGGATCATTTAGGTGTTATTGAAAGTGTTGCAGATTTATTGTTGGTTAATTGTGATAGCCAAGCAGCAAAAGCGTACACCAAAGATCCAAAATATCATGACAAGACCAAACATATAGATACCAAGTATAATCTTGTCAAAGATATGATTGCACGAAAAGATGTGAACTTACAGTACATATTACGCATAGAATGGTAGCAGATCCTATGACAAAGCCAATACCTAGAGATGTGTTTTGTAGCCATATGAAATCTCTAGGATTGCGTAGAGTCTGATGTACTGGATTGTAATTTCCCTAAAGTGTTCACATTTGATGAATTTGTGTTTTTTCATCATTAATGCCTATGAATCTTTGTTTGATCTTTATGCATCTTAATGCTTAATGCATTATTTTAAGTTGAGAAAGTATGTTGGATAGATATAAGATTAGCCCACTCACACAGGTAATCGCCTCTATTTACTGTGTGATAAATAGAGATGAGACTATTTTTTTTTTAAGATTATTATCTAGGTGATAATCGAGAGCTCAAGCTTAAAACATGTATGTCGCCTTAACTGAGTGTTGAGATGAGGACATAATACTTACTTTGTTCGAAAGTAAAATACCATAATACTTACTTTATCTGTCTATGATACTAGATGTGAGTTCTGATGAATTTTGTGAATGAGTAGATACGTGAACTCAAGTTAGACATTGGGTATATCTGAACTATCATCTGTATGGTATTGAAGATGTAGACATACGCTCCATGGGAAATAAGCTAATACTGTAATACGTATTTTATACTATGTATGCATGAAACAATCGATAAGAGTGACAAAAGTTTGATATCAACTTTTATGTCGTGTAAGACTCTTGAGGAAAAGAGTTCCTCAATTTTTAGTCCCCTCATGGCTCTTACTTATTCTCAAGATTTCTATTTAGTGTTTGCTATCTTAAGATGTTGCTAATGGTCATGAGTTGATTCGATCTAATGGGACATTTCTAGAAAAGCAAGCTGAACTGAAATTAAGAGTTTGAAGGAAAGAGGAAGATCGAATTTGGAGAATCACATTGTAGTTTTGTATTCACCGGTTAATCAATTACGACTGTCTTTGGGATAATCATAATTGTGAATACAATATATATATATATATATCATTGTTTAAAAGAGATCAAGATAGATATAAATGTAATCGATCGATCTAGGGTACTGCATACTAAATCAACTCAGAGTGTGATGCCAATTATGAGCTGCTATATATTCCTAACAGATGTATAGTAACGAGCTCTCAAAGTATGTTGGTCGCATGTTCACTAGTATGAATGTTGAAGAGAGGTAAAGAGAATCCTGTTCGGCCCACCATGTGCGAGTGGGAGATGATGATTTTATGTAATGGGCCTAAGTTGGCCCGTCCGCCCATGTTGGGCCTAAAAGCCTAGCCCACAAAATTAAGGCCCATGGATGGAGGGATATGATGAAGGGGTACGTTTCTATTTTGGAGGAGACGTATATAAGGGAGGAAAGAGAAGGAGGACGCACCTTTTGGCATTTGTACGTACGTTCCTCTCCCTCTCTCTCTCCAAAAAGAAAAACTAAGGCTAAAGGCGACGCCGTCTTCCCTTCAAGGCCAATCGATGTCATCGGATTGAACGGGATCGGTTTTCTCTTCCTCTTATCGGCGTCGGTGTTTAATCTGTGACTAACAAGGTACGCTCGATTCCGTGGTATGCTTTAGGATCGGTGATACATGTTTTTTCCTGGGCTCGTCTTCCGCATTTGTTTTAGGGGTTCAATTTAGTGTCGAATCCGGTTTTTGGGAATCCGACAATCCCAACAAACTTGAACCGAAGAACTACTTGAGTTTTTTTACTTATTTCCCAAATCGAAAGAAACTCAAATAAAAAATACTCAAAAAATTTGATTTGGGTAATTTTGACACCCCTACTTAAAATTATGCTAGGATTCATGTTGCAATTGTTAATGATATAAATTGTGCAGTTTTGATGGGATAAATGGTGGTGGATATATTGAAGTATATCAGTAGACTACACCCATTTATCCGAGAACCAATCCATCGGTCACGTGTAGAATTGATTGGGATCCTATGGAGTATGGCTACGGCAATGCAGCCGGAAGTTAAAAAAATAATAGTCCTCGCGATTCGAATCCATGAACGAAGGCCTCGTGCATGTGATAATTCACTTTATGAATTGATTTATAGGTCACATTACGTGTGAATATTATCATGTCATATCATTTTGTTATTGTGTTTTGAATTTGACATGTCATGTCATTCTGCATGTGAGCATTGCCCTATCTTGTCATTTCGTGATCATGTTTTGAATCTGATTCGCCATATCATGCTATATGTGAGCATTTCATGTTTCATTTGTTCAAATATTTAATATATTTTATTATTCTAAATATGATTCCAATATTATATTCCCAATAAATTCCCTATATTAATTCTAATTATTGCCCAATTTATTACCCACGTGTATTAAGTGATATTTGTCCGTTATTACATTACCATAATGGTCTTGATGGGAGATACCGGTAACGTAACCAACGGAATAAAATCGTTAGGTCGTCTATTTCAAACCCTTACGATACAGAAAAACACACCATCAAGTTTTGGAAGGGGATTGAGCAGTAGAACTGGACGTGCATTTTTTTTTTTAATATTGCAGATCACTCGTGCTGTGTGAATCCATCAAAGATTTTGAGGTTTCCCACTTCTAAGATTTCATCAATGGCTGGAGGTATGTTGGTATTTATGTTTCCGCTATTCGATCCCGAATTCTGTATGAATTTACCTGTGATGAGTAAATAGAGATCTCCAAGTTTGTTTATATTCAATCTAACATCATTATCATGCCTTGAGTTTGAATTGATTTGCTATGTCATGCCAAGTGTGATTATTGTCATGTCACATTATTTCATTATCAAGCTCTAAATCTAATTTGCTATGTCAGAGTGATATCATTTTCTTATCATGTTTTGAATACAATTCGCCACCTTATACTACTTATCAATATTACTACATCATATCACATCGTTATCATGTTTTGAATCTGATTTACCATATCATGTTACATTGTTATGTCATGTCATGTCATTCTTGTGTCTTGCCTATAATTTGCTATGTTGTGTTGTATGTGGATAATGTTATGTCATGCCATATTGTCATAACATTTTGAATTAGATTTATCATGTCAGGTTGCATTTGAATATTGTCATGTCATACCAATCTGTCATCATGTTTTAAATTCAATTTGTCATGTCATGTTGCCCATAGATATTATCATATCATGTTTTGGTAATTACAGCTATCACCAATAGAAATTTTGACTTTTAGAAGCTATCGCTACGAGGTAAGGAAAATTAGAATTTCTATGATAAGCCATACTCTCATAGGAATATGGATGCTTTGAATACATCTAATGCCTACAAGAGCTCCGTAAAACCAGCTTAGGCTGCTTTGGCAAGGTATTGCCAAGGGACATCAAGCCCATAAAGGTCTTTGGACAAAAAGAAAATGGGTCTGGTAACAATTTGAAAGCCCATTTAACAAACGTTATGCATTTGCAAAAGCCTTTCTTTTATTGGCACTGCAGCATTTTCGACATGCTGAAGGCCAAAGTTGATGAACTTTTTATTCCAGTCATGCCTTCACTAATGTTTTGTATTCCTTTTGTATCCCTGAATGTTGGAACTATTCGTCGTCTCTCTCTTTGCAAAGCCTATGGTTGTCTCGTCACTTAGCTGAGCGTCGCCAACCTCTGATCAATGATTACCGAGGGTTGACAATCACAGGTCTGTCTCCCACGAGATATGGACGACCGCAAGTCTATTTTAGGTGACATCCTAAGGGTCGCTGCTAGCTGTCACGGGTCTGGAGGGTTGCCAAGAGTTATACAACATGACCTCAATAACACGTGCTTAGGATAGCACAACCTTGGTAGTGCTCACTTGAGACCACAAGACCTCAAAAGCCCTTTCCTAGGTTTGTACTGACACTCGAATTTGCATATTTTACATTTGCGAAGGAGCTAAGGATAGTGACTAGGTTTTGTGGAGGAGCTAGAAGGATGTCGGCGTAAGGTTGTGCAACCCTATCGTCACTTTGCCTAGGGTAATGCAACCTCCATGGCCCATCACCTAAGGTGCATGCCTAGGTTCGAGCAACCAAGACCTAACGTCACCTTGCCTAGGGTCGGGTGACCTATTGGGATCTTGTGATCTTGATGATAATCGTCACAAGATGTGACATCCCGAATTTCTGATTTTGTTTTCAATTGAATAAGTTGGGCTTTTCATCGACGCGCCTATAGTTCTATTTTATGAGTTGATCACTCACGAGATAAGTAGTCTATCTGGTAAAGCCGTTAAGGGATTTTAATGTAATAAACTTGAGAATTCGACTAGAAATCGACTGTTCGACTGTGCTAATCTACAAGAGCCAATATGGCACTATCAAAATCAATCAGAGACCGGAGATAGGTCGGTTCGACAGAGGCATGTGATTAATGTGTGGGTGATTCCACATGATTGCAAAATTTATGTCAAATGGCACTAAACCGATTTTTCTGTCATTTTTGTACCCTATGCCCAATTGAGCCCAATTGATGAGAAATTGAATGAAATTTGGAGGGAAATTGTCCAAATTCGTAAGACCAAGGGGCAGCAACATTTGGACCATTTGGGGAAGCTTCTAGGGGAAGTTTGAGTGAGGAAAAATGGTTGAGGATATGGCTGATCAGGTGGGGCATTTGCAATGAGCAAATTGGGATATTTTGCTTGATATTTAGGCAATTGGGTCCCCCTCTTTAGCCAACAGTTCTTCTTCCTCCTTACAGCTGCTTTATCAATTACTGACTATGTTTGTGAGCTTGAGAGAACCAAAGAATACCCAGCAGCCTACCCCTTGCCTGTCAACCGCCGCCCGAAGTTACCGGACCTGTCGCACGCCCGCACGTCGCCTGTGAGCCATCAGCTTGCCCCTACTCGTGTCCGCCCATCCCCGCTCGTCTCTACATGTCATGGCTGTCATCCTGAGCCCCTGTCCAATTGGTCGAAGCGTTGCCGTCACCATCAAGCTACCATTGAGCACCGCCATCACTTGCTGCAGCCACCTAGCCCCCGCCTTGCCATTTCAGCCCAAGCCAAGCTCCGTTCTAGCCTTCTCAGCCCAAGAGCAAAGGCCGAAGCTTAGCCCCAAGCTGAGGTCTTCTAGGCCCGTTTCAAGGCCCGTCCGAATCTTCGTTTGTGTCGCCGCAGGCTTGTTTATCGCTCGCCTCTGCGTCGCCGTCGCTGTGGACTCACCAACCCACTAAACCGGTGAGTTTACTTGCGAAACTCTACTTAGGGAGTTAATGATGCTTAGTGGATAATTAGTTTGGGCTAATTAGGGATTAGGTGGTTAGTTAGTTTAGATTAGTGATTTAATCGCTTATTTATGCATATTAGGTGGTTAGAATAGATTGATTTGGGGCTAAAGAGGTTGTGCTATTTATCTAGACACGTTTGGAAATTTTCTAGGCCCGTTTAAGTGGTTAGATTAGCATTTCCAGCCTAAGTTAGTATTTATTGTATTTATATTGCATTACATAATTATTTTTGGTACTTATTTAATTATTTTATATTTTCCAGAAATTATACCGAAATAACCAATGAGAGGAATTTCGTGATGATTGCAATGGTGTGCTTAGTTTATACAATTGAGTGTTAATTTGTGCAAATTGAGTGGTGATTGAAATTTTCGTTATTTATTTCAATATTGTGAAATTTTGATATTTAATTAGAAAATCTCGGATGTCGGGTTTTGACACCAAAAATGGTTTTAAAGACTATATCAAATAGTGAGATTTTAAAAGGAGAATATCAATTTTTCAAGCTCAAATTGACCGTGTACCCACACACGACTATTTTTATCAAGTGTTTTTAATATAAAGAAAACGAGCCAATCATTATTTTAATTGAGGCATTTAAGTGCAAAGTATAATGTCCTTGGCTAGAATTGATTGATTCTGTGATGGTTTAGTGAACCCGTCCCTAATATGCGTCGGTAGGACATTGCCCCTATAAGGGATGCCCCTGGACAACGGATGTCGGTCGCAATAGATTCTAGACCTATGCTCCTTCGGGAATGCTATCCCCGATATGCGTCGGTGGATGTTGCTATACTCAAAAGAGTGAGACGAAGCTTGGCTACGCCAAAAGACTGATGTGCGTGTGCATATTGTGCCTGTGCGGGCAGCAATCAAGTTGGAGCGTGTGTTTGATTGAAATTGAAGTGCCGGATTATGAGACAAAATTGTATGGCATGGTATGAAATGTGTCATAATGATTTGGCCTTGTAATCAAGACCCATGTGATCGATTGGATTGATGGATTGATGGATGGATTGATCGATTGTATTGATTGAATTGATTGATTGAATTGATTGAGTATGTGAATTGTACTAACATGCAAGAGGAAACTGAGGTGAGGTAAGTCCTCTGTTTGTGTGTATAGACTGTTGTTAGGCATATTTCCTTTCTAGTTGGAGTTTAGGGGGTGAACTTGTTGAGACATTGTCTCACCCCCATCGTAGGCTCATTCTTTTCAGGTCCTTAGATGGCGGCCTTGCCGGTTCGTTATGGTCAACCTCGGAGGGTTTTTGAGCTAATTACCGACTTCCTTGTTCCTAGAGGCCACTCGGTATATGAGCTCATAGTGACCACCGTCTGGGTCGATAAAAGTCTACCTCAGAGGGTACCTCATCGATTTAGGGTATGGTTTCGTCTCGAGTTCAATGCATATAGAGTTGGGCCCTTCTAGGGTTTTGAGATCCCCGCTGTGGTAGTCAACGCCGCTTTTGGCGAGGGTGTAGCTGACCCTCCTGATGGTGCTGTGGTGGACCCGGCACCCCCGAAGCCTATGGAGTCCAGAGGATCAATAAACGTGTCAGAGACAGATTAGTATTGTATATAAACCTAGTTTGTTTATAAAGGTGTTTAGTTTGATGTGATTGCCCTGCTTTTCTATCCCATGCTATTTGCTGTCAGGGAATTTGTTTATTCGCTTCCATATGTGCAATAAAATGAATGGATCGACGATGCATCCTAGGACGTCGCAATTTTCATTGACCACTGAAGGATGTGTGTGCGCTTGAGGTTTGGGGCATGACACTAGATCTTCCAACTTCGCTTGAGTTGCCAAGTCACCTTTCAAAATTTTCTGTTTCCTTTTAATTTTTAACTGAATTCTTGGATTCATTCTCATTTTGATCCACAATGGAATTTTTGAAATCGGCCCTTTACAAGTGTTATGCAAATAGTTATCAACACGATTTGCATTTTGTGAGAGTCCCTTAACCTAGTGTTTACCTAATATTTTTACATTTCCTAAAATCCCTTTAGCCAAAAATCCATTAAATTTATGCAAAGACTTTAGGCAAATGTTTTCCTAAACGCACCCTTAGACCAAGAATTTTTTTTTTTTTTTTACATTAGAACTTTTTATAATTTCAATCAAAATGTACGATAATAAAGTGTTCGAAAGACAATCATGACCACATCTTTAATCAGTTGATGACATTAATTAGTAGACATAATATCTTACACTTGCATTACTCTTTTCCACCATATTGAACCAAGATGCCCTATACCTTTAGGCTACATTCAACGGGCAGAGTTATGATACTATATTTTCTACCTATTCAAGGCAATATAAAATTGGATACTAAAAGGGATGAACCCATATATAAATATTCCACAGGGTAGTTAGCATAAAAGTGAATAGGATTTCCTACATCCATTATATAAAAGCTATTTTCTTTTAATAACAAACTTATTCAATTATTAAAATTAAAACAATAATTAAATGTAAATAATATTTTAATTCTAATTAAAAAACAATTTACATTTTTATTTATTCCTTATATATATATATATATATATATATATTTTTGAATTGTTTCTATTCTATAATATACATATATATTTATTACATATTTTAGGTGTATTAATATACTTTATTATTTAATAAAAATTGTTAAGAAATCATGAAAGAGAATAAAGAAGAAAATAAGTAAAAGAAGAGAGGAAAATAACAAAAAATAAGTATATAAAAATGAAGTAGAAGAACCGGGGTTTTAAATGAACAAATTCAAATTTTAAAAGGATGTCTTTAATTCTTGAAAAATGAGGGACAATGGCATTTTAGGAAAATCCCTATCCTCTTCGTCTTCTTCCTCCACATGTTTATTTCATGTGGAAATTTCAGGACTCCTTCATAAATCTTTGGTTCACCTCGAAGCTCTACGAAAACGGCAAAAGAGTTCAAGCTCCTTCTCTTTTGTAACACTCCAATTCACATCAAACACCCATGAAAGCAGTAACAGTCGAAACTTCTTCTCTACAATTCTATAGCTCACGTTGTAGCTTAATGAAAGTGGCGAGAAAATCAAAACATTATACTTTTTGAAATCACAAAGATGGATGATTATATTTTCTTTCTCTTGCTAGATTTGGTATTCGCTAACTAATATATTTGGTCGATCTTACTATAACCCATTTACATTTCTTGTCATAATCAAACTTGTGACTCTGAAATGTTGCAATAAGCTCATTTGCTTTTTAAGATTCAAATCATATAATAATCATGGATTGATTGATGAAGATCATCTCTATTGGTACATTCAAGGTGTCATTAGAATTGAAGTATTGAAGATTCTCACCATTTCCGTTCATGCATTTTCAGATTTATTTACACTAATATATCGTTCGTACCCAATAATGGACAATATAGAATATGAAAATATTTGGCTTCATTATTGCGATTGACAAAATAGTGAATAAGATATAAGAAAAATTCATGAATTTCATATCAAATTCTATCCAATCCTATCCTGGCTAGAATTCCAAATGACCAAATGCAGCCTTAATTATTGTTGCTGATCTATACAATTGTAAAGTAAGATCTCCGAAATGCCACGCCATAACATCAGAGCCGACCTAGCCCAAATTGAATTGATTCTAACCGAGCAAAAAATTTTGCATCATTTTTGGGTCAGAGATCATTCCGATTTGAGTAATATGATAGCAAAACAAGGGGTTAAGAACACTAAGAGTACCAAAACTTTCATATGGTACACACTGAAATGCCAAAACTTTTTTTTTTTTTTTTGCTTACTTGAGTGCCACATCAAAGTAAAATCAATCACTTGAATGCCAATTCCAGCAAATCATCCCATAGGGATTTTTAAATATTTTCCTAGTGGATTTTTTTATTATTTTTATAATTAATTTTTGAATTTTTTGAATTTTTAAAATATTTTCTTTTTCTTTTTGCTTTTTTTAAAAGGCTAACGAGGGTTACTGATGACCCTCACTGGCTGTGAAACCCCCACCCTCGGACACGAAGGCCTTGGGCAAGGTCGTCGTAGCCTCACCAGTCAAGGGCAAGGTCGCAAATCACTAGATTTGGACGAGGTGTCCTCGCCTATGGTCACCCATAGTGGGCGAGGTCATGATTCCCTCGCCATCTCTAGACGGCATCACCAACAGTTGACAAGGCTGCAATGCCCTCACCAAGGGCCTTCACAACAAGGGCGAGGCAGCCTTTGCACAAGGGCAAGGCGACCCTTACCCAAATTTGGCCACGAAGGACCTAAGTGAGGGCCATCGTGGCTCCCCAATGACTAGCGAGGCCCAAGGGCCTGGGCTAGGGCCTTCGTGGTTGAGGGCAAGGCGGTACTCACCCAATTTAGATGAGGATTTCATGGTCGACGAGGGTTGCTGATGACCCTCATTGGCCTTAA
Source organism: Eucalyptus caleyi (assembly GCA_014182885.2). Taxonomy (NCBI): domain Eukaryota; kingdom Viridiplantae; phylum Streptophyta; class Magnoliopsida; order Myrtales; family Myrtaceae; genus Eucalyptus; species Eucalyptus caleyi. The sequence continues at coordinate 38,066,605 of CM024472.2, forward strand.
AGAGAAAAGCAAAAAAAAAAATAGACAAAAAAATTTAAATAGAAATTTTAAAAAATAAATTAAAAATTAAAAATTAGCCACGCGGTGCCACTGCCAACAACCTCATTGGAATTTTTTTGCATGGCAAATTAGAATTGGCATCCTAGTAATCGATTTTTCAAATTTATGACACTCAAGTGAGCACTATACAAAAGTGTTGGCACTCCTAATGTATTTGCCCCACGAGACATGCATCACAATGGTTCGAGTACACAAACACATTGAATACCTACCACTTTTGCTCCAAAGAACGTGCAGCCAAATCCATCATCTCCTGCGCCAAGTCCATCTGCACCTCAATTACCAAGAACACTTTTGCTTTAGCTCTCGACTCTAACTCCTTATCTTCACCTCAAACACAGGAAAATTGTCTAGAAAAGTTTCAAATCTATTACGCTTTTGCCAACTTAGTCATAAAACTTTCAATTTTGCCAATTGAGTTCCAACATTTTCACATTTTGTCAATTGAGTCCATTTGGCCAAAATCGGCTAGAAATTGCTAACGTGGATGATCAGTGCTGATATAGATATTTTTAATAATATTTTAAAACTTTTATGATTTGTTTTTCTTTTTTTTTCATTTGCCTTTTTTTAAGTTTCAACAAGGGTTGCTAGCCAACACTTGCCAACCACAGGCAAGAGCCACCAACCCTTTTTAGCCATAGGTGGGGGCCAGCTGGCCCTCGTCGGCTCTAGGCAAGGGCATCACCCCCCTCACCAGCTTTGGGTGAGGGCTATGACGCCGTCACTAGCCAAAGCCAAGGTGCGCGAGCCCTCATGTAGAATCAATGAGGGCCGCAATGCCCTCGCCTTGCCAACCAAAGTGAGGTCGCGGGAGCCTTTGCACAAAACCGGTGAGGGCCACAATGCCCTTGCCTGGCCAAATCTAGCAAGAATGTCACAACCCTCACCAATTCTATGTGAGGGCATCACAACCATCGCCCAGACCTAGCAAGGGAGGTGACGCCCTTGCCCAGGCCCAACGAGGGTTGCCTGTAGGCCATAAGAAAAAATTTTAAAAAATTAATTATTAAATATTATTTTAAAAATGTTCACGTCGCATCAACTATACCACGTAGGATAACTAACATTTACATCGGTAAATTCTAGCTAAAATTGGTCAAATGAACTTAATCGGCAAAAGATGATAATGTTTAAAATTTAATTGGCAAAAGTGTTATAGATTTAGAATTTTTTGAATAATTTTTCCCCTCAATCACGATCTCAATCTCCCATTTTGTCGTGCCATTGCTCCTCTAGACCTTGCACGACGCGGTTGCCTATTTGCAAGGACCTTGAATACATCTCTTTATCTACTCACACCCACCAGGTGCAATGTGACTAGAGCCGGCAAGAATGTGTAACGACAAGCCAATATCCAAGGCTCACCTCCGGTAGTGCTCAATTGAGCCCTAGATCTCTATCTAGGGCTCGACTCGGCGTTGAATCTGCGTCAATCCTTGCTCGATGGCTTGGATCAGTCTAGAATCTGAGTCAATAAATGCTGTACGCGGCCTGTGCGACAACGATGATGACATAAAATTTCAAACGGATTCACATAAAATCGCAGCAAAAAGTGGAAAATCCTCTCTGTTGATTTTAGTACCGATAACGCTTCCACTGGAGTACAAGAAAAGTATCATTAGTTCTTCAGTAGAATTAACAGAGATTTTCTCGCCAAGAAGGGCCACAAAGCTTCTCTCCCTTTATCCAGCTTGTACCTGTCGTTGACTTAGTCTCTTGGAAAGAAAAAGTGGTTCTCTTAAGTATTTCGCCTTCTCGTTTTTTTAAGGTACACCAATCGGCTCGGACAAACCTATGGACATATCTTGAGAAGAATGAACCAGACTTGTCCTAATTTGTGCTTTGTCGACATAAAAAGTCCAATAAAAAAACTTAACCTAATAAAAAGAGGGTGATAAATAAATTTTTCATAAATAAGACAAGTTAGGGGTGCCACGTGAAATTTGATTAATAGAGAATAACACCGCTCATGAAAGCACATACTCCAATACCATATTAAAAACTTTAACTCAAAAGCTTAAATTTTTTGAATAGCGGACAATAGTCTTACAAAATCTTATAGAGTAAATTATATCAAATATATATAAAGACATGAATTATATGACAAGTTGTTAGGGTAAATTATCAAAAAGTCTTAAACTTATTCCAATCGTGCCGATTTAGTCTTAAACTTATTTTTTAACTCGTTGAGTCTTAAACATTTTGTAATTGTGCCAATTTAATCAGTTTAACTAAAAATAGCCAGTTAGCACCGACATGGACATCGATTAGCACCGGCAGATAATTTTTTAATATTATTTTATTTTTTGAATGTTTTTATTAATTTTTTAATCTTTTCTTTTTTTCCATTTTTTCTTTTTCCTTTCTCTCTTTTTTTCTCCTTCTTCCTCAAGATTCAACAACCCGCTAGAGAAGGGCAAGCTCACCTAGGCTTTGGCAAGGGCGACCCTTGGCAAGAGCAACCCTTGCAAGTGGATCGGCAAGCTCGCCCTTGCCCAGCAACAACGAGGCAAGCTCGCCATTGGTCGGCCATCTTAGTCCGACAATCGGCCAAAGTGGGGGTTAGTTGCCCGAGCTAGAGGAAGGAGGAGGAATTAGGGTAAAAAAAAGGAAAAAGGAAGAAGAAAAGATTAAAAAGTTAATAAAAATTTCAAAATAAATAAATAAATAATATCAAAAATTGTCCACCAACATCCACGTCAACGCCAACTGGTCAAATTTGACCAGATGGACTGAATTGGAACATTGCAAGAGGTTTAGAATTCAATTGGCTAAAAGAATTAGTTTAACTGAATCGGCACAATTGTAATAAATTTATAACATTTTTGATAATTTCTCCCAAGTTGTTATATATGCATAACAAGTTTCAATTATTTATGTGGAAAATTAACCATATTCAAAAGGGTATTTTCCTCATATATTTAATCTAATCTAATCCTTGGTGACGAAATCAACCATCTTCTTGATCAATTGCTCAGCTCTGTCATTCTTGCTAAACAAATGAAAGCAGTGTCCCTCATCCCTGGTTTCCTCAAGCTATGCTTTCCCCCTCCACTCGCTCCCACATAGCGTCTCATAGCACTTCACGCCTCTATTTCCCAGACAATCCCTCTCCGCCAGGCACACCAGCACCTTCTCGCACGCCATCTTGAGCAGATCTAGGTCGACAGCCGGGTTCAGCTTCGGGTCGTCGTTGAGCCCAGAGCTTGTCGGGCACGTGAACTTGTGCATCTCGGCCAGCTCTCTGCCGCCGAGGAATGGGTGCACCATTGGCATGCCCTTGATCCTGACACCTACCAATCCGGTCGCACCAGTTCGGACCATTGCATGCTGGCCTATGTTGGCTCCAGCGCTCTCCTCCGCTATGAAGACCCGCCCGAGATCCGCGTACTGTTTCAGTCACGGTTCTGGGCCGGATCCATCGGAATGGCCCGCGATCCACTTTAAGGCTTCAAACGAGTCCTTGTAGGCAATGGGTAATGGGTTTTCTGGGGCCAACCTTCAATTGACGGAAGAAATTACAAATTGTGTTAGCACCCGGTTATATCGCTGTTATTATTATATGAGCTGGTAAAATTCGATGATGGTCATTAAAATTTAATAGATTTTGTAATCTGAGTGATTGGATTTGATATGAATCACCCAATATACCACATTTTCTTCTTCTTTTCCTTTCATAGTTTATACACTTTGATCAAAATCCGACCAATATTTCAACAAAGTACTAACAATACAGACACGTGAAAATGATGTGGCATCTAAAATTGGCCATGTGCCCGCCATTTCTGCACTTACATTGGAAAAAGCAATTCGTCAAATATTATCCAGATTTCGGCTCATAGTGCACCAATTAAAACAACAGACTGAAACCAATGCTTAGGGCAGTTGAAATCAAAGTTCATTGACTTGATTGAAAATTTTACTATGCATCCCAAATGATGATTACAGCTACTACCAATAGAAATTTTAACTGCTACAGGCAATCATTACAAGTAGAAAAATTAGAATTTTTATGATATCTGGTATGATTCCTCATAGGCATATGCATGTGTTAATTCGATAACAATGCTCATTAAGATTATACTAATTTGACATGTTTTAAAACTAAATTACACATTTTGTAAATTTTAAAACTCAATTACACCGTGACAAGCTTTATAATTTTTAATGAACTTGTCCTTAAATTTCAGTGTGTTTGATAATGGTTTGTTCCGGCTCGGCTTTTCTTTTTAAAGTTCTTGACTTCCTAAACATAATATTCGTTGACCTGAACTGGTGTAAAATAACTTCTTTGAGATGCCATTTCATCATGAGTTTTAACAACTTTTCAACGCTTTATAATTGGGTTTTTATTCAGGATTGATCACCTCGAAGCTATACGAGTATAATAATAGTGGTGTCATTTAAATTTACTTTAATTTTTCAATAATGTGTTGAAATTAGTTATTTTTTTATTTCTATCAAAGGACCTTTTTGCCCTCTTACTTTTTTCTTTTTTATTTTCATAGAAAGGCCAATGACATACTACTTTTTTTTTTTTTTTTTGTATAGAAAGGCCTAAAGCCTTGAGATGTCGTTTGTTTCGAGAAAATGAATAATTTTGAAATATTTTCCTAAAAATTATCATTCGTATTACTTATAAAAATGAATAAATGAAAAATATCTTTATTGTCCATGAAAATACATAGACATACATGGCGTTAACAATGAATAAACGAAAATACAAAATGATATGCTCAATATAAACAAAAAATAAAAATTTCATATCTAACACCAAAAAAAAAAAAAAAAAGAAGAAAAATTGCATAAAGTTAAAGTTCACAAAACATTTCAAAACTTCTAATAACCTGAATTTACGAGACCATTGATGAAGGTTACATCCGCCAAGAAAAAAGTACAGCGATAATTGCTAAAATTTTGATTCACTTAACTTAACTGGCAATGTCAAAAAGTTTCTTAAATTTTCATTATTGGGTAAGTGATACATGGGTTGGTAATTATCTTTCGATTTGAAATTTTTTCAAATGTCAATTACCCAATAAAATAGATGTATGTAACTTCATTTTTACACTGGCAGTCAACTTGATAAAAAGCTTAATTATTATTTTCTTTTTGCCGTAATAACCAAACGATAAATGAAAATTAAATTCAACATTAGTTTGAGTGGGAGAGGCTGAAGTGCGATCACACCTTTAATTATTATTTTCCTTTTACCAAAGACAATGTTGGCAGTACCTGTAACCGATGGAAATAGCGACGACATTGGCCTGAGTCACCATCGTGGAGAGGAAATTGTACGAGGCCGAATCGAACGGCGACCCCGCGCAGAACCCACCGCCGTGGTAGTGGACAAGGAGCGGCAGTTTCCGATCCGGGCCATCGACCGTGCGGACGAAAATGCGGGCTGACACGCAAGTCTCGCTCGAGATGACAACGTCCTTGGACTCGATCCCCAACGTCGGCTCGAGGCCTGCGGGAACTGGGCGGTCGCCATCGAACAGCTTGTATTTCTCCACGCGTCCGTCCTTGTAGACCCTGAAGAAGGGACTAAAATCGCGTGCTACCTCTGAACCGCTCGAGTTCATCTTTGTTTGATCCGAGAACCGTGTGAAACTCTGAGAGAGAGAGAGAGAGAGAGAGAGAGAGGATGAAGAGGAAATTTGGTGCCGTGACAAAGAAGAGAGAACAAGGCGTTGAAGTGCGAACCTCTTGAATGAAAGATAAATATATCTTGCTTAGACGATTAATATTCATATTATGAAGTATGACTTACCGAATATATATAATTAAAGCCAGAGTGTGCTTAAAGCGTAATATGTGGTAGTGGGTCCACCTTAAAAAGAAAGAGAAAAGGTTGAAAAGCCAACGAAACAGGGAAAGGGACGCTCGGCGGAACATAACAGAGAAGGCCGAGAGCTCTAGCGCGCGCAGAGAGAAAAGGGAAAGAAGAGGAAGAAAGGGAAGAAGAAAGTGGAGGGATTTTGTGCGTACATGTCATGAGGACTTTGTCAAGCCAAATCAACCACAAATTGCAATGCTAATAAGGATTTAAGCCATTTCGTTCTTCCAATCAAAGTAGTTTTCGAAGTTAGGTCGTATATTCGAAGTTTTGTGAAATTCAAGCAGTGAAGTTTGATTTTTTTAGATGTTAAGCTATGGGGCTTCATGGAAATTGTGGATTATGATGTTGTGGAGCTGTGGCTTTTGACGGGAGTCGATTTGGAGCTAGGGCTGAGCACGGTTCCCGGGTTACCCGGGAACCGGAACCGAACCGGAGGAGGGTCCGGTTCGGTTCCCGGTTCCAAGGGGGACCGGTTCCGGTTCCGGTTCCTTTTTTCTAGGAACCGGAACCGGTCTTGGAACCGGAACCGGAACCGGTTTCAGAACCAGAACCTGTTTCGGAACCGGAACCTGTTCGGAACCGGAACCGGAACCGGTTACTTAGGGCAGAAAAAACTCGACCTTGGATGTTCTAGTGACTTGTATGTGATGTTCTAGTTGAATTTTGGCTTTGGCCTCTAAATGAAAGTTGTAAAGGACTTCTTGGAGTATAACATACTCAAATTTGGGAGAAAACAAACAAGTATAAGTGGGTGAAATCGTTATTCTTTGGAAAAACTGGATCTGGAGATTTTGGGACCGACCCTTGATAAATGCATGGACTGTAAGGCAACCTTTTTGTTGAAATTTCACTTCGATTTCTTAACAAAAGTTGTAAAGGACATCCTGAGGTACCACATATCAAAAATTTAGAGAAAAAAAACAAGAATAGGTAGGTGAAATCGTGGTCCTTTGGAGATGGTTAGATCTGGAATTATGGTACTACGAACAGGGATTTTAACCGTCCGTATTTAATTATCTAGGACGAATTTGACTTCGATGTTTTCATGAAGTATCTACCTTATGGTCTTGGCTATCACATAGTCAAATTTCATAATTTTTGAAGGTCATTTGGGTATTTAATCGGAAATGTTTCTAAAACTGTGCAATCTGATGTGTTCGGATCTTGTAAGTTGCAATGCGTAGACTATATCATTTTGTATGAGGTTCTTTTGGAAATCTGTTCTGCATGAAATATCTCTCTTCATGTCTTTCCTACAACATATTTAAATTTCGTAATTTTTGTAGTTCATTTGCCTATTTAACCAAAAAAATTTCAAAAACTGTGCAAGTAGAGAATAGGAAAAGTAAATCGATTTTATCTTTTAATCCAGAATGAATTGGACTACAATTTCTTCATGAAACTTGTACCTCTAGGTCTTAAATACAACGTGTCTAAATTTCAGAATTTTCTGAGTTCATTTAAGGGTTTAATTGAAATTGTTTTCAAAACTTGTACCTCTAGACATTCTTGTTCTAGTGGTGTTTTATTTCTACTTTCTAGTTTGCTATTTGTTTTGAAATTTTTAATTATATTCTATTATTGTTGTGCAGTGCGAAGTTAATGTATCAAGATAACATGTCAATGGGAAGTTACCGTGTAGTATACACGTACATTATAATTTTTTTTTGGTAACGTGCGCATATGTTATATTTTTTTTTAGTAACGTGCGTGCACGTTATAGTTTTTTTTGGTAACGTGCGCATACGTTATATTTTTTTTGGTAACGTGCGCATATGTTATAGTTTTTTTTTTTTGGTAACGTGCGCGTACGTTATAGTTTTTTTGGGTAACGTGCGCATATGTTATAGTTCAAATCTTAAAAAAAAAAAAAAAAAAAAAAAAAAAAAGGAACTCCGTTGGAACACGGAACCGACCCGGAACCTGTGACAGGGTAGGTTCCAGGTTCTCGGTTCTCACGGGTAGGTTCCAGGTTCCTTATTTTGAGGAACCTGTACCCGAGGGTAGGTTCCAGGTTCCAGACGGAACCGAACCGGAACCTGGAGCCGCTCACCCCTATTTGGAGCAACAGTTTGGTCAGAACAAAAACTTTAAGGTTGTGGTGTGAGTTCCACATTGTGTATAGGTTTGAACAATCGTTTTGAGTAAGTAATAGGAGTTTTTTTGTAGCATTTAGTATAGTCATTTGTAGCTGAGTCAGTTTTCATATCAATTCTCATTTAATTGATGGGTTTACGAGATGGTCGGCTTGTTTAGCTACGCATTATTTGGTTTGGGCATTCCTAGGTAAGTGATACTATTTTTTCTATGAATTTGTAAATTCATGTCTTGAAAGTGATTAATAATATTAGTTAAATTGCTAATATATATGTGTGTGTGCATATATAGTAGGAGTATTTGCATTAGTAGTTAATAGACCCATATAATTTGCATATTAATTGGACTGGCAATAAATGGGTTTAAATGAACGGCCCTGAACAAATTGGACTAAGCCAGCGGTGAGAGCAAATTTGATCAAGCCCATTAACATCATAAGAGCCAAAATTTTCAATTAGATTTAGAAGATAATCGGGCAATTAATATTATTCAAGTTTTATAATATAATCAAGCAATTTGATTTGATACCATCGTGATCTTAAGAGATGGTAAGGACTCTTCATATTGCTGACGGCGGGGTATATCTCTTAAAATTTGAAATTGGAGACTGGGCTGTAAAAGAAAACGTAATTCTTCCTTATAAATAGAGGTCCGCGGTCCAAGAAGCAGGGGGCCATAGAATTGGAAATACAGGGCCACATTTCTGAGAGGAGCAGTGAATAGAGAGCGGACGTTCTGCGCATGTAGGATAAATCGTGAAGGAGACCCGCACTTGGAGAACTGAACATTCCGTTTCTCTCTGCTACTTGGAGATTCATGCCCATTCTCCATCAAAATCTCACTTTCATCTCCTTTCTCTCTTGAGGGAATACACGCCCAAGTCCTCGGTTGCACAGATTTTGCTGCTATTGCTTCAACGACGGGTTATTGTTCGAGATCTCCACCAGCAAGGCGTCTCCGCAGCAACCTCGCAGATCCAAATCAAGTCTTTGTTGCAGCCAAATCACGATCAACAACTTTGCAGCGACACCTGTAGGTATCTTGGCGAAATTCCAGGTGATTGCCGATCCGGGCCCAATGCGTTTCGTGACTTCTACAACATCCTGGCGAGCTTCGATTGTGCCAAACCCACTCTGTGTTTGTAGGTTTCCTAGCCACGATATTGTTTCCAGCGGGTTCCATCTAGTTGTTTGTCCTAGGCGGTTCGTATTCCACCGTCCATGGTCCATTGTCTAATCCAGGGAAATTTCGAATTAGGTAAGAAATTATCCGACTTGATTTCGATATATTAAGTTGCCTAATTTGAATATATTGCAATCTCATTTTGGTGTCTTGAAGATGTCATGTCCAAAAAGATTTTTGAATATCCATGAATTAGGATATTATCCTAATTTCACAATGTGCAATAGTTGACGGGCCGATCTCATATCCAGGATACCATGTCCAACTTATGACTTGTGACCACTAGGAAAATTGGCTAATCAAAGCCAAATGATACGATTCGTTGATTTATTTCTTTCTAAATTTGAATGGATATAGATAATATATTGGATGATTCGATTTTTTTTACTAGGTTATGATTCTTTGTCTTGATTTTGATTTGATTTGATTTTATTTTATTCTTATAAAAATCTCAAAAATACGTAGATAGGATTAGGGTAAAAATTTCTAGATTGCTTGCCTAGATAGATTTTCATAATAAATTAGAATGGAATTTATTTCTCTTCTTGCATATATTGCATGCTTAAATTAAAGTATTTAATTAATTTTGAATTTCAATAAAAAAATATGTTAAAAAATATCATATGCATGTCATGTAGTTTAAGTCACATCATATTGCCATGTCATATGCATGTTATATAATGTGCATGTTAGGTTAATTTAAATAAAGAATGCATGCCGTGCTAAGTTAGTCGCTTGTTAAACTTTCTTGTCATTAGAATTAGAATACATAGTTAAATATCATCATTTTTCTATGTCATTTTATTTAGAATAATTGCATTCCATAAAGTATGATTTTCATTAAACAAGAGAAAAAAAATAATTTGAGTGAAATTGTGTGTTAATTAAAAATCATATTTAGGATGATGATGTGGTTTTCTAGCTAGCACTACAAATGCTTCTATTGCTTTGACGTATGTAATTCCTTCTTTACTTCACAATTTATTTAAAGCTTTGATTATTGATAGTTAAACAATGGTTGGACACCCATCTAATCACCTCACATGTTAGGAAGTGTTAGGGCTAGAATTATCACCTAGAGGGAGTAAATAAGTGAATATCCGCATAATTAAAAATAATCAAAGGAGAATGTCAGGAGACAAGTTTGTACAGTGGTCAAATCTTATCTATGTGCAATAATCTATCACAAGAAATAAATAAGAGTTTAAGAGATAGATAAATAAACACAACAATTGTAGTGGTTCGACTTATGATAAACTTACGCCCACTCTCTCGTGTTAACAGCCTACTGGCTAAATTTTACTAATGAACCAATCAGAGGATACAACAACTAAGTACTCTCTACTCAAGGAAGTGTGATCCAAACTTTTGATCTCACAATTTAACAATAACTTCTACATGATTATAGATTTAAGTTCACGAAGATGAGTGTGGAATAATGAAGCTCCCCATGAACTTTGGAATTTTGAAGTTCGGTTCTTGTCTCCTTCAGCATCACAAGTTCCTTTAATACTCCTCAATGTCCAAGTTGATCATTGGATGCAAGCTCTGAGGATTATTCACCTAATCAACCCATTCGACTTGAATTTTGCTAGAATCCAATTGCTTCAATATTGCTGAGAATAAAGTTTCCCTAAGATTCCACCACTCATAGAACAAATCTGGTTTTCCATAAGTTGAGTCATTCCTTTAGAAAGAATATTTCATCTTTAATTGATTGCTCTAATGACTGTGGTATTCCAACTTTAAGAGATTGTATTCAAGATGCTTTCCCTTTGGACAATCAAGATATATGGCAAGAAATCCACACCAATCTACTAGCCATTGCGAAAGGGTTCAATGTCTGATCAATATCCTCATTATGTTAATTATGAATATTAAGGATGAGATCTTTACCATGACTTTGAATATGATGAATATCATTTGATCATATTTCCTAGAATTTCTACCTGGAAAAACTTATTATTAAAAATAGAAATCACTCAAGAAAAGTTTTGTCGATCTTCAAAATCATCTAGAGTATTTCCATAACAATCTCCTCATTTTTAATGATGACAAAACTTTCTAAGTAGAACTTAGAAGATTGAAAAAAAAAATTGATATTAAAATTGCTCTATTTTTAGCAAGGTTTTAAATAAAGCATAGTATATAATCTATAAGAATGTTGAAAAGAAAATTAATAATAAACCAAGATTCTTATAGAATTTCTAAATACTCTTAAGAGAACAAAATAAAGATAAGAATTTTTTATAATTGATCTTGTGTGATTTCTGTACTTGGAGTAATCTTCTTTGCATATATATATATAGACACACAAACACATAGAGCAAATATCAAAAGGTGAGTTTTGCATAAATCTCACATACACAAAAATAATTTGAAGTTCTGCAATCACCACAATTCTCCCTCTTTTTGTTAGTAGCAAACCACAATTATATAAATCAAATTAGAGGAGTATAGCACAATTTTAGCGAACCATAAAGAAACCATCAAAATGCTAGCACACCAACATATAAGTGCAAAATACAATCTAAACTGGATTTCAAATACACAAAGGCAAACCAAACTCAAAAGAAATTAACTACAAACAAATTTTGAAAAGATTTTTTTCAAAGAGAATGGTTGATTTGGGTCTTGGATAGGAGGGGTTGGAGAAAATGGATCCTCAAGAGAAACGTGAACAAGAACATCATAACTCATATTTGTTGTGGCTTGCTTACTTTCTTCAGCCTACTATGTCCATCCTTCGACATTCAATGCATCTAAAGCTTCAATTCTTTAATACCTTTTTCCAGGACAATATGTTTCTCCATCATTTCTAGCAAGGTCTGAATAAGAATACCACCATTTGGATCACATGTCTTAACTAGTGGAGAATCAATTTCTGTAGGTTGATCCTTTGCAATCGCTTTCTCAACTTGAACATCATGTACAATCCCTATGTCTTTTACATGCTCCCCTTCAACTTGGGCAACCTTTTTTAGTCCATGTGACTTTAGAATATTAAGTTTGCTTAGCATTTTTATCAAGAGTAACAATTGCAGTGCCCATTTCAGTTCCTATTTCCTCGTCTTGTTTACTCTTTTCACCATCTTACTCAGTTAAAGAATCAGGTAGAATTGGCACACCAGAAGTTTGAGTTATGTAGCAATTTGCTCCTTAACTTTATCAAATAGAGGGTCCTCTTGTTGAATAAGATGATCTTAGTCATCACTAGTCTCCTATGAGACCATCATCAGCAGCAATCCCATTTTCTTGAGTCTCATCAATGATTGAAGCATCAATTGTAGTTTTGTCACAACCCCCTTTACTCAGAGGTTGAGATGCGAATTATTTTGCAACATCTCAGGCTTTGTCGCCATTCTGATTCTTTTTATCTTATTATCATGCACATTTGGAAACATGAACAAATAACTCCCCGGACAAACAACAGCTGGAAGACTGGGACATGCATCACACTGAACACATTGACTTATATTATAATAGTACTTTTACAAGCCCCTTTCTTTACAGGCCCTCTTTTCTTTTTACATCATAGTCAAAGTTTTCCATATAGGCCAAGGGAAATCCTACCTCCTTTAGTGTGACTGCAGCTCCCAAAATTGACAAGAGACTTCCATACCTACAAGACTGAGAGATGAAGGATGAGTTTTGGGGAAACTCAGTAAGTAAAATTCCTAGTTCTCTACTGGAAAAGCATCTCATCATCGAAACCTAACAAGTACAACACTTGCAAACAATGTTGATGGTAGATTGATAGCAAACTTGTTGCTATCCTTAACTACATGCAAATGTCTATCGCAACATACTTCAATGCATACTTACCTTTGGCTTATCAATAAATAATTCAACATTTCATATTTATGCATATACCGGCACTCATGCAAATTTATTTACCGTCATCCTAGCTCAACCAGGTCCTCCTAGCTTAATCGAGGCTTCCAGCTTCTTGCTGGGCTTCCTGGCTCGACCAGGGCATCTCGACTCGATCGAGGCTTCTCGGGGCTAGCTTCCTAAGGCTTCCGAGTTCAAAACCCAGGCATCTTGGCTCAACTGAGGCATCCTGGCTCAACCGAGGCATCTTGTTTGATGAACGAGGAATTGCCACCAACGTTGTGTGGCGACGGGCGCCTTTTCCTCTTTAAGTGCATCCATAAATGCATCATACAAGCCAATTCGTATATTATCTCTTAGTCGAGACATGCATAGCCCGAAGGTGTGCTCATTCATTCGTGTGTGTCATGAGTTTCTTATACTTCATTGGCAAACATGTCAGGAATGATCTTTGGTCCGTAACTTGAATCAATCACTTAGCACGATCCCTGCTCCGAACAAGGCTCAAAACGGCACGCCTCAATGCCAAACCAAGACCTTGAGGCTTGGGTACACCTTGTTTTAGTGACGATCCCAAGCTTGACAAACCTCAACTCCAACTCGATGTGAATACACATGTATTGAGAATGACCCTTAGCTCGAAATTTCATTCAATGCCAAGCACAAAGTCTCCACATTCATTCAGACTATAGAAATCAGCATGCTTGGTGCCTAACCAAAATCTTGTGGATTTGGGTGATCGCTGTACTGATCAAGGCATAAGATCGACACACTTCAATGTCGACTTAGGACCTTGTGGCCTCAGGTGATTCCCGCACCAAGCAAGACTTGGATCCAACATCCTATTTATGCCAAAACGAAGGCTTCATGGCTAGGGCAACTTGTCTTGCGATACTCAATCCGAATGAACCTTGGCTTCATTCCGAGCGTGAACAACTCAAGCACATGTTCAAGCACAAACATGAGCAAAACCATACAAAAGATCCAACATCCTACTCATGGCTTGATAGGTGAGCACCTAACTAGACTCAACAATGGAGATTGCCGCCCTAGAGGAGACTTAGGGATCTTACTTACCTTGGCAACTTTGAAGACCAACCTTAAGGGATTGAGGATGCAAGGTCGAGAGAAAGGAAATAGAGGAGGAAAGGAGAAAGTGAATGGCATGGTGAAAATGAGGAGGGATCCTCCTATTTATACTATTCGGTGCCATCGTTACTTATCTAAGCTACCCAATCACATTTCTTGAAGCGGCATGGCTATGGCATCAAGGTGGCAAACCTAGTTTGCAAGGTGGCACGCCTAGGGTCCTAAGAGAACACTTGCCATCTTCTTATTGGACCACTTATTGGCTTGCTCTCCAAGACTCAATTTAGGTTCATGATGTGCCTATGGTCCTAAGGCACACATAAGCTCCTTTGATGTCTAATGTCCTCTCTTGATTGGTTGGCCTTTGCCTTGCTCACCAAGGCTATCTTTTAAGCTCATCATAACCTAAGATTCTAGAGGACACCTAAGAATGAATTAGTAAACTTCTTCTCCAAGGCAAATCTCAAGCCATCATTATCAAGCCAAATTGTCAACTCTAATTTTTCCAAGTGTCCCGCCTAAAGTCTTTTGGTGGCAAGTCTACTTTGCCTCATGATTACACCAAAAGAAATGAGTTGGCATAGCTAAAGGCTTTACTTAGCAATCTAAGCTCCTAGGCGTCATCGATAATGGCCCGCTTTTCGCTCTTCCATTGGTCCACTTATATGTTGCATTCAATGGACATTTTATGAAGTTTGACAATAATTGTACCATAGTTGCCAACTTGGCAATTCTAGAAACCTTGGTCATTAATGAGGGCTCGTGTATCACTTTCTAATTGGTCCACTTGTGTGCCGCATTTTTCTAAAATCTTCAAAGATATTTTGGCCGCCATCATGACTTTTGACTATTCCATGAACAATTCACCCCTTCATTTAATGAAGGATTTCTAGAATTTTCCATACTTTTGTCTTTTTCTTCATTAATGAGGCGATTTAGAGAATTCTATCACCCAAGTTGGTTTTGGGGCTGGAGAAGGGATCATTAGGTACACCTCATAAAATCGAATCATGTACACCTAAGGTTCGGCCATCACACCTCATATTTGCCCAAATCATTCCTTTGGATGGTCGGTCGGCCAATAGGGTTAGTTGTCCTTTGATCGGTTCGAGAT
The DNA here is from genome assembly GCA_014182885.2 of Eucalyptus caleyi. NCBI lineage: Eukaryota > Viridiplantae > Streptophyta > Magnoliopsida > Myrtales > Myrtaceae > Eucalyptus > Eucalyptus caleyi. The sequence goes on from CM024472.2 coordinate 38,081,826, forward strand.
CAATCCTAAGGCTACACATAACCTAGCACTAAGCCAAAGCACTCATGGAACTTAGAATTAGTGACAAAATAGCTGGGTCTATCCTTGGGCTCATTTTGGTCGACAACTGATCCACCGGTAGGGTTCATGGTTAGTGCATTACTGATCCATAGTCGGACATCACCAATTCGAGATTCTGTTTTAATCACTAAGAATTAAATAAGGAATGATGCATTTTTGGTCGAAAGACAGTCACATTTGATCAATTTAGATCGTTCAAGTATTGGTGCATAACCAGGCGGAATCATCTGCGATAAAAAACTACAACCGGTTGAATTGACTTATGACCATCCGCCGATCCAAAATCATCCATTGACCAATTCCCGTGATCAAAAGGTCATCTTATGAGCTAGTGATCCTATCCCATCGGTATAATTGGTAAAAATTCACAACCAGCACCTCGACCAATTCATGACCGGTCGGTTGGTCATGATCAATCCATGAATCCTTGCCAATCAAACTGATCGATCCATGGCCAATGGCCCATGATTGATCCTTTTAGAAATTTACGGCTAATCCTTATGGGGTCAAAATCGAGGATGTTACAAGTTTCCCCTTTTTAATATACACCAGTGAGAGGATCATTCTTTTCTTGTTGTTCACTGATGAAGAGAATAGCCAGGGTCTGATCAATTGACTTCATTACTTCATCTTCCATATCCCCATCATCTATCCTAAATGTCTTCACCAAGCACATTCTCATTAATCAAATTGTCAGGATCCTCCTTATCTTCTTGAGGATCACCATCCTAAATATCCAAATCCTCAGAGGCTTCCTTAGACATCTTTATAGGAAGATCTTACGATCTCCTTTATGAGACTAAGTCTTTCTCCTTTTCAATGGAGGTGAGATAGCTTCTAAAATGGAGTATTCAACATCCCCCTATACATTCCTACCCTTACGATTCCGCCAATCTTCTTTAGTGAATCAGAAGCTCATCTTACACATCATTTTTCCACCATAGTCATCAAACGAAGTGCTTTCAACAAAGTTTGAATGCAATCCTAATATCTAGATCTTGGAAAATCAAGTGCCAAACATTTGAAGTACCAAAACTTGGCATTGATGGACACTTAAGTGCCAAAAGTTAGGAAAGTGACACTTAAGTGCCAAAATCAAAACAAAATCGATCACTTAAGTGTTAATCTAGCCAAAATCTGGTCAAAATGCTTACATGGCGATTTTCTGGCAAAATAAGTGTAAAACAACGTCATTTTGCCCACTAACATCGCTAGAAAGTGCAAAATTAATGTCATGTTAGTGCTGAAGTGGTAAAAATTAATATAAAAATTAATTAAATTTATTTAAAACATTAAAAATTAAAAATAAAACTATTAAAAAAATTAAAAATTTTAAATATAAAAAAAAGGGAGAGAGTTGGCCGAGGGTCGAGCCCTCGTCGCCGCCGCCGGGAAGGGCCGGCAACCCTAACCGATTGGCGGCGAGGGCCGTGACCCTTGCCAGATCTAGGTGAGGGCCACTAACCCTCATCGAATCTAGGCAAGGGCCACGACCTTCCCCCTAGATCATGCTAGGGCTCACAGGCCCTCGCCGCCGGTCGGCCGGGGTCACCGGCCCCTTGGCCAAGGCCTGGAGACCCCAACCGACCCTCTCCCCTCTGTTGTTGGTCCTTCTTAGCGGCAGCAGCGATGAGTGCTCAGTCCTCAACAACCTCCCTTCCCTTTTTTTTTAAATAATTTTTTTAACTTTTGTAATATTTGTATTTTTATTTGTAAATGTTTTAAATAAATTTTGTTTTAAATTTAATTTAATTAATTTTTATATTAATTTTTTAGCACGTCGGCACTCAAATGACGTTTTTGCATTGTCTAGCCACGTTAATGTGCAAAACGATGCCATTTTGCACTTACTTCGCCGGAAAAACGCTACGTCAGCATTTTAGCCGGATTTAAGCCGGATTGGCACTTAAGTGATATATTTTGCTTCGATTTTGGCACTTAAGTGTCACTTTCTTAACTTTTGGTACTTAAGTGTCTCTCTGTGCCAAGTTTTGACACTTAAGGTGTACTTTTGCTTTGGAAAATCCTTATAATAAAGAATCCATAGGGCAATTGACCCTTATTTTTTGTAATAGTTCTATACATATGAAGAATCACCATATGTGCCAAAGAGAAATGACGGTTATCCAAGATAGACCGAATGATTTTTGCCTCATACATAGGCACATCAATTTTTTATGACCCTTTGGGTCTAAGACAATTTATGATGATTTTGTGGAGAGCAATCTATTTGAGTGGAAAATGATGATGAGAGACTTGAGATATCGTATCTCTAGAGAAGTTAGAAGTACCAAAGATAGAATGATATGCAAAATTTGGATCAATTTCGATAAGCACAAAATCAAAATGATTGACTCCTAGAATTTTTGCTAAATGAGATGCATGAAGAAGATAGGCCTTATTAGAAATGATAAACCCGATTATGTCTAGAGAATAGATTGACAGACTTGAGTAAAAGTAGGCTTTCAAGGCAAGGTAGTTTGTGTGACATTCTGAATTTCAAGTCTGCTTTCGATGAGATGAAATGGGCTTTTCATCAACGCACCTATAGCATTTTTCTCTGAGTTAGCCACTCATGAGTTAACTAGTCTATTATATGAAGCTATTAAGGAATATAAATGCAATTGATTTGAGAATTCGACCAGAAACTGATTGCTCGGCCGTACTAATCTGCAAGGGTCATTACGGCACTACTAAAATCGACTAGAGACCAGAGATAGGTCGATTTGACAAAGGTATGTGATTAGTATGTGGGTGATTACACCTAATCACAACATTCTTGTCGAACAACACTAAACTAATTTTTCTGTTATTTCTATACCATGTGTCCATATTTGAAACTTTGAAATTTCCATGACAATCGAGAGTCGCTAATGTATCGAAGATGTACATTGTGGTTTGAAAAAAATCAACCACAAGTCAAATGCGCCAAAAATTCCTAAAAACTACATTGTAGATTAGGACACACTAAAATCACACCAGATTGAAATTAACCGCGAAATTGCACCCGATTTCACAAATCATTTTAGGAACGTCGACTCATCCTCATAAAATTTTTTTCCAAGCCAAAAATTTTAGCGAAAAATCAAAGTATGGTTATTTTGGATCGGGAAATTGGTAGGCCTGTTTTTTATCGCATCTTTGGCCAACAAGTTGGATCAATTGACAGGGAAAAATCATAAGAGGGACGAGGATACATTGGCTGATTTGTTTGGGCTTCAATTGGATTAATTTGAGTAAGAATTGATTAGAATTGAAGCAAATGTTACAAATTCGTAGCCCCTATGGTGCACAACTTTTTAGACCATTTGGCAAGCTTCTTGAGGAAGCCAAGGAGAGGAAAATGGCTGAGAATGAGGGCCAAGGCTGGTGGGGGTAAGAGATGGGAGAATTGGACAAGTGTTGAGCCAAGGGAGCTCTTGGGGTCCCCTCTCTTCAGCTGAAGCTTCTTCTTCCTCTAGCCCCTTGCTTTCTCCATTGTTGAGCCTTTTGGAGAGCTTGAGAACCCGAGAAAACTAAGTAGACTAGCCCCCTTCACCGTCGACCACCACTGAAGCCATCGGACCCTCTTTCCTCCCCTGTTTTCCTTCCTTCCAGTTTCTACTCCAACTGACATTTCTCCAAAGATCTGAGTTAAAAGTGGTCTTCTCATGCGAATGAACTCTCGTGCCACCCGCCATCGTCTTCAGGGCATCCAAACCATACAGGAGCACCCTGCCATTTGCTGGACCAATCCGTCGGCCGTCCCGTCCGCTAGCAAGAAGCCGCCGCTCGCCGGACCGCCTGGAGTCTGCTTGGAGTGAATTATTTCATGTTTTCTTCATTTTTCCTTTCATTCCGACCCTTCCTCCGCCCATCCTAACCACCAACAAGTTCCCCTTAACCCCTAGGTGCCGTCAATTGCAGGCCACCCACTCGCCGAAGCTTCGATCAACCTTTCCTCACCTTTAAGCCACTGGTTCTCTCTCTACAGTTCAACCAAGAACAGAAGCAGAAAACTAGCAAGTCGTGAGGTCTTCGTGGCCCATTTTCAAGCCCTTACCGACCCTGGTTGGTGTCGCCGCTTGGAGGATTGTTGCCCGCCTTGGCGTCGCCATCGCAATGGACTCACCAAAACGCTATACCGATGAGTTTACTCACTAAACCTTGCTTGGAAGGTTAATAATGCTTAAGGGTTGTTTAGATTAGGCTAAGCATGGTTAGGTGGTTAGATTATTTTAGTTAATTGTTAATTAGATTAAAGGATGTGATTAGTTTAGTGGATAATTAATTAAGGTTAATTAGTGTAATCTTGATTAGGCCATTAATTAATTATTTTAAATTAATTAATTAATTATTTCGAATTTATAAATATTATTTTATTAAATTATATTAATATAATATAATATATTATTTATTTAATTTTAGAATATATTTAATTATTTATTATTTTCTAGAAATTATACCGGATAGCCTATGACTGGAATTTCGTGCAGACTGCTATGGTGTGTTTAGATTATGCATTTGATTGATGGATTGTGCAAATTGAGTGATGATTATGAAAATATGATATTTATTTAGAAAATCCCGGTGTCGTGTTTTGACCCCGAAAATAGATTTTAAGTACTATATTTAATAGTGGGGTTTGAAAAGGGAAATGTATTAGTTTTTCTAATTCGAATTGACCATGTACCCACGCACGACTACTTTCTGGATATTTTTAATACGATGAAAATAGGCTAGGATCACTATTTTAATTGAGGTATTTGAGTGCAATGCACGATGTCTTGGGCAAAGATTGAATGGTCGTGTGTTGGTTAGGAGAACCTGTCGCCGAATTAAATCAGATGGACATTGCCCTATATGGGATATCTAGACAATAGGTTCGGGTCGCAATAGATTCTAGACCTATGCTCCTTCAGAAAAGCAATCTATGGGAGACATAACCGTGCTTAATGGGGGAGAGACGATACTTGGCTACGCTAGTAGACGGCCTAACTTCAAATAGGCCGTACCCTAGAGGGGCGAAATTAACAATTGGATCGCATGATTAATTGAGTTAGATGCACTGGATTATGAGACAAAATTGTGTGATATGGTGGAACGTGTCATAACGATTTGATCTTATAATCTAGATCCCTGTGATTGTTTGAGATGAAAGTATTTGTGTTCCAATTGTTTGAGTTGTATTACTGCATATAATTGAGTGATATAAACTATGCTGACATGCAGGAGGGAACTGAGGCAAGGTAAGTCCTCTGTATGGTGTGGCTAAGCCACCCTTAGGTGTATTTTTTTCCTAATAGGGATTTAGGGTGTGAACTTGCTAAGATATTGTCTCACCTCATCGTGAGCTTATCTTTTCAGGTCCATAGTTGGTGGTTGTGGAGGACCAAAGCCCCGGAGTCTATGGAGGTGGAGTCTGAAGGATCGGCATTTGTGTCCGACTAGTATGTCATAGGACAGCTTCTTTTTTAGAGTCGACCTTTTGTAGATTTTTGACCAAACTTGGTTTTTAACTAAACCCTATTATTTATAAAAGTTGGTTTTTGTGAAATGTTGTCATGCTTTCTTATCCCATACTATTTGTTATCAGGGGTTTATTATTTCACTTCTGCATGTGCATTAAAATGAATGGGTCGGTGATGCGACCTGGGAAATCACACATTTGTATCGACCACAGTGGGATGTGCGCACGCTTGAGGTTCGGGGCATGACAATTTGGAAAGTCTGTAGCATAAAAATCAAATGACATAAGTTTGTCAAAATAGTGTTTGATCTTGATATCAAATGATTCGAAAAATTCAAAATCTACTGTCTTATGATTGATGACTCATCTATGCAACCAAGAGCTGAAATGGTCCAAATGTCCTTGAGACCTAAACAATTTCCTAACTCGACTTCCTATAACAATAAAACCGGTAAACTTTCTCTTAAAGTTCGGAAAAAAGCTTCTTATCATTATCACATTTTCTTCCACTGTCTATTTCAGTCACTATCCTACGAGACGATTTTTCTGTTTTCTTTGAAATAAGAGTCTAAACAACTTTTTCTTTCCCTCTCTTTGTAGTAGTACTCACATAACTTAAATCCCCAACATTAATAGGTGGTATAACTCTGATCGGGTTTGCAAACATAAGCTTTAATGCTTCTTCACTCTCAAACCCATTTTTAACCAAGAAATCAGAGACTACCTTTTCACTGTTACCTATACTTTGAAGTGAAGCAATAGCAATTCTTAACTTCAATAACTAAGGGGATGATGCATTCTCCGAAGTAGAGGGTGTTTTGCTTATCATACCTTCGATACTTTCAAATGAGTCGGATAGTTCAAAATGATCGATGCTTTTGCTTGCTTGCCCTAGATGCCATTCCTTTAATGCAGTTGGATCTTCGAGAAGCTATCGGATTTTTCTCATGACCATGTGGTTGATTAATGTTTAAATCATCCATATGAAATTTGAAATTGCAATTTACCTAATCTGTGAAGTTAACACGATACTATGTAGACACCGCCTTATTGGACTCTTGTTTAAGAAAGGATATCGGTCCCCACTCTCGGCGTTTAGTATAAAATTTGGTTCGCAAGGTGTCCAATTTTTTTGTGCATGCCTCTCTTTCTTTTTGCTTGTTCCATGCCCATAACAGTCCTCAAATCATTAAGGATAATCCAACACCACGAGGTATTCATCAGTGGGTTTTAACTTGATGTTCTTTAAGCTTACCCATCACCAGGTGGCAACAAAAACATCATCTTGCTTTTTTTGGTCGGTAAAACATCATTCTTGATGACTTCTATATATATATATAAAGTAAACCTTGAGTTTAGATTCTGAGGAGATCTTCAAGGACATGTAAATTATTTGATTTCAAAATTGTGCATCAACAATGCTCCACTACAAGAATAAAAACGGAAGATTTATACTTTTCACCCCTCCACTTTTTCCGATTCTCCAATTAAGTCCATGTACTTTCAATTTGTTTGATTTTTTTTGGTCTAAAAACAAAGACTTTCATTCAAGTACGACCAAAATTACAACCCATAGAAAAGGGCATCAATACATAGCAAATCCATTAACATTTGGGGAGGTGAGGAAGCCCAATTTGGAGAAAGGGTGCCATGGCCATGGGCCTTAGCAGCCCTATCCACTGTGGCATTTGCTTCTCTTCTGCAGTGCTGGAGTCGCGGATGGGAAAAGCCGAGAATCAAAGCTACAGCATCGACAACCAGTGCTCGACAGTCCCACGACGGAAGGCTTCAATCATTGAAGATCTCCACAAGCGTTAAACAATCAGACTCAATAATGAGGTGAGCATCATCCTGTCCTCGATCTAGCAAATAAGTAAGAGCGGAAATTAGGGCTTGAATCTCACTTTGCAGCAGTTAAGACGCTCGAACCGTACTGGTGTATCTGGCGATTAAAGTACTGTATGATCCCTACAAACACACGCAATGGCACCCGTTTGATTCGCCATGGGAAAAGCCCCATCGATGTTGACCTTGATACTGCCTCAATCAGGAGAAATCCAAGCTCGATTAGGGTTTAGAAGATCTTGTTCTGCATCTGTCGGTTGCCGCATCGTGCTGTTGTTCAACTTTACATTTGTGAGCGCCAAATCCACCAGCTGTTCGGGATTGGTACGTTGGTGTCAAAAAGTGAAGTGATTCCGCGCCTTCCATATCTACCAAAGGATGGACGCTATGATCTCCATTGTAGGTAAGTCTAACTGATTTTCAATTATATCTTCCAGCCACGCATCCATTCTGTGCCTTCTGAAGGCTGAGTTATAAATTTGCACACTTGAATGAGACCAGATGTTTTGTGTCCATGGGCAAAATAAGAAAATATGTTTAGTTGTTTCTGGTGTGTGATGAACATAACTAACATGCTGGGTCTTGAATGACGTTTTGCCGTAATAGGTTGTCCTTAGTAAATAGAGCGTTCTAACATAACGACCATAAGAAAACTTGAATCTTTGGGGCTGTCTTTAGTTTCCAAATTTGTCGCCAGAGATGGGTCGAAGGTTGATATGAGGATGAGGCTTGATTTTTGTTCTTTCTGTGGTATGAATTTCTGAGATTATGGTAGGCACTTTTAATTGAGTATATACCTGTTTGTGTGCTTGTCCAAATAATTTGATCCATGGTAGAAACAGGGCTTAACGGAATGGATATAATCTCCTCCACTATTTGGTAGTCGAAACTGTTTCTTAGAAGAGGAATATTCCAGACGTTAGCATCTAGAATTATAAATCCAGCAACCTGTTCTGGCTCTCCTCTAGGTGCTGGGCCGCCAATAATGCCCCTAGCGAGCCATTTATCATCACAAATGTTAATCTTCTGCCCATCACCAATAGACCACTGTAACTTGTCTAGGACAACATCTCTACCTATAATTAAACTCTGCCATCCCTAAGAAAAATTATTGCCTTTTCCTGCATGCCAAAAACTACCAGAATGAAAATAAAGATCCTTAAAAACTCTACACCATAAAGATAGGGCTTTGTTAAAAGTTAGAAGATCTCGAAAACCAAGCCCCCCTTCGAGCTTCCGTTCTTTGAGGAGATCCCATGCCCTCCAATGAATGCCTGATCTAGTACTATTGTTTTGCCACCAGAATTTTGCTATTCTATGTTCAATAAACTGACATATAGAAACAAGAAATTTGAATATGGACATGGCGTATTGCAGGAGTGCCTACACTACAGCTTTTAATAGGATTTCCTTACCTCCTTTAAATATAATATGCTCTTTCCATCCTTCAAGCTTTGCATTTACCTGACCCAGAATCCAAGCAAACATGTCTTTTTAGGAAATCCCCCAGTCAAATGCGATGCCCAAGTATTTCCCTACCCTTTCAAGCACAGGAACTCTTAATTCTGTAGCCAAATTCTGTTTTAAAATAAAGGGGCAATCTCGACTACAGAAGAGTCCTGATTTGTTTCTATTCACTGCCTAACCCGTTGCAACACAATACTAGTTTAAAGCATTTGCTAGTTGCTGGCACTCTAGGGTTTGTCCATCCAAGAAAAATATTGCATCATCTGCAAAAATAGATGGGAAAGTGTAGGGCACCACCTATTGAGTTTAATTCCTCAGAGGGTCCGGGAGTCAACAACTTGCTAGATAAGAGTAGATAAGACATTAGCTAATAGGATGAACAGATATGGAAAAAGAGGATCTCCCTGTCTTAACGCCCTTGTTGGATGAAAGTATGGCAACGGTTCACCATTTAATTTAACACTGAAAGTTGCCGTGGTAACGCATTGCATCACCCACCTTACCCATTGATCATGAAAGCCCAGTTTTTTAAGATAGGCCTCTAGAAAATCCCACCTTACCCGATCATAGGCTTTATGCATATCTAATTTTAAAACTGCCTGAATTTTTTTTTCTTTTCTTGACTTTAAGCTAATGAAGGACCTCCTGCACAACCAAAATATTATCTTGTATTTGTCTACCTATGACAAAAGCACTCTGTTATGTTGAAATCAATTCAGTTAGCCACGTCTTTAGTCGGTTTGCCAGCACTTTTAAAATGATCTTATATATAAAATTGTAGAGACTAATGGGTCAATATTGTTCTAACCTTTTTGGGTGCAGAACCTTTGGGATAAGAGTGATGTAAGTTCTATTAAAACCAGGGGGCATCACTCCTAATCTGAAAAAATCTTGCGATGATGTAAGGATATCATCTTCGATTATATCCCAATGGTTCTAATAGAATAGTCCATTGAATCCATCAGGTCCCAGGGCTTTAGTAGCCCCTAATTAGAAAGCTGCTTGCTTGACTTCCTCCCTAGAAACTGTTACTGTTAAACTTGTGTTCATGTCTGCTATGACCACTTGAGAGCATTATGTGAGAATAGGGCCAAAATCTCGGTAGCCAATCGAGCAAAATAGATTTTGAAAGTATGTCTGCATCATATTCTTGAGTTGATTAGGGTCGCATGTCTAGCCAATTTGTTCATCCTTTAACATGCTGATTCGGTTGCGTTGTCTGCGTTGAATTGTTGTTGCATGGAAGAACTTAGTGTTCTTATCCCCCCACCTCAACCATTGGATCCTCGATCTCATAGCCCAATATTGTTCCTCATGTTGCCATATGTTTTGAACTTCATCTTTCAGGCAAGCTACAAGTTCCTTATTGTAGTTATGGCTGGTTTGATTAATTTGAAGCTGTATTTGCTGTTGTAACAGGTGAAGTTGTTGTTATCCACTATAGAAATGTGACTTGCTCCACCTGCTAAGTGCCAAAGAAGTCTGATGAAGCTTGCAGGATAGAGTGGAAGCTGATGTCAATGGAGAAAACCAAGCATCTCTGATTACTGATCGACAGGCCTTGTCGTTAAGCCAGAAGGCTTCAAAAGTGAAAGTTTTCCTCCATCTTGAGAGGTTGGGTTCGGTTGTGAGAAGAAGAGGGCTGTGATCTAATCCTAAAGCTGGAAAAGCGAAGGTTTCGGCTTCCGGGTACGTTAATCTCCAATCCATTGTGCATAGCGCCTTGTCAAGTCTTTCCTTAACCACTTCGTTGCCATCTCTGTTGTTCGCCCATGTATAAGTACAACCCTTGCTTTATATATCCAAAAGCATACAATCATTTAAAAATTCTCTAAAAGAACATAACCTGTACGGCTCTGCTATCTTTTTGCCCGCCTTTTCCCAATGATATAGTATCTCATTATAATCACCGATACACACCCAAGGTAGTGTATTTGAGGTTCTAAGTTGTCTTAAGTCTGCCCATAGTTGCTATCTTTGTTGATATATCGTTGGCACATGAAGACAGGTAAGTCTCAGTGTAATATCCCTCTGATTAGCAGTGCACATCATGTCAATGAAGTTTATAGTGTAATGTTCCACTGTTAAAGACACTTGATCAGTCCAATAAACCACCATTCCTCTAGCCAAACCCAAAGGACTCACCACAAAACAGCTAGAAAACTTCAGCTTCCTCTTAAGATTCTAGATCACCATGTCTTCATTTTTTGTTTCCATCAAAAAAACAACATCGGGCCTTTCACAGGCCACTAAGGCCTTTAAAGCTTGAATTGTCAAGGGGTTGCCCAACCCCTGACAATTCCAACCGATAATCTTCATTTGTCTTTTGGTGGCTATTTTGGGCAAGCCACCATGGCCCATCTGTCTACCCCTTCAGCTGCAAGTATAGGGGTATCCATAAGGAGTGATTCATCAAGTTGTTCATTGACATAAGAGCATGTCTCATAAGGATTATATTGCATGACTTTCTTGAGGGGACTCGCCTTGGTAATCATTTGTGGACTTTCTAGCTTCTTGCTGCTTGATGATCCCTCAGGTGAATTACTAATTAAAGTTAATTGATTCGTCACTGGTACTTTTAGTGTAGGTTATGCCATTGAAGAATGTTGTAGGGTAGGTTTAGGAGTGCAATAAAGGTGCTATTTTGTGCTAGTCTCCATAGCTATTTGTTGATATGTGGTGCTCTAAGGCGCTGCAGGAAGTAAGAGAGGTGACTACTGTGGAGTTTCTAGTATGAGTTCTTCGACTTCGTCTTGATCTGGTTGCTGCTCATAAAATGCTGTCCAAAATGGGCTACCTTCTCTAACCTCTGCCCTCAGCCACTGACCATAGGATAGTTTGTCTTTTCCCTTCATTTTAGCGTCGTCAAATGGAATATGTTGATAGTATGTTGCATAATGGCCCAAGATGCCACATGAATAACAATAGTGAGATAGACGCTCATATCTAAAGTCAATCTAGATTTTCTTTCCCTCCAATCTGATTAGTTTGCCAAATTTCAGCGGTTCTTTTAGATTAAGTTCCACTCGTGCCCTACCTGATTTAAAAGTTGAACCTCTTTGTTCTCAATTTTCACCTCCTGTACCTTGCCAAGATGTCTAATAGCTTTGGTGATCATACTCTCTGTGCATCTTTCCAGAGGAAGCTCGAGAACTTGTACCCATAACGCACAGGTCGTGAAGTCGTAGCGATGGAGAGGTGTATTTGGCACCCAAGGTTTCATAATCATCAGATGGTTTCCAAACAACCAATGGCCATTATCTAATATTCTTTGCCTTTCCCCTTCTGAATTGAACTTAAATACATAAAGACCCTCTTTGCATTGAGAAAATTGTACGTGATCATTGCGCCAGACACGCTTTAAAGTATTATGAAAAGCTTGAAAATTGATAGATGGGTTGGACAGAATTTTACCCACTAAGATTGATTTGCATTCTTGCAGCTTCTCCGGTGGTACTTCTTCATCCCAAACTTCCACTTCTTGTTCAAACCAGAGCTGTCCAAGTCTGTTGCATAGTGCGACAAGGCGGGCATCTTCCTGTTGTTGAGTTTGTTCCATAATTAAAAATTGCCGTTAGATAGCAGTTGATTCCACATGCAAAGCTCCGAAGAGGGAGGCGCTGAAGAGAGCTCAGTCGCTAGGGCCACCCAAAAAACACCGGGGGAGAAAATTGGAGCTCGATAAGTATAATTCGTGAATATGGGTGACAAAAGTAACAAGTGAGAAGGGATTGTGGATGGAAGAGAGGGAGGCGGCTACTTCAAGGGTGAGATGGAGGTCTCAGCTAGGTACAGACCAGACCAAGTTTGGAATGAAATTATGGGTAATGAGATGAAGAGAAGGAGACAGAGGGGATTAGGAAGGGAAACGGGGTTTAGAGGAAACAGAAACTACCCAAAGGCAGATAAGAGCTCTACATTTTCAAGAGAGATGGACATTGAGATTAATTTGTCTGATTAAGTCAATTAGGTTTTACCAAAATTCGAGATAGGCTTTTGGTATGATGCCATAAACCCTCGTCCTTTTTTTATTTGTTAGCTAGCCCCTGAACACATAACACCTCCAAAATAGAAGTAACTTCTCCAAGCATACAGCATAGATGAGCACTTATTCAATATCCATAGTATGTCTTAATGTTTGGAGGTTGTACAGTGTCATGAGATGATCAATGGGAGCAACGTTTCCCACTAGGTTCATGAGAGGCAATATACTATTACCATTTGTGTATCCAAGCTGATGTGAGAAATCAAATCCCCAAGAACAGCAAGTTTCAACAATCAAACAAATTGATTAAGGTACTCATCCACGGTGTTGTATTTAACATCAAGGTAGAGCTCCAAAGCTTCCACTCCATATGACAGCTCAATCTAAAAGTTAGTCTAGTCTCCTTTCATGAAAACAAAATGGGATATGGCCCACACCAAATCGTCTGGAGATTTCACATCTGCAATAAGAGTGGACAAGTAGACCAATTGTTGTCAAAAGGTTTAAATCTCATAGAGAATAGAGACAATTTATACGTGCTCAAATCTAATAGTAACTCATTTGTGACCTCGAATTTTCTTCATAACTTTCTCCTCTGGAACATAAACCCTTTCCAGGGTCTTGCCGGTCTTTCTCTCCCACAAAGACATAAGATCATTCATCGAGTAGGTGTTGCCAGGAGGTCTAATGTACATAATTTTGTTCAAGGTCCTAGGATCATCCACGGCTTTGATGGTATAGGTGCCGATATCATCCTCCTTGTTAAACACCACTGTACATTGACAGCAGAATTTTAGAATTTTGCTTATAAAAATATCACAAAAAATTCATCATGGACGAATGCATTCATATGTTCTTTTCTCAACTAGATACATATGGTAACCTTCTTAATATGTTGACCAGGTAGTATTGTGCCAAGATAATCAACATCACTTTCATATCATTTTTAGTCTCCGGAAGTCAAGAATAATGGATGTAAAAGGCCCGACATCTCCCGCTAAGGGAGTTGCCTAGAATCCTCAAGCTTCAGGAATTGTCCTCACTTTGATTACTCCCGTAATTAAATCGTAAAAGTTGTACAAAAAAATCCTAACGAATCAGAATAGGTATTTCGATGCTTCTTACCTTTCGCATTACCATCCCCTAAGATGACAATTCTCTCTCTAGAGGTAGCTTTAGCCCTGGGCTGCACCAATGTTGAATGGTGCCAACCTACAAGAAAGTTACAACACACATAGGTATACGGGATTCCCTCTTCCTCAAGAAGGCAGTGGATGTCGATATAGTAAGCAGCATAAAAAGTTCTTCCTGGCTCCACAGAATAGGCATGATCCACATCACTTCCAAACACTGAAGTTAAGAATCTATAGAAAGAAAAATAATACAGTTAGAAGAACATTTCCATTGGAAAGCAATGAAAATTTGGAGCACATTCCCCTTATCCAACAAAATTATATGAATTATGGCAAAATAAAACAAAACAAACTTGCACGTGACTGAATTTCACGTTTTTTTTTTTTTTTTTTTTGTCAATATGTTACTATAACAGAGAAAAACTTATCATAAGTGAAACAATAAATTTAGCAAATAAGCAAATTCTACCATAAGTGCTATTAGAAAAGTAGAAGAAATGGAAAGTGAAGATTTTAATGTTAGGCGGCAGCCAGATAACTCTATCAAGTATAAAATATGCAAACATGCTGCTTGCTTGAATGGACACTTTCACAGTGATAAAATATCAGGCAAGTCCATTGCCTTTTCGGAGCATGCTGAGTTCCACTCATTGTTGGCTGTCAACCACCCACAGCAACAATGATTACTACTAAGTACTATCCCAGTAAGTGTGGTTGGGTAACATACATGCAACAATAATACTCCTGAAAAGGACCATTTCAAGGTTAAATTAGTTCATGTTCCTTGCGAATTCATGATTGAAGCGCTAGGACACAAGTCCATAGTCCATATAGAATGATTGATGTTGGAGAAAACTCCTTTACTGTTTTGAAGTTGACAAAACATTTCCAAAAGTCTAGTTTGAAGACATCCAAACTCAAGTGTCAAATTTTGAAGACTGTCAGACTTTAAATTCAAAGTCTACCCTCACTAACAGTTTCCAAACTAAAGAATGAAGACTTATCCAGATGCAAAATTATCTTTAAAGATTCGATTTGTATGGTTTATGGATGACCTTATGGTTGGATTTAGCATCTACTTGAATAACTATTCTTATTGGAATCAATTCCGTTAATCAAATCTTTTGGAAGGCAAGCAAACTTGGAAGGTTCTACTTATGAAAACCAAGATCCTAATTGTATGGATGAACATGATTGATGGGCTTCATCACAAATCATCTAATGACTAGAGATCTCATTGATTGATTCTATCCAACAAGTAGAATGGAAAAATTCATTTGGAAAGTGCCAACGGTCGTAAAGAGATGAAGGAGTATTTAAGGCGAACTCTCTAGTTGCTCGAAAGTGTGCGTGAAAGAGAAATTTCAAAGTCTGAAGATTCCTAGTGATTCCTAGTGATTCCTAGTTCTTTGCTATTTCATTCACCCAGCTCAAAGTTGTATACAAAATAGAGAAATCCTTAGTGAGACTTTGTGAGAGAACAGTAGAGGCTCTTCACTAAGAAGTCGAGACTACAAGACTATAAAATCTCTTTTGAATCTTAGTGAAATCCAGCCAATAGGCTGTCAGCATGGGAGAGTAGACGGAGGCTTGATCTAAGCCAAACCACTATAAACTTTATGTTCTTATTCTCTTTCCTGAACTATTTTACTTTGATTCATAGTCTTAATTAACTGCTTAAGTGTAAACTCCTTAATTTCATTTGAAGTTTTATCTAACAGTTTAAAGCTAAATCCATTCATAGTCTATTGCCTTCTAAAAACAAAATTACTTCTGCCAAATCTTACGAAAAAAAATTTCACACCTATTTACCCCCCTCTATGTGTTGTTACTAGCCGTTTTAATTGGTATCAGAGCTTGTGTGCTTATTTATTAAACTGTTTTTACTTCTTAAGCTAAAGATCTATGACTAGTATTTTAGCTCTAAGTTTGGTTGAAGGTCAAAGCAACACCAAACCTCCTTATTTTGATGTGAATGAATACAATGTGCGTAAGAACAAGATGAAAGTATTCCTAAAATCGAAAGATCTCTTGGAATGGGATGTGGTAAATAAAGGGATAATTCCCAAAGTTACATCAACCTCAGAAAGAGGAAAGGAAGTTGCAGATGCTAGTGAATTGACACAAGCAGAAATAACCAAAAGACAAATTGTTAATGCTAAAGCCATGTACTCCTTATATTGTGTCTTATCCCCTACAGAGTATAACCGAATTTCTTCTTGTGAAACAACAAAAGAAGTGTGGGACAGGTTGCATGTTACTTATGAAGGAATTGATCGAGTAAAAGAAACAAAAATCAATATTCTACTTAGACAATATGAAGCCTTTAAGATGAAGCTTGGAGAATCCATCACTGATATGTTCAGTCACTTCACAGAGATTATAAATGGCCTAACATATCAAGGACAGCCAATCTCAAGGACCAATGAAGGTCAATAAATTGTTGCATGGACTCTCCAAAGACTAGAATCACGTGAAGACATCAATTAGAGAAACCTAGAGGACCATGCCTCTTTCAGTAGATGAACTAGTTGGCACACTTCAGTCATATGAAGTGGAGCAAGATCAATGAAAAGAAGATCCTAAAGGTAAGAAGTCAATTGCTTTAAAATCTAATGATGATTTCGATAATACAGATTTAGAAGATGACATGGACGATGAAGAACTGGCACTTATGATTAAGAAGTTCAACAAGTTGAATAGAAAGGGAAGAAGATTCAACTGGAAGAAATAGAGCATGCAAAATTTCCAAAAGAGATCAACTGAAGAAAATGAAACCAGCAAAGAAGTAATATGTTTCAAATGCAAGAAAAAAGGGCACATCAGACCCAATTGCCCTTTGTTGAAGAAAAAGAAAGGAAGAACTGAGAAATACAAAAAGCTCTCAAAAGCAGAAACATGGAGTGATATTGAATGCGAGGAAAGTGATGAAGAATATGTCAACATATGTCTAATGGCCAATTCCGAATTGACTAAGACTCTAAAACAGATTCTGATTCAGACTCAGACAAAGAAGTTGAGGTTAGCAATTTAAAAATCCTTTTTAAAGTCTCGAAGTATATAGATGAACTCTGTCTTAGTCTCAAAACATCTCTTAAAAGGATTTCCGAGCTAAAGATGGAGAATTCCAAGTTGAGACAACAAGAAACTTTTTGGAAAGAAAAGTTTGAAAATTTGGATAAAAGTTTTGTTGATTTGAAAGAAAATGCAGATTCTCTTTCGAAGGAAAATGTCTTTTTGAAAAAAGATATTTCAAAATATCACAAAAAGATTTTCAAAAGGATCTAAGAAACTGGAGAAAATTTTTTTGTACAAAGACTTTATTTTAACAAATCTAGTTTGGGTATGACTCCAGAAACTATTCCTTTAATTGATTTTCCCAAAGTTTAAGAAAGAATCAAACAAAGACCTACAATGGTATTTTACAAAAATCATTTTCAAAGAGTTTTTGTAAAACCTATTGGCCAAAGTGCTCTCAAATGTTCAAAGTGTAACAGTTTAGAACATTTTGAGAATGAATGTCCCAAGGTTTGGAGACCTATTAAAAGGATTGGGCAAAGACTATTTTTAATACTAACTCTCCTAGACCCAAGAAAATATATGTACCAAAGAAAACTTAAGTTCTTGTTATGATCACAGGTCACTATTATGAAGAAAATCAAATGGTATTTGGATAGTGGTTGTTTGAGACACATGATTGGAGATTCGGGTTGCTTTATAAAGCTTGTTCAAATAAATAGTGGAAAAGTTTCTTTTAGTGGAAATAACAAAGGAAGAATTGTTGGAGTTGGAACCGTGAAGATTGGAAGCCTCACTATCAATAATGTCTCCTTGGTGGAAGGTCTGAATTACAATTTACTCAGGATAAGTCAACTTTGCGATATTGGATTTAAAATTAAATTCCAAGAAGGCATTTGTTCGGGAACAAGTAAAGACTTCTCTCAATCTTTCATTGGACAAAGGCATGGAATATTTATCTTCTGGATATAAAACCAGAAAGTTCTTAGTGTCTTATATCCATTCAAGATGAAGCAAATCTTTGGCATTGAAAGCTTGGTCATGTTAACATGAAGCATATTGCCAAGATTTCTTCCAAGAAGCTTGTTGTGGTCTTCCCAACATGATTTATCAAAAGTCTGAATTATGCACGCCATGTGTTTTGGGAAAACATGTTAGAAGTTCTTTTAAACCGATAAATCAAGTTTCATACTAATCAAGTTTTGTAGCTTATGCATATGGACCTCTTTGGACCAACCAAAACTTAAAGTATTGGTGGAAAGAGATACTATGTCTAGTAATCATGGATGATTACTCTCGCTTTACTTGGGTTTACTTTTTGGAAAATAAGTTTGAAGCATTCTCTCACTTTTCAAAGTTTGCCAAGAAGATTCAAAATGAAAAAAGGATATGCTATTTCAAGCATATGAACAGACCATGGAGGTGAGTTTGAAAATCAAGACTTTGCAAAGTTCTGTGATGAATCTAGTTTCTAGCATGTTTTCTCTTCTTCATACACTCCAGAACAAAATGAGGTTGTGGAAAAAAGAATAGATCCTTGTAGGAGATGGCAAGAACCCTCTTAATTGAGAGCAAAATTTCATCTCGATTTTGGGCTGAACCAGTTTCTACAGCTTGCTACATCATCAACAGAGTGTTCTTGAGGCCTATTCTAGAGAAAACTCCTTATGAAGTGTATAAAGGGAAGAAACCAAATGTTTCTTACTTTCATGTGTTTGGTTGTAAGTGTTATGTTTTGAAAAATGCAAATGATCGAATTGGGAAGTTTGAAGAAAGATCAGACGAAGGAATTTTCCTTGGCTACTCAACCTCAAGCAAAGCATACAGAGTATTCAACAAGAAACTCAGTCTATGGAAGAATCTATGAACGTGAAGTTTCAAGACTCTATGTAGAATCAACTAGATCAAACTCAACTTGAAGAATCTGAACTTGCTTATAAACTTTACAAAGTCTACTTCCCCCAAAAGTGGTTCAGACTTCTGAAGATCAACAACAATCAGAACTAGAGGATTCAACTGAAGTAGAGGATCAGTAGACTCTCAAACCAACCAACAACTAGAAGCATAAGTCAAGTCATCCCAAGGAACTCATCATTGGCAACATTGATGAA
Source organism: Eucalyptus caleyi (assembly GCA_014182885.2). Lineage (NCBI taxonomy): Eukaryota > Viridiplantae > Streptophyta > Magnoliopsida > Myrtales > Myrtaceae > Eucalyptus > Eucalyptus caleyi. The sequence continues at coordinate 38,100,894 of CM024472.2, forward strand.
GGAGTTCGTACCAAATCCAAAAGGTGAGAAGATCTAGTGCTTTAGCACTTGTTTCTGAAATTGAACCCAAAAGTGTAGAAGAAGCCTTGATTGATGAAAGCTGAATTGAAGCTATGCAAGAAGAATTTAGATAGTTCAGCATCAAGGATGTTTGGAAGCTAATTTATAAACCTAAAAGTAAGTCTATTATTAGAACTAAATGGTTTTTAGGAACAAGGTGGACAAGAAAGGAAAAGTGGTTAGGAACAAAGCAAGATTGTGGCCAAAAGATATACGCAAGAAAAATGGATAGACTATGACGAGACCTATACACCAATAGCGAGGTTAGAAGCAATTAGATTATTACTTGCTTTTGCTTACTATAAAAATTTCAGGTTATTCCAAATGGATATAAAAAGTGCATTCCTAAATGGATTTATCCAAGAAGAAGTCTATGTGGAACAACCACCTGGATTTGAAGATCCAAGAAAGCTAGACTCAGTCTACAGACTGAAAAAATGCCTTGTATGGACTAAAGCAAGCACCTCGAGCCTGGTATGAAAGGTTAAGTAAATTCTTTACCCAAAATAGTTTTGCTAAAAGAAAAGTAGATATTACTTTGTTCATAAAAAGATAGGGTAATGATTTTATACTAGTTCAAATTTATATTGATGATATTATTTTTGGATCTCCTAATGAAAATCTATGTAAGAAATTCTCTAGATATATGCAGAATGAATTCGAGATGAGCATGATAGGTAAGTTAACCTTTTTTTGGGATTGCAAGTTAAACAATCAAAGAAATGTGTTTTTATTCACTAAGAGAAGTATGCAAAAGATCTAATCAAGAAATTTAGATTGGAGAATTGCAAAAAGACGAAGACACCAATGTCAAGTTCTTCAAAGCTGGACAAAGATGAAGGAGGAAAGAATGTTAGACTAGAAGCTTTACAGGAGCATAATTGGTTCGCTTCTTTACCTTACTGCATCTAGACCCGACATTTTGTTTAGTGTTTGCATCTGTGCTAGATTCCAATTAGATCCCAAAGAATCACATTTAAGTGCTGCAAAACGCATCATCAAATATGTTGCTACTACTCAAAAGCTAGGTTTGTGGTATCCCAAAGAAGGAGACTTTACTCTCCTTGGATATTTAGACGCAGATTTAGCATGTTGTAAAGTTGATAAAAAAAAGTACTTATGGTGTTTGTCAATTGTTGGGAAATAAGCTGGTGTCTTGGTTCTCAAGGAAGTAGAGAACTGTAGCTCTTTCAATAGCTGAAGTAGAGTATGTGGCTCTTGGAAGCTATTGTTCTCAAATTTTGTGGATAAGACAACAACTAAGAGAATTTGGAATTGAAGAATCGTGCACCGAGATCAAATGCGACAACACCAGTGCCATCAATCTTACGAAGAATCCAATTCTTCATTCAAGGCAAAACACATAGAGATTCGACATCATTTCATAAGAGATCATGTTCAAAGTTGGATGAAATTTGATTCGGAATTTCATTGACTCAAAAATCGAAGAATCGGCTAGCAGACATATTCACAAAGCCACTGGAGAAAAGTCTATTTGAGTATATTCGCACTAGACTGAATATCATATCTTTACTAGTTAAAGTCTAAAGGTGGTTAGACTCAGAATATCCTAAAAATTTAAATCTGTAAGTTAATTTCTCTTCAATGCAGAAAATTTAGTTTTAGCATAAAATTCTGAAAAGGTACATTGATTTTTGAATTGTTACTTGCCTATTTTATTTTTAGAAATTATTTTTTCAAATTTTTGAATTTTTGGCAGTTTTTATTTTCAAAAAAGGCAGTTTATTTTTTCCTTTGTGACGGTTAGTATACCTCGTTTCACTTACTTTATATACCGTCGAAGTCTTTCTTCTCCATTTACATTTTCACAAACCCTAGAATACAGAATTCCTACTCTCTCACTTTTTCTCTCAAGTTTACAAAGTTTTCACATTTTTCAACCGAACGAGTTAGAGAAATCCTCCTCAACTTTGAAGATGTCTTTCCAGAGGAAATCGTCTCGAATTGTAAACAGGGGACCACAGAATATGCCAGAGGGTCCTACTCACTTTGACTTAATTGAGGAAGAAGATTCTCCTCAATAACAACAACAACAACAACATTCTCAATAGCTTCATTCTCCACAGCGTAATCCCCCACATCAGCATGTAGAAGAGGAAATCGTAGAAGATGCCGAACCTGTAAGATCATTAAAACACCATTTTCTGCTTAAACTTTACAATTAGTTGAAACAGGGTGGTTCTGCTATGACCTTTATTGATGAATTTCTGCAAGAAAGAGGTTACAAAAATGAAACTCAATTCTTGCAATCAATGGAAAGGTTAGGCATTGCACCTGAAGGTTTAGTAGATAGGACATTTGCTAACTTTCCAGGTGATCCGGGTTTTGGTATTTTTAATCAGCTAGAGGTGAAGGATGATGATGAGAGAATGTATGTGAATTTTCAACCTAGGATGGGCGTTGCTGCTACTGTGCGTGGTGAGGGAATGGATGTGTTTTCGTTCTAAGGACCATAGAAAGACTTATTCAAAGTTGCTAAAGAGAGGGGTGATGAACCCTCAAACTGTGGATTTTGATTTCTTAGATTCTTTGAAGGTGAACCTAAGGGAGAAGTTTGCTCTTCTTCATCTTGAAAAATTTTGCTCAGAGACTTCTTATTCGCCTACCCCAAATTAACTACTTACTTCTATTCGAATCTATCTTTTCTAGACGTGAATAGATTTCATTTTACGGTAAGGGAGAAAGACTTTGTGGTGGGTGTGGACACATTGGAAGATGTCATTGGTGTGGAAAGAGGGAGTTTCCAACCAATAAATGTGTTTGTTGATCATGCAACAATGTGTCTTGTTCGGGATAGAATTGCTGAAGGCGGAATTTCCTATTCCAGAATGACTACCTTCAATATTTTGCTGCACAAGGTTGTAATCAACTAAATCAAACCCAAGTCAACCTCCAAAACAGATGTATCTCGTTTTGAAGGCAAAGCTGATGTTTGCCATCAACAATGAGATGAAATTCTTGCTTACCCCACACAATCCTAATGCACATGTATAGGATTGTTGTGAAGGATAAGGGACAACTTCCTTACTCCATGCTGGTTACCAAATTGTTTCGACACTTTCATATTCAGTTTCCAGCATCTCTTTGTGTAGAACCATTGCTCCTATGGTGATAGGATTAAAGATGGTTTCAAAGATGAGACTGAAAGAGCTAAATAAAGCCTTGGAATGCTTAAAGGAGAAGTCCCCAACCAAAACACAACAAGACTCTGCCGCAAAAAAAAGGAAAGGCAAGGAGCCTATGAATGCACCTATCAAGAAGAAAAGAGCCATTATCCTACAGGATGAAGAAGAAGATGAGGATGATCTCACTCTCTCCGCTTTTGCCTTAAGAAATTTACGGAATTTTGTCAGTTTTGAGTAACCAAAGGATAGAGAGAATAGAGAAAGAGAAGAGACAGAGCAGAGAGGTGAAGAAAGATAAGAGATAAGAGAAGGAAGTGAAGAAAGAAGAGTAGAGGAAAGAGAAAGAGAATAAGCAGAAAAAGGAGCAAGAGAGTGAGAAAGAGAAGTAGAAGAGGAAGAGGGTCACGATGACTCTTTTGAGCCAACATTTGCAGTATCCTTGTTAGATGACTTAGAGAAGACTCGAAGTGGAACTGCAAGAGATGCAAGAGAAAAAGAACATCACTTAGGAGCTGAGAAAGAACAAGAAGAAGACTTTTCTTCTCCACTTGTAACCACAAAGACAAGGGGAGCTGCTGAAAACTTAGGTACTTCTTCTTCACATGTTTTTACGAGTGATGATATTAGCAGATCTCCACCAAATCCAGAGGATGTCTATGCCTCTCAATATCCTAAAGCTGATGTTGAGGCATCCTCTCCAACTCTTGGAAGTAGAGGAGCTAATGTCCCCTCATCTTTCAACACTCCACAAACTAAACATGCTGAAGCTAGTACACAATAGACACTACAACAAACTTTCAAAGGCTGCTAGAGCTCCTTGTGGAGATAAAAGCACAACAATATGGAATGGAGTGTGAAATTCAGAACCTCCAATCTGCATTAAAAGCTTATGTAGTCTATTTTCACGATCAGTACAAGACCTTAAGCTTCAAATTCAAAGGATTGCCAAGACTAAAGATGTTGAGAAGATGTAGGAATCACTGCGAAAGTTGGAGGACACAGTTCAGTCGATTGGGGATTTCCAGCTCGTTTGCATCCCCAAACAGCCTTGATTTTATTCAACTCTTTTTTAATCCTTCTCCACTTTTTGCTGTTGACAAAAAGGGGGAGAATTTGTGCAGATTTATTCTTTTGACTTTTGGTACTTTATTTTTATTTTTTTTTTTGGTACTTTATTGGTTTGGACTTTGGACTTTTGTTTGATTACTGTTTGACTTTGAATCTTTGCTGAACTTTTTTTTTGATGCTTGCAGCAATTTACTTTTGTGATACTAATTGTGGTTTGATAGTTATTTGTCTTATCCTGTTCACGATTAACATGTTTTCTGTGACCGCAAAATCGATGCTATCCAGGTTCCAATCTACTTATTCTTATAAGATATCATGTATTGCTTAAGAATTGTTTTACAAGTCAAAAGTTCTTAAATCTGTAGGAAAGTTTTGTCACCATAAAAAATGGGGAGATTGTTGGAGAAAACTCTTTTATTGTTTTGAAGTTGACAAAACATTTTCAAAAGTCTAGTCTGAAGACATCCAAACTCAAGTGTCAAAGTCTGAAGACCGCCAGACTTTAAATTCAAAGTGTACCCTCATTGACAGTTTCCAAATTGAAGAATGAAGACTTATCCAGATGTGAAATTATCTTTAAAGATTCGATTCGTATGATTTATGGATGACCTTATGGCTGGATTTAGCATCTATTTGATTGACTATCCTTATTGGAATCAATTCTGTTAATCAAATCTTTTGGAAGGCAAGCAAACTTGGAAGGTTCTACTTATGAAAACCAAAACCTGATTGTATGGGCGAATATGATTGATGGGCTTTCATCACAAATTATCTAACGACTAGAGATCTTCTTGATTGATTCTGTCTAACGGATAGATTAGAAGAATTCATTTGAAAAGTGCCAATGGTTGTAAAGGCATGAAGGAGTATTTAAGGCAAACTCTCCAATTGTTCAAAAGTGTGCGTGAAAGAGAAATTTCAAAGTCTGAAGATTTCTAATTCCTTGCTATTTCATTCACTGAGCTCAAAGTTGTATACAAAAGAGAAAAACCCTTAGTGAGACTTTGTGAGAGAATAGTAGAGGTTCTTCACTGTGAAGTCAAGACTGCAAGATTATAAAATCTCTTTTGAATCTTAGTGAAATCCAGCCAGTAGGCTGTCAGCACGGGAGAGTAGATGTAGGCTTGATTTAAGCCGAACCACTATAAACTTTATGTTCTTATTCTCTTCCCTGAACTCTTTTACTTTGATTCGTAGTCTTAATTAACTGCTTAAGTGTAAACTCCTTAATTTCATTTTAAGTTTTATCTAATAGTTTAAAGCTGAATTCGTTCATAGTCTATTGTCTTCTAAAAGCAAAATTACTTTGCCAAATCTTGCGAAAAATTTTTATTCACACTTATTCACCCCTTCTCTAGATGTTGTTACTAGCCCTTTCAATTGAAACTTTTTATGTTATGTTTTTTTTTTTTTTGGTTGACCTAGAGGAAACCCAAACCATAGGGACTTCTACATAGAATCATGACCAAATAAGATGAAAAAAGATGTGAAGTCTACAAATAAATGAGTCGATGCATCCCATTTGATCAAATGAAGCTTACAAGGAGAATGTGATGCACTACTACCAAAAGAAAAGAAGTAAGCTAACACAACCTATATCATCAGTCGAATGCTAAACGAACAATGATTATGAGGACAAAATCATTAGAAACAACACCACCTTTATATTTCTGGCCGTCAAAATGGTAGCAACAATCTTGTATTGGTCATCCAGCAATGTCTCAACAGTAGAGATTACCACATCAACCTGCCTCATCACATTCACCAAAGTATGTGGAACCTTTATGTCTCCCGAGAATCAAATGACCAAGTAGGGGTGAGCATGATCCGTGTTAGGCCGGTCCACCCCTTAACCCTAGGACTAACCCACACATTGTTGGTCCTCAATTTTTGGGACCCAAACCAACCCTATTGAGCTTGGGACCAAGGACCAGACAAACCCAATGGGTTCGGTCCAGTTCCAAAGTCAACCCAGGGACCAACTGATAATTTTTTATTTCATTTTTTTTAATCCTTAAAAATGCAATAGAGAACTGGACTAACCTAATGGGTTCGATTCGATTTCCAAGTCAACCTAGGACCAACCAATAATTTTTTATTTCATTTTTTGTACTCCTTGAAAGGGTAATCAAGGACCGTACGGACCGAATGGAGTTCAATGATGAGCAAGGTCAACTAAGAAAGGCAAGCAATAAGGGTCAAGTGGGTGAGCATCAAACAAAATGAGCATTAAATGTCGAGCGGGGAGTAACAAGCCAAGCAAGCATCTAGCGGCAAGCGGCACGAATGACCCAAAGTAAGCAAGGCGAGTGTCGAGTGGCAAACGAACTAGTGGCAAGCGAAGAAGTTGTTTATTTCTTTTTTAACAAATTGAAAACTAAGAGGACAAATAATACATAAGAGAACGAATACTAGAGGAGAATACCATAAGGAGCCATTTATGCCTTTTTGGATGTTGTGAGAATTCCTCACAAAAATATTTTTCTCCTTCGTAAATTATGACTATTGACACTGTAAAAGATATTAAAAATCTAAGTTATTAAAGAAAATATAAAATTACTTGAACTCCTCAATAAAAAGCTATTTAATATTGTTGACGCTATTTAATATAAGGTTTTCTCTATATAAAAAATTATAAATAATATATTAGATATATACAGTTAGGGTTGGTCCGAGTTGGACCAACCCGCACAATGCTGGTCCAGGAATTTTAAGATCAAGGACCAAATCAATCTCCTTAGGAATCGAACTAGGACTAGTAGGGTTGGGCTGGTCCAGGACCGATGCTCACCCCGATGACCAAGAGCATGAATAAACAATTGATGAAGTGAGCAATCATCAACAAATCCTGTTTTGTCGATGGAATTCATAACCGATGAAGATAAGACTTCAATACCTTTATCAGGCAAGGGGAAAAAGATAACTATGACAATAAAATAAAATAAAAAAAGCTACTATCCACAGAATTTCTCCTCCGTGGCATCTGAACAACAGGTCAGTGCAGTTACTACGTAGCTGTAGCTGTCTCATAAACAGCTAAGGCATAAGGAAGTTTCTGTAAGATTTGTCTGAAAATGCGCGCGTTCGAATCGACGCGCGAAGCTGAGATGAATCATCAGGCAAGTGAGAAAATGAGAAGGACGTCGTAAAAAATTTCACCTATTTTGCCAACATACGAAGACAAAATATCAGAAAAGATAATGAACAACACCGAATCGCAACGTGACTCCAATCAGCTCGATTGAATGAGAGATGGAGACGAAAATCAGCTCCGATTCTACTGCCGAAGACGTTTTTCTCGGAACGACGAACAAGATTCAACGGCAGGTGACGCTTTCAGTTCCTCGAAGCAGAACCAGATGTCGGAAACGAACGCGATCACACGGGCATAGCTAGCTACTCACCAGAACTACGTAGACGCCTAATCTCCTGAAACCTTGGATGAAGTTGGTCTTGGCAGCGTCGGACGGAGTGGACAGCGGTTCAACGAAAGCAAAGGTGGGGTGGCCGGACTTAGCACTCGCTTCCATGACGAACTTTCCGATGAGTCCAGTAACTCCAATCACCAGGACTTTGCTCTTCTCGCCATCTCAGAGGGGTTTTTCATGGCGGAGTCGGTGGATTTTCTCCGGCAAGCTCGGTCGGTCTTCGCAGCGACTGTGCTCCAACTGTGTCTGCGAGAAAGGGAGAGAGCACGCAAAAATGCCCGGGGGTCTTCTACACGGAGCCAATTTATATTTTGATTCCAGAAGGGCGTAATTATCTTTTCAATGAATTGTCCTTCCAGCGTATTGACTTCTCGATCTGATCCTTCACCAGAAAAAAGTGCATGAAATTAATTTTCTATTACATTTATCCTAAATTAACGTTTTCGCCTAAAATATTCTTCAGCTGGATACAAATACCATCCCGAACTAATTTTTAATGTAAAAAATAACTGCAAATTTTGGATAAATATGACATAAGTATAACAATATAAAAAATTTTGTGATATGAAAATTAATTTTTGGTAAATATAATATAGATGCACTAGTTTGAGTTTTTTTTTTTTTTTTATTGGTAATAGTCCTAAAAAAGACCCCGACCGATTATAAAAAAGGGACAAAGAAAATAAAATATAAAAATTGTAATAATTAAATTTGTCAAAAGTATACCAGTTTGGGGTTTTTTGATCTGGGGTAAATTTGAGAGATGATTTATCCCTTTTTTTGTTGTCTAAATGAGAGATGATTCGTTTTTTGTGAAATGAGACAAACTTAACTTACCTAGAATAACAAAATCCAAATTTAAGTTTGGATGGTGTTAGAAATTTAAGTAATCCTAATTTTGAAATACTAGAAATACTGTTTAATTGAAACTATATTTTTTTTCTCAATTGATATTGTACTATTATAATTTACCATGATTTTTTATGTCATTGATAAAAAAAGAAATTGAAACCATTTTTTAAGTTTACTTTATCATATGAAATAATAAGAGAAAATGGTATGAGAGGAGATGAGCTATTGGACATGCAGATGCACATATATACATGATATCACGGAGTTTCATAGTCGCTCTATGATTGTTTTGAGGTGCCATTTCTTTTTTTCCTGTAGGTTCAACCACATTAATTAATTTTTTAACTTTTTGGCCAACAAAACATTATCTTGTAACTTTATCTCTAAAGATTGTTAAAGATAAGGCTTGCACCTTCAAGAATGTGGAGGATTCCCCAAGAAATAGAAGAGTGCAACGTCCCTGGGAAGTGGACCCTGCTATCTTCGATGTCTGAGTTGGCCTTGCCTAGGTAGACACTTGGTGCTGCTTTGTGTCCTTCCTTTGGCATGTTTTTCTTGTTTAGGTGCTGTTGGCCGGTTGGCCTTTTTTCGACTTTCTTTCACTCATCATGAGCATGTTCATCTTGAATGACAGTTTTTTGAAATCATTTGTCCTGTACATTTTGACTTCCCTCTTAATATTACTTACCTTACCAAAAAAAAAAAAAAAACATTATCTTGTAAACAATTCATAACTTATTGAAGGAGACTAACCTTGTTAGATTGGCTCATTGATTGAATAGGGGCATGATGCTAGTAAGTTAGACATATATAAATGATAATCTCTTTATCATTAAATGCGAAAGATTCAATGTTTAGATCACCAATTCGAAATTGAAAGTGCATATCATTTGAGTGCTTGTTTTGCTAAAAAAGGTTTCCTGAAATTTGTTTTCCATAATTTCACATGCTTAGCTATCGTGAATGGATGAAGTTACGAAAAATCATTCACAAAAAGGAAGATATTCACGCTAAAAACCACCACACCGTAGATTTCTTGAAAAGATGCACGCGGACGGTAGGCAGTACGCAGAGTACGGAAGGATTCATTTGTCATACCAGCGTCCGCGAATCTAGTTCGAGGGTTGTTCCAACTTCATCGAACATTTGCCTTTTTTCTTTGCCTTGTTTGTTCCCCGCAGTAAGAATCCTTAAACTTGTTATTCTTTTAAGTTTATCATTCATGAAAGGAGATTTCGTCAGCTAAGGAAACCCGGAGTTTCAATTACTTTTAGATTTTCGAGGATATATAAAGTATTTGATTTCACCACAATGATTGCCTATAGACTATTTAGACATGAAAACTACTCAACTTTATTTGTTTAGTAAAAAATGAATAATTTTAAAAATATTCTTCTAGAAAATGATTACTTGCATATTTTAAAATGATTAGTCGATGAAAAATGTTTTTATTATCAACAACAAAATATGTCTAAATATTTTTGTGGACGATGGAAATATTTTTGTCCATTTATTTTATAAGCGATATAAATAATCATTTTTGAGATATTTTTTCTTCCAAATTATTTATTTTTCCTGAAATAAATGAGCTTAAGACACAATTATCTTTTAGTCTAAGACCAGGAAATCAGGTGAATTATCGAACATCATCAGCAGCTCAAATTCAATACCCACACCGACGACATAAAACGTATAGTATACAGAAATAGAAAAACTCATATCAAACTCCGAAATAGAAGTAACTCCTCCAAGCACTGCACAGACGCCTCGCACATCGAACGTTCCTAGTATGTCCTCGTATTAGGAAGCACGTGCCGTGAGATGATTAGCGGGATGCGGAGAAGCAGAATCCTATATAACTTATGGTTCAAGTTGATGTCGGAAACGAACATAATTGCACCGTATTGACTACTCACGACACGATACACACATGAAAAATTTGACGCCTAAGCTCTTGAAACCTTGGGCGATGTTGGCCCTGGCGGGACCGGAGAGACCAGGCTCCCTCACGAGAGCAAAGGTAAGGTGAACGGACTTAGCACTCGCTTCAACTATGTACTTTCGAGACATGCAATGCCTCCGATCATCAGGACTTTGTTCTTCGTGGCCACCTAAGGTTCTTTCCGCCAGCGGTTTGGTTTTTCCCTGCGAACTCGCTCGGTCTCGGGCCGTAACACTGTAGGCGGGATCCGAGATGAATCGTCCATCTGTTTTTTTTATTTCAGAAAGGCGTAGATGTCGTTTATGTGAGCTTCTTGTTATCATCACTAGCTGGAAAAGAAGTACATGCGAAGTGGACTAATAGAAACAGAAGAAAATCTAATATAAAGTACTTCAATAAAGATTTTGTCGAGTTTGAGAGATGATTCAAATTATTGTGAAATAAGAAAATTTAACTTACTAAAAATAAGATTTAAGTAATCTTAATTTTGAAGGATTAGATTTATTTTGTATGATGATTTTGTTTCTCGATTGATATTAGACCATTAAAACTTACAACGATTTTTCATGTAAATAAAAGTTGAAACCATTTTTTTATATCATATGAAAAGACTAGTGAAAATGATATGAAAGGGCAATGAGCTATCCAACGTGCATGTGCTTGCATGGTATCATGACATTTCATATCGGTAAATGATTGTTTTGAGGTGCACTAGATTCTTTCCAAAGCGGGGTTGATCAATAGATTACTCTTTTTGATTTTTTGGGCAACATAAGATTTCTATATTTTCAAATTCACAAGTTCTTAAGAAAAGGAAACCGAGACTTTTAGATAGATTCTGCTTCTAAAGAGTGAGTTCAATACACATATATTAAGCACATAGTAAGATAGTTTCTTTATCATTAAATGGAAAAGACTTATACTTAGATCATTCTTATGAAATTTGAAATTGCAATTTACCTAATTTGTAAACACAGTATTACGTAGACATTGCCTTATTGGACTTTCTTAATTAGGAAAGGACACGAGGCCGTGCCCACCGTGATTAGTAAAGAAATTGGTTCGTGAGGTGTCCAGATTCATCATGCATGCCTCTCTTTCTTCTTGCTTGTTCCACGCCCATAACAGTCCTCGAAACATTAAGGATTAACCAACACCGCAAGGTATTCATGAATGGGTTTTAACCTGCTATTCTTTAAACTTACCCTTCGACAACTGGCGACGCAAATATCATCCTTGCTAACTTCTAAAAAAAAAAAAAATCTACTAAGTAAACCTCGAGTTTAGATTCTGAGGAGATCTTCTAGGCCGTACAAAGTATTTGATTTCAGAAAAGTGAGTATCAACTGTATTCCACTACGAGAATAAAAAAGGAAGATTCATACTTTTTCACCCCTGTACTTTTACCGCTACTTTCAATTTGTCTAATCAAGTCTTCTACGGGTTGAGAAGTCAATTAGGTTTTACCCAAATTTGGGGAAGGCTTTTGGCACGACACCATAAACCCTTTTCCTTTTTTTATTTATTAGCTAGCTCCTAAACCCAAAACAACTCCAAAACAGAAGTGACTTCTCCAAGCACACAGCACAGATGAGCACACATTCATTCAGTATTCATAGTATGTCTCAACTACTGGAGGTTGTACAGTGCCATGAGATGATTAATGGGAGCGACGTTCCACACTAGGTTCGTAAGAAGCAGAATACTATAACCATTTCTGATTCCAAACTGATGTGAGAAATCAAATCCCCAAGCACAATAAGTTTAGACAATCAGACAAACTGATCAAGATACTCATCCATGGTGCTGTATTTGACATTGGGGTAAAGCTCCGAAGCTTCCACTCCAAATGACGGGTCAATCTTGAAGTTAGTTTGGTCTCCTTTCACAAAAATAGAATGGTATATGGCCCACATCAGATCTCCTGGAGATCTCGCATCTGCAATATGAGCGGACAAGTAGACCGACGGACATCAAAAGGTTTAAATATCTTAGAGAATAGAGACAATCTCCACATGCTGAAATCTGGTAATAATGCATCTGTGACCTTGAATTTTCTTCAGAACTTGCTCCTCTGGAATATAAACCCTCTCTAGGGTCTTGCCGATCTTTCTCTCCCACAAAGACACAAGATCATTCATCGAGTAGGTGTTGGCAGGAGGTCTAATGTAGAGAATTTTGTTCAAGGTCCTTGGATCATTCATGGCTTTCATGGTATAGATGCCGATGTCATCCTCCCTATTAAACACCACTGCATATTGACAGGGAGAATTTCAGAATTTCGCAAATAAATATAACACAGAAACTTTGATCTTCCTAGAGATACTTTCGCCTCACATTTAAAGAACTTTCTTGAAATAATTATTTTATTAGAGATGAATGCATCCATATGTTCTTTTCTCAACCAGATGCATAAAGATAACCTTCTTAATATGCTGACCAGGCTGCATTGTGCCAAGATAACCAACACCACTTTCATATCATTTATGAGTCTCTGGAAGTCAAGACTAATGTATGTAAAAGGCCCGACATCTCCAGATAGGGGGTTGCCTGAAATTCTCAAGCTTCAGGAGCTACCCTCAATCTGATCACTTCCGTAGTTAAATTGTAAAAATTGTACAGAAAAATCCCAACGAATCAGAATACGTATTTCAACAAATTGCTACTTACCTTTTGCATTACCATCCCCTAAGATGACATATTTATCTCTAGAGGGAGCTATAGCCCCAGGCTGTGCCAAAGTAGTACGGTGCCAACCTGCAAGAAAGTTGCAAGACACATAGGTATACGGGAGTCCCTGTTCCTCAAGAAGGGGGAGGATGTCGGTATAGTAAGCAGCATAAAAAGTTCTTGCTGGCTCCACAGCATGGACACGATCCACATGATTTCCAAACACTGAAGGCAAGAATCTCTAGAAAGAAAAATAACCAAATCAGAAGAAACATTTCTATTGGAAAGCAATGAAAATTTAGAGCACATTGCCTTATCTGACAAAATTATATGAGTTCTGGCAAAATAAAACAAAACAAACTTATACAAGACCAAATTTTTATTTTTTTTTGTCAATATGTTACTATAACGGAGTAAAAAATGATCATAAGTAAAATAAAAGATTGAGCAATTAAGTAAATTCTAGCCCAAGTGCTATTAGAAAAATGGAAGAAATGGAAAGTGAAGATTTAAATGTTAGGTGGCAGCCAGATAACTCTGTCAAGCAGAAAATATGCAAACATGCTGCTTGCTTGGATGGACACTTTCACGAGTGCTAAGATATCAGAGGAAAGTCCATCGCCTTTTGGGAGCATGCTGAGTTCCATTCATTGTTGGCTGTCAACCACCCGCAGCAACAACAGTCACTACTAAGTACTATCCCAGTAAGTGGCGTGGGGTAACATTTATGCAACAACAATACTCCTGAAAAGGACCATTTCAAGGACAAACTAGTTCATTTTCCCCGCGAATTCATGATCAAAGCGCTGGGATACATGTCCATAGTCCGTATTGAGTGATCGAAACTTCTTACATTATTTTCTTTGCTGACCTAGAGGAAACCCAAACACACAGGGACTTCTACACAAAGTCATGACCGTTTAAGATGAAAAAAGATTTGAAGTCTACAGATAAATGAGCCAATGCATCCCATTTCATCAAAGCGAAGCTCACGAGGAGAAGGTGTTGCACTTATGCCAGAAGGAAAGAATTAAATTAACACAACCTGTATCATCAAATGCTAAATGAACAGTGATTACGAGGACAAAATCATTCGAAACAGCACCACCTTTATATTTCCGACTATCGTAATGGCAGCAATAATCTTATATTGGTCCTCTGGTGATGTCTCAACTGTAGAGATTACCACATCAACCTGCCTGATCGCATTCAACAGAGTACCTGGATCGTTTATGTCTCCCTGATAATCAAATGACCAAGAGCATGAATAAACTATCGATGAAATCAGCAATCATCAACAAATTCTGTTTTGGCAGGAAGACTAAGAAAAGGAGAGATTCAGACTTCAAGACCTTTATCAGACAAGAAAAAAAATACTATGAAAATAAAAAAAACAAGCTACTATCCACAGAATTCTCGTCCATGACATCTGAAGAACAGGTCAGTGCAGCTACGTAGCTATAGCTGTCTCATAAACGGCTAAAACATAAGGAAGTTTCTGTGAGATTTGTCTGAAAATGCACTCGTTCGAATCAACACGCGAAGCTGAGATGATTTGTCAGGCAGTGTGAAAAATGACAAAGAGCAACACCAAATCGCAACATGACTCCAATCAACTCGATCGAGTGAGCGAAGGAGACGAAAATCAACTCCAGTTCTACCGCTGAAGACGTATCTCAGGACGGTGAACGAGATTTAACGGCAGGTGACGCTTCGGTTCCTCGAAGCAGAACCAGATGTCGGAAACGAAGGCGATCGCGCGGGAGTAGCTTCTCACCAGAACTACATGGACGCCTAAGCTCTTGAAACCTTCAACGAGGTCGGGAGTGGACGGCGGTGCCAGGAGAGCAAAGGTAGGGTGGCCGTACTTAGCACTGGCTTCCACGACGAACTTTTCGATGAGTCCGGTGATTCCGATCACCAAGACTTTGCTCTTCTCCGCCATCTCGGAGTGGCTTTTCACGGCGGAGTAGGTGGATTTTCTCCGGCGAACTCGCTCGGACTCTGTAGCGACTCTGCTCCAACTGCTTGTAACAAAGGGAGAGCGCGCGCGCTAAAGTACGGGGGCTCTTCACGCGGAGCCATTTTGTACTTTGATTCCAGAAAGGCGTAATTGTCATTTCAAGAAATGTCTTTCCAGCGAATTGACTTTTCCCTATCTGATCTTTCATCGCAAAAAAGTGCATGAATAATTTTCTTTTACATCTGTATTAAATTAATTTCGTATCCCTAAAAAATTTCCAAACTAATACATTAGTGCCATATACGCGCAAAACTAATTTCCAATGTCACAAACTAGGGCAAAATTTGGATAAATATGATATGAATATAACAATATAAACTTTTTATGATACAAAAATTAATTTTTGGTAAATATAACATAAATACACTAATTTGAGATTTTTTTTTTTGGTAAAGAATCTGAGATTTTTTTTTTTGCGATGTTAGTCTCGGAAAAAAAAAGGGGTAGATAATCAAATATAAATTATTTTAATAACAATGTTGTCCCCGAAACTAGAAAAACTTGACTTACCAAGAATAAGAAAATCCAAATTTAAGTTTGGATGGTGTTTAAAATTTTAAGTAATCCTAATTTTGAAGTTTTAGAAAATTTGTTTAATTTAAAGTATAGTTTGTTTTCTCAATTGATATTGTACTATTATAATTTACCATGATTTTGATAAAAGAGAAGTTGAAACCAGTTTTTAGGTTTACTTTTTCATATGAAATAATATAAAATAGTATGAGAAGACAATGAGCTACTCGACATGCCTATGCATACATATACATGATATTATGGAGTTTTATGGTTGTTACATGATTGTTCTGAGGTGCAAATTCTTTTTTCTGTGGTCAATCACATAAATTACTTTTTGGCCAACTTTTCGATAAACGGAAATAACTTTTTGGGCAACAAAAGATGTTTTATAAATAATTCATAACTTCTTGTACAAAAGAGAGTAACCTTGTTAGATTGATTCAGTAATTAAACAGTGTGCATGATGCAAATAAGTTAGGCATTTCTAACAATAATCTCTTTATCATTAAATGTGAAAGATTTAATTTTAGATTATCTATTCCATATTGAAATTGCATTTTAATGGGTGGTGTGTGTGTGTGTGTTTTTTTAGTTAAAAAGAGTTTCTGAGAATTCATTTTTTATATTTTCACATGTTTAGTAACCAAAAATGGATTGATTAATGAAAAATCATTTATAGTAAAGGAAAACATCCTCCCTAAAAAACGAGGAAACTTTTCTCTACTCTCAAGGGAGGAAATCATTTTCAAGTTAATAACCAAACAAGACTTGAAAATGGTTTTAGTATAAACCTTAAACATGAAGTTTTTTGCGAAAAAACTCATGATAAAGAGAAATTTTTTTGGGAATTTTTTTTCAAAAATATATTTCCATTTCAAGTTAAGGAATTCAATTTTCGAATGTTAAGCAAGCATTTTGAGGACTTGCAGTCACGTTGGGCCTTATACTCCTAGACTTTGTAGGTTGCCTAGGGTCTATCTGTTAACTTGCTCGATAGTGACCGATTCTATTCTTTTATTACTGAGAACAAATAAAAAATAAAAATCTGTTTGATAAATCTTTTTGTTCCTGATAATAGATTTGGAACAAAATTTAGAAGTGGAAAAAGTTACTTTTTGTTATTGGGAATAATTTCAAAATCAAGCACAATCTATTTTTCTTCTCTTTTCTTTTCTTCTTTTCTCCTTCTCTCTTCTTCTCTCTCCTTCCTCCTAGCTGGTCATTGGCCACTGCCGCTACCATCGATGATCATCGATCGCCGCCCACAAATAAGGAGGATGAAGAAGATTAAAAGGAAAAGGTGAAAAACAAGAAAAATATAATAAAAGTATTAAAATTTAAAAGAAATAAAAAAAATTAAGAGTCCTACCAAACGCACTTCTATTCTGGAAATAAAAATTTTGGACATTTATCAAACGTTTTCAAATGTTCAAAAATTATTTTGGGAAATCGATATAAAAAAGAATCATTTTTGAGCAGGAATTATTCCCAATAATGGAATAGTTACTATAGTTCAAATGTAAATCCCTATAGTTCATCTTTTTTGATAATCAGTGTAAGACTTGAACCAATGCATATTGTCACGAAGATAGATAATATTATCAAACAATTCAGGATTCCTAGCATTGAGAAGACCTTCATATTTCATGCACGACCAAGGTTGTTTATGATGATTTTGAGTTTATTTTGTACCCTGAAATACTAACCACTTGGATCGGTTGATGTTGGTATGCAGACTGCCGCTGCAGGGGAGATGGAGGGCAAAACTTTATCTGCTATGAATATTCAAAACCAGATGGATCGGTTCACTTCCATTATGCAGCAGAAGTTTTTGTCAGGGGAAGATCACCAGCACTTGGATTACTCCAAAATAGATGAGGACGAGAGCCTGGACGATCGTTGGCTTAGGTAGGCCAGCCACGACGCCGAGGAGAAATATTTTGCTCAAGAGAATGTCATGTGCAGTGATTCATCATTGCCATCTTGAACTATTCTCTCTGTCTGTCTGTCTGTCTCTCTCTCTCGCAAACGCAAACGCACGCACGCACGCACGCACATTGGGCTAGAGTTGGATGGGAGGCTCTTAGTTGTAATTTGTAATGATTCTCGTTCAATAAGTCGTGGATCGCCAAATGGGTCACTGTTTATTTTCGCTCGCAGTGATCTCTATTGTTCCGTATCTGTGGTTGTTGCCTATGATGGATGGTCGCACTGTTCTTATTTGAATGGCAAAGGATGTTTTGAGGTGGACTTAGTTCTTTTTGGTAAATTTTTGTAGTGACTTGGAAAGGTATTTTTCAGGTATTATTGATAGAAAAATCTGGAAAATTAACTTAAATGCACATCACAACTCAGTCCGATTGATTTATTCATCAACTTAGATTCATCAGGAAAAGTTGCCACCTCAAATGCTTGATGCCCTTCTCTTCGATGGGATTCGGGATTCTAAGAATTATTAACTATTGCGTACTACCTGTGAAAAGACACTGCTTATACCCAACTTGAAGAGAAAGTGCTGTGACAAAAGTTGAAGTAAAACTTGCAAAGGGCATAATCCACCGTTAATGTTCTTATATGAGATGGCATTACTTCTTATATGAGATGGTCATATTGTGGTACTTGGTCGAGCCATTTTTTGTTAAGATTACTACTACTAGAGTTACTAAAAGTATGGTGTTCACAATATCCAAGGCCTTGGACAAAGTGAGCAACTTCATTTAATTCATGCGTCAAAACTTGCCTTACTTCAAAAGAGATTCCGATACATGGATATAGCATCTGCCTTTGGCCAATTCTTAAAAATTGGCAACAAAAAGGATCAAACATCACTGAAGAAATCGAAAACTTTTAATAGAATTTAAAAAAAATGACAATTAGTTCAATCTGTTCGATAGGCGATGATTCAAAGATGATGACATTTTGCTGATTACAAACAAAAGACAGTAGATAAAATTGTGTGTCTATCTCCATAAGAAAGGGGGGGGGGGGAGCCAAAGTAGATGACGCTCCCAAAGGACATTGTTTTTTCTCCCCAAGCTAAGGGCGTGTTTGTTTAAATGTGTTTATGTTCCTTGGAACACAATTTTTTGTTCTTTTGTTCCAGGGAATAAAAAAAGAACAGAAACGCATTTGTTTACACTTTTGTTCCTGAAAATAAAATATCTATTTTTTTTGTTGTGACATCCTGAAATTCAAGTCCTTTGAGAGATAAATGGATGTGAATTTTGTCAATGCATTATTGATTGATCTCACTCGGAATTGATCACTCCTAAGATACTGACCGTGAGGGGAAAGACTAATGAGGACAGAACTCGTACGACTAAAGAACTTGACTTGGGAAAACGACTTGACTGTGAGACTTATGTAGGACGATCTTAGATAGACAAGCCGATTTCAAGGACAACTAGAAGTGATTCATTGACAGAACATAATGGAACGACGGGTGATTCCATTTACTATTATCGAACCCGCGAACGACCCTAGTTCAATCCTTACTAATCGTGTACTTTGAAATAAAAATCTATCCTCCACAATTTCATGTAGTTAAGGATGTCCATGAGTGAAATGTCTTGAACGTGGTTTGGCACGAGTTGGTCACGCATGAATCCTCAAAAGCACCTGTCAATCTGAGCTATACCCAAAATGGCATTAAGGCGAAACTCACATGGCATGAGGACCAAAGATTGGACTTTGAATTATCAGGAACGTCCGGGATGGAACTTTTGATGAAGCTACTTTGATAGTTGACGGCGCCAATTAAGCCAAGTATTTGAAAAATGGATTTTTGGAACCGAGAAAGCAAGTCCATGGGCTGAGCAAAGGTAGTGTGGGCCTTAGGCCCAAAGTGGGATAGCCACCATGATGGGCCCAAAGCAAGCAAGTGAGCCCAACTTCAAGCCTTTGAGCCCAATTGCATTTTCTAGCTCATTTCTCCACCATTTGAGCCCAAACCAATTTTATTCAAGCCCGTATAAAATCTTGGCCCGTATACACTTATAGTATGGTATACTATACTTGGAGAAATTACCATTTTACCCCTTCTAGAAGTGGCATTTATTGTTGGGGGACAAAGAGAGAGAAAAGTCAAAGGAAATTATGAAGGGAAATGATGTAAAGAAAGGGAAATTATACTTGGCTTCTTGCTTTCTCTTTCTCTCTCTCCTCATTTCTCTCCTTCCCCAACGTCAGCCCCCACTCCCCACGTCTCTGTCTTTTCCTCCCCACTCCACATCCTTCTTCCTCTTCTCTTTCTCTCTTTAGTTTCTTTTCTATTTTGCTTCCAAAACAGCACCATGTGCTGTTGTTTTTGCCCCAAACCAGCCACCATCTCTGGACCCTCGCCATTTGTCATTTTTTTAGATCGAAATGGGTTGTGAATATGAGGTTAATGTCTTCTTGAGAAATGTTTTAGACATCCTCAACTATAATATTTATTTTTCAATATTTTTATGAATTTAAAAGAATAAGATATCAGCTTCGTCATTTTTTAATAGAACCTCAGTTTTCGCTGGAACTGGTGACCTTTTAGGATTCTAGGGGTTTTTATTAACTTTTAGGGTTCAAATTTCAAAATGGTTTCTTCACAAAAATTGTTTTTCACATTTTGTAATTTAACATACTCAAATTTCAGATCAAATAGACATATTTTAGATCTTGAACCAAACTGATTTCCGAAAATAGACTTTCTGGAAACTAACCCAGTTTTTGGTGCTGGATTGAGCGAATTACTAGGCCAAATCTAGAAGGATCTGGGTTAAGGTGTCTTCATGAAAAATATTCATTTATGTGCCATTTATAACATATTCAAATTTGGAAATTTTCTAAACTTGTTTGAATAGGTTTCTGGATTTAAACTTTGAGACGTGTGAGTGGCCCAATTTCTACCAATTATGATCGATTTTAGTTTGATGATGGTTCTTGATGCTTTGCTTAATTTAATTAGCTTTTTTAATGACTTGTGAATTTAATTTATTAGTTATTTAATTCTGAAAATTTACTATTCACACAACAATGTTCACAAAAACACTGTTCATGTGCACTGTTCACCTGAGAATGAAAAGTTGTCTAAATTCATGTATTTTAATTATATGAAGTGAATGGATGTGTAAATGGATGGACATCCACATGAATTGATTAATGATTTGTGCAATTGTGTGGTGGTTGGAAATATTGGTATTTTAATCAGAAAATACCGGGTGTTGGGTGTTGACATCGAAAGTGATTTTTAAGTACTATAGCAGCTTCGGTGAGCATTGATGCTTTAGCAACTTCGGTGAGTACTGATACTTTAGCAGCTTGGTGAGCAATAATACTTTAGCAGCTTCGGTGAGCAATATAGACATCAACTTAGGTGAGCAGTGATATATGAATATATCTATCAACTTCGATGAGCTAGACCATCTATTTCAGCTTAGGTGAGCAATGTTCGAATCAATTGATTTTATAGATGGTATTGAATATATCAAATTGAGTGATTCGATTGTTCGATGGCTTGAATTGATAACATGGAGGAATGGTAATGGCTAGGTGAGATCGCTTGTAACGCGACTCATATGTAATTGATGAAAAACAATCAATAAAGTTGCCAATCATCAATCAATCCTATCTTGGCCAGTAAGAAGACTACGAAAAAGGATAGATATGAAGTCCGATGCAGATAAGACTTCAATACCTTCACTAGACGAGAAAAAGTATTATAAGAAATAAAGCATCCACAGAATTATCGTCCATGCATTGCCTACCGATCTTTTGAAAAGGCTATATAGCAAGGGATTTGCGGTGACATCTGAATAAAAGGTCAGTCACATTCACTTTTATATACAAGTTCATTTAGGCAGTACGTAAAATATGGAAGTTTTCATAAGATTTGTTTAAAAATGTATTCTATTCGTACTTCGTATCAGAATGCAAAGCTGAGGTGATTCGTCAGTCAATGTGAAAAATGACCAATAATACAGGGACAAATTACTGGAGGAGGGAAAGAGAAACACCAAATATCAACTTGATCTTGTGAAAGATTGAGATAAAAGGCGACTCTGATTCTACGGTTAAAGACATTTCTCAAAACGACGAATGAGATTAACTGTAAGGGACGCTTCTATTCCTCAAAGGAGCACCAAATGCGAGAAACGAACAGGATTGCATCGGAAGAACTACTCACGTGAACTAAATTGACGCCTAAGCTCTTGAAACCTTTAGCAATGTTGGCCTTGGCTGGGTCAGAGAGAGTGACTCCCTCACGAGAGCGAAGGTAGGGTGACCGAACTTAGCACTTGCTTCCACGATGAACTTTCCGATGCATCCGGTGCCTCTTTTCTCTCTCTCTCTCTCTCTCTACACACACACGCATACACACATAGTTATAACAAAGTCACATCAAGACCGATCAACATTGCTGGGAAGAACGACGCCTCTGCTGTGATTACCAGGACTCTGCTCTTCTCGGCCATCTCGGAGGGTGTTTTCACAGCGGAGGTGTCGTTCTTCCCGGCAATTACCAGGACTCTGCTCTTCTCGGCCATCTCGGAGGGTGTTTTCACAGCGGAGGTGTCGTTCTTCCCGGCAATTACCAGGACTCTGCTCTTCTCAGCCATCTTAGAGGGTGTTTTCACAGCAGAGGTGTCGTTCTTCCCGGCAATTACCAGGACTCTACTCTTCTTGGCCATCACGGAGGGTGTTTTCACAGCGGAGCCATCATTCTTCCCAGCGATCTTGATTGGTCTTTGAAGTGACTTTGTTATAACTATGCGTGTATGCGTGTGTGTGTGTATGTGTGTATATATATATATATATAGAGAGAGAGAGAGAGAGAGAGAGAGAGAGAGAGAGAGAGCTAAAAGGGGGTGGGCTAAAAGGTGGCAGTTCTTGTCTTCATGACAGGATAGAGAGTCATTGGATGATTCTGGAAGGGCATAATCGTCTTTTCATTGAAATAATTTTTCTTGTTGAGATAAATCCTTCATTGGAAAAATGTACATGGAAAGTGGGAAAATAGACATGTGTGTGTGTATATATATATATAGAGAGAGAGAGAGAGAGAGAGAGAGAGAGCTAAAAGGGGGTGGGCTAAAAGGCGGTGGTTCTTGTCTTCATGACAAGATAGAGAGTCATTGGATGATTCCGGAAGGGCATAATCATCTTTTCATTGAAATAATTTTTCTTGTTGAGATAAATCCTTCATTGGAAAAATGGTACATGGAAAGTGGGAAAATAGACATGTGTGTGTATATATATATATATATATAGAGAGAGAGAGAGAGAGAGAGAGAGAGAGAGAGCTAAAAGGGGGTGGGCTAAAAGGTGGCGGTTCTTGTCTTCATGATAGGATAGAGAGTCATTGGATGATTCCGGAAGGGCATAATCGTCTTTTCATTGAAATAATTTTTCTTGTTGAGATAAATACTTCATTGGAAAAATGGTACATGGAAAGTGGGAAAATAGACATGTGTGTACATATATATATATATATATATATATATATATAGAGAGAGAGAGAGAGAGAGAGAGAGAGAGAGAGAGAGCTAAAAGGGGGTGGGCTAAAAGGTGGCGGTTCTTGTCTTCATGACAGGATAGAGTCATTGGATGATTCCGGAAGGGCATAATCATCTTTTCATTAAAATAATTTTTCTTGTTGAGATAAATCCTTCATTGGAAAAATGGTACATGGAAAGTGGGAAAATAGACAAAAGATAATGATTTTGTCTGATTTCAGTGATGAACTAAATTATTGTGAAGTAAGATAGATTTTAACTTAGCAAAAAATAAGAAAATTTAATTTTGATAGTGCTATAAATTTAAGTAATCATAATTGATGAGGAAATAGTTGAAACTACCTTTTTTACGTTGACTTTTATCATATGAAAAAAATTTAAAAAAATGCTATGAAATGGGCAATGAGCTACTCTACATTTATATGGTAGCATGATATTATACAGCTTCATAGCCGCTATGCTATTGTTTCGAGGTTCAATAAATTCTTTTTCCTAGGAGGGTTGACACAAGATTACTGTTCTTTAATTGGTCAACATAAGATTACTATATTTGTAACTCATAACCTCTATGGGAGAAAAAAGCAACAACTCGAGTGTCGAAATATAGAATGATTAGTAAAAAGTTGTTAAACCTTTGACATGCATACCAATTCAATTTTAAATATTTTGATTTGATCAATTTAGTTCTAAATTTTTAATGATTTACCTTGCAAAACAATCTTAAGTAGCACCGACACTAATACACAACACATAAAACGACACGACACGACATGCCGATATGTCATTTCTAAAAAAAAAAAAAAATAGAACACATTAGGACACATCATATATTAAATATATATTTTATATATACATGATAAATTATCATTTCTATGATTATTTCAATCAAATTAATTTGATTCAAATTCACGAATAAATAAATAAATAAATAATAAAAAATACTATAATGAATTTACACTAAAAATTGTGAATTTTAGGAAGTGAAAGTCAAAAGAGAAGAGGAGATTAGGTTTTCTCCTTTCTCCTTTTTATTATTTTTATTACTATTTATTTTTGTACATATTTACATTTTGACTCGTCATCTACTGAAAATTTTTAAAATTGATCCGTGCTTGTCGAAATCAAGTGTCGGAATTCTGGACTTGCATGTCAACCATGTTGGAAGAGTTAACCACGTGTCAGATTTTTCTATATCTATTGACCACGTATCGAAATGAGTCAAAGTGTAACACCAAACTCGTGTGTCGGAAGAGTTGATCACGAGTCGGATTTTTCAACACCTATTGACCATGTGTCGGAACATGTCAAAGCATATTGAACACGTGTTGGAGTGTTGGATATGTCCCAAAGAGTGTCAATGCTTTCTAGATACAATCAACGTTGTCAACCTTCTACCATAACATGACCAATGTCACATGAAAAAATTTTGAAATTAAAAAAAAAAAGTATTCTTTTCAGTCTCTTTTTTACCCTTCTTTTTCCTTTCGGTTTCTTTTCATTTATTACTTACTTGTTTCCTCTTCTTCTTCCGTCAATCACCAGGCCTTGGCAAAGGCCTCAGTGCCCTCACCAAGGGTCAACCTCACATGCTTGGGGCAAGGCTCAACCTCAAGTCTCAAATTTATTACCCACACCAAGGAAGGACCATATAACATACAAAAATAGAGAAACCCGTGTCTAACTTTTAGCTTACCATAGCTTGGACATAAAACCATATCAAACTCCAAAACAGGAGTAACTTCTCTAAGCACTACATAGATGCACACACATTGAATGTTCATAGTATGTCCTTGTATTTGGAGGTTGTACATGCCATAAGATGATTGGTGGGAGCAACATTTCACACAAGGATCCTAACTAGCAAAATCCTATATTATTCATGATTCAAATTGATGTGAGAAACTTCCACTCCGAAAGACGGCTCTCAAAGTTGGTGTGGTCTCCTTTCACAAAAACAGAATGAGATATGGCCAATATAACATTGAGTAGAACTGCCACCTCTGTAATATGAGAATACAAGTAGACCGATTGACTTCAGAATACTTAAATCTCGGAGAGAAATAGACAATACACATGCTTAAATCTAATCCCTAACCTTGAATGTTCTTTAGAACTTGCTCCTCTAGAACATAAACCCTATCCAAGGTCTTGCCAATCTTTCTCTCCCACAAACACACGAGATCATTAAACGAGTAGGTGTTGGCAAGAGGTTTGATGTACTAAATTTTGTTTAAGGTCCTCGGATCATCCACAGCTTTGATGGTAAATGTGCCACTATCATCCTCCTCGTTAAAATCTGCTGTGTATTGACAGGGAGAATTTTAGAATTTGATTAATAAATATAATCCATTGATATACCTAGAGTTCCGTTTAGCTCCCATTCAAAGAAGAACTTTCTCAGTAAACATAATCACTAGACTGTTGTTGTCACGCCCGAACCTTGAGCACGTGACAACTCTTGCTTGACAATCGATAGAAAGCGACGTTCCAGGACTCATCAATGACCATTCATTTTAATTTTTCATTATGCGCATGCGGAAGACAAACCATCCCCCAATCAAACAGACAATCAAGCAATCAAACAGGGATAAAAGGATGACCAACAAGAACAACAACAACCACTCTTATATGCATTTTCATTGGATTAACTAACGGAGGATCATTTCCAATTTACAAGCCCACTAGAGGAGCCAATCCATCCTTTAAGTCAAACCAAAAAGAAACTAGGCTCGGCTAATCCATCTATACAAAAAGAACCCTCGGGTTTGGCACCACTATCACTCGGACTCATTGGACTCAGGATCCGTTGAGTCGATCACTGGAGGAGCAAGGGCAGGATTCTCCACTGCACCAGTGGGTGCACCATTCTAAGGGCCTAAAAGTGGTTATACAATAACCAATGAGATAAAATCTCAGTGAATTCTCCCCCTAAGCTCGGATTAGAACACCAACTCAACTTGGTGTATCTCTCCAGAACCACCCCACAAGCAAACTAGCAACCAACAACCAACAAATAACAATAGCCAAGGCCAACCAACAATGAAATAGTCGGTTTGCATGGAACCTTACCCGGTATGCCATACCCTACATGTTATATCTCAACACAATAAACACAATGCATATGACCGTTAGATGATGCAATGCATCAATCACATACGAGTTACATCACAAGCGATCTCACCTGGCCATTGCCACATCCTGCACGTCATTGATTCGTGCGTGCGTGCCATAAACAATGTGATCAGCTCATGCATAATCGAAACCAATGATGCCATGTTTTTCACACACTCTTGCATCCACACGTGTTCCAATTATTACTATCACCCCCCAAACACATGTCGGGCGGCAAGGGTTCAACTTAGTGATCATGCAAGTATACCACCACAACCCACTTTTTATCTTTGAGTATTAGCCATTGCACACATACTTGTATATAAAACCTCAAATCATTTTCCATGAAAGCGGTCCATTTTTGGTGTCCCTCGGACAAATCATTTTCCCCTTTTTTTGTGAAAATCATATCATTCATGCGGATGTCCATGCAATGACATATCCCATTCACATCATAAGATCAAAACATATGAAATTAGATCATTTTTTACTCTCAAATGAATAGTTAGCATGAACCCTCATGAACAATAATGCATGAACAATACACATGAACAGTATTTTATGAAGAGTGCAATATAAAAAATATAATTTTATAAATCAATAATTAATAAATTAAATTCAGAAATTAAAAAAACATTAATTAAGACAAACAATCACTTAATTAAGGCAAAGCATGCTTAATTAAACATAAACCACAATTAAACTAATCTTAGCCATCTTTCTAACCACCTATCTTAGGGCTAATGCAACTTAATTAAATCACCTAAACTAGAATTAGCCCTAACTAAACCAACCCTAAGCAAGTTTAGGCACTAAATGAAGGATTAGGGGCTAAACTCACCCGTTAAGCGGGCTGGAGACACGGGCATGGCAACGACAATGAAGGTGACACACGAGGATCTCAACCATGATGATCCAAGGCAGTACCGGGGCTGAAACAACAGCAACAACCTATGCTTCTCACTGAACTTGGAAATCAAACGACAGAGGAGGAAAGGGAGTCAAGCGGGTTGATCGGAGCTTCGACAAGGGTTGGCTGGCAACTAGCGACACCTGGGGGTCAAGGGGGACTTGCTAGTGGCTAGGATGGGTGGAGGTAAGGTCGAAATGGAAGAAAAAAGGTTGAAATGGTGAAACAGTGTAGGTGGGCAGCTGTCAGGCGATCCGGCGAGCGGCAACTTCAGGCCGGTCGGCAGGTTAACCGGTGGCTCCGACCGGCGAGCGATGGCCACCATCCGTACGGACTGGACCTCTTGGACATGGTGGTGGGTGGCACGGGCGCTAATTCTCACGAGAAGGCAACAATTAACTAAGGTTTTTTAAGGAAGGTTCAACTAGAGTAGAAGTAGGAAGAAGAAAAACAAGGGGAGAGAGAGAGGGTCGACGGTTTGGGGTTGAAGAGGGGGAGAGAGAGTGATGTGAGAACTAGCTATCAAGCCTCATTAAGCACCTTCAACGCATGCTGCCGATGTAAGGTGACCTCATCTTCTCTCTCTTCCTTTGCTTTATCCACATAGCAATTAGGGCAAAATTATCATTTCCACCTTGCACAATTCCCAATCTGCCCTGGGGCTAAACATGATGGGTGGGCCTAAGAAAAGCTAGGAAATGAATAGGAACAAGCTCAAGAATTGATTGGGCTTGAAATGGTTCAAGGCTAGGTAATGAGCTTGGAAAGGTAAATAGGTTTGTAGGGTCCAAAGGGCTCACTTGCTTGCTTTGGACCCACCACGGTGGCTGTCCCACCTTGGGCTTGAGGCCCACACTGGCCTTGCTTGGCCCACGTTCTCAAAGGCTCTTTTCTTCAATTCGTAGATCCCTTTTTCCATCTACTCGACTCATCTGACACCGACGACAGTCAAAGTAGCATATTTCCAAAAGTCCGTCCTGGACGTTCCCGAAAATTTGAAGTCCATTCTTGGATTCTTATGCCATGTCAATTTCGTCGGATGCCATTTTGGTACAACTCAGATTGACAGGTGGCTTCGAGGATTCACGCAAAATTGATTCATGCCAAACCATGTTCAAGACATCTCGACGCATGGACGTCCTTAACTACATGAAACTTGGATGATAGATTCTTATTTCAAAGTACATGATCACCGAGAATCAACATAGGATCGTTCGTGGGCTCGATAACAATAAACGGAATCCCCGTTGTTCCATTACATTCTGTCCGCGAATCGACTTCTAGTCATCCCTAAAATTGGCATGCCTATCTACAGGATCATCCTTACACAAGTCTCATGGTCAAGTCGTTTTCCCAAGTCAAGTTCTTTAGTCGCATGAGTTCTGTCCTCATTAGCCTTTCCCCTCAAAGTCAGTATCTCAGGAGTAATCAATTCTGAGTGAGATCAACCAACAATGCAATGACAAAATTAACATTCATTCATCCCTCAAAAGGGCTCGAATTTTAGGACATCACAGTTGTAATATTGTAATATATTTATTATTCTAAATATGATCCCAATATCGTATTCCCAATTAATTCCTTATTATTGCCCAATTTATTATCCATGTTTATTACGTGATATTTGCCCGTTAATATGTTATCATAACGGTCTTGATGGAAAACATCGATAATGTAAGAAATGGAATAAAATGTCAGGTCATCTAGCTCAAACCCTATCACTACAAAAACACACAATCACGTTTGAGGGGTATTGGCTAGTAGAACATGACATATAAATCTGGTGTTCCCATATCATAGATTGATCGTGCTATATGGATCCATCCAAGGTTTTGAGATTTTCCACTTTTGCAAATTTTCATCAATAGCTGGAAGTATGTTTTTTTTTTTTTTTGGTGACCCGGGAACCACCGTACAACTGGCAACTAGCGACGTAAACCCCGAGTGACCCACAAGGACCCACCTCCCACGGGCCGTAGATGAGTCACGCAATGGGGGCGAGAAGTTCCAAACCCCTTTCCTGCCGGTTGAGGGGCGAGGCACAAACCATCTCATCCACCGTGAGGTGGGTATGGCTAGAGGTATATTGATCTTTACGTTTCTGCAAATTGATCTCAAATTTTGTACAAATTTAGCTATGATTGATAAATCGGGATTGTCAGGTTTTAATTTATATTTAGTCTAACAGTTGGTATTAGAGCATATTTACAATATCTACTTTGGTGAAATTTTTGGATTTTTTATTTTCATTGAATTATGTATGGGTAAATTCAGATTTTTATGGCTTGGAACAGAATTTAAAATTCCAGCCAAATTGGAGCTACCCACCACGCGATAATGGATCTACATGTTCACACCGCCATTAGGAGGAAAAACCCTTAAATTTTTCAGCATTTTACTGATCATCGGAGGTTAATTGAGTGGTGAAATTTT
This sequence comes from Eucalyptus caleyi, assembly GCA_014182885.2. Classification (NCBI taxonomy): domain Eukaryota; kingdom Viridiplantae; phylum Streptophyta; class Magnoliopsida; order Myrtales; family Myrtaceae; genus Eucalyptus; species Eucalyptus caleyi. The sequence goes on from CM024472.2 coordinate 38,130,543, forward strand.
GGTGGTTAGGGTTTTTTAGGGTAGATTGTATTAGGGTTAATTCCGGTCAATATGTTGGTCGTTTTTGCTGGATCTTGAAATTATTCATTTGTCTTGACGTTCCCTTCGAAACCCATCAATCAATTTGGTCGAACATGGGCTGTGGGAGGAGACCTAGGCGGCAGAACGGAGTTGGTTGCGGCGGAAGAAGAAAAGCCCAAAAAGAAGGCCTTGGGCGCGTGTCACACCCGCCCAAGGGGTTGCAGCGATCGCAAGTGCCTGCGTCGCACACACCTGAAAACGCATACGCGCCTGTGATTTCTCAATTTTGCCCTTGCTTTTGCAAAATTGCAATTCTGCCATCAGTTGACTAAAATTACGATCTTGCCCCTTCGTATTAAGGAAAATTGCGATTCTGCTCTAGATGCATAAAATTCTGGTTTTGCCCCCCCTAGGTGTGAAAATTTACAATTTTGCCCTTTTGGGCGTAAAATTCTTGTTTTACCCCTTAAAAGTGAATTTCCAATTCTAGCCTTGCATGCAAAATTCCAGTTTGACCCCTTTTGCATGTGATTTTACTGTTTTACCCTTACATGCAATTCTATGAATATTTTCTCATAAAATTAAATGTCTAGTGATTCGTATATATTTAATTAATTAAAGATTAGCCACAACATCTTTGATTATATTAAATTATATACATTCAGATCCTTTGGATCACATATAGTCAAAGACAATAATTGTTATTAGTCACATTAATATTATGAATTTTATCCCACATGAATTTTCAATATATTAATGTGATTAATTAGGATAAAATACTATTTTATCTTTATTAATTTACCCATAGGGATTAAGGAAGGGAATATAATTTGATAGTTTCATCATGAAGTAATTATGAATCAATTTAAATTAGAAACTTAGCCCATAGGCGGTTTTTGATGTTATATGATTCATATTTTATAGCATGTTTTACATTGGTAAAATATGATTTAAATTTATTTGCCTCAAATATATTGATACATAAGTTTTCTTTGATTATGATGCAGTCTTACCACCTACGATTAGTTTTGATATAATTGTTCCCGAGCTTAATGGAAATAACTATAAAGAATGGAGGGAATTAGTTCTTCTTCAAATGGAGTGCATGGATCTTGTTTATGCTCTGAGGTCAAACGAACCACCTGAACCTACTGAGAATAGCATTCAAGCTGAATATACTCTTTATGTACAATAGGAGTGGTCCAACTATCTCAGTGTAATGTACATAAAGACAAAACTCTCTGCTAGCATTAATGGTTCAGTCATTTAGCATAACAATGCCAAGGAATTGCTAGAGGTTATTGATGCACAATTTGAGTCTTTAGAGAAGGCGCATGCCATGACCTTGATTATGAAGTTCACATCATTAAAGCTTACCAATGTAAGAGGTGTGTGTGAGCACATCATGAAGATGAGGAACATTGTTGCTTAGCTGAAAAATCTTGAGGTTGGGATATCATAATCTTTTCTTGTATACTATATCCTAAATACTCTCCTACAAGAGTATGCCCCTTTCAAGATCTTTTACAACACACATAACACTAAATGGTCAATCAATGAACTCATGACCATGTGTGTTCAAAAGGAAGAGAGACTATTAATGGAGAAATGAGAAAGTGCTCAAGGATCAAAAGTAAATCTTCCATATGAAATTTGAAATTGCAATCTTGAATTAAGTTAATTCTTCTTAATAGGTCTCCAAACTTTTGGACATTCATTCTCAAAATGTTCAGAGCTATTACACCTAGAACATCTTAGAATAGTCCGACCAATAGATTTTACAAAAACTTCTTGAAAATGATTTTTGTAAAAGGATATTGAAGGTCTTTGTTTGAGTCTTTCTTTCACTTTAGGAAAATCTATTAGAGAAGTCATTTCGTTATTCATTCCCAAACCAAATTTATTAAAATTAGGTATTTGAGCTAAAAGAATTTTCTCTAACTTTTCTGATCCATTTAAAAACCTTTTTGAAATATCTGAAATTTCCTCTTTCATATAAACGTTTTCCCTCGAGAGAGAGTCATCATTTTCTTTCAAACTATCAAAATCACTTTTCAGGTTTTCAAACTTTTATTTCCAAGAATCATCCTATTGCCTAAGCTTAGAATTTTCTTTTTTCATTTCGGAAATCCTTTTAAGAGAAGATTTGAGGTTAAGACAAAGTTCATATATATACTTAGAAACCTTAATAGGAATTTCTAAGTAACTTACCTCGATTTCCTTGTCAGAATTTGAATCTATGTTTGATTCTGAATCTGAGTCTAATTATGAGTGAGCCATCATACAGATGTTGGCAAGTTCCTCTTCACTTTCCTCACATTTAGTGTCACTCCAGGTTTTTGCTTTGAGAGCTTTCTTGTACTTCTCATACTTCCCTTTCTTTTTCTTCAGCAAGGGACAATTAAGTTTGATGTGTCCATTTTTCTTGCACTTGAAGCATATTACATCTTTGCTAGTTTCAACATCTTCCATTGGTCTTTTTTGGAAACTTTGCTTGTTTTGCTTCTTCCAATTCAACCTTCTTCCTTTTCTATTCAATTTTCTGAATTTCTTTATCATCAGGGCAAGTTCCTCATCATCCATGTCATCATTCGTATATGTGTCATCAAAATCAACATTAGACTTTAGCACAATTGATTTCTCACCTTTTGGATCTTCCTCATCATTGATTTGCTCAACTTCATATGATTGAAGTGTTCGTATCAGTTCGTCAACAGAAAGAGGCATGATCCTTTGAGTTTCTTTGATTGAAGTCTTCACGTGATTCCAATCCTTTGAAAGTCCATGTAGTAATTTGTTGACCTTCATTGGTCCTGAAATTGGTTGACCTTGATAGGCCAAGCCATTTACAATTTTTGTAAAGTGGCTAAACATATCACCAATAGACTTTCTAGGTTTCATTCTAAAGGATTGAGAGAGAGGGAGAAGAGAGAGGGAGATGGAGATGATCAAGAGGAAGATTTTATGCGGGGGAGCTCCGAAACCCCGTTGTTTCAATGGGCTGAGCGTTTTGATTGGTGAAATCGTGTTTGATCCTTTTTAAAGGGTGGAGCAATTGTTCCAACTTGGGACATAAATGGGTAGGGAGGGTTGAATTTGAGTGGTATATAAGATGAACTGATGTATTTTTTGAAAGTGGCCAAATAGTCTTTTCGCATCAATATTGCCATTCAAATTTGGCACAAAATTTCTTTCGATCCTTTAGATTTGTTGGAGAAATCTTCTTGAAGTGTTTTGAAGCCGATAAAACGTTTTCATCAGTCTAGTCTGAAGATTTGTAGACTCTGCTATTTAAAGTCTGAAGACCTCCGGACAGCCAAACTCAAGACTCAAAGTCTATCCTCATTGACAATCTCTAATCCGTTGAAGAAAAGTTATCCAGAATTGGATGTTTCATTAAGGATATGACCTTATCGATGGAGAAGATCTCTTGGCTAGAAAAGACATAACGGAATTCTTTGATTGATCGAGATTGACTCGAAGATTAAGGATCTGATGATTGCCTAAATATTCTTGGAAGGTTTTACTTATGGAAACCGAGATCCTGATTGTATGGGCGAACAGGATTGATGGGCTATTGACACGTTCCTTTAATAGCTCGAATAATCTTCTTAATTGATTCCGTCCAACGGGTAGATTTGAGGAATTCCTTTGGTAAGTGCCAATGGGTATGATGGCGTAAAGGAGTATATAAGGAAGACGTTCTAAGTTGTTCGAGGTGTGCACGATAGAAGAATTCCAAAGTCTGAAGCTCCTTGTTGTTTAGACAATTCCTTTGAGCGAAACCTTGTACACAAAAGAGAGTCTATATTTATGAGAAACCTTAAGGAGGTGTGGTAGAACATCTACACTGTGGAATCAAGGAAAAGCTGTGCTGTAACTTCTCTTTTGTTCATAGTGAAATCCAGCCGATGGGCTGTCAGTACGGAAGAGTGGACGTAGGCTTGAAATAAGCCGAACCACTATAAACCTTGTGTTCAATTTTCTCTTCCTTACTCTCTTTACTTTGATCGTACTTCATTTTGTTAATCAATAGAGAGCTTCCTTTCTATCAGTTGCCTAGAAACGCTTCCGTATATCGATAAATTATTTGTGCACCTATTCACCCCCCTCTAGGTGTTTATACTAGCTATCTCAATTGGTATCAGAGCTCATGTACTCTCTTTGTTTGAAGTGTTTTACTTCAGAGTTAAAGATTTATGGCTAGTATGTTGGCTCTAGGGCTGGTAGAAGGACAAAGCAATACCAGACCGCCTTACTTTGATGGAAAGGACTACAACATATGGAAAAACAAGATGAAGGCGTTCCTAAGATCAAAAGATCCTCTGGAATGGGACGTTGTAGAAAAAGGAATCATTCCTAAAGCTGCACCTGTCTCAGAAAGAGGAAAAGACACTGTTGAGTCTAGCGAAATGACTCAGGAAGAGATAATCAAAAGACAAGCTCTTGATGCAAAAGCAATCTATTCTTTATATTGTGTTTTATCACCTACTGAATATAACAGAATATCTTCTTGTGATACAGCCAAAGAAGTCTGGGACACATTACTTACGAAGGAACGGATCGAGTGAAAGAGACAAGAATCAACATTCTCCTCGGTCAATACGAAGCCTTTAGAATGAAATTGGGAGAATCTATAACTGACATGTTTAGTCGTTTTATAGATATCGTGAATGGTCTTGAAAATCAAGGTCAACCAATTTCTGATCCCATGAAGGTAAACAAGCTACTGCGTGGACTCTCCAAGGATTGGAATCACATAAAGACCTCAATCAGAGAGACCCAAAGAATCATGCCACTATCTGTTGATGAATTGGTTGGAACTCTTCAGTCTTATGAGGTGGAACGAATCAATGAAAACGAAGACCCTAAAGATAAGAAATCCATTGCATTAAAATCCAATGATGATTACGATCTTGCGTGATTCTCAAGACGATATGGACGATGACGAACTTGCTCTCATGATAAGAAGATTTAGAAAGCTAAACAGAAAAGGAAGAAGATTCAATCCAAGGAAACAAAGTTTTCAAAAGCAACCGACTAAGTCTGTTGAAGATGATGAATCAAATAAAGATGTAGTCTGCTTTGAATGTAAGAAAAAGGGGCACATCAGACCCAACTGTCCTCTTCTGAGGAAGAAGAAAGGAAAAGCTGAAAAGTATCGAAAGGATCTTAAAGCATAAACCTCGAGTGATACAGAATGTGAAGAAAGTGATGATGATTATGCCAACATATGTCCGATGGCACAATCGGATTCGATTCAAACTCCGAGATTTCACTCGATTCGACACCGAATCTGGAGGTAAGTAACTTCAAAATCCCTATTAAAGTTTCTAAATATATTGATGAGTTGTGTTTTAATCTTAAGACTTCTCTTAAAAGGATTTCCAAACTCAAAAGGAAAATTCTGTCTAAAAACAACAAGAAAATATTTTGAAAGAAAAGGTGAAATGTTTAGATATGAATGTTTCTTCTCTTAGAGAAAGTGAAGATAATCTTTCAAAAGAAAATGCATTCTTGAAAAATGATATCTCAAATATTTCCAAAAGATTTTTGATAGGATCTGAGAAACTAGAAAAAATACTTTCTGTTCAAAGACCTTATTTCAATATATCTGGTTTAGAAATGACTGCTGAAACCATTCCTTTAATTGATTTTCCTAAAGTGAAAGAAAGAATCGAACAAAGACCCACAAGAAATGCTTACAAAAATCATTTTGAAATGACCTTTGTAAAACCAGTAGGTCGCAATGCTCTTAGATGTTCAAAATGCAATAGTGCAAATCATTTTGAAAAAGAATGTCCTATGGTTTGGAGACTTGTCAATAAAGTTTGGGCAAAAACCGTATATCAGACTAACTCAAAAGGACCCAAGAAAATATGGGTACCAAAAAAAGCTTGAGTCTCTTTTTAAATGCAGGTCACTATCAAGAAAAAGGTGAAATGGTACCTAGATAGTGGATGCTTGAGACACATGACAGGAGATTCAAATTGCTTCATAAAGCTTGCTCAAGTGAATGGTGGAAAAGTCTCATTTGGAGGAAACAGCAAAGGAAAAATTGTGGGATTTGGAACTGTGAATATTGGAAACCTCACAATAAGCAATGTTTCTTTAGTTGAAGGACTCAACTACAATCTGCTCAGTGTCAGCCAACTATGTGATACCGGTTTCAAAATCTACTTTCAAGAGGGTATATGCTCAGGAACCAGTAAAGACTCTACTCAGTCATTTATGGGACGAAGACATGGAAATATTTACCTCTTGGATGTGAAACCAGATGAATCGCAATGTTTAATTTCAATCCAAGACGAAGCAAGTTTATGGCATAGAAAGCTTGGGCACATCAATATGAAGCAGATAGCCAAAATTTCAACAAAGAAACTTGTTCGTGGTCTACCCAATTTATCATATCAAAAGTCTAACCTATGTACACCATGCATATTGGGAAAACAGGTAAGAAATTCCTTTAAACCAATAAATCAAGTTTCCACTAACCGTGTATTGCAGCTTCTGCATATGGATCTCTTTGGACCAACTAGAACACATAGCATTGGAGGTAAGAAATATTGCCTAGTAATCGTGGATGACTACTCACGATTACTTGGGTGTATTTTCTAGCAAGTAAGTCTGAAACTTTCTCTTACTTTGAAAAATTTGCTAAAAAGGTTCAAAACGAAAAATGATATGTTATTTCAAGTATAAGAACAGATCATGGAGGTGAATTTGAAAATCAAGATTTTACAAGGTTTTGTGATGAATCTGGTTTTCAGCATTTGTTCTCCTCTCCATATACTCCAGAACAAAATGGAGTTGTGGAAAGAAAGAATAGATCGCTTCAAGAAATGGCTAGAACTCTTCTAATTGAAAGTAACATCTCCTCACGTTTTTGGGCTGAAGCAGTTTTTTACAGCATGTTATATTATAAACAGAGTTTTTCTAAAGCCTATTCTAGAAAAAACCCCTATGAATTATTCAAAGAAAAAGAAGCCTATTGTTTCATATTTTCATGTGTTTGGATGCAAATGTTTTATACTGAAAAATGCAAATGATCGAGTTGGTAAGTTTAAAGAAAAGTCAAATGAAGGCATCTTCCTTGGATATTCAACCACAAGCAAAGCGTACAGAGTCTACAACAAAAAGACTCAGACTGTGGAAGAATTAATTAATGTCAAATTCCAGGATTCGATACAAAATGAATCTATTCAAACTCATCTTGAAGATCCAGAACCTGCTTCAGATTCTACAAAGTCTAAAGAAACAGCTCAGACTTTAAAGGACTAGCAGTAAGTAACTGTTGAAGATTCAAGTGAAGGAAGTGATCATCATTCTGACAAATTAACCAGCAACTGGAAGCATAAGTCCAGTCATCCCAAAGATCTTATCATTAGCGACATTAATGAAGGAATTCGCACTAGATCCAAAAGGCGCGAAGAGTTTAGTACTGTGGCTCTTATTTCTGAAATAGAACCCAAAAGCATAGATGAAGCTTTATCTGATGAAAGCTGGATTGAAGCCATGCAAGAAGAGCTCAGGCAATTCAGTATCAATGATGTCTGGGAATTGACTCCAAAACCGAAAGGTAAATCAATTATTGGAGCTAAATGGGTTTTCAGAAACAAGATGGACGAGAAAGGAAAGGTCATAAGAAACAAAGCAAGACTCGTGGCCAAGGGATACACGCAAGAAGAAGGGATAGACTATGACGAGACTTACGCACCAGTAGCAAGGTTAGAAGCAATTCGTTTATTACTTGCATTTGCTTGTCATAAAAATTTCAGGTTATTCCAAATGGATGTCAAAAGTGCCTTCCTTAATGGATTCATCCATGAGGAAGTCTATGTGGAACAATCACCTGGGTTTGAAGACGCAAGGAAACCAGACTTAGTATTCAAACTCAAAAAGGCCTTATATGGCTTAAAACAAGCACCTCGAGCTTGGTATAACAGGCTGAGTAAGTTTTTAATCCAAAACGGTTTTGTGAAAGGTAAAGTAGACACTACTTTATTTATTAAAAGAGAAAGCAAAAGTTTTGTGCTAGTTCAAATATATGTCGATGATATTATATTCGGATCTCCTAATGAAAGTCTGGCAAGAAATTCTCTAAGACTATGGGATGAATTTGAAATGAGTATGATGGGTGAGTTAACCTTCTTTCTCGGGCTTCAAGTGAAACAACGAAGGAATGAACTTTTATTCATCAAGAAAATATGCTAATGATCTCGTCAAAAGTTTGGTCGAACAATTGCAAGAAGGCTGAAATACTAATGTCAAGTTCCTTGAAGATAGACAAAGATGAAGAAGGAAAGAAAGTCGACCAGAAGCTATACAGGAGTATCATTGGCTCACTTCTTTATCTTACTGCTTCTAGACCTGACATTTTGTTTAGTGTTTGCATTTGTGCTAGATTTCAAGCAGATCCTAAAGAATCTCATTTAAATGCTACAAAGCGTATTATTAAATACATTGCTTCAACTTCAAGCATCGGCTTATGGTATCCTAAAAGAGAAGACTTTACTCTTCTTGGATACTCAGACGCAGATCTAGTCGGTTGCAGAGTTGATAGAAAGAGCATCTCGGGTACCTGTCAACTACTTGGAGGCAAGACAGTATCTTGGTTTTCAAGAAAGCATAGTACAGTAGCTCTCTCTACAACAAAAGCAGAGTATGTAACTTTTGGAAATTGCTGTTCACAAATTATTTGGATAAAACAACAGCTAAGAGACTTTGGAATTGAAGATTCATGCACGAAGATTAATTGCGACAACACCAGCGCTATCAATCTCACCAAAAATCCAATTCTTCACTCAAGAGCAAATCATATAGAGATTCGACATCACTTCATTAGAGATCATATTCAAAATGGAGAAGTTTCGATTCAGTATGTTGATTCAAATAACCAACTGGCGGACATATTCACAAAGCCTTTAGAGAAAAATCAATTTGAAATTATTCGCTCTAGACTCAACATTTTGAGGTATGAGGAAATCAAAGTCTAGAGACTTTCAGACTCAGACATACAAGACCTTGACTGTAAGTTATTCTCTCTCGAATCTTATCTTGAAAAGGTACGATCGTCAAACTGTGGTTAATTATTGCTATGTTTAATCGACGTAATTGTTACAACGTTTCCTTTTCAAAAAAGAAGTTATTTTTTGAAATGACTATTTTCGCGGAAAAAGAACAGTTATTTTAAAAAAGCATCTTTTTATTTTCCTTTGTGACGATTCGTATACTTCTCTTTTTAACCGATCATGCACTGTTGATTTCCCTTCACTTTACTCTCAAAAACCCTAGAAAGCATCGATCTTCCATTCCCGTTTTCTTCCATTGTTTAATCTTCGAAAAAATTGTCATCTATCTTGGGAAAGTCAAGCTAGGAATCTTCCAAAAACTGAGAAAGATGTCGTCTTCAAGAAAGTCTTCGAGAATCGCAAGCAGGGGACCACGGTGAATGAGTGAGGGGCCTACGCACTTCGATCTCACCGAAGAAGAAGTGTCTTCAGATCAGTAGCAGAGCCCACAACATTCTCAGCAGCGTCACTCTCCTCCATCTAGTCCTCAAGGCGTTGATCATCAACAAGAGGAAGAAATCATTGAGGATGCAGATCCTGTAAGAGTTCAAAAGCCCGCTTTTATTTATAAGCTGTATCGTGCTTTGAAAGGGACTTGTACTCCTTTGAACTATGTCGATGATTTTCTTAAAGACAAAGGGTATGGAAATGAATATATCTTTTTGCGAAAAATGGAAAGTCTGGAAATTGCTCGCAAATGGGTGGCAGAAGAAACTCTTGCGAATATCCCAAGTGATCCTCGTGATTGGGGAGTTAATCCTGTAGATGGGAATGATGATGACAAGTTTTACAGCCAATTTCAACCGAGAATGGGTGTTGCGGTTGAAAATCGAGGAAAAATGCGAGACTTGTTCAGATCGAAGGAACAAAAGGATCTGTACTCAAAATTGCTGAAGCGTGGGGTGATAAACCCTAGGAGTGTGGATTTTGATTTTCTGGATGCTATAAATGTGAACTTGAGGGAAAAGTTCGGTTGTCTTCAACTTGAGCAGTTCTGTTCTGACACCACAGAAGCTTACGCTGAATTAACCGCTTATTTCTATTCGAATCTTAGTTTTCTAGATGCGAATAGATTCTCTTTCAGCGTCAAAGATCAAGACTTTGTTGTGGATATGAATATGCTGGCAGACGTGTTAGGGGTTGAGAGAGGAAGATATCAACCGATCAAAGTTTCTATTGCTCATGCTACACTGGAACTTGTTAAGGACAGGAGAACAGAGGAAAAGATCTCTTACCTAAGGATGAGTGCGTTCAACATTCTGCTTAACAAGATTGTGATCAATTACCTCAGATCGAAATCAACCTCCAAGACTGATGTCTCAAGTTCAAAGGCAAAGCTGATGTATGCCATTCTCACTGGGAAAAAGTTTTCTCTTCCTCACACTATTATGTTCCACATGTATAGAGTAGTGGTGAAAGACAGAGGTCAACTTCCTTACCCAAGTCTTGTGACGAAGTTATTCAGACATCTAAACATTCAGCCTCCACAAATCCTTTGTGCTCGACCGTATGATCATATGGTGGTAGGACTGAAAATGGTGACCAAGATGCGTCTGAAGGAGCTAAGCAAGGCGTTGGAGAAATTTAAGGAGAAGACTCCTATAAAATCTCATCAAATCTCTTCTGCATCAAAAAGAAAAGGAAAGGAGCCCACGGTTGCTCCATCCAAGAAAATGAGAGCTCTTATCGTTGAAGATGAAGATGATGAGGAAGACATCACCATCTCTGCAATGGCATTGAAACATCTGAGCTGTTCTGCTCCAGAACAGAGGACTCGATAAAGAGAAGAGAAAGAAAGAGAAAAGAAAGAAGTTGAGGAGAGAGAAGCAGAAGAAAAGGATGCTGAGGAGGCAAGGGATGAAAAAGAAGAAGAAAGAGCACTTGGCGAAAAAGAAGTAGAAGAAGAAGAAGAGAGAATGAATCAAGAGGAAAGAGAGCCTGAAAAACACTCTTCTCCACCTGAAGGCATAAAAATAGGGGGAGATAATGAGAAAAGAGGAATGTCAGCTGCTACCAGTGAGGGAGTTAACCGTTCTCCAGCCGTCCCAGAAGACATTCATGCCTCTCATTTTCCTGAAGAAGAACATGATGCTTCATCGCCAAATCTGCGTAATTATTCTGATATGCCATTATCTGTAGATCGTGCTGAAGCCAGTACGCAGACCGACAGCTCAACAGATTTTCGCAGAATTATGGATATTCTCTCGGAGATGCGTGGTCAAATTTATGCTCTGGGATGTGAGGTTCAAAACTTGCAAAATGCGGGTCAAATTTCTTCATGTTCATTGAATGATCAGATCCAAACCCTCTCCGTTCAGATTCAGGCCAATGCCAAGGGTGAGGAAATTGCACAACTGAAAGAAGACTTGATTTCCAGCTTGTCCGCGTTCCCAAGCAATCTTGACTTTATTCCATTTTCATCTCAACCTTTTTAATGTTGACAAAAAGGGGGAAGAGATGCAAGATTTGAACTTTGACTTTTAATCGTGTGGATTGTTGGATTGTTTTGATGTTTAACTCTGTTTGACTTTATTTTTTTGTGTCTGGATGAGAACTGAACTTGACTTGGACTTGACTACTTCTATTGATATCTTATGGATGACTTTATCGGATACTAGACTAACCTATTTTCTGTGGTTGCAGATTCTAGATTCTGGTGTTATTCATTTAGCCATTTATCTCTATAAGATATGCATATGTGTTTGAGAAATGTTTTGCAGGTCAAAATTGTCCAAATCTGCAGGAAAGTTTTGTCACTATAAAAAAGGGGGAGATTGTTAGAGAAATCTTCTTAAAGTGTTTTGAAGCTGATAAAACGTTTCCATCAGTCTAGTCTGAAGGTTTGCAGACTCTACTATTTAAAGTCTGAAGACCTCCGAACAGCCAGACTCAAGACTCAAAGTCTATCCTCATTGACAATCTTTAATCCGTTGAAGAAAGGTTATCCAGAACTAGATGTTTCATTAAGGATATAACCTTATCGACTAGAGAAGATCTCTTGGCTGGAAAAGACATAACGGAATTCTCTAATTGATCGAGATTGACTCGAAGATTAAGGATCTGATGATTGCCTAAATATTCTTGGAATGTTTTACTTATGGAAACCGAGATCCTGATTGTATGGGCGAACAGGATTGATAGGCTATCGACACTTTCCTTTAATAGCTCGAATAATCTTCTTAATTGATTCCGTCCAACGGGTAGATTGGAGGAATTCCTTTGGTAAGTGCCAATGGGTATGATGGCGTAAAGGAGTACATAATGAAGACATTCTAAGTTGTTCGAGGTGTGCGCGATAGAAGAATTCCAAAGTCTGAAACTCCTTGTTGTTTAGACAATTCCTTTTAGCGAAACCTTGTACACAAAAGAGAGTCTATATTTGTGAGAAACCTTGAAGAGGTGTGGTAGAACATCTACACTGTGGAATCAAGGAAAAGCTGTGCTGTAACTTCTCTTTTGTTCATAGTGAAATCCAGCCGGTGGGCTGTCAGTACGGAAGAGTGGACGTAGGCTTGAAATAAGCCGAACCACTATAAACCTTGTGTTCAATTTTCTCTTCCTTACTCTCTTTACTTTAATCGTACTTCATTTTGTTAATCAATAGAGAGCTTCCTTTCTATCAGTTGCCTAGAATCGCTTCCGTATATCGATAAATTATTTGTGCACCTATTCACCCCCTCTAGATGTTTATACTAGCTATCTCAAGGTTGAGCTGTCCATTATTTTTGCATTGTCACGAAGTTTGGCGGATGTGGATTACACACTTTGAATGATCGCAAGCACTCTGACGCAGCAAAAATCTGGTCAATCAATTGTCGGATGAGGAAGTAATCGCTAGTCAAATAATGATGAAACCTTTGGATACCTTAAAAGGTCTCCAAACCCAAAATCTACCAAAGGGTCTAGAATTTGAATAAAAATTTTGAGATTGAAATAGGTTAGCTGATATCGACATGTCTTTATGTAATTCAATTTCAACAATCCGAGGAAACTAAAACTGTTACTCTCCCATCCCTCTCTCTCTCCCCTTCTATGACCTTTTTTCATCTTTTTCGCTTCTAAAGGGGAGGGATTTGACCTAGATTTCTCACTCCCCTTAATTCCTTTTCCTTTTATTTTCTTATGTTTCTTTTCTTACTCTCCCGATCTAATTTTGGATCTGGAAGTTTTGCTCTCCTAATCTTATATCTGGGAGTTTTTCTTTCTGATTTTGGAGTTTTAATGAAAAGGTACTCCACATCCAATTTCATTAATGTTCATAGTAAATTTGGTGTCAAATATGTGCTCATTCAACATATTTTGATTCAAAATATTGGCACTTTGCATTAGCTACAAGCTCACTTTTATGAGTGTTAGATCTGAGTTTCTTTGACATTTTTATGTTGTCTATGTACAGTGATGGTGTAGGGGACAGCAAACCTAGGCACACATTATCGAAAGGCAAAACCATAACTACAAATAGATATCTCGGCATATGCTTATCACTGATGATGCTATGTAATTCAATGATTGGCCACCGGTCCTTTTGCTTAGAGGTAGTCCTAGATCTATTCTTGAAAAATGAGTGTGATTATCTCTACTAATCATGCTCTAATAAAACACCTTGATTTTTGGTTTTTTGTTTGTTTTGGAGCTCTATGGAATTACTTTGTTACCATGACTTTTGGGTTTCTCTTTCCTGTACCATTTTGGTGATGAATGGAAATTGTTTTTACCAAAAAAGATTTCAACAATCCATGATCAACCCAACTCGAACCAAACACATACCCAATATAATTATGACTCCAATTCTTAGCAATTTTTACCTTAAATATGAAAAGTAGCATACATAAGATCCAATATACCAATCTAAATTACATCTTTTTTGTTATCTTTTTTTTTTTTTTTTTTTTTTTTGGTAGAAGCAAACTTCGATCCAAACTACATTTGAGAACACATTATACAAATATAGGTGAATCCCATTAAAAAAAATCCAATCTTGCCCCGTAGAATGCCCCAAACTTATAGCGCTGTATATCTACTGTCACAGTTCCATCTATAATAGCGAACTAAAATCCTACGTAATGTCACCCGCACTTGTTGCCATGTTCCATTTTTAAAGGCCATTATGAACAATCGCAACGTAAAGTAATTTTTAGTCACTGATACTAAATTAGAGTATTGGCGCGACGGAAAAAAGTTTGATATCGATTTCTTATCCAAACGAGTTTAAGATTTTTAATGAGATTTTGTCGACGGTCGCCCTCCCGAAGTTGCAATCATAACTCCCTGCGGGACAAAACATACAAGAATCAAAATCCAAATAAAAACAAATAAAGAAAAGGTAGCAGATTAATGACTGATGACCAACCCACCATGAGAATCATGCCGACACGACACCATCATTAGTTGCATGCACGCAATGCACAAAACATATCAGCAGACACCACAAGAAACAGATCAAAGCAAGTTGTTTACGTGCATCAGGTAAAACACCTTTAGCAGGAACCAGAACATAGCCAAGTAAACAGAAAAGACAAATTTCCAGACACGCTCATAACAATTTAGAGCGAAACGGACGTGAAAGATGCGAACGTTCACCCGCAGACCACGGCAAAGGAGTGCAATCGAACCAAAACAAGCAAGACTCCAGCACATGGCCTCGCAGAACAGTGGAGAAATTTACCCACCCAATGAAGAGAACCCGAAAGGGGGAAAAAAGAAGACTTTTAAATTCACCTTCAGAGATGGTGCTTTTTGGATTCCAGTGCATTTGAGAAGAGATATTTATAATATTTCCTTTGACAAGGACGATGCTGCGTCGTTGATGTTCTCCTCTTCCCTTATTCGGGGAAGCGGAGATTTCACTGGCGGAGGGCTTGAGCTTGGAGACGAGGAGCCCCCAGATGTAAGAGAATTAAATGTTTTGGATACCCTAGACCAAGTTTTGGATATTTTGAAATGGAGGATATGCTTAACCGCTTGTCGTGACCTAATTTTGGTTGCACCACCTAGGATTTGGCTAATGGATTCTTAAGTCATAAACTTAGCTCGAGCTCTCCTAAACTCATACCAATTCGAGACTTAGATTTAAGTTCTTAACATACAAATGATTTTCAATTAGGAGTAGCCACTAATTCTATTCTTGGTGAGTTGATTAGAAACCAAGCAAAGTAATAGGAGATTTATTTTACTCTTACGAACTGAGTTCGATGACTTGATTACACTAGATTTTCTAACACAATTTCAATACTTTTATCTTTTATTTTGAAAAAAAAAAAATGTTTGTAAGGTAGCCTGAATTAATTTTCATTTACTTTCCTAACATATAAGGTGACCATGCAGATGCGTGAACCACCAATTTAACACCTAAAAAAGCAATAAATAAATTATGAGAGTAGCAACAAAAACATCTATAATGTAGCTCGGAATTCACATCAACAACCTAAATATGATTTCTAATTAACATGCAGTTGCTCAATCTTTTTTAATTTTCTCTTGTTTAAATGAAAACTAAGCTATATGTCATGTAATTTAACTAAATGACCCAATTCTAATGATAGGCAATTTTTAATTAAATGGACCTTGCAACAATTACTAAATGATACACATTTTATGCACTTAACTCTATATGACTTGCACGTGATTTTTTTTTTTTTTGTATTTTTTATAAAAATTCTTAATTAAAAATTAATAAAAATAAAAATCTATCTAAAGTGAGATATATCTATTTTAAGTTAGGAAATAGACTAATCTAAATCATATCTTAACTTAGAAACTTATCTCAATGTGCAGTTTAATTCAAAGATATTTTCTAACCTAGATAACATATAAATATGCAGTCTAATATAATTAGAAAGGTATCTAGCTATCCTATCATGCAATTCCATTTAGGAAATCAATTCTAATCTGCGTGATATGCAAATGCAATATTTTTTGTTTTTTAAGATAAATAAAGCAATCAAAATATTCCAACCATTCAATCCCTGATCCAATCTATTCAAATATGGAGACAATATCTAATCATTTGAAATTTCTCGAATAAAATCAATAAATTGATCTTAAGCCTTAAAGATCAAAATATTAATTTTATAGATTCCCACAAAATCAATAATTACATCTAAAGCCTTATAGATAAAATCAAAGATTACATGCGATTGTGAATCAGGAGATAAATCCTAATTGGAGATACGCCTATCACTTAAATATGCACCTTGGATATAGATAGACATATATTAGCCAATAAAATATCCAAATCAAATTTAGATAAGATAATTACCTAATTTCACAAGTAAAATTGCCAATTTTGAACTTAATGGAATCGGCTCGACGGATGATGGGATCACAACCAACTCTACCGGCAGTGAACAGTGGTTGTGTGGCACGGCAGCGGGTCATTGCAAGGCACGGACACCATGATGAGGGGCTCAAGAGCTGCTCACAGTCACAGACGAATCGTCAAGGAACTTGAGTTCTCCGACGATAGAACACAGCTTGCTCGGGGTGATGTCTACGCTGAACGTCGTCGGTGGGGTCTCAGTTTCGAAGCAAGAAGATATGGCTGCAATGGTAGCTCGTCACGGCCGTAAGAGGACAACACTGTAAAAGCGTCGATAGCTAGTGTAGTGTTTCCCTGAATTCATGATTCTCTTTGACCCAGCGAAGCCCACTCACTGAAATTCCACACTTCAAGCGGTGGAAAGAAGACTTCAAATTCCAAGACAGGCCTTCTCCCAACAATGCTTCAATTTATTACCGTGAGTATGTGTGGGAGATTTGCCTGATTGTCTACTTTCTATGGCTGCCACGCTCACGGTTTTCCTTTTTTTCTTTTGCTATTTTTGGATTGTTATTGTATTATATGTCCGTGAGATTGATTGATGCTTGATGTTGGATCAGGAAGTGCTCGATAATCACCGGTGCCGTGGGGAGTACAATCGCTAGAAAACCTGCAAGAAAGTGAAAGCTTATGTGCAACACCTAAACGACAGCTGTGACCCATCCGTGGAGCAAGCAACCCGATGTTCACACATAAATTTTACATTTAATAACTTAATCGCATACAATATTAGGAATTAGTCGCTAAAAAAAAAAAAAAAAAAGTGGAATCAAAGAGTAAAATAAATATCTTTCATTAAAATGCATCGTGTATGTTTTCTTTAAAATCCATTACACATAGACATTAGGAGCATCTACATAACTAGCCACTACTTATTAAATCTAAATTTTTTAAAAAGAATTAATTAATTAAAATTTAAAAAAAAATCGAAGAAGAAAAAAAGCGAACCGGGCTAGGCCCAGTCCTTCCCAATTCTCCTCTCCTCTGTATCTTTTGCCGCCTGGGCCCAAGCGCAGCCTCTCTTTTCTTTTCACTAAGCCCAGCCCACATGCTGGTCCTCTTCCTCCTCATGCTGGTCACGCTCTGCAAAACAGGAGGGTACAGGTCAGAGAGAAAACAGGGCGAGCGTCGCGTGAGACGTTCGGTCGGGGGGGCAGGCCGGCAGCGACAGCTGGCACAGCAGGAGGCCGTGCGCACCGGTGCTTAAAAGTGTGAAAGGGGTTGGTTTTTTATGGGGGTTCGCGGAGAGAGAGAGCGCTCTACAGAGAGGGAGAGAGCTTGAGGGAGGCCGAGGGGGAGAAACGGAGAGTGACCGGGAAGAGGGAGACATGGAATCCACCCCCGACGCGAGGATGCGCCTCCTAGCCGGAGCCAACAAGCTGCAGCTTCCCTTGCCTGTATTTCAAGTTTTTCCGGTGAGTTCTCCGGTTTTTGATTCAATCCGTGTAGATTTCCTAAGGATGCCGGCTCGGGGGCGTGCAAGGCGACTGGACGTAGTCCGATCTATCGATCTCGCCCATCGTTCGCCACCCCCGAGTCAGGTAGGAACCCCCCGCCGACCTTTTTTTGTGCCCTGATCTTGTCCTGTTCTCTCACATTTTTTGCATGGATTACTGAGTGGGGGCGTGCGTTTCAAGTTCGCTTGTGCTGTCCTTTGTTGATGTTGAGCATTCCCTGCCATTCTCGTTAAGCTTTGATCTCGTTTCGAGTCTTATTCTTGTCCGTGGCTGTCTTGAGCCGACGCACCCTAGGTGTTTGATAAAATGCCCTTGAGACGCTTCTGGTAAAACAGCTACTGCCTTCGCTGTATCCGAAGCTCGTGTATCATTGTTATGATACACTATTTACACAGATCATCTCCCATGAAGCCTTATCTCGTTGATCGTGGGTAGTGGTTGGCGAGTTTTAGTGGTGGCGTTTCTCCAAGAGAGATCCTGGCAATGGTGTTGTTCTCGGCAAAGAAGAGAACGTAGAAAAGAGGAGTTTTGATGAGGAAGGAAACAACGCCCAGGAAAGGAAAAATTAAATAAAGAATAGAAACATTAAGAAACAAACAAAGAGTAGTGAAAAGAGAGATAACATCAATCCGTAAGCCATCTTGATCGTTGTGTGGGCTGGATGGACTTTGGGAGTATCTGTTTCATTTTCGAAGAGTAACATTCGTCCTCATTTCGTCCATTTTCACGTTCGTTTTGCCGAGGTCCGAACTTGTGGCCGCATGTTGCACTTCACATCCATCTTGCGTTTTACATTTTATATATATTCGAGATTGTTGGATAGTGGTGCACGCTATTCTCGGCTTGGGATAAAAAAGATATACGTCAAAATCGTGGTTTCGACGTTGTGAGGTTGGGATTGAATTTATGGGAACTTCTGAGTTTAAGGGAAGCTTCAAGCGTGCGGAGGACTCCCGAAGAAGGAGACCAGAAGAAGGAATTTAAAGATTAAAAGAAAAGGCAAAAAAAAAAAATGTACAGAAAAAGTAAAAAGAAAAAAAAAGAAATAGGGAAAAAGAAAGCAAAAGTTGGTTTAGGGAAAAGCCAAAACATCGAAGAAGACAAAAGGGTGGAGAATAAAAACAATTAATTAAAAAAATTACGAAAATCATTAAAAAAAAAAAGTTTTTTTTTTTCAATTGGGTTGGATCCAGGTTTGGATCGGGTCGACGGCCGGATTGAGTTTACCCATTTAGGACCCCTTTTACCGAATATAATATTAAATACAAACTATATAAAAAAAAATTATAACAAAAATTAAAAAAATCAAAAAATAAAAATTTGAAAAAATTTGAAAATTCGAAAAAAAATATTAAAAAATGTCAGAAAATTCAGAATGTCATTTGAAAAATTTTAAAAACAAAATTTCCAAACTGTTTTCTTGAAAAAATGGAAGTTTCTTAACTCTAAAGTGTGCTAAAAATTGAGTAAGCCCTTAAGGCTCTATCTTAGGATTTCAATTGTCTTCAAAGACAATTACTCTTGTTGGCATGCTTTAACCCCTTTAGTCCAGTTAAGATTAGTATTTACATCTTCCTTAATGTTAAATTTTTGCTATCCCATGATGTGCATTTAATCTTTTCTTTGATTGTCAATTATTATGTTGATGACTATGCACTTGCATGATCACCTTACATGTTAGCGGATATGCCTAAAATCAATCCAAGTTACCTAACAAAAAATATATATATTTAAATAAACAAGATTAGGTACCGAAATGACACTAATTGGTTAATTAATGTAATCAAATCCCTGAGCCTAGATTCTCTAGTTGGGTAGAAAGTGAGGTATACTCCCATACCTCACTTTGTTTCTAACTGACCTCAATAAACTAGTAGCAACTCCTTATTACAAAATTCTTACTAACACCCCACCGTTGCACGAGGTATGGGTTTGGGAACCCGTGCCTAATCATGGGCCGTGAACTTGTCTTTAGGCAATACCCCTAAACCTATTCCTTTCCCGAGAGGTAGGTCACAACAATGCTATTTTCATTAATTGCAATTTCTCATTGGACACCATGTAAAAGGTATAAATAAAAATTATGATCGAACCATTTTTATGTGCTCTATGTTTCTAAGTTTGGTCGAAAAAAATTTCGCTCAATTTATGTTGCTTATGATGTCTAGGTTAGGCCCGAACTTTTTGGGCAAATGGGTGGGCCTAGGCTTGTGCTATTTTGGAGCTTTTTCTAAAATAGAGTTTGTCGTTCTTATTTTTCTTATTCAATTTTAGACTTATACATGATTATTTTGCTTTTTGTACTTATTATTGATCTACTATTTTTTAAATTTATATAAATGAGTTAGAAATATCTACATTAGGCCATGTGGGTGGGGTTCGGATGCCCGTGTTTTCTATGGATGGGCTTGGACGTTTGAGCTTGGGCCTAGTAGGACCAAATAAAGTTGGGCTGAATCAATCCCAATCGAGCTCGCGTAGGCCCATTCAATCTCTGCCCATCCAATATAAAATATATATATATATATATATATATATATATATATATATATATATATATTAGATATTCATTTTTTTCTTTTTGTTAATCCAATTTGTGTGTGTGTGTGTGTGTTTTTTTTTAAGACTTGCTACTTGTGAAGCCCATGAAAATGTTGAACCAATATGATTTTGTCTCCATATGTGGTTTGATAGGTATTTCAAAGGTTGTTGGAGCCAATAATTAGTCCTTCGGCCCTCAAACAACATCCGGTTACTAAGTTACATGAACTGTGCTAGAAGGAGAGTTTGAAGTTGAGATTTGGGGATTTGTGGAATGAAAGCTCGAGTTTCATTGTATTTGTGAACAATCAACTTATGGGAAAAGCCACGTACAAGCCCAAGAAGGACATTGCGCTAAATAGAGCAGCCAAAGATGCTTTAGAGAACTTTATTTGGCAAGAAAGAGAGTACCTATGAAGATGATTGTGATTTAGCGAGGAGAAATGAAATGACATTTATTGGAGCTAATAATTAGTCCTTCAGCTCTCAAACAACATCCAATTACTGAGCTACATGAACTGTGCTAGAAGGAGAGTTTGAAATTGAGATTTGGGGATCTGTGAAATGAAAGCTTGAGTTTCATTGTGTTTGTGAACGATCAGCTTGTGGGAAAAGCCACGTACAAGCCCCATAAGGACATTACGCTAAATAGAGCAGCCAAAGATGCTTTAGAGAACATTAGAAGTTTATTTGGCAAGGAAAAGAGTACCTATGAAGATGATCGTGATTTAGCGAGGAGAAATAAAATGACATTTATTGGAGCCAATAACTAGTCCTTCGGCCCTAAAACAACATTCGGTTACTGAGCTACATGAACTATGCTAGAAGGAGAGTTTGAAGTTGAGATTTGGGAATCTATGGAATGAAAGCTCAAGTTTCATTGTGTTTGTGAACAATTAGCTTGTGGGAAAAGCCACGTACAAGCCCAAGAAGGACATTGCACTAAATAGAGCAGCCAAAGATGCTTTAGAGAACATTAGAAGTTGATTTAGCAAGGAAAAGAGTACCTATGAAAATGATCGTGATTTGAAAATACTAGAAAGAGACAACGAATTACAATGATTCTTTTTCTTTGATTTGTTATTTTTATTTATTTTTTTGTGTATAATGCAGCTTTACTCTTCTTTTATTTATTATTGATAGGAATTCTCTTATCAAGACCATATGAATTGATTCAAACCTCAAATTCATACTAGAACCGTGATGATTCAATAAAACTTCAAACTAAGTCCAAAGATTCCCTGAGTAAGAACCATTGGATCACTGAGCAAGATCGCGGTTCACGGCGGCCAATGGATCAAGATCACCACCGCAAGAGGCTAGCCACGTGATGGTTGGCCAAACTCTCCTCTCTCTTTCACGTGTGTTTTCTCTCTATGTTGTGGCCATCCTTTTTAGCTATGCGATGGTCTTATTTATACTATTTAGGAACCAACCTCATATATTATTGTCCTCAATCAATTATTTCTTTCCCAGGTTGACTGATTCCATGCGAATATTTTATTCTGCTGAGCCGAATATTTGCTGCCCATACTTCTCCTTTACTTGACCCAAGAGCCTTTTCTTTTTCTGCCTTATTTTGTAGATATCCTATTGCCAATATATGAGAGATCTTAAGAATAACAAAGTAATCCGCCCATCTCTCACACATGAATATTTTGGAATATCCTGCCGATTGCTTTCTATATGACCTAAAATATAAAGCTTTATTGTGAATAATTCAAACCATGAAGAAAGTAATGGGCTTGACCAAATTCTAATATAATATTATCATGGGCTCAATCCAATTAATCAATTAAGCTCAAAACCATTCACTTGAATCCATTTGCCATCGATTCAATTAAAATGCAATAATAAGAAAAATAAATACACCTAAAATTATATGCTATGCAATTAATATTTTTATTTAGAGCTTAAAAATTAATCTCTAATTTTCTATGCAATAAACAATTAATCAGGTCGCCAAAATTTATGTGTCAACACCGCCACATAATGTGACTCTTTTGGATTTGATTGAAAATGTACACACATACAAACACTAAATAAAACATCTAGCCTAAAAGCAATACGATATAAGAGAGGGTCTATCATGATTTTAAATAGTTTAGGATCTACTTCCTTTCCTTTCATCTCTTTGACAAGCTTTTAAGATCTTTTTTAACACTTCAATAATTGGTAGTCAAGTCTAATACCAATGGAAATGACTAACAAAAAAACTAAGAGGGAGGTAAATTGGTTATTTTAATTTAAATAAATTTTAACATGATAGTTGAGAGAAAATGCTTTTGTGGAAGGATTATAAGTGTGCATATGTAATTGCTTCTGTCAAACGGATGATAAAAAAATTAAGAGATAGATGATATTGCAAGATAAATTTATAGTGGTTCGGCCTTCCACTAGGCCTATGTCCATTTTCTCAAAAATCATAGCCACTAACAAGGCTAGAATTACTCTTAGAGATTTCACAGTACGTAGATGGTGTTGGAGAAAACTGCTATTAGATTTTGAAGTTAACAAAACTTTTCATTCTGAAGTAAAACAGACTTATGTGGAATTCTCTCAAAGTCTTTCCCATACCAGAAGTCTGCCCCACTCTGACGAAGACCTAGACTAAATGCAAGTGAAGAACAAAGATTTAATCAGACTCAAGATTATTATTTTTCCTTCTAGGCTTCCATACGAACAAGATATATATGGCTTTCTGGTTGGAAATATCACTTACCTTTTTGGTTATTTTTATTGGAATTAATCATGAAATGGAAAAATCATTTTTGGAATGCAAGTTTATTTGGAAAGAATCTATTTATGAAAACCAATATTCTGATTGTATGGGCGAATAGGATCATCGAACTTTCATCTCAATCTTCAAACGGCTCGAGATCTCATTGATTGATTCTGTCCAATAGGTTGATTGGAAGAATTCATCTGAAAAGTGCCAATAGTCGAAAAGGCATGAATGAGTATTTAAGGAGGTTTTTAAAGTCATTCGAGGAGTGCGTGAAAGAAGAATTCCAAAGTCTGAAGCTTTTCAAATTACTTATTCTTCCTCATACAATGCTCAAACTTGTATTTGAAAAAGAAAGAAACTCTAAAGAGTGAATTTGTGAGAGCAGTAGAAATTCTTCACCGAGAATTCAATGCTATAAGGTTGTAACACTCTTTTTGATTCATAGTAAAAACCAGCCAAAAGGCTATCAACGTGGGAGAGTGGACGTAGGCTTAATCTAAGCTGAACTATTATAAATCTTGTATTCATTTTCTCTTCCTTGAACTCCTTTACTTTATTTGCTGTGATATTTTTCTGTGTTTCGAAATAATTGTTAAAGTCCAAATTCTTCTTCAAATTCTGTTGTTCATAAGACTCAGTTTAAAAGTAAAGTATTTTTACTGCATTTTGCAAAATCTATTTTCACACCTATTCACCCCCCTCTAGGTGTTTATACTAGCACTTTCAATTAGTATCATAGCATGTGTGCTTATTTTGTTGAAGTGTTTTTACTTCTATGTTAAAGATCTTATATGGCTAGTATTTTGGCTCAAGGATTTGTTGAATGATAGAGTAATTTCAATATAAATAAGTATAATGTATAGAAGAATAAAATGAAGGCATTTATCAGATCCCGAGATCTTCTGGAGTGGAATGTTGTTGAAAAAGGAATCAATCCAAAGGCAACATCAACTTCAGACAAAGGGAAATAAGTGATTGAGAAAGATGCTGATGAATCCATACAAGCTAAAATTATCAAGAGATAGGCTAATGCAAAATCAATTAATTCTTTATACTGTACTTTGTCTCCCACTGAATATAACCGAGTTTCTTCTTGTGAAATAGCAAAAGAAGTTTGGGACAAACTGCATGTTACTTATAAGGGGACTGATCGTGTGAAGGAAACAAAAATAAACATTTTGCTTGGACAATGTGAATCATTTAGAATGAAGTCTGGAGAATCTATTTCTGATATATTCAATCGCTTTACATAAATTGTGAATGGCCTGGCTTATCAAGGTCAACCAATTTATGAACCAATAAAAGTCAACAAACTACTATGTGGACTTTCAAAGGACTATAATCATGTGAAAACTTCAAGAAGAGAAACTTAGAGGATCATGCCTCTATCAATTGACGAATTGATAGGCACATTCATACGAAGTGGAGCAAATCAATGACGAGGAAGATTCAAAAGGTAAGAAATCAATTGCATTAAAATTTAACATTGATTCTCATGTTACAAATTCAGATGATGATATGGATGATGAGGAGCTTACCCTTATGACAAAAAAATTCAGAAAACTAAATAGAAATGGAAGAAGATTGAATTGGAAAAAGCAAAGTACGTAGAATTTACATAAGAGATCAATGGAGGACATTGAAACTAACAAGGATGTTATATGCTTCTTCAAGTGTATGAAAAATGAGCATATCATACTAAACTGTCCTTTGTTGGAAAAGAAAAAAGGAAAATTTGAGAAGTACAAGAAAATTCTTAAAGCAGAAACTCGGAGTGATACCTAATTTGAAGAAAGCAAATAAGAATTTGCAAACATATGTTTGATGGCTCACTCAGAGTCAAACTCAAATTCAAAGACAAATACTGATTTAGATTCTGATAAAGAAATTGAGGTTAGTCACTCAAAAATTCTTGTTAAAGTCTTTATGTATATAGATGAACTTTGCCTCAATCTTAAATCATCTCTTAAAATGATTTCCAAACTTATAAAAGAGAATTCTAAACTCAAGCAACAGGAAGTGTCTTAGAAAGTAAAATTTGAAAGTCCGAAAAGAAACTTGATGATTTGAAAGAAAATTCTGATTCTTTTTCACAAGAAAATGTTATTTTAAAAAGGAGGATTTCAGATATTTCAAAAAATTTTTCATAGGATTAGAAAATTTGAAAAATTCTTACAGCTCAAATACCCTATTTTAATAAATCTAGTTTGGGTATGAATAATGAGCCCATTCTGTTTTTTTTTTTTTTTCCTTAAAGTAAAAGAGGGACTTAGACAAAAACTTGCAAATGCATTTTACGGAAATCATTTTCAAAAAGTGTTTGTAAAACCTGTTGGCCGAAGTGCTCTCAGATGTCCTAAGTGTAATAGCTCAAAGCATTTTGAGAATGAATGCCCTAAAGTTTGGAGACAAGTTAAGAATGATTGGATAAAGACTGTTTTCAATACTAACTCTCCTAAACCCAAGAAAATCTGAATACCAAAGAAAGTTTAAGTTTTTCTTTTGATTACAGGTCACTATTAAAAGAAAAATCAAATGGTATTTGGATAATAGCTATTCTAAGCATATGACAGGAGACTCAAACTGCTTCTTAAAGCTTGTTAGACTAAAAGAATGAAATGTTTTTTTTGGAGGAAATAACAAATGGAAGATTATTGGACGTGGAATAGTGAAGATTGGAAGTCTAACTATCAATAATGTTTCCCTGATAAAATACTTAAATTACAATCTTCTAAGTATAAGTCGGCTTTATGATACAGGGTTCAAAATAAACTTTCAAGAATCCATTTGCTCTAGAATAAGTCAAGATTTCTCTCAATTATTTACTGGGCGAAGGCATGACAACATATACTTTCTGGACATAAATCTAGAAAATTCAAAATGTCTTATTTCTATTCAAGATTAAGCAAATCTCTAGCATCAAAAGCTTAGTCATGTAAATATGAAGCAAATTACCAAAATTTCTTCTAAGAATCTAGTTTGAGGGCTTCCTAATTTGGCTTATTAGAAGTCTAAGTTATGTACCCCATGTGTCTTAGGAAAACAGGTCATAAGTTCTTTTAAACTAGTAAATCAAGTTTCTACCAATCACGTTTTGCAGCTTCTCCATATGGATCTTTTCGAGCCAACAAGAACTTAGAGTCTTGGTGGAAAAATATATTGTCTAGTAATTATGGATGTTTATTTACATTTCACTTGGATATTCTTTTTGGCAAACAAGTCTGATATATTTTCATATTTTTCAAAATTTGCCAAGAAAGTTCAGAACAAGATAGGTTATGCTATTTGAAGCATAAAAACATATCATGGAGGTGAATTTGAAAATCAGGATTTTGCAAACTTTTGTGATGAATCTGATTTTCAATAGGTTTTCTCTTCTCCATACACTCCAAAACAAAATTGGGTTGTGGAAAGGAAAAACAGATATTTACAGGAGATGGCTAGAACTCTATTGATAGAAAACAAAATTTCGTCTCGTTTTTGAGTAGATGTAGTTTCTATTGCCTATTATATTATCAACGGAGTATTTTTAAGGACAATCCTAGAAAAGACTCTATGAAGTATATAAAAGAAAGAAGCCAAATGTTTCCTACTTTAATGTCTTTGGCTGTAAGTGCTTTATTTTGAAGAGTGTGAATGATCGATCTGGAAAGTTCGAGGAAAAGTCAAATGAATGAATTTTTTTTGGCTATTCTATATCAAGCAAAACTTACAGGGTCTTTAACAAGAAGACTTCATCTGTAGAAGAATCTATGAACGTCAGATTTCATGATTATGTTCAGAATCAACCAAATCAGATTTGATTTGAAGAGTCTGAACTAGTTCTAGACTCAACAAAGTCTACTTTCCGTGGAGAATCTCAATATTCTAAAGTGTAGCAACAAGCAAAACTTGAAGAATCAAAAGAAGCAGAGGATCAACAAATTCTCAAATCAAATAGCAACTAGAAGCACAAGTCAAGTCATCCCAAAGAACTCATCATTGGCAAAATTGATGAAGGAATCCGCACTAGATCTAAAGGAAAAAAAGACTCCAGTACATTAGCAATTGTTTCTAAAATAGAACCAAAAGGAGTAGAAGAAGCATTGTTTGATGAAAGTTGGATAGAAGCTATGCAGGAAGAACTCAGACAATTTAGCATCAATGATGTGTGGGAACCGATTCCAAAACTCAAAGGCAAATTGTGATTAGAAGAAAATGGGCTTTTAGAAACAAATGGATGAGAAAAGTAAAGTAATAAAAAAACAAAGCAAGGATTGTGGCAAAAGGATACACACAGGAAGAATAGATAGACTATTACGAGACCTATGCACCAATAGCAAGGTTAGAAACAATTAGATTATTACTTGCTTTTGCTTATCATCAAAATTTCAAGTTATTCCAAATGGATGTCAAAAGTGCTTTCCTTAATGGATTCATTCAAGAAAAGTCTATGTGGAACAACCACTAGGATTTAAAGATCCAAGAAAACCAAACTTTGTCTACAAACTAAAGAAGGCTTTGTACAGTCTGAAGCAAGCACTTCAAGCTTGGTATGAAAGGTTGAGTAAGTTTTTAATAGACAGTAGCTTTGAAAAAGAAAAAGTTGATACAACTTTATTTATAAAAAGAGAAGAAAAAGACTTTCTACTCGTATAGATTTATATAGATGATATAATCTTTGGTTTTCCTAACGAAAATCTCCACAAGAAGTTTTAAAGATCTATGCATGAAGAATTTGAAATAAGCATGATGGGTGAATCGACTTTCTTTTTGGGACTGCAAGTCAGACAATCAAAGAAAGGAATATTCATTCACCAAGAGAAGTATCCAAAGATCTTATCAAAAAGTTTGAATTGGAAAATTGCAAAAGAACAAAAACTCCTATATCAAGCTCATCAAAGCTCGACAAGGATGAAGGAGGAAAGAAAGTAGACCAAAAACTATACAGAAGCATGATTGGTTCTCTACTTTATCTCATTGCATCTAGACCTGATATTTTATTTAGTGTGAGCATCTGTGCTAGATTTCAATTTGATTCAAAAGAATCACATCTAAGTGTTGATAAACCCATTATCAAATATGTTGCAACTTTTCTAAGGTTGGCTCTATGGTATCCAAAATCATGAGACTTTACTATACTTAATTACTCTTATGTTGATCTAGTTAGTTGTAGAGTTGATAGAAAGAGCACATCTGGCACCTGTCAATTGTTGGAACAAATGCTGATATCTTGGTTCTCAAGGAAACAGAGTACAATGGTTTTATCTATAACAGAAGCAGAATATGTTACTCTTGGGAGTTGTTCTCAAATTCTATGGATAAGACAACAACTAAGAAACTTTGGAGTAGAAGAATCCTGCATAGATATCAGATGCAATAACACAAGTGCTATCAACCTTACCAAAACCTAATTCTTCATTCAAGAGCAAAACACATCGAGATTCGTCATCACTTCATAAAAGATCATGTTCAGAATGGGGAGATTAATGTTCAATTTATTAAGTCAAAGAATCAATTGGCATATATCTTCACAAAACCTTTGGAGAAGAACTTATTTGAGTCAATTCGCAGCAAGTTGAATATCATCTCTCCTCTCGATTAAAGTTTAAAGGTAATCAAACTTAGGACTTCAACTTAAGGAAGCTACCCAATCCAGGTATTTTATTTTTAGTATGTAAATTTGATCGGGTATGATTATATTTGAATCATCGCTTGCCTATTTTATTTTTAAAAATTACTATTTTATTGCTCAAATTCGGATTTCAAATATTTGGCGTTACCTTTTTGAATTTATTCTGAAAATGTATTTTTTTTTTGTGACAATTTGTTTACCTCTTTTCGATTTCTTTAAATACCTCAGCATATTTCTTTCAAGCATAGCACCTTCAAACCCTAATACCAAATCTCTCTCTCTCTCTCTCTCTCTCTCTCTCTCTCTCGATTTTTTTTTTTTTTTTACTCTTAAAATCTCTATGCAAGTTTCTTTTTTTCTTTCACTCGAATATTTTGATGAAATCCTCCAAGTCTGCATCAATGTCATACCAGAGGAAATCCTCTCGTATAGCAAGTCAGGGTCCTCAAAACATGCATGAAGGACCAACTCACTTCGATCTTACTTGTGAAGATTCTCCGCAAAATTCTCCTCGTCAATATGTAGATGAGGAAGTTGAACAAGAAGCGATTCCTATCAAAGTAATGAGACTTAAAGTACTCTTCAAGCATTACACTTTTTTGAAACAGGGTGGAAGTCCAATGACATTTATCACTGACTTTTTGAAAGATAATGGGTATGGAGACAAAACCTTTTTTTTAGAACGATGGAAAGACTAGGAGTGGCGCCAAAAGGAACAGCAGAAAAGGCATTTGTAACTTTTCCTTCTGATCCACATTTTGGGTTAGAAAGTCAGCCTGAAAACAAAGATGATGATGAGAGAATTTTTACAAATTTCCAACCCCAGATGGGAGTGGCTGCTGAAATTCCTAGAGAAAGAATGAAGCTTTTTCGTTCAAAAGAGCATAAAAGGGTTTATGCTCAAATTTTGAATAGAGGAATGATAAACCCTCGCACAGTCGACTTTGATTTTCTAGACTCCATATTGAGGGAAAGGTTAGCCAATCTTCAACTTGAAAAATTATGTGCTAAGACAGTAGAAGCTTATCCTAAATTGACAACGTATTTTTACTCCAATATGTTTTTCCTAGATCAAACTCACATTCAGTTCACTATTTGTGATAAAATATTTGTTGTGGATGTAAATATTATGGCTGATATTCTGGGAGTAGAACATAGTGGTTTTCTACCTATAAATGTCTCCATCAATAAAGCTACTCGATTTCTAGTGAAGGACAGATTACCAAGTGGGAGTATCACTTACTCTCGCATGCCAGCTTCACACATTATGCTGCATAAAATTGTGATCAATTGTATTAGACCCAAGGTTGTCTCCAAGACCAATGTGTCAAGATTTGAAGCAAAGATCATGTGGGCAATTTGCAATGGCATTCCTTTTTCTCTCCCACATACTATCTTTTTGCATATGTACAGAACTATGATGAAAGACAAAGGACAACTGCCCTACTCTGCCTTGATTAAAAGATTGTTCAAACACTTTCAAATCCAGTTGCCCTCTCAACTTTGATCAAGAACTCTCACTCCTATGGAGATAGGAATGAAGATAATTTCCAAAATGAGGCTGAAAGATCTATCTAAGGCCTTGGATATTTTGAAGAATGAATCATCTACCAGAATGAAGGAAGGATCTATTGCTGCAAGGAAGCGAAAAGGAAAAGATACTATCCAAAAGACTTCAAAGAAAAAGAAGTCTATCCTTTTGATGGATGAAGAAATGGAGGATGATCTGACAAGAAGATGAAGACCAAGGTGATGCTAAAAAATCAGTAGAGAATGAGAATGAAGATGAAGATTCTGAAGGACATACTGATGCAATATCAGTATCGGATGAAACTGAAGAGGACAGGGAAAATGCTGCATTAGAAGGATAAGACATTGAACAAGAAAAGAGATCTAGCACTAGAAAATGAAAGGTACAAGAAGAAGAAGTCTCATCTCAACTTGAAGGTACCAAAATAGGGGGAGACCATGAAAAAACTCCTGCACCCACTACTAGTGATGGCATTAGTCGATTTCCTGTGGATGCTGAAAATGTCTTTGCTTCTCATTTCCCTAAAGTTGAGGTTGAAGAAGAAACTCTGAATCAAGACAAGCAACAAACTGCAAGCGTTCAAGTTGATGTTCCTTCACTTTTGAATACTCCACAAGTTCACTTTGTTGAAGCTAGTGCCCAAACTAACCCTGACACAAACTATCCAAGGATAATTGAACTCCTTTTGGAGATAAAGGCACAACAATATGCCATGGAGGTTAAAATCTAGAAGTTACATATTGCCATAAGGTCTACCTCAGATTTTCTAATTGGCAAGGTACAGTCTTTTGATACTCAAGTTCACACCAAATCAATAGGCTTCACAAACTGTAGCCAAAGTACAGAATGTCTATCATCAATGCCAAGAGAAGCTTGAGGCGGTAGTGTAGTCGCTAGAGGATTTTCGACTTGTTCGCGTTCCCAAACAACCCTGAATAACTCCAACTTTTTATATCATTTTTATTCACATTTGTTTTAATTCTAACTTTCTCTTTCTTTTTTATGTTGACAAAAAGGGGGAGAAATGAGAGCAAGTTTAAAAAGTTCATGTTTGTTTTGTTTGTTTGAACTTGATTATGTTAATTTACACCTTTATGTTCTGCAGTTAACTTTTATGGTTGTGGATAACTTTTGTTGAACTCTACATTGTTATGTTATTACAGAACTGTTAAGACGAATGTTTTTTTTCTTTATACAGAATCAATGTCATTCAGTTCTATAATAATATGTTCTTATTATAAGTTATCATGTGTTATTAAAGTGTTGTTTTACAGGATATAAGTTTTTAAATCTACATGAAAGTTTTTTCACCATCAAAAAGGAGAGATTGTTGGAAAAAACTCCTATTAGATTTTGAAGCTGACAAAACTTTTCATTATGAAGTAAAACAGACTTTTGTGGAATTCTCTCAAAGTCTTTCCTATACTAGAAGTCTGCCCCCACTCTAACGAAGACCCAAACTAAACGTAAGTGAAGAATGAAGATTTAATTAGACTCGGGATTATTTTTCTTCCTTCAAGGCTTCAGTATAAACATGATATATATGGCTTTCTAGTTGGAAATATCAATTACCTTTTTTGTTATCTTTATTGGAATCAATCACAAAATGGAAAAATCATTTTTGGAAGGCAAGTTTATTTGGAAAGAATCTACTTATGGAAACCAAGATTTTGATTGTATGGGTGACAAGGATCATCGGACTTTCATCTCAATCTTCAAATGGCTCGAGATCTCCTTTGTCCAATGGGTTGATTAGAAGAATTCCTATGGAAAGTGAGAATAGTCAAAAAGGCATGGAGGAGTATTTAAGGAAGTTTTTCAAGTCATTCGAGGAGTGTGTGAAAGAAGAATTCCGAAAGTCCGAAACTTCCCAAATTACTTACTCTTCCTCATACAGTGCTCAAACTTGTATTTGAAAAAGAGAGAAACTCTAAAGAGTGAATTTGTGAGAGCAGTAGAAGGCTGTAACACTCTTTTTCAATTCATAGTGAAAACTAGCCAGAAGGCTATCGGCGTAGGAGAGTAGACATAGACTTAATCTAAGCCGAACCACTATAAATCTTGTATTCATTTCTCTTCCTTGAACTCCTTTACTTTATTTGCTGTGATACTTTTCTGTGTTTTGAAATAGTTGTTAAAATCTGAATTCTTCTTCAAAGTCTATTGTTCATCAGACTCAGTTTAAAAATAAAGTATTTTTACTGCATTTTGCAAAATCTGTTTTCACACCTATTCACCCCGCTCTAGATATTTATACTAGCACTTTTAAATGATGCTACTTTTACACCAAACTTAGTAGATAACCATATAAACACGAGCTCCTTTTATAACACTATAATCCCCTCTATTTCCAAATTGTAAGAATTCAGCCCTCTCAAGGAACTACAATCAGAAAATAAACAATTTTGCAAAAGTGACAGATAGAGAGTATAATTGACAGAGAGAGAGTAGAAGTTCCGAATTGTCGCCAAAGTCCGCTACCACCTTTAAGCTACGCTTGGTTTAACCTTGGAAATGGGCCTTGGGGAAAAACAAATGTCTTTGGCCCAAAGGACTTTGGGGAAAATATAAATTGTGTTTGGTAAAAAGTTTTTTGCAAAGCTATTTTGGGGTGAGAGTGTCTAGCAAATCTTTTTTTTTTTTTTGTAAAGGGCTTTGGGATTTAACTTTTCTTTCTTATTAAAAATATTAAACTCTTTGCCAACTCTAGTGAAAGTAAGGATAGTTTTGGAACAATAAGAGGTAAAACCAAAAGACTAAAGAATTGATGAGAATAGCTTTGAAAAAAAGACTAGTTTCATCATTTGACCAAATGCTGAAAGTCCAAAACTAATTCCAACTTTAGATTTTCAGCTTTCCCAAGGCCAACATTTGGTCAAAAGCCTCTTCGACAAGTTTGCCAAACACCGTAGCATTTCCCCAAGAGGCTTTGGAGGCTAAAAGCCCATTGGGAAAACTGAACCAAACACACCCTTAATATGTCTAAATAGGCTTCGTTTCCAATCTTCAAATTATTGGTTGAAGCCTTTTTCAGGGTTAAAGGAGCTGTTGCACCAACTTCTTTGGCAAAAAGACATGCTTTCTACAAGATTACTGTGCAATCTGTGATAAAGCAAAAGTTCTCCAGAAATAATGCCTTCTACATTTATGGCCTGATTGACTCTAGTCTTCTTTTTTTTGACTCTCTAATCTACTCTTACAAAAATTGAAAAACTACTCCGTTGTTCTTCTAGCTTATTTATATGGATTTTATAATGTGAAGGTAGTTGTTCACCAATTTGAAAAACAGGAATGTAAAAGCGTGTATTGCGTCCTCTACTCCTTTTGTAACAAGAGCTATTTTTATGTATGGTTTCTCCAATCTTTTCATACTTATATTGAGTTGATTATTCACCTTCTACCTATTGGTCGCTCCAACCATATTAACGTCTTTTGATTCTACAAAAGCTACTCACCTTCTACAAGTTCATCCAAGCCTCAATCATCCATCATCCTCAAAATAGGTCTAAATGGCCTTAGATAGTCAATACTTCATCCACCTTCCGTAGATACAGCGCTCCACCAGGCTTCTGACTTTTCGATCCCTAACTCCATCTGCATATTGACATATGTATCTATAAACTGGTTCCACTCAAACAATGCACGCATAAGTAGCTTTTGTACAAGTAGCTTTTGATTATTTTACAATGCAAGCAAAACGTAGTCATGTAAATAGCTGGATTGATCAACAAATTGACGTAATTACTTGTACATATTTTTTCAAATTCAGAAAATCGTAGAAGATATAAAAAAGGTGGCTCTACCTCCACACCTAAAATGGCTCCATACACCTTTGTTCCTTGTCTAGATTTTATTCAATGGAAAAGATTTTCCTACAAAACTTAAATTCGGAAAATGATTTCTTCTTTGAAAGAATTAGAAAACGTTTCTCAATATGTGTCTAGGTGTTGACACTTGGACCCAAAATTGTAGGCTTGGGCAAATGTTAGTTTCTAGATTCCAAAGTTTAGGACTATGTCTCTAGCAACGGGGCTAGGTCCATTGAGGCTAGGCCAAGGAGCTCAACAACCATGCCTAGATATATTGACGCCAAGCTCAAACCCCTGGTGCCCATGCCCAATGCCTAAGTCCATACATATTGTACTTAGGCCACCAACACTTGAGCTTTGATATCCAACAATCAGGCTTAGGTCCATAGACATGGTGTATAGATCCTCGGTGCTTAGGCTTAGGTACTTGATTAATGAAACATTCATTATTATAAAATTATTTTTTAAATGATTATTTTTATTTTTTAAAAATCAAATTTATGACTATTTTTATTTTTAAAATTCGAATGTTTAATTATTTTTATCTAAAAATATGAAATTTTAATTTTTGTTTTAATTTTTATTCTTTCTTTTTTTTTTTGGCTTCTTCCTTGGCCAATCGCCAGCCTCACCCAAGATCATCAAAGTCTCACTAAGCTCTAACAACCTTAGGTGAGGCTTGAGCCTCGCCAACCCGCTCACCCAAGGCTTGATTCTTCATTCAAGCTTATCGTAGTCTACATGAAACCCTCTGCTTCCTCTGCCGTCGACTTCATTCAAGGTCGAGTAGACAATTGACTCACAAGGCCTCAAGCTCACCATGACTACTGACCTCTGGCAAGCCTCATGCTCACCGATTTGGGGAGCTTAAGCCTCACTGACCTAGGGCAAGCTTGGCCTTCGTAAGCCGGTTGGGGACGAACTACTAGAAAAAGGAGACGGGGATGGCGGTGAGAAATGAAAGAAGCAATGCAGAGGAAGAAGGAATAGAAAAATAAAAAAAAAAATCGAATTTTTTTTAGTAATTTTCTTTGGGTAAATCAAATCAGATTCTCCACACCGTATGGCAAAAAATATTTTCTAATTTATTTTCTGGTTTCAGTCAAATACCAAAAATGAAATCATTTTCTTGATAAACATTTTTCAAAAATGGTACATTTTTGCAAAACAAATAGAACCTAAAGCTATAATATCTATCATGTATGAATAGTACTGGCTGATGTGGATCAAGTCCCACATCTGCATAAACCATCTCATTTCGAAATCTTCAAATGCATTCTTATAGAATCCCAGCAAAAATAAGAAAATCCCCTCAGTTTTAATTCCAATAACAATTTCAGGTGGGTACAAGAAAAATTTGATTAGCTGTTCAGCTCATTTACTGGAGATTTTCTCACTAAGAATGGCCACAAAAAAGCTTCTCTCCACATTTCCAGCTTTGTACCTTTCGTTGACCCAATCTCTTGGAAAGAAACATTGGATTTGCTAGGTGATTGGGCAGAAATAACAAGAAGAATTCTATTTTATAAATGCATGAAAAACGCGATTATTTATGTGGAAAATCAACCATAATTAAAAGGGTATTTTCCTCATATAACTAATCTAACCGAAGCTAATCCGTGGTGATGAAATCAACCATCTTCTTGATCAGCTCCTCAGCCCTCTCGTTCTTGCTAAATAGATGGAAGCAATGTCCCTCATCCTTGGCCTCCACAAGCTCCGCTTTCCCCTTCCACCCGCTCTCGCACAGCGCCTCATAGTACTTCACCCCTCTATTCCTCAGCCAATCCTTCTCCGCCACGCACACCAGCACCTTCTCGCACGCCGTCTTGGGCAGGTCCGGGTCGACGGCCGGGTTCAGCTTCGGGTCATCGTCGAGCCCGGAGCTCGTCGGGCACATGAACTTGTACATCTCGTCGACCTCTTTGCCTCCAAAGAACGGGTGCACTATCAGCATGCCCTTGATCCCGACGCCCGCCAACCCGGCCGCGCCAGCTCGGGCTGCCACGTACTGGCCTATGTTGGCTCCGGCGCTCTCCCCAACTATGAAGACCCGCTCGAGATCTGCATACTGGTTCAGCCACGGTTCCGGGCCTGATCCCTCCGAGTGGCCGGCGATCCACTTTAGGGCTTCGAACGAGTCCTCGTATGCAATGGGCAACGGGTTCTCCGGGGCCAACCTTCAATTACCGGAAGTTATTATAAGTTGAGTTGGCCCACGGTTATATTTAAATTACCCAATAAACAACATTTTCTTTTCTTTTCTTTTTTAACAATTGATATACTTTGATCGTAATTCCGCCAGTATTTTAACAGGGTGTTGACATTGCGGACACATGATAATGATGCGCCCTCCATGTCGGCACTTACATTGAAAAATTCACGTCGTCGAGAATTGGAATATTCCGATCAGACGTGCA
This sequence comes from Eucalyptus caleyi, assembly GCA_014182885.2. NCBI lineage: Eukaryota > Viridiplantae > Streptophyta > Magnoliopsida > Myrtales > Myrtaceae > Eucalyptus > Eucalyptus caleyi. The sequence goes on from CM024472.2 coordinate 38,167,053, forward strand.
TCAATTAAAGAAACATGAACACTAAGTGCATTGGGTGATTGATCTCGAAGTTCATTGACTTGATTGCAAAATCTACTAAAATCTTTATCACCAATGAAAATTAACTCAATATTCCCTGCGCCAATCCTAATTGATAATTTACCATTAATAGAAATATTTACTTCTAATAAGTAATCTTTGCAAGGTAAAAAAATAGGATTTCTATGACACACTTTAAGTAACGCAATGCAACATCTCATAAGCATATGGATGTGTTTGATAGGGAAAAAATACCAATAAAAGTTACTTCAATCATCTCATAGCATGTTTATTTGCAGAAAATGAATAAGTTGAAAAATATTTATTTATAAAAATAATTGATTGTATCATTTGTAAAAATATAAAAAAAAAAATATATTCAATGTTCATGAAAATATTTAGTGATAAATTGTCATCGATAATAAAAAAAAATTATTAACTAATTATTTGGAATAATATAAACAATTAACTCTAAAAAAAATATTTTTCAAATCATTCATTTTTTCAAAATAATTGGAGCCCACCGAAAAATCTTTCCCATCAAGTAATTTTTATATTTTTCAAATGCAATATAATAATGTGGTCGTAGAGAAAATCACGAGCACAGCTTCTTCTTTTTTTTTCATGATATTATTTAGTAGACTAGACATCAAACCTTAAACCCCGCGACATCGAGATCTATCTTCTTGGGTATTTCGTAATTGCCAAAAACATTATGATTGCTGACCTGAACTTCTTTGACATGCCACGCCATCACGTCAAGATTCTAAGTGACGAAACGAGAGCACTTTCAATAGTTATATCATTTAAAAATCACTTTAATTTTTCAATAATGTTTTAAAATTAGTTATCGCTTATTTCGATCTACCAGAACTTGTTATCTATCTACCCTAAAAAATTAATCTGCCCCCTTCCCGTCAACGTCTTCTTCACTTAATTTAATAAATAAGATATGCTAGTCAGTCCAGCTATGCTACGCCCTTAAGTATGTCTGGCTTTCTTCAAATTTTTAAAAAATGCGAAAAGAAAAAAGAGAAAATACTAAACGACATGCTCTACATGAACTCAAAACTAGAATTTCGGATCAATCATAAAAAATGGTCTTAGTTAAAAAGAAAATCAAAACTTCTAATAATCACGAATTGACGTGAGTGTCGGCAAAGGTAGCATGCCAAGAAAATAGAATAGCAGTAATTGTTGGGATTATTATTCGATCCGCTGTCGGCCTAGAATAATCTCGATACATTCGATGACAAGTGTGTAACTTATTTTATAAACTAGCAATTAAAGATCCTAATTGTTGTCGTGTAGCTAAAAGTTAGATGAAAATTAATTAAAATCGGATAATAATTCAAGTGAGAGAGAGGGGATAGTGATCACACCCTTAATATTAGTACTAGAGAAAGCATCGCGATTGACAAAAGGCATCGTTAGAAGTACCTGTAGTCGATGGAGATCGCGACGACATTAGCCCGAGTCACCATCGTGGAGAGGAAACCGTTCGATGCCGTGTCGAAGGGCGACCCGGCGCAGAACCCGCCGCCGTGGTAGTGGATGAGGAGGGGCAGTTTCCGATCCGGGCCGCCGTCGGTCTTGCGGACGAAAATCCGGGCCGACACGCCAGTCTCAGGCGAGAGGACGATGTCCTTGGTCTCGATCCCGGTCTCCGGGTCGAGCCCGGCGGGGATGGGCTTGATCTGCTCGAACAGCTTGTACTTCTCCACGCGTCCGTCCTTGTAGACCCTGAAGAAGGGTCGGAAATCTCGGGCCACCTCCGAATCGCCGGAGTCCATCTTCTCCTTCTTGCTAGAACTTAGTGAAAGTATCAGAGAGAGAAAGAGAGAGAGAGAGAGAGAGGGTGATGATGAAAAAGAAGATGAAATTTATGCGGTGACAGAAGAGATAGAAAGAGGAGATGAAGCTAGAAGTCCAAGCCACATTGAATGAGACGTGACTTGTCCGGCGGAATGGTTGGTGGAACCGTCTAGGCCGGCCTTGTTCTGGTGGGGCTGGCATAGTGATTGGGGGACATCGTTGTCATTTGCCCTTTTGCTTTGACTCCCCCTTTCAGTTGTCGGTCGATCTTTTTCAGCAGAAGGAACAATCAATGGCTCCAGCTGGTCACTAGTTTGGATTTGACCGCATTACAGAACGAATCTAGGTAAATTTCATGAAATGTTCTTGGATTACCCGACCCAACTAGCTCGGACTCATTCTTATTGGGTGGACTTGATCCAAATCCGGATAAATAATTCACATGTTATGTAATTTCGCATTTTGAATTCATTCATTATTTTAAAAAAATATATTTAAGAAACTTAAATTGGTCATACTAAAAGCTTTTCGGATATATTTCTATCAAACAATATTTCTTTTAAAGTTGCATTTCAATGTACTTTTTAGTTACAATTTACCAAACATTATTTATTTTCTATGAAAACTCTTCAAGTTCACATTTCCTCGAAAATTTGCTAAAAGTCTAACCAAATGCAGCTGTAAAGGTCTAGGAATCACATAAAGCTTTCTAAACCTCTAAGTCATGGTAAAATGATGATTGTGGAAAGAATGAATACACCAAAAGTCCTCTAAGTTATGTTAGCAGATGAAATTTAAGATTATTTTATGTGATGTTCACATTCAGCGGTACCATTTCGGGGGAAACGCATCAGACTATTCCCAAAGGTTGGGCCCAATGGATTGTCCACGCCCTCCCATAGCTAAAATGGTATACTAAAATGTTTGGACTGGATTAGGGTTGACGGTTGCGATCGAGTTCAAAAATCCTGGCCCAGGTTGTGGCCGTGGCTGTAACCGAGTGCATGGGTCATGGCCATGGTCGTGATCAACTGCATCGATGGTGATCAAGGTCATGGCTGAGTTGTGGCTGAGGTTGTGGCCGAGATGGCCCAGGCTTTTTTTGTAAGGTTATTATCCAAGCTCACCCATTAGGCCTTTGAGCCTCTCCAGCCTAGGTGGTTCAATGGGTCGTCCGCCTGTTTAATTAAGCCTTTTCGCTTGTCCTGGTAGCTGCGGAACCTTAAAAGGCCTAGCGTAATTTGCCCATTCGTTGGCTTCTCGGCCTTGGACTAGGAGGTTCTCAAATCAGATGACAACAGTGCAATTCAGATTTTTTTTTTTTTTTTAATGGCATGCAATTCAGTTTTAGTAGAGAAGGCGAGGCACGGATTGTCCTGGAAAATTGGAGAGACCAAAAAAAAAAAAAAAAAAAAAAAGTGAAAAGGGTGAAAAGTGAATGCATTTTCCTCACGCTTTTATTTGTTACTAGACATCGACTTCTATTGCACAACGATAGATCAGAAGTATGCCTAATGAGTGAGTTAGAAATGATTTGATCCGTACACATTTATGATCACATTTTGGATTATTATGAGTGTGACATTATTTGATTATGCTTTTGTCCTATGATTGTGCAAGATTTGTGTACATGCTAAAACACGAGGGAAATTTAAAACCACTATAATTTTTCCTTTGAATATAATGAAAGGAAATTGTCGTTTATAATTTGCAAGTAGTATGATTCTTCTTGTATTACCATAGAATTTTTTTTCACGCCTATATTCTTTCAAAAAATCATCCAAAAAGTATAATTTAATGTAACATTCTGCAAAAATTTCACTTTTATTAATAAGAAAAATGAAATTAACACCTGAATGATCCTTAGGTTAATTTAAGAGATAAGAATAGTATAAGTGCATTATTTTCGTACGACGCTCACTTAAATACCATAATTTTTTTTCTTTGCATACTTAAGCACCACATTGGAGTAAAATGGATAATTTGAGTGTCATTTCCAGACAAATCATCCTGCGTGTTTGAATTAATTTTCCATTATGATGTGGATTTCTTTTAATGTTTTTAATATTTTTATGAATTTTACTTTTTTTTTAATTTTTATTTTTTCTTTCATTTTTTTTTCAATGCCAGCGAGAATAACCAACTATCAAGACCTCAACCTTAGCCAATGTGGTCACAAAGGCCCCCGGTGGGATTCTCAGCCGCAGTGAGGTAGCCCTTTGCATAGTCTAGCGAGGGCCTTCACGCCATCACCTGCATCTGCCAAGGCCTCACCTAAGGCCATTGCAGCCTTGCTCATGGCAAAAAAGGCCGTGATGGCCTCACCTATGGCCTTTGCAGCCACACCAACCATGGGCAAGGTGGCTCTTGCCTAGTCTAGGTGAGGTGTTTGCAATTGACAAGGGTTACTAAAGACCCTAATCGGCACTAAAAAAATGGGAAAAAAAAATTACAAATTAAAAATTTTACAAAAATTTAAAAATTATCCATGTTTGCACTAGCAATGTCATTTAGGATGACTATCGTCCATGTTGAATTTTTGGACGACTCAAATTGTTGATTGCAAGTGATCAATCTTTTAAATTTATGATACTTAAGTGAGAGAAAAAAAAATTATGGTACTCAAGTGAGTATCGTATAAAAGTTATGATACTCATAGTATTCTTATCCCTTAATTTAATATATATGATTTTGAATGAAGTCTTATTTTTTATGTATCCAAAAATCAACCTTTATATTTTAGAAGAGTAAACTCAAAATATTAAATGGATTTTCTTCAATGAAAACCACAGTATATTAATTCCCATTCCTTCTTACATCTCATCTCTCATAAACAAAGCAACTCAAAAAATAGAATACAAATTGTGTAGAAATGTTTTTGAAATGTTTGAATATTTGCTTAATAAAATATCAATAACTTTTAAACTATGAATTGAAATAATCATTTCGAAGACAATGTTAGATTATAAGGAAAATTTTTATAATAAATTTTAAAGATTTCCACTATTCATGGATAAAATGTCAATAACTATTAAATTAGAAAACAAAGAAAAAATAAATCAATAATGAGAGTATCAACTAAATGGGACTAATGGTATTAAAAATTTTGGAATCCTCTCTTTAAAAGTTGGACAAATTCTTATTTTATGTTTTTTTTCTCATAAACAAATCTTCCATAATGTACACTAGGTATATAAATACTGACCAAAACTCATTGGAAACATATGATAATTTATATCTCAAACTTGATATCAAAAGCTGTCCAGGGCCCATGCCCTTTTCAACGCTAGCTTCCTTCTTCTTCTTCTCCTTTTTTTTCCTATAAGGGTGGTTGGCATTGCTTGGGAGATTCCCGCCACTGCTGCCCCCACTGCCATAGCCGCTATTACAAACCCTTTTTCTATACTTCATTTAGATTTGCTCATTGCCTCCTTTCTTTATGTCTCAACACATTCAATTACTTGCCATGGAAAGTACAGGTTATCCCGTTACTTAATGACCATAACCTCTATGGTCATTTGATGGTACCAAAACTGTGTCCCTCTGATGCAACCCAAGTGGCTCTTTAGCAATAACAGGACGCTTCCATCATGAGTCTTCTAATTGTGTCTCTCTCAGAATCGGTTTTACCACTCATTCTTGGTAAACAAATTAGCAAAACCATCTAGGATGCTCTCAATGCCTCTTTTGGCTCAACTTCCACTACACTTATGCTCTCTCTTCATCTTAGTTTTCAACATCCACAACAACAACAAAAATGACATATTAGTTATCAATTTCCTCCAATGTGCTAAATTCATTGCCTATGAGAAGGATGTTGCAGGCAGACCTCTCGAAATTGGAGGATTTCAATGCCCACAACTTCCGTGGTCTTCAATCTAATCTCTAGAACATTGTTACTACATTACTTGGCTGTTTTGAGGTAATCTCATTATAAGGAGCTTCAAGGTCTTCTTAGTCACAAAAGTATCAAGGCTTTCTCAATGTTGTAGATCTTTGAACCTTCCTCTCATGGTCACTTTGCTATAACCAACTCTACTCAACGTAATTTCTTCAACCTTTGCCTCCCCTCCTCTTAGTTCCTCTTTCTCTAGCCATGGGCCATGGGGATCGTAGCGGTTGCTTTAACTGTGGAGGGCCGCCTCATTGTGATAAAATTAAATCATAAATTCGAATTTGGCTCAATGAGACGAGCAAGACGGTCAGCGGCGCGTCGCCGCAGGAGGAGGCTGCACTCGCCCCCACGCACGGCCACGCGCCGCCTGGGCGTCAAATGCGCGCCGCGCATGAGCTCCACACGCCTCGCACTCAAGCGGCACGTGTGGGCGTGTGGAGCATCCATTCGGCGCGTGGATGGTGGCATTAGGTTCGTATGATCATCCTCTACATCGTGGTGTATTTATTTTATATGTTTGATAATTTAATGGATGTGAAAATACATACGAAACCCTAAATACATGTATTTTAGTGTATTTTTACGTATTTTTCTTATATTTTCTGTGATTTTAGAAAAATAAGTGTTGGAGTTCAGTATGTTATCACATAAACATTATAATTATGTGATTCATTAATAAAAATTAAAATTTATTGTGAACTGAAGTTGACTTAATGAGATACAACCATTATGGAATAGTTATTGAACTATGTATTGATTATAAAATTTTTATTGTTTAAGCATACTCCTTTACACACTGGTAATCTTTGAATGATTGACGTCTTAAAAACTCGTGACCAAACTAATTGTACTGATTAATATATTTATTGAATGTGGGTAATACATGTCAATTAAGTTACTGTATATTGTACATGAACTCATCTGGTCACTTTTTAATGTCTATCAAGTTGAATATTTTTATGGTTAAGGAGTATGACAACATTTACGCAGAGCAATAGTATCTACTGTTAAATTTTAGATATTTGGTTATCTGATTTGACTCAATTAATAGGCCACTGGTTGATTACAATGATAATTTGTTACTTAAAAATTGGCTAATAAATCAGTTGTTGGCCTTAGAGTCATTTTTGCCTTATGAAACTCATGACTGATAATGGATTAGTTGTCAAACTTGTCGATTTAATATACCCTGTATTATTATTAATGTTAATTTGTGAGAGATCTTTTAGATCGGCATTCTTTTTATGTTATTCAGTAATCTGTAATCGGGGTGCATAAAAGATGTTTTTTCTATTATGAGAAGTTTTTTTTGTTACTGTGATCAATGATCTCATTGAAATCTGTCTTTCACGTTCGATGTGTATTTATATATATATATATAATTTTTATTAATAAATAAAGCAATGTAATTAGCATGATATGTGATTTTAGTGATTTATTGCCCCTATCACTAAAGTTAAAATCACATGTAAATAGTATATGTAAAGAGTAAATTTTATATCCCTGGTATGAGAGAATTTCAATGATTCAATTAAGTAATGACCGCCAAAGTGGCACGCTTAATTGGATTTGAGAAATTTCGGTTTCGTATAATGATTGGGATGTCTCCTAGTCTAATGCGTAGTCATACTCCTAAAGGAGGTGATTGCGTATTAGTTCATGAGGGATACATGATAGTGTAGTGGAGGAGTGACTGATTCTAGTGATTCATATGCCCAAAAGTGATAAATTCACGAAGAATTGGAATATATTCTCATAACCGCTATTATGTGGAGAATGTACAACTGCATGTCATGTATTCTGCCCAAAGGTGATTATATGATTATGCGTGTAACTCTCTGGATGTGTATTTGTATGTCAAGTTATACAGTGCTCACATGATGCTAATTATATACATTACTTGTTTTTCAGTCACATTTTCTGTAATTAATAACTCCACTATTATTGAGATTTTTACTGCTTCGAATTTTAAGTTGTAGACATATAATTTGTTGTTTGAGAAAAGAGCAATTGAATTTGCTTACTGTCCATGAAGCGTTCCATTCTGGAACACTTGAAAAGAAGTTTGCATGTAGACTGCACTGCTATAAGATGATGGAAGCCTTAGTTGCTTAAAATTATGTTTTGTCTGATATTGAAATTATGACATATCTGCAAAGATTGTGTTTAAGTCCTAATGATATATGCATCTAGTATATGGTTAAAAGGTTGTTTTTGAAAGTTTTTATTTAAGAAAAATGACCGAGATAAAGAATAAAACAATTACAATTAGTCTTAAAATATTGTTAAGCTTAATAGTAGCCGTGAGTATTTTGGCAAGTATGACAATGCGAAATAACTTAAAGGGTCATTTGTCAAATACTTTGTAGATTATGGAGTGGTAACTTAATTACTATACCTGAAAATCTTGACAAAAAGATTTGACCGAAATGTATAAATGCACCATATTAAACATGATGATGAGTATGATTAGTAAGACTAATTTATCCGGTCTTCTGTGGGCTAATATTTTGAAAGCAACATTTTCATATACAAAATGTGTTTCTTATCAAAGTTATTCCATAAACTTCTTTTAAGTTATAGACTTGACATAAATTACTTGAATCATATTAAATCTAGAGGTGTCATGCAGAAGTGAGATTTTCTAATCCAATTTTAAGTGTGTTGCAATTCAGATCCACTCGGAATTATTTTGTATCTTATCTAAATTGTTAAAGGGGTATTGATATTATGACTCTAAAGAAGGTACAATAATTATAGAATCACATATTCTAAAGTTTCTAAATATCGACGTAATTGTAGAGGATAATCGCTTTCGAGGACTATTAAAGATAATAATATGATGGAGGTTACTATATTTTTGTCTTTACCTATATAAATAATTATGGAATTTCCTGTACCATAGACTAAACTTATTGAGGTTCAAGATACTATTCTTGATACAATTTGTAATGAAATTTTTAAAATCTCTCAAGTACAGAATGAAGTTGTTGCTGCTTTACTTGAGAGATTTGTTAGGAAAAAACGATTAGTTATTTCATTATACTATATAGTCTATTTGTGAAAATATGACTATAATATTCACTACATGGTTGATTTAGTGACATATATAAATGTTGTTTTTTTGTTATTAATTAAGTATGTGATTAGATGCCATAAAAAGATAATAATGTTTTCACTCTGAAAGAGTGGTGGATAGTTATAGTGAAGAAATAAATATTTCTTTCTAGTATTTTAAAGATTCTTTCGAGTGAACGTGGCATTAATAATTTATTTTGATAATGAGTTATGCCAAAAAGATATAAAATATATATAGTGCAACTAGATGATTTTTCAGCAGATGTTTCAAGTAAACTTAGACTGAAAAATCTTATTCATAGTTTTAAGCAAGTTTCCAGATAATATTATTAAAGTTTCATAGCATTATTATTTTGTTCAATTGGGAACAAAGTAATTTAATATACTGCAAGGTCAGTGGGAGGAAATTTATTTTTTCTCATACTCTATGTATATGATATTTTGCTTACAAGTTGTGATATTGAGATATCTTATATCTTTTGTACCGAGGTCTGTAAGGATTGTTTTTACCATATTATATTAGATTTTCTCGGAGGATATTTGCTGATTGTATATTGGAAATATTCAATATATATCATTACAAGCCAAGAATTGCTCATATTGTTAAGAGTGATGGACTAAATCTATCACATTGTCCTTATTTAGATATTGAGAAAATCTAATTAAATGGTGTACCTTGTGTCAGTGGACTTAAAAGTATAATGTATGCTCGAATTTGCACTAGACTAAATATCGTTTTTGTGACAGGACTTCTAGGAAGATTCAGTCAAATCGAGGATGTGATCACTGAGTTGTTGCCAAGAAGATTTTAAGGTACTTAAATAAGACAATAGATTATATGCTAATTTACAGGCATGTTCAATTCTTACAACTAGTAGGGTATTTAGATGTAAACTTTGCTAGCTGTTAGGATGACATAAAATCAATAACGGAATACATATTTATGTTAGCAGGAGGTGCAATAAATAAAGTTCTATGTTATCTTCTACTATGTAAGCAGTGTTAGTAATATTCTTTTAAGCTGTTACTTAGGCTATTAGGCTTCAGAACCTCATGACGTTTTAACTTTATGGATAGACCCATACGGTTGTATTGAGATAACAAATTTGTAGTATTATTTATTTACTACAAGAGGTCTCAAGGGGTCTAAATATATGGTGGTCAAAATTTTTGACCAAAAGCAAACGGTACAGAAACATGACGTTTTAATATAACATATTTTCACAGATAATGTGGTTACAGATCCACTAACTAAAGGCCTACGCCCATGTGTATTTGAGTGATATGTCGTTAGCATGGACCTATCAGCATCATGAGATGTTGTTGTTTAGTGGGAGTTATTTTGGCTTTACTTTGATAAATGTTTAATCTGTGTTCGTTACACTTTGTAACGGTTTGATATGTATCAACTTTTGCATTTAATAAAATATTTTTGAATGTATTGTTATTATGTTAAATACATATTGATAAAGTCTCAATGGATTGTATAAACCTCGAGTGAAGGCTAAGGGCATTCGGGTATCTGGTTATTAGCCTTGTGCATATGTCTTATGATACATAAAGAAAGGTTAACCATAAGGACATGACATATGTGGGTTTATTGGAATCGTAAAGTATTCTCTAGTGGCACAAGTTTTTATGACACCTAAGGTAAGAGAATGGTGACTGACAAATGGGATCTCTCTACGATAGATGTTATCAATTTGCCACACTACCATATTGAATCCATATCAATTAAGTTGAGAACATTCATGACCATGGAAGGCTCTATGTGTATAAATGCAGTTACTGCCATGATTCGATGTTTAAGACTTTATGGGATATGATTGACTATTAAGAATTATCGATGTACCAAATGTACGCACATACAATACAATTTCAATCTATATAGTTCAAGTGGGAGAATATAAGAGTTTTCCTAATGTTGACTAAATTAATTGATATTTTAATTTACTGTTTTTACGATTACCGTAAAACATGATTGGTCTAAAGTGAGATAGAAGGTTTCTTAATTAGTCTAATATGGACTGGTTAGTGTGGGCCAAGTTGAGTTTGGCCCGTAATGAGGGGGACTGGCTGGAAACTCTATAAATAGTGCTCAAGTCTCTCCTCTAACCCTAATTCTCACATGTATCCTCACCTAAGAGGCATTTACCTAACACTACATGTGAGGGGGCCGCCTCATGGAGATCTTGAGGTTGCGTAATTTGCATCCAACACATGGTGCTCGTAATGCTCAGCAAGGTTGACTAAAGTGTCCCATATGTTAACGTACAAATCGCACTACTGCCATATCATTAACCTTCTTTTACCTTCGCCTACCCTACATTGGTACTCCCACAATATCACATGTATAATATACAATTCCTCTCTTCCTATGAAGAGAATAATTTGTTGTTTCTGTTGGATTTAATTTTTAGTGATATTTGGGGTCCTCATTTTGTTCGACGAATGGTCATTGCTATTTTGTTATTCTTGTTGATGATTACACAAAATTTATTTTGTTTTATCCTCTCAAAGCAACGTCTTGGCCATCCCCATAAGCATTTCTTATGATTTGATGATCAAAGAGAATAATTTGTCGTCTCAATCCACACGATTCAAACATTTATGTACAACTTGTCGATTGGGCAAGGCTAGTCACCAGTCCTTATAATTGTCTCTAACTTGTAATTTGTTTTCGTCAGATTTAATTTGCAATTATATTTGGGGTCCTTTTCATTATGTTCAACTAATGGTCATTGTGATTTTGTTATTCTTATTGATGATCATACGAAATTTATTTGGTTTTATCCTCTCAAAGCAAGGTCAGATGTTTATTATGTTTTTGTTACTTTTCAAACTTTTGTCGACCACTATTTACCACAACAAATTAAAGCCATGTCAAATGGTCTAGGTGGAGAATTTTGTTCCCTCTACTCCCTTTTCTCAAAAATTGGTATTGCTCGCCACTTCTTTACCCCTCATACCCATGAACCAAATTCCGTCCAATGTCACCAACTTGTCAATTGGGCAACTGCAAGAGGCAGTTGAGCATTGTCATAAGCATATAGTTGAAATTGGTTTAACATCATATGCTTATCTCTTTGTCCTTAACTAATATTAGCACTATATATTCGAAATGGTAGCCTACCTCATTAATCGGATTCCGTCCAATGTCACCAATTGCATCTCCCCTTTTGAAATGGTTTACAATTGCCCTCCAAATTATTCATTCTTAAGAAATCGTAGGTATCATTGTTTTCCATATCTACATCCTTAAAATGTATAAAATTTATTCACATAAACAACTAATCAATCAAAAAGAATCGGATACATATATGACTATAAAACACCGAGATCAATAAACACAGCGGAATTAAAATATACATATTTGAGCCATCATTTCACTTGACGAAAAATAGATCAATTTGATAATTGGAAATCTATCGAAATGTCAAATCTTCCTTTTATGACCTATTACGATATAGCAGCTTTCAACGGAATTAAAACAACCGATAGGTATAACCTACCTTTTATAGGCTAAAGGAGACCTAACAAACCCTAATCAACATGTGTCTATTAGGCCATTCCTATTACGAGCTTCAATTAAACACAATTGTCTACACTTTGCTGCTTAACTAGGATCATTATCAATAGATGCCAATACCCAATTTAATCAGATCACTGTAGGGTTCAACAAATATTTGAATATCCATTAATCCGATTATTTAAAATAGAAAATTAATTAATTAATATAAGCTTATTATAGAAAATTTCTAACATAAAACTCTCATAAATTGGATTTCCACTTAGTTCCCTATATTTTCTTGGGATAAAGTCTCTCTCACACAAGGTACCACCGCCTTGACCATATCATAAAACATTTATACATTGCCTAACATGGTTGTTTCAATGAAACATGTTTTTCCTTTACAATTCCTTCCATTCTCAATCCATCACTAAATTCATTACTTCCTACACCTATCTTAATATCGTGGGCTTTGGCCCTATGGGCATTCCTCCCCCACCACTATAGTGAGATCACAAACTCCCACACCAGCTCCCATAGTATTGTCTAAGACCGATTCATCCACCTCCCCTATCTTAAGAACCCGGCCCCTCCATGATCTTTATCATTCTCCCTTGTCATCAACCGCTCCACCACCACCACCGTCGCCCTCGCCTAGGCCAATGGCACCCACACCATGCAATGTCGCTCTAGTCATCCTCAAATCAATATCGCCACTTCAATAAACCAACCACATTCATGCAAGCCAACAAAATTCCTAAGTGGCATGTAGTTATGACCGATTAATTTAATGCCCTTTTAAAAATTGACACATTGTCTTTGGTCCATCACCCTTCCTCAATGAATCTCGTTGGTTGTAAATGGGTTTATAGAGTTAAGTGCTATAAAGCTCGCCTAGTCCCTAAAGGTTTTCATCAGCAATAAGGCTTGGATTATACGAAAACGTTCAACCCATTTATGAAGATTCCCACTATTTGTTCCATTCTATTTATTGTTGTCTCTTAAGGTAGCAAGTACAACAAACGGATGTGTATAATGCCTTCTTTCACAAGGTTCTCTTTGAAGAGGTGTACATGGAGCAGCTCCCTGGGTTTGAGGACCCAACTTGTCGTTTGATTTGTTGCACAATCATGAGGAAATAGAGAGTAAAAGTGAGAAACAAAATTCGAGATGCAAGGTTTTGTCCTATTTCATCCTAAAACTATGCCATCATGTTGATAAGGAGTATGAACCACACCCCAACAGTTGTAACTATGTTTGCTAATTGCATTGTGCTCTAGATGATCTTAAGCAAGCTCTGAAAGCCTAGTTTCAATGACTTTCGAAGTTTTTGCTTCATTTGACATTCTTGGCATTATAAACAAATCCCCAATTGTTTATCTATCAAAGTGGTACTGATGTCATTTATTTATTTATTTTTATCTATGATGATGACATTCAAGTTACAAGTAATACATAATCTATTTTTAGTGCAACCTTACAAAAATTGTCCGCACAACAACCCACTACACTTCTTCCTTGTGATAGAGACTGTCTCTCACTCTGTAAGGCTACTTCTCTCTCAAGGATGTTATATTGATGATCTTTTTCACCTAGCTAGAATGTTTGAGTGCAAGCTAGTCCTAACTCTTACCATCTGAGAAAGGGGGTGCTATGATGTTTGATCCTACTCTGTGTCAATCTATAATCGATGCCCTCTAATATGTGACATTAACAAGACCAAATCTCTTCTTTGCCGTTAATAAAGCCTATCAATTCATACATGCACCAACTGAAGACTACAGCTTACGCTATCTCAAACATACAAAGTCATTTAGTTTGCTTGTTTCTCGATCCAATGATACTTGCTTGCAAGCCTTTTCTTATGTGAATTGGGTTGGTAGCTTTGACGACAAGAAGTCAACTAGAAGGTATGCTATTTTTCTTGTCTTAACTCGATCTCCCAGTGCTCTAGAAAACAATGAACCATATCGTCATCTTCGATAGAGTCTGAGTATAAAGCCCTTGTCGATGCTGCGGCTAAACTCGTCTATCTTGGCTCACTCTTTCAGGAAGTCCTCCCATTCTTTGGCGTAATAATATTGATGCTACTTATCTGTCTACAAATCCATTTTTCCATACTTGTACCAACACATGTTGAAATTGACTTCCGTTTTGTCCATGATCGTGTCATCAAATGACAACTTAGTGTGCATTTGATCTTCACAGCTAACCAACTAGCTTACGCTCTCACCAAAGCTACTCCTATAACACGTTTTGAATTTTGACGATACAAGTTGAAGATTCACGGTCTCGACTCTTCTGCTTTATGGAATGTATAAACCAAATATAGGGCTATGGATTTTGGAAGTTTTGGGAACCTATCTTTGAAAGTTTGAATTTTTCTTTTTTTTATGTATTTATTTTATTGTAAGTAAATCTTCAAGAATGCATTCTTGGATATGTAAATACCTACTTAAGCATAATGAAAATACACAACAATTTTTTGTCTCGATAGAGAATGATGTTAATATTTACTATCTCGTTACAAATTGAAATGTCAATAAAATGTTATCACATCTGACGTAATTCTAGATTTAAAAAAGGATTTAAAGCCAAATCATCACATATATTAATAAACAAATATCATCAATTGGATGAAAAACAGACAATGTGGAAAACTTTGTGCGTATGAAGGCATGTCTTAATAATTGCAACGTGATTCCTCCCATATAGGCTTGGAGTTTGCCTATCACTAAAATATATAAATACGTAATTGAGAACTGGTTTAAAGAGAATTTAATCGTGCATTGACACTAAAGGAATTTTATGAGGTGATTGCCAACTATATTAAAAAAATAAAGTTATTAGTGCTTTGTAATCTTTGATGCTGTAGTCCTAAATCTTTGTATGAAATTCTAATACTGTCATTTCACCTAACTTCTGTGGGAAATTGCTTACGTAGCAATCCATAAGTTGTCCATGCCAGCATGTCACATAAGATTGTTGGTAATGATAAGACACTACATTAGCCATTTCCAGCAACAATTGATAGGAAAGATAATTGGAATTTCTTGCAAAATTAGGATTCTATTGGCGACCAGCCACCAAAAAAAAAAAAAAAAGGTTTAGAATTCAATTGACATGCAATAAGTTTAGGAATTACCCAATTTGATGGGATCCACTATATATACAAGGTCCAAATACATTTTCGTAAATACACCATGATCACTAAATGATGTCGGTCCGATGTGTTTTGTGACCCCACACTCATTAAATTGGGTTATCTCTTTGCGGGCATTAAGACGCCTACACGTACAAGAGTAAATTTCGAAGCTCCCAACCGAATGATTAGGTCAAATTTGATTAGCACCGTTCCAATTTTCATGTTTTTAATTAAACTATAGCCAAATAGATTAATGATATACCGTCTTTTGTACGGTCTCGATTGGAACAAAGGCAGGATATTCACGTTAAGGTATTAATAAGATATATATAATTTGGAGTAACCTAGCCCAACAAGTTATATCAAGTAAAAAGGCTCGCAACCTTATATTGCCGACAGTGATCGCACGTTCCCACTATTTTACAAATAAAGGAAAAAAAAATACTCTATACATGCTTCATTTGCAATAATTCAATCGTCAAACCATTATAATTGTATCGGCACGAGAACGGTCAAAATAATGCAAACTGAAAAAAGAAAAGAAAAAAAAAAGCTTCTTAAATGTTCAACAAGTACCTCAGCGTACCCGTCAACAAATCGTAGAAAATTTGTTTAGTACGTATGGCACTTGCTCGAAATTGGTCAACGATCCAGTGCTCCGACATGGTCATATTTTTTTTTTCTTTTTTCGTTTTAATTCTCTTTGGGTCCCTTGCTTTTTCCAAGGGCGCTAACGTTGACCAAGAAGGGTTAGTACCATAAAAGAAAAGCTTTACAGCATGTTCACTATAACACTTATATACCTTAAAATTTTCATTTTGTAAAAAATATTTAAGATTATGCCTAGTGCCATACCAATACCTTAACTTTCTTTTGTATCATAAAAACCTCCCAATTATACTCACCATGACACTAATGCCCCTATTTTTTTTTTTTTTAATGTTATTAAAACCTCCAAACTTTTACTAGCATGACAAAAAAACCTTAAAGCCATTAGCCTAATTTCTGATCCGTGGTGTTATCCACGCAAGCTACCTTGTCGAATGTTTAATGGCCATCTTGGACAGAATTGTGACTAAAGGTTTTTTTTTTTTTTTTCATTGATATAAATTTGAGGTACTAGTGATATAAAAAAAAAAAATTGAATATTGATATCACTTTTAACATAATTTAAGGATTTTAGTGATATTTTCCCATAATATACTTAGTGCACCTGTTAATATAATTATTGAAAAAAATTGTTTAGTACGTATAGTACTAGTTTCAAATAAGTCAACGATTCTCCGAAATGGTCAAACTTAGCCCTCTTTTCCTTTTATTATTTTCTCTTCTTCTTTTTTTTTTTTTAAAAAAAAAATTGTCCCTTGCCCGTTCAAAGTTTGCAATAGCCAACATTGACCAAGAAGGTTGACAAAAAAAAAAAAAGTCGTTGACCAAGAAGGCGTCGGAAAGCGCAACTGGACACCCACGCCTACCTTGGGGAGACATCATACAGGCTGGGAGCTTGACTATTGATTGATTTCTATTATATTCTGGAACCTCAAATTCAATGGTATCTTACCTAAAATTTGGGGATTGGGCTTTGAGCCCTCAAAACTCTTTGGGAAAAATATTAGGTGTTTGGTTTGGCATATTAATATCTATTTGGTCAAATGCTAACATTTAAAATGCTAAAAGTCACAAATAGACAAAATCTACTTTGAGCTTTCGGTATTTTCGGAATGCTAAGTAAAGGTTTAATGACTTTTTTCTTTCTAATTTGCCCTTACTAATAATCGTGTTTTCCTCTTTTGCGCTTAGAAATATTGTTCATCGTCTTCTTCCTTGGACTTGCTGGTCCACTGGCGAAGCTCAGCCAATGAAGCTCAACTACAAGTAGCCAAATTTGGATGTTAGGAAGCCTTGCTGAGGTTGGGCGACCTCAAGAGTCACTTGGGTTGCTCGACCTCAGGCACTACCACTTGAGATCGTGCAAGGCGGCTGGTTGCCCGACCCAAGGTGTTACCTGAGGTCATGCAATCTCACGCGAGCCACCTCCTCACCACCATCATCACTAGTCACCTCCCCATCACCATTGTCACCACCACCATTAGTGGAGCTCAATTTGCCTTCCCACGATTTTACCCTCTTCGATGCATTTGCATCTATGACCCAACCAAGGCATCACCTAAGGTTGCACGAGCTAGGGTGTCGCCTGAGGTCGCACGACCTTAGGTGAGTCGCCTCCCCACCACCACTAGCACTACCGCCATGGGTTGCCTCCTCACCAGCAGTACCACCACCAACAACAGCAACTCGAGCTACCTCCCCCATGATTTCACCCTTTCCACCGTTCTACATCTCCTCCTTTGTTTTTCTTTTCTTTCTTTTTTTCCTTTTTTCTTTTCACCTCAAAGTTGCTTTACAAAATATTAAAAGTGAGTATCCAAATATTCTTACCTTGACCAAATGCCCATTCATTCAAAGATAACTAGGAAAATGCAAAGCCGTTCCTCCAAATTTGAACGAAATGGGCCCTTAGGAGTGTTGAAAAGGCCCGAACCAGCCCGACTTGAATCAAACCATTCTTCGGGTCAAAATAATCGCATATCCATATGCTTTGGTTACAACCTAAACTAAGCCATTGACACCCTTAAACTATTTATGCAAGAGATAGCCTATGTTTGGCTTCTTTGTTTCATGAAAAGAACCTAGTTTTGTGAATAAACTAGTGAATTTCCCGGTGTCGTGCGCTAGAGAGATTCATTTCCGAATAGTTTAACCACGGACGATCTAAAGGACATCACATCAACATCAATACAATGTGAATACGAAGATAGATTAACCTTCACACTATCTAATCCTACTGGAGACAGCGTCTTGAGGCTACGTCATGAGATAGTAATTCTTTGTGATTCCACGAGTCTCGACATGCATCCCTTATATTTGATCCGACGGGTAATCTTGCAGTGATGGGAAAGGTACTCATGGGACATATCCCCAGACAATGTTGGTTTTGCTTCAATGTCATCAGAAATCAAATAGAGCCTACTTGATATAATTTTCCCGCATTAACTATAAGCTTTACAACCGTGAAAAAGGGACGTCGAATTGTAGCTTTTGTAAGGCGTTTGCCAAATTTATCGGATGCAGCAACTCGCATAAGCTTCTGGGAAGTCATCTCAGCAACTTTGAGATGTAGCTTTAAAACATGCATTACCACGCGTATGAGTCACGACACCTCAAAACATAGCTTCGAAGTGGTAGCTACAATGCCAAACGGGAACTTGATACATTATGGCAATCGTCAAGTAATTCTAAGGCATTTCGTCAATACTTTTTCAAGAACGTGATACTTTTTGTGTGCAAGCCAAAAGAAGTGTGCAACTTTGGCAAACTATAGAGCACCAGGAAGAGAATGTTTAGTTTAAGATCATAGATTTGGTCTGTGCACGACTGTCGTTAGGCGAGCCGGCGAGCCCATTGCCTTCGCCCCCACCACAATGCAAGTCAGGGAGCCCAAAATCGACAATATTTCTAAGCCAAACTCGTCATTCGTAGACTAATCAAGATGTCGCGAAACCGAGCATAGACGGAGGAGTAGAATCTCTGTTTGTCGACTTGCAAAAGAAGTTTCGGACCGCCAAACCCTTTTTTGGCAAATAGCAATAAATTTTTGAAGCATAAAATTTTGGCTTATTTAAGCGTTATTTTAGGCATTATGCTACTCATGTTAATCATGAGACTCATGCTCCTCACGTTACTCATGAGACGATACAAACAATGTCATCTAGGACATATGAATTTCATGTACTATGTACCATATAAGATGAAGTCAAAGGTTATTTTTTTACCTTAAACATTCATAAGCTTTTTAGCATGTGCTGCGCATGTGCACAATTGCATCTAATAGTGTTATAAGTTCTATGCTAAATTTATTTAGTGTTTTCTTGGGACAAGAGGGTTACAGTTCATGTAGTTGGAAAAAAGGAGGTTGGGAAAAGAGAAATAAAATATAGGTTAAATACTTATCCAATGACAATAAAGTTTTTATTGTTTTAATCACCGAGAGAAAGCCTTAGAGATAATATCTGGACTTGTGAAAAGCGAGACAAAATGGTATTTCGGCTTAATAATGTAGAAGATAAGATGTTGAAGATATAGAACTTTCACGAAATTTCATGTTCAACCGTAAGATGACATTAGTTACATTTAATTTTTCCAATGAATAAAAATCTTAATTAGAAAAAGATCTGAATAATTGTAAGTTCTTCACTTCGCCTAAGATACAAATTTAAGCCTTCCTAATGTCGGCCGTTTCAAAACCAATTTTTAGACAACCTCGAATATTAAAATATTTTTTCAATCTTGTTAGATGTTTGAGTCTCACTTGTACACTCGACCTCACGGCTTTATAAGGAGAAAGCAAGCGTATACTTTGAAGCCGCAAAAGTAGACCAGTCAGATAGCGAAATCAGATCACAAAATGTCATTGACCTTGAACGCGGATTGAAGACCTACAACATTAATTCCCTAATTTCTTGGTCGTTTTGAAAAAAAAAAAAAAAAAAATCGGAGGAGATCAATAAGTTTAAGCTCCGATTATTTAAACAAAATGATATTTTCTTAAAAATGTTTTTCAAAAAATAATTTATTTTGAAAAATAAAAATATTTTTAGCTAAGATTCAAAAATCAATTGGAAATTTTTTTCTATTATTTAGTGAGAAATATCTTATTTTATTTTCCTTAATAAACAAATACTATTCGGGCACTAGTAACTCACACGTAAATAACCAAAAATCCCGGCATGGCCATTAGGATCTTAAGCTAGATCCTTGACTTCTAATCACAAGCATGGGCACTAGTCTTGGATCCATAGAGGCCAAGCCTAGGTCCCTCGTGTCTGAGCTCAGGACCACGGGACCATTGAGGCCGACCTCTGGACCCCCTCACTTGAGCTCGGCCTTGATATTAATCAAGCTAGTATCCCATGTATGGGCACTATTGTCCCGAGCATAGCTTCGATGGACCCGCCTTTATATCAAAAAAAAAAGTATTCATAAAAATATTTGGAAAAAGAAAGTATATCAGGCAGGGTTGAAAGCTTTTTCTTAGCGAAGTCTTTTCTATCGAGAATTCAAAAAGTTTTTTTTGTACGACAATTGAATAGTCAAACACTAGATTAACTAATCTTAATGAGAAAATGGTAATTTAAAAAAAAAGGAAGCATTTTATCCGGTGAAGATTCTTATTTTTCTCATGGGTACAATTATCTGTCATATCATTATAATAAATAATAAAATTACAAAAAAAAAGTTTTTTATTAGACAAAAGTTCTAGGGTTTCCATATCCAAGCGCCGGATTCTCGGTGCGTGCATTCATATCAACGACTAGGACGAGGTGTCGCACCCCATGATTAACGAGCTTCGCGGAAAAAACAGAACAAAAATTTGGACGGCGAGCCAATAACGACGCAATTGAGGCTCCCCAAAAAAAAAAAAAAAAAAAAAAAAAAAAGGAAGGAAGAAGGAAGAAGGAGAGGAGAAAAATCAGCAAAACGACGCCGGAGAGAGAGAGAGAGAAATCGGGACTCCATATAAAACCTACAATCCGCCACCTTCCTCTCCCTCTCTCTCCTCGCTTCTGCAGCCGTCTTTTACTCGGTCCTCCCCTTCCCTCAGACCGCGTCTCTTTCTCTCTCTACCTCCTCCTCCTCCATTTCCACACGCTCCCCTAGAGAGAGAAAGAGAGAGGGAGAGAGGGACGCGCGTGTTCTAGATCTACACTCACCGGACCGAAAATGCCACTCGGCGGCGGCGACGGCGGCGGCGGCGGCGATCCGAA
Source organism: Eucalyptus caleyi (assembly GCA_014182885.2). Classification (NCBI taxonomy): domain Eukaryota; kingdom Viridiplantae; phylum Streptophyta; class Magnoliopsida; order Myrtales; family Myrtaceae; genus Eucalyptus; species Eucalyptus caleyi. Next base: position 38,188,340 of record CM024472.2, read on the forward strand.
CCCGCAGCAGCACCCCACCCAGCCGCCGCCGCAGCAGCAGCAGCAGCAGCAGCAGTGGATGCAGCAGCAGCAGCCGCAGCAGCAGCAGCAGTGGATGATGGCGGCGGCGGCGGCGGCGGCGGCGGGCGGCGGATGATGCAGTACCCGGCGGCCGCGATGGCGATGATGCAGCAGCAGCAGCAGCAGCAGCAGCAGCAGATGATGCTGTATCCCCACCATTACTTGCCTTACCACTACCAGCAGCTCGCGCCCCAGCATCACGGCTACCAGCAGGGGTACCACCACCAGCAGCAGGGCTACCACCAGAAGCCGCAGCAGCAGCCGCGCCAGCAGCCGCCGCAGTATCAGCAGCAGCAGCTGCAGCAGGGCGCGTCGGGCGGCTCCGACGACGCCAAGACCATCTGGATCGGCGATCTGCACCACTGGATGGACGAGACTTACCTCCACAACTGCTTCTCTCACACCGGCGAGGTCAACTCCCGAATCTCTCTTCCTTTCTTTCTTCTTCAGTTCTAAGCAAAGTCCCCGATTTTGGTTGGATCCCCGCCATGACTGATGAGTTACTCTGTTATGAGCAATGAAATTAGGGCAAGTGCGTATCGGGAATGACGTGTTTGTTTGAGTGGAACTTGGTGTTTTTGGATCTCGAGGGACGTATATTGTTGGATTTATGCTTGTGTTTGCCTTATTGCACCGCTCCAGATGATGGGAGATGAGGAAGTTTCGTGAACTGTGTTTTTGGGGGTTAAGCGGATTGATTTAATCGTTTTGAAGTATTGAAAGTCAAACATAACGTGCACTTCGGTCAAAGTTGCGTCCCGCATGATTCAATGCATCTTCTTACGTTTAAGCCCATGGATGTGCTACCTGCTGGCACAAGCAATTAATGGCTTGACCTATCGGACTTCAGTAATTGGGAGCCCCGGATCTGAGTGTTGAAGTGCTGAGTGTAATGAATTAGAGTTCGATCTGGTAATACTAATTATTTGCTTCTAGTATAAGATTGATTGTGGCTATTGAGGAAGGCTGAAAGATGACTGATTTGGAGAATGAACAAAATGAGTTTTTTTTTTTTTTTTTTTTTTTTTGGGGGGGGTAGGAAATGAAGTGAGTGCTCTGGAAGAAACCCAAAACCCAAAACCCACATTGTTAAGTCAAAGCATTTTTTCTTGCACCATTTCTTCTTCTTGTTCTTGTTCTTAAACAGTTTTTAGAGATAATGGGTGGGTGGTTCTGCAATTCATAAATATGTTATGTGAGAAGTCCAATGATAGAGGCATATTTGAATTGTCATGTACAAGGCTGCTCTATAGCAGGTGTGTTGAAAGGTGAGTCTCATGTGGGAACTGGTAGTGGAAAGTCAGATTTGGTTAGCCTTCCAGACGTTTAGAGCTGTTCCACATGATCAAATTGATTCTATTTGTTGAACAATGGTAGATAACAGGTATAGGAGGGAGTGGAATTACAATTTCTAGTAACTTAGATTGGAAGAATACCATATCTCCTGACTATTGCACCAGCAAATTCTCCTGAAAGAAAGCTTGAACCTGAAATATTTTTCATTTATCCAAATAACTTCTTTCATAATTTTAGAGAAAGTCTTATCACTTATTCGGCGATCAAGCTTTTGGTGTAAATGCATATAAAGAGAAATATTGAATGGGAAACTTGTCTGTAATTTTAGTTTGTGTTGGGCTATTGAATCAGAATTTCATGGAGATTAAAAGTTGTGTCTTGACAAGTGTGATTATTAGAGGGTGCTTCATGTTTGACCTCATGTGATCTTGGATATCTAGCTCTATAGTAATTTTTTGTTTGGCAAGAATTGAAGAAAATACTTCCTTTGCTGGATTATTTGTTTTTAAAATTTGAGGGAAATGTGCTCTGTATAATCTCTTTTATCTTTGCCATGGAAGCATTTTCCCGTAACTCCACCCTCATCTTCTGGTTTGCTTCTTGCATGTGCAGGTTTCCTCTGTAAAAGTAATACGTAATAAACAAACTGGTCAGTCAGAGGGGTATGGGTTTGTTGAGTTTAGTTCACATGCTACAGCAGAGAAAGTCTTACAGAGCTATAATGGCACTTCCATGCCAAATACAGAGCAACCCTTCCGCTTGAATTGGGCAATGTTCAGTTCAGGTGATAAGCGATTGGACATGGGTTCTGACCTTTCGATATTTGTGGGAGATTTGGCCTCGGATGTAACCGATGCTTTACTGCAGGAGACTTTTGCTGCTAAATATACTTCTGTTAAAGGGGCAAAAGTTGTGATTGATTCAAATACTGGCCGTTCAAAAGGTTATGGATTTGTTAGGTTTGGTGATGAGAATGAGAAGTCAAGGGCCATGACTGAAATGAATGGTGCATATTGCTCAAGTAGGCCCATGCGCATTGGTGTTGCTACCCCAAAGAAATCTTCCGGATATCAGCAACAGTATTCATCTCAAGGTATGTGGAAATGATTCCTTTCCTTTGTTTGCTTGAGATCATCCTTAAAAATTCAGGAAGGGTAATTTAATATCACACAATTCAAAATTTTGTCTCATATCTTTATATATGTTTGGTGAAACTAAACTCTTCTTGGATGACTTCCTGTAATTATGATCCACCTGAGTTTTCTTCAAACCTATTGAAATTTTTTTATTTTCCATTTGCTTTTGATATCATTCAGCCATTTAAGTAAACTCATTCTTTGGCTTGCCATCATTTGTATGTGTGGATATCATGTGCATCCGAGGTGTAACAATTGATGCCTGCAACTATTTCAGATTTATCATAAGGAGTTCCATTTAATGATGGTTATGGTTGTGCTGTGGCTCTGCTGTGATATGGTCATGCTATTTTGTGTTTTAGAGCATGCATTTGGCAATGCTTGATTCAAGCTGTGTGAAACAGTTTTGTTATGTGGGAATTTAGAACCAAGGACAATGAATCAAATTTTGTCGATCATCTCAGCAGTGGATGATCTCGGGCATTTTGCCATTATGGTCAATAAAAAAAAAATATGATTTCTTTTTTAACATGAGGCAATCCACAATTCTTATGTTTGATAGCTTTTGCAAAATAATCTTTAGTCATTGAGATTTGAGTACTTTAAGCTGTACATTAGTTTGGACTGTAATTGTCATCTGTGCCAATTATGGTTGACTCTTGCATGTAATTGAGGTTAGTGGCAACATTGTTATGGGATGGTACAAATGGTGCTGAATTGACCGTAAAATGTCCTTGGAATACAGGTCATATGCAAGACTGGTGGCCCAAATTTTATGCAGATAAAAGTCGCGAAGCAAAGATTGCATAGGATTCAGATCACCATTCTTGCATGTGATTGTGCTAAATGACAACTTCTATTACATTATCGACATATATAGTCCAAGCTAACACAAAATATCCTAAAAATTTGTGTCACATGAATAAGTTGCGATATGAGTTCTATTTAAAATAGGGTTTAAGACCATAAATCACACGAAAAATGGGAATAATTTTTTTTTTTCTTTTTATGTGTTTGAATAATTTGAGTAGATTTATAAGTCAGGAATATTGTTTTTCTCGTGATTCGGGTGTTTCATGTTCTATTAGGGTCAAATTTTTTGTTAGAATTTAGTGGGTGTAAAGCATACAGAATGATGGGGGTCATAATGAAGTATACGAAGACAATTGTAGGTATTAATAGTAATTTTTGCATGCTGACCTGTGGCAGTTGCTCGAACTCATTATATTGTGGCTTTTTCATTGCTCTTAATTGTCATTTGACTTTGGAGTGAGTAGAAATTATGTTCTTTTCAGTGGATAAACTGTATTGATAAAATGTATTGAATTACAATGACATGAGCAAAGACTGCGAAAAAGGATCCTTCAATGAAACACGGACACTAAATACTCAACTGCAGTGAAGAAAAAGAATTTTCCTTTCCTTATTTCTCAGATAGAGTCTCTTCACTGGCTCTCAAGGCTTCTTAAGAGTTTGTTGTCTTGATGTGTAGATTATATAATTTATTAGGTCCTTGCATCTACTTCCCATGAGAACTGTAGTCATGAGGAAATATTGATTTATTTCATCACCCTTATGTTAGCACCCAAGAATCTTGAGCATGTGAATTTCTGCAAGTCTAATGGGAATATATTAGTTCAGGTTACTCTTCAGCAACAGCTATTCATGATATTACTTCTTCTTTATTCTATTTAGATGAAGTGTCTTCTGTCTGTCTTTGTTGTGTCATAGATTTGTACTGATTGTCTCTTTAATTAGCCTTGGTGTTGGCCGGTGGACATGCTGGTGGACACGCATCAAATGGTGCTACTTCACAAGGATCCCAGGCCCACGAGTCAAACAATTCTACTGTGAGTGTTCTCCTTACAGTTAGTCATTTGAGCCCTATATATCTTGATAACTCAAGCTTTATTGCAGATCTTTGTGGGAGGGCTTGACTCTGATGTTAGTGATGAAGATCTCAGGCAGACATTTTCTCAGTTTGGTGAGGTGGTCTCTGTAAAAATACCTGCTGGAAAAGGATGCGGCTTTGTGCATTTTGCAGACAGGTGCCCATTCATATTTGTTCCTTGTAAAAGAGGGAGAGGAAAATGCTATACAGAAGCCATATAAAGTTATGAAAAAGCCAGTAGAGAAAAACATGCAGGACCTCAGAGCATTACCTATGGAAGCATGATCAAATATGAAGTCATTATCTTACTTCCATCACAATTGAAAAGGCCTAGTGTTTACATCTGCCTGTTTCTGTCACTAGGAAAAATGCAGAGGAAGCTATGCAGGAGTTGAATGGCACAACCATCGGCAAGCAGTCTGTTCGTTTATCTTGGGGCAGAAGCCCAGCAAACAAGCAGGTAAATTTTTAAAGCTCTTAGTTGATCTTTGGATGCCCTCTTTACCAGCTTTTTTCAGGTGAACAAAATGAAAAAGCTTTTTGCATGCTTATCCTTATAAGATAGTCATTTGGGCACCTTTGCTCATATTTCGGTTCTTTCATTGTTCATTTTTAACTAGCTTTCTTGGAGTTTCAGTTCATTTGGAAGGAAATAGCATAGTCATGCTTTTGAAGGTTGTGAAACACCTTTCTTTTGTCTACTGCATGGTGCGAATAGGGCTGGCAAATTAGCGGGTCGGGTCGGGTCGGGTCAGGCTTGTGTGGGTAAAATATAATTCTTGATCATATCAACCCATTTTAATATGTATTCACCCATTTGGTCTTATACAACTTAAATGACCCATCCTTGAAATGACCTGGCCATGAGCCAAGTCCACCCAGAAATCCAATATTTTGGATGCATTAACAAAATGACCATGCCATTGCTCAGCCATCATCATCGCCACCATTACCACGGTCACATTAATGTAGTTGGAAATTTTTGTAGATTAAAAAAATTAAATCTGAAATAGGAGAGTAAATTAAGAAATCTAAAATGGTTTTTTTTTTTTTTTTCCAACAAAAGATCTCCAAATATTGACCAATTTATAAATATTATCTAGGTTGCAGAGATCACTTTAGATGTGCAACGACCTATGTAAATCTTTGTAGATATGGACCACCGGTGATGTCACTGGTGGAGATGCCAAAGATGGTTCCATTCTAGGTCTTGGTTTATCTCTCTACCAAATTGTCGTCAGAGAAGGTAATGAGTGGTGGCTCACAGTGTGCAACTGCCGCGAGTTTTACTCTCTCTCTCTCTCTCTCTGTGCTTACATGAAGTGGTCTTTCCAGTCAAAGACATGATGGTTGCTAAGTCTTTGGTGTCACCTCAGGATGGTGACCACCATGCTTGAGACGGCAATGGTGTGGTCATCATTCTCAGGCGACCTCAATGGGTTGTTCCACATGATTGGTCAGATTTTGGTGGTGTGGATATGTCGGATATTAAGAGCCACAGTTGTTGCTGTGTATTATAAAACAGTATCAGAAGTCCAGCATGCCTTTTATCTCCTCCACTGGATTTTCCTAGTGACATTATAGATTTCTCCTCTCTTTCCTTATATGCTTATCAACCCTTTTTTGCCTATAATCTGTTTGAACTCACTCAATAGTGGTACATGGTTTGACAGTGGAGAACAGAGAGGAGTACCCAGTGGAACGGATCGTACCACGGTGGATATGCCAATGGGTATGCTGCTACATCAAACCAGGATTCTAGCCTGCATGTTGCAGCGGTGGCTAATGGGGTTATGTAATAGAAGTAAGCTAAAAAAACTCGTGGATGTGAAACAAATGGTCTTCTCGAATTATTCATGGAGTTAAAGTGTGTGAAGAATTTTTCCAAGGAAGATTGTGTTTTGACACTAGAATTGTCTAGGGATGTATGACTACTTTAGGTGTATTGTGGGAGTAGAGGAACAGCTTAATTCTTTTTCGAATCAACCTTAGAAGCGCAACTCGCAACCATCACGCATGCTTTCTCTTAATCGAGCCACTGGTGTTAAGGTGGTCGTGCTCTCTCTCTCTCTCTCTCTCTCTCTCTCTCTCTCTCTCACTCTCTCTCTGTGATCACAGGGTTAAGTATATGTCCATTTAGCTTGGTAGAACATTGATGAATGGTCTTCTCTCCGAATCTTCTTCTTTAGGTCATCTTAGGAATTAGGCTCATTCACTCCATGTTTATATTTATAGGAAACCGCATATGAATGTGTTGCTGTTCAGTTGGCATGTGATGTGGCAACACATTCGTATATACTTTCTCATTTCCGTCATTTACATGTGAATTTAGCTAAAAATAACTCACTGCAAGCAAGCTAATCTCAATGCTCTCCCTCTCCCTCTCCCTCTGGCTGATGAATGGGTCCTCTCCTGCAACTGCAATGAGCTCATAGCTAATGGCGGAGGAATCACCGGGCCTCCTTTGCTTCGTATATAGAATGAGCTCCTGCAATGGTGACCTTGTTGTCATTGACAAAGCTTAATGCTTAATGCATGATGCTTGGCAAGCTTCGTCTGGAGAGGGTAAAGCATAGTTGTGGCGGTGGTAATTGGAGGATTAAGAGGTGGTGAATGGAGGAGGAAACACTCGTTCTCCTTTACTTCAGATCTAGAATGAGCTCGTGCAACGTCAAGCTTTGTCTAGAGAGGGTAAAGCATAGTTAAGGTGGCGTTGATTGGAGGAGGAAACACCTGGTGACCTTTACTTCAGATTTTAGAATGAGCTCGTGCAATGCCAAGCTTGTTGCCATCGACAAAGCTTAATGCTTTGCAAGCTTCATCTAGAGAGAACAAAGCGTAGTTATGGTGGTGGCGATTGCAGGATTGCAAGGTTGGTGTTGCGGGCGACCCGAGCAGGCAGTGGTGGCCGCTGAGCGGCATGAGAAATACAGTGGTGGCTACGGTAGATAGGGTGGAACGAAGATGAAGGTGGCCTAGATGGTCGATGACGGTGGATGGTGTATTCTGGATGTTAACATGGAGGTAGCAAATTTCCCTCTTAACAATTGGAATCGTAGTTGATGCTCAGTTTGTCGATCTACTGAGGGTTGCGATTGAAAGCCCATCTTTTGCGACAACGGAAAAGGATTTCGAGGGCACCCTCGCCATTGTGATGGAATACTATGGTTCGATGACTAAATATTTCCATTCGGCGACAATAGATGCATCAAATACTGCGACTGGCTCAATTAAGGGGAAAAGTGTTAAAAAAGTCCTAAATTTTTTGTATTTATGTCAATTTAGTCATAAACTGTTTTTGGTGCCAATTAAGTTCTAAACATTTTTATATTATACCAATTTAGTCATTTTCAATTAATTTTGGCCGAATTTTGCTGACTAAATACCTGGCTGTCCCGATTGGTGTTAATGTGGACAACTTTTAATAATATTTTAATAATTTAGAATTTCTTATTGTTTTTCCTTCTCCTCATTCTTCCTCTAGCCGGTCGTCGAGATTGGAACTATTCCTTCTTCAGAACTATTATAAAGCTAAACTAACGGTCTAACAGCCATTCAAGGACTTACGGCCTGGACTATTCTGTAGAAACAAGAAGGATGCCAATGAATGGCTCTCAATCTATGAGTATGGTCTTAAAACGACTATGTATACCTTCCCACTAGCTCTGATACCATAAGTGGGTTAGGGTCGAAGTACTATATGAAAGAACAAGAAAGTATATGAGATAAAAATGGCAATTGGAGAGTATTTATTTTGTATTTTTTGCGATGATTTACCAAATATTCCGTCAATATTTCATACCAACACCACGTGATACAAGGTTCTCATGCCTTATGCACTTGAATGGAATATAGATGGTGTAGCCGAAGCTAGTCCGACGACCAACTAGAGGAAGAAGGAGAAGAAGGAAAAAAGAAAAAGAAAAAGAAAAAAAATTGAAATCAAAATCAAAATCAAAAATCAAAAATCAAAAATCAAAAAATCAAAAATGTTAAAAGTTGTCCACATCAGAGCCAATGAAGCCACGTCAACCGGCCGGCATCTAGTCAACAAAGTCCCGCCATGGCACAATGTAAAAAAGTTAATTGGCACACAAAAAAAGTTTATGACTAAATTGGCACAAATATAAAAGGTTTAGGACTTTTTTAACATTCTTCACCTCAATTAAGTGATGTCTATCTGTGGATCACAGAAACATATGGTGGGCCGCATCTAGTTATTCTGTCATTGGAACAGGGAAAAATATCGGAAAAGTCGTAAATCTATCATCTTGGTGTCAATTTAATTATAAATATCTTAATTGCGCTACTTTAGTTATAAACCTTTTGACCTATTGTCAATTTAGTCGTTTTGGCTAATTTTAGCCGAAAATTGCTGATATGAATATTGATGCTAACGTGGATAATTTTTAATAATATTTTAATATTTTTTGATTTTATGATTCAATTAAATTAATTAAGTAGTATTGAGCGTGGAATGAGACATAACCAGAGAATATACGAGGCATTTAGGCCGTGTCACGTTCGTGATAATTGCTTCAAGTTTTGATTGTTTACTTCGTACAGTATTAGAAGGTTCTTATTATGCTCGAACATTTTCATACTCCATTTTAATTATTATTTTATTTGGGAATCGGATTGAAGCGTGAATAACGCCTAGTATTAAACTATTTCCTTCATTAATTTGCCAGATAAAAACTGGGAGGAATTTTCTTCGACGACGCCTCCAATTTCTTTCGGCCTGCTGGCAAACCCCTATTTTAAATGTGAAAATCGTTGAGTCAAATTAGTGCTACGTTCTCGTGGAACCTTCTTGTTTGTCCTTTAGAAGTCTCTTTTATTTCTTCTATTATAGTGTAGATGTATAATAACAAGTAAATTAGAATATTCGAAAGCTCATATAAGCACAAGATTAAGTATTTGACCCGAAAAAAAAGAGATAAACTTGGCTAGAATGGGAAATTCTTTCTTTAAAATGAACTGCGGCCTTCAACTTGCGCTCCAAAACTTTTGAAGCTCTACTAGAATCTACATTAAGTAAACTAGATGATTTTTTTTAAAATTTTTTATTATGGCAACAACGCGGTGCTTTCTTTTTATTCTGTTCTGTTTGTTTAATTATTTTTGCACTAGCATAATTAGGGGGTCAAACGGCCTATGTACGTTGAGCTTGCATCGTCCAGAACTCCAAATTAGATCTGGCGGAAACCTTCAACAATTACAAACGATATTATCATGTCAAATAGCAGACGGGCCATTAAGCAAGCGGGCCCATCATGTCATGGGACGCGCATACCGACTTAAGCATTGAAGGTTACCCTAGAAGCAAATGGTCCGGGGACTTCTTTTCTTTGTGACATGCAGATTATGGGCCGCAGAGCATGTGAATCGGCTATGCGCAGCTTTATAAAGTTGTGCATCGACATTTTCTGCAAATAAATTTAACGTTGTCATTCTCTATGATAAAATCGGAAATGAGGATATAACCAAGGGATTCTTCGCTCTTTTCTGATTCAAGAAGTCTTGAGTTTTTTTTTTTTTTTTTTGACAGAAAAGTAGGATAATATTATTAGCTAATAGTATGAGCAAATACAGCATGCGCATCAATACAAAGTAAATCCAAAAGAGCGCCGGGGGGAGGGGGTTTAGTGACCCAGTTTCTAGGAAGAAGACTCATGCGCTAGGCCTTAGCTAACCAATCAGCCACTCTATTAGTATTCCGACTGCAGTGAGCTAAAGTCAAACCTGAGATAGTCTTCAGTTTGTGCTTGGCCCGGTCCACGAGAGGTTGCATTGACTGGCTTAAAGCAGGTGCGGAGAGAACACTTTCTACCAGCATATGACAATCAGACAGAAGTTCTATTTCTTTTTCTAGGGAATTTGAGATTAGCTTAGAAGAAATGAAATCTAGGGTTTCCACCAAAGCTATGGCCTTCGCTTGTTCCGCTGAACGGTCTTGAGTTTGACGTCTCTTTTTTTTGGCAACTTACTGTTTAGAACATATGGTACATCTGGTTCTCAAAATTTACAAGTGAAGCTCTACGCCTATATTTCAACTCCTCCGTTGAACATTCCACTAGCCCATCATAATCTTTTTTGTTTTATTACGGTAATTGTTCGACTGAATTTGGACACAAATTCATTATCTGCCTACTTTGTCATAAATTTGAATATTGGTCTATTGGAAAAGTAAATTAAATGAACATATATCTAAATATAAATCAAAATGGATTGGATATTTGTTTGAATTCAAAGTTGATGATTGTTAGACTATGAAATTGTGAATAAACAACCATGATCTAGCAGCAAAAATGAGCGTCAAAGCTTCCCCTTTCTCCTCTTTAGCGAGCATCACCCTTCATTTCTAGAACAACAGACCAACACGCATAGAGCTATGCTTGTCGGATTTCAGTCATCGAGACCTGACAAGAATTCTATTTTCCGACTGAAGTTCGTTTAGATCAAGTCACTAAGGCCTCGATGATCTTCTAAACCAAAGCCTACAACATTTGATTAGAGATCGCACCATGAAGGCCTCAAAACCTTCTTGTGAGAAGTATCAATTCTTGTGCTCTTCATCTCGAGATCACGACATGAAGGCTCTCAAATCGTTTTGGTGAGAGTATTCGATGTTTAAACATGCTTTGAAGCTTTTGTTAGGTAAGAACACCAAGGAAATAAGCCTTCAAAAAGAAACCAGGGTTGCTAGTTTAGGGTTTATGCGCCTGCACATTGCCCGCAAAAACACCATACAGATAACCTCATCTGCTATTATCGCTCCTTAAAGAAACAGCTGCATGACATTAGTTTGACAAAGATCAACTTCGATTAACAGATATTGCTCGTGAAATCAGGGGGAGGTCCAGACCATGATCTCCGTTGCGGCTTGTTTGAATATCTCTTCCACTGGGAGCACTTCTGCTTGTTGGTCCGAAGCTCCTGCAACCTGCGCAGGTTGAAGAAGTCGTATTGTGTCCCTCACTCGATGTCAATGTTGGTCACGTGCACATTACACAGCCAAAAACAAATGCTAGAACACAATGATTTTAAGTTGCCACTAATGTGCACAATGTGCAGAAGTACTCACCACACGTTTGTACTTCTATCTAGGTGCTGATTAGCTTCTGGGATATATATATGTTGTTCACAAGAACTGCTTGTTAATCTGGTGAGACTGGCTTAGTGGTTGAGGCACTATGATGTATAATTAGGCGCGTGTTATAGGTATTATATGGGATTAAGCGCTAACAATCTCATTTTTAGGGCAATCGCCCAACACTCTGAGACTTCGATTTATGCCTTGTAGGGTCCATGAGCTTATGGTGTGTTTCACGGGCTCGAGGTTTAAAGTGTACTTTCTTGTCATGTTCCGGTTTCACCTTCTGCCTCACACTTACTAGCCCTAATGAACTGCAGGATAGTCTTAATTTTGCCCTTATTTGGTTATTTAGGGCTCACGAACAACAAATATCACTCTTTTATCTAATGTATAGATAATCAAATGAAATATAAGCATAGATGATATCGGTCAAATGGGTGACTAGGTTAGGTAAACGTTGCAAATGAAGTTTAGCCTGTGTAAGTTACTAAAGTAGTCATCTGTGGTGCGATCGAACTCAAACATTAATCTAGGGCAAAGTTCTAATTTAGAATATATAAACGTAACAATCAATGTAATAGTGAAAATAGTGTGCAACAATGTTGGGTAACAAAGCTCAGGCGGATTCCTCGGTTACCAAAAAAAGAAGAAATGTTGGGTAACTAAGTCTACCACGCTAAATTGATGTTCAGAGTAGTGTTAGATTGTAACCAGGCCTTTAAAAAAAGGATTATGTTCAATATCCGATTGCCACATTGCCTGGCATACCGAACTCGAAAATGTGCGTGCGAATGCTATACACTGCTCCTCGTATAATCGATTCATCTTCTTCTTTTTATCGGCAAAATGTGGATTAAAACACGTTTAATTATTTATAGCACAACAGCATATCGTTTATCAGTATTGGAATTAAAAGCAAACTTACTTGAGCTTGAATCATGTAAAGGCTTCGGCTGTAATCCGATGACACCTGAGCCGATACCACTTGGATCTTATGCTTCTCCAACACATAGCAGATAGCAGTAAACAGTCCGGGTTTTTTGGGCGAGCAGACACTGATCATCGCTTCATCGCCGCAGATGTTCAGAACAACATTGGGAGAAGACCAGGTTTGAAAGGCTATAGGATGTCGAAAGACTGGAGATGACGCTGAACTGCTTGCAGCGCTGATGGGCAAATTGCCGGCAGACCCTTGACTGGCCAAGAAAGCTTCCCTCGAGTCACTAGCTAGACTCTGGGAATTGACCACAGTCGACGGCTCGCAGTTAAAGACGGCAGTGCAATGGTACTTTTCTTGCTTTTGCTTCTGCAGATTTTGAAGAGTGTTCTCCAAGTTTTTGATGTAGTTGACAGCTTCATCCACTATGGTAGACTTGTCAGCCTGCACAAGAAAATCATTGTGTAGAGAGATGAATAAGACTTAAGAACAGTTACAAGTTACATCTGGGAATTTCCATTGATTGTATGTGTTAGTGCAATTGAAATCAAAAGTACCAACGAAAAAGAAAAATTATTTCTCTTTAAATGCTTTTATACAGGCTATGGAAAATGTTGCCCAGATAAATTTGGTTTCTCCAACGTTGGAATTCAATTGATAAACAATCATCTTGTGCTTTATAAATCAAGATAGATTATGCAAATCTCATAGTACTAGCCAATGATGATGTCATTATTAAATCTCCATAAATACCGAGTGTCAGCATTAAATGCAAGTGAAAGCAAATCTTCTTCCATCAAGTGCTCAGTACCATTATCGTTTCCCTTATGATTTTCCTCTCATTTTCTGAATGAGTTTCCCTTCTCTCTCTCTCTTTTTCGAGTGAGGCAAGATAAGCAGAGATTGAGGCGACAAACAACGAACCTACCTTAGGAGGAATATGAGGAAGTAAAGCATGAAGATTAGCAAACATGTTCCTCATCTTCTTCCTCCTCTCTCTCTCTGTCCATATATGGATCTCATGGTCCGACTCGCCCACCGTTTTTGCTCCGTTCGCAGCGAGCTCGCCTTTTCCGTTCTTGTCCTCGCCTTCTTTGATCATGTCGCGGGATCGCTTCCTAGTTGGCACCGGGCAGAGCTCTTTTTCCGCCGCGGTCTGGGCATGAGAGCTAGAGCAAGCAGTCTTCTTACCTAACCTATCTCCAACATTGCTAGAATTATCAGGCTTTGCAAAATCCCATGTTGGGTCCTTCCATGGGAAAGCGACATGATCTCCTCCTTCAGACATGGCAACAACAACAATAGCTTATGCGGAGAGAGAGAGGGCGAATGGGGAGAGAGAGAGAGAGAGAGAGAGAGAGAGGGGTGAAGAGTAATCAAGAGAGAAGGATGATATATAGAAGAAAAAGAGGAAGCAGAGACGAAGACGGTAACTTGGTAAGTTAATTAAGACTGATCTGCAAATTTAGTTTATTAAAGTGATGGGTCAAACTGTAAACGAATCTTTAAAAAGGTGGGTCATAATTAGTGATCAATAGAAGGATCCTTAAGTAAATTAATTTTCGTAAATTGATCTTAATAAATTTTGAAATATTTTTCTTCTCTTTGCTAGCCATGAAATAGAGGCGATGCACTTGCTTAAAGAAGAGCCCAAAGTACAATCATGAGACTAATGCCGTTACTTGCTTAAAAACGAAAACGCATTGCCATAAGAGAATAGAGACAAAAGATTTCTATCTCCTGGCCGGTGCCGTTGAACCGATGGGCCCCATGAAGACTGACCGAGCCAATTGCCAATTTTGACAAGATTACTTTGAATGACAACTTCATTTTGAAAAATTTAGTACTAAATAACACTTGTTAATGTTAATTTGGTTGAAAATTATCTTATTAGTCCTAAATTTATTGTACGAATATCAATTCGGTTTTAATTCAGTCTAAAACTTCATCTCAAAATTTTAGGGTAGTTCTTTTGGTCAACTTTTGCTAAAAATCTTGATGTGATGGTATATTATGTAAAATAGCCAATAATTATTGGGCCACCACATCGGCGATTTTCAACGATAAAAAATATTACATTAAAATTTTGCACAAGACTAAATTAAAGGAATTGAAAAGTTTATGATTGAATCGATATTCATATAATAAGTTTATGACTAATTAAGTAGTTTTTTAGGTCAGTTTGCATGATTGAAAATTATTCATTGTTGAATAAGTTAAACTCTAGAATTGCAAATATTTCAAGCTAAGTCCAAACACTCTAGCATGTAAACTCGACTTATCTATCAATGAACTAAAAGTATCTTGGATTATGAGGATGAGTCGAGTCTTTGGTTATTTTTGAATAATTTATTTGATTTGAAAAGTTCGCGTCTTTTGTCTATCACGAAATTTCTGCTGATTTAAATGAAAGTGCGGGTGTTACATTTCCTTGCATAATGATGACATGTCGGGATTCCCGCCGGTCTTATTTGGTTGTTTATTGCGTACACTGCTCATTCAAGTAACGCTCCATAGAACTAAATACAAAAAATTCACGAAACGAACCTTAGAATAAGGAAGAATATCAAGGGAATTTTACGAGGTGAATACTTTCAATGTAGCACTTAAATGGTGTTTACAGGATGAAGCTTTTCAATTTACTTCAAGCAAATCTTTTTCTACCTTTACAAATTTATTGTTCCTGCCGTTTATGCATGGCAGCTAACATGTTATTCTCATGACTTTATGGCATTACATTGTTAATTAGTTAAGGCATAAGAATTTCAGTTTTCCTTAATATATATAAAGGACTATATTGTGACAAAAAGAAACATGAATATATAGTCCTGGGGGAAGAGTCCACTTCAATTCTGAAAGATACTAAGTTGGTGCATTTATTAAGAGTATATATTTCCCATGCTTCCAGAAAAGGTACAGTATTTATTATATGCCATTTATTAAGAGTATATATTTAGCATGACGTAACAGTATTAAATGGCGCTTATAAATGAATGAATTTTATTTATTCATTTATTTTTTTTTAAATGGACAAGGTTAAGCAAAATCATTTTAAAGAAGCAAATGCTTGCTTAAAATTATTATTTTGTAAATTACTGGCAGTGAGTATTGAGTGATTTGGGGCCTAGAGAATTGGTGCTCCCAGATTTTTCAATGCTTCTTTTCTTCTTTTTTTTTATTTTTTTTATAAAAGTGTATTTCCATTTTCTTCATCAATATATTAAAATACCAGAATCGTCGATCTACTAGATCAGAACATTTTTAAAGAATTCAATTTTCAATAGCAACATCTTCTCTAAAATTTTAAAAAAAAAAAATATTAGTAAATTTGAAAGTGAGTACGATATGACTTATAGACTTGATATGTCAAGGTCGAACTTGGTGAATAGACCTTCTTGATTTTTGGTGTTATGGTAAATGCTTTGTTCGGTCTTATTTGTAATTATCTTTGATAAATAAGTTAAATCAACAATTAATTTTCGCTACATATTTTTAAAGTGTCAATATTACTTATGCATAAGCGAGCACATTGCTTACTTCTACTATGTATGTTAAATATTGAGTCCTTTAAGTCTCAACCGGTGCGCTAACACGGGGAATAAGCGGTAGCAAAACATCGTCGAGAGATCAAACGGAAAATTTCGCAATAGAGAAAAGAAAATGAAAACTTGCTTAAATAACAATGACAAATAATTTGACTTCCCGTATATATTGACCACATATTTAATATAAAGTGAACGATGATAATCTCAAAAATATTATTCTCAGAAAATCATATTTCTAACAACATGGTAAGTAGAATAAGTTCATTTATGGTGGAATCGAATCACTGACCTGCCATTGGCTAGGAGGGAGAGAATCCGACGCATCATATTGAGAACTGGCAATTATAATGGGGAACAGGGCTAAGCAAGGTCCCAAGAAGTCGATTTAAATTAGCTGCATGATGCACTATTTTAAACTTCAATTGGATTGCACTTGTTTATTTTCTTCATATTCTATTGTGTAAGTTAGTTAAAACTTTTGCGTAATTAAATGAACCGTATCTGATAATTGACGCTGTCTTCTGGAAGGTGACAAATGGCGCAGGTAGGCAAGAACTTCCAACGTAGCACTTGGTATTTGGAACGTAGATTTTTGGATTTGAATCTAGGGACAGAGGTTTTCTTCTCTGTCTCGGATGAACTTTTTAGCTTTAGTTCCGGAAAATCGTGTCTAACTTACAAATTGGTTTTGTCCCTTCCATTCCATTCCATTTCTGCATGGCAGCCAACACGGTATTTCCGTGACAGCCGATGAACGTTACATAGCTTTTCTTTCATCGATAATGTGTTCGTTGAGTTGAGATTAAAAATATATATGGTTTTTCAATATGAGGAAATTCATCTCTCTCATATCAGTTCGGGTCACTTGGAGTTCTCTCAACCTTGTTAGGGTTTATAGATAAGGTATCTCATTTATATTTAACTTTACAATGATTTCTTATAATAATTCACATCATCAAATCTATCGCAATGACTAATGATAGGAAATAAGAATACGTTGTAATAAAGAAGAGCAAGTATATATATATATATATATGAATGATGCATTTATATGTGCGCGGAGGGACTCCTCTATAACTGACTTCTAGATGAATAATGTTATGTGATGCATTTATTACAAGTTGCGGAGAGCATACACATGACATGCTTTCCTGGATCCATTGGGAGTATTCTTATATTAAGGTTCACTTTCTAAAGTTGAGCCACTATTGTAGATATGGAAATGATTAAAAAGTTAATGGCACTTTTTAAGACTTATCAAATGCGCCTTTTGGTGATGTCTAAAGTAAACTTTCTACTAACTATAAGTCGTGTTCTTGTGGGATCATTTTCCTCCTCCTGGTCTATGGCCCTGTTTTAGGCTTTGCTCGGCTTATAAAGAATTGGTAGCATTCCCTGGACAGGAGGGATCGAACTCGTCATATGGAGTCAAATGCCGGAGCCGATCCCTTTTAAGTGCCCAAGCATACTCAACAAATTGATTTTCAAATTATTAATTGCTTATGTTACTAGAAAAGACAATGCATATGAAACTAATCATAAGGGTTGCTCACATGGGAAGTATGTTTATCCTCCACATTCAAGGCTCAGTCTTGAATCACCATAGTTAGCATTTCCTTGGGTCACCCCTCATAGGTAGAGTGTGTATCTCTAGTAGACACCTGATGTGTGCAAAATGAGGGGATTGCCACATTTGGTGAGAATTACTCGGGTGCTCGAAGAGTCCTACACGCTCCATGAATATATTGGGGGTACGCCATGATTACTTTTTTTCCTTTTTATGGCTCCTGGAATTTCACTTATTATCATCTTCACATTGATTATATTTGTTCTTGAATATTTAAGTTGCTCTTTTGCTCAAGATAAACCCAAACTAATGAGATAAAGCAAAAACAAATATATGTATAAGGAAAAAAAATGAGAAACAAAATAAGAAAATTGCTTGAAACGTGGGATAAATATATTGTCAAACGAGTTTTTGCAAATGTATATATAAAGATGTTACATAGCGTTTCTTCCACCGATAATGATTCATTGAGTTGTGATAAAAAAAAAATTTAAAAATGATCCTTTAATATGAGAAATTCTGTCTCTTCATTCAATTTGGGCCAGTTGGAGTTCTCTCTACATTGTTAAGATTAACAAATTTAGTATCTCATTTATCTAACTTTACAATGACAATTGACAATTATTCATGTTATCAAATTGTCACTAAACATAAATTAAGTAAGTGAAGAATAGAAAACAAAGGATTATTCGCCTTCTCCTTCTTAGTCTTTTCTTTGACACAAGAAAGGAATGCAGAATCAAAGCAAATATGACTATGTTATGATAAATATTAGTATATTTATATTGATATATGTGTTGTGATACAAATGAGTATATGTATAAAGATACATGCACTCGGAGGGATTCCTCTAAACTAACTTCTAGATGAATAAATATGACATGCTTCCATTGCATCGTTAATTAAATTTGATCCATTTGAAGTATTGGCATGTTAAGCTTCACTTTCTGGCCATATACAAGTGGTATTCTCGTGGGACCATACATACGTACATACATACATAAATATATACATACATGTATACATAATGTCCATTTGAGGTGATGCAGGCTTCGTCCGACTAATCCCCGAGATCCATACAATCCTTGCTAGCCCATGGCTCAGTTAGAGCTTTGCCCGAGTTGGGGGCCCACAAGAAATTGATAGTACTCCTCGGATAGAGAAGATCGAACTCGAATGTCGCGAGCCCATCCCCTGTGAAGTGCCCAAGCATACTTAACAACACAACGTTTGATTTTCAAAATATTAATCGCTTATATTACTAAAAAAAGACAATGCATATGAAACTAACAAAAGGGTTGCTCATGTCGGAAGTATGTTTGTCCTCCACACTCAGGACTTGGTCTCGAATCAGTATAGTTAGCATTTCCCTAGGGCCAGCTTCAAAAGTAGAGACGTGTGTCTCGATAGTAGATACTTGACATGTGTGAGAAGAGGGGATTCCTACATTCAATGGGGATTACTCGGTGCTCACCTCACTAAAATATGGGGTGTACATCTTCTTCTTCTTCTTCTTCTTCTTTTCTTTTTTTTTTTAATCTTTTTACTGCTCCTGGAAATTTACTTATTATTTGTTTCTTGAATATTTAAATTGCTCTGTTGCTCAAGTTTATCATTACTCATGTATGAACTATTTTAACGTCCCCCTCGAGAAAACTTTCCTTACGTCTAAAAATGCAAAGAGATTTTTTCGTAATTTGTAGGCCGAAATTAGAGTGTAACAATTGAAATAATTTGTTTGAAAGAAAAAGGGAAAAAAAAAAGTGTATGTTCACTCAATTTATTACGATGCCTTTTGAATCAAATGGGAAGCTCCAAGTACCGGAGTAAATCAAATGGGAAGCTCGTGCTTATAGATTAGTTGATCATTTATAGTAAAGTGTCCACTAACTTCATGAATTAGATAAGACGTGATTCCAAAATGAGTTAGTTGGCGCAAACATGTCATTTGTGCATTATGATATAATAATTGAACCTATACCACACATCTAATTCACACATAAAATTTCATTCAACTAAATTGCGATTTCTAACTATAGAAAATTAAATGGTATTTATGAATCCAGCTGAACATGCTTATTGACGAAGCTGTTGTTACGAAATATGGTATAGTTTCAAAATAACAAATTTTAATTACGCTCTTTTTCGCTGTGTCACTGAACAAATTTTGCCGCGGGTGCGAGGCAGGAACTAGTCATGCTTAGTTCTTTTATATCACTCCCCCAAAAAATAGAAAAAAAAAAAAAAAAAAAGGAAAAGAGGCAGATAAAGTTTTAAAATAAGTTTAATATAAAGACGTAAAATAAAACTATTTTCATAATTTTCAAACTTCTATATTTCGTGAAACTAGTTTATCAATCTTTTTTATACTATTGGATTCTTCTTTTGTCTTTATTTTTTCGTGTCCTATTACATTTTTCGCAATGTCCAAATTTTGTTTGGTTATGCTATTGCATGAATAAATAAATATTTTAACAAATTATACAGCATTCATTTAGAAAGTCTTGGGTCTAGCTTTGTGTGTGTGTGTGTGTGTGTGTGTGTGTGTGTATAATCGTTGAAACCATAATATAATCTCAGATAAACCCAAACTAATGAAATAAAGCAAAAACAAATATATGTATAACGAAAAAAATGAGAACCAAAATAAAATAATTTGCTTGAAAAATGAGAAGACTACTCATTTTAAGGTCGAAATAGCTTCCAACGGGCTTTTGCAATGACTCTTCTGGTGTCAAAAGTCATGGATCAGCACCATCTTTGGACTTAGTGAATCTGCAACATAAGACTCGCCGATTGGATTTTGATGACCTAAACTTTCGAGAATCGTGCTTTAACAACCATGTCCACGTGACCATTTATATCTTCAGTTTATATTATCAGAGTATGATATAAATTGTCCTTTTTATCTTCTCGTATTTTTCACTTGACTAATGATACATGATTATTAGAGGGAAAATTGTCCAAAACATCCTAAGCCTATTGTATGGTAGCCAAATCAATCATAAACTTTTAAAAATTTGCTAATTAAATCATAAACATTTTAATAACTTGTCAATTTAGCTCTAAACTTTTTAATAACTTATTCATTTAATCTTAGATCTTTTCCAACAAATTGTAACAAGAAATAGCTAATAGGACGATTTAGTTAACGTTGACTGTCTTAGATGGCACGGTGGGCAGATTGTTGGCACTAACGTGATTATTTTAAAAAAATTTTTAAAATTTTCTTTTCTTTGTGTTTCTTTTTCATTTCCCCTTTTTCCTCTACCAGCTAGGTAAGGCACATCCTCACCAAATCCAGTGAGGGTATAGGCGAGAGTGACCCTCGCCAAGGCTGTTGAGGGTGGCCCTCACATGAGGCTGGCAAGGGAGGCTCTCACTTGAGGCCGATGAAGGGAAAAAGGGAAAAAGAGAAAAGGAAGAATAATAAATGAAAAATAAAAGAAAAAAGGAAAAAATAAAAATAAAAAGTCCATATTAGCATTGGCTATGCTATGTAAGATGACTAACGTTGACTAGATCATCGTGTTAGTGACTTTTGCCAAAATTGGCCAAAAGATGCGAATTGACAAATCGTTAAAAGATTTAATTAATAAATTGTCAAAATGTTTATAAATAAATTTATAAGTTGTTAAAAAAATTATGACCAAACTGGCAAAAATCGGCAAGTTGTCAAAGGATTTATGACTAATTTTGCAAATTTAAAAAGCTTATGATTGAATTGGCATGTAACTTTTTGGACAACTTTCCCAATTATGAAAGCCTAAAACTTTGCAAATGAAATGTGGGCTAGTACTAGAATGGTTAGACCCATGACTTGAAAAGAATCCTAAGGATCCCAACAGTCCACTTTCCAATAGACCTAATCATAAGCTTAACAATCCATAGGCTTGTATAGGCTCTGCTTGACCCGCAAGTGCCCAAAGGCATCTTTGGGTGAGCATGGGAAAAAGCTTATCATTATAAGATCTAGTTAGGCCGAAGCTAGGCCTTCTCGCCCCACAAATTTATCATGTGCACTATGAGTGATCACCTTCCTTCTCGAATGGATTTGGGAACTAACCCTATGATTCTTGGTTCCAAAAAATTAGATTTGAGAGCCAAACTAATCAATATTGGGAATCGGTCCATTTTATCTTTTGTATAAAAATCAATTTTTTATCGTCAATTATAAAAATCATGCCATTTCACCACAAAAACATATGACGGTTAAGTCATTATGTTTTTGTTTATTCATGTTGAAGATTATGATTCTTTTTTTTATGGGGATTGTTTTTTCTTAAATAGGCTTCAAAACCAAATTTGTTAATTGGTTCAACCCTAGAACTGAATTGATTGAACTAGTTCCCAAGTAAAACGCATGGTTTAAATCATGGAACAAGAGCTTAACTAGCCCTAGGTTGGTCCTAAGCTTGCAGAATTGGAACCAAACAAGTTTCAAACAAGTTTTTGTCAACAAAACACTCTAGAAACCCTAGAGCATCTATTCCTCTCCTGTTCATGGACTAGGGCTATCTGGGCTCACCCACAGATCAACATATAGCCATTGCCTCATACGGTTCATCAATTAGATGCATGGCTAACAACAAGAGTAACCACGCTTAAAAACTTACTTGGATTGGAAACTGTAGCCAATGTCTTTTGGCAGATTTGGAGAATACGAAATAGCTTCATCTTCCGCAATCAACAACCGGATCCAACCCTTGCAGTGGAGGCCGCTATCGCACAAACTCGAATATATCAGATTCCTACTGTAAGAATTATTATCATCCATATGATATGATTTATTATATGGTTTAATAATAGTTGAACTGCTATAAAATAAATAATGTATTGGTTATGAGAAGTTGCGACTCTAATAAAACGAAGAGATATGACTTTCATGGAAGTTGAAAAGGCGCTTTGATGGAAGGCATCTATTAAAAGAACGTATAAATAGAGTTCGGTTCTCTCTCCGCCTACATGAACAACAATAATAGAAAAGAACTTGTATTCTCTCCTCCATCGATAAAATACATTAAAGAATAGTGGGTTAAGGGAGAGAAATCGGATTTCTTCATTTGGTTCGAGTTTTTCGGTTTTCCACAACGATTATCATCAAGGGTAACGCTATGGATAAATGTACGTCTTCATTTATTTGTGAAAATCATGAAGATCAAATATCACTATTTTTTCTGTTGAATTTCCGCATCAAAGAATTATATGTATTATCAAACAATTGGTATCGGAGCGTGGTTTATTATCTCATGATTTTTCCATTTATAGAAATATTATGATTTATATATGATGATTCGTTGAACGATCCTGTTTGTACTATTTGTTATTGTTGAAATGTTTTCGGAGGTTCTGTGGAAGAAAACCCAAATGATGGAACGTTTTCATTTAAAAAAAAGAAAGAAGGAAAAATGGAAGAATTCGGAATTTTAAGGCCAAGAAAGAAACTCGCCGATTCCAGGCAAAATCCAGCGACCCACTACTCAATTTCGGACCCATACGATCGCACTGCCATGATGAACATTAGCCATGAGTTTTTATGGTATATCGGTGTTTGCCGGAGGCCAATTGGACGGCGGAAGTCGTGGTGGTTAAGGATTTACATTTTGGGAAATTTTTGTTTGATTTAAGGCCAATTTCTTGGTCACTTTCACTAAAACTTGGACCCATGTGGTTGTGCTGGCATGCTCTTCAAAACCCATTATTTATTTGTGTCTAGGATGGGTTGCCAGAGAAGAAATGGCGGCGAAATCGCAGCTTAAAACGGCGAAAACATGAGGAAAATGACTTTTGTGCGTGAGGGAGAAGGCACGTGGTCTCCATGTGTGCACTCTAGTTGCAGGCCTGTGGAACCCACGCGCCTCGTGCCGTCATGCACTCGGGGGACTGCCCGCGCAATTGCCAAGCCCCTTTTCCCTTTTTGCCCTTCCTTTTGGGCAATTTTACAATTTTGTCCTTGGCCGATTTATTTACTGTTTTGTCCCTGTTTATTTATAATTACGATTCTTCCTTTGCTGATTATTTACCATTTTGCCCATGGATTTTAAATTTATGGTTCTGCCCTTATTGAATTATGATTTTACAATTTTGCCCTTATGCTTTGATTATGTTTTTGTCCTTGTGTGCAATTTGGTAAATATTTGTATTTTACAATATTAAAAATTCATATTGTGAATGGTTTATTAGTCACCAAAGTGGCCAAACCTTGAAGTTTTTTAAATTTTTGATATTGTAAATTGTTTTATTCAATTACGCATGATTAATTGATGCTATATATGAAATTGATATGTTTCATATCATTATTGGTATTATGGGTATATTGACGTTCATTTATTATAAGAACTTATAGATTAACCCAAAGGTTAATTATTTTCTTATAATTCATGAACATGATAGTTGGTAATTAATATGACTTGTTAAATTTGTTTGTATATTCAAAGATAGCAAATAAATTTTAATAAGATATATTTACAATTACCAAATAAAAGTTATTAACATCATTATGGTTCATATATCATAAGATCACCCAAAGGAGAACTATGATGTGCATATGGAGTTTAGTTTGAATCTAATTATGTAATATTCTCAAGACATTAATGTATAGGTATTTTCTTGCACATTTGCAGTATCCGTACCTATTTCACTACATTCGCATGCCTCGTCTATTCCCTTATTCAATGGGATGAATTTTCCTGATTGGAGTGAGCAAGTCCAGTTTCATTTAAGTGTCTTGGATCTTGATTTAATGCTTCAAGTTGAGAAATTAGTTGCTATTACTAATAAAAGTAGCAATGATGAAAAATATTTCCATAAAGCTTGGGAAAGATCGAATAGACTGAGCTTAATGTTCATGCGAATGACAATTGCAAACAACTTAAAGAGTTCTCTTTCCATGACTAATAATGCTAAGGAATTTATGATTGTGGAAAAGTATTCTCAAACTACTGATAAGTCACTTACTGGTACATTGATGAGCACACTAACAACCATAAAATATGATGATTCATGTACCATGCATGAGCATATACTTAAGATGACGAATTTGGCAAAAAAGTTAAGGACTTTAGAAATGAATGTGGATGAGTACTTTTTAGTACAATTTATACTTAATTCCTTACTTCATGAGCAATATGAGTTATTTCAAATTAATTGCAACACTATAAAGGATAAGTGAAATGTGAATGAATTAGTCAGTATGCTAATTCAAGAGGAAATAAGAATAAAGAATCAAAAGGCTCATTCTGTTCATCTCTCAAGTTATCAAGAAGTTTAAAGGAATTTCAAGAGGAAAGGTGGAAGGAGCAAGAATAAAGGATTCCATGTCCTGAATGACTCTTTAAAGGTTTCTCAAATCCACAAGAAGGAACACAATCTTATTAAGTATCATTTTCACAACAAAATTGGACACTTGAAGAAAGATTGTTTGAAACGTAATACTTGGTTCGAAAAGAAAGGTAAGCCTTGTGCTTTAGTATGTTTTGAATCAAAATTTACTGAAATTCATCATAATACTTGGTGGATTGATTCTAGTGCCACCACTCATGTGTCAAATACATGCAGAGATTTCTTACCATCCAAACTATAAAGCCAAATGAAAGTTATGTGATTATGGGGAACATAAACAAAACTCCAGTTAAAAGCATTGGCACTTATCGTTTGATCTTAGACATTGAGCATTATTTGGATTTGTTTCGAACCCTTTATGTACCTACATTTTCTCGCAGTTTAGTTTCTTTGCTAAGACTTGATGTAGCAGGATTTTATTGTAAGTTTGGTTTGAATTTTTCAGTTTACTTAAAAGTGATACTCTTATTGGAACTGAAATTTTATGTGATGATCTCTACAAATTTAGACTTGATAATACTTTTATTGAGACATTAATGACCTTGCATCACAATATTGGCACTAAACAAAGTTTGGTGAATGAGAATTATGCTTACTTGTGGCATAAACGTTTAGGTCATATATCCACGGAAAGAATGCAAAGATTAATAAAGAATGAAATTTTTCCAAATTTGAATTTTACTGACCTTGGAATGTGTATTAATTGTATTAAAGATAAACAAATAAAGTCCACTAAAAAAGGTGTCACAAAAAGCACAGAGCTTCTTGAAATTATACATATTGACATATGTGGTCCTTTTGATGTTCCATCTTTTAGTAATGAAAGCTATTTCATCATATTTATTGATGATTTTTCACGTTATGGTTACGTTTATATATTGCATGATAAGTCTCAATCAATGAATGCACTTGAAGTGTATATTAAAGAGGTTGAGAGGCAATTGGATAAAAAGGTAAAAATAGTAAGATTTGATAGAGGCGGTAAATATTATGGAAAGTATGATAAATTGGGAAAATGTCCAGGTCCATTTGTTAAATTTCTTGAAAGATATGGCATTTGTGCTCAATACACAATGCCAAGTACACCACAACAAAATGGTGTAGCAGAAATGCATAATCGTACTTTAATGGAAATGGTTAGGAGTATAATGAGTCATTCACCTTTACCATTGTCTTTGTGAATGTATATTTTAAAAACTTCTATGTATTTATTAAATAGGGTTCCTAGTAAGGCAGTTCCAAAGACTCATTTTGAACTGTAGATGAGAATGAAATCTAGTTTACGACATCTGCATGTTTAGGGTTGTCTAGCAGAAGTAAAAATTTACAATCCACATGAAAGGAAATTGGATTTAAGAACGACAAATGGTTATTTTATTGGTTATGCAGAGAAATCCAAAAAGTATAAATTTTATTGTCCTAATCATAGTACAAGAATTGTTTAATATGGAAATGCTAGATTCATTGAGAATGGTGACATCAGTGAGAGTGAAAGAGTGCGTAATGCTTGCATTCAAGAAGTAAGGGCAGAAATTTCTATACCCAAAGCTTCTAAAGTTGTCGTTCCTGATATTATAGTACAACCTAATAATAATCGAGAACAACAAATTAATGAACAAATAATCCATAATGGAGATGTCAACATCGAACCTCCAATAGCTGAGTCACAATAAATAGCATTAAGAAGATCTCAAAGAGAAAGGATGTCGGCTATTTTTGATGACTATATGGTTTATCTACAAGAGTAAAAAATTGACCTAGGAATTGGAAATGATCCAAATTCATTTTCCCAAGTCATGGAATGTGAAAATTCTAATGAATGGTTTAATGCCATGAAAGAAGAGTTAAAATCCATGCATCAAAATCAAGTTTTGGATATTGTTAAATTGCCTAAAGGATGTAAAAATGTCAGGTGTAAATGGATTTTTAAGACCAAGCGCGACTCAAAATGCAATATTAAACGACATAAAGCCAGACTTGTTGCAAAGGGTTTTACGCAGAAAGAATGCATTGACTATAAATAGACATTTTTACTAGTTTCTAAGAATGACTCATTTAGAATTATTATGGCTTTGGTGACTCATTATGATTTGGAATTACACCAAATAGATGTAAAAACCGCATTTCTTAATGAGAATTTAGAATAAGAGATTTATATGGACTAACTCGAAGGCTTTTCAATTAAAGGAAAGGAACACATGGTATGTAAATTAAAGAAGTCAATATATGGACTTAAACATGCTTCTCGACAATGGTATCTTAAGTTTAACGATACTATAACTTTATTTGGATTTAAGGAAAACACTGTTGATTAGTGTATATATATATAAGAAGATTAGTGGGAGCAAGTTTATTTTTCTAGTTTTGTATATTGATGATATTTTGCTTGCTGCTAATGCTTGGTTTGTTACATGAAACCAAGAAGTTTCTCTACGAATTTTGAAATGAAGAAACCACCGGTTGCGGTGGCCCAGTTGGATAGGGCTCTCCTATAAAACTAACGAAAGTGGAAGGGGTCGAATCCCGTTGGCCGCACGGGATCTCAAGTGCGATGTCGTAGTAGTGGGTCCTCCGCTAGTGTCGCTTCAAGGTTTACCCGTCGGCTACCGGCTGTACGGGGTTCCCTGGGTATCGAAAAAAAAAAATTGAAATAAAGGATATGGGAGATGTGACATATATGATAGGAATAGAAATATTCCGTGATAGATCACAAGAATTATTATGATTATTTCAGAAAGTCTATATTGAGAAAATTTTAGAGAGATTTAATATGGGTAAATGTTCGGCAGGAATAGTTCCAATTCAGAAAGATGACAAATTTAGCCTTATGTAATGTCCGAAAAGTGAATTGAAACAAGAACAAATGAAAAATATTCCTTATGCATTTGTTGTGGGGAGCTTAATGTATACACAAACTTGCACCAGACCAGACGTTAGTTTTGCTGTTGGAATGATGGGCTAGTATTAAAGTAATCCTTGAATGGATCATTAGAAAGCTACAAAGAAAGTTCTTAGATACTTGCAATGAACGGAGACTCATATGCTCACTTATAAAAGATCCGATCATTTCGAGGTGATTGGATATTTAGATTCAGACTTAGCCGGATGTGCCGATATAAGAAAATCAACGTTTGGTTACTTGTTTCTTCTAGCTGGAGCGGCAATTTCATGAAAGAGTGCAAAGTAGTTAGTTATTGTTGCATCCACTATGAAAGCTGAATTTATGGCATGATTTGAGGCCACTAGTCATGGATTATGGCTACGAAATTTTATTTCAGGGCTTATGATCGTCGACAGTATTGACAAGCCACTGAAAATTTATTATGATAACTCTGCAGTAGTTTTCTTCTCTAAAAACAACAAGTATTCTAAGGGTGCTAAGCATATGGAAATCAAATACTTGTCTGTTAAATAAGAAGTTCAGAAATGAAGAGTGTCAATTGAACACATTAGTACCAATCTTATGATAGCAGATCCCTTAACAAAAGGACTTGCCCAAAACATTTAATGAGCATGTTGAAAAGATGGACATTATTGGACATCATTAATGTTTGTATTATGTTTGTATTAAGTTTATGGACACGCGAACCCCTAGAGTATCATAACTTGGCAAAAATTGGTACTTAAGTGCCAAAATTGGAGCAAAATAGATCACTTGATTGCCAATCTGATCAAAATCCGACCAAAACGCTGACATGTCAATTTTCCGGCGAAGTGAGTGCAAAACGGCGTCATTTTGGTGCTAACGTGGTAAAAAATTTAATATAAAAATTAATTTAATTTAATTTAAAACTAAATTTATTTAAAAAATTTTAATTTTTTTAAAAAAAAAAAAGGAGGCAAAGCCAGGCCCAACCCACCTTCGGCGACGGCGGGGAGGCGGCGGTAGCGAGGACTCTGCGCCTCAGCTGCTAGTTGCCTTCCTCCTCCTCCTCCGGTTTTTTTAAATAAATATAAATTATATTATTATTTTGTTTTAAATTTAAATTTATTAATTTTATATTATATTAAAATTCAAATTATGCCAAAACAACGTTGTTTTGGCCGATTTAAGTGATCTATTCTAGCCAACACCTTAAACGACGTCGTTTTGGTGTTGACATGGTAAAAACATAATATAAAAGTTAATTTAATTAAATTTAAAACTAAATTTATTTAAAAAAAATAAAAATTATAAAAATTATAAAAATTATAAAAAAGTTTTTAAAAAATTAGAAAAAGGAGGTGGCTGAGGGCTGAAATTTTTTGTATATTTTTGTAAATTTTTCAAATTTTTGTATTTTTTTAAACTTTTTTTAAACTTTTTTTAAACTTTTTAAATTTTTGTTAATTTTTTTGTAATTTTTTTTTTTAAAAATTATATTTTATATTTTTAAAATTTTAAAATTTATTTTTTATATGTTTTAAATAACTTGCCAACACCTAAAACGACGTCGTTTTTGGTGAATTCTAGCCGACTCAACTCTCTTGCAAAAAACATCGGTGGAAAATATTAATATTTTATTGCCACGTATGATTTCTGGCCAACTTCACCGAAGATGACACTTATGTATCCCACTTTTCTTAAAATGTGGCACTTAAGTGTACATTTCTTAAGTTATGGCACTTAAGTGTCCATTTCTGCCAAGTTATGGCACTTGAAAGATTCTTTTGCCTAAGTTTATGTATTTGACACTTTGAGCTCATTTACGTGTTTCTTATATTTCATGTTTTCTATTCAGTATATCTTATGGAAATAGATGAATGTTAAACAGGATAATTTCTAAAGAGACATTATAGTTAGACTATTACTTTTGTGCTTCTTATTTATGGATCATGTTAGGTAAAGTGTTATAATTGTAGTGCATAGACTGAACTATGTCGATTAATGACATACAACCACTATGACTCACATTAGTTTTCTTTATTATGACTCATATTACAGTCTTTATTAAACCATGAAAGGAAAATCATATGGGCTAAATGGGAGAATATAAAAATTATTGTAGCTCACATAATATGATTTATTATATGGTTTAATAATAGTTGAAATGCTATAAAATAAATAATGTATTGGTTATGAGAAGTTGCAACTCTAATGAAACGAAAAGGTATGACTTTTATGGAAGTTGAAAATGCGCTTTAATGGAAGGCACCTATTGAAAGAACGTATAAATAGAGTCCAGTCCTCTCTCCATCTACATGAACAACAATAACATAAAAGAACTCAGTATTCTCTCCTCCATTGATAGAATACATTAAAAAATAGTGGGTTAAGGGAGAGAAATCGGATTTCTTCATTTGGTTCGAGTTTTTTCGATTTTCCACAATGATTATCATCAAGGGTAACACTATGGATAAATTTACGTCTTCATCTATTTGTGAAAATCATAAAAATCAAAGATCACTTTTTTCTGTTGAATTTCCATATCAAAGAATTATATGTATTATTTAACATCTGCTCCCACCCATTCGAGAATAGAGCATGCTAATTTGAATCCTGCACAGCTTTGGAGACCAATAGATCCGGGAACCCTGAAATGCAATATAGATGGTGCCTATCAGCCTGGAAGTACAGAAGGTTCGATGGCTTGTGTTTGTAGAGATCATCATGGTTGACTTACAGATATATTTTCCAGAAGATTCCTAGCTGCTTCGGCTCTAGAGGCAGAGATCCAGGCACTCATTTTCACGCTTCAATATCTGCTACAGCAAGGCTTCAACTATGAACAACTCTTGATCAAATTGGATTGCATCACCCTCGTCGACGCCATGAGAGATGGGAGATCACCGCCATGGGAAGGTCATGCTCTGCTCGCAGAGGCCGTCACTTTGCTTTCCCTTTTCCCTAATCTGAGTGTGCAACAATATAGGCGTGAGGCAAACATGGTCACCGACTAGGCTGCAAAGGCCCAACGCAATGATACCTTGGCCCACAACTGGACCATATTCCCACCTTTTCTTATGCTCAACCTTGTTTATGCGGACGCTTTAGCTTCAAGTTGTAAGTTTCCTTTAATATGAATACAATCGCCACTTTCAAAAAAAAAAAAAAACAAGTTTCAAACAAGTTTTGCTTGGAATCGAACAGGTTTTGCTCAGATTGAACCAGATTTGGTGCTCACTGGACGAGCCTGAGCTGTGAATTTGGCTTGATCCGAGGGCTAGGTCCAGCTCCAGTGCTTCTACTTTCCAACGGCATTAGGGTAAATTACCCTAATTACAGGCCAGTGGCCGAAGAGAGGCCTTTGCTGCGCTTCTTCTGGTCCAGCTTGGTGGTGAGATTTCCCCCAACAAACAAGCCTTCTATTGTCAATTGTCATTTCCGCATGAAATTGCGTACCTAAAGAGGCATACTATATATTAACCAAGAAAAGATATTGTACTATAA
Source organism: Eucalyptus caleyi (assembly GCA_014182885.2). Taxonomy (NCBI): domain Eukaryota; kingdom Viridiplantae; phylum Streptophyta; class Magnoliopsida; order Myrtales; family Myrtaceae; genus Eucalyptus; species Eucalyptus caleyi. The sequence goes on from CM024472.2 coordinate 38,219,582, forward strand.
AATTTCATGATTCACATCACAAAGTACCGCTAAAGGCGAGGAATTTCACTAGATTAATGAAGAAGGCGCGTGACTGAAAGCCATATTCCACGGAAAAGGAACCTGCCATTCTTCTTTTAAGTACCAAAATGCATGCCTCAAAAGACATTAACTTATCATGCATTCTGGGGAATATGTCAATGATTGCAACGACCGACGATGCATCAAGAGAGAGAAATAAAGTGATTGGGACCATTGGAGAGAAAAGTCCAATCCCCACAAGGGGGAAACGAACCAGGACTTCATGCCATAATCATTAGCTGCTTCGATGATTGAGGAAATGTGTATGATTGCAAAGACGTGTATCCGATTGTTCTTTTTATTTTATTTTATTGTATAATTTCATATAGAAAAAAATTAAATTAATTTTTTCAAGAAGGCAAAAAGTTTGAAGTTCGTCTGCATTGATTTAGGGAACGTCATTTGCTTACCCCCGCGATGCACAGTAATAATAGGAGCTTTAAATTTGCATAGCAGAGAATTTTTGTTTTGGCAAAAAGGAAGAAAAAAGAAGAGTAATTACATGTGGATGGGAAAAATACGTCATATATATATATAGCTTTACTAAAGAACTAAGCAGAATTATATTGTCAAAAGAAAAAAGAAAAAAGAAAAAAAGAAGCAATGTTTCTTCTCATGTTGATAAATTTCAGTAAGTGTTGGAAGCACTTTTATTTAAGTTACTTACCAATGTTTAATTGCTTTTCATTTTAATATACAAACTTTTATATGGCTTGGTTTGCAAATTATATAATATTTTCAGATATTACCACCATAAATTAATGTAACTCACTAACTTGTCTCCCACTATAAAGGCACATAGAGGTAACCAACTCTCGTTTGAGTTACTTATTGATATTTTATTTATTTATTTATTTATTTGTTGTTGGTTTTGCTAACTTTTCTTATCGTTTCCAAATTTTCATTTCTATGCCTTAAATTTATCAATATCTATTAGAAATTAAGAACCTTAATTAAAGTGACTTAATAACTTTTTGCCAATTAGGTTAACACTAGTTTTGGGTTACCCTTTTATTTGAGTCATTTACCATACTTATTTTTCTTTTGATTATCAACTTTAATTCACCAATTTTTTTCTGATTAAGTTATCAACTAGTTTTAAATTACCATTCATTTCTACGACTTATTTGGTTTTTATCTTTTGGGTTCCACAATCAAATTTTTTTCTTCCACAATTTTTTTCTTCTATATTGTTACTTACTCTCTAAAAAATTAAGCAAATAATCAAATCCATATGAACTTACCTTTTGCATTGTTCTACAGCAAAAACCCTAGCTCCACATTCCTTTTTATTCCACGTGTTTGTTTTCTTGACGGAGTATTGTTTTTCTTTGTGGTTTTTCGCAATTATTTCAACAATAAACCTTTATCTTATTTGTCACCTCTAAACAATTACGTTTGATTGAGTCTAAATTGAAAAAACCAATGAAAAGAAAATATCATGAAATATATAGGTAGATAATATAGCTTATTTTAAAAATAATTTATGATGACAAAATTTAGGAATTTTTTAATTTTTAATTAACTTTAAAATAATAAAATAATAAAATAATAAAATAATAATAATAAAATTGATAATAATAATAATAATAATAATAATAATAATAATAATAATAATAATAATAATAATAATAATAATAATAATAATAATAATAATAATAATAATAATAATGATAATAATAATAATAATAATAATAATAATAATAATAATAATAATAATAATAATAGATCTAATTTATGAGTAGATTATTTGTAGTGATAACTTCTTTTCTTTCCTAAAGATATACCTTGCATCATGACGTGAATAAGTTTCACTAAACATGAGTAAATTTCACTTTCATTTAAATATCATAATATAATTAATTACTGAACAAATAAACAATATGCATCATAACAAATTAAAATGGAAAACCATACAACTTAAAACATATCATCACTATTAATTTTTTGTGGTTTGAAGTTTAAGTTATTTTATTATGCAAATAAGTTGCATTTCATGAAGAAGTGAAAATATTTAAATTGACATATCTTATCAAATTAAAAAATGAAGAGATGACAAAATTATATAACTAGACATACTACATAAAATTTTTCATATCTTAGTCAATTAAGTGAATAGACTACTTTTAATAAACACATTACTTATTCTCAGTAAACAATAAGTTCAGTAACAGAATTGTAATCATAATATTAGCTAGTATCTTATAGTTTATTTTCATTTGTTTATGTTGAATGAAATGACTCTATAAAAGCACGGTTTTGTTTTAGAAGGTAATAATTTCTTATGACATGAATACAGAGATAAATCATGTTTCATGAAGACTATAATAGAATGTTGATAATCAATACAATAAGCAACTAAGCCCAAACAAGATACAGCTTTTGAAAAAGTTGTGGAAAAAGATATTTTGGTTGTGCAAATAGCGTTACCTTTTTTAATTACCAAGTTTTCTATAGGATTGTTTTATCAAAAAAAGTTGGTAAGCCATTCAAATAATGATAGATAATTTTATAGAATATTGGTGAGGCATTGTTAAGACAAGCAGATAAAAAGTCAGTAAAAGATCCTTTTCATAAAAACTCAATTCGCCTTATATATATATATATACACACACTCAATTCTCGTAGAAACCGAAACCCTAGTCTAAACATAAGCACGTAATAGAAAAGGGAAAAGGATATGATAGTTAACCTAATCGTCCTTTTCTTCTGTTAATGAAAAATGAGAAATGCTTTCATATGATACCGTACTCCTCCAGCTTACAAAAGTTAATCGGTGGCCATGCTAATCATTGCCGCGCACACACATAAATCATGAGCTCTACACCCTCTACGAATCCCAAAACCTGTTAACCTTCTCCTAGTCCGAGCGAATCTGTGTTCAGAGGATCCAGTCATGGAGGTGGTCTCAGCAGAGCCTTCTATCGACTTAAGCTTCGAGAGCACGACCTCCACTCCATACATCACCGCTCCTTCGAGCCCTCAAGCGTTCCGCAACTTCTTCAATCCGTCCACAATTCCTCCGACGTCTCCGCCTAGTCCTAGTCACCCAGATTTCGATCTTTGTTCGCGTGAAGAATTCCATGAGATCTCCCTCGTCCCGGACGAAGACAAAGATGAGGGCTCGTGGCACGACAACCCACGGTTCTCCATAGCCTTCGCATGGGAGAACGCCCTGCCGATGATGATCCATGCGAAGAAAGAGGATGGATGCGTTGTCGAAGATGATGATGATGGGAAAGACTTTGCGTTCGATTTCAGCAGGGGTTTCGGCGAGAGTTCCACCATGTCTGCTGACGAGCTCTTCCATGGCGGCAAAATCAGACCCTTGAAGTCACCACCTCTTCAGTCACCAGCTGAGTCTCAAGATGGCAACGTTGGTGGAGTCTTACCTGCTACACGTGATGGGGGCAAATTACTTGAACCTGTCCAGCTTAGTCGAGTCCAAGATTTTGATATGCCGTGTTATCAAGAAAAAGGGAGAGAGCGTGGTAGAGAGAGAAACGGCCGACCATCGTCATCGTCTTCCTCTTCTCCCAGTTTCACTCGCAAGGGGACGAGATCTCTCTCACCCCTGAGAATATCCGATATTTTGCTCGACCGAGATGATGAGGATTTGGAGAATTCAGGACTGAACATCCATAAGAATCCATCGTCGTCGTCATCTTCTTCTCTTTCTTCTTCTTCCAACTACTTCTCGTCTCTGATATCGTTCTCGAAGGGTGATAAGAAAAAGTGGAGTTTCAAAGATCTGTTATTGTTCCGAAGCGCATCGGAAGGCCGGGGTACGAGCAAGGACCCATTCAGGAAGTACTCCTCTGGATTCAAGCGAGGAGAGATCGCTGGTCGTCCAGTGTCGAGCTCGAGTCGGAGAGCGACTGAGTCGACTCACGAGTTGCATTACAGGATGAAGAAAGCAGCTTCGGAGGAGATGAAGAGGAGGACCACCTTGCCGTACAAGCATGGCTTGCTCGGATGTTGGGCCAACGGTGGCGGCAGCCGGCACGAGATCGCGAGCGGTTTTGGGTCCCTGACGCGTGGAACATGATCATCTCCTCAATTTTCAATGGGTTTTTCCTTTCGAAAGAAAATTTATTACATAAACTCAGTTTAAGCAATGCACATCATCAATAGTTATGGCGACGTTGATATATAAATTAAATCTATATACTAACTTCTTCCTTAAATGGTGTTACTTCATTTCTGATACTTGTGTATTCTGTTTTCTCTCGTGAAGAATTATTCCTATTTGACCTGTACATTTGTTTATTTTACAAGTTTAAGCAAGCGTTTGGATTGAAACATTGGTGTAAAATAGAATAAAGATTATATGTGCACAAATAAGTCATTTCATACATTATGTGAAATTGACATACAATACATTTTCATGTTTGTAAGACTTTCAGCGTATCCTGCTTTTCAAACGAAAGACTCTTGCCAAACTGTTGATAGTCTTGAAACAATGAAATTGATTGAAGTATAATTTACTAAAGAATTTATATTATGCATCCTGCATACCTCTACCATTGCTTAAAAGGATAAATGGTACAATGCTAAAATGGGTTTGCTAAATGAACAAGAAATTTTAAAGTGTTGAAGAAAGATTTTGGGTTAGAAACATTTGAAAGTCGGCTCATTTGAAAACTATATCATGTTGCCACATCATTTATATGAAAATAAGAAAGGCCTATGCAAAATTATCCAAATTGAAGGTATTGAACTGATCATGAAAGCAAGAAAACCTATTCTTAATTTCGTTGATTGCTGAGAGAATGTTGGCACTTGATTTGGCTTTTATTGTTGCCAAGTGGTAAGACATATGTCATAATTTTGTATGTGACCCTGACCAATAAGCTTTAACTTATTAATTTATCATCATGAAATTTCTATCTCTTAACGTATTTTAATTTCAAATATGAATCTAAAGAAAGAACTTTCCAGTATGTGATCTCAAATGATATAGTGATCTTTCAAAAAAAAAAAAAAATGATATAGTCTACGTATTTTTAAAAATATTGATACGGATAAAGTTCATGCACTTTTATTCTATTATATGTCTATATTTAAAGTCAGGGTGAAGAGAATGTTTTCTCCTATGCCCGCTTGGTAGCACTTGTTATCACATCATACGCACATAAATACTTTTGCCACATGGCACAAACTTGACAAGTAAAATGCGGCTTTTCATCTTTAGTATGGGGCTAATTCCCTAAAAAAAACCAACTGTAGGATTGGTGCCAATTTTGACCTTAATTTTCTTTTTTATTTCATAAAGACCACCATGACGGGGCCGTCCAACGGATGCTACCAACAATGGACACCAACGATGCCAACATTAGGGTCGCCTATTACCATTGCCTAGGCAGAAGAAATTTTAGGCTACGGAACGTTGGAGAGTATCCTAAAAGTGCCAAAAAAAAAAGTTCAAGTCAAAAGAAATTAAGCTAACTTGTATTTATTACAGACATGGATTTGCCACATTGGACAACTAAAGGTTCCAAATTGACGGAGGCTAGATTTGGCAACTGAGTGAAAATTTGTGATTTCTTATGAGATGGAAAAAATTTGGACCGAAACTGGTATTAGAGCAAAAATTTGTGCTTTTTTAGGGAATTAACCCTTTTAGTTACAGTTTTTTTATTTTTTTGCTTGCACATGCAATGCACGTGAATTTTGAAAATATTTGCATTTTTCGTTGTGGAATGAAATGCCTATTCGATTCCTCTTTAAAACTAAAAGAAATACAAATTTAAAATAATTTACAGAAATCATAAAACTAAATGTCAAGGTAAATTGCAAGAATCAATAATAAAAGTCACAACAACAACACCACCGCAGTGGTGGCGATAGCAACAACAACAAAAATAATTTTCTAAAAATATTAACTACATGAAACAAAAAGTGAAGTCAAGCAAACAACGAAACAAATATTAATTAAAAGGGAACAAACTCCATAAAATATATATTGAAGAAGGTAAGTCATTTTTCGGTTCTCGCCCTTATGCTGATCTCGAGAAGAAAAAATGAAGTTGGTAGTTTTTCATTATTTTTCTGAATAGTTGCTTATTAGTATTATTATTATTGTCATTATCATCCCCACCGTTTTTGTCATGTTAAAATTTGTTTTAAATATTAAATTTTCACTTGATTTAATTTTTCTTAGTAAAATTTCATTTCTTTTGCTTATATATGTGTATTAATTTTATTAACATTTGAAATCTTTTTCTAAGATTTGAAAGAATGAATTAACTTATGATATCTGATTATTTTGTTTGTGAAAAACCAATTCGGGAGGGCTGGCCGTGCTTTTTGAGTACCCCTGCCAGCTTCCATGATGCGTCAATTTAGGATTTAGCTTTATTAATAACTTATCCTAGTGTTCCAATTAAAAGACTGGACATGGCCTCAAAGCATTAGTTCTAATGAGCTAGCTAGACAGATGTCTAGAGGTGGCGATGATTACAAGGGCTTAAAAAACTTCAACAAATAGAATTTATTTTCCTCTCTTGATCTGCTTGCAAAATAAAGTATTCCAAAAGAAATAAACCAGAAAGTGTAATTGGACCACGGCAAGAGTGGAAAATTCAATTCAAGAGGACCAAGCAATAAAGAGTTGCATGCCCTAATAATAACTAGCCTATTGTTTTCTGAACGATTGACAAAGATAAAGGGAAGTGGAATCATCCAAGAACCTCCCAAGTCCCCACCTCGAGAGCCTGTCAAACCCTAGCTATAATAATTCAAGAATCATCAACCAGAAAAGCATGCCGCCGACACATGTCGCCTTTTCCTTTTCTTTTGTGTGATGATTGGGATTTTGCGTGGCAATGACCATTGCAAGGCAGTTGAAAATTTAGCCAAGTTAAGAACAATCACATTCTAGCGCTTTGGTCGTTAATTCCGGACTTATCATCACTCGTGTTTAGACGATCATGCTGGAAAAATTCGGTATATTCGTCTGTGAAGCGTTGCCTGAAGCATCGCATGAGGTCTCTCTCTAGTTTAGCAGTAAGTCACGGAGCAGAAGTTGTGTTCTATGTGGATCGCCTAGTTGGTCATTCATTATCATCACTCCCTTAAGGTTTGCTAAACCCTAATTATAAACTCAAAGATTGAGACAAAGAAATTAGGTTGCAAACATCGACCACCCAGAGCACTTTCGCTATTGCATAACTAGCTAGCAACATAGGCAATGATAAGATGGCAGGGACATTGTCAAAGAATATTAGATATTGGAAGAAGTGGCCCGACACCATTTGAACTCGAATTTTTAGCGGAATCGGCCGTATTTTAGCATGACTTTATTGTTTAACATCGATTATTTAAAAAATATCATTTGATTAACTGATTAATTGCTAATGGGTGTGAAAACTCCCATCATGATCACGCCGGAAAGTCATGGAGTCGCACTAATTCATGACCCTTTGAAGGTGACCCGTAGAATGGGAGACGACTGGCCGAACTTGGAAACCCTTCCTTTTTGCGAAGAAAGGCCCTAGCATATTGATCACAACCCATCAATAATTAGTATACTTTTTTTGTACTGAAATTGAGGAAGTTCTACTATGCCGAAACTAATTACTCTCGTCTCTTTTTTTTTTTTTTCTTTTTTCGCGAATTACTATAAGTAACTTTTGATTACTAGAAGATATGATGTCGTCGAGTAATGTCTATCTATAGAAATTATCCGTGACCAACAAACCTTGTTATTTTTCATTATTTCAAGGGAGTCCAAGGAGAAAATCTTAAAAAGTAAAAATAGAACATGATAAATAAGAGAAGGCGCATAAGTTTGTACTGATTTCATCCAAGAAGTAAGAATTGCAGCACAACTATAATTCTCACAAATTAGAGCTATTAGCTACAAAGCCCCATCCCATGAAGAACAGACATAACAGATCCTTATATTAAGAGAGATTGCTGCTCGAAAATGGTCTTGAACAAATCTTAATGAGATCAAAGCTGAACATTAGTGTTCCAAATCTCTAACCTTGAAGTAAGTCTCCATTGTTTATAGATGGCGAGCTTGAACTCCTTGCGCCTCTCATGATCTCATCATCATCGGCATCAACGATCTTTAAATGAGGGACAGAATCAAGAACTTGTCTTCCATTGTTTATAAACATGACCTCTAGATTTACCGCACTTCCGCCGATTTTCAATAATCTCGAATGGTTGAAGAATCGCGTCTTGTAGAACTTGGTCCCCCTGTAGCCTTTGAGCCGGATGGCCAATCTTTGCGTGATGTTAAGTGTCGGTTCATACAAGAAATGATCACTTCCTCTTAGGGTTTTCTGAATCTGCTTTGGACCTGCTTCTTGTTTGCAAAAGGCCCATTCTTTGTATTTTTCAATGCAACTTGATAAGTAAATCTGCAAACGAATCTTCTTTTATTATCTTGAGAGGTGTCACTATCCAAGGTTCTTATATCAAGCCTCCATTATGGACGAATCATAGCAAGTTCAAACCTTTGGTGTGCCTGAGCCTAATATCATGCAAGCACAGAAGACCCCTGGATAACACAAAATGCCTTTTACGTGAAGATAAAGGAACTTTTCTTTCGGTAATTTCGTATTGCTTATAAAGCTCATTTTAAGAAAACACCGAAACATGAACGATCAATTTACCCATAAGAGGAATAGAAAGAGGTGAGGAACTCTCACTTTTTCGAGAAAAAAAAATGAAATGGTAACATGCTATATGCTATCATATCAGCTGTTGATATGACTCGCATGTACCTAATCAGATCTGGTTACAAATTAACATGTGCAAATGACTTCAAATGAAATAAAAACAAATTAAAAGTCCGTCATCCAATGGCAGGCTGCTAAGTTTAATTGTTAATGAAAATAGTAGCTTTAATAAATGTTTCAAAATTGAAATGGCCCGCCAACTCACTGGTCTGGCTTTCTCCACTCTTTTGCGCTTCTTTGCAAGACTGTCCTTTGATTTTACTTTTTCCACATTTTTTTGCTTTTCAGGAGGAGAAATCTCCTTTTCGAAAAAAGCCATCAAAACTTCTACCCATGTGCTTCATAAGGATCAACATGAAAACTCCATCTTTAACAGGCTTCACCTTTCATCGTTTTACAAAACTTCTACCATAGGCTTAGGAGAGGTTTTAAAGCGCTGTCTTTCTTTCATTTCGAAGGGTGAGCACAACCAAGAGGTGCAAACGTTGAGCACTACATAAAGGTGTGAAGATTGAGCACTCCACTTAAGTTCACTGGGAATGTTGAGCACTGCACTCCGATTCAATGTGAATCAAACTTTCACACCTCCCTACTGCGCTCAACTTCGCAATAAACTGAAGTGGAATGCCTAACTTTCTCACCTCTCTATTGTGCTCAACATTTGCAATGAAATGAAGTCAATGCTTTGAAACCTCCCTTGAGCGTATGTGGTAGAAGTTCTGTGAAACGACGAAAGATGAAGCTTATCAGAGATGGTGTTTTCAAGTTGATCCTTTAGAAGCCTATGGGTAGAAGTTTCCATGGGTTTTCTCCAAAGGAGATGTCTCCCATTGAAAAGAAAAAATGGGGAAAGGACAAGGTTTTGCAAAGCAACATAAAAGAGTGGAGAGAACCAAATAAGTTAGTTGACAGGCCATTCAATTTTGAAGCATTTATTAAAGCTACCAATTTCTGGGATTTTTTCAGCTTACAGACTTTTAATTTGTTTTTATTTAATTCCAATTGGCTTGCATCTATCAATTTGTAAGACCATATAAATGCATGCCACATCAAAAGCTATCATGGTAATATGATATCACTGAACAAAAAGGGTGGAACTCAATTGAGTTTGAATTACCTGTGTATCGGTAAAAAACATTAGATAATGATTCGTCTAAGAAAAGCAGCCAAGGTTTGTTGGTGGTGGAGCAATGTTAGAGGGTATGAATGCATCGATTGCGGGATCTAAAATTTTCTTTGTGACGTTATATAATAAGATATGAACAGGAGGGTAATCTAGTCTCCAAAAAAATGCACAAGCCACGTAAAAGTACAGGAGTAAATTTGTATGGAACCCACACACAAGGGCAATGATATCCAATTACATTGAAAGATCATGACCTGGTTGAAATATGCCTTTGAAATAGCAAATGCTATGTAAACTCGTAATTACTCCCGAAAGGGTTGAAATTGCAAATTATGACCCATCAGATAGGTGTATTCAAATCTCCTTCGGATGGACCTCGCTGTCCTAGGCAAGATATCTCCTGCCAAAGGAAAGATGCTATGAGGTTGACATAGTAAATCCTAGCCCTCAATACCTAGTCTATTAAAGCCTTAAAAGCAAATTGCAATGGTGTCCTAGTCTCAGCCTTTGAAAAAGAAAAGCCTAAAGGCCCAAATCATCATCCGCAAGATTGGGCCAGCAGGCCCATCACTCCAACGATCTCTTTTCGTTTTTTCACCCAAAAAAAAAAAATAAAATAAAATAAAACTAGAGAAGACAAAACCAAGTTTCTATTTGTTATAATTAATTATCTAGACATAAAGTCCAGAGAAAAATCAGGTACTTACATTGACCTAAGCTTGGCATCTTCCATTCAATTTTGTGAAAGATTGATAGTTGGAACTTAGTCGAATAATTAAAGCCCTCCAATTGCAATGTTTGCATTGCATCCAAGGAGGCCAATATGAAAATAACCTGTAATATTTCTTCCTTTTTCGCATTTGGGTAAGACTCCACCAATCAGGTGACAAGTGTGGTCTATAGGATACATGAGCCAGAAATGTCATGATCTAGATATGTAATTTGACCGATTCAAATCAAGCGCTTAATCACTCAGCCAATCTTTAAAGAATTATGAATATCATATATAAAAATTAATTCTACTGTAAAAAAGTAATGTGATCTCTTATATGAAAATTACTTGAGATCTTAGAAACCAAATATTTACACCTATCGCATCATGGCACATGGACTATAATTGTACATTGGAGCACCACGTGATTGTCCACCCAACTAATTTAGGGACATCAACTGTTAAAAAAAGGAACTTTAGCTCACACTATATACTAAGAAAATTCCGTTGAAAACTAAATGGGACTCTATGTTAAGTTACTCTATTCATGGATGGAAAGTAAGATGGGATCCAGGGCACCTACCTTGGTCCATTGTAGTGTTAAATCAAAATGGTCTGACTGGCTACCTTCCCCTGTACCCAAAAATAAAAAATAAAAAAGTTACAAAAAAATAGAAAGTAGATCTGACTGTTAGGTTGGAGCCATTACTGAAGAACTCTAGTCAAGAATTGGTTGATAATTTGATATTATATGTGGATGATGATTTTTGCGTAAAATTAAATAACCTCGATTAGGATGAAATTCTTAAATCTCATAGATAGATTAACATCATTGTACAAGATTTGATGTTAAGTGAGTATGTACGAATTTGACTTTTACATTTTCTTAAAGAAAAAGTGCAAAGAAAGAAGCCAACAAACCGTTCGACGCGACGCATGATACAGTCAAAGAATGAAACGTCAGAAGGGTAGTTGTCGGACGACCGACAGATCAACACGTACAAACTCCAACCCCGCCAGCGATCTCTCGTACGAGTTCTGATCGGTCCTCACCAATTTGGCCTCCTTAGCAAAGTGCCTTGATTCAAAGCTTTTCCATATCTCTCTCTCCCTCCAAAGGATGGAACCGACCAAGTCCGACAACGGCGACGTCCTCCATGAATTCTTCCCCTTCTTCAAAGTATACAAAGACGGCCGCGTCGAGAGAATGATGCCGATGGAGAAACTGAAGGTCCCCCCGTCCGAGGACGCCGAGGTCCGGTCCAAGGACGTGACCATCTCCGCCGAGCCCGCGGTCCTGGCCCGCGTCTTCGCGCCCCGCGGGACCGGCCCGGCCGAGCGGCTGCCGGTCCTGATTTACATCCACGGCGGGGGGTTCTCCATAGGGTCCGCCTTCCACCGGGGTTACCACGAGTACGTGAGCTTGCTCGTGGCGAGAGCCCGCGTCGTCGCCGTCTCGGTCGAGTACCGCCTCGCCCCGGAGAACCCGATCCCCGCGTGCTACGACGACGCATGGGCCGCGACCTGGTGGGCATTGGGACACGCCGACGGGAACGGCCCCGACCCGTGGCTGAACGAGCACGGGGATTTCGGGCGGGTCTACATAACGGGGGACAGCGCCGGGGCCAACATTTCCCACAACGTGGCTGTCCGGGCCGGGCGGGCCGGGCTCCCCGCCGGCGTCAGGATAGCGGGGATGGCATTGGTGCATCCCTACTTCGGAGGCACCGACGACGACAAGATGTGGCTGTACATGTGCCCCGAGAACGGCGGGCTGGCGGACCCGAGGCTGAAGCCGCCGCCGGAGGACCTGGCCCGGGTCGGGTGCGAGAAGGTGCTGGTGTTCGTGGCACAGAAGGATCACCTGAGGGGCCGGGGACTGTGGTACCGCGAGGAGCTGAAGAGGAGCGGATGGGGCGGGAGCGTTGAGGTCGTGGAGCACGAAGGCGAGAGCCATGTGTTCCATCATCTTGAAGCCTCAATGCGATAAGGCCTTGGATTTGAAGGACAAGCTGGTGGCTTTCCTAGGGAGAACGTGGTGGGAAAAGCATAGTGGAAATCAACTTGAGGCTTGTCGTTGGCTTAAATAATTTGTGTGAATAGAATGGTCCATGGTCTGGCTCTTGTTTTTCGATCATGTACGATGTACAATGACTGGCTTCTCTATACTAAGTTGCCATTCCGACGAAAGCACGGTTTACAGTCTTTTGCAAGGAGGCGTCTTTTGCAACCAGGCATAAAGTTAGCTCATCAATTAAGAATTTGAGGGTGTTGCAAAAGAACTGAAAACCGCTTGAAACAGAACCAAACCAATGATTCCTGTTTGAACCGATTCCATTTCTAATTTCAAGTGTGAAAATGCCCATCCAAACCGACCAAATACCGACCAAATACATAATTTTCATGTCAAAAATCCCTTCTCTTTCTTGCCTCACGTCTTTTCGCGTCTCCACAAACTGACTCCCCAAAGTATGCTCTCTCTAGAGATATGCAGGTCTTGCGGGTGGCCTGTTTCTTGATTAGGGCCGGCTCTGGGAACATCAGAGTCATGGTCCTGGTCGGTGGACTTATTGACGGAGCGGTAGATGGAATCAGAGGGGGAGGAAAAGAAAGACAGCGGTGGCTTCTTGGAGCGGTCTCTCTAGCTTGTTCATGGCATCACATGCAGGTGAGGATGTAGGAGCAGAGCAGAGGAGGAGGAAGGTTTAAATAAAGAGAGGAAGCGAGCGAGGAGGAAAAACAGAGGAGTGGACAGCAGGGGGCGTTAGTTAAAGGAAGTGAAATCACAAGCAGATCCCACAGAACAGAGTGAGGGCAAAAGGGGGAAGATGAGAGATTGCAGAATTTGGAGAAAATCTCCTTTAATGTCAACCGTATCATCTACCCTCTCTCAATTTTGATTGAAAGGAGAGGACGGGAATTGGAGATGGAGAGGACGCACGAGGCAAAAGGGAAAAAACCTCTTCTTCAATGTCGACTGTATCGTCCTCCTCTGGCTGGTTCCATGGCCACACCCAGACCCAGACCAGTCGGGTGGTCCAATTCCCAGATGGATCCAAGGAATAATGGGCAATTCCCGGTTCCATTTTGTGGAACAGCCCTTAGCAGGCAGCTTCCAATTCTAGAGTGGACACCACCCACCATAGAACCAATCACCCACAATCAAGATGCAAGCCCGACATACCTGTGCAGAGAAGATTGCCCGCATGGGTTCCAGTTGCTTCAAATTTCTCCGAATTTCTTCGAAAAATTCTTGCACCGGATTCATACATTCACAAATTAGATTAGTAGCGGCGTCCCAAAAGGACTGCTCAGAGAGAGAGAGAGAGACAGAGACAGAGACAGAGAGAGTCTATAACTTAGAAATGCAGGTACCGTAGTCACTTCCCAGGTACAAACCGCATCAACTACAGAAAAGAGGGAAAGACAAAAAGACACCCATGTGCCGCTATCGGAGCATAAGACATTTCTGTAAACCTCAGTAAAGCAAAGGAGAAATTTACACTGCAAAGCCAATTATAGCTTCCGGGGATTGTAATGAATCAGACGATAGATAGCTTTTCAGCAACTTGACGAGTATGCACCTGACCTATACCGAAAAGAATGGCGACCGAGGTTGTGGGGGCCTTCAATTCTCAGAAAACCAATTCGATGCTTGCGAGTTTTGGGTGCAGCACCTTGTCCTTCTAGGGTAAAACCATGCCTGTGAAAGTTCTCAAACTCTAGCTATGAGGACGGTATACTAGTTCACTGCGTCTTTATGGCTGTTCGGCTGGACATTCCGTGCAACAATTTAATGAACCCAAGGAAGCTTAGCTTTCCATCAGTGTGTCTTATCCAATCATGGAGGACGGCGTGAACCGGGACAGAAGGTGAAAGACCAAGTTCCTGACATGGGATTCAAGTAGAAAACAATAAGGAACAAAGAGAAAAGGAAGACGAAGATGAGCAAAATGACTTTTGTAGTCGTTCTTGATGAAAGACAATCAGTCCCAAAGAAGTGAGCCTGGATCCATGGCAAACAATTACTCAAATGAGAGGAATTTTCAGACATCAAAGCCAAGCCACATAATTATCGTGCTAGGGTTTCTTAAGCATCACTTCAGAGGGAAATTATATCCCACGGTTCAAAGCAAAGACTCACTAGAATTCAATAATCTTCATTCGCTCTCAAATATAAAGTGTGACGACCCCCAGATTTTTCTAAATTCCTACTCCAACTTAAAATGTGACAAGAGAATAAAGAAATCCTACTTCTGACAGAGATAAAAGAACATACTATCTGAATCAAACTTTGCAAAATGAGAATCCTAATATAAGTCAAATCCAAAATAGATAAGACAACAAATTCAACCGGACATAGAATTGTAATCCAATGAGAACTCTTATTTGAGTTGTGAATCAATGCAATAATCCATCTTCACCTAAGCTTTGTAATAGACACATTGATATTTTAACAAAACTCATTTGATCATGTTGGCTGCATCAGTGGATTTTGTCATACACTGGAAAAAGAGGCAAGAGTCACAGATGCACAACCATACAAAATACTCCACCCATTTACGGACTAGAATCTAGGGTCTAAGCAAGATAAGGTTTCAGAGTACAACGAGGTGATGTCACTGGATCATTTTCCAATTGAACAAGGAACATACAAAGGAGAGCACACCTTTAAGGTAGCAAAAGAAAATGACAGACAATATAGCAAAACGCAACGCTTATTTCTCTACCATTCTTCCCATGTTTTATGTCTGATAATTTTCACAAGTGCTTCAATTCCTCTGTTTTCAGCAACATGTCTCACCATACAGCAAGCAATCTCAAGGGGGTAACTGTTTGAGTATGTTAAGTATTTCTGGATCGAATGACACGGCAGTACCAGGGGCTAATTGAAGCTAATTATGTGTTTAAAGGACATTTATAACTCTAAAAGTTGATCCAGAGACAATGCTGATAGATGCAAAAGCCAGAACAATTTAAACTCACCGAAGCAAGTTCATCAATTACAATGGCCCTGTTTCCATCCTTCTCAAAATGTTCATACGCGGAACGGGCATGCTGTTCCCAATTATCTAGTGCCTCCAGCTGATGGACACTCAAAGCAGCTGCACAGAACTCTTCGAAATCCATCCTTCTGTATTGAAGTGCATTTAGCTGAAATGTACGATATTCATGGTTAGACAGCTAGCAAACACAAAAATCTAAATTGACAGATAATTCATGGAACAGTGTGAAATTAAAGTCCAGGGTCTACCGATGCAAGGAAATCAGGAATGCGAGACTCTTTCATTGCATCAGTTGCATTCTTCGTCAGGGCCTGCCAAGAATAAGATTGATGAGAAACTTGCAATGATAACAATTCTGTGATCTACATGCCATGTATGTCATATGTATGTGTACTTGTGCCAGCAAATGCATGATTGTGGTGTGCAACACATGTTTTTGTGTGTGTGTGTGTGTGTGTGTGTGTGCGTGTGTGCGCGCGAGAGAGAGAGAGAGAGAGAGAGAGAGAGAGAGAGGGCAAAGGGGGATGACACTAACCAGCTTCATATTTTCTAAAGTTATGCTGCCACTTTTATTTGGTTCAAGCATTGTAAACTGTTCTCTCAGGTAAACAAGTTCATCTACTGTCAATGTCTTTGCTAATGCCTGCAATGATATATTGAATGGAATTCAGAGAAATTTAGTTGAACAAATAGCAAACACTGAAACCTTGAAATTGTAACATTCATTGTGCATCTGAATTTAAGATGTTGCTAGAAGTCCACTCTAAATCAGGTCTTAAAATTTAAGCTCAAGAATTCAAGCTTTCTATCTCTTTATCTACGAAGAATTCAAGCTTAGAAGCTGTGAAATATGCACTACTTACACATTCAGTTTCTTAATTAGTTATCAGCTGAGAAACTGAAGAATCCTGCTGCACAATTTAATGGGATCCGAGGGAATTTTTGAGGCTCTTCATCCAAAGCCTCTCCAATTCCCAGATTAGACAAAACTTTCAAGCATTGAAACAGTTCAAACAGATTACAAAGGAAATGCTTTCAAAGAAGTGGGACAATGGAATATGTAACGCAAGTATTGTTGTTCAAGCTTGCACTTTCTCAGCATGAAGTTGAATTAAGCACGAAACCACTAAATGACAGCACTACTTTGAATGTGCTAAACTGAGTGGGGCAAAGATGGTACTTGAGGCAATAATATCTTGCTCTGCTTTAAAGTTGTCAAAATATTCAGCCCAAAAGAGTGACAGTAAGGCAGTAGAAAGAGCTGCATTCATTGACCTATCATAGTTGATGATCAAATCCAAATGCATTGCTGTGGGTCACCCTTAAAAACTCAATAATTTGTAAACCACCCAAATTATCCTTCCCTATCTCATCAGATAGATCAGAACAAGCAGTATCAATGTATTTAATTTAGATGAGAATTTCCAAAGTGATTTGAATAGATAGTATATCATGGCACTAACAAAATCAAGGTGGAGTGCCACTCCAATTGTCTGAATATCAGAACACAAAGTAAGTCAAGGTAAAGATAGCCTGCAATTGTACTGACTCATGATGTGAGTTCATTTTCTTCATGATGTCATACCCTTCTAAGTTTTGAAATGCGAATAAATCATACTGATGTCAAAACAGCTCTCATTGAGCCAGATGATCTATCAACGTTGCAAGCTGCTTTTTTCCTAATCATTTATTTTGAATTGAAAAAGAGGATATTGACAAATGCACACACACACACAAGGGTGCAAATGCACACATCTGAGTCACTTACAAATCCATGGCCAAAGCAGCCACTTTTTGCGGCGTAGGAAGTAGTCGTCAGAAGACATCATCAACAGGCATGCATTCATCAGAGCTTTCTAACAATGCTTTACATTAATGAAGCCTCCAAAAGAGGCCCTTATTGAAGTTTAACTCTTCTTTCTAAAATTTAATTTTGGAGGAGTAAAAACATTGAAGCAACAAGCAACTTTATGAGACTAATCGACTTCAAACAAGGAAAAAAGTGCAACACTTCAGTCCAAGAAGAGCTTTGAGGCAAGCGTAAAGACATCATACCCTTAATGCAGCTCTTCGCAAAGACGATGACCGCATATAAGCCTTCATGAGTTTAAATATATGTACATCAAGAGGGACTTTAACACCATTATAATTCCGAATCCAAGGATGGCCTATGGAAGAAAAAGTTCACGACCTGTCAGTCTACTTCTATGAGATGCTCAATATTAAAAGTAGCAAGATGAACACTCACTTAACGCCTGAGCGGCACTCATACGTCTCCTGGGATCCTTGTTCAACAGACGCTTGACAAAGTCCTTTGCCTCTGAAGATAAAGAAGGCCATGGTGGTTCATCAAAACTTGGCTCAGCTTTCAGGACTGCACGGAATATTCCAGACTCTGTCCTTGCCCAAAATGGCCGACTACCGCATAATAGAATATAAGCTATCACACCGATACTCCAGACATCAGCCTCTGTGCTGTAGGATCTATGTAAAACTTCAGGGGCAACATAATACGCGCTTCCAACTATGTCATTAAGCTTCTCATCTGTAATGCATGTAGAGCACTAACAAGCTTTAGAATTTAGATACCCCATCAGAACCCATACTGTTGATGCTTAGAAATTTCACACTGCAGGGATTTAATGTAAAGCCCCAGCAACAAACCTGGCCTCACGAAATCTGATAAGCCGAAATCTATTGCCTTCAATTGGGAATTCTCATCCTTCAATGTATAAAGAAAGTTCTGAACCAGCAAATAGCAACATTTTACAATTCAGAATGGACCAAGTATGAGAACAACCAGCAAATTTTAAATATGTGAACACACAAAATTCAGCATTATACAAGTCATCAGACCCAACCACCATAAGAGAAATGACTTCTACCATATGAACAGTTCATTCCAGTACATGACCACACATTATACACGGACGGTCAGCCTCATACTTGCAATAATGGGTGTAATTACTTGTCACAATCTAAAAAACATGTTTTGGATAGTCAAAAGCCAAACTAGCTTAAGTAATAAGCCATCACATCAGCTTTTGAAAGAATAGACTTTCTATAACAACATTTGGATGGGTTTCTCAATCAGATATCATGGTACCGGATATAACCCACATGTATTCACAAGTTCCAGGAAACTCCTAGAGTAGTTCAAGGATTAGTAAGAGTAACTACAATTACAATTACTTAATAGTATACACTTAATGAGGCATGTAACCTTCCTAGCTGCCTACTATCTAAGTGTACCTAGCTCAGAGTTTTGTTCACCTCTGGTTTAAGATCTCTATGAACCACCCTTGGAGATGACAAAATGCAACCACGTTTAGTATCTGCACCACAACAGCCTTTGCATCATCTTCGGAATATTTGCCACCTCTGCAAATAGAACAGCCATTAGAGAGTTAGCAAGAGGCACGTCACAAAGCACCAGTAGGAAGTCATTAAGCAGCCAGCAGAGAAAACCTCACCTAGAAAGTATTCTGTCTAGGAGTTCTCCTCCTTCACATAACCTGGAATTTGCATGTAATACAATGTCAACTTGATAATCAAGCAGTTAGGCACATGAGAAATAGCACACAACTGTAATGGTGACGGTATAGGTCTAGTGCCTCAATATTTAGAGCACATAAACAAAGTCAGTGATCTAAGAAATAGATGACTCGGGAGACCTATTGTAGAAAATAAAATCTGTGTTGAGTCCTCCCAGAAACAGGTCACATTTAACAACAGCATCAGAGCTAAAGACAGAACAGTAAAAGGAAATATTGCACTGAACAGTAATGCAAACTTACTCCATAACAACGTAGACATTATCAGGGTCTTCGAATGCATCATAAAATCGAACTAGATTAGTATGTCCTGACAAAGCTCGTAATATCTTCACCTCCCTCCGCACATCTTCAACTGCAATAGCTGTTGTCATCTGAAAAATAAAAGGAAGAAAAATACCATGCTATCAAAAATATGAAAGAGAGAGAAAAGACAAGGAAATAAGAGATCTTCAGCTTAGTTAAAATTTAACATCTCCAATATAAGGACAACATGAAGACCTGGAAAAATGTTCTCTTTTTCCGACGTATATATTAAAAATTGAAATTTTTTAGCTATTTCTGGTCAAACTATAAACTAGTTACACATGAAATATAGCACATACCACATTTTGCAGTCCAATGAAGGAAAAGAATTTCAAAAGGGCCAGCCAAGATAAGCTAACATAGTCACACATACAAGCATTATAACTTTTCCATATAACAATCATTGGACATGAACCATAATGTTCACTAGGACACTTCAATAAATTTGCTTAATATAGATATAGAAATCTTGAAATGCCAAACTCGACCTTACTGGTAATGAGCAACTACCACATGTAACACGTCGTTTGCAGTTGGTAGTTAAACCTTCAATGATTCTACAGTTTGCATTAGTTCATTAGGAACATCATATAAGTCTCAATTCATAAAGAGTCTCAATAAAATATTATGTGTTCATATTACCCATGTGTTTCAAGTTAAATCTGACATAACCAGGCTGAGAATAAAATGGTAAGATTTTGTGACTTGCTCAACTCTTGTTCACATCCAGCAACTAAAAGCAACCACAACAAAACGATCTCAAGAGCCACTGTATATTTTGCTCTTCAGGCTTATATTTTGCTATTCGTGCGCGCACACGCACATAGAGAACAGCTGCCAATCCCACCTGGGATTACTTTTAGCATTCAATGGACCTGTCTGTAAAAAAGATTTCCAATTGCTTTCCTAGAGAAATGAAGGAACATACCAGTTTGCATGATCATAGATTTTAGTAATCAATTATTATGTCCTGCCTATAATTATTTGTGCTTTATTCTTTTTATTTTGGTTTGCTGTTCTCCTAGGACTTCAAATTAGAATACTAGTTAGCAGTCTGCCAGCTATGACTCAATACCAAATTACTAGCCTGAGAATCACTAGAAAAACTCATACACGATTGAATGTCCTAAACATGGCACACTTTCTTCTTTGCAAATGGGAACAAGCATATTATATTGATTACATCTTTACATGACCTAGAACCAAATATCCGCACTCAACAAAAAATGGTGCAAAGGCCCAGTGTATATATGGTTATCTTTCTCAAGTTGACTTGAATGTGATTAGAGATAACACAAAATAAATTCTACTGCAGAACTCTGATTGAAAATGGAGAGTTATAAGGTGCTTAAACATGCAACCTATGCTACACAAAAGTACAAGAATAAAAATAGGTCCACCTCAAACTCAAGTGTGACCTGGGCCAATTTGATGTGACGACTTGAGGATTCAAAAGTAATATGATACTCAACAATGGTTTGGGCTGTCAAATCCCAATTTTTCAATGGGAAGTCAATGTTTGTTCTCTGATAAATAAACCAATACAACTGGGGGTTCTCTGTTTAAGCAAGCAGCCTGGGACACCAGGCAATAAGTCAAATCCAGCCCACCCAACAGGTGGGTTTGAACATTTGATGTAATATAGCAGACAAGAAATAATTTTGTGGAACAAAGAATAGATTATTCTTTCTTCATTTAAAAAGTCTTTCTCATCCAATTTCCACTAGATGAAACTCCACTAATTCTCCAATTAAGGAAAACCTTTAAGCGCATCAGATTGTAGTTTTACATGATAGTAATGCCATCTTAGAGAACTACACAACTATTAATGTAACTAGTTCTTCTGTCATTCTTTTCATCTGGTCCAATGGAAGAGCCAATTATGCATGCCCAAGGCATAGCCAAAGAATCAACTTCTAATTGTACAGATTGCACCTATCTACCAGTTTTAAAACAAATACTTGTTATTTTGTCCGCTAGTGGCCCTATCATATCATTATTGAATGAGATTCAAAATCCAAACTATGGAGATGTATCGAGTCCAAATTGAACCAATGCCCCACTCAGAAGTTTCCATCATGTCTGATGGCCACAAGTTTAGGCTGGCCAGCAGGCATAAAATTGACCAGCTTTAATGTCATATTGCCTTCTAATATAGGTCCATTTCATGATCTACTCTCGACCATGATCTTGTGGCAATGATTAGTTCCACTTTAAAGGCTTGAACAACCTCTTGTTCCTTCCATTATCAGCCATCAAACAAGTCCCCTTCAAGCTTCATACTTGCACCGATAAATCTGATGCGAAAAGTAGTATTAAATATTCCAACTGCGGTTGGGCTTCTGATTATGTTTAACGCACTTGCAACAGCTTCTAAATGAAGAAGACCCCATCTATTTACTTTTAGGGACTATGAAAGGAATAAAACATTAAAATCGTGATTGCAGAGCCTAGACGAAACTAATGGTGCTGTCACAACTGAAGCTCCATATCATTACCCAGTACTGACTAAAATATCAATAAACAAATAAGTCGGCCACTTTTAGAACTCCTGCACATGGACTAATCTAAATCTGAAGCCAGTCCAAGTTCTCTTCATCTAGAAGGATTGCTAAAGCGGAAAAAGACTGAATATTCACATCTTTCTCCAGAAAAATTCCAGCTATCCACTTCAAACTTAAGTGTTCAATTTGAACAGTTCCAATCTACCACCACAAACATCATCCCCCACCTACTCGGATAGGCAACAGAGATTTCCAAGGAAAAAGAAAAGTACTCGAACATACACATCAGCAAAGAATATTAAACAAAGAAAGGTATCAGATCAAATGATGAGTCGAAAAATTCGCAATAATAAGCAAATCTGCAACATTATGCCAAAAAAAAACGGGTTGATGCTGGATATCAAATAGGAAAAGAACACCCAATTTTTCTTCGAAGAGGACTTGTCTTCACTTTCAGACAAGCCAAAAACTATTCTTCAAAGTTTCAAAAAAAAAAAAAAAAAAACTGATCAAAGATCAAGTCCCAACTTCTGCACAAACAAGCAAATCTGCAGAACAAGATCTAACCAATTTCACGTAAACCCCAAAAAAAAAAAAAAATCAAATCAAATCAAATGCATAAATCTAGAGATCAGACATTAGAAAGGAGGGGAAAAAAACCAACTTCGTATTCTACGACGCAAAAAATATGAACTTGGGACCAACCTTAGCCTTGGGGATGACCTTAACAGCAACCTGCTGTCCCTTGAACTCCCCTTTCCTGAACCTTGCAGAGCAGGTGTACCCGAAATGCCCTCTCCCCACTTCATCCCCAACCTCCAGCCGGCTCGTGAGCTCCTTGGAAAACCCAAACCTCTTGTCCAGCTCCACCTGCCCCTCCCCCGCCCCGTCCTCTTCCTCCGGTATCGACTTCGCCGCCTTCTTGCCCTGCCGCCGCGCGAGCACCGCCTTTATGTGCTTCGCGGGCGACGGCGGGGCGAACGAGCGCTTGAAGAACCTCCGCGGCGTGGAATTGGCAGACCCCGCCGCCGCCGAGGCCGGAGACTTCTTGAGGAAGTGGGCGGGGCTGGGGCTGTAGAAGGGGAAGAAGGGGGACTTGGGGGTGGTAATGTTTGAGGTGGGTTTGTCATGGAGAGGAGTGGGAGGGGACTTTGGGGGCTGTGAGGGGTGAGCCTGGTCATCTGAGGAGAGCTCCCTTGATGCATAAGGGTTGGGCTTTGGTGGCTTTGAGGTGCAAGTTCCCATCTTTCCCCTTCAGCAAGTTGACCAAAAAGGACAGAGCTTTCTAGTTTCTACTGCATTTTTGCTGCTCTGTCTGAGAGGAAGAGATCCAACAGTTGCTTTCAGAGAAGGGCACCGGGCAGTGTCTTTCTCTCTCTTGATTAAACCCTTTTCCAGAGAGAGAGAGAGAGAGTTTGGTGGTGTTTTTTGGGCAAGAAGTATGGTCTGGCGCTATAAATGCTGATGCTGAACTGGAACACAGAGAAAAGAAAGAGAGAGAGAGAGAGTTTGGTGTTGCAGTTGTAGTTGCAGCAAAGCAAAAACGCAGAAGGAAGGGAAGAGGAAGGAAGCAGGGGAGAGGAAGTGGTCTGGTCTGTGGATCTTGTTGTCCACGTGGGATCGGATACGACGAATTTCTCTTTCTCTTTATAACAATATAAAATATATTCGATGGGGTCTATTTTCTGGATATACATATACAAAATATATATATATATATATATATGTATGTATATAATACTGGTCTTTTGATCCGATATCTGTGCTTTCACTTCACAAAAATTCTTCTAGAGGGACTCAGTCACATCAATTAGTTACCTCCACTTCCGTCCTCTGCTTCGGCAAGAAACGAAAAAAATAATAAAAAAAAATTCTGAGGATTATAATAAAATGTCCCAGGAAAACATTTTATATGGAAAAATATTAAAATCAGGAAAGGAAAAACAAATCAAGGGTTGGCGATAAATCACAGTGTGTAGAGTTTGAATACTAATTTGCGTCAATCATTCCTTTTGATGTAGACTCCTTAGAGGCAAAACACCTAATATCTTTCAAAATTCCATTGGTTAATACATAAAATGGTTAATACTCTGAAAAATCCTAAACTCGTACACTTGTATCAAATTTATCCCAAATTATTTTTTTTGACCACCAAAAACCCCAAACTGGTATATATTTGACAAATTTACCTTAAACTAATATACTTGTGACAAATTTACCCTCTATCAGTTTTCGTTAAATTTTATCGTCAAATTATTAAATTAAATAATACGTAATAGTAGACCGGTATATCAATATGGGATTTTACACTTATCACAGTTTACAATTTTTGTGATTGGTAGTATTAATCCAATTTAGCGGAGAGTGTATTTGTTACAAATTTACCGGTTTAAGGTTTTTTGCGGTGGAATAAATTATTTTTGGGTAAATTTGTCATAAATATAACAGTTTATGATTTTTTTTTTTTTTTATGATCGGTCGGGGTATATCTGTTACAGATGTACTAATTTGGGATTTTTTTATGATAAAAAAATAGTTTGGAGTAAATTTGTCACAAATATACAGTTTGGAGTTTTTTTTAAGGTATTAACCCTACATAAAATCATGCATAGCTTTTTATATTTTAGCAAAAATTATTATATATATTTTTTATTTTGGAAACAAGTTTATCTAATAAAAGTTAGGAGTAGAACATTATTGCCGCCGAATGTGTTCTCATGAGATGACGTTAATGGGTCTGGTCACGAACTAATCAGATGGAAAAATGGATATTCTTTGAGTATCTATTGGCTTGTATGAAGTCATTTCTACTTTTGACTTTCTATTGATTTTGCAGAGTTCATATTTTGATTTTTCTCTAACCTAAGATACTTGACTTATTCACCCTTTAGTAGAGTCCTTTAAACTCAGTCTTCTCCTTGAATTACCATTTATTCGCTCACCTGGCCCACCCCTGTCCATAGAGGAAAAATATTCATGATTTGATGTTTATCTAATTTGAAATGCTTGACCATTCACCACTTAAAAGAGTCACCTGAACTTAGTCTTTTCCTTAATTAATGATTCACTCGCTTATTTGGCCCAACCGAATCACAGAGATAAACTATAGAGAGAGGAGTGGCGTGAATCTCTCTAATTACAACTATAAATATTTCTTTAATCTACTGGTGAACATCCAGTCTCCCTATCACGAATTACCACATGATTACAGGAATTCTTTTGAATACAAGTCTGTGTATACACTGGCACTTTAGTATTTTGGAGACACGGTCATAGGTAAAAATCAGAAGTAGTTGATAAGTAAAAGTGAGCAGAATTTTGACCTATATTACATGGATAATAGTCTCTTTAGAATTTCCTTAAGCTATTGTTTGATTAAGCTGAAAAAGATATATTGATATCGTAAAATATTAAATGATGTGCCAACCATTTGAATAAAAGTGTGCAGGCAAAGTGAATTGATAATAGCTGAAAATCGAATAATTAATGTTAGTAGTTTCTTACCAAAATCGTAAATCTAGTGAAAACAAATCCGCTCTAATATAACACAACTAGATGTGTGTGGTCCAAAACCCAAAAGGAGTGTGTAGACACTACACAAGAACACCATATTTGATTATGGTAGTGGCTATTATGTTACAAGTCTGTTATAGGCTGACTGCCTATTCTAACAATTATGTTTTATGACAAATATTACAATGCAGTTGCTATTATAGCTAGCTATTGCATGACTTCTTTTGTGTGTTAGCATATTATAGCCTAGGCTATAATAGCCATTACAAATATACACCCAAGACTCTTTTCTCCCATTCATTCACCAATGAGACAAGTACAACATGAGTGCCATAATTTTCGGATGGCACTCACTTGAATATCATAACTTTTTTTTTTTTCACTCAAATGCTACAAATTTGAAAAATCAATCACTTAAATGATGTTGGCAATTGCTTCAACGGAAAATCCGACTTGGATGTTGATCATCCTACGTGGTACCGTTGTGCTAATGTAGATAATTTATGTAATTTTTTCATTCACTAAAGTGTTATAAATTTGAAAAATCAATCATTAAAGTCCCACAACTTTTAAAAAGCAATCACTTAAATGCCACTGACAATGTGCCTTGTAGGAAAATCTATCGTCAGCCTTGCTAACAATGGGTGAGGCGTCCTTGTTGGCCGATCTTCGAAGATGATACTAAACCACATTTCTGAGGAAGATGATTCTGATGAGGATGACGAGAAAAAGAATAAAAACTAGAGCGATCGTCAGTGGCAGCCGTTAGGAATTCGATTATATTAGTAAGCTAAGTCTTTGGACTGCAAGTACCGGCCCTTCAATCAATCTCCTTGCCCCTCATTCTTCAAGAATTAGAATGAGGGAGGGCGTGAAGGCCCTCACTAGAATTTGGCAAGGCCGCCAAGGGCCTAGGTGAGGCTATTTTGTGGTTGGTGCAAAAAAAAAATGAAAATAAAAACTAAAAACTAAAAATTTAAAAAATTTGCCAAAAATCCATATAGGACAATTTGCTAAAACTTGCACGCAATTGATCAATTTTATTCCAATGTGATAGTTAAGCGAGCGAAAACAAAATTATGGCATTCAAGTGAATGTTATATAAAGTTTTGACACTCGTGTTGTACTTGTGCCCCTCACTATTGCTACACTGCATCAACTACACTAGAATTCATATTGAATACTAACTAAATATTTGAGTAATAAAGCATCTTATCTTGATTAGAAGATTATTCATGATATACTAGTCAGTAGAATATTAAGTGCTTAGGGGGGCGTTTAGTAACCTTTCTATTATAGGGAATAATTTTTGTTTAGAAATAATTTTTTCCATTTCTATTCCTAGGAACAAATAAATAGATTTTTTTTTTTTTACTTCTTATTTCTATTCCAAATTTATTTCTTAGCCACCTTTCTATTCAAAGAAACTACAAAAATTAGTCAACGTTACCAAATAAATTTATGTTATTTTTTATTTTTTTTGGAGAATAACAGAAACAGAAAAATAGAAAATACAATGGTTACCAAACAAACCCTTATTATTAGATATGATGGTGATTGGCATAGGAATTGTGTTTTTTGATAATTTTGAGGTTATAAAAACATGGAATAGAATTCGATCCTAAGCATAGTTAGGTAATCCAATTCTATAATTTTTTAGTAGGTGAATCCCAATCCGTGGTCTACTTTTCGCCAAGCATGACACAGTAGAAAACTGAATCGTTTGATTGGTCGGTAAAGGGAACCAATTCATTCCACCTATCTCCTTCACGTCCCCATCTTGTCGTTTTAGGAGTTATGCGTAGGGACATTTTTTCCTTCAAGGAATCGTTTGATTGGTCGGTTACATACCCAATTTAAAATTTTAATTAGGATTTCATTTGGTAATATCCATAATTAAAAAAATGCGATTAAAAAATATCGTCGAAGAAAATATTGTCCAACTATTGATGGAGATAAATATATCCCTTCTGCTTATCCCATTGGCTTCAAAGATTTTGTATGACTCGTGAGGCAAATCATATATCAGTTTGAAATTTTGCACTTAATTTATCAGAACAACTAAGCCTATCATTATACTCAGGAAAGTATTTAAGCCTATCACAATACTCAATACTCAAGAAAGTATTTCATGTGACTACGATGTGGTATGGATCTCATCTTACATGGTGTCATGTATGTATGCATCTCTCTTGTAATTGGTCAGTTGCCTCTCGTATCTTTGTTACATGATCTATGCATCTTATATCAACACCTTCTCCATATTAATCAACTGATTGCAAGATATAAGCCAAACATTCCTATGCAACTAAATATGTATACTAACCAAAAGAAGAAGGGATCTCAATATGAAGGCCAGCTTTCTACAATATCTCCCAACAAGTAACAATAAATTTTTCCTCGGGCAAAATATATGCGAAAAATTTTAAAACTCCATTTGTTCGCGGAACATGAGTGATTTGCAAAATCTTTTTACAAAAAACGATTGCTTATATTACTTATAAAAATAAACGAAAAATATTTTTGTCATCCACAAAAATATTTAAATATAAATTCTATCAATAATGAAAATATGATTAATTTTAAGAAAATATTTTACAAATCTTTTGCTTTTCGTGAAACAAACCCAATCTAGCTATTTTACACCTTCATGATCCTGCGTGACCAAGCGGCCTGTTCTGCCCATGTGCGTTGCCAACACATTTTTAATGGGGGGAGGGGGCGTCATGGAGTGGTTCATCCAAGCCGCACGCCACACACATCAAATAATGAATTTATTTTAATTATGCCGGGCATGCAGAAGTGGTTAAAGAAATGCTTCCAAACGAATTTTTTAAAACGCGACAATGAATGTGTCCTTCGAAGTCAATCATGGAGCCGTAGCGCTTGCAAGTTGTGAGGCCCTTGGCAATCAATAATTTGGAAGAATGCAGCCAAGAAACTCAACCCATTTTTTTTTTTTGAAAAGGACGAATTTGCCTGTCAAGTTATCAGAGAAAAGTTATGTTTGGAAAGGATTCCAAAAGATAGTATTTATTTTGAATCATGAAGTGCAAATTACAATATCTTAGACGTCTATTTATAAGAAGATCGCCATCTAGAAAATAATCAAATAACTGAAATCGAATAACAAAATTAAGGAAAATACATTGATAAAAGAAAAAGTTATCAAAACACAATTAGAAAATTTGCAAAACATCTCGGAAATCAAAAAACTCATGAATCAAATATTGTAATCCATTTGTAATCTCGGTAACCCATTTGTAATCTTAAAAATCACGTAAATTCTTTTTGATTTGTGGGACTGCCCGCTCTTATGACGCTTCAATATTTCCATAAAAGCATTTGCATGTTGTTCTACATCGAAATAATTTGAAGGATTAAATAATTAATTTATATGTTTAAATGTCGAATTCCTTATATACCAAGGGTAACTCTCCTTGATGATTCCATAATAAGTTAGATTTTGCGCCTTGTTTTGATCTCATGATATTCCTGAGGCCAAATTGGCAAAGCTTAAAAATCATTAGAATGAAAGGGAGTGTGCGTATTCCAAAACCACCCTTGCATTAAATTATAAAGCATAAAAAATACATAATTAGCATATCTTGAAACTACCCATTTTCCTTCCATACACAACTAACCAATTTCATCCCTTAGTGTGTATGTTGATACTGGCGGATAAATAAATGATCAACTATGAATATGATAGAATAGTCATTTCATGGTAGTCTAGATTACCCACATGTACATTACGAATTTCACTTATGAACCCCAAAATTAAACATGACACGGTCCTAGTCTCCCCATCTATCTGTCTATTTAATTGCTCCACCCACACCGGATGTCGACCGCCACGATGATGGCACCACCATCGTCTTGGACGCCTATGTCCAAGCGTTGGCTTCTACATCCTCCTTCAAATTAGACATCTCTCTCTCTCTCTCCCCGCACTCACCATTGCTGTCAACAAGAGCTAGACCTTGGATGGGGATGGCGATTGCTCCCGCTTCGCTTGTGCCCTCGACTTATGTGCCCTCAAACCAAACTCACTCGATCACCATCGCCGTCGATGAGACCTAGTCCTTGGATGGGAATGGCGTCGCTCTCGCTTCACTTATGCCATAGACTCACCATCGCCATCAATAAAGACCTAGTCCTTGGATGGGGATGATGGGCGTCGCTCTCGCTTCACTTACGCCATAGACTTAAGTGCGCTCAAATGGTCTGTCAAGGGTGTGGAGAGAGAGAGAGAGAGAGAGAGAGAGAGAGAGAGAGAGAGAGAGCAAAGTGATGGGCCTAAGAAATCAGACTACTTCGCAGAGGCGATGGGGCCGGCGGATGCTCTCGATTATTGGAGGGGGAAATTGTAAGAGATAAGTAATTAGGTTCAGATCATGATTGGGATTATGTTTATTAAGGTCTTCTTGGTGCACCTTCAATATGAGGAATTATAACATACAACGTCAATGTAAAAAAAAAAAAAAACAGGTTTTACACGAGCAGCCTTATACAATATTAATTTAATAAAATGGATAGTTATAATCTTGAAATCGAGGGTAGATAAGACCACTTGTATTACACTAGGGGTATATGCTCTATTTGACTCTTTTTATGCTAAAGGTGCATTTATTTAGTGGAAAATAAATTATTTGAAAAAAACTTTTCTAAAAATGATTATTTGTATTACTTTAAAAAATCAATGAAAGAAATATTTTTCATTGTACATGTAAATATTTAAACATAAATTGTTATGGATAATAAAAAATATTTATCATTAACTAATTATTGTAAGCATGAGATTGATTTTTTTAGAAAATGTATTTTTTAAATTATTCATTTTCCATGAAACAAATAGAGCTTAAGTCACAATTAGGTCAAGCAATGACTGCACCACAAAAATAAGCCAAAAAAGGGCCAAGTGTCCAAGTAGATAAATCAGTCTAAAATCTTTTTCGATTAGTTAAAAAGTGCAATGATAATAAAATCTTTCTTTTCAACCAAGATCTTTTATTCCGAATGATTATCCATTTATCAATTCTTTCATTTTTTTATTTTTTATTTTTTTCAAAATTTTTTATGTTGAGAGAGTCCTTTTTAGACATATAAAATCTCATATCAAGTAAACCTTTCATTAATAAAACGAATTGTGTATAGCACGAGAAAAACAGTCCGGCAAGCCAAACTATCTTGTTCACTTTCCAAGATTCAACTCATGGGCTCCAATGTAAAATCACAACTACCATAAAAAAAAAAATAAAAAGAAAAGAAATTCACTCAAAAAGACTCTTTGCATTTGTCAACTCGATTCCATTGCAAGTCTAGAAACGTCATGTGCCCACTACGCATAAACTAATTCTGCCATATGCATCAAAATCTTCAATCATGCAGTCCAGACAAATGATGACAAAGCAAAAGCGAAATGTGGCAGCTAGTCAACGTTGTAGCGGACCGTATCGCCGAGGATCGGGGGGGGGGCGTGGGGGTTTAGCCAATAAAATAAACAAAATAAAGTGTTTTATCTTTATTTATTTTATCTTATTTTATTCATCATGTGGGAGAAAGCTAAGCTATAACGTTCGAGTGCCGCGGGTCACGAGAAAGCATGGATTGGTGTGCAGATGGTGAAAATATTCATTTTCGTTATTGATCAATCTCGCAATTCAATTGGAGGGAAGAGCATAGAGCAAAGATAAAAAGGGGTAGGAATCCTAAGATCAATCATCTTTTTTATCAATGCCAGAGGGATTGAGGGCACGGCTAATTATATTATAAGTTTGATCTTGGGATCCAAATCTTTCATCTGTAGCAAGGGGTTCACCTACGGGACAATTAAAGTGGGGGAGAAGGGGGGGACTTTATTGCATGGAGTTGGTACTTAAAAAGGGCCAACATCTGTTTTGGCCATTTTGAGGAAGACATTTATTTCATTAGGCATCAACCATATTAAGCAATATATCAACTTTATGTTGATATGATATCATGCAAATTATGCCAATCAGTATGATTGGCATATAGTTTGGCCAACAGGAGGATTAGCATGTGCGAGAGATTGGCATTGGCCAATGTTGACTTCAAAATTTGACATGTCTGTCATGGATGGCTAATATAGAAGAGGGGAACAAATATTTGTAAGTTACAAGCAGTTGATGTACATGTGCCATAAGTAGTTAGTGTACATGTGGCATAAATAGTTAGAATATATATGACAGAAATTGTAGGCATACACGTGGTGGGAGAGGCTAAGATGGCGCCAAACTAGTTTTAAGTCTAAGAAAAATGAGGGAACCATTGTTTTATCGTCAAATGTTATCCCAAAATTATTGAAGTGATAGAGATTGTGGTTAGACACTTGACATAAACAAAGTGGCATACATGATGAAATAATTACCATGAATGTGAAACTTGTTAGCAAAAATTAATACTAGTCGCGTTCAAAACGTGGGGAACACGTTTAGAATATTGGGGACATGTCCAAAAAGTGAAGAACACTTCCAAAACGTGGAGAACAAAATTTAGAATGTAGGATTGAGACTCTAGAGGCTCGTGATAATAAAGGTATGTCCAAAAATGATACTAGCATGTGACCTAATGTCCAAAACTTGGGGAGTATGTCCAAAATTTGGGGAACGCATTAAGGAGCTACTCTTAGAATGTCAAAATAAGATTTTAGAAGCTCATAACTATATAAAGAATGTCTTAAGTATGAAGAAAGATACGCACTCAACCAATTCGTAAGATTTTACTTAGGATCAGTGGAGCACATGATACAAGTCCCTCGTGCCGTGTATACAAGAGAGTAACCTCACTCTGATGCAGATATTCTAAATACTTTATAATCGAACTTGGAAATTGATTCCATTTGGGATGCCTATTAGCGAGATTATATGCGAAATGCCTAAACCACTTTCTCTGATTCAGTCTACATTCATGAAATATTTTTGGAAGTGGACATGTCTATTAGTAACGACGTCCTTCACTAACCAATTCTTCATTGAATGAATGGACGAAAGGCCTACTTATTGCAAAGTGTCTAAAATGATAGAGATAATAACACAAATGGTCTTTTGAAACATTTTCCTTAAATTTTTAATTTATGCAATGTGGCCCCAAAATTTTGTCTCAATATAGGATACCATCCATAGATTTTTAATTTGTTCAATGTGATTCATGAACTATTGGTAAATACTTTATGTTGTTCATAAACTATATGAAAACATTTAAAAGTTCAAGGACCATATTGAATATTAGACCAAATTTATGAACCACATTGAACAAATTAAAAGTTTGGGGACAACATTGCACATTTGATAAAGTTTAGGAATACATTGAACAACTTAAAAGTTCAAATTCAACATTAATGAGCTTTTTGTGTCAATTTCCCAAAATAATAATAAATTGCTTCAACCATGCTATGTTAAAATCTGAGTGGAAATGGAATCCTCGGGTTGGTAGGTTATCCTGTGTCGGGAGGACACATTGTAATTGTTTGCCACCTCGTTTCATAACCATAAAATCTTAGATACATGTCGGACTTCCCCTTCACGAGCTCCCTCCATGCCTAACTTCAAAGTCGGCAAAACTCTTTAAAGTTTCTCATTGTGACAGGGAAGAGAGACTACATAAGATGTTATCCCCTAATCCGAGTTAATCCTGCGTGCAATTCAACCATGTAGAGCACAGCTGCCAAAATCTCTTGACGCGAGTCCTCACATGTAATTCCAAAGAAATTATCATGGAAAATTGACCATCAATGTGAAAATAACCCTTATCGGGCTTGCCTTCGCAATCTAGAAAAGTGAGTGGGGGCAAATTAGGTGCACAAAACAGGATTGTTTTCCTATACCATTAAACACAAACAATTTCATGTATGGACCATTTATCCAAGCCTTGGGTTGCATATTACCAAGACCATGAGATCAATGAGGAGCATTTCATAGTCCCGGAAATTATCTAGCTATAGTGGGCGCCCTTGTCATTAAAAAACAGTAATTTAACAAGTTTCAATAAAAGAAAAAGTTGTGATAGATGATATTCTATGCTTGCTTACGATCAAAAGAATATGCTTACAGATGAATTGATCTCATATTAATGTATGCAATTGACGATATTTTGTATCGAACCACTACAAAAAAATAAATTGGTTTATCGTATTCTATACAACTTGTATGCATGGTCCCGAGCACCAAAAATGAACTTGAGATTGAGAAGAACGTGTTTCATACGATAATTACATCACTTGGGCACATCACGTGACAAATACCAAGCAATGTAACATGTCAATCCAAATTAAGTATTATCAACCTTTAAGCTCTAAGTAAGATGGGAGGCCTATTACTTGAGAGTGACATAACTAGTCGGTCAAATTATGTCAGTCCTGCAGTCAACAAGTAAAATACTTTTCACACATCGAGACCATTTGTATTGAGAGTTGTTCCTTGCGGTACAGTATAAGAATCCCATGAGGAAGCTCTTTCCACGGCGCTTTTACTTTATGGTTTCTTAAAGGGCCTTCAAAATCATGAAAGTCCAACTAAAATCTCACTAAAAATTCCTTCTCATCATGCCATCGGTGCGAAGTCAACATATGAGAGCTTACTTCTGAAATATCACTGTCATGGAAGAACACTAGACGGGGATCTCACATCATGGAGCACCGATAGTATAATGTCTATCCTTAACATATATAAGTATATAAAAATATTTGCTGTAGTAGTAGCACTGGATTGAAATCTGATTAATATTTCAACCTGAATTTTAAAATGTGTATTTGATTTCTCTTGCTACCAAGTACCAAATGCAAACATTCTATATACGGTTCAACCAATGAGTGTCAGCTTGTAATTTATCCGAGATGAGATCAATGAAGTATTTAATGATTTAGATGAGGTGACGTAATATTATTTTTCCTATGTTGAGTCACTTTTTCTTTGTCTCATGACTCTCCTTCATTCTCATTGGTCTTTCTAATCTCAGTTTAAATTTGAGGAAAAATTTGTAACCATCAAATACTATTACCATTCAAAAGCATGCACTGTGGATATGGCTTTTCTTTTGAGATGATTGTCCAAAAAGTCATAAATTTATTATCCGTGGCCAATTTAGTACTAAACCCTTTAATTATTTGTCAATTTAGTTTAAATCTTTTTAATTTTGCCAATTTAGGAAATTTGTTAATTCAGTCATAAACATATTATTTGGATAATGGGTCAAAAAGACTAAATTAATAAATTGTCTAAAATTTTATGATTAATTGGCAAATCGTCATACATTGTAGAACTAAATTAATATAATTGAAAAGTTTATGATTAAATTGACAAATTATGAAAAATTTTAGAACTAAATTGTCACAATTAAAAAGTTTACGGAATTGGTGTTGGATAATAGATTTAGGACTTTGTGGACAATTTTGCCCTTTTATTTTAGAAAAGCAATCTACTTATATCTATCTACATATCTAAATATACATATCCCCTAATTAACATGGTAATTTGGAAGGCTAAAATAAACTTCCACTTTAAATTTAATTAATAAAAATTTGATAGAATAATTTCATAGACATGAAAAATTGACGATTGGTAAATAAAAAGAAAAAGTTACTCAAAGAAAACTTCCCGCAAATATTGACCAACCAACAAAATAAAAAATAAGTCATCTATTATATTGAATGCATTCCTAAGAAAATGATAGTTAAATACAATATGCGTGTATGATGAAGAGGCAAAAGCAAAAAATACGTTTTAAGTTTAACTAATGACAATAAAATGTATAATAATTATCAAATATAAAGAAACCTAAGGAATGGTAAAACATAAGTTATCGAACGTGAATTACACGAGTAGTGGAAACAGGAACAAGTTACAAAATTGCTCGTACAAATGAATGGCTGGTATAAGAAATTTAGAAATTTTATAGTTTCCATTATATATTATGCAAGAAACATGAAAAGTAAAAATAAAAAAGATTAGAAAAAACCACAAAAAAACCCTTGCCCACCATGATTTTTTAGCCAAAATAATGTTTTCATTTTACTTAGTCATTGAGCATCATGTCAACATTATTTATTTTCGAATGTCTATTTAGGCAGATTTTTAAAGGTGCTCATTGATGGAGGATAAATTTGTAATATGGGCATAAATATAGGATTTTTATCCTCAAAGAAAATTTTTTAGGGTAAATATGTTATAATAAACATTATTTAAAGTTTTCGATAACTTTTGCCCGAAGGATCTGGATTTTTACACTGTGTAAGAAGTTGGCAGCTGTTGATACTAAGAAGAGTGATTCTATAAGAATTTGCAAATATTTTTTTTTTTATAAAGAACAACTAAATTGATTTTCACCCTCTCAAATTGTCATATGATAAAGGTCATAACTCCAGACATTAAATTAAAATATGCAAAGTAATACTTAAGAAAATTACGATTCCGATGAGCCAAATGCAAATCAGCTTTGTACCTACTCCGTGGAACCGAAACAAAAGTTGAAATAAAATGAAACTTTAAATGTATCATTCCAAAAGGACAACCCGTGAAATTAATAACGCCAAAACTTTTTATTCGAGGAAAGATAAATTAAAAAATTATGAAGCGTATACTTTGAAAACCCTTGCTTAGAATGTTGGAGTTCGACCGTCCGAATATAAAATGGAACCTTCCTGTGCAAGTGGTTTGCGTCCCATCATATTAGCCTAGGGGCAATGGCTACGTTAGGTTATCTTGTTAGTGGAGGCAAAGAAACATGGCCAAGTTATTTTATTCGACGGTAAATCACATCAACAATTTAACTTCGCGCAAAAGCTCATGTTTAGGCCAAGGCAAACACCCTCGCACTTGACCTTTTATCAAGTACGCTCGATCTATATTAACCTACTCCACATGAATCACTAAATCATGTGCATTCCATGTTAGAGCACCACCACGTTATTATCAAGCGAGGGTCAAGTCCTCGCGTGATGGCTGTGAGAGCCCGCCAACTTTCACTCCGCCTTGGAATGCACGATGACTCCACCATTGCTTGAGTGCGCACAACCTTTTGGCCGCCTATTTCACATAGAGGAAATAAGATTAGTATGGAAAAATTATTTTTAAAAATGTTACCTAAAATCCTCATTTGTCTTCGATACAAGTTTTAGAACTGAATATTTTTATGAATTGGTTGCACTTCAAACATAAATTTTAGAACTTCTTATGTACTTGTCTCATGAAATTATGCTTTTCAGTTCCATGAAGAAACGTCTTATAGAAGCTGTAGAGTACAGGAAAGCCTCTCATAATGATGGGATCCTTATCACATGGGAGAGAAGATTATTCAACGGTCCACACCGGGTGATCGTTCTCCACTCCCAAATACCGAATGATTCTTCAGATATAAGTAATAAGCCCACAAAAGAAAGTGAAGATTTACACGATCTGCTCTCATCAAGATGCGTTTGAAATTTCGACCCCTACTAAGCCCTAGATGTCCGGCCATCCTGCGCCCCATCAATGCCCAAGAGGGTCACCTTTTTCCTAATTGTGGAGTACGTTGGTGGGGGGTCAAATTGCATTGGGAGTCACTGTTTCTCCCTTATCATGGAGCCAGAGACTCCCTGTGGAAACAGTTCAGACACTCGAAAATAATAATAGCAATTCGTCAAGAAAGACAAGTACGGGCTTCCCGACAACCACCACCACCTTCTGTACTTAATTTGTTGGACCAAGAACTGGAAAACCCGACGTTTTCATCTGAGGGAGTATCGCATACCCCCATCAAAGCCTGTCCGCCAATTGGGGACCCACCTTTGGTGGGCATACGTGTGATGCATAATGTGAAGAACATAATTCGTGCTGCATAAGAATGATGTTGACGGGTTTTTTTTTACTGTGGTCTACAGAACATATAGCTTCACCAATTCGAAATTGGGATCATCTGCCTTCATTT
Source organism: Eucalyptus caleyi (assembly GCA_014182885.2). NCBI lineage: Eukaryota > Viridiplantae > Streptophyta > Magnoliopsida > Myrtales > Myrtaceae > Eucalyptus > Eucalyptus caleyi. The sequence continues at coordinate 38,256,978 of CM024472.2, forward strand.
TGTCCAGAAAGGCTGCTGTTCTTTTTCTCTTCCATTATGTGCAGCATGCACTATGAGAATGATGCCCCCTCTCGCTCGTTTGTGGCACTTTTGATGAATATCTAGGCAAGTTCCAAGAAAAACCCGGAAGTGGTGCCAATTTCACAAATAGCACATGAGGTGGATTTTGTCTCAATTAATAACCTACAGTAGGGTGATGTGTCTCAATCAACCCCCTCCATCCATTGTGGCCAAATTTCCCACCTAACAATGAGAAAATGATTTTTCATGTGAAAAAAGGGGCATTTTCGTCCATTTCGGCAATTTTCATGCATTTCTCGCCATTCAATAAGACATTTAAACCTTAATGAGCAAGGGGTTTGTTAAGATGCATTTCCCCACTTCAAATTATTAAAGAAATAAAATCCACATTAGATGCTATTTGTGAAAACAACGTTCCTTTGAGGTATTTATTTAGTTATTTTTTAAAATAATTTTTTTTATCGACACGAGATTAATCTCCAGTTTTATAATCAAAGAATGTGGATCCACTGAAGGTAAGAGCATCGACCATGCTCATCTGGATGATTTGGAAGCCCCCACCATTTGAGATATATAAAAAAAAAAAATTAAAAATGAAACCCTTGACTCTCTCTCGCCCCCCTATCCGTCTCCCTCCTCTCCACCTCCCATCTACCTTTGTCATGTCATGAGTGCCCCACCGTTGCTGCTCCTCCTCCATTTACGTTTTCTCGTCGGCATCCCATCGGGTCAATGTCTCTCTCATCCTCGGTTAATGAAGATAAAAGGAACCCGTGGTGGTCATAAGGTCAAGAGACCATAAAAGACGGGCACATAGGATACGCGCCGAATGATGTCAGATCCGGCAACACGAGCCAGGATCAGGGAGAGAGAGAGAGCAAACTCGGTGTTGAGGCTCGTAGCTTGGTCGATGTCGCCCAGATTGCTATGCGATTGGCTTGGGGTCATGTGGGAGCTCGGGCTCTTCAAGGGCATTGAAGCATGAAAGGGAAAAATGGAAAATGTGAAAATTGAAAGCAAAGGAGAAAAGAAATAACAACTATCCAATACATTTACACCTCAAGGAGGTGACTGCGCCTCGTGCAGTCACTCTCCGAATTCTAAAGAATCTCAATCCATAATCAAATGAGCAAGAAGTAAACATAAATAATTTCTTTTTCTTGGACATTGTAATAAAACATCTCAAGTTTCACATTTGCATTAGAGTCTTGTAATGTTACCATAAGTAATGATTGAACCCAAATAACTGAGATTTGTAGAATAAGAAAGAAAATGACACCAAAAGTTGGTATAAAGGAACACTTAAGTGTCAAAATCGGAGTAAATTGATCACTTAAGTGCCAATCCAGCCAAAACGCCGACGTAGACAATTTCGCGAAGTAAGTGCAAAACGGCATTGTTTTGCATACAACAGGTGTCGAAACGACGTCATTTTGGTGGTAACGTGGTAAATAATGAATATAATAATTAATTAAATTAAATTTATTAAAACGTTTAAAAATACAAATACAAATATTAAAAAAAAAAAAAAAAGGAAAAGGAGGTGGCCGAGGGCCGAGTCCCACCTTCCCGCCGAGAAGGGCGGCAATGGAGGGGCGAGGGTTGGTTGGGGTCGTTAGCCGCCGACTGTGGCTTGGTGGTCTTGGCCGCCCTCCTCACCTTCCGACGATGGCAAGGAGGCGGCAGGCGGCCTGAGCCCTGCCCGCCGACGCCTTTCTCCTCCTCCACCTTTTAAAAAAAAATTATTATTATTATTATTAAAAAAATTATTAATTATTAAAATTATTATTATTATTATTATGATTATTTTATTATTTTAATAATTTTAATTTAATTAATTTTTATATTAAAATTTAAATTATACAAAACGACATTGTTTTTGTATGTGTTTTGTTGAGTTAGCTCATTGGCAAGCCACGTAAATGACAAAATTAATAAAAATATGCCATGTAGAATTTCTGGCAAGGTTCGCCAAATATTGCACTAAAGTAGCCCATTTTTATATAAAAAAAAAAGTGGCATTTAAGTATCACTTTTTTTTGCAAATTTTGACGCTTAAGTGTTCATTTTGTACCAACTTTTGTATTTGAAGTGTTCTTTTGTCTGAGAGAAAAAAGTGTAATATTATGTATATTACCAAAAGAAGAGTGCAAAACCCTTATATACAAGGAGAGAAGGTAACTGAACATAATTACAATTAAAGTAAACCACAACTGACCTAACCCTCAATAGTAGTCCTAAATATATCTCAAACACTCCCCTAAAAAATCAGGTGACTTAAAAAAAACCAACTATAGTTTAGAAAAAAGATCTGAAAAACGCCCAAGTGAATGGGCCTTGGGTGAAGATGTCATGAGTTTGATCAACAAATTCAATGGATACAACTCAAATAGTATCGAGAAGAATTTGGCATTGTCAATGTGCTTGATGCATTCATGAAAAATATTATTTTGTGCTAATTGGATAGCATTTCAATTGTCACAATGAATGATTGCACCACTATTATGACACTCTCTCATGTTTTCTAATAGATATTGTAACCATAATAACTTTGACGTGGTAATAGTAAGAGCTCGATATTCTAATTTTGTGCTAGAGCAAGAAATAACGATCTATTTTTTGCTATGCCATGAGATAAGTGAGTTGCCTCAAAAAAACCGTAGCCTTAGTAGCATCTGAATAAGCTATCAACTCTAAGGTAGAGTGAACAAAAAAATTGAAGGTCATAAAATAATGCACCCTTGACGAAGCAAAGAATTTAAAGAATTGCAACAAACTAAGTTGTACAAGGTATGGTTATGTATTGATTGACATTGGCGTTATCCGATCAAATAATAGTGAGATATATAAGGCTGCAAACCAATTGTTGATAAAGTGTTGGATTTGAAAGAAAAGTCCTATCTTCGGCATCAAATTTGACATGGGTCTCGATATGAGTTGTAACTACTTTATTTTGTTAGTGAGTTATGCTCAAGATAGAAGATCAATGACATATTTGGCTCGAGAAAGATAATTAATAGAGTAATTCAAAGTACCCTCCAACCTAAAATGTAGCTGAGTTGCTCAAGATCTTTTATTTCAAATTGTGGACTAAAATGAAAAATTGTAATTTTAAATATATCTGTAACACAAATTATCACAACATAAGTACTCATTTTGAGGTTTGCTCCATATGAATCAAGGTGGATCATTACAAATGGTAATAGAGCAAGACTCCTTCTAGGACATGCTTGGCGTGAGATTAAAATTAGATCTCTAGTTGATTTCATGAGGATGGGGAGGGGTTATGAGGACACGGGATTTAGGACGAGTTTGAATAAGACATGACTCCTAATGTTTTTCTACAAAGATGAGGGGGATAAGAATGAATAATATCACCCACTAAATAGAGAGTGGATAGCCAAGTGGCGCATGGGCTGAAACCTCGAAGATACTTGTCATGACCCCAACTCCATCCCTAGGATCACAAGCAACAAGGGTTATTTTCGTGACGTTCCAGGCGCGTCGCCGATCCATTTTTCTTTTTTTATTATCTTTTCATTAAGCACATATGGGTTCGTATATATATAAAACACCCGGACAACAACAAGCAGCCATGAAAACAACCATTTAAAAAAACATACAATTACATCAGTTATATTTACAAGCCACTTTGTCATGGGCTGTTATATTTACAACCACTACATTTTCTATGCTCCAAAGGCTAGTTTAACCTTAGGTCCTCTAACAAGACTACAACTCCAGTACTAGTGGGAGACCTCAATGCTTACAATTCTGAGAAACAATAGGGTGAGTTATAAACTCAGTAAATAAAACCCACTTATTTCTAGGTAAGAGGATGTCTTGCCTATCAACAAACATATAACTCATCCAAAACATTAGTCGATGACAGATCAATATCAAAACAAAAGCTTTGTTTTGGATGAAATATGAGGAATCTTCAATCAACAATATGCAAACATAAACCAATATTCACCCACAACATGAGGAACTTGCGCCTCACTCAATATTGTACAAGCATAAACAAGATTCATTTCATAGTATGAGGAACTCACGCCTCACTCAATAATATGCAAGCAAATTAAAATCCATTTTATAACATGAGGAACTCATGCACACGAGTTTCATTTATTAACAACTGAAATCCATCATCTCTTCTGAAATCCATCGGACATCCAAAATCCATCGGGCAATGTCCCCTAATCCAAGGATGACAGCTAGAATTATTACAACATCCCGTCCTTCTGACAAGGCATCCTGTTGGCAAGGGGACATCTTCGCCGAATGCATTGGTCAACGGCATAAATTAGTCCATCGTGTGTCCATGTATCAAGCATCACAATCCGACTCTTATCTTCGCTTTTAGTTCAAGGGCCTGAAAGCGTGCCGTGTATAAGTGTGTGAAATGACTTACCAAAATCGAGATGTTAAGCATGCCAAGCACAAATCAAGGATTGCGACTTGATTTGACACGTTTGAGCACCGATCTAGTACCCAACTTGTCTCGGGAACAATATACCTCAATATCACACCAAAACCATGATAGGACCGGCCCATCGTGACATGTTCACCAACCTAGTACCAGAGTTGACTCGGGAACGATATGTCTCAATACCGCACCGAGACCATGAAAGGACTATCCTATCATGACATGTTCACTAACTTAGTACCAAAGTTGGCTCAAGAATGATACGCCTTGATATCGCACCAAGACTAAGAGAGGACCAATTCGTCATGATCCCACGTACATCAAGGCCGACATAACCCTTTTTTGGATCTCAAGGTGTGAACTAGAACATGCACTTGTGAAAACGGGTAGAAATAGTTTTGTAAGGAAATAGCGAGCTTTCACAAAAACACCTTTCGAATAGGTTTGTATCAAAACAAAAACCAAACCATATCAAATAAACACACAAACCGGCTTCTTCCAAAGCAATTCAAGCCAAAGCACAAGACAAAACTCATCAAACAAGGATCGAACTCAATCAAGGAACAAGGTCTAAATTGATCCGAGCAGCCACAACCAAACCTCAAGCAAGAAAATAGTCACAACATTTCAATCAAGGACTCGCTACATGCTTGGATTAGCGTAACACAACACCCTAACCAAATATTAGTAAGTTCTACTTACTACACTTCAAGGGATGGCCTAGGTGACCAAGCAACGTGCAGGGGCAAGAGGGGTGTGGCCACAAGAAAAAGAGAGAGAGAGAGAGAGAGAGAGAGAGAGAGAGAGGGTGATGGTGAGGGTGAGGTTGAGAGAGTGAAGGAGGAAGAGGAGATGGTATGTTGTGGGAATGAGAGAGGAATGCCCTTTCCCTATTTATAGGCAATCCTAACTTGTTCTCCAAGCCTTAAAAGTCAGGACTTCCTCTCTAAGGCAAGAAGCATTAAATGCAAGGTAACTTGATCATTAAGTCTCAAGGTAGGATAGGGCTTTAGCTTGGTAACTTGGGACACCTCAACATGGCATTTAAGGACTTGAGTCCAAGCCTGGGCATGACTCACACCTCTTAAGTGAGAAAAACCGTTTTGAACAATTTCGAAAATTATTGTCTTTACCTTATCAAATGGAATCGAAATATTATGATATTTTAATATATTGTAAAGCAGACCTTAAATAACATTTTTTATGAGGAAGTCAGGTCAAATTCGTGCAGTGCAAAGAGTAGAAAATCAATTGAACACAACCAAAATATTCATTCATCGAGCAGATTCAACAGTCGGAGACGGAAGACTCTTTGAAATTTTTATATGTTGTGGACATTGATGCCTTTAAAACATTCATGAAGAAAGCATGGATAAATTTGAAAGGAAAAATTTTACAAAAATTCTAGAAAATAATCTGGTCACCGTTTTCACTACACGGGACAAGTTCCAAACGGTGAATGATGGGGCCTTCATCCCTAGCATTTCACCTTAGAAAAATATGAAATTTAAGTATTTTTAGATCAATATGTTTAGAAAAACTTTCATGAATGAAGTTTCTTTAAATTCTCACCATGAAAGTCTGTGTAAAATTGGCAAATAGCGAAAGTCTAGTAACTTCGAAATCAAAAGTGGCATTCTTAGTTGGATAAAGGAGGCATCCCACTTGGTCAAGAAGCATTAATTGTCCAACATTCTTATTTCTCAAGTTTCCAACTAAGTCCTAGGTTAACTTGGACACTTCATCTTAACATTGAATAACTAGAAGCCAAATGTAATTAATGTGCTCTTATCTTGTCTAAGAAGGTTTGACTTGCTTGCTTTTTCTTCCATTGGATATGTAGTCCATTTCTTGGCTTCCAAGATCTCCTACTTAGCTTAGGGTTATAACTAGGTTAGGCTATAAGGACACATAAACATTTCCATTCATTATCTTCATTTATTGCGCTCACACTTGCTCACACTCATTCATACTCATTTCTAGGAAGATTTGGCTAATCCAGGACCTAGGTATCTCCTCATTAATAAGCTAAAGTCCAAGTTTCAAACTCCTCTTCCTAGACAAGAACCTTTCATGCCAAGCGTCCACCCTTAGTTAATATGCATTAATTAACCACAAGCAAAAGGTATTGAATGCATTTTAGGAAAATATCTAAGTTTTGAAGGCTTTGTCATTGGACATGGATTAATCGAATTTGATCGCGACCAACAACCTTATTTGGTTAGAAGTTCATGCCTAAGTTATGCCTAAACAAAGCTAGACGTAACCCGACTTGATTGACCAAACCAAGCTCGAGCTCCCTTTTATTGAGAAAATAGGTCGCAGCTGGGTTTACTAGCTAGGTTTTGGCCGAGTTGGTCAGTCCTTTGACCGGTTCGTGGGCTAGCTCATAGGTCAGTTCTACTTGACTAGTCTTGTGATCAATCATTGGGTCAATCAACTAGTCTTATAACTGGTCCTGTGACTAGTCCAAGATTTTGCACCACAACTCCTGGTCAATCCAAAATTGAACCAACTTGATTTTATTCAATCCATGATCGATTATCGATTATCATGTAATCGTGTGGAATCGATCCATTCGTATCAACTCATGGTCGCATGAGATCGATTCATGGTTGTCCATGACCGGCATAACGATTGGGCAGAATCACCTGTGAATGGTGCGATGACCGGACAAAATTGAGCCATGATTGTCTATCGATCTATGATAGTACATGATTGTCCCACAACCGATCTTGATGGTCGAATACCTTTTCTATGGTCGAACAATCTAGGACCAATCCCTTTGTTGTCAATTATCGAACGAGCTAATCGGCTGATGACCAACCCTTGGGTCGGCTCATGGCCTAGTCTTGCCCTTGACGAACCAGCCTTTGGCCCACTAGTCGAGGCCAAAATAAGAGTCGAAATCGAGGATATTACAATATTATTGCTTAAATGGGGAAATGAAAGAGGATTTTGTATTGGTCTTTGCTATATATAACCAAAAAAGTAGGAATATTTCAACTTCTAAACTTTCCTAAAAATCCAAGAATGCCCATATCTGTGTTGAGGTGAATTTTATTATTCATCCGTAATGTATAAAATCATAATTAGAAGTTGACCAAAATTAAAATATGATTCTTGAAATTTCTCAAACTTTCTAAAATCGAATCTTTCCACTTTTGCAAAGTTTAATAGAGATAAGGGAAATTTTCCGTGAATCTGAGTTTTCCCATATAAGGCAAATTTGGCTTATGAGTTTTGTAAGAATAGAGACAACCAACTGTTGCACATTTTTTAACTTTTTTTCTTGAAATGAAAATACTGATAAAATTAGGAAGATAGTGTAATGGCAACAAGGATTTACTGAAAGGCCAAAATGATCGAGTTGATCCTTCACCTTTTCTTTTTTCTTAAAACACGAGATAAAAGAATCTTTGACTCAATTGATCCTCACAAAAGGTGGCAGACACAAAGATTTTAACTTGAGGACATGAGTTAGTGAATTTAGCAAATCTTAATTGGGGGATGGCAGATATAAATTACACATGAACATTAAAAAAATTGCAAATACCAATAAAAGTTACACCATGGATCATCCCTCTGGTCAAGGTAGCCACCCCACCCCATTCAACCCCCACCGGGACCACTCTGGCCCACAAATGCACGTAAAGGTCATCTCCATGTGCCTTTGGAAAGACTTCAGTTGCAAGATGTGACTGATGTTGCCCCTAGGTTTACTCTAATTGAGGAAAGATGTAATATTCAATTCTCGTCAATAGTTTTTTTTTTTTAGAAAACTTTGATTGAAAGTTTTGAGGTTTTGTTTTGGCTTTTTAATTCCATTTGAGAGGCAAGATTTATTTAAAAAATGATTTCCTACACACCTCCAACAAAAATTGTCTTCTACTTGTCTATCCTATCCTAGTAGGTTAGGTACTCAACTTGTCTAGTTATTCTTCAATACCATCTTATGTAACTTAGATCCTTATATGCAAATTGTCCCAAATAGGACAAAACACACTCCACTAAAGACTTAATTCCACTTCCCTATCAAATTTCCTTTGATAGAAACCCTGTTGCAACCTACCATCTATTGCAACATTTATTGGTAATTTTCTATATTAGAAATATATTTAAGATATTTTATAATTCCATATATACTATATTTTTTATATTTTTTAAAAATTAAGATAGTACTCATGTAAAGCCTATAAATGACATGTACTCTTCATTTGTTATTAAACAAAAATATTATATTTTTTGGTTATTTCAACTCTTAACTTGGCATCAAAGCCATTGTATTTTGAGGAAGTGTTCATCAAGTCTACTTAGTAACGCTAGTTGCATCGGTCGGGTATCTCCACAATGGTCATCACTACACCATTTGTATTGGTTGCATCACTTTGGTTTCACCCTCAAGTCTGTAGCTTTAATTGTTGTTCAAAACTCTTCCCTTGCAAATTTCGAAGAACATATATCAACATTAGAATTGTCATCCTTAGGTTGAAATCTTTGATTTCAAGTGGTCATTTGTTGATGACAAATATTTTTATTGCTTGCCTTGCTAATTAGAAAAATACCATGCATTACCATTTAATCTTAGTGAATTTGTCTCTCATGCTCCATTTGATCTTATTCACTCTAACATTTGGGGACCTTCTCCAACACCTATCATGGGAGGTTCTCGCTATTTTGTCATTTTTGTTGATGATTACTCTCATTATATTTAGCTTTATCTTATGAAAAATCAAACTAAACTTAGTCATATGTATCGTGATTTTGTTGTAGTGATAAAAACACAATTTCTACAAGTTATCAATGTTTTTCGTATGGATAATGCTATGGAATATTGAGACATAGAATTCTTAGAATTCTCTCTTCCAACATGGCACTATTATTCATTATTCATGCCCAAGCACTTCCCGACAAAATGACTGAGCAGAATGGAAATATGAGCATATCTTAGTTTTAATCTTTGCCACTTGTCCATCATAGTTTTAGAGGGAGATTGTCTCACTATCGTCCCCTGTCATAGGCACATATCTTTTTATGAGCACTTACATGGTAAGGTTCCCTATTACATTCATCTTCAAGCCTTCGGTAGTGTTTGTTTTGTACTCCTTCTTCCACATGAATGCACAAAGTTGGAACTTTGTGCTCATTTATGCTATTTCCTTGAAGAGGGATATAGATGTTGGGACCCATTTTCTAACCGCATTTATGAGTTTCATCAAGTTTCATTTTGGGAACATAAGATGTTCTCCTCCCTTCATCCCTTTGAATCTTCTACTCATGTTCTCTTCTTTACCAATCCTTTAGTAGACCTACTCTCGGAAGATCCCATACTACCATTCACTTGTGAATCTTCCTCTTCATAATTGTCTTCTTATCATCTTGATACAACATTGTTTGGCAATCCTATTTTGGCAACTTTTGAAATCTTTGCTCCATTGAGGAATCTACGTCTTCAAACATTCCACTTGTCGTGACCTACTCCTCAAGGGAGAGAACAGGTTTAGGGGTACTACCTAAATGATGGACCTAAGACTCATGATTAGGCATAGGCTCTCTCAAGTCCATACCTCGCGTGACTTTGGGATATTCTAGAGAATTTCGCAAAAATGAGTCACCACTAGCCTATTGGGATCGACTAAAAATCACCTACACAATCAAAGAATATAGGGTCGAGGACTTGATTACACTAATTGACAAATTAGTGCCATTTCGGTATCTAGTCTTATTCATTTTAAAAGAAAAGATTTTTGTCAGGCAGTTTGGATTGATTTTACACCTATTCACTAACATGTGAGATGGTTATGTGAGTACGTAATCATTAAAATAATAATTACAGCTACCAAGATCCTAATTGCATCAAAATTGAGCACATACTATTAAATATAATAATATATGCAAATTAAACATGCGATATAATCAATATACGAGAAAATAAAGGCCTAATTACACTAAGAAGGCAAGACACGACAATTCCTAACCAAACCCTACATTTTTTAGATTTTCAAAATTTTTTAATTTTTTTTACAATTTTTTAAAAATAAAAATGAATAAATAAAAAATAATAATAATATTTTTTTGGATGAACCAGGTTGGGTCCGATCTAGCCCGACCGGGGTTTGACCCAGTTAGGGCGAATCAGTTAGATTCGTTCGGATTTGGTCTGGTTTAGGGCGGGTCGGTCAACCCACCCAAAAAGGGCCAGCCCTGATTAAGCTTGCTTTCAAATGAGGGTTGGGCCCAATTGACGGGCCCAACCCCTCTTGCAAGAAAAAAGACGCCTCGCGGGCTCACAACCTAGACTAACTCTAGGTTGTTGGCCCGTGGAACATAAGGGGCTGAGCCGGGTCGAATCACACTCAGGGAAATGGTGGCAGTGACACAACTCAGGTGACCCTCCGGTGTAGGCGCGACAGCTCTACTTCAAGAAAGGTAGGGGGGAAGCAACTCTTGACCCCTAGGGTTGAGGGTCTTAGCAACGACGGCAAGGTCCGTTCCAGGTAAGCTATGACGATGACGTAGGACTCGTGGCTCCCTTTCTTCCTTGGCTCGGCAATGTGGCTCCAAAGGCCTATCCTAAAAGACATGTAAAAGGGAGAGGGGGAGAGATGGATGCGACCAAGGCATTAAACAATGAAAACAAGGGGGATTCCAGTTAGGCATTTCAATGAACGGGTGGCGGGTGACATAGGAAACAGAGGCTTTGAGCTTGGCCGAGACTCGATTACAAGTCTAGAGGGCTACTAAAGCAAGCCGGAACACCAGGGAATGTAGCAGGGGGATGGGTGGTGGTCTGAGCTCATCTGAACTACTTGGAGCTCATTTGAACTGGTTGAGATGAGCTCGGCCAACTCAGTTCTAAAAATGCACACCAAATGCTCAATGAAATACCAACCTGAGTTCCGGTAGGAATGGCGGTGGTAGGCGGCTCACCGGTGGCTTGGAGACGTGTCGGTGGTGGCGGTGGTGGCCTGGAGACATGTCAGTGGCGGTAGCGATGACCTAGAGACGCATCGGCAGCGGTAGCCTCTATCCGTCTCCCCCCTCCTCCTTAGCTTCCCTCTTGGTTTTCCTCATTTTTCTCTCCGAGTCCCTTACGTTCCCCCTCTTCCTTTTGTTTTCTCCTTCGATCCCACTGCCATTCTCTTTGCAGTCGCCCCTTATCCCCTGCCCCTGCTCTCCCTACTCCTGTCTTCTCCTATCTTCTACTCTTCCCTACTTTGACCTTGCCCCTACTCCTTTGTGCTGTCTTTTCTTTGCATGCGAAGGATGGAAGGAGGAGGAAGACTGGCTGGTGCGGGCAAGGTTGAAGGGGAAAAAGGCCGGGCTTGCGCATGGAGAAAAAGAAGAGAGGCGGGCTAGGCCAAGGTCCAATTCAACCCAACTCGGCCTCTCTAAATTATTTTTTAATTATTATTTTTTATATTTTTTAAAAATTATGTATTTGAGGAAAAGAAAAGTTAGGTGTCAACACCACTTAAACCTATTTGTCATTCCATCGAGGTAATCAACCTCAGGTTCATCTTCATGGTTTTCATTGTTAGTCTATCATTACTTCTCTTCATGAACATTGTCCTATAAAAAAGCTGGTACTTATCCTTTTTTGTAGGAAGCTATGGCATATTAGTTGTAGGCCTTCGAAAACTCTCATACATGATATTTAGTTGATTTGCCTCCGGATAAGTCTGTTGTTGGTTGTCAATGTGTATATAAGCTATGGATCACTATAAAGCTTAGCTAGTAGAAAAATGGTTTATTTAAGAGTACGGCATAAATTATGATTAGACTTTTGTCCTTGTTGCACACCTTAGTTCGAAGTCTTCTTTTTGTGCCTCTATGAAGCGTTAGCTTCTCTATTCAAATAGATGTTAAAAGTGCATTTCTTAATGGTGATCTCATAGAAGAAGTTTATATGATACCACCTCCTCCTAGATACACTCATTCAACTAATAAAGCTTACTGATTATGTCGAGTACTATATGGATTGAAGCAAGCTCCCCTTACATGATATAACTTGTTTAGCTCAACATGGAGTCTTTTGGTTTTAAATCCAGTCTTTTTGACTATGCTCTCTTTGTTCAACACACATGTCATGGGTATATTGTTCCTTTTATATGTTAAGGACATGGTTATTAATGGCAATGATCAAAATGGCAACACAAAACTCCATTAGTATCTCAATAAAAAATTTGAAATGAAAAATTAGGGGCAAATAAGCCATTTTCTTGGTTGGAGGTTGCATCTGATGCTTCTAGTTATTATCTCTCTCAAGCAAAATATTTCATTGATTTTTATCTCTTGAGTTGACCTCAATGATAACAATATTGTTTCCGTTCTTATTAAGTCGAATGTCAAATTCAATGAAAATGATGGAACTATTGTTCTGAATCCTACACTTTATTAGCAATTGGTTAGCACTTTCAAATATATCATTGTTACCCGTCTTGGTATTGCTTATGTTGTTCACATTGTTAGTTAGTACAAGACTGCCTCATACGACTCATTTTACTATAGTTCCTTGAATTCATCGCCATGTTAGGAGTACGTTATTTCATGGTCTTCACTTTTCTACTAATTCTACCTTAGAGTTGACAATTTATTATGATGCTGACTTGGTTGTTGAGCCTCAAGATCGTCACTCCACGACGAGTTAATGTTTCTTTTTATTTGACTCGCTTATCTTATGGTCTAGCAAGAAATTGATTATTGTCGCTCGCTCTAGTATAGAAGTAGAATATCAAACTCTTACAACATTAGAATTACTATAGTTGCAATGGCTACTAAAAGACATAGGAACACATCATCATAGCGAAATAGTCACATTCATTGGGAAAATTATCTAAAAAGTCATAAACCTATTGTTCAACAACCCAATTCAGTTTCAAACATTTAAATTACCAATGTAATCATTGCGACTAATTTTGATTCGAAATTGTTGACATGATATTTCAGTCAATGCTTATCATCCTACATGGCATGGCCAGTGTTGACATATGTAATTTTTATTTTAAAAAATAAAAAAATATTATTTTTTGTTGTTGCATTTATTTTCTTTTTTTCCTCTATTTACATAGGGTTGTCGGGTACTAGCCGAGGGCTAGCAACCGCCACTAGGCAATAAGCAAGGGCTGTGAAGCACTTGTTGATTTAGGGCAAGGATCGTGACCCTCTCTGGATCTAATGAGGGCATTACAGCTCTTGTGCAAGTCCTTGTCGACCATAGCAAGGGTTGCAATGCCATCATTGTGACTTGTGAGAGGCCTTGGCGAGGGCTCGCCATGCCCTTGCTCAACAACCTAGGGGGCTATTGGCACATTGAATAAAAATAAAGAAAAAAAAAATAAACAACCAATAAAAATTTCAAAAAATAAAAAAAATTGTTCATGTCACTACTAGCAATGCGACTTAAGATAGTCGACACTGAATAAAATGCCACATTATAGATTTCCGGTTTAAATTAGTCAAAATGACTACATTAGTAATTTGTTAAAAGATTTAGAATTTGATTATCACAATTGAAAAGTTTAAGACTAAATTAACATTTTGTCAAAATATTTAAGACTAAGTTGGCACAATGAAAAGTTTATGAATGAAATAACTGTCGTAAATATATTTATGATTTTTTGGACAATTTTCCCGTCATTAATTGCGACAACTAAAGTGATATTTCAAATTGCAGATAATGATGTTTTTCATGAATGCATAAAGCACATTGAAATAGTCTGTTATTTTATCCGACATTACGTTATTCGTGGTACTCTTCGATATGTCTCTACTTCATCCACTAAGCAAATTGTTGATATATTCACTAAGACACATTTGTTTGGGCAATTTCTAGATCTATCCTCCAAACTCAAGTTGACATCTTTCAAATCATCTTGAGTTTGTGGGAGGATTTTAGAGATATATTTAGGATATTTTGTGAAATTACATGTTCAATGATTTTGTATATTTGTTACTTAAGATAGCTGTCATGTAAAGCTTAAAAATAAGCTCATGTATTCTTTTGACTTGTACTTGAATGAAATATTACATTTTTCTGTCATCTCAACTCCCAAGTTTCTTTAAAAAAAAAAACTCCCGACTTTTTCAATTAGTATCCTGTGTTAGTGTGATCCACCAAAGTGGGACAATATCATATGACCCTGCCACCACGAACCCACGATCTATAACAGTACGTGTTCAATGAGCCCAAAATAGGCGAAACTTCGCAGTGACTAGGAAAACGTACTGTCTGTCCCATTGAAGAAAACTTAGTTTCATGTACGTTAAACAATTCATGTAACGTGTTTGGAAAGGAGGGAAGTATCTGGTGATGCTCGCATTGCATGATTTTGCATCGGATCCCAGATTCCGTGGTTTGGAGTGGGTGGGTGAAAGCCAACCACAAAGTTCATGCACTGCACGTGACCCGAGCTGTCACGGCTTTGGTCCCTCTCCCATCACTTCTTCCAACAGTCAGTCCACCAAAACCAAAAAGGCTTCCAGTTCCCTTCCTGATGAAAGAGGAAAACTCGAAACCGCCTAAGATATGTCGACGCGCACGTATGAGGGACTTTAGCGAAAGAGTACCGACATCGAACCAAAGACACGGCAACGGTCAAATTCACACACATGGTTGGCTCATGACTTACGAATTAAGCTTCAGCTGCAGTATGATGACAAGCTCGGAAGTTGACCATGTGAAGACAAGATTTATTAAGGTGCACATTTGAAGGCATTATGAAGCTAGGAACGTGGAATGTAATTAGTGATGTCATAATGACTTAATATATAAGCACATGAAAGAGAGCTTAGGGTTTTTGGATTTTGATTTGGCCTCCTTTGAGATCTCCTCACGATGCTTCCAGCTAGATGGAATATAAAGATCTATGGGAGTGTATTAAATAATTCTCGCGGGTAAAATACTATACACCTCAGGCAACGTTGGTCTCTAATTATAC
The DNA here is from genome assembly GCA_014182885.2 of Eucalyptus caleyi. Classification (NCBI taxonomy): domain Eukaryota; kingdom Viridiplantae; phylum Streptophyta; class Magnoliopsida; order Myrtales; family Myrtaceae; genus Eucalyptus; species Eucalyptus caleyi. The sequence goes on from CM024472.2 coordinate 38,272,368, forward strand.
CTTAACCTATCAACATTCTTGGGGCTCCATGGGATAAATGACTTCATACAGCATGAATAGAACTGTAACCTCCATGGGTCAAATGACATTTTACCTGCTAAGGATGAGCTCTCCATTGTTGAAGCATCATTAGGATCATGTTTAAGAAAAGATCGGCAATCCCAAATTCACTTGCGAAGGGCTGAACAAGAAAAGGACTACCGACAGCACGCCCATTTCTGCTGTCAAAGCCCATCAAGCGCATTTCAATCTCTTTAAGCTTACTAAAAAGCCCAATGGGGTCAAGTAGCACCAATTTGGCCAGCCAGCGAGACCCATCTTTCATCATAGCCTTGCCTGAGATCGAAGGTATCACTAAGTCACTCAAAGATATTCTTTCTGAGATGTACAAAAAGAACAAAGAACCATTGATGGTTTGACAATGTTGAGTTGACACATCCTGCGTGGTACACGAATTGCATAACATACTTGTGCATCCTGCAGTAATGACATCTGACCCACTAGATCTTACATGAATTCACCAAGAACAGAATAAGTAGAGAGATTGGGATTCTCTATATCAAGAACCCACCCTTTTTTCAGTTCTATCTACTTAGGAAAAGCTCCAAGTCAGTAGGAGTGACGCACTAATAACTTATACACCACTTAAGCAAGCACATAAAACTCTACTTTCTCACCAACATCACCCTAATTATTCATCTCGTGCTCCATCGAGTATGCTTAATACTCACAGGTTAGCAGTCAAAGAAGATCAATTAGATCTTTAACTTGACAGATGAATCAAATCTTAGGAAGTCAATTGCAGGCACTCATCCACCACCAAGATAAACATTTCTTGCAGTATTTAAGACCCGTGGATGGAAATTTGCAGTAATATTTGATTGGTATTATGAGAGATCAGCCTGGCAGGTCAAGACATCAAACTTTCACATGAACACCTCTCATTAGTCTTAATAGTTCTCTGCCATCAATTGCTTGAAATAATTGGTGTGAGATCTATGTGTTATCCAAGACAAATATTTGGATCTTCTTCGTCTGAATCGAATTCAACCTGCAAATGCCATAAAGTTGCCATAATCAATGCCTAAGATAAAATACAGATATCACATCTGCACAACTGGCATTTACTGAATAGTAGAGAGCCAGATTTCAGTTGTCCTTATTGTAAATATTACAAATTACAACTGCGTGATGCCTTACAAAATAATATAATGTAATTCAAATTGCTGAAAGAACTCACATTTTCATCCTTGAACCATCTGCCATTGCAGTCGCGCTTCCAACCTGCAGAAGTAAACTTGAGCTCTCTTTCACGACGCTCTCTCATGCTAAGCTGTTGCTGTACAACCACCTCTTCAGCTGCTTCTTTTGCAGCGAAAGAGAAGCTTTCACTCACATGTGAGGTTTCATTACCATGAAGATTCCCACATATTTTTCCACTGTGACCATCATTATGGACGTCTTGTCTAGTGTTGCCCTTATCAAGTACTTCAGAAATGGCCTTCCTTGTTTGCTCAATCAAGGGTCTACTTTTTGTCCTGTTTAAAATAGAAGTACTGGTGCCGGTATTAACAGTACAATCAGACAAGGCTATTCTCTTGTCGATCTCATTCTTCTTTTCCAATTCTCTCTCCTTCAATCTCGATAATGCAACACGGTGGCGTGATCCCTTGCAATGCATCTGCATAATAAAAGAATATCAACATTCAAAACTAATAAATATCTAAATGATCTACATTCACCAGTCAATCTGTGCAGCAGAAAACTATAATGATCCATACATGTAGTGACCATATGAATGATAACGTGTCCCAAATAATATTGGCTTCTCAAACATCCAGCAACCTCCACTCAAATGCATTTCAATTCATTAAAATCCAAGCTTTCTCATTCTAATGTCTTTCTTATACTGAAGCATAAACGAGTTGAATCACCACGAAACAAAGCAACTCATCATTTGCAGATAAGACATGGAAAATCCACATTGTCTCATGCGCAACTGACATGACATAGCAGATAATGCAAAACCAGGGCATCAACATCACAAGCAGGACAAGCAATTTAGTTAGTACCTGCCATTGCCATGGCACAGTTCTCCAACCAAATCAAACCACCAACACCATCGTGTTAGAAATGCGACATTTCAGTGCACGGTAGTCCAATAAAGCAGATCCACAAGACAGTTGGCCGAGAAGGACGCCCGAAAACTCACTTGGTCAGATTCAAAATCGCAACTTCATGGCGTTTACCAGCCGAGGCCAACCCCGAAATTCGGGGGACCGGACGAAAAGGACATTGATCACACATTTTTCCATCCCGACAACTAGATTCATCGGGACAATATGGCCTGTCAGACCAATAACTTGTCTCATCTATCTAGCAAAAGCGCTACAATCCTCCAGCTACTCATCAAACCGAAAACCAATCAAGGCAAAACAGAGCCTCAAGCAAATCATATAGCAAAAGCGCTACAATCCTCCAGCCACTCATCAAATAGACAGCCATTCAAGACAAGACAGACCCACAAGATACAAATTGATTGAGCGACAGAAGTTTGCGGAAGCAGAGACTGGAGACGGACGGAGAGCATGAGGGCAGACAAGGCAGGCGAACTTGCCGGAGGAGAGCTTCCTGTAGGAGGAGGCGTCGAGGCCTTCCACGGTCAGATCGTCGACTCTTCTCTTCCGGTGCTGGGCTTCTCTTGCCCAGCTATCTCCTCCGAACACGCTCATTCCCTGTCCTTCTTCTCCTTCCTTCCTCTTCTTCGTCTGTTCAGTGATTCAATATGACATAGGCGCAATTTATTTAGGGTTAATACAATCAAAAAAGCACAAACCGGTACATCCCACAGGTATAACAAATTTATCTTAAATATCCTCAAACTAGCATACTTATTATAAATTTACCTCACGTTAATTTTCATTAAATATTACTGTCAAATTATAGAGTATAATAACACATGACGTTACATCAATTTAGGATTTTACCATTAGTTTGTCGCGAATTTGGGATTTTTCGTTATATTAATTCATTTTAATGAAAACTAAAGAGAGTAAATTTATTACAAATATATTAGTTTTGGATTTTCAGTGGTAAAAAAAATAGTTTGGGATAATTTGCCATATTAGTTTGGGGGGTTTTTGGTATTTAAAAAATTAATTTGAGAAAAATTTATCACACATGTACTAATTTGAGCTTTTCTGTAATATTAACCATTTGTTTATGATTTAAGTATATGAAAAATGTATTTTTTAAATTTACCACCAAAATTTGAAATATTACCTACTTTTATCAATTAAAAATTGTGAAAAGTTACATATTTTCTAAGGTTTTGGCATTTAATTGTTACCAAAATTTTGGATGTTGCAAGTCAAAAAAGAAGTACTGGTGCATGCACCAAATGATTCATGTCAAGTAAAAAGTAAGATAGTAAATGTTAACCTCTAATGGCATCCACACACATACGGTTTGACTCTTACTTTAATACCATTTATATTACGATTTTAATTTATTGGTCTTGATTATGGGACTGTGAAACATTAGATGAGTGAGCAAAATGGACTGACCAAATTGGATCCACCTAAATTGGGTCGGTAATATGTTTTGACTCCTAAGAGCGTTAGTTCAGTTTTTAGTTTCATAAAATTGGAAACTGGTGATTTTTTGTCCGATTCTTGATTCCGGGAGTGTTAGACCACTCATACCAAATTAGATAAATATATATGTATGGATATGTATTCATTTCTTAAATGGAAATCTAAATCACATCTCTCTTCCATCGCTTCTCACTCTCAGCCTCTGCCTCTCGCACATATAAAAATTCTTCCTCCCACAGTCATTCTGAGTCTTCTTTATTCGCTTTTGCTAGAGTTTAGTGCTCAACGATTTCATGTTTCAGTGCCGAATTTGACATCATGTGTCAAGCAAGAAACCTAGAAGAATAAGAAGCGAAGAGACAGAGCTTGGACACTACGAGAATCCTTGAAGATGGCATCCCAAGACGTGGTTACTTTCATGGGCTTGTCCGACTTTTGCTTGGAGATGGCTGCTTCGTTTCTTTGTGTTGGATATAAAGTTCAAGCGCTTAAGCTAGGAATATTTGTTGATTGATCAAATAAAGGTCCAAATTTTTTACCTGAAGATGATGGGGATTACTTTATATCTAGGCTAGTGAACCCTTTCCTTTGGGAGATTATGGAGCTTTGCATTACTTCCAATCTACTTCGGCTTCAAAAGGAAGCGAAAGCTTCATTGGTTCCATTGAACCACCTGGGAACCGAACCAAATTGGTCAGTTCGCTCTCAGGAGCTGACAGTCCTGTCTTTGGTTCCAAAAATTAAGAACTGTTCTTTTTGGTCTAGTTCCCGGTTCCTAAGTGGGATCGGATGTGGTTGGGAATCGATCACCCCTAAAATCAATTAAACAAACTAGCCTTCCTTTTTAAGAATGATGACTTGTATTGTGACATTGCTCATTGTAATATGGCTCAATGTAATAGACTATTCCATGTCTCCCATCAATATGTGCATTTCATCACCGAGTAGGGCATCATATCGATTCAACAAAATAACTAATTTAGTAGTAGTATAAGAGCAAGTTGTCTAGGAATCTTATTAACAAGACCCAAATAATACTCTCATACTTCAAAGAAAGAGAAGGCTACCAAAAATAAAGAAAGCATATAAGGCATTCAAATTTAGTCTACCCCACTATATGAAAAGTGGTTGTGTTTTGCCCAAAAAAAAGCGAAAGAACTTTACCCAAAAGGAGACGATCAAATTGAATAAACTAAATTGTTAAAGGGTCCTTTGCTAATTTTGGACTGGAATATAAATGGGACGATATGTCAAAAGGAAAAATAGACGTGCAATTATCGGTTTTGAAAGGTTGCAAGCAATGTAGATTTGTGAGGAAATTAGAAAAAAAAAACGTGCTATTATTAATTTGTGTGAGTGTTCGTTACAAAGATCATAAAGTGAGCTTTTATATCCCACTAAAAGCAGTTATTACAGACGGTTATGGATTTTGAATTCAAAAATAACTTCCTAATCTATAATGTAGTTACAAGAAGTTACGATTACGGCCTCTTAGGCTGTGTTTGTTTTCATTTCTTTTTTCTGCTTTTAAACAACTTTTTTGTTTTTTATTCCAGGAACAAGAAAGGAACAAGAAAGGAACATAAACGCGTTTGTTTGCGTTTTTGTTCCAAAATTATTTTTTTGTTCCCAAAAACACATCTAGAACAAAAACAAGAAATAAAAAAAAAAATTGTTTCTTGTTTCTGGAACACATTTTAAGAACAAAAAAGGAACAAAAACATCTCCTCTCATGTTTCTTTTCTGTTTCTTGCTTAGTCATTCGAACAACGCCTCTCCTCCTGCATCTTCTCCACCGTCATCTTCTTCGGCGCCTCCCACTCTCCGGCGCCGACAGCCGCCTCTGTCTCGAGACCATCCGGCTTCTTCACCGTCGTCCTCTCCGGCGCCGACAGCCGCCTCTGTCTCGAGACCATCAGGCTTCTCCACAGTCGTCCTCTCCGGCGCCGACAACCGCTGCTCCTTCACCAGGTGAACCTGCTCACTGCTCCTCCTTCATCGATTGACGAGGGCTTTAGCGAGAGCCACCCCTCGCAGATCTAGGCGAAGGCTGCTCGGAGCTCAAGCGTGAGGGCTTGCTCGAGCCAGCGCTTGCCCAGATCTGCGAGACGCTTGCTCGAGTGAGTCTCGCAGATTTGGGCGAGCGTTGCTCGCTAGATCAGCGGCAGCGGCTCATTTGCTCGCTCGAGATATGGACAACCACCTCTTCAGCTGCTTCTTTTGCAGCAAAAGAGAAGCTTGTGCTCACATTTGAGGTTTCATTACCATGGAGATTCCCACATATTTTTCCGCTGTGACCATCGTTATGGACGTCTTGTCTAGTGTTTCCCTTATCAAGTACTTCAGAAACGGCCTTCCTTGTTTGCTCAATCAAGGGTCTACTTTTTATCCCATTTAAAATAGAAGTACTAGTGCTGGTATTAGCAGTACAATCAGACAAGGCTATTCTCTTGACGATCTCATCCTTCTTTTTCAATTCTCTCTCCTTCAATCTCGACAATGCAACAAGGTGGCAAGACCACTTGCAATGCATTTGCATAATAAAAGAATATCAACATTCAAAACTAATAAATATCTAAATGATCTACATTCACCAGTCAATCTGTGCAGCAGAAAACTATAATGATCAATACATGCAGTGACCATATGAATGATCACGTGCCCCAAATAATATTGGCTTCTCAAACATCCAGCAACCTCCACTCAAATGCATTTCAATTCATTAAAATCCAAGCTTTCTCATTCTAATGTCTTTCTTATACTGAAGCATAAACAAGTTGAATCACCACGAAACAAAGCAATTCAACATTCGCAGGTAAGACATGGAAAATCCACATTGTCTCATGCTCAACCAACATGACATAGCTCACGAGCAGGACAAGCAATTTAGTTAGTACCTGCCATTGCCACGACACAGTTCTCTAACCAAACCAAACCACAAACAGCATCGTGTTGGGAATGCGCGACATTTCATTGCATGGTAGTCCAATAAAGCAGATTGACCACGCAGTTGGCCAAGAGGGCCGCCGGAAAACACACTTGGTCAGATTCAAAATCGCAGCTTGATGGTCGTTTGCCAGCCGAGGCCAACCCCGAAATTCCGGGGACTGGACGGAAAAGACATAGATCACACATTTTCCCATCCCGACAACTAGATTCATCGGGAAGAAATGGCCTGTCAGACCCATAATTTGTCTCATCTATCTAGCAAAAACGCTAAAATCCTCCAGCTACTCATCAAACCGAAAACCAATCAAGACAAAACAGAACCACAAGCAAATTATCTAGCAGAATCGCTACAATCCTCCAGCTTATCAAAGACAAAACAGACCCACAAGATAAAAATTGATTGAGTGACAGAAGTTGGCGTAAGCAGAGACTGGAGACGCACGGAGAGCATGAGAGCAGAATCGAGGACAGGGGCGCCAGGGCAGACGAGGCAGGCGAACTTGCCGGAGGAGAGCTTCCTGTAGGAGGAGGCGTCGAGGCCTTCCACGGCCAGATCGTCGACTCTTCTCTTCCGGTGCTGGGCTTCTCTTGCCCAGCTATCTCCTCCGAACACGCTCATTCCCTGTCCTTCTTCTTCTTCCTTCCTCTTCTTCGTCTGTTCAGTGATTCAATATGACATAGGGGCAATTTATTTAGGGTTAATACATTAAAAATAAAAATAAAAACTCAAACGTATAAAAAATTTATCAAAAATATCCTCAAATTGATATACTTATTACCAATTTACCTCACGCTAATTTTTGTTAAATTTACAATCAAATTATAAAGTAGAATGACACCTAACGGTTAATGGGTATTTTAATTTAGGATTTTACCATCAATTTGTTATTGGTGTATTGAAATTTGTGATTTTTCTTGATATTAATTCATTTTAATGAAAATTAATAGAGAACAAATTGAACAAATTGTTAAATGTATTAGTTTGTGGCTTTTGATGGTCAAAAAAATTAGTTGGAGATAATTTGTCATACTAGTTTGTGGGTTTTTGGTGCTCATAAAATTAATTTGAGGTAAATTTATCACACATGCACTAAATTGAGATTTTTTGTGGTATTAACCATTTATTTATGATTTAAATATATGAAAAATATTTTTTAAAAAAATTTACCACCAAAATTTGAAATATTACCTACTTTTATTGGTTAAAAAATTGTGAAAAATTACTTATTGACTAAGGTTTCAACATTTAATTGTTACCAAAATTTTGGATGTTTCGAGTAAAAAAGAAGTACTGGTGCATGCACCAAATGATTCATGTCGAGTAAAAGATAAGATAGTAAATGTTAACCTTCAATACTGTGGACAAATAAATTTCAATCTCATCTCAAACACTTACACATATGAATATACATAAATATATCCCCACTAAAGTGCATGACAAAGACGTAGAGAGAGATGATCTAGACAACGGGATTTTTTTTTTAAATATTGTTTTTTACATTAAAAAGGTTGGGAGGAGTGACCAATTATCATGATTTGGGCCAATTAGCCTTGCTCAAGGGATCGTGCAACGATAGACGAGTCTATTCACTAGGCTAGCTTTTTTTTTTTTTTTTTTTCCCTTGAGGATTACTGCCATGGCTATTATTATGAAATGTCTCATTATAATCAATTGCTTCGCTTCATGTCTCGCATTAACTTGAGCATCTCACTAGCTAGAGTGGGGCGTGCATTTCAATTCACTATATTAACTCGTTTTAGTTTGTTGCAGGCATCACCAAGAAAGTAGAATCTACTCCCCACCAATTTATGCATGATAGCCAATCCTGCCATTGGATATTTTCCACGTGATATTCCTTTCATCACTTGATTCCTAGCACAAATTGTTTGACACCACTCTCATCATTCAGTTGCATCGGTCATATCAAATCTCTCATGTTTCTCTTGGACTTATGAAGCTCAGTTCCATGGCTTCATGGAATGGGCAGAAGTCAGACCATGATACTTTCCCCACTTGATTTTCACAATGCCTGTTGCGGGCTATTCTTCGCATCCTTCAATTCCCCTAGCCATCCCCACATCTCTACATCAATGGCCAATCCTCTCGCGCACCATCACTGCCTCTTCCTAGGCTTTATGCAAATGGCCTATGCTCAGCCAACAAGTAAAACATCTCTTGTCTTTTGCATAGATCATGCTAAAAAATAACGAGGGGGCTTGACCTCTAATGGCAATTATGGCATCTACACATACAGTTTGATTCTTAATTTGATACCATTTATATTACGATTTCAATTGATTGGTCTCGATCATGGGGCTGCGAAACATTAGATGAGTGAACAAAATGGACTGATCAAATCGGAACCACCCAGATTGGGTCGGTAATATGGTTCGACTCCTAGGAGTGTTAGTTCAGTTTTCAGTTTCATAAAATTGGAAACGGTGATTTTTTGTCCGGTTCCCAATTTCAAGGAGCGCCAGACCACCCAAACCAAATCAGATAAATATATATGTATGTATATGTATTCATTTCTTAAATGGAAACCTAATCACATCTCTCTTCCATCACTTCTCACTCTCAGCCTCTCCCCTCTCGCACATATAAAATTCTTCCTCCCACAGTCATTCCGAGTCTTCTTTATTTGATTTTGCTAGAGTTTAGTGCTCATCGATTTCATGTTTCAAACGCGTCAAGCAAGAAACCCAGAAGAATAAGAAGCGAAGAGACAGAGCTTGGACGTTGCGAGAATTCTTGAAGATGGCATCCCAAGACGTGGTTTCCTTCATGGGCTTGTCCGACTTATGCTTGGAGATGGCTGCTTCGCTTCTTTGCGTTGGATATAAAGTTCAGGTGCTTCATGCTAGGAATATATGTTGACTGATAAAATAAAGGTCCAAATATTTTACGTGAAGATAATGGGGATTACTTTATTTCTGGGCCAATCAACCCTTCCCTTTGGGAGATTCTTGAGTTTTGCATTACTTCCAATCTACTTTGGCTTCAAAAGGAAGCGAAAGCTTCATTGGTTCCATTGAACCGCTTGGGAACCGAACCGGACCGGTTGATTCGCTCTTAGGAGCTGGCGGTCCTGTCCTTAGTTCCAAAAATTAAGAACTGTTCTTTTTGGTCCAGTTCCCAGTGCCTAAGTGAGATTGGATTTGATTGGGAATCGATCACCTCTAAAGCCAATTAAACAAACTAGCGTTCCTTTATAAGGATGACGACTTGTATCATGACATTGCTCATTATAATATGACTCATTGTAATAGACTATTCCATGTCACCCATCAATATGTGCATTTCATCACCGAGTAGGGCATCATATCGATTCAACAAAATAACTAATTTAGTAGCAGTATAAGAGCAAGTTGTCTAGGAATCTTATTAACAAGACCCAAATAATACTCTCATACTTCAAAGAAAGAGAAGGCTACCAAAAATAAAGAAAGCATATAAGGCATTCAAATTTAGTCTACCCCACTATATGAAAAGTGGTTGTGTTTTGCCCAAAAAAAAGCAAAAGAACTTTACCCAAAAGGAGACGATCAAATTGAATAAACTAAATTGTTAAAGGGTCCTTTGCTAATTTTGGACTGGAATATAAATGGGACGATATGTCAAAAGGAAAAATAGACGTGCAATTATTGGTTTTGAAAGGTTGCAAGAATGTAGATTTGTGAGGAAATTAGAAAAAAAAAAACGTGCTATTATTAATTTGTGTGAGTGTTCGTTACAAAGATCATAAAGTGAGCTTTTATATCCCACTAAAAGCAGTTATTACAGACGGTTATGGATTTTGAATTCGAAAATAACTTCCTAATCTATAATGCAGTTACAAGAAGTTACGATTACGGCCTCTTAGGCTGTGTTTGTTTTCATTTCTTTTTTTTGCTTTTAAACAACTTTTTTGTTTTTTTATTCCTGGGAACAAGAAAGGAACAGAAACGCGTTTGTTTGCGTTTTTGTTCCAAAATTATTTTTTTGTTCCCAGAAACACTGAAACAAAAACAAGAAATAAAAAAAAAAAAGTTGTTTCTTGTTTCTGGAACACATTTTAAGAACAAAAAAGGAACAAAAACATCTCTTCTCATGTTTCTTTTCTGTTTCTTGCTTAGCCATTCGAACACCGCCTCTCCTCTTGCATCTTCTCCACCGTCGTCTTCTTCGGCGCCTCCCACTCTCCGGCGCCGACAGCCGCCTCTGTCTTGAGACCATTCGGCTTCTTCACCGTCGTCCTCTCCGGCGCTGACAGCCGCCTCTGTCTCGAGACCATCAGGCTTCTCCACAGTCGTCCTCTCAGGTGCCGACAACCGCTACTCCTTCACTAGGTGAACTTGCTCACTGCTCCTCCTTCACCGATTGACGAGGGCTCTAGCGAGAGCCACCCCTCGCAGATCTAGGCGATGGCTGCTCGGAGCTCGAGCGTGAGGGCTTGCTCGAGCCAGCGCTTGCCCAGATCTGCGAGACGCTTGCTCGAGCGAGTCTCGTAGATTTGGGCGAGCGTTGCTCGCCAGATCTGTGGCAGCGGCTCGTCTGCTCGCTTGAGATCTGGACAACCACCTCTTCAGCTGCTTCTTTTGCAGCGAAAGAGAAGCTTGCGCTCACATTGGAGGTTTCATTACCATGGAGACTCCCACATATTTTTCCACTGTGACCATCGTTATGGATGTCTTGTCTAGTGTTTCCCTTATCAAGTGCTTCAGAAACAGCCTTCCTTGTTTGCTCAATCAAGGGTCTACTTTTTATCCCATTTAAAATAGAAGTACTAGTGCTGGTATTAGCAGTACAATCAGACAAGGCTATTCTCTTGACGATCTCATACTTCTTTTTCAATTCTCTCTCCTTCAATCTCGACAATGCAACAAGGTGGCATGACCCCTTGCAATGCATCTGCATAATAAAAGAATATCAACATTCAAAACTAACAAATATCTAAATGATCTACATTCACCAGTCAATCTGTGTAGCAGAAAACTATAATAATCAATACATGTAGTGACCATATGAATGATCACGTGCCCCAAATAATATTGGCTTCTCAAACATCCAGCAACCTCCACTCAAATGCATTTCAATTCATTAAAATCCAAGCTTTCTCATTCTAATGTCTTTCTTATACTAAAGCGTAAACAAGTTGATTCACCACGAAACAAAGCAATTCAACATTCGCAGGTAAGACATGGAAAATCCACATTGTCTCATGCTCAACCAACATGACACAGCGGATAATGCAAAACCAGGGCATCAACATCACGAGCAGGACAAGCAATTTAGTTAGTACCTACCATTGCCACGACACAGTTCTCTAACCAAACCAAACCACAAACAGCATCGTGTTGGAAATGCGCGACATTTCAGTGCATGGTAGTCCAATAAAGCAGATTGACCACGCAGTCGGCCAAGAGGGCCGCCGGAAAACACACTTGGTCAGATTCAAAATCGCAGCTTGATGATCGTTTGCCAGCCGAGGCCAACCCCGAAATTCCGGGGACTGGACGGAAAAGACATAGATCACACATTTTCCCATCCCGACAACTAGATTCATTAGGACCAAATGGCCTATCAGACCCATAATTTGTCTCATCTATCTAGCAAAAACGCTAAAATCCTCCAGCTACTCATCAAACCGAAAACTAATCAAGACAAAATAGAACCACAAGCAAATTATCTAGCAGAATCGCTACAATCCTCCAGCCTATCAAAGACAAAACAGACCCACAAGATAAAAATTGATTGAGCGACAGAAGTTGGCGTAAGCAGAGACTGGAGACGCATGGAGAGCATGAGAGCAGAATCGAGGACGGGGGCGCTAGGGCAAACGAGGTAGGCGAACTTGCCGGAGGAGAGCTTCCTGTAGGAGGAGGCGTCGAGGCCTTCCACGATCAGATCGTCGACTCTTCTCTTCCGGTGCTGGGCTTCTCTTGCCCAGCTATCTCCTCCGAACACGCTCATTCCCTGTCCTTCTTCTTCTTCCTTCCTCTTTTTCGTCTGTTCAGTGATTCAATATGACACAGGGGCAATTTATTTAGGGTTAATACAATAAAAAAAAAACTCAAACGTATAAAAAATTTATCAAAAATATTCTCAAACTGATATACTTATTACCAATTTACCTCACGCTAATTTTCGTTAAATATTACGATCAAATTACAAAGTAAAATGACACCTAACAGTTAACGGGTATTTTAATTTAGGATTTTACCATCGATTTGTTATTGGTGTATTGAAATTTGTGATTTTTCTTGATATTAATTCATTTTAATGAAAACTAATAGAGAACAAATTGAACAAATTGTTAAATGTATTAGTTTGGGCTTTTGATGGTCAAAAAATTAGTTTGGAGATAATTTGTCATACTAGTTTGTGGGTTTTTGGTGCTCATAAAATTAATTTGAGGTAAATTTATCACACATGCACTAAATTGAGATTTTTTGTGGTATTAACCATTTATTTATGATTTAAATATATGAAAAATATTTTTTAAAAAAATTTACCACCAAAATTTGAAATATTACCTACTTTTTATTGGTTAAAAAACTGTAAAAAATTACTTATTGACTAAGGTTTCAACATTTAATTGTTACCAAAATTTGGGATATTTTGAGTAAAAAAGAAGTACTGGTGCATGCACCAAATGATTCATGTCGAGTAAAAGATAAGATAGTAAATGTTAACCTTCAATACTGTGGACAAATAAATTTCAATCTCATCTCAAACACTTATACATATGAATATACATATATATATATATATATATATATATATATATATATATATATCCCCACTAAAGTGCATGACAAAGACGTAGAGAGAGATGATCTAGACAACGTGATTTTTTTTTTTTAAATATTGTTTTTTACATTAAAAAGGTTGGGAGGAGTGACCAATTATCATGATTTGGGCCAATTAGCCTTGCCCAAGGAGTCCATTCACTAGGCTAGCTTTTTTTTTTTTTTTCCCTGAGGATCACTGCCATGGCTATTATTATGAAATGTCTCATTATAATCAATTGCTTCGCTTCATGTCTCACATTAACTTGAGCATCTCACTAGCTAGAGTGGGGCGTGCATTTCAATTCACTATATTAACTTGTTTTAGTTCGTTGCAGGCATCACCAAGAAAGTAGAATCTACTCCCACCAATTTATGCATGATAGCCAATCCTGCCATTGGATATTTTCTACGTGATATTCCTTTCATCACTTGATTCCTAGCACAAATTGTTTGACACCACTCTCATCATTCAGTTGCATCGGTCATATCAAATCTCTCATGTTTCTCTTGGACTTATGAAGCTCAGTTCCATGGCTTCATGGAATGGGCAGAAGTCAGACCATGATACTTTCCCCACTTGATTTTCACAATGCCTGTTGCGGGCTATTCTTCGTATCCTTCAATTCCCCTAGCCATCCCCACATCTCTACATCAATGGCCAATCCTCTCGCGCACCATCATTGCCTCTTCCTAGGCTTTATACAAATGGCCTATGTTCAGCCAACAAGTAAAACATCTCTCGTCTTTTGTATAGATCATGCTAAAAAATAACAAGGGGGTTTGAACTCTAATGGCAATTATGGCATCCACACATACAGTTTGATTCTTAATTTGATACCATTTATATTACGATTTCAATTGATTGGTCTCGATCATGGGGCTGCGAAACATTAGATGAGTGAGCAAAATGGACTGACCAAACCGGAACCACCTAAATTGGGTTGGTAATATGGTTCGACTCCTAGGAGCGTTAGTTCAGTTTTCAGTTTCATAAAATTGGAAACAGTGATTTTTTGTCCGGTTCCCAATTTCAAGGAGCGCCAGACCACCCAAACCAAATCAGATAAATAAATAAATAAATATATATATGTATATGTATATGTATGTATGTATGTATATGTATTCATTTCTTAAATGGAAGCCTAATCACATCTCTCTTCCATCGCTTCTCACTCTCAGCCTCTCGCCTCTCGCACATATAAAATTCTTCCTCCCATAGTCATTCCGAGTCTTCTTTATTTAATTTTGCTAGAGTTTAGTGCTCATCGATTTCATGTTTCAAACGCGTCAAGCAAGAAACCCAGAAGAATAAGAAGCGAAGAGACAGAGCTTGGACGCTGCGAGAATTCTTGAAGATGGCATCCCAAGACGTGATTTCTTTCATGGGCTTGTGCGACTTGTGCTTGGAGATGGTTGCTTCGCTTCTTTGCATTGGATATAAAGTTCAAGCGCTTCAGGCTAGGAATATTTGTTGATTGATCAAATAAAGGTCCAAACTTTTGATGAAAAGTTTTTTTTTTTTTTTTTTTTTTTTTTTCGTTTTCTAATTGATTGTCCGCAACTATCTAAGAATCGAGTATGAATGACTCGCTATTCATTCGGTTGCTGGGACATAATCATTATGTAGGAGAGATGGCCGAGTGGTTCAAGGCGTAGGATTGGAATTGCTATGTAGGCTTTTGTTTACCGAGGTTCGAATCCCTCTCTTTCCGTACCTTAAACTAATTTACCAATGTTACTAACCCTTCCCTTTGGGAGATTCTTGAGCTTTGCATTACTTCCAATCTACTTCGGTTTCAAAAGGAAGCAAAAGCTTCATTGGTTCCATTGAGCCACCTGGAAATTGAACCAAAATTGGTCTAGTTCCTAGTTCCTAAGTGGGATCGGATTTGGTTGGGAATTGATCACCCCTAAAATCAATTAAACAAACTAGCCTTCCTTTTTAAGGATGACGACTTGTATCATGACATTGCTCATTGTAATATGGCTCATTGTAATAGACTATTCCATGTCTCCCATCAATATGTGCATTTCATCACCGAGCAGGGCATCATATCGATTCAACAAAATAACTAATTTGGTAGCAGTATAAGAGCAAGTTGTCTAGGAACCTTATTGACAAGACCAAAATAATACTCCGATACTTCAAAGAAAGAGAAGGCTACCAAAAATAAAGAAAGCATATAAGGCATTCAAATTTAGTCTACCCCACTATATGAAAAGTGGTTGTGTTTTGCTCAGAAAAAAGTGAAGGAACTTTACCCAAAAGGAGATGATCAAATTGAATAAACAAAATTGTTAAAGGGTCCTTTGCTAATTTTGAACTGGAATATAAATGGGATGATATGTCAAAAGGAAAAATAGACGTGCAATTACTGGATTTGAAAGGTTGCAAGCAATGTAAACTTGTGAGGAAATTAGAGAAAAACAAACGTGCTATCATTAATTTGTGTGACTGTTCATTATAAAGATCATAAAGTGCGCTTTTATACCCCACTAAAAGCAGTTATTACAGATGGTTATGAATTTTGAATTCGAAAATAACTTCCCAATCTATAATGTAGTTATAAGAAGTTACGCTCACGGCCTCTTCTTATCTATAGCGATAATCTACAGGAAGCGTAACGGTGCAGTCATTAAGCTTTTTCCTTTATTTTCCCGATCTAAAAAGCAGAGGACAGTTGCCGCTCAAGAAAACTTCTCTCTCTCTCTCTCTCGCTCGCTCGCGTTCGCAGAGCGAGTGACGAGAAAGCGAGCGCTGCCGGCGATGCCCACGGTTGAACGGGTCGGGCAGCGCGAGGCGGCGGCGGCCGTGACGGAGATCCGGATCGATTCCGGCCGCCGCGACGGCCGCCGCCACCACCATCACGCCCTCGACCCTCGCGGCCCCGCTGGGTCGTCATCGTCGAGACAAGGTACCGTCTCTGTTTGCGCGGACGCTTTTTCTTGGATATGGGTCTCTGTCTCTGTCTCTGTCTTGTCCGTGAGGGAAAATTGAAAAGTTTTGAGTTTTTCGGATTCTGGGTGGGATTACCGTGGAGAAAAAGGCGAGGCTTTTGCGGTTTCTCATCGTTCGTTGTCCGTTATGAATGCTTTGGTTTCTGAAAGTCTGATTAATTGGGTCGGGCTGAGTCACTAAACTGAGACTGAATCGGCGTTTTCTTTGCTTTTTTTCGGTGGCATATTCCTCATCGTTCGAGTTGGCCGTGACCGCCTCGCCGCCGGAGATGCCATTCCTTAAAACGGAGAAGCCCGTGGTTAGAGACCGCCATGGTTAGTTTCCTATCCACTCATTTGTGTGCTCGTTCCGTTGGAGAGGTGTTTGGGCTGAGTTTTTTTTTTTAAGCAAGATGGGCTTAGTGTTTTTTGATTTCAACAAATGGGCTTGGTGATTTTCTTTTCAAATGGGCGTGTTTGGAATAAGCCCATTTGTGTCCATGGCCCAGACCCAAGGACCGGAGCCAGCCCGAAGCCCTTATCTGAATTAAAAAAAATAAAAAACTAAAATCATTAAAAAAAATTAAAAATCCAGAAAATTCATAAAAAAAAAAAATTTAAAAATTCAGAAAATTTGGAAATCCTTGGAAAAAATGCCTAAAGTTTAGCTTTTAGATAGCTTTCACTTAGAAAGTGAGAAAATCCTTAAAAATAAAAAAAATAAAAAATTGAATCCTAATTGAACAATCCGCTTCACCATAGGTTTTTTGGATGCCATTTTCTTTTTAGAGATGATGCTAGGTTACTGCTTACGTTGTTCATTTAAATTACATTTGACTGTGTCTTCTTCATATATTGATTGTAATTTTTACTTTTAGAATGGTTAGGATGAATCTTAAAATCTTTGATGATAGGTCGTCTTTTACTTTGGTTAGCAAATAGTCAAGTTTAGGTTGGGCATTAGTTTTAGAACTAGTGTAATCAAGTCTCATTTCCAAGATCGCTGGTTATCAAAAAGTGAGATTTTTCCCAGATTTTGCATAGGGTTATGTCACGTGAGGTATAGGTGTGGAAGAACCTGCGTCAAATCAAATGTTGTTGGCTCGAATTTGGCACTACCTCTAAGTCTATATTCCCTTCTCAAAACAACAATAAGAAAACAACAACAACAACAACAATAATAATAATAATAGTTGTTGTCGTCATCATCATCATAATCATCATAATCATAAGACATAATAATAATAATTTTTATTTAATTTAATAACTAAAGTACAATTCACGATGGACGTACAATATAACACATCAAAATAATAAAAATAATAATGAGCCATCTAATAAGATGGACTCACATTATGACTTATCACAATAGTATACATTAATAATAAAAATAACAACGAGCCATCTGATTAAGATGGACGTAAAATATGACATAACAAAATAATATAAATAATAACAAGCCATCCAATTAAAGATGACTCCAAAACTTTCGTACTTTCGTACTTGAGATCTTTTAAATTCTACAAGGGGGATAACATTTAAATTGGAATGGAGTAAGCTACTGTGGAGAATGTAATCGCAATCCAAATAAAAAGTATGACCAGTTTCCTTAAAATTAGAAATTTCTTTGTAATGTCACTACCATGACTAGAATCAATTGTTTACCGTGATTCAAGTCATGGTAGTAACATTACAAAGAAGTTTTCAATTTTTAGGAAACTGGTCATACTTTTTATTTGGATTGCGATTACATTCTCCACAGTGGCTTACTCAATTCCAATTTAAATTTTATCCCCCTTGTAGAATTTAAAAGATCTCAAGTATGAAGGTTTTGGAGTCGTTTTCGTCGGATGGCTCGTTATTATTTGTATTATTTTGTTGGCTCATTGTTATTTTTATTATTTTGATGTGTATTATTTTAATATATCATATTGAAGGTCCATATGAATTGGATGGCTCGTTGTTATTTTATTATTTTGATGTGTACTATTTTAATATATCATATTGAAGGTCCATATGAATTGGATGGCTCGTTGTTATTTTTATTATTTTGATGTGTTATATTGTACATCCATCATGAATTGTACTTTAGTTATTGTATTAAATAAAAATTGTTATTATGTCATTTGATTATTTTATAGCCGTCGGCTAATTCTTCTTCAACCTATCAAGAGCTGTGAAGACGTTGGTATTGCTTCGAACTAGGGCATCGTCCCTTTAGTTGGTTCCTCCTACCATAGACAATCCATGTGAAGGTAGAGAGAGAGCTTTTTGAAATTTTTTTTCGTGATGCAGAAGCTTTCATCGTGGAGAGACCGTTCTGATATTTTTTTAAACTCCTTTTTGCATTTTATGACAATTTATTTTTATACATTAAATGATGAAAAAAGGGATGAAATAGTAAATAAAAGATGCAACCAAGAATTAATGAAGAAATTTTTTGATAAATCATATATTAAAATAAAAAAAAAAAAAACAAAGAAGGATGTGAAAAGCCAAGAGACTCCTAGTAAAAGGTTCAAAAGGAAAAAAAAAAAAAAAAACAAAAGAAAAAAATCTCCCAACAACATGGCCACCACTCCACGTGAAGAAAGGGAACTGGAAAATGAAAATTGAGAGAAATGTAGAATGTAATCATGATTATAGTTGTGCCATTAGCTGCCATCGCATTTCAAGGAGCGATGTCTCCCTCGGGCAGAGTTTGGCAGGACTCAGGTGCCAAACTACCTTGTTTTGCACCCCATTAATGGGGTTTAATCATCAACGCGCTTATGAATTTCATATTAAATTTAACATGATTTCCTTTGTTACTTTCCTTAGCATTATTTTACTATTTATAAGTGGTGTCTATTTAAAATATGTCATATTCACTAGAGTTACCATGATAACGATGAATCACGATAATGTTCGCATATCACAAGTAAAGACTTTGATAATGTAATTTAATGCCAAATGATTATCACATGTTAGTTTGTAAGAATTTGTAGGTATGAGTTGAAACGGCAGTGCCTACTTCTAAAGTTATTTTATTGAAATTGTTAGGTGTTTTGGAGACCTTTTCTTTTTTTTTTTGGTTAATTTCAAATTAGTATTGAATAAATTTTTTTCACTTTTCTTTTGCATGTTGGAGAAAGTGTTTTGAATTTCAGAAGGGACATACATGTAGATGCAAATTCCATGTTGATCACCAGGTTGACATTGGAAACCATAGCAGAAGGATTTGCGATGAGTAAAAATACCACGGTCATTCTCTATTGGATGAAACTAGGAAATATTAAATTCTTATTTGTGAAGGAGGGGGGAGAGAAAGAGATCATAGGTGGATACTTTGTGAATTAGCAAAAGTGGTCATCTCATCACTGATGATTGAGTTCATTTGTTTCCTCCCAAACATATATTCATTATGTCATCTTTTGCTGATGCAAGTCTACTTAATGCAACCATGTAGGTCTAAAGTATGCCTTTAACAAGAAGCTCATTGACAAAATTGTTATGTTTTTGTTTTTTTTTTTTTTTTTGTTTATATGGTGGTCTTGGTAGAGCATGTTATCGGAAGAAAAATAGTGGATCTTAATTGGCTCAAGGGCTAGTAGTGTTTGACCAAAGTAAATATGATGTGAATGAATTCTCAACTTGTCTAAGTTTCGGTTTTCAGGACCATGACTCTTCTTATATTTAATAGATATTTGAGTCTGCAATTCATGAACTGATCGACTCTTGCTTGGGAGATCAATTTTCAGAATAAGAGGTTTAATGCATGCTCCATGCTACATTATTGTGTATTCAATAGGATCCTAAGTCAAGATCTTGCATATCACAAGGAAAGACTTTGATAATTAAAAAAACATTTATAGGTACGCACTAAATAGAAGTGCCTATTACTAAAGTTAGATATGTGAATTATATTAAAATTGTTAGGTGTTTTAGAGACTATTTGTGTAGATAGTTTCAAATAGTATTGAATAAATATATTATGTGCGTAATTTTCTTTTCGTTCACGTGTTGGAGAAAATGCTTTGAATCCCAAAAGGGGACATGTACGTAGACACGAATTCCATGTCGATTGCCAGGCTGATGTTGGAAGTTATAGCGGAAGGATCGACAATGAGTAGAAATACCACAATAGTCCTTTGTTGGATGAAACCAGGCAAGTGTTCACTAAAAAATTCTCTCTTTAAACACTGATCTCTTATTGATGAGGAGATTGTATGTGGATGCTTTTGAATTAGCAAAAGTGATCATCGTATCACTGATGATTGAGTGCATTTGTTTCATCTCCGAGCATATATTCGTTATGTCATCTTTTGCTAATGTAATCTACTTAATGCAACCACCTGGGTTTGGAAAATGCCTTTGACGAGAAGCTCACTAAAAAAATTGTTATGTATTCATTTGGGGTGGTCTTAGTAGAGTTGGTGACCAGAAGAAAAATAGTGGATCTTAATCCACCCAAGGACTAGTAGTGTCCAGCAAAAGGAATAATGTGAATGAATATTCAATTTAACCCTAACTTGTTTGAGTTTCCATTTTTAAGAGTATGATTCTTTTTATATTCTATTAATCTTCTTTATGGACATGCCCCTTCTTGGAAGAGTCTGCAATTCATGAATTTATTGACTCTTGCTTGGGAAATCAAATCTTAGAGTGAGAGGTTTATTGCATGCTCCAAGCTGCATCATTATATATTCGACAGGATCTTAAGTGAAGATCTTGCATATCACAAGTAAAGACTTTGATAAAACAATTTAATGACAAATGATTATCACATGTTAGTTAGAAACATTTGTAGGTAC
The DNA here is from genome assembly GCA_014182885.2 of Eucalyptus caleyi. NCBI lineage: Eukaryota > Viridiplantae > Streptophyta > Magnoliopsida > Myrtales > Myrtaceae > Eucalyptus > Eucalyptus caleyi. The sequence continues at coordinate 38,293,417 of CM024472.2, forward strand.
ACACTAAACATGAGCACCTACTAAAGTCATACGCTTAGATTATATTAAAATTGGGGGACTTTTTTTTTTTTTGTGGCTTAATTCAAATAAGTATTAGAATGAACATTTTTTGGCTTTTCTTTTGCATGTTGGAGAAAGTGCTTTTGATCCCAAAATGGGATATGCATGTAGATGCGAGTTCCATGTCGATCGCTCAGTTGATGTTAGGAACCATAGCAGAAGAATCTACGACAAGTAAAATACCACGATGGTCCTTTGTTGGATTAAACTAGGAAATAATTCATTAGAAAACTCTCTTTTTAGACACTAAACTCTTCCTTGGGAAGGAGGGGGGAGAGGAGGATATCATAAATGGATGCTTTATGAATTAGTAAAACCGCTCATTTAATCACTAATGGAGTTCATTTGTTTCCTCTCCAAGCATATATTAGTTATGTCATCGTTTGCTAATGTAAATCTACTGAATGCAATTACATGGGTCTAGAGTATGCCTTCATTGAAAAAGCTTTTGTGTTTTTATTTGGGGTGGCCTTGGTAGAGTTGGTGATCGGAAGACAAACAATGGATTTTGAGGACACACATGATAATCATTCTATTCCTATTTCAAAACTAATTTTTCATTTCAAATTTATTTCTAGAACAGAAATCCATTTGGTAATGGAATTTCATTTTTTCTAGGTTTTCTATTTCAATTTCTTTATTTCTAGAATATAAATGAGAAATAAAAACTTTTTTTAATGCTTGTTGTCGCTACTAGTTGGCTGCTTACCCATTGCTACCGCTCGCCATCCGTTGCCGTTAGTCATTGCCACCCCTCAATGTCGTTGACCACCACTGTCCTTGGCGGCCGTCACCAGTGATTGCTGCTTGTTGCTCTCTACCGATAACTGCCATCGACTCGCCCCCCGCTATCCGTTGTCGCTAAGGTGGGTGAAATTTTGTATTGTTATTGAATGAATTCCAATTTCAAAAATAAAAATGGTGTCATTATCAAACACCTATTTTTGTTCAAAAACTCATGCAAGAATAATAGAACAATATATTTCTATTCGAGAAATCAATTTTCGGACTGAATGGTTATTATTCGCGCCCTAATTGGCAAGTGAATATGATGTAAATGAATCCTTCATCTTTCCTCAACTTGTTTGAGTTTCGATTTTTAGGATCATGACTCTTTTTATATTCTACTAATCTTCTCCGTAAACACGCCCCTTGTTGAAAGAGTTTGCAATTCATGAACTTATCAACTCTTGCTTAGGAAAATTCTTTTTGAATGAGAGGTTTATTGCATGCTTCATACTACATCACTGTGTATTTGACAAGATCCTGAGTCAAGACCTCGCATATCACAAGTAAAGAATTTGATAAAGCAATTTATTGCAAAATGATTATCACATGTTAGTTAGATAACATTTGTAGGTATGCACTAAACATGAGTGCTTACTGCTAAAGTCATATACTTGAATTAGATTGAAATTGTTTGGTGTTTCGGAGATTTTTTTTTTTTTTTGTGGTTAGTTTCAAATAAATATTGAATCAATTTTTTTTTCGCTTTTCTTTTGTGTTGGAGAAAGTGCTTTGAATCTTGGAACGGAACATGCACCTAGATGCAAATTGCATGTCGATCGATGGGTTGATGTTGGAAGCCATAGTGAAATGATTTGCAATGAGTGAAAATTCTATAAGGGTCCTCTATTGGATGAAACCAGGCATGAAACCAGGCATGTGTTCACTAGAAAACTCTCTCTATAGACATTAAACTCTGCATTGCTGGAGGAGGGTAGAGAAGAGGAAATCATATGTGGATGCTCTATGAATTAGAGGAGATCATATGTGGATGCTCTATGAATTAACAAAAGCACTCATCTTATCATTGATGATTAAGTTCATCCGTTTCCTATTCGAGCATGTGTTGGTTATGCCATCTTTTGCTGATGTAGTCAACCTAATGCAATGCCTTCAATGTGAAGCTCACTAAAAAGGCAAATTTGTATTCATTTAGGGCGATCTTGGTAAAGTTTGTGAGCGGAAGAAAAACAATGGATCTTAATGGCCCAAGGGCCAACAGTACCTGGCAAAGTGAATATGATGTAAATGAATCTTCAATCTATATCCCCAACTTGTTTAGGTTTTGATTTTTAAGACCATGACTCTTTCTAATTCTACTAATCTTCTTCACAGACACACCTCTTGTTAGAAGAGTTTGTAATTCATGAACGATTGACTCTTGCTTGAAAAATCAATTTTTTAAAGGGAAAAGTTTATTGCATAATCCACATTGGATTGCTCTTTTTCGTAGGATCTTAAGTTAAGACCTCGCATATCACAAGTAAAGACTTTAGTAAGATAATTTAATGCCAAATGATTAAGACATGTTAGGAAATATTTGTAGGTATGCGAATTCGGCGTATAGGCAACGTTTAACTTGAAAACCACTAGCGAGCATCAATATCACTCTAAGTGACACCCCAAGAGCAATGGCGTCACATGTTGTGAGAAATTTATAGTGGTTATGAGAGTTTTCTGCCAATGCTTTAGCTAGATCCATCTCGAGCTGGAGCATGATAGTGGCAAGAAGCACTGGCACTACCATTACAACATTTTCCCTCTTCATCTCGCTGTAATCAGAAGTTGTTCACGGCGTCAATGATGAATTGAGGGCTTTGAGGGCTTTTCTTTGGAATGGGTGAAGTAGAGAAGGTTGAAGCTCAGGCAAAATGGCTTTTCTTCGTCTGTCTTTATTTTTCTTTTTATTTTTTCTGGTCACTCGTTGAGTGAATTTATAGGGCATCATATATTATCTCGGACGACTTGAGATCTTCATTTGCTGGTTCTCAAATTTTCCTTTTTTTTTTTTTTTTTTTTTTTTTTTTTTTAAGTTAAGAAGTTTCTTGTTTTCTATTATAGGATTCTAGAATTTTTAGATTATTGAGAAGTTTATTGTTTTGTTTGGTGTGCCGATGATCTTTGGGGTCTTGCGTGATGGCGCGAAGAAGGAGAAGCACCTATCATCGAGAAGAACTGTGTGTCCCATAGACCTTGTCCTTACTCCAGAGTAGGCCTTCATTGGGAAGCTCATTAAAAAAATTAATGTGCAGCGATCTTAGTAGAGGTGGTGACCAAAAAAAAAAAAAAAAATAATGGATTTTAATCAACTTTGGGCCAATACCACTGTTAGGGTTTCATGAATCATAGGTAAAATTAACAAAAGAATGCAGTGAAAACAAAGATATATTTTATACATGATTCCCGAAGGCATTGTTCGTGTGTTTTAATCAAAAAATCGGAATTTAAAAGGGAGTTAAACGAATTACCTCTCAAAGTGCACGTTGAAACGAATCGGTTTGGATGTTCTCCAGTTCGAGTCTCACAAGCGTCGGACCTCTAGTTCAAACACATCAACAATGGACGTTGAACGGAGGAGAGAACTTTCGGATAATCACCACTTCGATTGTGCTAGCAATCTCGTGAAGTAATTCTCCGTATCCTTTTATTATTTAGTCACAGCCCAAATAAGAGAGAATTGTTTTTCTTTCTCGCGTCTCGAAGACACAAGAACACACTTGTTTTTCTCTATTTTAGCAGCCTTCTCTTGTGTTTCTAAAACACAAAACACACACACACTTTTCTCTGTTTTTCAACAACGAGCACTTCTCCCTTCGCTCCAATTTTTCAACCCTTTTATGGCATTTCTTGGACGGTTTTTCACGGTTCAGCAACAGTTGCTGATCCTCACGATTGTGCATACGATCGTGCATGTTCATGCACGATAGTGCATGAGCAGCTTTGAGAGATCAGCAACCATTGCTGATTTGTGAAGAAGTTTTAAAAATAAAATGCCGCAAAAGGTTGTGAGAGAAAACAGAAAAAAGGGCTGCTGAAATAGAAAGAAACGGGCGTGTGTTTTGTTTTTAGAGACATACAAGGGGTTGTTGAAAAAGAGAGAAAAATAGTGTGTGTGTTCGAGTGTGTGTTCTTGTGTCTTCGAGACACGAGAAAGAAAACAATTCTCTCTCATTTGGGCCGTAGCTAAATACGTAAAGGATACGAAGAATTGCTTCACGAGATTGCTAGCACAATCAAAGTGGTAATTATCCGAAAGTTCTCTCTTCCGTTCGACGTCCATTGTTGGTGTGTCTGAACTAGAGGTTCGACGCTTGTGGGACTCGAACTGAAGAACATCAAAACCGATTCGTTTTAAAGCACGCTTCGAGAGGTAATTCGTTTAACTCCCTTTTTTTATATTTAGAATTTATGATTAAAACGCACGAACAACGCCTTCAGATAATCATGTATAAAATGTATGTTTTGTTTCCGCTGCGTTCTTTTTGTTAATTTTACCTATACATGATTCATGAAACCCCAATCTATCTGAGTTTTGATCTTCAAATGACTCATTTTGTATTCTACCAATCTTCTCCGTAGACATGCCACTTATTGGAAGAGTTTGTAATTCATGAACTTATCGACTCTTACTTGGAGATTAATTCTAGGACAAGAGGTTTATTGCATGTTCCATTCTACCTCACTGTGAATTTGACAAGATCCTAAGTCAAGACCTCGCAAGTCACAAGTGAAGACTTTGATAAAACAATTTAATACTAAATGATTATCACATGTTAGTTAAGAAATATTTATAGGTACACACTGAATAGGAATGACTACCACTAGAGTCAAATGCTTGAATTTTATTAAAATCGTTAAATGTTTTGGAGACTTTTTGAGTGGTTAGTTTCAAATAAATTTTGAATCAATATTTTTTTTTTGTCATTCTTTGCTTTGAATCCTAGAAAAGAACAAGAACATAGCCATAGCGCAAGGATTTGGGCTGAGAAGAAATACTACAATGATCCTTTGTTGGATGAAACTTGTGACATCCTCGATTTGACCACGATTTTTAGAACGGAATCCTATTGATGACCAATTTTCAGAAATGAATGCAATAGAGATTGGTGAATCACAAAAATGTTGAGAAGGCCATTTTGCGGTGAAAACATGATTTCTCACCGATGAAATGCTAAAACTCGGAAAGTTAAGAACAGTCATGATCAAGGACCCAAGTGGGCCTAAGCCCATGGTGGGCGACCCAAGGGCCACATGCCCATGAGGTGGGTGGCCCAAGGGAGGGCCATGGGCTTTCCTAGCCCATGAGGTTTATCATTGCAAAATCTTAGTATTAATTGCACTCAAGTACGTGAATAATGCATGAATAGTGTGCAATGAAATTACCAAATTGCCCTCTCAATCAAGTAAAGACAAAATGACAAAGGTGGAATTGGCCAAGGTTGGGTGCCCATGTGCGGTTGAAGAAGAGGAATGACATCATTCCTACAAGCCTAGCCTATTCCCATATTTCCCATGTTCAAATCTCTTCATTAATGACCTTGGATTGTTTTCCTTCACAAAGCCATTCCCTTAGCTAAGTAGATCCTAGGTTGAGTGGATTTTTGAGGGATTGTGTGTATCTTGCATTAATTGGCAAGATTTTCCCTCTACCTTCCCCTTTCGAGAACCGCTGGTCATCACTCTCCCTCACTCACTCCCCCCCCTCTCTCTCTCTCTCTCATTTTTCTTACTTTTTGCTCTCAATCTCACTTTCTTTCACCTTGAGCATTGCCTGAAACCCCCATCTCCATTTTCATCTTCATCTCAAGTTTTTTCCCTTACTTTTCCTCTTGTTTCTCTCACAAGTGATCGTCCACCACAACCCCACCATTTCACACCACCATTCTTGTCGTCAAGCTGGGTTTTTGAGGTGATTAGAGAGCCATCCAACCCCTCATAACACCTATTTTTCTCTCTTTTTATGGCAGTTTGGGCATTATCGACCTAGGGGAGGCCGTTCACCATCAAGTTGTCACAGAGCCGCCATTGTGCCGCTGCCTAGGAGGCCATTCAGCTCACCCATGTGAGCTGTAGAGGCGTGACCAACAACCCTTAGCCACTGTTCAGTCTTGTTGCTCCTCCCTCGACGCTTTTTAAAGTTTGGACTTGGGTGTGAGTGGCTTTCTAGCCCTTGACTAGGGTTGTTGTTGCACTTATGGATCAGTTTAGGGCTAGCTTAAGGTTAAATAATGCTTGGATGATGTGATACGTTATCATAGGACACCGATAGGTTATTGGGATAGGTTATCGCATCTTACCGATAGATTTTCATAATAGGTTATCAAGCTTTGCTAATACGTTATCATGTTTGGGTCGATAGGTTATCGTGATAGGTTATCAAGTTTTGCCGATAAGTTATCATGCATTGATTGATAGGCTATCGCGATAGGTTATTAAGTTTTGGCGATAGATTATCATGTTTGGGTTGATAGGTTATGGTAATAGGTTATCATGATAAGTCATTCCAATGTTCGATAAGTTATCATTATGTGATAGGCAGTTATGTGATAAGTTGTTATGATTGATAAGCAAAGTATGATATGTTGTTATGATGTGCTATAATAGAGTGATAAATTATTATGTGATGATATGCAATATGTGATAGGATGTTGTGAGGGGGTATGTTATTAAAATAAGTTATGGGATAAGTGCATTGAAAGTCCTAAAATTTGTCATGAAAATGCAATAAAGTTCTAAAATTTGTCACAAAGTGCAACTAAGTCCTAAAATTTTCAAAAAGTGTAATCAAGTCCTAAAACTTATCAAAATGGTTCAATCTAAGTCCTTCCATGGATTACACTTTTTGAAAATTTTAGGACTTGGTTGCACTTTCGAGACAAGTTTTAGGACTTTATTGAACATTTTGAAAGTTTTAAGACTTGAGTGAGCTTTTGTTATAAGCTTTAGGATTTAATTGCACTTTTGAAAGTTTTAGGACTCAATTGCATTTTTATGATAAGTTTTAGGACTTCTAATGCACTAATCCCATAAGTTATTGAATAGGTTATAGTAATGATTTAGACGGTTATACATTGACATATTTTTAAAAAGTGTCCTATGTGCCTTAAAGTTTGATATTGATGCATTGACGAGAAAAGATTGGAGATGCAAGCATGAAATAGTTGTATGTGACATGTGATTGCATATGTTATGAGCATTACACAATCTTGCATAATGAGATGAAATTAGTTGTGTGATGGTATACCTGTATAATCATCTAAAGACCCTTATGCGTTTTATGCAGATTAGTGAATTCGTTTTGATGCATTTTCGCGGGATGATACATGATTTAGTTCGGATACCTCCAAGTCAATGTGATATCGTTCTGGATGGATTTTGGAATGAAGCTCCTTATAAAAATGCCGTCTTGATGCATTCATGTAAGATGTTGCTATATTTGATGGGGTGAGATGATGCTCGGTTACGGCGAATGACTGTTCACCTTTGGGTTGGTCGTGACCCTAAGCAATCATAATAATCTGGATATACACGTGTGGAAGTGCATGAGATGACTTGTGATCATGTCTGGGTTATTGCATAGCATAGGTGCATGTTTATGATATACAACACGTTTTTTATGCTCAACTCTTCAATATGAAAAATGCTACGAGAATGGCTTACATGCTATGCTATAATGACCTTGAGAAAGTGAAGTGAACCACTCATGTGAATAGTTAGGGCAAAGCAAGGACTTTGTTATTGATTTGCCATCAATAGCTGACTTGCATGTTTAAGGCAATCTCGAGGTGAACCACTCCCCTGCGTGAGGTCTAGAAAGTTTACTGATTGAGTTTATCTCACTATTGTTTGTTGAATGTTTATAGGCCCTAAGAATGGCTGAGCTTTTCCACCTAATCCGATTTGGACTCCCCGTAAAGAATGGCTAGGAGGTGATCGATTATCCAATAAGGAAGACCGATGCACGTTACATGCGCTATGTCACAACTATCTAAGTTGACAAGGGACTCCTAAATCTAGTGGCTCATCGTTTCGTGGCTTGGTATGCTTGGATAGGGGGTGAGAGCCATGGACCCATTCACGGTTTGGATGGTCCACTGGGTGTTGAAGGATCAAGAGAAGGCATCTGCTGGGATGCCATGGATGTGGACGTTCTCGAAAGGAAGGTGTTTGACTTTGAACTCGACTCCGATATGATTGTTGAGCCAAAGCCTTGGATTATGGAGTCTTTAGCTAGTTATGGTAGTGGGGTTAGTAACACTTTTTGAAACCACCCTCGTAGTACTAGAGTTACTAGGTTTACCTCGAGGCCCCTTTTTGATGAAGGTCGTGACCGCGCTTTTAGGTTAATCGGATGTGACAAGTAAATTAGGTTTAATCTAGTGTAATTAAATTATGTGAATATGACTTGTATTATGTGATGACCTTCTGATGCATATGTATGTATATAAGTGTGGTTTGAACTATCCCTATTTGTTAGTTGGGTGATTTGTTTACTTTCTGCTTGCGCATTATTAAACATTAAGGCGAGTGGGTCGGTGACGACTCTTGGGACGTTGCAATTGAATGACCCAAGAGAAAGTGATGGCAAGGGCTATCGCGCGTCCGGAGAGGGCCAGGGCGTGACAAAACCAGGCAAGCGATCACTATAAAACTCTCTTTTAGACAATAAACTCCTCTTTGCGGGGGATGGGTGAAGGGGAGATCATATGTGGATGCTCTATGAATTAACAAAGCACTCATCTTTTCATTAATGATTGAGTTCATTTGTTTCGTCTTCAAGCATATACTAGTTATGTCATCTTTTGCTGATATAAGTCTACCCAATGCAACTACCTAGATCCAAAGTATGCCTTCAATAGGAAGTTCAATGAAAAATCCTTTGTGTATTCATTTGGGGTGGTTTTGATATAACTAATGACCGGAAGAAAAACAGTGAATTTTAATTGGCCCATGGGCTAGCAATGTTGGCAAAGTGAATATGGTGTGAATGAATCTTCAATCTATCCCCAACTTATTAAAGTTTCGACTTTTGGATCATGACTCTTTCTACATTCTATTGATCTTATCTATAGACATGCCCCATGTTGGAAGAGTCTACAATTTATAAACTAATCAAATGTCTTTTGGAAGATCAATTTTCAGAGCGAGAGGTTTTTTGCATGCTCCATGCTATAGTTAGAAGAGTTTTGCAATTCATGACCTGATTTGACTCTCGCTTGGGAGATCAATTTTCAGAGTGTGAAGTTTATTGCATGCTCCATACATCATCTTTATGTATTTGACAGGATCCTAAGTCAAGACCTCAAATATCACATATCACAAGTAAAGACTTTGATAAAGCAATTTAAGGCAAAATAGTTATCACATGTTAATTTGGAAAGATTTGTAGGTACGCATTGAATCGGAATGCCTACTACTAAAGTCATATGCTTGAATTATATTGAAATTGTTAGGTGTTTTGGAAACTTTTTTTTTTTTTTGGGGTTGGTTTTAAATAAGTATCGAAAAATATTTTTTTTCACTTTTCTTTTCGCATTGGAGAAAGTGCTTGAATCTTGAAATGGGACATACACATAGACGCGAATTTTATGCCGATCGCTAGGTTGTTAGAAGCCACTGCGAAATGATCTGCGATGAGTAGAAATGCCATAATGATCCTCTACTGGATGAAACTGGGCAAGTGCTCATTAGAAAACTCTCTCTTTAGATACTGAACTCTTCTTTGTGGTTAAGGGGAGAGAGGAGGAGATCATAGATGATCTATAAATTAGCAAAAGCGCTCATTTCATCACTAATGATGTAAAATCTACCTAATCAATTGCTTAGGTCCAGAGTATATTCATTTGGGACGGTTTTAGTAGAGCTGGTGATCGGAAGAAAATCAATGGATCTTAATCCCTAATCCATGTAAGTCTACCTAATGCAACTACCTGGATCGAGGTAGCACATTTTTCCTGTGCTTTTCCCTTAAGTTGATTTGTAGTATTGCAAATAAATCCTAAACTTTTTGAAAATTTGCTAATTCCATCTATACAGCTGATTTTGGCTAGAAATTGATGACATAGATGTCCTATGCAACATGGGTGACATTGACTTGGAAAATTTTAATAAATTTTAATCTTGGATTCAACCAAGTCCAAGATGTTATTCTTGGACTTTGTGATCCACAATTATAGTAATACTTGCCATCTAATTCGCTATGTTGGATTGAACGCGAGCCATTGCTGAAGCTCCTGTCCTTCATTTGCAAGATTAAGCTAGCAATTTTGGGGGCAAATTGAAATAGGTTCTTGAATTGGCTAGTTAGGGTTTTCAATTTGGGGTTCTCTTTTTAATTTGGGGATTTAGGGTTCTTATTTGGGAGAAATCTACAAAACGATGTCATTTTATTTATTCACATGTTGATTAGACCTTTGGCAACCCATGTTGGCTCCACATTCAATTTTCGACCAATCAGATCGGAGTTGGCACTAGAAAGATTGTTTTTCAAAAAATTTGGCACTTAAGTAATACAAAAGAAACTTTTAACATTAAAGTGAGTGCCGTATATAATTTTTGTCACTTCTAATGTCATTTTGCCACAATATGATTAGTAAACTTTTAATTTGTTTGATATAACTCTTGAATTTAGATCCAATGTGCAATATTATCCATGATTTTTTAATTTGTTTAATGTGATTGTCGTGACCTAACCCCTCGTGAGGGAGAGAGTTAGTTAGGTTTAAGGGTATTGTTAACTTTGGGCCGGTGGTATTCCATTGATTCGGGCTCTCCAAAGCTCATATCTCCCGCGACATAAAGTGTTCAAAATTTTAATTAATTAAGCCTATGCAAATTTTAACAAATGACTCACCACTAGCCTTTTCGATCGGCTATAAATCAAGTAGATATGGGATGATATCTTATTATTTACACAACTAGAGATTTTAGACTCTAGGACTTGATTACATTAATCTTAAGACTTATGTCATTTCGAGACCTACTCGATTATGTGCTAACTAACGCCATAGCAACCTATTCAAAATATATAAAAGGTTTGTCCTAACTATTCTAGAGCAAGAAAGTAACACCCAAAATATTAAGATACGTAATCAATTATAATCGTAAAGAAAATTACACAAGCATTCTAATATTATTCCTAAAAATAAAAAAAAGACAACACAAAACGAAGAATCCTATTGTAAAACCATGAAAGCTTGTTCAATCTTGGGTTTTAATATATTTTGTGGGTTTTCTGATTTTTCTAGATTTTTGTGATTTTCTACAATTTTATAAATCTTTTTAATGATTTTTTTTCGAATTTTTTGATTTTTAATGACTTTCTAAAATTTCTATTTTTATTGATTTTTGAATTTTCTAAATTTTTATTATTTCCCAAAATTTTTATTTTCATCATTTTCTAAATTTCTTTTTTTTTTTTTTTTTGAATTTTTGAATTATTATTATTATTATTATTATTATTATATTCGGAGAATGGGTTCGGATGGGGTTTACCTGATCTGACCGTCGACCCAACCCATCTACCCGGATCCAACGCAAGTCGAATTAAAATCAATATTTCTTATATTTTTATATTTTTTGAGATTTTTTTTTTTATTGATTTTCCTTTTTAAATTCTTTTTCTTTTTTTCCTTTTTGTCCTTTTCCCTAATTTGTCTTGTTCTCCTACGTCTTCTTCCTAAGCCATCTTCTTCCCCCGAAGTAGTCTCTTATTTGCAAACCCATCTTCTTCTTCTTTTCTTTTAGAACCAATAAAACTTGAAACCGGTGCTTACGTCGCCACACATTGCCATCAGGTCACACCACCAATTGCTGGCTATTTAAATCGACCGACGTCCAACACTTCCAGACACTTGCTCCGATGACCGCAAACCAACAAGAAGGGAAAAAAAAATTGAACTGAAGCTAACACTTGTAAACTCTAGCATTTTTAACGATCAAAAAATCACAAATGCACTTAAAATGAAGAGAAATTCTGACTTGTTTGGTCTTGAACTGTAGAGCTAGCCGGCATGTAAAGGTTGGCTCCGACAAGTGGAGGATATGATCGACTCGAATATGATTGTTTCCACCAAATCGCATGAAAACACCATGAAAAACATAAAATCAAACACCCTTCAACAATATGTGAACAATGAAGCATTAAACCAAACTTCTAACGTCAATTAGACAATATGGACTTCAATATATCGTTTAGGCATTTTGTCGAACAGATGTTGTGCAGTCATGAGAACAAACTTTCAATTCAACTTTGGCATGATTTTCAATCTAGAAAAAGATGGATATGATTCATGATCAGAATATTCAACAGTGTGCTATTTCATACGAGCTTCCTCGTAATTTCATCATTCAAATTTTGTAGCTCATTCTCGATTAGAAACAGTTTGTTCACAGAACATGCTTCAGAGAGAGTGTTCACATACCTGATTCATTTGGTGAAATGGAGTCACTAAAATCAGTAACGATGGAGTTCAAAAACTTTAAGAGAGATCACCAGACTCTTCTCCTCCGGACAGCAAGACGTTCTGGCCAAACCTCACAGGACAGAGTACACTAGCTAGAAGTTGTCGAGCAACGGTGGTGGAAGCGGAAGGGAGGCTTCCAAAAATGGCTGACATACCCCCAACACAGAATCCTATGACCTCCTCCCCTTCTTTGGTTCTTCTCTTTTCCTCTTCAATGAAGCTCAGTGTCGCACTTCCTCTTCCTCAAAAACCAAGGTTTGCTCTCCTTCCTCCTCTTTTTGGTTCTTTCACTCTCTCCAATGGTCTTCTTCTCTGGTTCTCATTTCAGCCAACCTCTTTTTTAAGAACCTTAAGCATGTTCCCTTGCCTCAACCTCCGGGGAGGATTCTTTTTTGTTATTTTTCAATCGTGCTTGTGTCACGGACTAAAGAGCGCCACATCATCAATTCAAAAGAGCTCATTGAGATCTTGAGATCGTAAGAGGACTTAACCTTTACCCTCGGATTTGCTTGATGAGGATTGATGATTTGAATCATTAGATGATATCAATCTTTATTGTTGGAATAATGTGATAATGATCAATATCCTCCCTTGTTAGATTGTATAGAAGATCAATAGTTATAATTTGACAAATTTTTGTATAAATAAGGGGCTCTCCCCTCATTTGTATCATCTTTATACTTTCTCTCCCTAAAAATTCTCTTCCTTGAATGTGAAAATGTGAGTGAGAGCAAGACTTACTTAGACCTAATTAGGTAATTTAAAGGTCTAAATGCCGCACGATTTGCATAAAAATAGATGTAGAACGTCTAATATACCTAATAAGTGACGTGTCAATACCTTAAGGATAATTGTACACTCATATACAATTTCTAAATTTAGATGATATCAATCCAAATTTACATAGCAAATGCTTCTGTCCGTTGTATGACTAAACAAAGAAGTAGGAACATGCAAACAAAGAGTTCGTAAGTCAGAGGCTGCCAAGTACTGCGCCCAACAGTTTAAATTCTTCGACCAGAAATGTATGTACCTCATACTCGTGTGGTCTCAGACAAAAATTTTATATCATGATTGAGTAAAGTGTAGTCTCGTGGGTCACAACAAAGGAATAAAAATCAAGTAACGAGTTCACTAAAAGCTGACCTTTCAGCAATTAGCTGCACCCATCATTACCACTGACCTAATTATCGGCCACATTTTGATTTGTATGTGCGGTAGAAATTTCTCGAAGAAGACCCCCCTTAATGACATCCTATGCATTGAATACGACCTGGAACTTATGCAATTATACGACTATATTATTTTCACAAAAATCTAATTGCATCCTTTGGTAGTTGAACCTCTACACCTTTTACACCTCTTTCAAAGATGAATTCCAGCTCAAACGCAATCAGTAGAGATAGGTTGGCGAAGATACTTGTGCGCTTTTCTTCAAAGTGTTGATCGTGCATATGCTAGTATAACCAGTTGCATTATTTCCTTCCATATCCGATCGCTTAAATAGTGCACTGGACCACTTATCTACAAAACCCATAATGCTACTGAGACTACTCATTTTTCGTTTGGGGAAGATTGATAAGGCGATTCTGCTTCTTAATTATCCTCAGAAAGCAATTGTTTTACCAGGTAATTATCCACAGCACTCTACTTCTACTTCATATGCATGAGATTGCATTATATCCAAGTCTCATAGTAAGTGAATGTCTAGAAACTAATGTTGCCTGAGGAGGAATTTGCATTGATTCAACACCATCAAGATCATCTATGAATCTCCCATATCGACTGTTAAAATGAAAATTAAGAGCAAACTTACACAGACAAAAATGGGGCACAATAGATGCTGACTCCAGATATGAATCAATGAGTCATAGTAGCGACTTACCGAGAGTGTCGTTGACATAAAAGGGGCCGTTCTCGTGAGCCCAGGCGCTGTAATCAAATCCGTAATGCCAATTCTCCGACCCTTCAACGACGACCTTCTTGGGAGGGACCTCGGCAATACCGTCGTCTTGCTTTGGAGGCCAAGCGTAGCCCTTGTGGTTGCTCCAGCAAAGATAGGCCACTGAAGCACCCATCATCTCCGAAGCTATCACGGCAAGCTCCATCGCTCCTCCAAATTTCATAGCCATTATTCTGTGTTTTTTTTTTTTTTTTTTTTTGATTTGGAGGATGATTAAGGAACTGCACAAGTACAAAAATCTTCAGATGCTGGGGAACTGGTTGGTGCATTTGCGGAATGTCGGAGCTGGCTTCTTATAGGAGTAGCTTCGTGGATTTTCATTTTCCCTTCTTTTTTGGGGCTTTCAATGAAAGGTGGTGGTGGAAAACGGTCGAATGGACCTTTTGTACCTTGCTTTTTTAATAGATTGTGTTGTTATGAGACGGCGATGTGTTTTCAGTGTTGAGAGTCAAAGTCGAGCCGTTCATTTCTGGTTTTTTTATTATGTCTCTCTAAGAAATACCAGCATACAGCGAGCGTACATGTAGAGTACTATATGATGTCGATAGTACCCCGATGGTGACAAACTATACTAACATTCAGTCAAATAGATCCATATTGGGTGACTCTAAAATTTAAAGAAATAAGTGTATAAATTTTTTAAAACTTATTGCGAAAATGAATTTTTAAATCTTTAAATAATGCAATTAGGTCCTAAAATTTAATAGATTGGCATAATGAAGTGTCTACATTAATTTTGTTTAATTTAGCTAACAGAAAAATGTGACGTGGTTTTTTTTTTTTTTTTTATTACTTTATGGAAGATAGGTGTTGCCTACGAGTGATGAATGAGAAAACAAAATTGAAAATTTAACAAAGAAAAAGAGAAAAGAGTAAAAGAAAAAAAAATCAAAAAGGAAGAATCTCATAAAAAAGAAAGAGCAACAGTTCGATGGCTTGATGAAAAGTTCAGTGAATAGTTGCTGGATAATGATACATGTTGATAATGATAAGAAGACAAGAAAGCACTCTCAGTTCAGTTTAGTTGAAGGTGAGTCTCAAAATCCCCATGTCCTCGATTCAAATTGTACAAAGCATGATTCTATTCTTGGTTCAGTTAGTCCGAAAATCACAATTAAATAGTTGAATAATAATCTTTACTTGACCTCTTTTGGATCAAAAAAAAGAGGAGAAGAGTTCAATTAAAATAATGTTAATTAATTTAATCAAAGTCCAACTGATCACCACATCTGCATTGTAAATATAGAGTTACAAGTAATCTAACTAAAGTAATAGGAATTAAACCTAAGACAATCCATAGAGAAGAACGACACCCGATTTTTTTTTTTTTTTTTTTTTTTTTTGTGGACGTCCGTCCATTTTGTAAAAATATAAAAATGAAAATCGTAAAACAATTAAAAAATATAGTATAAAAAAAAAAGATGATAAAAATCAAGCGGGGCGGTTTGATTTAGCCCGTTCTTTTAGCAAAATTCTTGGCCCACTACGTGTCTTTTAAGTAGGTTAGGAAACGGTTCCGTCCGTTGGCGCCTCGCTATCAAAAGCCAAAAACCGTCCCGCTCAAGAAAAGCTCTCGCTTTCTCGTCACTCGCTGCGGTGATGCCCACGATTGAAACGGCCGGGCCGCCCGAGGCGGCGGCTTCCGTGACGGAGATCGGGATCGATTCCGGCCGCCGCCACCATCATCACCCCCTCGACCCTCGCGGCCCCACTGGGTCGTCATCGTCTGGGCAAGGTACCGTCTCTGTTTGCACGGACGCTTTTTCTTGAATGTGGGTGTCTCTGTCTTTGTCTTGTCCGTGCGTGAAAATTGAAAAGTTTGAGTTTTTCGAATTCTGGGTGGGATTGCCGTGGAGAAAAAGGCGAGGCCTTTGCGGTTTCTCATCGTTCGTCGTCGGTTGTGAGTGCTTTGGTTTCTGAAGTCTGATCAGTTGCGTCCGGCTGAGTCGTTTAAACTGAGACTGAATCGGCTTTTTGTCGAATTTTTGGTGGCATATTCCTCATCGTTCGAGTCGGCCGTGAACGCCTCGCCGCCGGAGATGCCATTCTTTCAGCCGGAGAAGCCCGCGGTTAGAGGCCGCCATGGTTAGTTTCCTATCCACTCATTTGCGTGCACGTTCTGTTAGAATGGATGCCATTTTGTATCACGTGTTTCGGCGACATTGAAGTCGCCGGTGAGGTTCGGTTATGGCCGGCGGGGGACGACCGGCGACCGAGCGATCGCCGGTGGTGACTGGCGCTCGGGCTCATGAGAAAATGGTGGGATTCGGTTGAAGAGGATATTCGCAGGGAAGAAGTCGTTCTCGGAAGAAGATGACGAACAGTGGAAGGGAAGAGAAAATAAAGAATAATGGAAAATAGAAAAATAAAAATTAAAAAAGGAGAAAAATTAGATGAGAAAAGAGGATTGGTGTAAGTGGGCTTAGTTTAGTTTAATGAACTTCGGGATTAATTAGACTTGACGAATCTTGGGCCTAGGTGGTTCTAATAGATTCAGGCTGGTTTTACTCTTAGAGATGCTTGGGCTGTGTTTTTTTTTAGCAAGATGGGCTTAGTGCCTTTTAATTTCAACAAATGGGCTTGGTGGTTTTCTATTCGAATGGGCTTGTTTTGAATAAGCCCATTTGTGCCCATGGCCCAGACCCACGAGACCGGAGCCAGCCTGAAGTCCTTATCTGAATTAAAAATATAAAAAATTAAAAATAATAATCATAAATCATTAAAAAATTAAAGATCCAGAAAATCCAGAAAATTCATAAAAAAATTAAAAAATTCAGAAAAATCGGAAATCCTTGGAAATAAGCCTAAAATTCAGCTTTTAAATAGTTTTTGCTTAAAAAGTGGAAAATCCTTGAAAAAATTGAATCCAAATTGAACAAGCCGCTTCGCCACAAGATTTTTTGGATGCCATTTTCTTTTTTGAGATGATGCTAGGTTACTGCTTACATTGTTTCTATTTTTAGAATGGTTAGAATGAATTTAAAAATCTTCAATAGGCTATCCTTATATATTGGTTAGCAAATAGTTAAGTTTAGGTTCCGAAGGGGCATCGGTTTTATAATTAATGTAGTCAAGTCTCTGTTTCCAAGATCTCTAGTTATGTGAAAAGTGAGACACTTCTTCATATTTTACTTAATTTCTAGTTGATCTCAATTGGCTAGTGGCAACTCCTTATATGGAATTCACATAGAGTTATGTCATGCGAGGTTGGATTTGGGAGAATCCGCGTCAAATTGAAAGCCGTTGACTTGAATTTGGCAATATCTCTAAACCTATACACATTAATGTTTATAGAGTTCTTTTATATAAATTGATTCAATTCTTAATTTGAAACTAACAAAAAAAAAAAAAAAAAAATCCTTAAAACACCTAATAATTTATATAAAATACAAGTATCTGACTTTAGAATAGGCACTACTATTCAGTGCGTACCTACAAATGTTTCCTATCTAACACTTGATAATCATTTGACATTAAGTTACTTTATCAAATTCTTTACTTGCGATATGCGAACATTATCGCGATACATGTTGTTATCATGGTAACTCTAGCAAATATGGCATATTTTAAAGAGACACCACTTATAAGTAGTAAAATAATGCTAAGGCAAGCAATGAAAGATATCATGTTAGAAGTGATATAAAATTCACAAACCTGTTAATGATTAGATGTATGAGTGGTGTGCTAGAGGGGGTTAATTTTGCACTCAAGTCTTGTTAGACTCCACCCGGGGATACATCGCTCCTTGGAAGGTGATGGCAACCAACAGGACAACTACAATTATGGTTGCATTTTACATGGACTTATCCCAGTTTTCCTTTTCGAATTCCAAATGATTAAGAAGATGTTATTTGTTCGAGTTTTTTCTATGCATGAAGATTAGATTTTCATGCATGCATATGTGTAAACACAAATTTATTATTTCATAAGAATTTTGAGTACAACAATACCAGTACAATAATAGTCCCATTTTCAAAACAACAATTTGTGCAGCAAAAAAAGTTGCCAGAGGAGCTGAACGGCCAATATTATTATCCACGTGATAATAGCAACCATGACTAGTTTAAACTAGTTGATTTTGCTAAAGGAGTCGGGTATGAGCGTGGGAGTCATATATGTGGCCCCCATTAGGATAACAGTAGCTCACATCATTTGAACTGCTTTGTCAAAGAATCCTCACTGATATCAAGTTCAGTGATGACAAGTAGGATTATATTTAAGGATGCCACCAGATTGAGACTATTAGATGCGATGAAAAATGTATAGGCATCAATAGAGTCGGTCACCTCTTCAGGTGAATGCAGGCCTCTGTAGAATGCCAGTGCATTAAGAGCCTCATCACCAGTACTTAATCAACTAAACTCATTGTACATTGGATTTAAAAAAAAATTTAGTTATTTAATATATAAACATGTCTTGGTGATACATAAATACATATTTTCAGGTCATAAGGGTCAAACCTTTGGTACATATACTGCAAATCCCTTGTTCAAATCACAACATCTCTTATGTAGAATATCTTCTCTCAATAAAATATTGTACATACGGATTGGACAAGCTGTGCCAGAAGAAGGGCGACATGATTCCTATCCAAACATCTAACTCCTCCGTAGGATTTTTTGCTGCTTAGCGCCAACATTAATAGAGGGATAGTGTATGTGATGGCGGTAAAAAGAATTGCAATCCACATCATCATAATTGTAAGTTGGACGAAGAAAAGCCATTTGAGGGATAATCCACTTATCATGAACACTATTACTAAGAGGGATTTCACAAAGGAGATTGAATGGCATCATGTAAAATATTTGAAGTGGCCTAGGTGTTTACTGGCCAATAGAGATGTATCGACTATGTATTTTATCCCTAGAGCCATTAGGAGGGAGTCCTCCTGAGAAAGACCCCCCTAGAGGGTGCATCGCATTTTGAAAATGGTCGTGGCTGATAAGTTGGCCACAACAATGATCGTTACGTGCATTTTCCTGTGATTGTTTTGCTCTCCTCACTCTTCCTTTGGCCTTCCATTGGCACATCCATCTTCATCTCAAGTGCTTTGAGGATACCCTCATCAATAGTGGGATTGCGTATGTGACGGTGAACTACCCTTGGCCTTGAGAGCATGAAGACAATGAGGGCATCCTCAGCGCACGTGAGACGGAGATGTATGTGCTAATGGACAGCTAGAAGGAGAGTGAGCAGAGCAAAAACGACCACAAGCAAATGCACGCAACAGTCATTGTTGTGGCCATCTTATTGGCCATGACCGTTTTCAAAATGCGATGCACCCTCTAGGGGGGCTTTTCTCAGGAGGACTCCCTCTTGATGGCTCTAAGGATAAGTTACATAGCCGGTACATCTACGTTGGCTAGTAAACACCCAAGCCACTTCAAATATTTTGCATGGTGCCACTCGATCTCCCTTGTGATGTCCTCTCTTAGTAATAGTGTTCATGGTGAGTAGATTATCCCTCAATGGCCGTTCTGCGTCAAACTTGCAATTGTGACGATGTGGGTTGCAATTCTTTCTGCCACTGTCACATACGCGATCCTCCTATTAGTATTGGTGCTAGGCGGCAAAAAATCCCACGGAGGAGTTACATACAGCATCACTTTTTGGATAGGAATCATGTTCACCCTTCTTCTGGCGTAGCTTGTCCGATCCATTGTACAATATTTCATTGAGAGAAGATATTCTACATAAAAGATGTTGTGATTTGAACAAGGGATAAAATGGCAGGTTATATTCAAATCATAGCATAATCAAATATAAAATGCAAACAAAAGCAAGCAGATGAAATGGTGAAACATAGCATCCAGTCATTCATACAAGACCTTCCAAGCATGACAAATTACAAGACTTCTCATAAGTTAAAATGATGAAAACAAGAAGCGAAAGAATATTATATTTGTCGTCATTGTGGCACCATTAATGATGATAAATGAAGGTGCCGTCATATTAGAAAGACTCCTCTTTCTTTGCCCTTTCTACCTCTAAGGCCAACTTAATAGTAGGAATAACCAACGGGGAAAATGTTAGTGATTCGTGCTAATTTAGAAGGATAATTATCTAAAGGAAGCTATTAAATATAAAGAATTACAAACCAAAACATATTAAAGCTTTACTTCAATGAAAGGAAATGGCAAAATACAACTAAAGTGATAAAACATTGGTGCGCAACACAAACGAAACCTTGTAACCCACATAAAATTGGTAACTTAAATTGATAAAAGTTCAGTAGGTCACTTTAATTCAAGTTAATCTTATCATACAAGAGGTAATAAATTTGAACAGTTTGCGTTGCACTATTTAACTGCAACATATCTCATGTATCAGAAAATTTTAACTACTAACATTCGGTGGTGCTATGATGACGATCTTGTCAATCTTGTACCCTACTTGAATATTCCGCACTGAGATGTGGGACCTTTGTAGCGACTCTGAAAGGAGATTTGCATCACTTGCTGCACCTCTTTAGACATTTTAATAATATAAAAGAAGATCAAACAATGTAATGGAACTTCCTATAACTTTGTGTTCCGATCCTGAATTGCTCATCTGTTTTTTGTGGACACGAGATTATATGATGTTATACGATGGGTCTTTACGGATGCCGATGCCTTTTCTTGGCATACTAATGCCTAAACTTGAATAGATCAATTAAAGTTCACAAACAAAAGAGAAAACAAGCTCAGATCAACTACGTGCTGCAAATTTAATTTTAAACCTTGTCTAGCTTCATTAATCACTTAAATGAATATCAAACAAGAGCATAAAAACTCCGGATGGACATATGAAACAACCCAAAGAAGCATTAGAGATGAACTTGGAGACCAAAGAAAATCAATCCAGTGGATCATAACAAGTATTAGCGGTGTCAAAAACCAAATTAAAAACCAAATTGAATTGAATCGAAAAATTTGATTTTCTTCTAGTTCAGATAATATAAAAAACCAAAATTTTTTTAATCAATCCGGTTTTATCGGTTTGGTTAATCGAACCAAACCAATAAAATCTAAAAAAAATTTCCTTTTATTTTTTTGAAAAATCAATTTTTTATGTTTTGTATTTTCTTTTTTCCTTTTTCTTTCGTCTTCCCACTTGGGTGGGGCTTGAGCCCCACTAGAGGTCGCTAGACATTGATGAGGCTCTAGCGACCTCTAGCAAGGTTCAAGCCTCACCCAGCTCATTGGATCTTGCAGGCTCAAGCTTGCTAGAGGTCGCTAAAGCCTCGAGCCTGTTAGCGTCAGGCGAGCTTGGCCTCACCTAATCAAGCAAGGGTTGACCTTGCTAGAATGTGGTGAGCTCGAGCCTTATTGACTTATGGTGAGACTCCAGCTCGCCTTTGGTTGGTCACCAGCTGCCAAAATGGCCGGCAATCAGCCAATGAAAAAGAAGAAGAAGAAAAAGAAATAAAAATAATTAACAAATTAGATTTAAAAAAAAAAAAAAAAAAGTAAAAACCGAAAAATAGAATCTAACTGAGCTAAATCAAATCGAGATTTTGGTTTGGATTGGAGTTTGGTTCAATTCAATGAATTTCCCTATCGGTTCTTGGTTCGGTTTTCCAAAAAAACCTAACCGAACCAAACCACCTACACCACTAGCTAATATGCATATATTGCAGCCCAAAGCAATAGAAGCAAAAGAAATGACATTAGCATAAGGAGCATGTGTGCAAGATCAAAACTTGGAATTAATGGATCTGAGACCTAGAAGAAACGGTGTACTCTTAACATTCTGAAGACACTGAAGTAGACAAAGGTAAACTCTCTCTTTTTCGGAGCTCCCCTCTACCATTCTGTGTAGCTCTGGCCTCCCATGCCTCAACCCACCATCACAAACCCCAATCCCCCACCATAACTTTGCCCCAACTTTTTGCAGTTCATCCCACATCCCATTGCAATCGCAACTTTAGCTGTTATTCTTTATTGTCCCTTGTCAGAACCTTCAATAGCTTCTTCACTATTTCATTGCCATTCTTGACATTATGAAGGCGATCTATATGGTAGGTTTGATATTTTGCCATTTCGTTCTCCATCTCTAAAGAAAGGGGTAAAGCTCATAGGCCATTCAATGAGAAAGTCCTAGTGGCAAAATACGAGCGACAATGACTAAAGAGGAAGGTGTAGTGGGACGCCTTGCTCATCTCTACAACAAATTGGGTAAGTTAATCCATGAGAATGATGTGCATATTCTAGATGAGGAAATATCGGAGGAGAAAATTCAAGAATGTCGCTTCTCCCTTGTTGGGCAACTCTACAAGAACCCTAACATTAATTTTCAAGCACTTTCAATGGCTATGAAAAAGGCATGGAGAAATGAGAATATGGAAGTAAACCCTTAGAAAATGGAAAACTCAACTTTGTATTTCCGAACAAAGGGGATAAGAACCGTGTGTTAGAGGGAGGTCCTTGGTCATTTTCTAATCATTTATTGCTATTAAAATAAGGGAAGCTGGATTCTCCTTCCCAGTGTTATGAATTCAAGACAAGTGCCTTTTGGAATGGAACTCTGAAAGTATGATAAAGAAAATTGCTAGCTCAATGGGAAATGTTCTAGATGTGAAAATAGATGCCCGAGGCTCTGCTTTTTAAAAAATTGGTAAAGCAAGAGTGGAGTTAGATGTGGAGGCTGAACTGCGAGTTGGACAATTGATGTGTCATGGAAACAAGAAAGTATGGCTTGACTTCAAATATGAAAGGTTGCCTTTCTTCTGTTATTTGTGTGGCAAAATTGGACATTATGCTAACTACCGTAAAGATATACCTTATGATGAAGAAAAATTCACAACTGTGTTGAGAGGATGCTTTGGAAGCTGGCTGAAAGCTGAAACCTCAAACCATAGCCCATTTTGGAAGGTGTTCTATCAAAAAGAATCAATAGCTGAAGATGTAGAAGAGGCTATTCCTGAAACCCTTGAGCACCTAAGGCAAATTTATGTTATGGATGATGGTCATCCTATTCCTCTCAAAATTAATTATAACATTTAGTAGCGGGACCCAAAACAGATGATAACGGATTCTCACTACAACATCACAAAAGAGATAACCATGTATAACCCAAGGAAAATGACACTTCTACTCACACGACTAGAGCATATAAACATTCCAAACATTTAGCTAGTAACTAGCTCAAAAAACACCAGAAAGAAAACTTACACAAAACCAAAAACTCCCTCTACCGAAAACAAAGGAGGGCTAGCAATCATGATCCTACAACCCCAATCCAATGAAACTCAACTTCTAGACACTCCTATTTATACGACTATAGAAGTTGCAGCATGGGCTTTGGTGGCTAGCCCTAATAAGCCACCAAATGAAACAATAAAAATCTTATGTTGGAACTCTCAAGGGTTGGGCACACCCTTGAAAGTCCGAGAATTAAGAGCTTTAATAGCTTGTTTTAGGTCCTCTTTGGTTTTTCTAATGGAGACAAAAAATCAAATTGAATTTGTCCAGAAAATGAAGAGAAGACTTCAATTTCAGAGTTGTCTAGTAGTTGATCCTGTGGGCATGGCGGGGGGGCTTCATTGTTATGTGGGATTATAGAATTTCATTGGATATATACTTAGTGACTAAAAGCTTTGTAAACTTGAGATGTGAAGAGGGGGTAAAGGGCAATAAAATGATAATTACCTTTGTTCATGCTCCGTATACATATCCAAAGAGGCTGCAACTTTGGGAGGAAATGCGAAAGATAAGCTCTATGAATACTTTGTCTTGGGTGTGCTTAGGGGATTTTAATGAAGTGCGGTTTTATTGGGAGAAAGTGGGGAAGTGCTTGGCTAAAAACTTCATAATGAATGCTTTTCGTGAATGCTTGGATGCATGCTTATTAACGGATATAAACAACAAAGCATATGCATCTACTTGGGCCAACAACAAGGAAGGGGATGAATATGTAAAAGAACGACTTGATAGAGTAGTATGTACGATAGAATGGAGGTTAATGTACCCTGAAGCCGAACCATATGCTCTTCCTGCAATAGACTCGGACCATAGTCTTATCCTCCTAACTCTTCAGCCAAATTAGGTTAAAAGGAAAAGAGAAATTAGATTTGAAGTTTTCTAGCTTGAGAGTGATGAATGTAGGGAGGTAGTGCTAAAATCTTGGGGATCTACAACTCAGCCTCAGAAGGATTGAGTTAAGAAGCTGCACAATGTCCAAAATGCACTTTTCAAATGGAGCAAAAAGAAATTTGTGAATGAACAAAAGAAAATCAGCTTGCTAAAATAGGAACTAGAGAGGCTAACAAATAATTTATAGGGTCCTTTCAACAAAGCACAATTCAAAAAGTTGCAAGATGACATTGACGAGCTCAAGAGGCAAGAAGAAATGTATTGGGGGTTACACTTTAGAATTAATTGGCTGAGATGAGGAGATTAAAATACAAAATATTTTCATGCGACAACCATTCAAAGAAGATAAAGAAACAAGATCTCTATGCTGCAAAATTAAAAAAATACATGGTTGTTTGAGTAGGATCAATTGAAAGAACTTATCGTGCTATTTTTCAGAGAACTATACAAGTCCCATGGCCCCCGAAACTTCTCACTAGTTCTGGATCAACTACTTGAATTAGTAACGGGAGAAATGAATATTAAATTGCTAGCCAAAGTAACTTTGAAAGAAGTAATAGAAGCAGCTTTCCAGCTTGGCACAATAAAAGCTTGAAGGCCAGATGATCTTAATGGTTTATTCTATTAGTAACATTGGGAAGACATTAAATGGGACATTTTTAAGGAGGTGAAGAACTTCTTGTACACTAACTCTCTTTCACTAGATTTGAATAGAACATATATCTCCCTTATCCTGAAAATTCTGAACCCAGAGAGATTGGATTAGTAACGTCCAATAAGTTTATGCAATTTCGGCTGCAAGATCATCTCAAAAGTGCTGGCCAATAGACTCAAACCAATTTTACCAGAAATTATAATAGTAGAACATAGTGCATTTGTTGGCGGGAGGCAAATTCAGGATATTCAGGATAATATCTTTATTGTCCATGAGGTATTGCATCACATTAGAACTAGAAAAAGAAGAAAGAAATTCCAAGATGTTTTAAAATTAAACATGAAAAAGGCCTACGATTGAGTGGAATGAGATTTCTTGGAGGCATGCCTACTTAAGAATGGTTTTGATGAGAAATATGTGAGATGGGTTATGCAATGTGTTACTATGGTCACATTTAGTCTTAAATTCAATGGAGAACCTCTACAATATTTTAAACCGTCAATAGGAATTAGGCAAGGAGATCTCTTACCTCCCTACCTCTCTACTATTGTGGCAAATGTCTTGTCCTCATTAATGAAGAGAGATGTGGATAATAGTAGTATCACAGGCATTAGACTAAATAGATGGTGCCCCACTCTTTCTCACTTATTATTTGTGGATGATTCGATTTTCTTCTTGTATGGCACAATTCTAGAGTGTCAAAATTTGGCAATGATTCTAAATCAATATTGCCCAGCAGTTGGACATGATATAAATGTAAACAAATCAGGAATCTTCTTTAGTAAAGATTGCCCTCAATTTTTTGAAAGATAATATGGCAAGGGAATTGTGAGTTTTGATTATTGACAAAAAATTGGCAAATATCTCGGCATTCCTTTATATTGGGTAGTGTTGAAAAAACAAATGTTTGCATGGATTCTTAGAAAAGTCAGCTCAAAATTGGAAGGTTGGAAGGAAAAACTTGTCCCTAAAGCTAGAAAAGAAATACTGCTGAAAATGGTGGTTCAAGCATTACCGTAATATGCAATGTTAGTATTTAAAATCTTGGTTTCTATCTGCAAGGCTATTGAACAGAAAATTGCCTCATTTTGGTGGAAGACTAATGAAAAGAAAGTTGAAATTCATCGGAAGAGATGGGATATCTTGAAGACCAGGATAGACAAAGGTGGAATGGGTTTAAAAAATCTACTTTCTTCTAATAAAGCAATGTTAGGGAAGCAAGCTTGACAGTTTGGTCAAACCCAACTTCTTTTTGGAGCAGCTTGTTTAAAGGATTATATTATCCCCACGCAGATTTTTGGCAAGCACCAAAGGGGCAATGTCCTTCCTGGGGTTGGTTAAGTTTGCTCTTAGGTAGAAATTTGATGGCACCTTAAGTCATGTGGGCAATAGGAGATGAATCCAAAATCAGGAAAGATAAATGGCTAAAGAGAGGTATTATTGAAGGTCGCACGAATATACATGAACACTCCTTCGTCTTTGGACTCATTAATAAAGAGTAAGGCAGATGGGACGAACTGATCTTATCGGAACATTTTGACAACTAATTAGTTAAAGAGATCCTTGCTATCCCAATTAAACCCCAAACAGTAAAAAACCAACTTGTATGGATTGGTACTCAAGCAGGAAAATATATAGTTAAAAGTGGGTACAACTACATCTAGGAGAGAACATAGCAATGCAATGAAAACCAAGCCTCAAATTCCTTTCAACCTCCCCCCCCCACTCTAGACAGATATTTGGAAATTGCATACTCCATGCAAGATAAGAATTTTCATGTGGAATTTATGCCAAAATGCTCTCCCAATGGAGGACAACCTATTTCAATGGAAAATTATACCTAACCCCATATGTCCATTATGCAGCCGAGATAGGGAAACAATTGAACATTTGTTCCTGTTATGCTCTTGGACAAAAGAAATATGGGCCAACCCTATGCTGAACATCAAGATATCAAGTTAGAGTCTGAATTGCATTGAAGAATAGTTTTGCAAGCTTAAGGAAAAATCCACTAACCCCCCAAATCTACAACTAGTGGCCACAACTCTGTGGAACATTTGGAAGGCACGAAATCGAGCCATCTTCAGGGACAGAACACCAAACGCGAAGGCCATCATTGACTTAGTTAAAGTGGGACCTAAAAGCTTCAATCAATGGAACCCTAAGCCGAGTGGATTTGGGAACAAAGCAGCCAAAAAACCTCAGATTTGGAACCCACCATTGGACGTAGTTTATAAGATTAACATTGACGGAATGTATGAACCTAGATGGTGGAGAGCTCCATCGATTGCGTCTACCAAGATTAAGTCGGGAGAATGTTGGGAGGAGCAGCTATTTCAGTGAGAGCTTCCTCTCCTTTGATGGCTGAAACCTTAGCCTTATGGGAAGCCCTTAACCACTTTTTTTCTAAAAGACACGAAGTAATTGTTATTGAGTCAGACAACTTGCAACTAGTCAAAGCCATGAACAATTCAGAACAGTTGAGTTGAAAGACTCAACTGCTTGTCTGCAAGTGTAAGGACAAATTGAAGGCCTTCTCAAATATTCAAATCATGCATTGCTTTGGAGAGGCCAATCTTGTTGCAGGCTGGATAGCCAAAGCCCACAATAAAAATTCTTATCTCTAAATTGGATCTTGTCCCCTGCTCAAAACTATTTTGGAGCTTTTATGTAATGATGTCCATTTAACGGGCCTCTCATCTTTGCTAAGTAAATGAAATATTTCCGTTTCTATTAAAAAAAAAGGTAGACAAATGTAAAAAGTTAACAAATTGACAACAACAGGAAATCAATGGCAAAACCTGCTCAACCATTCGTATTCAAATGACATCAAAAGCTCACATAATAAACAGGGATGCCAATCGCTAGTGTACCCTCCAATACATTGGGTCCAATTTAACTACCACCTCACACTCGCTCACTGCGTCAGCTAATCGCCTAAGACTCGTCAGAATTGCAGCCCAGTTACTTTGATAAGCCGCATTAGACAGCGATAGCACAATGGCCTTAACATACACATCAAAGCCTCTTGGAAATTCCCTCTCCTAAACTGCTCATTCCCTACCCTCTTCACCTCCTTCGGATTCGATCCCTCCATTGCCCACCTCATGGATTCCCCATCATCGATGACAACTCTTGTGGTCATAACAACTGCCTTCATCCTTCCTCCCACACCCACACCTACCCCCTTTACAAGCCCCATGCCACCGCCCCACATTATGCTCTCGTGTCCATAATTCACTGTGTCGGACCCTAACCCGTCGGATGTGGAGCACTGGTTCACCGCCATGCTTGTCTTAAGGATCCTACTTGACAGGCAAATGTTGCCTGTGGGTAGGACGTTGAAAGGCAAAGAATTGATTGAGGATTTTCCTGAATAGTGCATGAGATGGGTGCTAGCCAAGTTGGATCTTGCTTGACTAGAGTAAAAATTTTGGGCTGCTTTGCTGTATCTGGCCGTCAAGCTATCGTCACTAGACTTGGGGAGCTCACTGGAGTGGTGTTGGTACAACTCCCCAATATAGAATCCTATGGCCTCTTCCCCTTCTCTAGTTCTTCTTCTCTTTTCCCCTTTAGTGAAGCTCAATGTTGCTCTTCCTCTTCCTTAAAGGCCGAGGTTTGCTCTCATTCCTCCTCTTTTTGGTTCTCTCACCCTTTCCAATGGCCTTCTTCTCTTATTCTCATTTCAACCAGCCACTTTTTGAGCCTCGAGCACGTCCCCCTTGCCTCAACCTTCGTGGAGAATCTTTTCCATTATTTTTTTGTCCTTCGTCAATCGTGACCAAAAAGTGCCACATCATCAATCCAAACGGAGCTCATCAAGACTGTTAGATAGTAAGGGGACTTAATATTTGCCCTCGAATTTGCTTGACGACTATTGACGATCTCAATTGTTAGATGAGATCAATCTCCACTATTGGAATAATGTGACAAGGATTAATATCCTCCACTATTAGATCAAGTGCATCTCAACTATTGAAATGATTAAATGAGGATTGTTATCCTCTATTGTTCAATCGCATAGAAGATCAATAAATTATAACTCGAGGAACTTTTATATAAATAGGGGTGCCCTCCCCCTCATTTGCATCATCCATTTCATTTGAGAAATATAAGTATTTTCCAAAGTTTATGTCTACTTTCTCTCTCTAAAAATTCTCTTCTTTGAATGTGAAAGTGTGAATGAGAGCAAGGTTTAATTAGACCCAATCGAGTGATTCAAAGGTCTAAGTTCGCAATAGAAAGAATCGTCTTGTGACGCTCATGTTTGCTCCCTTGGTCATTCCTGCTGCGTCACAGACGCATGCTAGTCATGCAAAAAGGGAGAGGAGAGAGAGCATGTGGGGCTGGGCCTTGCGTTGTTTTTTCTTGCCCTCAAATTGAGGGCTTAAAGAAATAAAGAAGAATGGGCCAAAAAGAAACAAAAAGATGGGTAAGTGATTTAACAATGAGCTAAATGGAGGGGCTTAGAGGGCTAAGACTTTTGCTATGTGGGCCGGACATGCGAGCCCACATGATTTTGTTATTATTCATTCATTTCTTATTCATCATTTTTTTTTTTATCATTTTATATTTTTTGTAAAATAAACAGATACAAAAAACATCAACAAAATTTTTTATGTTAACAATGGTTGTTGAACTTTTAGTAAATGTTCTATTTAGTCCTAAAATATTATATCTATGGATTCAATCTAGTCCCTAGATTATCTAGTTCATGAACTAAATTGAATATGTACCAAAAGTTTGGAAATTAAATTGAACAAATTAATGGTTCAGGAATGCCATTGTGCAAGAGATTAAAATTCATGGATTATATTAAACAAATTAAAAGTTTATGGATCACATTAAATATTAAGCTAAAATTCAGGGATTGAATGTATCATTTCCATTTCATTCTTAGGTAGGGAATGACATCACAGTAACCTTGAATTACACTCGCATGAGTTCTCTCTGCCTAACTCCTTTGCACTTGAGAGAGGGTGAAGGGGGGGAGGGAGATGAGGGATAGGATGAAGATGAATGGGATGAGGACAAGGCTAATTGTTATACCCTAACTCTAGGACATACGACAACCCTCTTTCCCTTTGGTCATTTAATTATGACATCCCAAGAAGTGTCGCCTACCCATTCATATTTTATATTTTGATTATACACAAGCGGAAGTAGAATAAACATCTCCCAATCATTAACAAACAATAGAGGTAGTATAAGGTATACATTAGATCACACTTTTATATATATGCATCAACCATCATACATTAACTTTCTTTATGTTTAAAGCTTAGACATTTACATGTCCGCATAGCGAATTTTTTCATATTTGTCCAAAAGGGGTTGGGTTTAACCTAGCACCTCCATTCTACGAGGGTGATCTCAAAAAGTGGTACCCCTACATGTCTAGTATACATCCACCTCAAAGTACCCTAGCTCGGGCTTGGCTAGCCATGATTAAGACTTGAAAAAGCTAAATATCAAAGGAGATAAACTCAACGAGTAAACTCCTTAAACCTCACGCAGGAGGGTTCTTCACCTCAAAAACACCATTAACATGCAGTTTACTTATAGATAACAAATCAATAGTAAAGCATTTGCTTTGCATTATCAATTAACAGGAAATGAGCCACTCAATATGCGACATCCTACCACGTGTTTATATAGCATAAATAATCACTATGTGAGTGCACCATTCCATCAAGCATATGATAATCACAATCTACATAACTCATTAACACGATAATCTACTCACGCACATGTCTCATGTGACATCTCCAGAGTATCATGACATCCCATACTACCATGCCATCCTCGAGACCTATCACAAGCATACAAATCCACATGCTTCTAAATTTCATAGGCATGATTAATCGAGCATGCACATGCCATATAAGCTATTAGTATGACATTTCATTCACGCACGTGTCTCATGCAATTCATATATCTTCATGTCAAACCTGTGCAAGCCATATCATCATTCAGAGAAAATGCATTAGCACTCATGCACTTTGCACATATGGCGTCTCGAGAATATCATGGCATCTCATACTATCATGCTACCCTCAAGACCATGCTTTTAGATTATTACAACTGCTCTAGGCTATAGACAACCCAAAGGTTGACGATCTTTTGGCATAACCGAACATCGTCTCACCCCCATCAAGCATAGCAACGTCCTGCATAAACACATCAAGATCATGAATGGCATCCCGTTAACTTGGGGGTATCCAAAATTGGGCATTGCCTTGCATAATCATACACACTAGGAAGAAACTATCACCTTGCATAATTATACACATCAAGGCTATAATGTGATCACACAAGCACATCACCACTCAAGCCCATTGTTATCTTTCTCATTAGCCAAGTATGAATGCCTCAATGGCATGCTAAGCAAAGTGTATCTCATGACTTACCGAAACTACATCAATAAATTATGTCGAGCATGAAACAAGAGTCTGTGGTTTGACATGTTATGTTGAGCACTAGCGTAAGTTCAATCCGGATTGGAAATGATACACCTCAATATCGCACCGAGACCAAGAAAGAACCAACCCATCATAACATGATCATTGACATAGTACCAAACTTAGCTAGAGAACGATACATCTCAATATTGCATAGAGACCAAGAAAGGACCAACCCGTTGTGACATGATCACCGATTTAGTATCGAACTTGGTTCAGGATCAATATGCCTCAGTAGTAGATCCAAGAAAGAGACTTGCCCCAACGTGCTTCCACATGCGTCCAAGAACCATCGTATATCCCGTCTTGAAGGCTCGAGGTGTTCTCACACATTGACTATGGACAATAAACATGTGTAAATATTACTTTTGATGAACACATATAAAACATTGCCATTAATACTAAACACCATCACATAGAACAAGCACACCCAATAACATCACAAGATTTCATAATAGAACAATGGTTTCTCAAGCCCAAACTCTAATACGAACATCAACAAGTCGCTTCCAATGACAATATCAAATCGAACAACCTTAGCATATTACCTTTTAAAATAGTCTTTCAAAAGTATTCACTACTTATAACCATAGATGTCAAGAGCACTAAATATTTTCAAATTTGGAATTGTTATAAGTATAAACCAAACAATATATCTATTAAAGTTGCCTTTCATAAGTACTTATAACTTATAAATATAGAATACCAAAAATACTTATCATTTTCAAATTTGGAATTGTATAAGCATATATCATCTTTTAAAACTTGCGTTCAACAAGCACTAATCACTATAGAACTTACAACATAATGAACACTTATTGCAATCAAGATAGGTTATCGTATCCAATGATAACTCATAACGATAGCTTATCATATATTAGTATAACCTATCATGATAACTTATCGCATCCAAGCATACCCTATCATGATATCTTATCTCATCTACTTATTGCTTATCGTGATAGCCTATCACCACTACTTATCACTTTAATCCACTTATCACCTAATCTAATCACCATTAACCTTAAACTATTCTTAATCCTAGTCATAAGTGCAATTACCACCCTAAGCAAGGGTTTGGAAATTACTCACTTCCGAAACTAGGCTACAATGAGTGGTGACAAGGCTCATGCTGGTGGCAACTCATAGTGAGGGGCAGTGAGGCACAATGGTGGCTAGATGGTGCTTGGCAACCCACGATAAGGGCTAAAATAGCTAAGGGATGATGGCAGACAGCTTGAGGGAGGTCTGACAAGGCTTGAGACTCGCGGCCAACACACGAGAACGATGGTATGACGAGATCTAACAGTAGGGGTGGCCTAGCAAGCTAAATGGTGAATGGTGGCTCACGGCAACCACAACCAAGAGGGAAAAGAGAGAGAAATGGGTATGACATGGGGGAGAATGATGGAGGCAAATTCGGCCAAAGGAGGGATGAAAGGGAGAAAAAGAGAAAAATGAGGGAAATGAGAGAAATAAGGGGAAAAGGGAAACTTCGGGACCAAGAATGCATCTTGGCCCTCAATTCCAACTTGGGAAGCAAGAAGAAATCTCATCCATCCATCTCCATCCCCATAATTTTTGTTTTATTAGGCTTAGGCTTCTAGAATGGGCAAATTGGTAATTTCACTAAGCCATTTCACTATTCTTGTGAGTTACTATTCCATACACTATTCATGCACATGAGCCAATTGTCTTAATGGGCTTGTCTTCAGGCTTGATTTGTTGTGAGCTTTTCATCTTGGGTCTTAACAAGCTTAATGGGCCTGAATTGAGCTCAATGGGCCTTTAATTGGGCAAAACTGTAATTTCTGATTATTTAGGCCCTTATGGCCGAAATTTAAAGAAAACATAGGCCATTGGTCTTCTCCAAATTCATGGGCTCCCTTTGGGCTTTCAATTTCTACCTAATTTCGCTTATAAAAAAGTTCAGGATTTGCTGACAAATAAGGAATTTGATGAAATAATGTTTAATGATTGTCTCTTAATCATTAAAGTCCAATACCCTTAACCGGATTAGAATTCATAGTTGAAATCGATCAAATGTGGCTTTAGCATAATTAAAACCAATGAGCAGCCTTTAGGGGTCGAGCTTTTATC
Organism: Eucalyptus caleyi; assembly: GCA_014182885.2. Lineage (NCBI taxonomy): Eukaryota > Viridiplantae > Streptophyta > Magnoliopsida > Myrtales > Myrtaceae > Eucalyptus > Eucalyptus caleyi. The sequence continues at coordinate 38,326,983 of CM024472.2, forward strand.
ACACTATAATTTGATTCTTGGTTGCTTGATTGTGGAGTTCTAGAGGTTGATGATGCAAGAAGCTCACGTTTTATGGCTAAATCGATTATCCGTGAATATTGGCGACAGCTTTGGCAGCAATTTTTCACTAGGTGAAGTGAGAAAGTTTGTCTTCTCGGAAAAGATGGTTCTTTTCGGTCCAATTGGTATTTAATTTTCATTTGACACACTGGTATGAACTATGGCATTATTTTTTTGTGTCATTCTATGGAAAGTGTTATCTTTAGTTATACTCGATTTCATTTGCTGTTTTGCTGATTATCTTTAATTTCAGTAGTTGCGATTCCACTTTCCATGGAGTGGTGGTGCACATTGGATTTTCTCGAGGGGTTGGTTATGGAAATAGAGCTTCGAAAAGAGGCGATAAACAAGTTTATGTTCAGTTCTTTAGGACTGCAAGCGTATCACTTTCGCTGATGTGTCGGTGAATTGCTCTTGCAAGCGCTGCAAGTGTCATGGGTTGTCCTGCTAGGGTAGAGAAGAAAAGCTGAGGAAGAGGGAAAAAGGCGAAAATGCAGAGAGCGAAAGAGAGGAAAAAATAAATAGATCTGGAACGTCTAACATACCAAATAAATAACATGTCATTATGTTATGGATAATTGTACATGCATATATAATTTCTTAATTTAGATTATCTCAATCCCAATTTACATAGCAAATGGTTCTGTCCGTCGTATGACTAAACAAAGAAGTAGAAACACATAAAGAAAGAGTTAGTAAGGCAGAGGCTGCCAATTACCGTGCCCGACAGTTTAAATTCCTCCACCCGAGATGTATGTAACTTATACTTGTGTAGGTCTCAGAAAAAAATCTTTAAATCATGATTGAGTCAATAGAGATAACCACAATATATGAGAAAAATATAGTCACGTGGGTCGCAGCAAAGGAAATAAAAATCAAGCAATGAGTTCACTAAAAGCTAACCTTTCAACAATTAGCTGCAGCCATCATTACCACTTTGACCTAATTATCTGGTGCATTTTGATTTGGTCCATGTGCTAGGAAATTTCTCGGAGAAGACCCCTTAATGACATCCTATGCATTGAATATTAGGGGTGATCACTTTACCAAAAAAATAAAATAAATAAAATTTACCAAAAAAAAAAGAAAACATATTAGGGGTAATTGGGTCTAGGGTGTATAGGTTCTAGACCTAGACATTGCAGCCAACCCTATTGTAACAAGTTCTCCTTTTTGGACCCTTTACCCAATCTTGTTTGCATTAGACCCTATGCCCGAACTACCCTATTTTTCCAATCCAATTCTGAGGTTAATCCTGTTTTCATTGAAACCTATAGGGTCAACCCTGTTTTTATTGAAACCTATTTTGCAACCGCCTAATATTCTATAAGGCTTTGAATTTTACATTAATACATAAGAAAACCATGTAATCCTCCTAATTTGTATTAAAACTTTAAGCACTTGTAATTAATAAGTACATGAACTTTTTGAGTAAACGAAAAACTAATGATCCACAAAGTTATGATGATAAAGTAGCTAGAGTTATAATTTGCAATTGATGGCTTTTAATGATGTCTACAACTTCCTTGTTTTTGCAATACGCATAAGCAAGTAACCTGAGGAAAGGGGTAATAAACAAAGAAACAATAAAATGTACAAATCATTAAGTGTGAACTCAATTGATCTGATTTTAAGATCATTTTACCCTATAAAGCCAGATTATAATAACATAGGTACCTAAAAAATGCACGAGAACGCCTTGCACCTTTAGTGATTGTGTTCATTTTGCGTTTTGGACTTTGGGATTGGACTTACAAAACCGGTTTCCAAACCGGTCTGGTTGATCTAGTTCCCAGATGTGTATTTAGTCAGAACTAGTTCCTAGACTTGTTGAAACCAGTTCCAAATTTTAGGAACCGGTTCCCGAAACCAGTTTCAATGAGAACCGGCCCTCGATCCTATTTTCCATATGGGCTGGTCTGGTTCCTGGGTATACTCGGTTTGATTGCACACCGCTACTAAATACAAAATGGAACTTATGCAATTATACGACTATATTACAAAAATCTAATTGCATCCTTTGGTAGCTGAACCTGTACACCTTTTACAACTTTTTCAAAGATGATGAATTCCTCTCAAACACAATCAGTAGAAGTAGGTTGGCGAAGATACTTGTGCGCTTTTCTCCAATTATATAATCAAAGAATATGATGGATTAATGGTCTTTCTACAAATGCACAACTTAAAAATTGTTAGAGACCTATGTGTATATATATATATATATAAGAATAATGACTAAAATTGAACATTTCTAAAAGCTTGAGGGTATCGAATTTAGGATTGAGATATTCTACATTTAGGATTGATATCTTTACAACTTGAATATCTTATTCAATGAGTGACATAGCAGTGACCCAATTGAAGGTGTGTTCTCGGGAAAAGATGAACCAAAGTCCCTCCTCGTGCTCTCAAGACTTGGAACTTCAGAGAGTCAACACAGTATCTGAATATTTTCTTGTTATCTCTGAAGAATATGCCATCATTTTGAGAGTATCGATCCAAAGTTGACCTGAGCAAAATAACTAAAAAATAAAGAAAAAGAAGAAGAAATTATAACCAAGAATTTTAAGTAAAGAGCCTAGTGTTGTTTTACATGTTATAGCATTGACTGAAGTGGGAAAGCGAAATCGTTGCGTAGTAATTAGAAGTCCAGTTGCGTTATGTTTGGGTGATGGGATTATGACATTCCAGGAAGAAGTTCTCAACATATGAAATTTCACAAATCAATTAAATGTAAGAGAAAAACCTTTAAAAACATAATGAGTATATTAAGGAAAACTACATAAACACACATGAATTTTGGGAGTAATACACGTTTGCAATGAACTTCTAACTTATATACGATCCCCATATTGAACTTTCACTTTGTTACGGCCGTTAAACCTCCTTTTTTTTTGTTAACATCCGTACTGCACATGACTTCCGAGGGCATAAGTGTAGTTTCATGTCAACATTTTTCTAGGAAATCTCTTTCTTACCCTCAATTTTTGTAAGCAATGGAAATTATTAGAGAATTTTTTTTTTTGTCAAAAGTAAATATTTCATTCATATTTCAAAATTTCAAGATATTTATGAGATGTCCAAAGCAAAGTATATCCCAAGCAGCAAATTTGAATAATAAAGAAAAAACTATGGTGATAAAAACAATCTCATCCCATAAAACCATATCATCAAATTGCGTTATATACGAAATTTAGAGAGTGCATGATAGTGAGCCAAAGAGATGATCTGCAATGATGACGAACTTTTTTTACTCTTTTATTTTGTAAGTAAAAAAGGTGGGAAGTGCTAGCCAACTGCCATGATTTGGGCCGATTGGCCATGGTCAAGGGAGTGTACAATGCCTAGCAAGTCCATTCACTAAGTTGGCATTCCATTTTAAGGATCAATGACTGGGCTACCATTGTGAAATGTCTTGTTATGATAAACTGTTCCATGTCTCCCATCAACTTGTGTATCTCACCATCCGAGCAAGGTATGTGTCTTGATTAAACATAACAATTTGCTTTGGCTTACCTGGACATTACCAATAGAACAGCTTCAGCTCCCAATAAGATTTTACTTTGGTAGCCAATCCCACCATCAGACGTTTTTCATATGAAGTTAATTTCATCACTTGATTCCTAGCACAAACTTAATTATACACTCCCATCATCTAGTTATATCGGTCATATCAATGCCTCACGTTTCTCTCATATTGCAAAGTTCATTTTGATATGGCTAGTAAAAGTACCTAGAGGGGGGTGAATAGGTATAAAGAGTAATTTCTCACGATAATCGCACCATACTAGACAGTTGATAGAATTGAGACAATTGATTCTCGTCAAACAATAATCAAAATAAAACTGATAATAGGGAAGAGAAAATTGAACGCAAGGTTTATAGTGGTTCGGCTTATTTCAAGCCTACGTCCACTCTTCTGCACTGACAGCCCACTAGCTGGATTCCACTATGAACAAAAAGATGTTACAGCACTATTCTCCCTTGATTTCACGGTGTAAAAGATTTACCATATCACTAAGTATAGACTCTCTTTTACGAATACAATTTTGCTCAATATGAATCGACTAATAATCAAAGAGCTTCAGACTCTGGAATTTCTCTATCGTACATCTTCTTAAACAGTTAGAACGTCTTCCTTTTATACTCTTTTATGCCATCATACCCGTTGGCACTTACCAAAGGAATTCTTCCAATCTTCCCATTGGACAGAATCAATTAAGAAGAACATTCGAGCTATTAAAGGAACATGTCGATAGCCCATCAATCCTGTTCGTCCATACAATCACGATCTTGGTTTCCAAGAATAGAACCTTTCAAGAGTATTTCGTCAATCATTGGATCTTCAAACGATCTTGATTTCGAATAAAAGAATCCGTTATATCATACCTAGCCAAGAGATCTACTCCAGTGGACAAGACCAAATCCTTAACCAAACACTTTAGCTCTGGATCGTCTTCATCACTTTGGATTAGAAACTGTCAATGAGAATAGTCTTGAGTCTTGAGTCTTGAGTGCGAGTCCGGAGATCGAAGGTCTTGAGGACTCTAAATCAAGGGTCTCCAATGAAGGTCTTCAGACTTTAAATAGAAGGGTCTACAATGCTTCAGACTAGACTGATAGAAATGTTTTGTCAACTTCAAAATATTCTGGAAAGATTTCTCCAACAATCTCCCCCTTTTTGATGGTGACAAAACTTTTCTGTATATTTGAACAGCTTTGACCTGCAAAACATTACTCAAGCAATATGGATATCTCATAAAGATTAACAACTCAACTAGACTCTGCATCTACAGAAAATAGGTAGTCTTTCATGAGTAAAACCATACAATAACACTTGATATAAATGCAGCCGTTAATTTCAAATCCACACCCAAGTCATGCTCAAAATAAATATCCAAACAAACTAAACTAAAGTAAGAATTTTAAAGTCAAAGTTCAAAAGATTCAGAAGATTGCAATTCTCCCCCTTTTTGTCATCATTAAAAAAGTAAGAAAAAGTCAAGTCTGCTTGGGAACATGCACAAGCTGGAAATCTCCCATCGACTATACGATGCCTTCCAGCCTCTTCAAGTCTTCCTGTAGATGTGCCACCTCTTCCCCTTTGGCATTTGCTTGAATTTGAAGAGCGAGGTCTTGCATTTGATCCGACAGGGTAACAGAAGACGCTTGTCCTGCATTCTTTAAGACTTGAAGCTCACATTCCAAAGCATATATTTGACCCTGCATTTCCAGAAGAAGATCAAGGATGCGACAAAAATCTGCTGTAGTGTCCGTCTGCGTGCTGGCATTTGCTCTATCAGATGGAGTAAAGGCAGACGATGGAACTTTGGTGTAATCGCGCAGATTTGGCGTTGAGGTATCATGTCCTTCCTCAGGCATTTGAGAAGCCTGAAGATCTTTTGGATTTGCTGGTGAGCGACTCACACCTTCACTGTGGACAGGATATGGAGTAGTCCTTTCTTGCTCGCCATCTCCCCCTGTTTCTAAGGCTTTAGTTGGGGAAGAGTGATGGTCATGCTCGTTAGCGTCTTGATTGCCTTTCTCTCCGGCTTCATCTGTAGACTGTTCTTTGACTGCTTCTTCTTCTTCTTCAACTTCCTTCTCCTCTTCTTCTTTTTCTTTCTCTTCTGCTTCTCTGGTCTCTTCCTTTTCCTCTTCTTCTCTCTGTTCTTTGTCCTCTGCTTCTTTTCCTTTTTCCTGTCGTTTTGTTGATTCAGATACAGAACGACTGAGCCTTTTCAATGCCAAGGCAGAGATAGAGAGTTCATCCTCTTCATCTTCATCCTCTAAGATAAGAGTTCTTTTCTTTTTGGATGGAGCACCCATGGGCTCCTTCCCTTCCCTTTTTGATGCAAAAGATACTGGATGAGATTTGACCGGAGTTTTCACCTTGAACTTCTCCATTGCCTTATCAAGTTCTTTCAAATGCATTTTTGTCAGCATTTTCAAACCCACCACCATTTTGTCACATGGTTGAACACAAAGAGTTTGTGGAGGTTCAATGTTCAAGTGTCTGAAGATTTTAGTCACAAGACCTGAGTAAGGCAACTGGCCCTTGTCGTTCACCATCGCTCTGTACATGTGGAAGAGAACAGTGTGAGGGAGAGAGAACTTTCTTCCTGAATTGATCGCGTACATCAATTTCGCCTCAGAGTTGGACACATTAGTCTTGAATGTCGATTTTGGCCTGAGACAATTGATTACAATTTTGTGAAGAATGATGTTGATGGCACGCATTCTTGCGTAGGTAATTCTCCCTTCTGCATTCCTATCTTTGACAAGCTCCAGTGAGGTATAAGCAATTGAAACCTTGACCGGTTGATATCGTCCTCTTTCAACTCAAATTATATTTGCCAGCATGTCCACATCTACCACATAGTCTTGGTCTCGAACACTGAAGGATATTCTATTCGCATCTAAAAAGCTGAGATTTGAATAGAAATATGCTGTCAATTGTGCATAGCCGTCTGTGGTGTCGGAGCAAAATTGCTCAAGTTGAAGCAGATTGAACTTTTCCCTCAAATTCACATTGATGGCATCCATAAGGTTGAAATCAACACTTCTGGGGTTTATCACCCCACGTTTCAGCAGTTTGAAGAACAGGTTCTCCTGTTCCTTTGATTTGAACAACTCCGTTCTTTCTCCCTTAGCCTTCACAGCAATACCCATCCTAGGTTGAAATTCATTAAATAGTTTATCATCATCGTTCCCATCAGTGGGATTTAATCCTCCTACACGAGGATCACTTGGAATGTTCGCAAGTGCTTCCTCGACCATTCCTTTGGGAGTAATTCCCAAATCCTCCATTCATCGCAAAAAGACATACTCATTTCCATAACCCTTGTCTTTAAGGAAATCATCTACATACTTTAGCGGAGTACCAGTGCTTTTCAAAGCACGATAGAGCTTGTAAATAAAAGAGGGTTTTTGGACTCTTACAAGGTCTACTTCCTCGATTATTTCTTCCTCCGATTGATGACCCACACCCTATGGGGTAGATGGTGGAGAGTGACGTGGTTGAGAGTGAATCGGGCTCTGTTGCTGTCTCGATAACTCTTCCTCTTTGGTGAGATTGAAATGGGTAGGACCCTCCCTCATTCTCTGTGGTCCCCTGCTCGCGATTCTTGAAGATTTTCTCGAAGAAGACATCGTTTCTTGCCGTTGAAAGATTCCTTGACTCACTTTCCCAAGAAAAGATGACAACTTTCTCGAAGATGAACACGGAGTCGAGACAGGATTGAGAGGAGAATGCTTTTTAGGGTTTTGGAGTTAAGCGAAGAAAGCAACTGACTGTATATATATATATAACCTAATTTAAAAAGGAAAAGACCAATCGACATAAAGGCAAGTGAACAGTCGTCCCTTTTTAAAAACGATAACCGTCCTTTTTTAAAGAAAACTGCCATTTTTAAATAGAAGTTATCCTTTTTGAAAAGGCAAAATTTAATCTTTTAAAGATAATATAAATCAATTATTACTGAACGAAAGATCGTACCTTTTCGAGATTGAATATTGAAACAACTTACAGTTTATAGCCGTGAACGTCTGAGTTTGAGGGTCTGAGAGTCTCTAGATTTTAACTTCCTCAAGCTTTAAAATGTTGAATCTGGAACGGATAATATCGAATTGATTTTTCTCCAAAGGCTTTGTGAATATATCCGCTAGTTGGCTCTTTGAATCAACAAATTAAATCGAGATTTCTCCATTTTGAACATGATCTCTAATGAAGTGATGTCAAATCTCTATTTGCTTTGCCCTTGAGTGAAGGATTGGATTTTTAGTGAGATTGATTGCACTGGTGTTGTCACATCTAATCTCAGTGCATGAGTCTTCAATTCCAAAGTCTTGTAGCTGTTGTTTTATCCATAGAATTTGCGAATAACAACTTCCAAGAGCTACATACTCTGCTTCTGTTGTAGAGAGAGCCACAGTATTTTGTTTCCTTGAAAACCAAGACACTGTCCTGCTTCCAAGCAACTGGCAAGTTCCCGAGGTGCTCTTTCTATCAACTCTGCAACCAGCTAGATCTGCGTCTGAATATCCAAGAATATTAAAATCTCCCTCTTTAGGATACCAAAGATCGATATTTGAAGATGAAGCAACGCATTTAATAATACGTTTCGCAACACTGAGATGACATTCTCTAGGATCTGATTGAAATCTAGCACAGATACAAACACTCAACAAAATGGCAGGTCTAGAGGCAGTAAGATAAAGAAGTGAACCGATGATACTCTTGTACAGCTTTTGATCAACTTTCTTCCATTCTTCATTTTTGTCTATCTTCAAAGAACTTGACATCGGTATGTCGGTTTTTTTGTAATTTTCCAATCTAAACTTTTTGACAAGATCATTAGCATATTTTTCTTGATGAATAAAAGTTCCTTCATTTAATTGTTTTATTTGGAGTCCAAGAAAGAAGGTTAACTCTCCCATCATACTCATTTCAAACTCATTCTCGCATAGACTTAGAGAATTTCTTGCACGAGACTTTCATTAGAGGATCCAAAAATAATATCATCCACATATATTTGAACAAGTAAAAAGCTTTTGTTTTCCTTTTTGATAAATAAAGTAGTATCTACTTTACCTTTGACAAAACCATTATGTATTAAGAACTTACTTAGTCTATCATACCAACCTCGAGGTGCTTGCTTTAAACCATACAAGGCCTTTTCGGTCTAAAGGCGAGTCGGCTTCTTTGGGTCTTCAAACCCTGGTGGTTGTTCCACATAAACTTCCTCATGGATAAAACCATTTAGGAAGGCACTTTTGACATCCATTTGGAATAACCTAAAATTTTTATAACAAGCAAATGCAAGTAATAATCGAATAGCTTCTAATCTTGCTACTGGTGCGTAAGTCTCATCGTAGTCTATTCCTTCTTCTTGCGTATAACCCTTGGCCACGAGTCTTGTTTTGTTTCTTACGACTTTTCCTTTTTCATTCATCTTGTTCCTGAACACCCATTTAGCTCCAATAACAGTTTTTCCTTTTGGTTTAGATGTCAATTCCCAGACATCATTAATGTTGAACTGTCTGAGCTTTTCTTGCATAGCTTCAATCCAGCTTTCATTAGATAAAGCTTCTTCTATGCTTTTTGGTTCAATTTCAGAAATGAGAGCCACAGCACTAGACTCTTCGTACCTTTTGGATCTTGTGCGAATTCCTTCATTAATGTCGCCAATAATAAGATCTTTGGGATGACTGGATTTATACTTCCAGTTACTGGTTGATTCGTCAGGTTGAAGATCTCTTTCTTTACTTGAATCTTCACGCTGATGCTGGTCTTCCAGAGTCTGAGATGCTTCTTGAGTTGTAAGCTTTGGAGAGTCTGGAACAGGTTCAGATTCTTCATGATGAGTCTGACCGGACTCATTTTGCATAGTGTCTTGAAATTTGACATTCATTGATTCCTCCACAGATTGACTTTTCTTGTTGTAGACTCTGTAGGCTTTGCTTGATGAAGAATATCCAAGGAAGATGCCTTCATTCGATCTTTCTTCAAACTTACCAACTCGATCTTTTGCATTTTTCAGTATAAAGTATTTGCAACCGAACACATGAAAGTATGAAACAATAGGCTTCTTACCTTTGAATAACTCATAAGGGGTCTTCTCCAGAATAGGTCTTAAAAAGACTCTATTGATAATATAGCACGCTGTTGAAACAGTTTCAGCCCAAAATCGTGAAGAAATTTTACTTTCAATTAAAAGAGTTCTAGCCATTTCTTGAAGAGATCTATTCTTTCTTTCCATAACTCCATTTTGCTTAGGAGTATATGGAGAGGAGAACACATGCTTAAAGCCAGATTTATCACAAAATTTTGTAAAATCTTGATTTTCAAATTCACCTCCATGATCTGTTTTTATACTTGAGATAACACATCCTTTTTCATTTTGAACCTTTTTAGCAAACTTTTCAAAATATGAGAAGGTTTTGGACTTACTTGCAAGGAAATATACCCAAGTAAATCGGGAGTAATCTTCCACAATTACTAGGCAATATTTCTTACCTCCACTACTCTGGGTTCTAGTTGGTCCGAAGAGATCCATATGCAGCAGCTGCAGTACATGATTAGTAGAGACATGATTTATTGTCTTAAATGAATTTCTTACCTGTTTTCCCAGTATACATGGAGTGCATAGATCAGACTTTTGGTATGATAAATTGGGTAGACCACGAATAAGCTGCTTTGTTGAGATTTTGGCTAATTGCTTCATATTGATGTGACCAAGCTTTCTGTGCCATAAGCTTACTTCGTCTTGAATTAAGATTAAGCATTGTGATTCATCCGGTTTCACATCCAAGAGATAGATATTTCCATGCTTTCGACTCATGAAAGACTAAGTAGAGTCTTTACTAGTTTCAGAACATATTCCTTCTTGAAAGAAGATCTTAAAACCAGTATCACACAGTTGGCTGATGCTGAGAAGATTGTAATTGAGTCATTCCACTAGGGAAACATTACTTATTGTGAGATTTCCAATTTTCACAGTTCCAAATCCCACAATTCTTCCTTTGTTGTTTCCTCTAAATGAGACTTTTCCACCATTTACTTGAACGATCTTTATAAAGCAATTTGAGTCTCCTGTCATATGTCTTGAGCATCCGCTGTCCAGATACCACTTTACCTTTTTCTTGATTGAGACCTGCATTTAAAAGAGAGTCTCAAGCTTTCTTTGATACCCATATTTTCTTGGGTCTATTGGTGTTAGTAAGATAAACAGTATTAGCCCATGTTTTCTTAACATGTTTCCAAACTATAGGACACTCTTTTTCAAAGTGATATGGGCTATTACACTTTGAACAACTGAGGGCATTTCGACCTACAAACTTTACAAAAACTTTCTTGAAATGATTTTTGTAAGCCTCTCTCGAGGGTCTTTGCTTAATTCTTTCTTTTACTTTAAAAAAATCAATCAAGGGAATTATTTCTGCTGTCATACCTAGACCAGACTTATTGAAGTAAGGTCTTTGAGCTAAAAGAATTTTTTCAAGTTTCTCGGACCCTATTGAAAATTTCTTTGAGATATTTGATGAGTCAGTTTTTAAAAGAGCATTTTCTTTCAAAAGACTATCTTTATTTTCTTTAAGAGTGGAAACATTCATGTCTAAACATTTAACTCTTTCTTTTAAAACGTTTTCCTGTTTTTTTAGAGCAAAGTTTTCCTTTTTAAGTTCGGAAATCCTTTTGAGAGAAGTCTTAAGACTAAGACACAGCTCATCAATATACTTAGAAATCTTGACAGGAATTTTAAAATTACTTACCTCAAATTCACTGTCCGAGTTTGATCCAGAGTTTGAGTCCGAGCCTGATTGCGCCATTAGACATAAGTTGACATATTCATCATTACTTTCTTCACACTCTGTATCACTCCAGGTTTCGGCTTTGAGAGCCTTTCGAGACTTTTCAGTTTTTCCTTTCTTCTTCTTCAGAAGAGGACAATTAGGTATGATGTGTCCCTTTTTCTTACATTCAAAACAAACTACATCTTTGTTTGATTCATCATCATCAACAGGCTTGGTCCGTTGTCTTTGAAAACTTTGTTTCTTTGAGTGGAACCTTCTTCCTTTTCTATTCAGTTTTTTGAATCTTCTTATCATGAGAGCAAGCTCCTCATCGTCCATATCATTTTCAGAATCTGTAACATCAGAATCATCAATAGATTTTAATTCAATGGATTTCTTACCTTTTGGATCTTCGTCTTTATTAATTCGTTCCACTTCATAAGACTGAAGAGTTCCAACTAGCTCGTCGATTGATAGTGGCATGATTCTTTGTGTCTCTCTTATTGAAGTCTTTATGTGATTCCAATCCTTGGAGAGTTCACGCAGTAGCTTGTTTACCTTCATGGGATCAGAAATTGGTTGTCCTTGATTTTCAAGACCATTTACAATCTCTGTAAAACGGCTAAACATGTCAGTTATAGATTCTCCAGGTTTCATTTTGAAGGCTTCATATTGACTGAGAAGGATGTTGATTCTGGTCTCTTTCACTCGATCAGTTCCTTCATAGGTGATATGTAACATATCTCAGACTTCTTTTGCTGTAACACAAGAAGATATTCTGTTATATTCAGTAGGTGACAAGGCACAATATAAAGAATAAATAGCCTTCGCATCAAGAGTTTGTCTCTTGATTATCTCTTCCTGAGTCATTCCGCTGGTCTCAATGGTTTCTTTCCCTCTTTCTGAGACAGATGCAACTTTAGGAGTGATTCATTTTTCTACAACGTCCCATTCCAGAGGATCCTTTGATCGAAGAAATGCTTTCATTTTTTTTTCCAGATGTTGTAGTCCTTTCCATCAAAGTAAGGAGGTCTTGTATTGCTTTGACCTTCCATCAGCCCTGAAGCTAGTATACTAGCCATGGATCTTTTACTCTGAAGTAAAACACTTCAAATAAAGTGAGTACACGAGCTCTGATACTAATTGATATAGCTAGTAAAAGTACCTAGAGGGGGGTGAATAGGTATAAAGAGTAATTTCTCACGATAATCACACAATACTAGATAGTTGATAGAATTGAGACAATTGATTCTCGTCAAACAATAATCAAAATAAAACTAAGAATAGGGAAGAGAAAATTGAAAGCAAGGTTTATAGTGGTTCGGCTTATTTCAAGCCTACGTCCACTCTTCTGCACTGATAGCCCACTGGCTGGATTCCACTATGAACAAAGAGATGTTACAGCACTGTTCTCCCTTGATTTCACCGTGTAGAAGATCTACCACACTCCCTCAAGGTATCACTAAGTATAGACCCTCTTTTGCGAATACAATTTTGCTTAATATGAATCGACTAATAATCAAGGAGCTTCAGACTCTGGAATTTCTCTATCGTACATCTTCTTAAACAGTTAGAACGTCTTCCTTTTATACTCCTTTATGCCATCATACCCGTTGGCACTTACCAAAGGAATTCTTCCAATCTTCTCGTTGGACAAAATCAATTAAGAAGAACATTCGAGCTATTAAAGGAACATGTCGATAGCCCATTAATCATGTTCGCCCATACAATCAGGATCTTGGTTTCCACGAATAGAACCTTCCAAGAGTATTTCGTCAATCATCGGATCTTCAAACGATCTTAATTTCGAATAAAAGAATCCGTTATATCATACCCAGCCAAGAGATCTACTCCAGTGGACAAGACCAAATCCTTAACCAAACACTTTAGCTCTGGATCGTCTTCATCACTGGATTAGAAACTGTCAATGAGAATAGTCTTGAGTCTTGAGTCTTGAGTACTGAGTCTGGGGATCTGAAGGTCTTCAGACTCTAAATCCAAGGGTCTCCAATGAAGGTCTTCAGACTTTAAATAGAAGGGTCTGCAATGCTCCAGACTAGACTAATAGAAATGTTTTGTCAACTTCAAAATATTCTGGAAAGATTTCTCCAATACATTTCCTTCTCTTCATGGATTGAGGAAAAGTCAGATCATGACATTCTTCCCACATGATTTTTCAAAATGCCCACGTGGGAGCTATTCTCCATATCCTTGACTTCTCCGAACCATCACTACATCTACCAAGGGCTTACATGAGTGGCTAATGCTTGCCAACACAAATGTATAACTCATTGTTGTATCCTTTGTCCCACATGATCACTGCTTTTCCCTAAGCTTCATGTGAATGGCCTTTGCTCGCCCAACATGTACCCATCTTCCGTCTTTCCTATGAGTCATACTCAACACCAATGAAGGGTTTGATCTCTATGGAAATATGGTAACAAACGGTATTCACACATACAATTTAGAAACGTTATTCTGATACCATTTGTCACAACATGAGCCGATAGGCCTCAATCATGGGACTGTGCAGCACTTGGTGAGCTAATTAACCCAGCTAGCCTTTCTTTCTAAGGATTGTTCTGATGGCTCGTATTGTGAAACGCCTTATGTAATCAATCCTTCTATATATCTGGTCAATATGGCATTTCATCATCCCGAGCAGAGCACTGTCTTGTTTCAACATAACAACAGGTTTTTTAGCAGTATGATTAACAAGTGTTGGGATACTCAATAACAAGACCTGTTTCAAAATTGTGGTAGCAAATAACAATTGATATTACAAAGCATGAGAGTGTTATTGTAAATAAAGAAAGCCTAAAATGCATTCAAGTTCAGTGCACCTGAGTATTTGGAAAAAAAAAAGAAAAAGAAAAAGAGGATGAGTTATATTGAATTAATGAAGATTGTGAAAGAGTACTCTATTGATTTTGGACAAGAAAATAAATAGCATGAAATTTAAAGAATAATTATGATGGTATTAAAGATAAATAGACATTCTGTCATTGTCTTCACCAAAAAAAAAAAAAAAAATGGACATTCTGTCATTGAATGCGTGAGTAATCGTTCCAAAGATTACAATGTAGGTTTTCATATCCTACTAACAATTGTTATTGCATAGGTGGTGGATTTTGAATCCAGAATTAGCTTCCTAATCTGATCGGCAGTAAGAAGTTTCAAATACTAGATACAATTTTCTATTATCTAGTAATGATAATATACCAAAAGTTACAAATCCCAAGAATATTGACATCACCACCTAGCAATTATTTGCTTGTGTGGACCTTCTGTCTGTCTTCAATCGACGTGGCACCAGCCTTTTGTTCTATCTATATATTGCATTGCCTCTGACCAAAATCTAAGGTGGCTTGCTGTCAATGATTTCGTCAATCAATCTTTCGTTAGTCTTAGCGAAGGCTTGCGTCAATAACCCTTGCACTTTGATTTGCCAATCTCCTTCATTGTCAACAAGCTTACAGGTTGTTGACTATCTTGTTTCGTGATGATTTCTTTTCTGACCAAATCTCCTTCTCGTTGACAGAGCCCTCTACTCATTGATTATTAAGAGCTGGTCATCTTTTGGTGTCAACAAGTTGAAAGCAACTATTTTTCGTATATACTTGTCATGATTCACACATACACTCTCGGCCTATTACTAAAGAGAATTTAAAAAAAAAAAAAAAGGAAAGAAATAAATCTGTGAGATACTCGTTCATCCTAAGGGTGGACTTTGCCTGAGTGCACTATACTTTGTAGTTGACCCAGCGAGTCCGCAACTAAGATGAAAGTATAAGAATTGGGTTTTCAAGTAAACATGTGGTAAATATGAATTGGAAATGTGAAAGTGAAAGTCAAGAACATATGAAAGGGAAACACATTTCTTTATTTCGTTTACGAGGAATCAGTCACAAAATTATTCCACACCTGAAATAACTTATTGCTTTCTAGTATAAGAACAACCCAATATAACTTCAACAGAGACAGATAATCATAGCATGAACTAATTTGAAAAGGAAATAGAAGAAAGAAAAGAAAAGAAAAACTTCAGTAACATAACGAGCATTGGCACTGCCTCTTCCGTAGCTTATCGGGCCGATCAGCCGTGCCACTTCCAGGGGCGAGGAAGTGACACGACGGAGAACCGCATCTTCCCCGTGGAGCAGTGGAAGCCGCCGCTCTCCCCGCATGCAAAGAAGTAAAACTTCCACTTCTGGCTCAATGTGAACTCGAAGCCGTCTCCCGCCCCATCCGACACGTTGGCCACCATGGTTGCCCTCCTGAGGTCACACCTCATGTAGCTCCAGAAGCTTGGGAACATGTAGACGCTGTGCGGATGCGTGTTACTGTCGCTTGGTGGGTCGTACTTGAACACTGCAAGTACCGGAATCAATGTTGTTTAAAATTGTATATCACAATGAATGATCCAGAATCACTTGTTGAGCATGCTTGACAAAGAAGTATTTGTTTTTCAAAGTATTGATCCTGCATACACTCGGATAGCTAGATGCAATTTTTCCTTCCTTATCCGGTCGCTTAAATAGTGCCACGGATCACTTTTCTACAAAACCCACAAAGCTACGTAGACTACTCATTTTTTTTTTTTTTGGGGGGGAGGGTTAATGAGGCGATTCTGCTTCTTAATTATCTTCGGAAAGCATTTAATTTAGAAGTAATTTTCTTCGAAAAACATTAGCACTCTACTTCTACTTCTTATGCACATGATTGCATTATATAAAAGTCCCATCATGACTGAATGTCTAGAAAAAACGTTGTGCGAGGACGAACTCGTATCAATTCTAATACCATCATCGATCAATCCCCCATATCAACCGTTAAAATGAAAATTAAGAACCAACTTACGCAACAAAAATTGGGGCATGATAGATACTGAATTCAGGTATAAATAGTGGTAAGCTAGAGTAGCGACTTACCAAGAGTGTCGTTGACGTAAAAGGGGCCGTTCTTGTTAGCCCAGGTGCTGTAATCGAATCCGAAATGCCAATTCTCGGACCCTCCAACGACAACCTTCGTCGGAGGGACCTCGGTGGGACCATTGTCTTGCTTCGGAGGCCAAGCGTAGCCATTGTTGTTGTTCCACCCTGGATAGGCCCGTGAAGCTCCCATCATCACTGAAGCCATCACGACAAGCACCATCGCTCTTCCAAATTTCATCGCCATCGTTTGGAGGGTGATTAAGGAACTAGACAAGTACAAATCTTCAGATGTTGGGGAACTGGTTGGTGCATTCAAAGAATGTCTGATGGGCTTTATATAGGAGTAATAACTTAGTGGAATTTTTATGTTTGAGCTTTAAAATGAAAAATTGTAGTGGAAAACGGCCAAATGGACCTTTTTTTCTGCATGAATAGATTGGGTTGGTGTGAGACGGAGATAATGGTTTTTCACTGTTAAGAGTCAACTCCTTACTTTCTTGTTTTTGAGCGGGTCTCTCCAAGAAAGATCCGCGTACAGCAATGGAACATGAGGTGAATATGTCACCAGTACTTACTTTATCGTATCACAACCGTATCATGGGTACGAATACATGCTTCCTTGGAGAAAGTGGACGACGAGTAAGAAGGCGTCGACCAACTATACGGACAGCCAAACAGATCCATATTGCCCGCGGCAAGCAACATGGGCATGGGAATTCTTCCCTGCCGATAGGCGGCTTTTCAATTTGATACTGCGGTTCTATTAGTCGAGCAGTCTTTTAAATTTGGTGCTCTACGCTGTGTATACTTTTGTCTTTGTCTCTTAACAAGTTTTGTCTCACCTATTTGCTAGACCGTACATCTAGTTACAAAAAGTTCTATTGCACTTTTGCTAACCTTTTAATTTTACCAATTTAGTCCTAAATTTTTTCACTTCATGTCAATTGAATCCATCTAGTCAAATTTGGCCAAAAATTACTTACGTGGATGCTGATGGTGCCATGTAGGACCACCGACGCTAACCAGGACAATTTTAATAATATTTTAGTATTTTTTGAATTTTTATTATTTTTCTGATTTTTTCCTTTCTTTTCTTTTTGCTTTCTTCTTTTCCTATTGCCGGTGGACGCCCTAGCCTAGAGGGCCGGCCTCAACCAAGCCATGCAAGACCAACCTTCTCCCAAACTAGGTGAGGCCGGTCCTCCAGGCCAGGGTGGCCTCACCAATTGGTCGGGTGAGATTGCTTTGGCCTTGGCGAGGCTAGCCTTGCCAGATTTGGCAAGGGGAGCCCTCGCTAGGGCTCACCTAGGTGAGCATTAGCCTTGCCTAGGTTAGATCTAGCGAGGCCACCTTGGTTTGGGCGAGTATTGACCTCGCCAAATCTAGCCTAGGTGAGGCCAACCCTCGCCAAGGCTTACCCTCACCTTCTCGAGCCTCACATTTGGTGAGCGAGGCTAGCTGGACGATCATGGCTAGTGGTTGGTCATTGCTTGTGGCCGGTGGCTGGCCATTGGCAATAGGGAAAGAAGAAAGCAAAAAAAGAAAGAAAAAAATAAAAAAATAATTAAAAAATTGTCAATGTCGTGCTAGCGGTCCTATATGGCACTGCTGGTGTCCACATTAACGATTTCCAATCAAAATTGGCTAAATAGACTCAATGAGCAAGAAGTGAAAATATTTAGGATTGAATTAATATAATTAAAAGGTTTAGAACTTTTTAGACAATTTTCCCTCTAGTTAACCACTATTAAACAAATCCATCTCACTTGCCTTTAGAATCATATACCTAAATGCACAATTTTTTATGATGTACACTTATGAATGTGATGTACCCTTATGCTCAACATTGAACCAACAACTTAAGAGGGGTATGGAAAGAAACAAATAGGTCAAGAACCCTATGTTTTTGGCTTAGTGTTTACGATACAAACTTTTAAGTATGTTCTGGACAGCTTTTTCATAGCAATTATAGCTGTGAAAATAAATTTTGCAACTTGTATAAGGTGTTTGACAAATTTATCATAGCTGCAGCTCTCTCAATTAACTTTTAGGAAGCTAATTCAACCAGTTTTAAGGTGTGCAACTTTAAAAACTTAAATTATCAAATACACTTGTTACAATACTTCATAGCATAGCAACAAGGCGACATAGCTATAGTTACAACATGTCACTGCTATACCATTTAGACAATCTGTGAATTATTTACTTGACATGGGTTTTATAACCATACTGCTAAATGAAAACATAACATATTTTGGCCAGCCACCAAATTCGGATTGTTATCTTATTTAGTCTATAAGGTTAGTGGAGTTCTTAATAGGTGGGAGTCTCCTCTAATTCTAATACACAAATATCCTCACATAAGGAGTGTAACTGAACGTTGAGGGTGAAGAGAAGTCTCATTGAGCCAGTGATATAGAGGGTAACTAAGGAGAAACACTTGAACTTTGGATCGTTATTATTCCCAATCAAGAATGATGAATTCCAAAACAGGTACATACTTGATTATATGTGTTTTTTATTTGACCTATGGAGATCTCGGTGCCGTGTTTGTCCCCATCTAGACGAGGGTTTGACGTTCTAGAATTGTGAAATATATATATATATATATATATATATATATATATATATATAAATAAAGAGAGAGAGAGAGAGAGAGAGAGAGAGAGAGAGAGAAAGAGAGAGAGAGAGTTGCTGCTACTGGTGTGGTAAGTGTCACAGGTGGTCGTGCTCGAATAGACAAGCAAAGCAAAAGAAAAGGGAAAAAAGGCAGAAATTGGAATGGTGAAAAAGAATTTATTGTTGGAGAAATCTTTCCAGAATATTTTGAAGCTGACAAAACATTTCTATCAGTCTAGTCTGGATACCGACAGTTTAAAGTCTGAAGACTTTGTATTCTCAAGACTCAAGACTCAAGACTCAAGACTCAAGACTATTCTCACTGACAGTCTTTCTAATCCAGTGACGAAGGAAATCCAAAGCCGAAGTATATGGTTGAGGATTCGATCCTATCCTCTCGGAAAAGATTCTTTGGTTGGATAATCATTTCGGATTCTTTAATTCTTATCTAAGATCGATTGAAGATCCGATGGTCGACGAAATATTCTTGGAATGTTCTATTCTTAGAAACCAAGATCCCGATTGTATGGGCGAACAGGATTGATGGGCTATCATCAGATTCCTTAAATAGCTCGGATGATCTTCTTAATTGATTCCGTCCAACGGGTAGATTGGAGGAATTCCTTTAGTAAGTGCCAACGGCTATGATGGCATAAAGGAGTATAAAAGGAAGACGTTCTAGTTGTTTGGTGGTGTGATCGATAGAAAAATTCCAGAGTCTGAAGAACCTTGATTATTAGTCGATACAGTCTGAGCGAAATTGTATACACAAAGAGTGTTTGTACTTGGTGATACCTTGAGTGAGTGTGGTAGATCATCTACACCGAGAAGTCAAGGAAGATCAACACTGTAACATCTCTTTGTTCATAGAGGAATCCAGCCAAATTGGCTGTCAGTGCAGAAGAGTGGACGTAGGCTTGGATCAAGCCGAACCACTATAAACCGCGTGTTTAATTCTCTCTTTCCTTCACTTAGTCTTACGCAAATCCTTCAACTGTCTAAGTATTGCGCAAGTATATAGAAATTATCAAGAAAAATCTTTGTATACCTATTCACCCCCCTCTAGGTACTCATACTAGCAATATCAATTGGTATCAGAGCTCGTGTTCTTACTGTGTTTGGAGTGTTTTACTTCAGAGTAAAAGATCCATGGCTAGTATGCTAGCACCAGGGCTGATGGAAGGGCAAAGCAATACCAGACCACCCTACTTGATGGAAAGGATTACAACATCTGGAAGAACAAGATGAAAGCTTTCCTACGATCAAAGGATCCTACGGAATGGGACGTTGTGGAAAGAGGAATCACTCCCGCTGCTGCATCAATCTCTGAAAGAGGGAAAGACATTATTGAAACCAGCGGAATGTCTCGGGGAAGAGATAAACAAGAGACAAGCACTCGATGCGAAAGCAATTTACTCTTTATATTGTGCTTTATCTCCAACTGAATATAACAGAATATCTTCTTGTGTTACAGCAAAGAAGTATGGGATAGATTACACATCACCTATGAAGGGACAGATCGAGTAAAGGAGACCAGAATTAACATTCTCCTCGGTCAATATGAAGCCTTCAAAATGAAACCGGAGAATCTATAACCGACATGTTTAGTCGTTTTACAGATATTGTCGATGGTCTTGAGAACCAAGGACAAAAAATTTCTGATCCCATGAAGGTGAACAAGCTTCGCGTGGACTCTCCAAGGATTGGAATCATATAAAGACTTCAATAAGAGAGACACAAAGAATTATGCCTCTATCTGTCGACGAGCTGATTGGAACTCTTGATCTTATGAAGTGGAACGAATTAATGAGGACGAAGATCCAAGAGGTAAGAAATCTATTGCACTAAAATCAAATGATGACTCTGATGATGCAGATTCTGAAGATGATATGGATGATGAGGAGCTCGCCCTCATGATAAGAAGATTTAGAAAACTGAATAGAAAAGGCGAAGGTTCAACTCAAAGAAACAAAGTTTTCAGAGACAGCGAGACCAAGTCTGTTGATGATGAGGAACCAAACAAAGATGTGGTTTGCTTCGAATGTAAGAAGAAGGGACACATCGAGACCTAACTTGTCCTCTTCGAAGAAGAAAAGAGGAAAAGCTGAGAAGTTTCGAAAGGCTCTCAAAGCTGAAACACAGGTGATACGAGAATGTGAAGAGAGTGATAATGAATATGCCAACATATGTTTGATGGCACATTCAGACTCGGACTCGGATTTCTGGATCGGACTCGAACAGTGAATTTGAGGTAAGTGATTTTAAAATTCCTGTCAAAGTCTCTAAATATATTGATGAACGTGTTTCAGTCTTAAGACTTCTCTCAAAAGGATTTCCGAACTTAAAAGGAAAACTCAGCTCTAAAACAAAAGGAAGTCATTTTAGAAGAAAGAGTTAAAAGTCTAGACCTAAATGTTTCTGCTCTTAAAGAAAAAGAAGATGATCTTTTGAAAGAAAATGTTTTCTTAAAATCGGACTTATCAAATATCTCAAAGAAGTTTTCGATAGGATCCGAAAAGCTTGAAAAAGTTCTTTCGGTTCAAAGACCTTACTTCAATAAGTCTGGTTTAGACATGACAGCGGAAACAATTCCCTTGATTGATTTTCCTAAAGTCAAAGAAAGAATTAAGAAAAGACCGTCGAAAGAGGCTTACAAAAATCATTTCAAGAAAGTTTTTGTAAAGTCTGTTGGTCGAAATACTCTAAGGTGTTCAAAGTGCAACAGTAAGGATCACTTTGAAAAAGAATGTCCTATGGTTTGGAAACCTGTTAAGAAAGTATGGCCTAATAATGCTTATCCTACTAACATCAAAGGACCCAAGAAAATTTGGGTACCAAAGAAAACTTGAGATTCTCTTTTAAATGCAGGTCTCCGTCAAGAAAAAGATAAAATGGTATCTTGACAGCGGATGTTCAAGACACATGACAGGAGACTCAAAGTGCTTCGTAAAACTTGTTCAAGTAAACGGCGGAAATGTTTCATTTGGAGGAAACGGCAAGGGAAGCATCGTGGGATTTGGAACTGTGAAAATTGG
Source organism: Eucalyptus caleyi (assembly GCA_014182885.2). NCBI lineage: Eukaryota > Viridiplantae > Streptophyta > Magnoliopsida > Myrtales > Myrtaceae > Eucalyptus > Eucalyptus caleyi. The sequence goes on from CM024472.2 coordinate 38,348,926, forward strand.
AAATCTCACAATAAGCAATGTTTCTCTAGTAGAAGGACTCAACTATAACCTTCTCAGCATTAGCCAACTGTGTGATACTGGTTTCAAGATCTCCTTTCAAGAAGGAATTTGCTATGGAATTAGTAAAGACTCTACTCAATCTTTCATGGGTCGAAGACATGGAAACATCTACCTCTTAGACATGAAATTGAATGAATCTCAATGTCTAATTTCAATCCAAGATGAAGCAAGCTCATGGCACAGAAAGCTTGGCCATGTCAATATGAAGCAATTAGCCAAAATCTCATCAAAGCAGCTTGTTCGAGGTCTACCCAAATTACCATATCAAAAGTCCGATCCATGCACACCCTGTATTCTGGGAAAAGAGGTGAGAAATTCATTTAAGTCAATAAATCATGTCTCTACTAATCATGTATTACAGTTACTGCATATGGATCTCTTCGGACCAACCAGAACTCAGAGTATTGGAGGTAAGAAATATTGTCTAGTAATTGTGGATGATTTCTCTCGCTTTACTTGGGTATATTTCCTTGCAAGTAAGTCAGAAACCTTTTCCTATTTTGAAAAATTTGCTAAAAAGGTTCAAAATGAGAAAGGATGTGTTATCTCAAGTATAAAAACAGATCATGGAGGTGAATTTGAAAATCAAGATTTCACAAAATTATGTGATGAATCTGGTTTTAAACATGTATTCTCTTCTCCATACACTCCTCAGCAAAATGGAGTTGTGGAAAGAAAGAATAGATCTCTTCAAGAAATGGCTAGAACACTTTTAATTGAAAGCAAAATTTCTTCACGATTTTGGGCTGAAGCTGTTTCAACAGCATGCTATATCATCAATAGAGTCTTCCTAAGACCTATTTTAGAGAAATCCCCCTATGAATTGTTCAAAGGTAAGAAGCCTATTGTTTCATACTTTCATGTGTTTGGTTGCAAATGCTTTATTTTGAAAAATGCAAATGATCGAGTTGGTAAGTTTGAAGAAAGATCAGATGAAGGCATCTTCCTTGGATATTCTACATCAAGCAAAGCTTACAGAGTCTATAACAAGAAAAGCCAGTCTGTGGAGGAATCAATGAATGTCAAATTCCAAGACTCAATGCAAGATGAATCCAGCCAGACTCAGTATGAAGAGTCTGAACTCACTCTAGACCTTCCTATATCTACAACTCAAGAAGCATCTCAGACTCTGGAAGTCCAACATCAAGAAGCTCATGAAGATTCAAATAAAGAAAGAGATCATCAACCAAGCAAATCAACCAGTAACTGGAAGCATAAATCCAGTCATCCTAAAGATCTCATTATCGGTGAAATTAATGAAGGAATTCGTACCAGATCCAAAAGACGTGAAGAGTCTAGTCTTTGTGGCTCTCATTTCTGAAATTGAACCAAAAAGCATAGAAGAAGCTTTGTCGATGAAAGCTGGATCGAAGCTATGCAAGAGGAGCTCGCAGTTCAACATTAATGATGTATGGGAATTGACATCTAAACCAAAAGGTAAAACTGTTATTGGAGCCAAATGGGTGTTCAGAAACAAGATGAACGAAAAAGGAAAAGTCGTACGGAATAAAGCAAGACTCGTGGCCAAAGGATATACGCAAGAAGAAGGAATAGACTATGATGAGACTTACGCTCCTGTAGCAAGGTTAGAAGCTATGCGTCTATTACTTGCGTTTGCTTGTTACAAAAATTTCAGGTTATTCCAAATGGACGTCAAAAGTGCTTTCCTAAATGGATTTATCCAAGAGGAAGTTTATGTGGAACAACCGCCTGGATTTGAAGACCCAAAGAAGGACTCGGTCTTGGACCGAAAAGGCTCTGTATGGTCTAAAGCAAGCACCTCGAGCTTGGTACGGCAGACTAATCTATGCAGGATGAGTTTGAAATGAGTATGATGGGAGAATTAACATTCTTTCTTGGCCTTCAAATAAAGCAATTGAAGGAAGGAACTTTCATTTACCAAGAAAAATATGCTAATGATCTTGTCAAAAGATTTGATTGGAAAATTGCAAGAAGACCGACATACCAATGTCAAGTTCCTTGAAGATAGACAAAGATGAAGAAGGGAAGAAAGTTGATCAAAAGCTGTACGGGGAGCATCATCGGTTCACTTCTTTATCTAACGCTTCTAGACCTCGACATTTTGTTGAGTGTTTGCATCTGTGCTAGGTTTCAATCAGATCCTAGAGAATCTCATCTCAGTGCTGCAAAACGTATCATTAAATACGTTGCTTCATCTTCAAGCATGGGTCTTTGGTATCCTAAGAAGGGAGACTTTAATCTTAAGGATATTCGGATGCAGATCGGCCGATTGCAGAGTTGATAGAAAGAGCACTTCTGGAACTTGTCAACTACTTGGAAACAGGACAGTGTCTTGGTTTTCGAGGAAGCAAAGCACTGTAGCTCTCTCAACGACAGAAGCAGAGTATGTAGCTCTTGGAAGCTGCTGTTCGCAAATTCTATGGATAAAACAACAGCTATAAGACTTTGGGATTGAAGACTCATGCACAGAAATCAGATGTGACAACACTAGTGCGATCAATCTCACCAAAAATCCAATCCTTCACTCAAGAGCAAAGCATATTGAGATTCGACATCATTTCATTAGAGATCACATTCAAAATGGAGAAATCTCGATTCAATTCGTTGATTCAAAGAGTCAACTAGCGGATATATTCACAAAGCCCTTGGAGAAAAATCAATTCGACTTTATCCGTTCAAGACTCAACATTTTGAAGCTTGAAGAAGTTAAAGTCTAGAGACTCACCAACTCTAAGACTCTAAACCCTCAGACTCAGACTTTTATGGCTATAGACTGTAAGTTGCTATTTTATCTAAAAGGTACGAATTCTCGCTTAGTTATCTAAACTCGAAAAGGTACGATCTTTCGTTCGGTTATTCTATAATCCATGTGAAATTCGAAAACTTGTCTTTTTAAAAGGGATTAATTTTAGCAGTTATTGATTTTGAAAAGAAGTGTTCGTACACTTTCCTTGTACCGATTGAACTTCCCTTTTCAAAACTGAGTTATATATATACAGTTTTTCTTCGCCCAATCTTCAAAACCCTAAAAGGCACTCTCCTCCCGATACTGTTTCTACTTCTTGTTCGAGAAAGTGGTCATTTTTTTCTTGGGAAAGCAAGTGAAGGAATCTTTCAATAGACAAAGAAAGATGTCTTCTTCGAGGAAATCATCAAGAATTGCAAGCAGGGGACCACAAAGAATGGAGAAGGGACCGACACATTTCGATCTCACCGAGGAGGAAGACTTATCAAGTCAGCGACAAAGTCCGATTCGCTTTCATCCACGTCATTCAACGCCTCCTGCCCCACAAGGTGCAAGTCAAAATCTGGAAGAAGAGATAATCGAGGAAGCCGACCCACTTTTTGGATGCGAATAGAATTTCATTCAGTGTACGAGACCAAGTCTACGTAGTAGATGTGAATATGTTGGCGGACATTGTTGGAGTTGAACGAGGACGTTATCTACCAATCAAAGTCTCACCTGCTCGTATTACTCTGGAACTTGTCAAAGATAGGGACGCAGAGAAGAAAATTACCTATTCCAGGATGAATGCCATCAACATTGTGCTTCATAAGATTGTGATCAACCTGTCTCGGACGAAGTCTACATCAAAGACTTCCGTGTCTCTTTCAAGCAAAGTTGATGTACGCGATCAACTCAGGACGGAAGTTTTCTCTCCCGCACACTATTCTCTTCCATATGTACAGAGCAATGTTGAAAGACAAATGACAATTGCCTTATCCTGGTCTGGTGACCAAGATCTTCAGACACATGAATATTGAACCGCCACAAACATTTTGTGTTCGACCGTGTGATAAGATGGTGGTAGGTTTGAAGATGTTAACGAAGATGCGTCTACAAGAACTTTCCAAGGCAATGGAGAAATTCAGAGTGAAATCTCCAGTTCAGTCTGCCTTAAAGAGAAAAGGAAAGGAAGCCATTGGTGCCCCATCGAAAAAGAAGAAAAGAACTCTCATCCTGGAGGATGAAGATGAAGATGAAGAGGATGAAGATCCCACTATCCATGCACTGACAAGAACCAGACGTTCTGTGTCTCAACCGACAGAACTTCAGCAAAACAGAGAAGAAGAAGAGCAGAGAGAGAAGGAGAAAGAAGTTGAAGAAGAAGGAGAAGGAGAGAAAGAAAAGTCTGCTGATAAATTTGGAAAGAAGGGAAATCAAGAGCATGATCATCACTCTTCCCCTTTCGATGTCCTAGAGACAGGGGGAGTTGGCGAGCAAGAGAGGTCTACACCTCATGCTGCTGTCAGTGAAGATCTAAGACAATCTCCAGAAGACCCAGAAGAAGTTCAGGTCTCTCAATTGCCTGAAGAAGGTCACGATACAAATCTGCAAGACTTTACAGAAGCGCCATCGTCTGCATACACACCATCTGAGAAAGCCAATGCTAGTACAATGACGGACGATTCTGCAGATTTTTGTCGTATCATGGATATTCTTCTGGAAATGCGTGGCCGATATATGCTCGATGTGAAATCTAAGCCATGAAGAATGCTGGACAAGCATCTTCAGAGTCTCTCTGGAGGATAAATTCAAAGACCTCGCTCCCGCAACTTCAAGCCAATGCTAAGGGAGAAGAGGTAGCTCAAGCGAGGGAAGACACGAAGAAGCTCGAAGGAGTAGTCCAGTCTATGGGGATTTCCAGATCGTGCGCATTCCCAAGCAGACATGACTCCTTTCTCACCCTTTTTAATGATGACAAAAAGGGGGAGAACCAATTTGAACCAACAACATCTTTTAAAACTTTGACTTTTATGGTTATGTTTATTTTTAAGTATGACTTGAGAACTTGAACTTGGGTGTGAATTTAAATTTGACTGAATTGGCTGTGGATTTTGATGCTTGACTGGTTGCATTTTTATCAAGTGTTGTTATATGGTATTACTCATGAAAGACTAACCAATTTTCTGTGGATGCAGAGTCTGGTGCTTTATTAATCTTTTTGAGTTAGCCATATTGCTTGAGAAATGTTTTTGCAGGTCAAAGTTGTTCAAATCTACAAGAAAGTTTTGTCACCATCAAAAAGGGGGAGATTGTTGGAGAAATCTTTCCAGAATATTTTGAAGCTGACAAAACATTTCTATCAGTCTAGTCTGGATACCGACAGTTTAAAGTCTGAAGACTTTGTATTCTCAAGACTCAAGACTCAAGACTCAAGACTATTCTCACTGACAGTCTTTCTAATCCAGTGACGAAGGAAATCCAAAGCCGAAGTATATGGTTGAGGATTCGATCCTATCCTCTGGAAAAGATTCTTTGGTTGGATAATCATTTCGGATTCTTTAATTCTTATCTAAGATCGATTGAAGATCCGATGGTCGACGAAATATTCTTGGAATGTTCTATTCTTGGAAACCAAGATCCTGATTGTATGGGCGAACAGGATTGATGGGCTATCATCAGATTCCTTAAATAGCTCGGATGATCTTCTTAATTGATTCCGTCCAACGGGTAGATTGGAGGAATTCCTTTGGTAAGTGCCAACGGCTATGATGGCTTAAAGGAGTATAAAAGGAAGACGTTCTAGTTGTTTAGTGGTGTGATCGATAGAAAAATTCCAGAGTCTGAAGAACCTTGATTATTAGTCGATACAGTCTGAGCGAAATTGTATACACAGAGAGTGTTTGTACTTGGTGATACCTTGAGTGAGTGTGGTAGATCATCTACACCGAGAAGTCAAGGAAGATCAACACTGTAACATCTCTTTGTTCATAGTGGAATCCAGCCAAATTGGCTGTCAGTGTAGAAGAGTGGACGTAGGCTTGGATCAAGCCGAACCACTATAAACCGCGTGTTTAATTCTCTCTTTCCTTCACTTAGTCTTACGTTGATTATTACTTAACGCAAATCCTTCAACTGTCTAAGTATTGCGCAAGTATACAGAAATTATCAAGAAAAATCTTTGTATACCTATTCACTCCCCTCTAGGTACTCATACTAGCAATATCATTTATCAACCACTGACGGCTACCTGAGTTTGATTTCTTACCTTCTTGAGAGATTGGAGTGGAGATACATGAGTAAGGAAGCAAGATTTCATAACCTACAGACAGTACAAAATACTCCTAGTGGCTTGCAAAATAAATATAGAATAGGAATATAAAGAGAGAGAGAGAGAGAGAGAGAGAGAGAGAGAGAGAGAGAGAGAGAGAGTAAATCCAAACCTTTCAACATTCCTAGTAAGTGATGTGCAATTATTTTCTAAATTTTGAGGATCTCAATCCATAGCAAATGGTTCTCCTCGTTGTGCGATCAAACAAAGAAGCAGGAACGACTGAGTTGGGCTACCAAGTACTGCGCCCACCATTTGAAATTCCACGACCCAAAATAAGCCAAACTTGTGTCGGTCTCGGACAGAAGTTTCTAATCAAGATCAAGTCAACAAAAACCGAATGAAGATCATGACAGCATGTAAGAAAAGTATAGTCTCGTGGGTCGTAGCAAAGGAAAACAAAATCAAGCGATGCATTCACTAAAAGCTGCCCTTTTGCCAATTAAACACCCTCATCATCACCACTTGACCTAATCAATCGGGCCCGTTTTGACTTGGTCCATGTGGAAGGAAATTTCTTGGAAAAGAACCCTCAACAACATCCGAAGAAATTGTCACATCAATTATATAATTTATTGTACACGTGCCAAATTAATTCTAAACTTTTCTATAATTGCAGGACTTACAAAAGATTAGACATTATTAATGTAAAAATAACATAAATAAACGGTGACTAGAATCGAACATTGGTAAAAGCGTCAGGGCCTTGGATTTACGATTGAGATCTTAATTTAGGATGGCTTATACATTAGATATTCCGATATTACCAAACGTAAATTCGTCACTCTAAATTCATAGTTTATGCCCTTTAACTGAATTGTGTATTTTCTTAAACTGGAAAATTACGTTTGAGGTTAGAATGGGTTTTAGGAAAAGATGAGCCTAATCCCTCCGCGTGCTCCAGACATGGAACTTCCGAGAGTCAAACCACTATGAGAATACGTTCTTAAAGTAAGAATAATTCTCTGCAGACTACTTCATTATTTCGACAGTGTTGATCAAACGTTGACCCAAGCAAAGAAAAAAATGCCATTTTAATGGAAGAATTCAAATCACGAACTTATTGTTGTTTTACCTGTAATAGCATTGACAGAAGTGTGGAAACTGGAAAGCGAGGCGTTGCCTATATAGAAGTGTAGTTGTATTACGTTTGGGTGATGGGATTCTGACGATCAAGGGAGAAGCTCTCTTCATCCGTCCGCTTTATTTTGATTTTTTTTTTTAAATTAAGAATTTATCGAACTCGTTAAACGAGTACTGTGAGAAATTTTATGAATCTAGTAAAAGTAAGAGGAAAACCTAAAATATAAAACAGTTTATTTAGCGGTTTTTATGGGAAACCCGCGTGAGCTTTGAGAGTGTTAAACACATTTCCCCCGAACTTGCAACTATTATATAGTAACCCGTTGGACTTTTATTTTATCACAACCGTTAATCTCCATTTTTTTCGTTGGCAAGTGCAATACACACATGACTAATAAGGGAAGGGTAAAAATGTACTTAACAAAAATGTACTTTAATCCTAATTTTTTTCCGTTGGCATGTGCAATGCACATCACTGTTATTTACTGTATAAAAAAGTAGAAAATGAGAAAAAAAAATAGATTAACTAAAATACTAATAATAGAAAAATAAGTAGCAATAAAAAACCAGCCAATAATTTTTTTACAAATTTGTTAAATACATACGCTTTAATAAACCATATTAACAAATTTTTTAAAAAAAAGAATAAACGCACAGTAAGTAAAAAAGAAAAATTCCACAATATTAAAAAGGTCAGATGACAATAAAGTAGTTACTCCCTATGCACATTTAAAGGGTTAATTAACTTAACAATGATTGATTGATAAAATTATCTAAACGAATTTAAAGTAACTGATGTCCTCAACTCGCATAAGGAACTAATTGACCAAAATTAAGGTGATATTTTATATATTTCTATTGATCAATTATTTTTTATATTTCATTAATTATATAAGTGCATAATAAGTGTCCATTTTTTGTTATTTGATCTTATTGCTATTAATGCCTTTTTTTTTTTCCTTTTTCCTTAGGTGTCTTTCTTTTCTTTTAAATATCTTTTCAGTTCTATTAATATACCAATAATTAGATTTTTTTAACATTATTATTGATATTTATTGTAAAGAGAGATTACCGTCAGAAAAATGAGATAAATATATAGGTTTACCCCTTAACAATCAGGTGCACTGTACACTCTAAACTGAATATTTAACGGAGGATTAACAGCTGTTACAAAATCATAGTCCGAGGGGTAATATGTAATAGTTGTAGGGGCAAACGTGTACTATCCTCAAAGTTCGAGATAGTTTTGCAAATTACCTCTTATATTTAGTTGGTTCTAGTTACTCAGATCTACGTCTAGATAGAACAACAATGATCAATTGGGAACTTTACCGATAACTACATCATTCATTAGCTTGAAATAGTTGGTCTTTTGCCTTTAACTTTAGGCAACTGTTGAATTATCTTCATGAAATCCAAAAGTGATTATAGATTTAATAAAGAAAAGGGTAGAGACCATTTGTGTAAAACAAACGAAAAATAACGATTAATATCAAACCTTTCTAAAAGCTTGAAGGCAATGAATTTTCAGGATTAATTTCTTAGTTTATAATGGTAATTTACAGGTTACGTTTATCTTATTCAATGAGTTATATATCAACAACCCAATTGAGTGCCTAGATTAACGTTCATCACCCAAACTACCTCGATTCAACCAAACATAAATTCATCGCTCTAAAGTTCATAGTTCCCTGTCATCCCTGTTAATATAATCCTATATTTAAGAAAATGATAAACAACTGCCCTAACTTTCGTATGACACTCAATGAAGTGCTGTAACATTTTTTTTTTAATCACTCAAGTACCATAACTTTATAGTGTCCTCATTTGATTGGCATGTGTGGTGAATATTTAGTGATCAATTAATAGTTACATCACTTAGATGAATATTTTTCAGAATCATGTCACTCAATTGATCATAAAAAAGTTACAATATTCATGTGAGCCGTGTATGAAAGTTATGACACTTATGGTATCCTTATTCCATTTATTTTCTTAGACATAAAATTAGGTCAAAGTCTTAGAATTTCACAGGGTGGACCACTATCTGAATATGTTCTTCAAAGAAAGAAATCCCTGGCAGAGTACGTCATCATGTTGAGATAGTTGATCGAAAGTTGACCAAAGCAAAAAGAAAAGAAAAGAAATTTCAACTCAAAAGTTCAAGTAAGAAACCTGTCGTTGTTTTAATTGTCATAACATTGGCCAAAGTGTGAAAGCAAGACGCTTCGTAATTACAAGTCTAACTATATTACGTTGGGTTGATGGGATTCTGACTATCACGCCCCAAACCTTGAGTGCGTGCACATCTCTCGATGGTCGACTAAATTGCGACGTTCCCATGATGCGTCGCTAATCCAAACGATTCATGCACATGCAGAAGCAAAATAAACAATCCCAAGACAACAATCAAACATGGGATAGCAAAGCAGGACAACCCATTTTCACCAAACACACTTTATAAACACATCCGATTTACACACAGAATGTCTGACTAAAAAATAAACCTCTAGGCCATCTACACTATGGACCCTTCAGCCTTGGCTCCAGATCCTCCACGCTATGGCCCTGAAATTGGTAACCCACGACGAGGTGAGATAAAAATCTCAGAGAGTCTACACCCTAAATCCCGATTTGGAAGATAATACACCTAGAGGCAACCTATACACACATCATAGAAGACTTACCTCACCTCAGCTCCTCTCGGCACGTCAACACATTTCATATAACATATGCATACATCCAATGTATTAGATAATTGAAACGCCTCGCTTTAATAAATCAATCAATCACAGGGGTCCTGATTGTAAGGCTAAATCGTTGTGACACGTCCCATTCCGTGCCACACAATTTTGTCCAATAATCAGGCGTGGTCATCTCAATCATTTAGGCGTTCTAATTAGTTACGGCCCCACAGGCACGGCCGACTCAATAGTCAGTGGTCTTTCGGCGAGCACGACAACATCTACCTCTAGACGACAATCCCAAAAGAGCATCGGTCCGGCCTTTACCGCGATCCGGCATCCGTTGATGTGGGGCATTTCATATAGAAGCATCGTCCGGCGTAAACACTCGTGATGGGTTCTCATAATGTTCACACGCACATCCAATTTCGGCCAAGGACATTGTGCTTTGCACTCAAATGCCTCAATTTAAATAATGCGCTTGGCCTATTTTCTTTATATTAAAAACATCCGGTAAAATAATCATGTGTGGGTAAACAGTCAAATTGAGCCATAAAAAGTGATATCCTCTCTTTTAAAAATCCCACTATTTGATATGGTACTTCAAAACATTTTTGGCGTAAAAAATTGACACTTGGTATTTTTCTAATTAAATACCAAAAATCCATAATTTTGAAATAATAATCTAGAATCACCAATCAACATCCAATTGCATAATTTAACACTCAATTGTACAAACTAATTACACCACGACAATTAGCACGAAATTCGACGTTTGGCTATCCCGATATAATTATATTAAATAATAAATAATTATAAAATTATAAAATTAAATAAATGCAAAATAATTACATAAATCACTAATTAATCTACCTAGGCTAATCTAACCAACTAATTGAACTAATTAAATTACTCTAACCAACCTAGTTACAAAATAACCTACTAAACTAACTAATTACAATAACTAACCACCTAATTGACCTATCTAACTAATTTAATTAACTAAACAAGCTAAATAAATATATTAATCTCACTTAGACTAATATAAACCTCTCATAAGCATAATTAACATCCTAATTAAGACTTAGAAAGTAAACTCACCGGTTTAACGAGTCGATGAGTTCATGGTAACAGCGACACGGAGGCGAGCGAGACTTGGACCTTCGGTGACGCCAAAGGAAGCTCGGACCGGGCTGAAAACAACCAACAAACTCCTTGCTTGATCTAAAAAACTGATTTTGCTCAAGGGCTGGTTGCGGGCTTGGCTTGGCTGCGGAATGGACGCTGGATCGAAGGTTGAAGTGGGCTGGTTAGCGGCTCGGGACTGGGCTGAAGATGGTGAAATGGGGGTGAAATTTAGTTGAGTTGGGTCGGTGGATGTTGGGCTGGAATGTGTGGGCTGCAGCGAGGATATGGGCGTGACATCGAGGGGAGCGACTTCGGTGAACGGTGGGCCAACAGGTTGGAGTGTTGGCAGGATGGGGGGTTTAGCTAGTGGCGTGATGGCAGAGGAGAGATGGAGTGGTGGTGAAGCACTAGGGGGAAATTTGTGGCGGTTGGGGACGCAGGAGATGGGGGCTGGATCGTTGATGGCGTGTAAGTGGCAGTTGATGAAATTCAAGTGTCGGCGTGCGGTAGCGAAGTGGGGGACGGACGAGTTGAAGTGCTAGCATCAAGAGGGAATGGGCGTGTGATTGTTGTCGTTGGGCTAGGCTGAAGCAAAGAGAAATGGAGAGGGAAATTCATGCGAAGAAGAAGAGAGGAGGAAAATGAAAAGAAAGCAGAAGCCGCAAAGGGGGAAGCAGCTGGGCTGACGTGCATGAGAAGCTGAAGAAGGGGGGCAGAAAGTCAAACAAAAATATCTATCTTCATCAATGCTCGGTCCCCTAAGTCTTCATGCTCATCTCTTGGTCCCCCAAATTCTTTCTTGCATAAAAATTCCCACAAATAACTAATCTTGGACAGCAAAAATGGCAAATCTCTCTCCCATCCGAATTTCTTTTAATCAATTTGCCAAAAATTGATTTTCTGAAAAAGATCCGGACTCGCCAAAAATTCTTCAAATGATGAGTTGATGTTCCAAAAATAAATCGTAACATACCGGAACTTTCGATTCTTGAAATCGGGTTCAATTTCTTGGTTAATTTCAACCGGATGCGATTTTAGCGTGACTTAATCTACCGGGTAGCTTTTAAGAATTTTTAGCGCAATTGACCCATGGTCGATTATTTTCGATCCACATTATACATCTCCGACTCTTAGGTGACTCTCAGTTGTCGTGAAAATCTCGATGTTTCAGTTACAAACATAAGGTACAGAATTGACAAAAAAATCAGTTTAGTGTCGTTTGACATGAATTTTGCAATTAGGTGGAATCACCGACACTTTAATTACATGCCTCTGTCAAATTGACCTCTCTCCGGAGATGGTTAATTTTCATGGATAATGTATAATAATTAAAAGTTTACGGGCAAAATTGTACTACTTCCAAAATTTAGGTGAAGTCTTGAGTAATTTCCCCATGTATTCATTTCGTTTGGGTCTCACTTAGATCTCCGTCTAGATAGAATGACAATTAGGAACTTTAAAGGTAACTAAATTATTCATTAGCTCAAATAGTTGGAATTTTCACTTTAATCTTGGTCAAGTGCTACATTTTCGTGGGCTCTTTCACAAGCTGGGTCGTCTCCACCGTTCATTTTCAAGGAAGCAATAAACACTGTTGGATATTATGCATTTTGAGTAAGATTTATTACAAAGTGCAAAGTTACTAGAAGTTAATTATATGGAAATAATATCTAGTGTTGGGAAATTATTAAACATTAGGAACTTCACTGGTAACTGCAAATTACATCTTAAAACGAAAAAGTTCAGTAACTACTTGCTAAATTTACTAATCATTAAAGAGAGAATACATATTCATGGGGAGAAGTACACTATCAGTGCCATAAGTTGCATATGGCAATCACTTTGGTGCCAAAAGCTTCTATCGAATCACTTAAGTGCCAAATCAGAGAAAAAATGATCACTTTGGTGCCACCGGTGAGAAATTCCGGCCAAAATGATTATGTGGCTTTTATATTTAAAAAAAAAAATCGATAAACCCTGTAAATGACATTGTTTTCCGTCCTACTTAAGAAAACAACGTTGTTTTGCCGTCAATGTGGATGGCTTAGGAAAAACGACACCGCATAACTTATTTGGGATTGAAATTAGGGTTTTTTTTTTTTTGTTCATTCTTGCTCGGCCGCCGTTGCTTGGCCATCGTGCTCGGCCACCGTCGCTCGGTCACCATGCTTGGCCACCGTCGCTCGACCACCATCACTCGGCCACCGTGCTCGGCCACCATGGCTCGGCCAAGAAGTGATGGGAAAATAGGAGGCAAGGGCGGAGGAGGAGGAGCAAGAAGTGGGGTTGAAGGTGCAGAGAGAGAGAGAGAGAGAGAGAGAGAAGACGAGGAGTGCGAGGGAAACAAGGAGGGCGCAGATGGAGATGGTGGATTGGGCTCTACTCAGAGAGTGGTTGGTGCTAGTGTTGTTCTTCGAGGAAGAAGACACCACCGCCATGGCTCTCTCTCTCTCTCTCTCTCTCGATTTGGGGATTTAGGGTTTCGACTTGGGGTTTAAGACACCAAATGACATTGTTTGGTGGTTTACATGTTGACTGTACTTTCCGACGGGCCACATCGGCATCAAAAATTAATAAAAAACTATCGCATCGAATTTCCAGCTAACCAGATCGGCGTTGGCAATGAAATGATTGTTTTTGAAAATTTTGCCATTTAAGTGATCCAACGGAAACTTTTGGCACTAAAGTGAGTGTTGTACACAACTTATGGCACTAATAGTGTACTTCTCCCCATATTCATGTGAGAAATTTGCTTCTTATCATGTAGTCCAATTTACTTAGGATATTCATAGGTTACTAACTAACTTCGGATGAATTTACACTGCTATAAAGTTAGTAACTTACTGAAAAGTCTAGAAAATTAATAATTTCTCAAAGGTGCAAACTTAATTTTGTATACGTAAAAGTCTAGAAATTTTCTTCTTATTATTGTTTTATTATTATTATCTTGATCATACCATATTTTCTCATTTTTCTCTAATTATTCTATGCATTTTAATTAATTCTTATGTACTTGAATTAAAAAAGGGTGATTTGACTAAAGATCCAAGAACAAATACAATTCACTCATGTTAATAACGTGCAAATTAAGAAATAGACAGAGAATTGACCATTGAAACAAATGAAATTTCATGAGGGTTCTTATGTAAAGGTCTAAAGTGTTTCGTAAAGAGTGCCATTTTAAAAGTTCATGGAGTTCTATGTAATTTCTCCATTTTAAAAGTTCATAAAGTTTTGTGTAATTTCTCTCCTTAAATTTATTACGTATATTCCAGTTTCGTAGTCTACTAACAAGTTTATAAACATCTATTGATGTTATTAATTATTGTAAGATTGCACCGAGATTACTTTTAACTATGGGAATTTAAAATGAATTCAGATAAAAGCATAGATAACTTGTAGAAGAGAACTTAGTTTCCAGATTGAATTACCAAAAAAAAAAAAAAAAATTACTTCTCATAGTGAATGAAAAATATTTTTTAATGAAAATTAATTGACCACATGTGCAATTAAATTTGGTTAATAAATTTTTATTTACTTGTAATGATACGTTATTAGTAGACTTTTTCCACGCTTCTTTTGACTATAAACATCCATTTAAAGGTAATTGACTAAGATACCATCGTCATATCACATTCTTGTGAGTGACATTTTTCAAGGGTGGGTGAAGTTTTCAAGGATCCACGTTGGAGATCGTAATACCCTTAATTTTGACATGGACATTATTTATTTATGAATTTACTCAATTGGGTTTTGTGGCGTAGCTAACATGGTTGCTCGAAAGGAATTTATAGGTAAAATCTTGTGGAAGCAAGTACCATGATATTTGGTGGCAAAATCAATCCATTTTGGTCATGATGATAAGCATTTAGGCCAAATAGAATGGCCTATTTTGTAACCGCCTGATATCCTATACGGTTTCGAATTTTACATTAACACATAAGAAAATCATGTAATCCTTCTAATTTGTATTGAAATATTAAGCACTTGTAATTAATAAGTACATGAACTTTTGAGTAAACAAAAAAAACTAAGAATCCACAAAGTTATGATGATAAAGTAGCGAGAGTTATAATTTTTAATTAATGGCTTTTAATGATGTCTACAACTTCCTTGTTTTGGCAATAAGCATAAGCAAGTAACCTGAGGAAATGGGTAATAAACAAGGAAAACAATAAAATGTACAAATCATTAAGTGTGAACTCAATTGATCTGATTTTGAGATCTTTTTACCCTATAGAGCCAGATTATTATAACATAGGTACCTAAGAAAAAGCACGAGAATGCCTCGCACCTTCGGTAAGTGTGTTCATTTTAGGTTTTGGACTTTTGGGATTGGATTTACAAAACCGGTTCGGTTCGATCTAGTTCCCGGATGTGTATTCAATCGGAACCTATTCCTAGACTAGTTGAAACTGATTCCGAATTTTGGGAATCGATTTCCAAACCGGTTTCATTGGGAACCAGCTCTTGATCCTATTTTCTGGTGGGTTGGTCCGATTCCTAGGTATAGCCGGTTTAATTGCACACCCCTACTAAATACAAAATGGAACTTATGCAATTATACAACTATATTATTTTTACGAAAATCTAATTGCATCCTTTGGTAGCTGAACCTCTACACCTTTTACACCTTGTTCAAAGGTGATGAATTCCTCTCAAACACAATCAGTAGAGGTAGGTTGGCGAAGATACTTGTTCGCTTTTCTCCAATTATATAATAAAAAATTATGATGGATTAATGGTCTTTCTACAATTGCACTACTTGAAAATTGTTAGAAGTCCAGTTGCGTTATGTTTGGGTGACAGGATTATGACATTCCAGGAAGAAGTTATCACCATATGAAATTTCACGAATCAATTAAATGTAAGAGAAAAACCTTAAAAAACATAATAAATATATTAAGGAAAACTACATAAACACACATGAATTTTGGGAGTGATACACGTTTGCAATGAACTTCTAACTGATATATGATGCCCATATTGAACTTTCACTTTGTTACGGCCGTTAAACCTCTTTTTTTTTTTTTTTTTTTTTTTTGTTAACATGCATACTGCACATGACTCCCGAGGGGCATAAGTGTAGTTTTATGTCAACATTTTTCTAGGAAATCTCTTTCTTAACCTCAATTTTTGTAAGCAATGGAAATTATTAGAGAATAATTTTTTTTTTGTCAAAAGTAAATATTTTATTCATATTTCAAAATTTCAAGATATTTAAAGATATTTATGAGATGTTCAAAGAAAAGTATATCCCAAGCAGCAAATTAGAATAATAAAGCAAAAACTATGATGATAAGCACACTCTCATCTAGGGGTGTCAGTTCCCGAACCGAAAACCGAACCGTACCGAAAACTGAACCAAACCGAACCGAAAAATTCGGTTTTTTTTGTTCGGTTCGGTTTTCGGTTCGGTTTTTATTAAAAACCGAAGTTTTCGGTTCGTTTCGGTTTTTATCGGTTAACCGAACCGAACCGAACCAATAAGTAGAACCATTAAGATTAACCAAACCGGCACAGGCCAACCCTATTTCTAATTCTCTCCCGTCTCCTTTCGTCTTGAAGGTGCGACAGCGACTGTGGCTGCGACAGCAACAGGGACGGCGACAACGGCAGGGACGGTGACGGCAACGGCGACAAGGACGGCGACCGATTGAGGGACCGGTTGTTCCGCCACGCCCTTTTCTCTTCTTCTTCTCCTTCTTCGTCGGCAGTGGTGACTCAGGGAGCTGTGTGCTGTGCTGGGTCGAGCAACGGCACTTCGGAGACTGACCCTTTTGTCCTCACGACGCTACTCTACTACGTCAAGGGGGGGTTGTTTTCTGATTGAAATCACTCTAGTGGGATGGCGTAGCGGAGAAAGTGGAGATTTTGGGCAAGGGGGTTTGTGTTTATTCTGATCCAGAAGTTGATTTATTTCGAATGCCATCGGTACGACGTGATTGGCATGGTGTGTCCTCGATTTACATTTGCCTTTAGCGCAGTGATATCAGTTTAGTTAATTGGGTGGTTTGAGGATGTCGTGGCTTGACCTCTTTTATATGCAAGAAGAAAATTTGGGTTTTCTCTGTCAGATGGTCCCAATTTATTTTGTGATAGGTTTGGGGCATGAAGTTGCTTCCTTTGAGTTGGAAGAGATGGACAGTGAGCAGCCAAAATGGGTGTTCCCATTGTTTTCCTTTCTGGTTTAGTTGTTTTGAATTATTGGTACATTGAGTTTGGTTTGTCTGTGTGTGGTTTTGCAGGCATTCTGTGAAATATATGTTATGAGGGAATTAGGTATTGCTTCCTTTATGGAGAATCCTCATCTGAATTGGTACTTCAGAAAGCAGAGGATGTTTCGTGGTTGTTGGTGTGCTCTCTTGTAGTGTTCGGTGTTGCAAAGCACCAGGAAGGAGAAAAGGAGAAGATATGAGATTCTGCTGTAGTATGCGGTGTGCGTATTTTGAATTGGTTGAGTTCAAGAAGCCCTTCCCTGGCATGAGTTGCATCTGTTAATGCTTGAAGCCCACAGGTTCTGCGCATTTAGGGCGAGGTTTGAGTGGAGAACATATTGGAGGTCTTCATTTGTGTGATTTATAATCATAGTGGATTTCGCTTTGTACAATGTTACTGTATGGAGAGTTTACACTCTCATCCCATAAAACCATATCATCAAATTGCGTTATATACGAAAGTTAGAGAGTGCATGATATTGATCCAGAGAGATGATCTGCAATGACGATGAACTTTTTTTACTCTTTTATTTTGTAAGTAAAAATGGTGGGAAATGCTAGTCAACTGCCATGATTTGGGCCGATTGGCTATAGTCAAGGGAGTGCACAATGCCTAGCAAGTCCATTAACTAAGTTGGCATTCCATTTAAGGATCAATGACTGGGCTACCATTGTGAAATGTCTTGTTATGATAAACTGTTCCATGTCTCCCATCAACTTGGGTATTTCACCATCCGAGCAAGGTATGTGTCTTGATTCAACATAACAATTTGCTTTGGCTTATCCTGGACATTACCAATAGAACAGCATCATCTCCCAAGAAGATTTTACTTGGGTAGCCAATCCCACCATCAGACGTTTTTCATATGAAGTTCATTTCATTACTTGATTCCTAGCACAAACTCCCATCATCTAGTTATATCAGTCATATCAATGCCTCATGTTTCTCCCATATTACAAAGTTCATTTCCTTCCCTTCATGGATTGAGGAAAAGTCAGATCATGACATTCTTCCCACATGATTTTTCAAAATGCCCACGTGGGAGCTATTCTCCATATCCTTGACTTCTCCGAACCATCACTACATCTACCAAGGGCTTACATGAGTGGCTAATGCTTGCCAACACAAATGTATAAGTCATTGTTGTATCCTTTGTCCCGCATGATCACTGCTTTTCCCTAAGCTTCATGTGAATGGCCTTTGCTCGCCCAACAAGTACCCATCTTCCGTCTTTCCTATGAGTCATACTCAACACCAATGAAGGGTTTGATCTCTATGGAAATATGGTAACAAACGGTATTCACACATACAATTTAGAAATGTTATTCTGATACCATTTGTCACAACATGAGCTGATAGGCCTCAATCATGGGACTGTGCAGCACTTGGTGAGCCAATTAACCCAGCTAGCCTTTCTTTCTAAGGATTGTTCCGATGGCTCGTATTGTGAAACGCCTTATTGTAATCAATCCTTCTATATATCTGGTCAATATGGCATTTCATCATCCCGAGCAGAGCACTGTCTTGTTTCAACATAACAATAGGTTTTTTAGCAGTATGATTAACAAGTGTTGGGATACTCAATAACAAGACCTGTTTCAAAATTGTAGTAGCAAATAACAATTGATATTACAAAGCATGAGAGTGTTATTGTAAATAAAGAAAGCCTAAAATGCATTCAAGTTCAGTGCACCTGAGTATTTGGAAAAAATGGTTTTGGTTCCCCCACCCCCCGACCCCCAAAAAAAAAAAAGAAAAAGAAAAGAAAAGGAGGATGAGTTATATTGAATTAATGAACATTGTGAAAGAGTACTCTATTGATTTTGGACAAGAAAATAAATAGCATGAAATTTAAAGAATAATTATGATGGTATTAAAGATAAATAGAAATTGTCTTACCAAAAAAAAAAAAAAATAAATAGACATTCTGTCATTGAATGCGTGAGTAATCGTTCCAAAGATTACAATGTAGGTTTTCATATCCTACTAACAATTGTTATTGCATAGGTGGTGGATTTTGAATCCAGAATTAGCTTCCTAATCTGATCGGCAGTAAGAAGTTTCAAATACTAGATACAATTTTCTATTATCTAGTAATAATAATATACCAAAGTTACAAATCCCAAGAATATTGACATCACCACCTAGCAATTATTTGCTTGTGTGGACCTTCTGTCTGTCTTCAATTGACGTGGCACCAGCCTTTTGTTCTATCTATATATTGCATTGCCTCTGACCAAAATCTAAGGTGGCTTGTTGTCAATGATTTCGTCAATCAATCTTTCGTTAGTCTTAGCGAAGGCTTGCGTCAATAACCCTTGCACTTTGATTTGCCAATCTCCTTCATTGTCAACAAGCTTACAGGTTGTTGACTATCTTGTTTCGTGATGATTTCTTTTCTGACCAAATCTCGTTCTCGTTGACAGAGCCCTCTACTCATTGATTATTAAGAGTTGGTCATCTTTTGGTGTCAACAAGTTGAAAGCAACATTTTTTCGTATATACTTGTCATGATTCACACATACACTCTCGGCCTATTACTAAAGAGAATTTAAAAAAAAAAAAAACAAGGAAAGAAATAAATCTGTGAGATACTCGTTCATCCTAAGGGTGGACTTTGCCTGAGTGCACTATACTTTGTAGTTGACCCAGCGAGTCCGCAACTAAGAATTGGGTTTTCAAGTAAACATGTGGTAAATATGAATTGGAAATGTGAAAGTTAAAGTCAAGAATAGTTTCCATATGAAAGGGAAACACATTTCTTTATTTCTTTTACGAGGAATCAGTCACAAAATTATTCCAGACCTGAAATAACTTATTGTTTTGTAGTATAAGAACAACCCAATATAATTTCAACAGAGACAGATAATCATAGCATGAACTAAATTGAAAAGGAAAATAGAAGAAAGAAAAGAAAAGAAAAACTTCAGTAACATAACGAGCATTGGCACTGCCTCTTCCGTAGCTTATCGGGGCCGATCAGCTGTGCCACTTCCAGGGGCGAGGAAGTGACACGACGGAGAACCGCATCTTCCCCGTGGAGCAGTGGAAGCCGCCGCTCTCCCCACATGCGAAGAAGTAAAACTTCCACTTCTGGCTCAATGTGAACTCGAAGCCGTCTCCCGCCCCATCCGACACGTTGGCCACCATGGTTGCCCTCTTGAGGTCACACCTTATGTAGCTCCAGAAGCTTGGGAACATGTAGACGCTGTGCGGATGCGTGTTACTGTCGCTTGGTTGGTCGTACTTGAACACTGCAAGTACCGGAATCAATGTTGTTTAAAATTGTATATCACAATGAATGATCCAGAAACACTTGTTGAGCATGCTTGACAAAGAAGTATTTGTTTTTCAAAGTATTGATCGTGCATACACTAGGATAGCTAGCTGCAATTTTTCCTTCCTTATCTGGTCGCTTAAATAGTGCCACGGATCACTTTTCTACAAAACCCACAATGCTACTTAGACTACTCATTTTTTGTTTGGGGAAGGGTTAATAAGGCGATTCTGCTTCTTAATTATCTTCGGAAAGCATTTATTTTAGCAAGTAATTTTCCTCGAAAAACATTAGCACTCTACTTATACTTCTTACGCATAAGATTGCATTATATAAAAGTCCCATCATGACTGAATGTCTGGACAAAAACGTTGTGCGAGGACGAACTCGTATCAATTCTAATACCATCATCGATCAATCCCCATATCAACTGTTAAAATGAAAATTAAGAACAAACTTACCCAAACAAAAATTGGGGCATGATAGATACTGAATCCAGGTATGAATAGTGTTAAGCTATAGTAGTGACTTACCAAGAGTGTCGTTGACGTAAAAGGGGCCGTTCTTGTTAGCCCAGGTGCTGTAATCGAATCCGAAATGCCAATTCTCGGACCCTCCAACGACAACCTTCGTCGGAGGGACCTCGGTGGGACCATTGTCTTGCTTCGGAGGCCAAGCGTAGCCATTGTTGTTGTTCCACCCTGGATAGGCCAGTGAAGTTCCCATCATCACTGAAGCTATCACGACAAGCACCATCGCTCTTCCAAATATCATCGCCATCGTTTGGAGGGTGATTAAGGAACTAGACAAGTACAAATCTTCAGATGTTGGGGAACTGGTTGGTGCATTCGAAGAATGTCTGATGGGCTTTATATAGGAGTAATAACTTAGTGGAATTTTTATGTTTGAGCTTTAAAATGAAAAATGGTAGTGGAAAACGGCCAAATGGACCTTTTTTTATTATTATTATTCTTTAATAGATTGGGTTGGTGTGAGACGGAGATAATGGGTTTTCACTGTTAAGAGTCAACTCCTTCCTTTCTTGTTTTTGAGCGGGTCTCTCCAAGAAAGATCCGCGTACAGCAATGGAACATGAGGTGAATATGTAACCAGTACTTATTTTATCGTATCACAACCGTATCATGGGTACGAATACATGCTTCCTTGGAGAAAGTGGAAGACGCGTAAGAAGGCGTCGACGAACTATATGGACAGCCAAACAGATCCATATTGCCCGCGGCAAGCAACATGGGAATTCTTCCCTGCCTATAGGCGGCTTTTGAATTTGATACTGCGGTTCTATGAGTCGAGCAGTCTTTTAAATTTGGTGTTCCACGCTGTGTATACTTCCTTGTCTCTGTCTCTTAACTACAAGTTTTGTCTCACCTATTCGCTAGACTGTATATCTAGTTAATAGGAAAATTGTCCAAAAAGTTCTATTGCACTTTTGCCAACCTTTTAATTTTACCAATTTAGTCCTAAATTTTTTCACTTATTATCAATTGAATCCATCCGGCCAATTTTGACCGAAAATTACTTATGTGGATGCCGATGGTGCCATGTAAGACCACCGACACTAACTTGAACAATTTTAATAATATTTTAGTATTTTTGAATTTTTATTATTTTTCTGATTTTTTCTTTCTTTTCTTTTTGCTTTCTTCTTTTCCTATTGTCAGTGGCCACCCTAGCCTAGAGGGTCGGCCTCAGCAAAGCCATGCAAGACCGACCTTCGCCCAGGCTAGGTGAGGCCGACCCTTTAGGCTAGGGCGGCCTCTCTAGGCGTCGGTCGGGCGAGATTGCATTGGCCTTGGCGAGGACTGGCCTTGCCAATTTGGCAAGGGGAGCCCTCGCTGGGGCTCACCTAGGTGAGTGTTAGCCTTGCCCAGACCAGATCTAGCAAGGCCACCTTGGTTTGGGTGAGGCAAGGCCTCGCCAAATCTAGCCTAGGTGAGGCCGACCCTCATCGGGGCTCACCCTCACCTCGTTGAGCTTCGTATTTGGCGGGTGAGGCTAGTTGGCCGATCATGGCTGGTGGTTGGTCATCGCCCGGTGGCTAGTCATCACTTGTGACCGGTGGTTGGCCATCATCAATAGGGAAAGAAGAAAGAAAAAAAAAGATAAAAAAATCAGAAATAAAAATAAAAATTCAAAAAAATTATTAAAATAGTATTAAAAATTGTCTATGTCGGCGCTAACGATCTTATATGGCACTGCCGGTGTCCACATTAGCGATTTCCTATCAAAATTGACTAAATAGACTCAATTGGCAAGAAGTGAAAAAGTTTATAACTAAATTAACATAATTAAAAGGTTTAGAACTTTTTAGACAATTTTCCCTCTAGTTAACCAACTATTAAACAAATCCATCTCACTTGCCTTTAGAATCATATACCTAAATGCACAATTTTTTTTATGATGTACACTTATGAATGTGATGTACCTTATGCTCAACATCGAACCAACAACTTAAGAGGGGTATAGAAAGAAACAAATCGGTCAAGAACCCTATGTTTTTGGCTTGGTGGTTACGATGCAAACTTTTGAGTATGTTCTGTGCAGCATTTTCATAGCAATTATATCTGTGAAAAGAAATTTTGCAACTTGTATAAGGTGTTTGACAAATTTCTCATAGCTGCAGCTCTCTCAATCAACTTTTAGGGAGCTAATTCAACCAGTTTTAAGGTGTTGCAACTTTAAATACTTAAATTACCAAATACACTTGTTACAATACTTCATAGCATAGCAACAAGGCGACATAGCTATGGTTACAACATATCGCTACAATACCATTTAGACACTCTGTGAATTATTTACTTGACATAGGTTTGATAACCATACTAATAAATGAAAACATCACATATTTTGGCCAGCCACCAAATTCGGATCGGTATCTTATTTAGTCTATAAGGTTAGTGGAGTTCTTCATAGGTGGGAGTCTCCGATAATCCTAATACACAAATATCCTCACATAAGGAGTGTAATTGAATGTTGAGGATGAAGAGGAGTCTCATTGAGCAGAGGACCACTAAGGAGAAACACTTGAACTTTGGATTGTCGTTATTCTGCATCAAGAATGATGGATTCCAAAACAAGTGCATACTCGATTATGTGTTTTTTATTCGACTTATGGAGATCTTGGGTGCCATTTTTGTGGCTTACAAGACATAGGAATGCAATGGTAACCACCTTGTGACCACCTCAAATGGCGACCCAACCTTACCTTACCTCTGATCTGGGGTTATCTGGACTTAACACATTACGCCTAACATTCGAGCTTAGATATATATAGAGAGAGAGAGAGAGAGAGAGAGAGAGAGAGAGTTGCTGCTACTGGTGCGGTAAGTGTCACAGGTGGTCGTGCTCGAATAGACAAGCAAAGCAAAAGAAAAGGGAAAAAAAGGCAGAAATAGGAATGGTGAAAAAGAATAAATCAACCACTGACGGCTACCTGAGTTTGATTTCTTATCTTCTTGAGAGATTGGGGTGGAGATACATGAGCAAGGAAGCAAGATTTCACAACCTACAGACAGTACATAATACTCATAGTGGCTTGCAAAATATATATAGAATAGGATTAGACAAAAAACAAAAAAAACAGAAGAAGAATAAATCCAAACCTTTCAACATTCCTAGTAAGTGATGTGCAATTATTTTCTAAATTTTGAGCATCTCAATCCATAGCAAATGGTTCTCCTCGTTGTGCGATCAAACAAAGAAGCAGGAACGACTAAGTTGGGCTACCAAGTACTGCGCCCACCCTTTGAAATTTCACGACCCAAAATAAGCCGAACTGGTGTCGGTCTCGGACAGAAGTTTCTAATCAAGATCAAGTCAACAAAAACCGAATGAAGATCACGACAACATGTAAGAAAAGTATAGTCTCGTGGGTCGTAGCAAAGGAAAACAAAATCCAGCGATGCATTCACCAAAAGCTGGCCTTTTGCCTATTAAACACCCCCTCATCATCACCACCTGACCTAATCAATCGGGCCCCGTTTTGACTTGGTCCATGTGGAAGGAAATTTCTTGGAAAAGAACCCTCAGCGACATCCGAAGAAATTGTCATATCAATTATATAATTTATTGTACACATGCCAAATTAATTCTAAACTTTTCTATAACTGCACAACTTACAAAAGATTAGACATAAATAAACACTGACTAGAATCGAACATTGGTAAAAGCGTAAGGGCATTGGATTTAGGATTGAGATCTTAATTTAGGATGGCTTACACATTAGATATCCCGATATTACCAAACGTAAATTCATCGCTCTAAGTTCATAGTTTATGCCCTTTAACTGAATTGTGTATATTCTTAAACTGGAAAATTACGTTTGAGGTTAGAATGGGTTTTAGGAAAAGATGAGACTAATCCCTCCGCGTGCTCTAGACACGGAACTTTAGAGAGTCAAACCACTATGAGAATACGTTCTTAAAGTAAGAATAATTCTCTGCAGACTACTTCATTATCTTGACAGTATTGATCCAAAGTTGACCCAGGCAAAGAAAAAAAAAGCCATTTTAATGCAAGAATTCAAATCATGAACTTATTGTTGTTTTACCTGTAATAGCATTGACATTAGTGTGGAATCTGGAAAGCGAGGCGTTGCCTATATAGACGTGTAGTTGTATTACGTTTGGGTGATGGGATTCTGACGATCGGGGGAGAAGCTCTCATCATCCGTCCGCTTTATTTTGAATTTTTTTTTTAATTAAGAATTTATCGAACTCGTTAAACGAGTACTATGAGAAATTTTATGAATCTAGTAAAAGAGGAAAACCTAAAAATAAAACTGTGTATTTAGCGGTTTTTATAGGAAACCCGCGTGAGCTTTGAGAGCGTTAAACACATTCCCCCCCGAACTTGCAACTATTATATAGTAACCCGTTAGGACTTTTATTTTGTCACAACCGTTAATCTCCATTTTTTTCGTTGGCAAGTGCAATACACACATGACTAATAAGGAAGGGTAAAAATGTACTTTAATCTTTATTTTTATTTTTTTCCGTTGGCATGTGCAATACACATCACTGTTATTTACCGTATAAAAAAAGTAGAAATGAGAAAAAAAAAGAGATTAACTAAAATACTAATAATAGAAAAATAAGTAGCAAAAAAATACCAGCCAATAATTTGTAAAAACTTGATAAATACAGATGCTTTAATAAACCATATTAACATATTTTTTAAAAAGAATAAACACACAGTAAGTAAAAAGGGAAAATTCCACAATAATAAAAAGGTCAAATGACAATAAATTAGTTACTCCTTATGCACATTTAAAGGGTTAATTAACTTAACAATGATTGATTAATAAAAATATTTAAAGGAATTTAAAGTAACTGATGTCCTCAACTCACATAAGGAACTAATTGACCAAAATTAAAGTGATATTTTATACATTTCCATTGATCAATTATTTTTATATTTAATTAATTATTTAAGTGCATGATAAGTGTCCATTTTTTGTTATTTGATCTTATTGTTATTAATGCCTTTTTTTTCCTTTTTTTCCTTAGGTGTCTTTCTTTTCTTTTAAATATCTTTTCAGTTCTATTAATATACCAATAATTAGATTTTTTTTTAAACATTATTATTGATATTTATTGTAAAGAGAGATTACCGTCAGAAAATGAGATAAATATTTAGGTTTACCCTTAACAGTCATGTGCACTGTACACTCTAAACTATATACTTAACGGAGGATTAACAGCTGTTACAAAATCATAGTCCGAGGGGTAATATGTAATAGTTGTAGGGGCAAACGTGTACTATCCTCAACGTTCGAGATAGTTTTGCGAAATTACCTCTTATATTTATTTGGTTTTGGTTACTTAGATCTACGTCTAGATAGAACAACAATGATCAATTGGGAACTTTACCGATAACTACATCATTCATTTGCTTGAAATAGTTGGTTTTTTGCCTTTAATTTTAGGCAACTGCTGCATTATCTTCATGAAATCCAAAAGTGATTAGAGGTTCAATAAAGAAAAGGTTAGACATCATTTGTGTGAAAAAACGAAAAATAACGACTAATATCAAACCTTTCTAAAAGCTTGAAGGCATTGAATTTAGGATTAATTTCTTAGTTTAGAATGGTAATTTACAGGTTACGTTTAACTTATTCAATGAGTTATATATCAACAACCCAATTGAATGCCTAGATTAGCCTTCATCACCCAAACTACTTTGATTTAAGCAAACATAAATTCATCGCTCTTAAGTTCATAGTTCCCTTTCATCCCTATTAATATAATCCTATATTTAAGAAAATGATAAATGAGTGCCCTAACTTTCGTATGACACTCAATGAAGTGCTGTAACATTTGTTTTTTTTTTATCAATTGAGAACCATAACTTTGTACTGTCCTTGTTTGATTGGCATGTGTGGTGAATATTTTTTAAAAACTATGAGTAATCGATGAATTGTTACATCACTTAAATGAATATTTTTCAGAATTATGTCACCAAGTGATCATAAAAAAAATTACAACATTCATGTGAACAGCATATGATAGTTATGACATTTGGGGTATCCTTATTCCATTTGTTTTCTTAAGCATAAAATTAGGTCTGAATCTTGGAATTTCTTAGAGTGGACCACTATCTGAATAAATTCTTAAAAGAAAGAATTCCCTGGAAAAGTACGTCATCATTTTGAGATTGTTGATCGAAAGTTGACCAAAGAAAAAAGTAAAGAAAAGAAATTTCAACTCAAACGTTCAAGTAAGAAACCTATTGTTATTTTAATTGTCATAACATTGGCCATTGTGAAAGCAAGACGTTTCGTAATTACAAGTCTACTTGTATTATGTTGGGTTGATGGGATTCTGACGATTAAGGAAGAAGCTGTATTCGAATCCGCTTTATATTGAATTTTGATAAAGGAAAATATTTATGGAACTGGTTGAACGAGTACTATGTGTTTAGGGAAATTGTACTAAACCCTCCTCAACTTGAAGGTGGTACACGTTTGCCCCCGAACTTCCAATTGTTATATAATTTCCCCTTGAACTTTCATCTTCTGTTAGCACGTGCAATGCATGTAACTTATAAGGAGTTAAAGTAGATGCATGTGACTTAAGGAGAAAAGTATATTTTTATCTCAATCTTATCCTAAGGGAATCTCTTTCTTAAATTTTGACCAAAAAATTTGTTAAAATTTGATAAATATAACCGTGTTAACAGAACCAAGTAAGCTATATTAAGAGAAGGAATAAATACAATTTAGATTAAAAAGGAAAAATGCCTCAAGAGTAGAAAGCTCAAATGGAAAATTAGTTACTCATTAAATGTATTTTTTTTTTTTTTTGGTCGAAGTGAAAACGCTTTGATTGATACTAAGTCGGTGGATTACAAATAGTAGGAAAATCAACACATAAGATAAGAAAAAGTTCGTGCGAGGGATTAGTAACCCAATTACCCGGCAAGGAACCGGAGCTGTGTGTTTTGGCGACCCAGTCCGCGGCTCGGTTGGACTCGCGCGGTTCAAATTGCAAGCAAACATCCTTCATCTGGCCTAGCAATTGTCGGCAGTCCAGCACAAAGGGCCGCGAGGCCCATGGAGTTTCTGTGCAGCCCAGAACCGACTAAACAGCCAAGGAGCAGTCGCTAGATACGTAGAAGATGGCTTCAGTTCGTGCGGGTGAAAGTGGTTCTGTCAGAACAGCTCTCTTCTCCTTCAACCACTCGAGCGAACGCCGGATAGCTAGGGTTTCGGCCATGTGAGCCGATTGAGCTCGGATTTTCTGCACAAAACCAGCAGTGCATACCCCATCAGCTCCTCTACAAAGACCGGCGATGGAACCCTCCGATCGGCTCTCTTGCCATGAGCAATCCACGTTGATCTTCCACGCGCCCGGATCTGGAGGTACCCACGAGTGTCTTTCGGAGGTAAGTGTTGTCTTTGGTGGTTGCCACTTCTCGAAAAGTTGCTGAGCTAGGCGAGCTTCACTGATGATCTTGTTTTGTTCTGTTTTCCTTCCTTGAAAGATGAGGCCGTTTCGTGCTTTCCATATGTACCACAGAGTGGTCGCGAAGATCGCCTTTTGACTTGCTGAGATACCGGAGAAGAGGTAGTCACATACCCACTGATCTATTCTTGTAACTGATGTCGGGGATGTGCGGATTTGGTCACTAAAGTTCAGCCATATTGCGTTTGTCCATTGGCACAGGATAAATAGGTGCTCGGAGGACTCCGGATGTTCGCGGCATAAAGGGCAAGTAGGCTCAGGTAAGATTTTCCTCCGGCACAGGTTGAGTCTCGTAGGAAGGCCTTCAGTACATAAGCTCCACATGAAGTGCCTGATTCTGGGATTAGTATGTATGTGCCATATTTCCTTTAATGAGTTTGTTTAATGACCATAACAAACTCATTAAATGTATTTCAAAAGTTAATTAATGTTAAAAGTTATTCGATTAATAAAAACATTAAGAAATTATAAAAGCAAATAATGTTCTCAACTCATTAAAAAATTATTAACTAAAATTAATATGATATTAATTCTTTTTTTCAATCAACTGACCATTTAAAATGCATAATGAATGCATAATCTTTGGTATTTGATCATTTTTATTACTGAGACATTTTTCCTTTTCCCTTAATTGCGTTTCTTTTATCTAAAATATGCCACAAATTTTAATCTTTTTAGTATTATTAATGATATCTATTTTTATGATATGAATATTTTAGTTAATTAAATATCCATTTTGTCAGTTTTTAAATCTTCACATATATCAAGGGAAGATAGAGATCTCCTTTTAAAATTGAGATAAAGTACATAATTACACTGGAAATGTGTAGCATGCTAACAGAAAATACAGTAGATGGTTAATTTTCATGGATAATGTATAATAATTAAAACTTTATGAGCAAAAGTGTACTACTTCCAAAATTTAGGTGAAGTCTTGAGTAATTTCCCCATGTATTAATTTCGTTTGGGTCACTTAGATCTCCGTCTAGATAGAATGACAGTTAGGAACTTTAAAGGTAACTAAATTATCCATTAGCTCAAATAGTTGGAATTTTCACTTTAATCTTGGGCAAGTGTCTACATTTTCTTGGGCTCTTTCATAAAAATTCACAAGCGGGGTCGTCTCCACCGTTCATTTTCAAGGAAGCAATAAACACTGTTGGATGTTATGCATTTTGAGTAAGATTTATTACAAAGTGCAAAGTTACTAGAAGTTAATTATATGGAAATAATATCCAGTTTTGGGAAATTATTAAACATTAGGAACTTCACTGGTAACTGCAAATTACATCTTGAAATGAAAAAGTTCAGTAACTACTTGCCAAATTTACTAATCATTAAAGAGAGAATACATATTCATGTGAGAAATTTGCTTCTTATCATATAGTCCAATTTACTTAGGATATTCATAGGTTACTAACTAACTTCGGATGAATTTACACTACTATAAAGTTAGTAACTTACTGAAAAGTCTAGCTGAAAAGTCTAGAAAATTAATAATTTCTCAAAGGAGCAAACTTACTTTTGTATTCGTAAAAGTCTAGAAATTTTCTTCTTCTTCTTATTTTTTATTATTATCTTGATCATACCATCTTTTCTCATTTTTCTCTAATTATTCTATGCATTTTAATTAATTCTTATGTAAGTTAAAACAAGGGTGATTTGACTAAAGATCCAAGAACAAATACAATTTCACTCTTGAAAAATCACATGTTAATAACGTGCAAATTAAGAAATAGACAGAGAATTGACCATTGAAACAAAAGAAATTTCATGAGGGGTTCTTATGTAAAGGTCTAAAGTGTTTCGTAAAGAGCTCCATTTTAAAAGTTGATGGAGTTTTGTGTAATTTCTCCTTACATTTATTACATATATTCCAGTTTAGTAGTCTACTGATAAGTTTATAAACATCTATTGACGTTATTAATTATTGCAAGATTGCGCTGAGATTACTTTTAACTATGGGAATTTAAAATGAACTTAGATAAAGCATAGATAACTTGTAGAAGAGAACTTAGTTTCCAGATTGAATTGCCAAAATAAAATAAAAAAAAAAAAAAAAAAATTACTTCTCATAGTGAATGAAAATTAATTGACCGCATGTGCAATTAAATTTGGTTAATAACTTCTTATTTACTTGTAATGATACGTTATTAGTAGACTTTTTCATGCTTCTTTTGACTATAAGCATCCATTTTAAGGTAATTGACTAAGATACCATCGTCATATCACATTCTTGTGAGTGACATTTTTCAAGGGTGGGTGAAGTTTTTCAAGGATCTACATTGGAGATCATAATACCCTTAATTTTGACATGGACAACATTTTTATTTATTTATTTATGAATTTACTCAAATGTGTTTTGTGGGCCAGCTAACATGGTTGCTCGAAAGGAATTTAAAGGTAAAATCTTGTGGAAGCAAGTACCATGACATTTGGTGGCAAAATCAATCCATTTTCGTCATGATGATAAGCATTCAGGCCAAATAGAAAGGCCTTTGTCAAATTCAAGAGATGACTCGAGAAATACGAAATGAGAAAGGTAAAAGTGAAGACAAACTTCATACTTCATTGGAAAAGTATATTAACCTTACTGAGAAGACAAAAAAGGAAAAAAATAGAGATGCAGCAAAAATCAAAAGCTTGAGCTTTTGGACAAATCTTTGTGCCCAAAAACATCTTGCAATATCTTATAGGAAGCTTATTAAACACAATTTACCTAGCCGTTTGAGCCGCAACAGTAACCTAGCAACATCTCCTCGTGATACGCATCCCAATCAATCAATCAATCCATAGATTGACTCGAGTTTTGGAGAGGGATTGGCTTCCCTCGCCCCATGGTGAAGCCCCTCGTGCCGTCCGGCATTCTCGGGCCCTTCAGCACCTGCTTTGGCATGGTTTCGGACTGGACGACGATCGTGTTGCCCGCCTGCGGTGAAGGAGCGAGAACTCCGTGCCCGCTGTAGGTTTGTGCACGTCCTCGCAACTTTCCACGGCCCCTAGCCCATCCCTTTTTCAAGCCCGCTGCATATTCTTCCGCCTAAGATGATGCGTCACGTATAAAAAAGTATCAGAAGATCAAAATCTTAATCAAAGGCTACATATTTTAAAAAGATAGGCATGGGGAACGTTTCCTTTGTTGGAAATTGCTACGGTTAGGGGCCAGTGGCAGAAAATTTGGTAACTAACATACTGAGAATTTGTTCAAGGGTTATCAGCTGATTTCAGAAGGAAGATAGCAATAAGTACATTAGCCTCGAGACAGAGTTCTGAATTGCTTGGGTGCAAATCATCTGTAGGATCAGAAAGTAGTCCCTCCTCCTCGTCTAGTATAGTATCGAAATCAAACTTTCTATTCTTCAAGACAGATTTCGGCTGCACAATCACGTACAATAGTTAAGACTTTTGGCAACGAATCATACGGGGTGTATTATATTTGTTATTGTACTATTGCAGAGGAGATACCGTGCGCCGAAGAAGTAATCTGACTCGAAGTCCTTTCCTCCAGTCCCTTTCGTCGTTTAACTTCTCAACCTGGGTAAGTATAATCATCACTATTGTAACATCTGATTAAGAAATTAGAAGGATATAAATTGCATTCACAAGCATGTTACGACATACCGCCATTTCTGCAGTCTCAGTGCTGTCGTATTCTATCAGCGCGTGAAGCTGTGAATAAACGGACACCCAATTACAAAGATGAGGTTAATTATCTAGAAGTAAAAGCCATTGGTCAAGCTCATTCCATGCACCTTGTTACGAATAAAGATGTCGCCTATGGGGCGGGAAGAATTCGATTCTTGGGGATGGCATATTCGGATGTTTCTAACACTGTCCAAGAACAACAGTAAATAGTGAGATTTTTACATGATTTTAGCATAAATAGGAACGTTGTGAGGATAAGTCGAGTTCTTGCAAACCTTCCTGCTGCGCTGAATATCTTTTCTAGATTATGGTAAGAATGATCTTCAGGTAAATTCTCCACGACAATGGTGCGAGACTGCAAGATAGAGAGCATAAAATTGGCAATGAACAAATTGTTTTCATCATGTACCATTCCATATTTTTTGATATCACAAACAAACCTGCAAATCCTCCTTTTCCTTTTCGGTGAAAGGTGATCGACGTCTAACTCTCTTTCCGTCACTACTGACAACCTTTTGGGGCATTAAGATCATCAAGGATCATTTACCAAATAGCAGGAAACCTTTTCAAGTTTTAATCAACTTTGAAGGAGAAATTCAAGCAATTTGGCTAGAAGAAATCTCACGAGATTTGGAGAGGACCGCAATGCTTGTGCGAGCAACTGATTGTTGGTCACGAGGGATTTGATTTTCTTTGTGTTAGCAATGATTGATATTGGAACTGCGAAATGTCACAAGTTGCGATGCACGGAAATTCAAAGAATTGTATGTGAATTAGAAACATTGAAAAAGATATCAAATCAAGTGATCATGTTGTGGTCCTTACCATAACCTTCAGGATCTTTGCTTACTTGTTTAGCAATGAAGTCATTGGAGAGCAAGCTCATGCTGCTAAACAGATATTCAACCTGTTTTTGTGCATAAAGAAACACTCTCAAGCTCAACTGAACTCGCCAGAATATTCTTGCCACATCACACATGAGAGAGATAATTTTAGACAAATTATTTCTTCTACTTAATGAATACATACCGCGTGAAAAAACATAACATTTGAATCTGGAGGAAGTATCTGACCCAAAATAAATAAATTCTGGAGGAAGTAAATTCATTCATCTTTGCAAGAGAAGTAAATTCATGGCATGGACTCTTGCACATTTAATTGCAAAGACTGGTGTCATGGTAAGAGAAGGTCGACGCAAAGAACAATGTACGGTACCAACAATCTCTCTCAACTTACAGTAATCATATGCATATATCTAGAAAACTATCCTAATTATCTCTAACATATCTCGACTGAAAAAAGGAAAATATTTCATAGTCCTGTATCTCATTAAGGGTATGTTCCGTTTCACTCTTTTTGTGAGAGGAAGAAAATCGGATCGAACATGGTGAATGACCAACAAATCTTGAGCACAACCACCATATCACAAAAATGCATGTATGGTAAGAGCATAAATGTATTTGAAAGTTAAAGAAAGCCGACGTTTCAATAGGATAACATCAGCTGAACCTGTCCTACATCACTCTCTCTATGCATGTTCTCATTATCAAATAGCTTTTCCCTCGCCAAACTGTCCATCTAATTGCATTAACGAAAAACTAAGGGATCCACAAGCCTAATTATCAGAAACAAACATCATAAGGTAAAGTAATAATCCTGACAAATGCATAAACATTAGCAGGAAACAAAGTAAAAAAAAAATCAATTAAAACCTGCTTGACGACTTTCTTTTGAAGGTCATAACTGAGACCATTCTTGGGACAATGAGAAGGCACCGGGTTGATGTTGGGAATGGAGTAACTAGATGGTTCTATCTGGTCCCCATAGTAGAGCCATTCAGATCCTGCACTAGACCCATCAAATAACTGAAAGCATGGATAGTAATAGCCAGAGAGATCGGGCATCTGGGTGCGCGATCTGGGCACGAACTCAGCCGCTCGGGCATTGAATTTGAAGGACGCATTGCTGCCGTGACTCTCTCCCATCTCCATTTTCGCGCTATCGCTGCCTCTCTCGTGAGCTTCTGCTTGCGCCATTTTTTTTTTTTTCCTATTCTGTACTCGTTTCTATTCGAAATGTCTTCCCCTTAGTTTTGAGCTTCTTCTTCCTGAGATCTCTATCTCCATCTCCTGCTCCTCTCTCTCTCTAGTAGAAGTGACCATGTGTGATGTTGAACCCACCTTTCGCGCGCAAGTACGGACATCTTTCTCTCCGACGAGATAGAAAGAAGAAGAGGACCGCCTTATTACTCTTAACCACTGGGGGCGGAGTTTGACCAGATTTTTAAGGATCGGAATTACTAAATACGGGAGTTTACAATTCTTCACTACCACAAGTTATTTAGTTCAATCAATGAAGGTTGACGGAATCAGTTGCTTCCTTAACGTAACATTTATTATATTTTTCCATAAGTTTCGCGCTTAAATTTTTTCATCCATGGTTACTCAAGAGTGAGATAAATGCATGGCATCCGTTATATCCTCAAAGATAAACTGACATAAGTGATAGATTAAAGAGTAATTTCAGCACAGGCCGTCAGCACTATTTTTTTTTTTTATTTTGTTTATGTTTACACGAATGACCTTACACATATTTGGTTTGAGAGATTGAGTATCCTTGAATTAGAGGCAGATAAAAGTGCTTGTCTAAATTTATTTTTTTCAAAATGATGGTCTATGTTATACTTGGGAGAATTATCCAATCAATTTTGAACCTATTGTATTAATACCAATTAAGTTTGAAACATTTTAATTTTGCTAATTAGGTTCTAAACTTTTGTGGAATTATAATGTAGTCCTTCTAGCCAATTTTTGCTAGAAATTGCTGATGTAATAGTGTACAATGTAGGATAATTGGTGATGACTTGACCACCACTTCAATAATTTCTGATGAAAATTAGCCGGAATGATTACTTTGGAACTTTGCGCAAAGTTTTAGGATTGAATTGACAAAAAAAAAGTTTAGGATTAAACTAGCATTCATACAATAGACTTAGGATTAATGGATAATTTTCCCGTTATACTTTTTTTAGATTAAATATGCCACTTTTTGGCCAGCATTAGAGTTACTTCTTTGTGTTTAGTCATTCGACGGGTCAAATTTTAGCACATTCGATGTTTAAGATCCCTGATTATATTAAGCTTTTTAAGTTATGTGGCATGCCAATATAGTAATTAGATTAATTACTGTTCATTGAAAAAAAAAACTTACTGCATACAAACTGACACAAGTTCTAAAGGACTTCCCTAAACAAAGTGTTGATGGTGTTTTGTAAAACCGAAAGCAGGAATAAATGCAAACAATTTAACCGAGATGAATACAAAAAAAAAAAAAAACTTGAAATGGAGAATTTACGTGGTTTGAGTCGATGTGCTTATTTCATGTCACTTGGATTGATGAGATGTTCCACTGTAACAAAGTGCAGTCGTTATAATCACACCTACATAGCTGACAAACTTAATCAAAGTGATACAGACCCTGGCACTTTGACGTCTCCGAGAACTCTTTCTCGAGTAAGGTTTAACGTAATGAAAAAAATACAAAGGCGTATTAAAAAAAAAAAAAACGACGCAAAAAATTATTAGATGCCCTATCTAAGAGTTGGTCCAGTTACAAGAAGTGACGTTGACCTTCTTTCTTCCCTCAAACGAGAAAGCGAACGACCAGCTTTTGTTTTCCTTAGAAGATGGATAAGGTAACTTCTTTGTTATTTCAATCAGAATAAAAGGGAACGTTAGTAAGTAGATCTTACGATGAAAGAAGATGTGCTACATATTTCTTCTTCTTGAGATCCAACGCAGCAAGCTCTAGATTTCTCGGCCATGGAGGCCAAAATGTTGAGATACGTGAGCTTCAAGTCTCACGGCCATGGAAGCAGTGAGCCACAATCTCCAGCTCGAGCAACAGTGGGCTCAAGATCGGGAGATGGATATTTCGAATTCGACGAAGGTGGCTGCGAACTCAAGTAGCCATGGCAGCCAGAAGCTCTTGAGCTCAAGATTTAGTAAGCTTCAAATTTGGCATGCTAATGGCGAGCTCAAAACTCAAGAAGACAAGGGCACGAGCTTGAGATTTTATGAGCTCCAGGTACGGCCAAGCTGACTATGAGCTCCAGGTTCGAGCAGATGGGCATGGTTATGGGCTTGAGTGGCCATGGTGACCTCAAAGGACGAGCGATCATAACAAGAAATGCATGCTCTAACGTCCATTTCAGCAACGAGAAAAAAGTATAATAGAAGGAATATAGTGGAACATTTCAAAAAGTAGAGGAACCCTTCTGAATTATAATTAAAAAAAAAAAAAAAAAGAACATAGGAGATTTTGATTTGAGGACAAAAGTTCAAAGCACAATAATGACGTCATACTTAGGTTGCGTAGGATTTTTGGGAAAGTAATTGAGAAAATGCAAAGGACATTAAATTAACAAATTCTTTTGAAATGCCAATTGTTTTGATTAAATTATAGTTTGAAAGTTCATTGTAGAATAACTTTACGTAAAATAGTGTTTGGAAAAAAAATTGCAAAAAAAATTTCTTATTTTCTTACTAAAGAAAAAGAAAAAACCCAAACCCTTTGCCGAAGCTTGTGAAGGGCTTAATTTGCTAGCAGCCCAAATCTAGTGTCGGTAGTCATCATCTAAGCTCGCATGACCTAGGCAGTTGTGCAAGTTAAGTAGCCCTCACCTGGGTCACATGGCTCCTAGAGGGGATAGTGCAACCCTAGATGATTGTTGCTTGGGTTGCTTAACGTTGCTAGCCCGTTGCTAGCCGCTCTCCTCTTAAGAAGATGAACAATTTTAACGAGGGCAATTGAAAAAGAAAATTTGGTGAGGATAATTTGGAAAGAAAAAAATATATTCTAATCTTAGGAATAAATATGTCGAGAAACTTGAAAGCCCAAGGCACCAATATGGGCTTTTAGTTTTTTAAAGGCTCATTTTTCTTCAAGGCCATTCTAAAAATTTTCCCGACCA
Organism: Eucalyptus caleyi; assembly: GCA_014182885.2. Classification (NCBI taxonomy): domain Eukaryota; kingdom Viridiplantae; phylum Streptophyta; class Magnoliopsida; order Myrtales; family Myrtaceae; genus Eucalyptus; species Eucalyptus caleyi. The sequence continues at coordinate 38,386,014 of CM024472.2, forward strand.
CCCAAAATTTGGCCCATGGGAAGCCTTAGCCAAACAGAGCCTTACATTTGACAACACAAACTACTTCAGCCGCACTTTGGGAAAGCTGGCACTACAAGAAGGGATCGAGCACTGATAATTCATCATCTGTCTTCCACGAGGAAAATTAGTTTGCCAAGTAAAAGAAACTATCTTTTATTTTTCTTTTTATTGTCATGTCGTACATATATACATATACACATATTATATTTTATCGAAACAAAATAAACTCTTTCATTAACTAACAAGTTTAGAACTAGAATGACGAGCTTCTAAACTTAAAGCGTCCCATAGGGGCTTGAGGGATTACATAACCAATTAGATGAAGGGCCTGTCTAAGTTGGGCCTTAGCAGTCCAATCGGTAACCTGATTTATAACCAACTCGTATCGCTTCGGTCTCCTCCCCGGCGCCGCGGATTCGCAAACCCTAGGGTTTGCGATTTTCTGGGTCGCGAAGCGGATCCGGACCCGGAAAATCGGGTAGGGTTTGTGATCCGGGGGGGCAGCTGCGAGTCGGGTCATGCGCCGGATCCGGGTCGGGTAGGGTTCCGAAGGAACCGGGTTGCGAGCTGGAGCGGGTGAGCGAACCAGGTCATGGAGTGAGTGGTGGATCCGGGTCGTCGGGCCGGGCTGGGCGCCCCCAAACGCCCGCCACGGCGTCGTTTTCAATAAATAAAAAAAAAAAAAAGAAAGGAAAAAATCTGAGTCGGGCCCGCAACGCGGGCCCGTCCTCGTTTGATCGCGGCCCGGTCGGACCCAACTCGCGGATCTGACCCGGCGCTTTTTATATAAAATAATATTTTAAATAAATAAATAATAAATATTTTATTTCAAAAAAAACCAAAAAAATGTTTTATTTTCAAAAAATATTTTAAAAATGTTAAAATATATTCAACTCGTACATTTTGTGATGTTTCTTCTTTTGTTCCGAGTTTTAAGCATTCATAAATCTGATCAGCATTATAGGTATACTGCTTTGATTTCATTGCTCTCACTTTAAGATAACTTCTTTATAGTATATATATATTTATATTAACTAATATAATAATATTTGACATCAATATCTTAATTGGTTTCTCGAGAAAAGGACACGTCGATAGCAATTCATATGTCTTCCCAGGTTTTTTTTTGGTCGGATATGTCTTCCCAGGTTGAATGATGCAAGTGTATATGTTATAGAAAGTTCTCACCAAACGGGCCTGAGGGCCCTTTCAGCGGTTTATTGGGCCTATTGTGACTTTGGGAGGAAATGCAAAAGCGGCAAATCTCGACACAAAGCTAATTCGGTGAGCGGGAAACAAAGTAACATGTAACGGAAAATCTAGACATATCTATGGCTTGAAGAATTTTGTGCATATCATCTCTTTATTTTGGCTTTTTGACCCCATGTTGTAGAAAGGATCATGTACTTACAAACTGATTAGGTAGTTCAAAGAAATAAATATTTGGGCAGATCTATTTTACAAATGACATGATGAATAGACTCAATCATAGTTTTTTAAAAAAAATATATATAAATCATGTGGAAACTTATGCTTTTAAGGGCTGTCGAGTCTATGTTGCGCCGCTTTTTCATATGTGAGTGACATAGTCCATTGGAGGAATAAGGCAGGTCGGCGACTTCTCTTGCTCCACGGGTCCTATATTTAAATTATTGGAAACTTGGATTCGTGGGGCCATATTAACCAGTTGCCCCGTGATTAGAGTTACGTCCTCGAGAGGGCGTCGGCTGATAGTCATTTGTTTTGCTTTTGCGACTTGCAATTCAGCAACAGCTTCTCTCCGCGTACCTCCTATGATTGAAACCAACTGGAGGCTATGTCCTTAAAAGCTTGCTCCATCAAATCACCGCGACGCGTGACTGGAGTTTCGCCGAAATTCAGGTCGATCATGCTGGAGGGCACGAGGCGTGTAACCTGGCCTGTCGGCGTGACCGTAGGAACCTCGAGTGTCGGTCGATGATGCAGAGAAAAATCCCTGGGATAATCATGCAGAAATAGCCTGGGCTGACGTGTAAGATATAGAAGATGACGTAGGGTGCAGGGAGATAGTGGTTGTAGATGAAGAAGAACACTCTGAACATTTTCCGGCGATCGGACGGAATCTAATGACCCACATGGCCACCGCAAACACGACAGATGATCTCTTCGTCGGTTTTCAATTTACTAAAAGTTCGTATAGCATTTTCTATTGTGTTTCCAATCATCAGTGGCTTCTTCTTTTCAATAATTTCTCGATCTGTGAACAATAAATGTGGCCACATCATAATACTAAAAAAAGAGAAGAAGAACAATAATAAATTCTACAGAAACCCCAAACCAAACTCACCATGACACATTTATCCTCTGCCCCTTCACGGACTAATATCTACAAAATTGCCATTAAGGCTATATTTTCTTGAAAAAGACTTAGTTTTTCATAACTTTCTTGCCCTCCATTCTAGTATTGCTAGGAAGTATTATCTATCCAAGAATTGAATGTAACAGAAATGAATGAAAAATAATTATCATTGGTCCTGTTGTTCTTATTGTCACCCGAGTCACGTGGTCCATGTACTAAAGAAATTTGTTAGGGCGGGAAAAGGGCATAAACCTTTGACAGATATTAGACAATACAATAAAATCACGGACAATTTTAGTTTTAGGAAAGATATAATATATATATATATATATATATATATGCTAGTTAATTTTAAGAATTTTGAGTAAATAATAAGAAAAGATGTTGAGAAAAAGTTTAGAAAAGTGGAATACATCGCATGTGTAAAAGAAAAGAGGAACCTTTTAATTCATGACACACCGTTGAAGAAGCAATATGAGAAATGGAAAATAAAGGAACTTTTTAATTGCTTTCTAAAGGAAAAATTATCCAAAAAGTCTAAACTTATTGTACATTGTCTAATTCAATCTTAAATTTTTAAATGTGCCAATTTAATCTTAAACATTTTTACAACTTGTCAATTTAGTCTTAAGCTTTTTTCCAATTTGCCAATTTAGTCACTTTGGTTAATTTTGACCGGAAATCATTAACGTGATAGTTTAGTCAGCATAGACCGTTTTAAGTGACATAGCCAGCACTTTCTATAATTTTTTTTCTTTTTTCTTTTGTTTTCTTTCTTTCTTTCTTTTGCAACTCTAGGTAGTGAGGGCCTTCTTGCCTAGGCGAGAGTGTCAGGCCCTTTCCCAAACCAAGCGAGGGTCGTGGACCTAGATTTTTTTTTTTTTAAAGGAAGGAAAGAAAAAAAAAGAAAATTTAAAAACTTAAAACATAATCCATTTTAGCACAGGGCATGCCACATAGGACAGCCCTAACTAGATCAAAAATAGTCAAAATGACTAAATTAGCAATTTGCAAAAAAAAAAGTTTAACACTACATTAACAAATAATTAAAATATTTAGGATTAAATTGACATAATTGAAAATTTTTTGTCTAAATTAGAAACTCATAAAAATATTTGGACTAAATTTGAACAATTAAATGGTTTAGGATTAAATTGGTCATCGTACAATAAAATTAGGTCTTTTTGGACAATTATCCCACTTTCAAAATGGGTGTTGAATGATCATGAAAAGAGGAATTTTAATATACAATATTAGTCCAAGCAGCTTTAAACCCTTAACAAGGATTGAATTAAACCAATTGCTTATTATATGTTTAAAAGATCATAGGCATAGTAAATTCACAAACTTTTACTATGAATTGTGGCATAAGGATATTAGAAGTGTCAAAGGTTTTGTAAGGCACTCACTTCAGTGCCAAAATTTTTCACTAGTTTACTTAAGTGACCAATTAGAGGGGAAAAAAAAGATTAGTTAAGTGCCTTTGGCGCAAATTCCCGCCAAAAATATTACTTTGCTTTTTTTATTTGAATGTTAATGCCTATTTGGAATTTTTTTTTTTTTAAGCTCAATCTCAACAAGCAGTACAATTGCGAGGTCGGCTATCATCTCGTGGCCAAGAAGCCCTTTTTCTTCGTTGGCCTCTTGTGGCTACTATCAATCCTTAATCTACATAGGATTCTTACCACCAAAGCTCTTTTCTTTGTTATGCTTTAAAGGGCACGGTGACAGTTGAGAAAGAAAAACAAAGTAAATAAGCTCCTAGGCTAGAATATAGGACCTAGACGGTCGAGTCCTCTCTCTAAACCATGATCACGACCACCATTAGCCCACACAAGCCAACCGACCTTCCAAAATAATGTCAGCCATTGCTGATCCTCGCTTGACCACCAGCAATTGCTAGTGTCGACTCTAATGAGCTTGGTCGAGAGGCTTGGTTTTGTTTTTTGGGATCACTACCGATTGTTTAAAAAGTTTACAATGTTAAATGAATTCATGATTTAATATTTAATTATTCTAACAGTTTTCACTTTTCAAGAGCTTGTTTATCTCCTTAAAACATTTGTTCCCCATTCTAGAGCTCCAGACGCTCATCCCACATCTCAGCAATGACCCTAGAAGTCTTAGGGTGTGCATGACAAAATTTCTGGAACATAAATTGATTTCTCAATTTCTATTTCAAAAATTGAGAAGTTAAAAATTTTAACTTCTGACTTTTTATTCAAATCTATTTTGGAATAGAATCTATTTCAGAAATAGAAAAATCAAATTGCATTATCAAACGGATTTCTGTTCTAAACCTATTTCAGGGAACAAAGAAACAAAGAAATAGAGAAGTAGAAATTTTATTATGCGCGCCTTTAGTTTCCCCTAAATCGTTGTTGGCAAGAAGGACTCTAGAGACTCCCGTTTTGGCATTTTTCTTTGATTTTGGGTATTTTGTCAATGACCTACTTGATGGTAGTGCTTCATCCTCATGGCCCTATCCTTAAAGATGCTTGTACAAATAACGTAGCTTCCTAGAATCATCAAATCTTCCTTGAATATTCTTGACCTCATCTCGCACTATTTTGCAATGTTTAGGCTAGGCAAGTGATGCGATTGTGAGGGCAGGAGAGTGATGTCTTGAGTGATGTCAAAGGAAGCGTGGATAGATTAAAGTGCGTGGGGATAAAAGTCGATAGATAAATATAGATGCATGATGGAGCACGATCACACCTAGGTCTAAAGGACGTGCCACCAGTCAAGGATTAAGATCGGGATTGACAAAACTCATCATCAAGACTTAAAAGATGAACCACCCACCAAGGATAAAGAACTTCGGGATAAGATAGACTCACCACCAAGACCTAAAGGACGAACCATCAGCCAAGGATAAAGGGCCTCTTGTTCCATTACTAATGAATAATCTAGTTTCCAAGGATAAAGGAATTAGGATAGGAGAAGCTCAACACCAATGATCTAAAGGAAAATCCACTAGTCGAGAATAATAGGGCTTCTTGGTTCACTAGCAAGGAAGTATCCACCTTTCAAGGATGAAGAAACTTGGGATAGATATTCGCTCATACAAAGGAAAATCTCATATATTCATATACTCATGTTTTGTCTCCTTCAAAATGAGATTGCACCTCAATTTGTATAGATATTGCTAAACAAAAAAGATGTGGCTTCAAATTCCTAGAAATCAAATAGACTCTTTGGCAATTCACCTAATTATAACTCTTCAAAGTAATACCACAATAAAGACTCGTCAAAAGCTAAGATTTAAAAGACTTAAATGCATACAACTAATTATTGAATACATTGAAACTTGATAAGACTCTAAATTTCGTGCACCAATCTTGAAAGCCGAAAAATCATCATAGAAGGTCATCAAATGGCCATAGAAATCAACCAAAACAACTTCTGGCTATTAGGGGTGCGCATGACAAAATTTCGAAAAATCATCATTTAGAAACTAAGAAGCTAAAAAAGGATTTCTGAATCATCAAATCTATTTCAAAATGGAAATCTGTTTCAAAAATAGAAATCAAATTGCGAAATTACCAAATTTCTATTTCAAACTTAGGGGAACAGAGAAACAGAGAAATCAAGAAACATAAATTTTATCATGCGCAGCCTAGGTAATTGAATAGTAGCCTCATAATCGACAATGAAGCCTGTAAATTGGCAACAAGGTAATCCATTAACGCTCACAAAAGTGATAACATATTCAATGAATCGATAGCCTCTACACATAATTAGCAACTTCATCTTTGAACGCACATAATTAAGTTGCAGCAGAGATTGGCTTTACTTTGCATGAATAACAAGTGGGTTGGATTGATTGGTTAGACAAGAGTGGAGCTTGACAATGAATCAATAGAACCTGAATGGCATAACTAGCCACCCATAAAGGCCTCCTTTTGTCTTTGAGGCTGCTTCCATTCATCACCTTCCTTCATGTGGATTTGATGGTAGACAGTCCTTAGATCAATCTTTGAGAGCACTCTTGATCCATGGAACTCATTGAGCAAGTCATCAAGTCTAGCTATAGTTGTTGATGCTTGAGTATCAACGCACATTCTGTATAAACCATTCTTTTTTTACATAAGTAGGGTAGGAACAAAACGAGGACTCATGTGTTCGTATACGTATCCTCTTGAAATTGATTTGTCATTGCAACTCCTTTGTTTCCTCTAGATTATACTGATAAGCAGCTTTGTTGGGTAGAGAAGCACCAGGAGCAAATCAATTTGATGCTCATTATCTTTTGTAGGAGATAATCCATGTGGTGATTCCACCGAAAGAACATCTTTGAACTCATCGATCAAGGATTTCATTTTGGGGTGTAGGGGCCTCTCTATCTCACTTTTTCAATTTTCAACCATAAGTAAGGTAAAAATATTCTTCTGTTTGCTACTGGCTCTCTCCCCCCATGTCTCATTTAGCCATTGCAGCTTATACATTTGGAAGTGCTTGGAAGTGGAAAGATTCAAGTCAATGCCAAGTTGGTGTAGCTTCTATCATCAATGATCAAGTTACACCCTACCATTAATGGTGCAATGGGTTTGGAAAATATTCTCCATTTGCTCAATTGACCTTGGATTAATTGTAGAGTGCAAGGCTTGTTTGATAATGAGTTCTCATTCGTTCGGTTGCTTGACAATTTCATCTTTCTCTTGAGATATGGAGTCAATTTGTTCAGCATCTTGCACAGCTTCTTAAAGGCCCATGTTGATCATCTCAATTTCTTGAAGAGTCATAACTCCTTGATTAGGAGAATCGACTAGAACAATCTACGGTTTTTAGGTAATTGATTAATGTTGGAGGCTAACAATACAACCTAGAAGGGGGTGAATAGGTTGTTTTTTGAAATCTTGACAATATTTTGCAAAGATTTGGTCAAGGTGATATTTCAAAACTTGTGAGTTTACTGTGTGCTTGTGGAAGAAGTAAGAGAGAAAAACAGTAACAATCAAGGGTATATAGTGGTTCGATTTTATCCCCAAGCCTATGTCCACTCCTCAGACTAATAGGCACAAGTTAGGTTGGATTGTACTAGTAATTTTTCTCAAAAAGTTACAATCGGCAAGCATTAATTCTCTTACACGATAGATCACACTATTAGGACTTAGCTACTACCCTTACTATTATATACTTAAACTTTAGCACAATTACTCAGACAACAAGAATACAACACTCAGAAAAATGGTCAAAAAGAGAGCATTTTGCTTGAAACATAGCATATAGTAGATTTTTAGTCTTTGTATTTGTATGTGTCTAACATTTGGCTTCTAAGATCTTCTTTTTTATACCCATCTTCAATCTATCTATTGGAGGTGCATTGAAAAAGCAAAGAGTCATTAGAGTTACCATTGATACTACATCCAAAGATGGAACTACCCATATAATCATTTTCTTGAAAATTCATGGACCACCTAAAAATAATTTTTGTTATTGTCCCTTTGCTGCAACTTTTGATAGACCTATCAAATAACTTTGCATCTCAATTTCTATTATTATCTAGATGCTATTGCTACGCATATCCACTTCCACAATGGCTAGTTTGCTGAACCAACAAACATTATCAAATGAATGTTGTTGCCATGATACCAATTACCCAATGTGTATAGCCTCAATACAAATATCGACATCAACTGATCTTTAGGTTTGTTAGTGTTGTTTATGGAAAAACCTTATCATGACTTTTGCGACCTTTCACGACCTAGATCACCCCATGGACATCACATAGCCTTTAATAATTGTTATGAACATTTGCAATTACCACTATAAATACTATACTAAGGACATTTTAGAAATCACCAAAATTACTTGAGATGTTTCTCCAACAATTTGTAGCCTCATAATCAACAATGAAGGTTGTAACTCAACAATGAAGTAATCGATTGATGTCCATGAAAGCAATAGCCTATCCACCGAATTGATAACATCTCCACAATATTAGCAATTTCATCCTTGAACCAACAAAATTAAATTGCAGCAGAAATTGACTTCCAATGCAAGCGGTTGGTTCGATTGATGAGACAAGAGTGGTGCTTGAGGACTGACTGATGGAACCCCATGCTCATGCATCAGCGGGACACACGGTGGGCTACATCACGGAAATGGCTTTTGAGAAGGGCTGAGATCAAGCTCGTATGAACATAGAAGACCCAAGAGAGAGTGGTCATGTACTTGGAGAAGAGATAACTTTTGAGATAAGAGTATTTCTTGTGTGTATGTCTATGAAGAGAGCATATGAGTGCAACCACGAGTATGCAAGAGAAGTGGCCTGACGTTGTTTGCTGAGGAGAGCTATGCGTTGATGGAAAGGATGAGAGGAAGGGAGTCCCTGCTCTATTATGCGCGTGTTTTTGGTGCAGGAGGGTGAGAGATGGACTACGAGTGTTTGCTAAAAATTCGAAAAGAAATACGAGAAAGTGGCATGTGGGTGCTGAATGAGCGCTAGTGGCTAGTGATGGGAGATGTAATGATGGAGATGATGAAGCTTAAAGGAAGAAGCAATAAAATTCCGAGGCGCTGAAGGTTTGCTCCTCCTTCTCTCATGAACCTCAGTGCCCCCGTCAACTTAAGCGACCTCGTCCAAATAAAAGTGGATCCGTTTAGATTCTGTCTAAGTTGGGGTTTAAATTTGGGCAAACTTTTTGAACGATGTTGTTTTGAGCTTTTCATAGTGATTAAGACCTCCGGCGAGTCACATCAATCGGAAAAATATATTAAAATATTACCAAATCGGATTTCAATTATCCGAGATCGAAGTCGACATTTAAGTGATTCATTTTGTTTTTTTTTTAAAAGTGACATTAAAGTAATACGACAAAAAAATTTCACACCTAAGTGATCGTCATACGAAACTTTTGCTTCTTAATGTCCTTAAGCCATAAATTGTAGGATCCACCTTGTGTGATGGACCCAAAAATTTTGATCAATTGAAATTCGACTATTTCAAATGATCCAGAAGTCACGAGAATACACCCACTGGTGAGCAGCTACGTTGGTTGAAAGTCCCTTCCTCATCGCCGAGGTCAAGAGTTCGAAACCCGCGGTTACTAACGTTGTAAGTGGGGGCATAGTGGTGGGGTCCTATACTAGTCTCCCCCAAGGTATTGACACGGGCCTGAATGTGCTACTAGGACCAGGAGACCTCGCAAGGGGGCTCCACGAATCCTCGGTTATTCAAAAAAAAAAAAGTCATGAGAATACTAATGGTAAATATAAAAACCTCAAACATGATTGAAAGATCTCAAACTTTAGTAGTAGTAATATATATATAATATTTTATAATGTTATGTCAACAACCATGGATCCAAGAAAACATAAGTTAGGCTCAGATAAAGGAGAAACCATTCTGTTACGTACAAATGTTGAAAAGACGGACGTAATAGTGCCAAAGACAATTAGATAAAATGAAATTTCCAGCTTCTAGAAAAATGGATTTTTCTATTGGAAAGGTTTAATGCGTTGGTGTTTGTTTCAATAAACAAGCATATGTGCATAAATAAATTAAGACCAAAAGTTTGATCGCAACAGAAGTAAAACACTTATACACGTGTTTCCATAGCATGTAAGTGCATTTTAACAAAAACGCATAGAAGAGCTAAAGGGGTTAATCATATTAACCTTGTACCATGCTCCAAAATTTGGTTCAAAAGTTTCTTCAGATTCTAAGCATGAACATCCGATGTCCTCACAGCAGTAGTTCTGATGTTCTTCAGACTCCAATTGTGAACGTATGACGCCTTCTGGTAACACCGGTTATGATGTTCTTGGATTCTTGACCACGAACATTTGACACCTTTTGGTAATACTGGTTCTAACGTTCTTTAGATGCAAAACGTTTGATCTCTTCATAGGCTCTAACATTCTTTAGATCCAACCCCACAAATGTCGGGCCTCTAGTTTAAACACACCATCAATTCTCACATTGAACAAAAGAGGGAAATTGAGAGATCTCACAACTGCAATTATGCTAGCAATTGCTTTCATGTGAGTATTTTGTTTATCAGTATCAGCACTCTCAATTATCGATTGTCGGTTGTCGATCATCCATCATCCAATGATCTACTCTCTGTATTATCTTTTATAGACAGTGCATATCATATTTAAATTGATGCATTAACTCTAAACCATTTTAGAATTAATTCGGCCGTAACTCCTAACAATCGTAAGTATCAATACCATTACGGACACTAATTCGGGCATTAACTCTATAACTGTTAGAAAGTCTTCATTCTGTGTATTTATTTGTAACCGTCACAAGTCTTTATTCTGTGTATTAATTTTGTAACTGTTTCAAAAGCATTAATTGGTCATTAATCTGAAACTATTTCAAAGCATTAATTGGTCATTAATCTGAAACTGTTTCAAATCATTAAATTGTCCATTTATTCAGAAACCGTTTTAGATCTTTAATATGACCGTTAAGTTTTGAAACTGTTTCAGAACTTAATGTGATCATTACATTTGAAGAACATTTCAAATCTTTAATTTAGCCATTAAGTCTGTAACTGTTTCAAATTATTAATTTGACTATTGATTTTGAATTCACTTCAAATCATTAATGATACGATTAACTCTGAACTCACTTCAAATTATTAACATAGCTATTAATTCTGAACTCACTTTAGATTATTAATTCGGTCTCTGAATTTGAACATGCTTCAGAGCTTTGATTTGGCCATAAAGTCTAAAACTCGCTTCAGAGTTTGTAAACTCTGATGCCCCTTCATCAGAATTTTTATTTCTAGCCCGACTTAATTTGATTGGCTCAATTGCAAACACTTTTGCAATATTCTCTCTCTCGTTCACGTCATTCTAATTGGTTATAGTGTGTGATATCCCTAGGTTCACCACTAAGCTGGCAGCGGGACTTGTGCTAACACATTAGCACAACCAAGAGAACTGAGTGTTCAGATCAATCTCCTATTCCTACAAACCATGAGTGACATCTAGAAATATATCACAGCTATCCAAATAGTGTGAAATGTCTTAGAACATGAAGAATCTATCAGCTTTGGCAACTGTGTAATTCAATCCTTCTATCTCATCATGTTCCAATCAAACAAAGGCCGTGGAATTATTGGTCAAGCCGCCAATTTGATCATATGCCCAAATCTAATTAACACGTATTCTTCGAGATATGAACCATTCATTCTCAATTATAATCCCGGCCAAGAATTTCAATATAATGTCATGATTAGATCGCATAGGACATCAATCTTGTATAACAAGAAGACATATTTCATATTGCGTACACATGTGCCTTTGTATGTGAACAAACTATGATGATCAAGTACAAAGACGATTCAACGAAGTGTCAATAAACGCACTTGTGAACCATAACCATCCAACACACAAGTTATCATCGTGCCTCGAGTCTAAGGATCTTTACATCTAACCAAAGCATGAACAATCAAACATTGACCCCGCTAAAAAAGCTTCCATGTCGCCAATCGTTCTATGTATGTCATGTTCAATGAACTTGTCCAAGACAAGCACTCATGTTCTAGCTTGGATAACATAATACCCAATGACTTGTGACTCATCATCCCTTCAAGTATCCAATACCAAAATGAAGCTTGAAAACACACCTGTCTCAATAGGATCATCAATATCCTTTCAATGATCTATCGACCGGGAACTGTTTAAAGATTCAGTATAACTATAACCTGTCACACATAATCTTAACACCTTAAGAATATGTTCAATAGTAGCTGATCTTATGGACTTCATTCATATAAATTGAACGATGAATAAATAAAACTTATTTGCCATTAAATAATCCTTAACATGTAACTATTACATGATTGCTTTAAGGCATACAACTAACATAATGACCTATTAAAACATCACGTAGTTGAAAAGACTATTGAATATGAAGCCAAGAGGATAGAAATTAAGTTCAATAAGAGTATATCAATGAAATCGAATATTGCATAATCGAATGAAGGAACCCGCAATAATTTCATATAAAATTCCTTTGAGGTCATCATTCTTATCTATTTTGTAAACGGATCCTAAGAGCATAGTGACACGACCCAAAAAAAAGCCAATCCAAGAGGGTTCTAAAGGACGGCCGTGACACATCCATGGATCAAGCGACCCTCGACTTGTATCCTCGAGACCTAGAGTTTTCTTGAGTCTTCTAAAATACTCTTGGGGGCGGGCGATATAGTAATTGTATTCGTATGTAAAAAATGCGGGTAGTTGGTAGGTGGGAAGATGTGATATCCACCATTAAATCGAGGAGAGATCTATGGATACGGTTTTCCTTGTATTTGTATATATAGGAGTCTCCTCCCCCTCATTATACTCATCACATTCACAAGTAATACAATCTAGAGCTTCTCTCTCTAGAGTTTCTCTCTTTAAAAATCATTGTGAGTCGAGTGTGAGAAAGGCTGACTTGGGAGAAATCCTAAGGTTGCACGCGCAAGGGAATGCTAGATCAATCAGCCCGTGACAAGTGATATTAAAGCAAGATCGTTCCAAGTGCAATGGCTAATCCATGATCCGATAAGGCACTCGCCATGGGTGATGACCATGTTGATCGTGGGAGGAACACCAAGAAGGCCACTGCTAAGAGCAAGAAAAACCGTGGCGTTTCAAGTTCTAGGGATCCAACAGGAGATCTTGCATAGCGGATAACGAAGCTAGAGTTGTTCGTCACCGATGTCCAAGGATCGATCGATGACCTGATCCAGACCGTGGACAGAGTAGACATCGGAAGGGAGGAGCTCGTTGCTGAGGTGCAAGAGCTCAAGACCGACATGGGAGAGCTCCGACACGAGTTGCTAGGGACCCTACGGAAAGAACTCGCACAACGGTACGAACCCCTAGAGGCCATGATGGTGGCCATGCGCGCGGAGATAGTGGAGCTTAAGAGTAAGCTTGTTGAATCAAAAGTTGCACACATGAATGAGGTGATCATCGTGCAAAGTCCACGAGTGGACATGCCAAAGCCGAAGGAATTCAAGGGCTCGCGGTGGCCAAAGACGTGGATAATTTTCTATGATACATGGATTGGTAGGGATCAATGATGACCAAACACGGGTAAACACTACATCTATGTATTTGGCTAATAGTGCATTGTTGTGGTGGCATCGTTGGTCGAATGATAGGTATAGGGATCCTATCACGACCTGGGGTAGATTCGTCGAGGAGTTTCGACGGAACTACTTTCATGCTTATGCGGAGGAATAAGCTCGCAACAAGCTAAAGCGTCTCAAGCAAAAGGGTGATGTACGCGATTGCATCAAGCGGTTTCGTAATTGCTACTCCAAATCCCTTTAATGAACGAGATTGAAGTGTATCACCAGTTCATGAGTGGTCTCAAGCCATGGACCAAGCAGGAGCTGAAGTGGTTCAATGTGGGAGACCTCACAATGGCTATGACTATGGCCGAATCGCTCGTGGAGTACAAAGCACCTTTCACATCCCAATCAGATTCCCTCCTTAGGGATAAAGCCACCAGTGGGGGAGATCGAGGGAGATACAACTACCTGACTGGAGGTAAACCACTAGCTGATCCTCACAAAGCTCATGCGGAGTCAAGTGGAGGAGGACAAAGGAAGGTACACTCTTATAAATGTTTCTTTTGTGATGGTCCGCAAATGGCACAGGATTACCCAAACAAGGCCAAGCTGGCCACCCTATGCAAAGAAGATGAGCCTAAGGAAGAATCACGGTTGGATTCGCTGCGACTCTCTAGCACAATCAAGTCCAAGAAAGTGAAGGAGCCTAAAGGCTTGATGTTTGCAAATTTGAAGATCAAAGAGTTCATGATGAGTGCGCTCATGGACACAAGAGCATCCGAAATTTTCATCTCGGAGGAGGCGTGAAGAAACTAAACCTATGGGTTGAGAAGGGAGCCAGGTAGCTAAAGACGGTGAACTCCAAAGAAGTGCCTGCAATCGATGTCGCAAGGACATGGAACTACAACTTGAGCCATGGAAAGAGCAAGGAGACTCTAAAGGTAATTCCCTTAGATGACTACGATATTGTCATTGGAATAAAATTCCTAAATAGAATCCATGTGGTTGTAGTGCCATTTGCTGAGTGCCTATGCGTGTTGCATTGATGCGTGATCCTAGTCCATCGTGAATCGGACCGTGTTTGAAGGATGATCTCGACTATGCAACTCATCAAGGGAGCAAGGAAGGGTGAGGTGACAATCCTTACAGCCTTGAAGATGGAGGACGAGAAGGGTGAAGGGAGCGAAGTCCCAATGGAGCTGACCATGAAGAACAAGTACCCGATCCCGCTCATTGCGGATCTCTTCGATCAACTCGGTGGTGATCAATGGTTCACTAAGTTGGATCTTCGATCGGACTATTACCAAGTTCGGATCGTTGAAGGGGATGAGCCGAGGACCACATGTGTGACACGATATGGATCCTACGAGTTCCTCGTGATGCTGTTTGGCCTGACCAATGCTCCGGCTACATTCTGCATGCTCATGAATAAGGTACTCCACCCATTCCTAGATCGATTTGTAGTGGTTTATTTTGATGATATTGTAGTCTATAGTCGGATGCTTGAAGAGCATGTCGAGCATTTAAGGCAAGTCTTCCAAGTCTTGCATGAGAATAAATTATATGTTAAGCGTGAGAAGTGTGCATTTGCCCAAGAGAAAGTTCTGTTCTAGGGGCACATCATCGGGGGTGGACAAGTGTGAATGGATAAGGCGAAGATTCAATCAATCATCGAATGGGAGATGCCGATGAAGGTGACGGGGTTGAGGTCATTCCTAGGCCTCATCAACTACTATTGGTGCTTCACCTAGAGCTACTCAAGCATCACCGTGCTGCTCACGGACTTGCTGAAGAAGGAGAAACCGTGGGAGTGGACAAATCGATACCAAAGGGCATTCGATCGATTGAAGACAATCATGACCAAAGAGCCAGTCTTAGTGTTGCCCGATCACACCAAACCCTATGAGGTAGAGACTGACGCATCGGATCTTGCTATTGGTAGTGTGCTTATGAGGATGGACATCCGATGGCATAAGAGTCTCGGAAGTTGAACGACACCGAGCGTTGATATACCATTCAAGAAAATGAGATGACCGTAGTGGTTCACTGCCTTCGGATGTAGAGGCATTATCTCCTGGGATTGAAGTTCGTTATGAGGACGGACAAGGTGGTCACGAGTTGCTTCCAAACCCAAAAGAAGTTAAGTCCAAAGCAAGCTCAATGACAGGATTTCCTTCTAGAGTTTGACTACGTGCTGGAGCACAAGTCAGGGAAGGCTAACTCCATGGCGAATGCACTAAGTCGGAAGATGGAGCTGATGAGTAGCTAGGTGAGTTGATCGAGTTGTCCTTAGGTCGACCACATCAATGAGGGGTTGAAGCACAACCCAAGAGCTCAAGCCCTCATCAGGTATGCAAAGAAAGGCAAGACCCGATAGTTATGGTGTGAGGACGAGCTCCTCTACACCAAAGGAAGGTGGTTGTACGTGCCCTTCCATGGGAAGCTGAGGAAGGAGATCTTGCGTGAGTGCCACGACTTGAAGTGGGTGGGCCATCTAGGGATCCACCGCACCTAGGCCCTCGTCGAAGATGGTACTACTGGCCTCAAATATGGGATGACGTGGAAGCTTATGTGAAGACTTGTTTGGTGTTCCAACAAGACAAGCTAGAGCAACGATCATCGCCAAGCTTGTTATAGTCGCTTCTTGTTCTAACTTGTCCATGGGAAAGTGTTTCCATGGACTTCATCATCAACCTACCAAAGTCCGAAGGGTGTCGAACTATCATGATTGTGGTGGACAGGTTCTCAAGTACGCAACCTTCGTACCTAGGACAAAGGATTGCCCGACCAAGGAGGTGGCCAAGCTGTTCATGAAGCACGTGGTCAAGTATTGGGGAGTGCCACAAATGATCATGAACAATCGTGATCCTCGCTTCATGGGGCGTTTCTGGTTCAAGTTGTTCAAGTTGCTGGGGTCAAAGCTAAATATGTTCACGAGTTTGCATCTCTAAACCGATAGTTAGACGGACCGGGTCAATGCACTCTTGGAGATTTACCTCCGACATTATGTGAGCACAACGCAAGTGAACTAGGCAAAGTCGATCGATGTAGCCTAGTTCTCCTACAACTTGCAGCGGAGTGAGTCAACCGGCCAAAGCCCGTTCAAGATTGCGACTAGGCAACAACCAAATACCCCGAGTGCGATCGCATCGGGTTATCAGGGGAGTAGTCTACCCGCATACAAGTTCACCAAGGATTGGCAGGAGCAGGCTGACTTGGCAAGGATGTGTTTACACGAGGCCTCCAAGCGCATGAAGAAGTGGGCCGACAAGAAGTAACGGCATGTGGAGTTCCAAGTCGGGGACTAGTGTTGGCCAAACTGCACGCGGTTCTTCAATACAAAGATGTGCACAAAGGGTTGATCTATCGCTATGAGGGGTCATTTCATATGCTACAACAAGTCGGAAAGGTTGCATACAAGCTAAGGTTACCACCAAAACTCAAGGTACATCTAATTTTCCATATAAGTATGCTTAAAGCCTTTCTAGGTTGATGAGGAAGATCCGGATCAAGGGGAGTCATGGCAGGCGCCACCTAGGGGAAAAACCTCATATGATTGAGAAGTTGAGAGCATCATGGCAGATCGAGTCATACGGAAGCGGTATTGTGCGCCAAAGCAAGAGTACTTGGTCCAATGGAAGGGTCTTCCGAAGAGCAAAGCAAGTTGGGAGCCCATGGAAGGTCTTTGGCAGTTCAAGAAGGAGATCGATGCCTTTCATGCTGGAGATGTGATGAGGGCGTTGCCTGACTAGGTGGGGGAGAATATCACGTCCCGAAAGAAAGCCAATCCAAGAGGGTTCTAAGGGACGGCCGTGACACGTCCGTGGATTAAGCGACTCTCGGCTTGTATCCCCAAGACCTAGAGTTTTCTCGAGTCTTTTAAAATACTCCTAGGGGTGGGTGATACGGTAATTGTATTTGTATGTAACAAATGCGGGTAGTTGGTATTGGGAGATGTGATCTCCACCTTTAGATCGAGGAGAAATCTACGGATGCGGTTTGTCTTGTATTTGTATATATAGGGGTCTCCTCCTCCTCATTGTACTAATCTCATTCACAGGTAATATAATTTAGAGCTTCTCTCTCTAGAGTTTTTCTCTAAAAATCCTTGTGAGTTGAGTGTGACAAAGGCTGACTTGGGAGAAATCCTAAGGCCGCACAGGCGAGGGAACCCTAGATCGATCAACTAGTGACAATAGCTTGTGGTTGAAATGGGGAAATAAAAGACCAAATAATTCATCCTACTTATATGATTGATCCAATATTATTAGGAACAAAAGCTACTACTATCCTAGCAAAGGTAGGATGCCCCAAGGGCAAGCTCATTGCATATCTAGACTTAAAAAAAATATATTTTAACACATCCTTTTAAGATGGACCACAAAAAGACTAATTTAAAATAAGTATGCGGGAATACTTAATGACGGAAGAAAAAAAATGTGAGGTCACTAAAAATTAAATTCACCTTTGTATCACGTAATAGTGTAGATGAAGTGTATGACTAGTGTTAATTTATACTATGTAAGAGGTCAATAACACTTGTTTCTACAGAATTCTCGTTAAATTTCTCTTGAAAAAGACTAAATTCTAAACAAATCCGGTTTGCTTAGACTGGAAAATGTCATTCAATTATCATTTTCCAAGCCAAAAGAATTTAAAAGAAAATAGCACTCAACTAGAAGAAATTTAATGATGGAGGGGCTCCATCGTTTTCACTCACCTTCTTCACCAAACAACTCAGTACATGGAAAATGGATCTGTCGAGGTGGGTCCTTCATAATATACTGTCTGCAAGATTCTCTCTATTATTATGCTTTTCGAGAGGGACAGCTTTGTCCTAAACCCCGATGAAGATAACAACAACCGATTGTGTTTTTTAAGTGGGATGTGACTGGGTTAGGTTTGCAAGGATAAAATCTGGGATCTTGAACCCATTTATTTGACCAATTATAAGGCCCTTTGGCGACCTAATAATTAATTTTTAGGTAGTATTGATTGTGATCTTGATCTTGATTACATCAGTAAATCTTTTCATTTAATAAAAAAATATCTAGCACATGTTATTCGCCTTCAACGCCCCGAAAAAGCACATCAGATAATCAAGAAAATGCATTCCTGTCTTTCCTTGCTCTTTCCTTGTCAAATTAATTAAATTTTGAAGATACCCAAGAAACAAAGACCCGGGTTGGCCGATCGACCAATGAGCGACTTAATCACGAAAATCAATCTTGTCTACAAGTAGTGATAACACAAGATTCAACCAGACACGGCCTAAAAGTCAACGTAATCAGGCCTATCACATGCTCAATTCGCCATTATTTTGCACTTGCGTATGGCGGTGAACATAATATCTGGTAAGTGTCACAGCTGGTTCGCATCCATATTTGCCTATCTCCTCAAGCAAGAAGACGTATTTCCCAGGATGAGCGGGGGTTATGTCAGTAGATAAAGGAAGCAATATCGATAATCACGAGAAAATTCAAGACAGGGGACAAACAGTCTTCTGTATCAACTACTTCACAGCGAATTCCCATTATCACGACACTAAAAATATAATTATTTCTTGAAGCCACGTCTCCGGTCATTATTATTCAATGGGAAAAGCAACAGTGGCATAGAAAGGATTGATACCATCATCATCATTGACATTCTTAGCAGGCGCTCGCTCACATCATGCCATGTACAACTCAAGATTCTGCATTTCCAGGAAAGAACCAATGAGAACTGGCCCAAAAGGGGGATAAAAGACAATTTCACAGCTTGGGACTATAAGCTCTCTCTTGACTTTTGCATAATTAGGTGTGAAAATAGGACTCAGATCTAACTTTTCCCTTGGAAAGTTAGCTGCAACATTCTGAATTTCTTTTTCTTTTTCTTTTTCTCAAGTGTTTCCATCATTTTCATGGATGATCAGCAAAACCCACCTTCTCAATTGAGCTGTGCTAATCCTTATTCTTTCTCTATGATATAATATAACTTTTGAAACCAAGAAGACAAAACCATCCATAGTGCTCTTCTGATGAGAAGAATGCTAAAGTCACCATCTTTCTCAATTCAAGCAGAGAATGGTAGGTGACACATATCTCAGATCTCACAAGGAAACAGATCATTTACTGATTCAGAATGCATACATAGATGGTAAGATTGATGATGAATGAAATCGCCTCAACTTCTTTCATATATGCTCTTACAATAGTTTTCTCATAACAGTAGCGAGTAAAAGCAAAACTCAACAGAGTTCAGGATATAACAACAAAAGAAAAAAGAAAGCTACCTCTGCAAAATTTCAAAGCCTCTCATCTCAGCTGAGATACTTCTACTTTTTATGTATGATCCGTTATTCATAGATACTAAGTCCCGTATAATTCTTATCTGCAAAAACTCACTGCCCATGAAACTCTCTATACATCAACTTTACCGGGTTTGTTAACATGGCTTTTCCAGCTATAACATTCGGACTTCTCATCTTCGTCATCCTCCATGCTGTTTCCTCCGGTGGTTGAGGTAGTAGCCCCCATGCTTCCACCCAACTGGAGTGGACCTTGTGGAGAATCAGATTGTGAGCTACTTCCTTTTGGAGAGTCACCATACTGATCCGGGGATAACCATAAACCCCCCAAAACGGCAACTGATTGATCTGCAGGGGAAGATGTAGCAGACGAAATTCTTCGAGTATGAAGCCTGTATTTCTGTAAGAAGAGAAATCTAAAATCAGTCTTGATCATCAAAGAAGAATTTGATAAGAACAGAAGTCCATGTTAGAATATTCGATCAGACTGTAGCTGGTAAATAACGCAAGCAATTGTTGGGAATTTACTTGAGCACCTTGATTTCTCATACTATGTCAAGTAGATGTTTGAAACATCATCAAGAACACAAAAGGATATGGGATCTTGTGAGGAACTCACTTGCAAATGACTTTTCACTTCATCATTGGTCAGGCCATCAACCTGCATAAGTTCTCTAATCTGCTTTGGAGTAGCCACTGCAAGGATCAAGTAGATTCATATTAGAACATGGTGAGGAAAAACACATGGGTTAACAGCAAGACCAATCATCTATCTCTGCAAATTCTCATTCTATTATTCCAAACTACCAAACGAAAAAAAGAGATAGTCCAGATGCCACAAAAACCAAGAATCTATGTCCAATGCAGATTCAATCTTCATCAATGCATAATCCACCAGCAGAAATGGTAAATTCACAGAAACATTAAAGACTGCACCATAAGTCTAGCTTTCTTTTGTCAGCTAAGGAGTTGTATGAATATCAGAACAAGGATCAAATACAACTCCATATTCAAAGTCTAACCTTGTGAGCCCCCGAGCTGTTGCAAGGCATTGACGAACCGCCTGTGCAACTCGGGAGACCAGCACCTTCTCTGCTTCCTTGCAGTCTGCTGTGAAGGCTGATGTCCTCTGCTCGGTAAATTCGACTGAATGGTGTGGGCAGGGGATGGAATCAATCTCCCACATCCCGTCCTGGCGTCGGTACAAAATGACTTTTCCCTCGGATTCTTGATCCCAGAAGAGAGAAGCGAGAGGCCTTGAACAGGCAATTTCATTTTCTCCTCCTGGGCTGAAGTGACCGGGGTCACCGAAAAAGGCGAGTACCCCTTGAGTTGCACAAATGGCCTCCCCCCATTTCTCCCTTTACATGTCTCAAGTGTATCTTCCGTTGCAGAGAGAGTCTGTGCCTGATTTGCCTGGGTAAGAAATTACTAATTAGATCTTCTACCTTTTCGACAACAGATTTCGCAACAGTTGATTTACACACACTTTCGCATTGTGTTCTTTTGCTTTTTTTACCGTGGTTTCTAGTTTGAGTTCTTGTTTAAAGTCAGGAGAGTGAACGGCGGAGGGACTACTATCCGTGTTCCAGAGCTGGACGGAGCTCATCCAGTTCTTCTTGTCTCTAGAATCGTCTGTCTCTTTATTTAATTCGAGCTTTTCGTCGTCTTCTTCTTTGTCCTTCTTCAGTGGGATGAATTCCTCCAGTACAGGCTGAGCGCTCGTCGGTGCAGCGCATTGCTCCGACTCCATTTTCAATGCCGAAATAGCTACCGAATATAATCAAACACAAACAACCCTTGAAATCAGCCAGAGGACAGAGACAGTGACAAAGAAAAGGAAAAGAAGGAAACGAAGAGACGGATAAAAGCTGCGAATCAGAAACCAAACAACACATATGAATCCGACAAACTCCCATGAATCAAACCCATCGAAGAAAAGGAGCGAGAAACTCCCATCAAACACCTCCATTGCAAATCAAATCGATGGTTCTCGATCCCGAACGAGCAAAATCTTCGAAACCCACGAAAAAAAAAGAAGAAAAAAGGAAAAACGAGGTCAGATACGAACCGTCCTTCAACAACAGCATGCAGAGCGGGAGCTCGCGCTTGAAGGCGTCTATCTTGTGCATCTCCTCCTGCAGCCTGGCGACGTAACCATCGAGCCTGGACGACCTGGCGCGGGCGTCCCCGATGGCGGACACCTCCCGGAGGAGATCCCCGATCGTCGCCGGCACGAACGACGGCCTGAAATCCAAGCTCAGCTCAGGTGGGATCGACCCCATTGGCCCCTTCCTTCAGCTCGGATCGTCTTTAGATACTGCGGTCGTCTCCTTGGATGGCGTTTGCGCAGGCCCGAGAGAGAGAGAGAAGGAGAGAGAGAGAGAGAGAGAGGGAGGGGAAGAGGGATTGGTGGTGAATATATATATTTACAGATGCATGTATTTATGAACAGGAAGAGAGAGGGAGATAGAGAAGATTGGCGGAGAAGATTCTGTCCGTGGGGAGAGAGACGCTGTTTCGAAAGAGAAAAAGAGGAAAGAAAGAAAGAAGGAAAGAAAAGAAAAGAAAAACCCACGCGGCTCCTCGCGTATTTTATCCACCCACCCACGCCCAGCGCACGAACACGCTATTTCTCGCATTCTCCGGTCCAGGATTTTTCCCAAGGCCCGGCCTTTCCCATTCCTCCCTTATGTTGAGGGGCTCAGAGAAAAATAGAACCGTCGACCGACCTCCTCGGATAAACCTCGAGCTCATTGAAATTATGTCACCGGTCGGTCGGATCGAGTATGAAGCAAGCCAAGGCTCGAGATAGGTGAGGTAATGTGCGAGCCAGATCGACTCCTCGTGAAATATGGGTGTGTGCGAGAGAGCATGCGGAACACTCGAAACCAGCATATTGAATAGGTTTTTGGGATGAGGATTAAAGATAACCAGATAGGTTTTAATAAGTTTTGAAATTTTGGAGATGGTGGGCTAGTACTAGTTGATTGGTTCTATAATGAGTAAGTTGCAGATCGTGTAGATTTAGAATCTAGAATCAACCTATCAAAATTAGTTTCTAATTTTTAGAATCAAAACCAACTAGGTTGATCTTGGAATTGGCTTGAAATCATCCATGTGGGTTCCTTTTCCGAAACTAGCTAGAATTTTTTTTTTCTTTTTAATTTACTACGTTGACCAATTTACTGTATGGGCTAAACATAAATACATTTTTTTCCAAATCGAGGATAATATGTCAAAACATATTCAATTTCAATAATATTTTCTATTTTAGGAAAAGAATAAAGAAACTTACAGTTAAATTGATTGAAAACTAATTTGATTTCAGGTTCCACCATGGAATCGACCTTGTAAGTTCCATATTCCAAGTTGTGGTTCAAGGTATAGAACATGAACTAGATTGGTCAATGTCAATTTCTAATTTTTGGATTGTTATAGATCAATGTCAATTGTGCATTGGTCTTGAATCGGTCAGATAAGGTTGGTTTTTGGATTCAACTATCCTGGTTGTTCACCATACATGATAGCCACTCTGTATCTTATATACTGTACCCTTTGGCTTTGCAAGGAATCCTATAGAAAATAAAAGGCACCCTGTATAACATTTTTTAGTAAATGCATACAAACTGAACAATTTGTGATTTTTTATCTACAATATTTTCACGTTTGAAGATTATATCACTGATAGACATGAATGCATTATTAATGCACTTTTGTTTTACCTTGAATTAATAAGAATTGAGACACTGACTCGCTTCACCCTCTTTTGGATCGCCTAAGCTAAGCCTTGCTTGATCGATCACACACTTGTTCGCTTCACCCGGATTGTAGAGAGAGAAATTTTCTAGAGAGAGAAGCTCTGAAAAGAAAGAAACCTTTGTATTGCTGAAATGGTTGGATGGTTACAATGAGGGGAATATCACCTTCTTATACTTGAGGCTCTCAGATTACATCCATTGATTGTCTTTTTATCCGGCGGATGTCGGCAACGTTCTGGAAGTCTTCTTGTTGGGAATCCAAGCAAGCACAGGAGGTCCTCCTCGAGAAGGCACAGTGGGCTCTCTAGAAACCTCTTGGCCGTGACACTTGAGGGGATCACACGAAGCACAGGAGGACCTCCTTGAGAAGGCACAGCTGGCCCTTTAGCTCTAGAAACGGGCATGACCCTTTATGGCCGCTATCCATGGGACTCCCACTTAAGTCATGGAATGTAGTGAGAGGTTTGAACTCTCGACCTTGGCGACGGGAAATCACTCACACCATCTGCATTACCTATTGGTGGGTACAAGTATGTTAACATTTATATTATTATATTAGGTAACTTAATATAATTAAATGAGCAATACTATGCATTTGATATATATTATATAAATATATAACTAGTTTCATGGTCATGAGATTGTGATACTTTTAATAGCTAGTTATGGAAATTAAATGAGTTTATAGTAGCATAACTTATAATTGTCTTATATATATTATAATTTAAATATATTATAATTTGAAGTTTTTCTCTCCACACAAGGCACGGTGACAAATAAATGCTCTGCCTCGGGGACGGGGAATGCGATCTCCGGCCTAGCCCCATGCCCATCCTTGTACTGCAACCTCAAAAGGTATCTTCCAAAATTTTGGAATTGATAGTTGAAAGATAGGTCGGCAAATATTGTACCCCTAGGAATCTACACACGTCTACTGATGACTTCTTTCTTCTTCTTTTTCTTTTCCAAATTAAGTGCCCATTTTATGATAATCGTTGAAATTCCAATGAGATAAAAGAGGATCATCATCTAACGAGACAAAAGATATGATGTATGAAAATATTTCATAAAAGAATTTGGAAAGACTGATTGTGGGTTAAGAAATAATCGTCAAGGTCGAGAATGATGGTGCTTTTTTTTTTTGAAATAAAAATAAAAATCATTATGATGAGAAAATATTGTTTCTAATTTTTATTTTTTTTTTTAAGATTGAATCTAATTGACGTGACAGTTTTTTATAAATATATAAAGCATATGTGATAGGACAACATGATTCGAATCCAATATAAATCATAAAGCAAAATTCAAATTTAACACCATACAATATGACACAACGTAACATCTACTGAAATTAATATGTTTTCATTCATTTTAATTAAGGTTAATATAACAAAAAATCTTAAACCGGTAGACCTATAACAAATTTATTTCAAATTAATTTTTTTATTATAAAAACCCAAACTAGTACTCATTTGACAAATTTACCTAAATACACTTGTGATAAATTTACTCTCTTTCAATTTTCATTAAATTTTACTATCATATTATTGAGTTATATGACATGTGAGAAATTTTACTTTTTCTGCTTGTCACAATCATACCGATTTCGTAGTTTTTTGTGGTATTAATCCAATTTAATGGAATGTATATTTGTCTTTGAAGTTTTTTTGCGATAAAAAATTTTAGTTTGAGATAAATTTATTATAAGTATATTAGTTTAAGATTTTTTTTTGTAGCCATTTTTGGGCAAATTTGTTATAGGCTTATCAAATTTGAGATTTTTGAAGTCAATAAATTAGTTTAGGGTAAATTGTCAAAGTATACCAGCTTGGGAATTTTCTTGGTATAAACCCCTTTAATTGAAAACATTGTCTGACTATATTGAAACATCTTTCCTAACGATACAAAATGACAAGAATAGTCAACACAAACACAACATGAAAACATGAGAGTTCTACCATAGTGTCCACCTTTAGATCAAGGGGATTTTTGTGGCTAGTGTCCACCTTTAGATTAAGGGGATTTTTGTGGCTATGGTATGAGAGGTTTATGTGTACATACAAAGGTTGCCTCCCCTTGATTTATGTTGTCCCACGGTCGGAACTTGAACAAAATTTTCTCCCATACATTCCCTAGAGTGCCTATGAACAAGTCAAAAGGAGCATAAATAACCCATGTTAGGATAAATGAAATTATATTTGATTCCAGTAATATAAATAAATGAAAATCAATCTAAAAGCATAAAGGTTTGAAAATCCAACAATGTTCCATTGATTTGGTCCAGTCTACTAAACATGGTCTAGCCTACCCAACATCACAGGATCCCGAACACAGTCTAGATTCGGTTGTTAATGAAAAAGAAAAAAGAAAAAATCTGACATAACATAACCATGGCCTCAAAAGTCAAGGAAAGCCTTCAATTTTAGAAATGGTCTACAGAGAATTCAAACAAAAATTGGAATTATCAAAGAGAGGATCTAGTGTTTCCTAACAAATGAGACCGGCAAAACCTAGAATATCGAAGGTCAATTTGATTCTGTACCTTCAGATTTCAACACGTTTATAGAACAAACAAAATCTTGTTTACCACTTCCTTGTTGGGACTGTTATGTTGCTTCTTTCTTCGCTCTTAAAATTTCTCATTTTCACCTACCGTGCTCTTTAAATAGTACCCATGGGAAATCACCCGTTTTAAAGACTTCTTAGTTCACGGACTCGATCAATGGATTGTTCAACAGAAAAAGAGAATTATGGAGAGTTTCGATGTGATTTTCAGGACATGAGTCCCTCGTCAGATGGGCGAGATATACCAAAAATGGTCATCATTTGGTGTAGTTACTAAGACTATGTCTCTTGGGGCTTGCACTAATGCGAAATAGGCAGATCATTAAAGATCATAACTCGCTCCAATGGATTCCAATCCGAAAGATGCAGTGAGTGCTTGTCAGGGCAAAAAGATTTTTAGGTTGCAGAGGGAGCATGAATAGATCAAATCATACACCAGTAAGGGGGTGAATCACTTATGGGCCAACACTTACGAGAATGTCAAATGGGTAAGGACTTGTGATATTAGCCATAAATAAGTACACATTGTTAATTCATTTTTATGAGACCAATTTTGCAGATTGCTCATGTAAAACAAATAGTAGATTATGATCCAACGAGAGCAGGGAGTGATCGTCAATTTAAAAGAATTCTATAATAGCAGAGGGCATAAATGGATCAGATCACACATCATAAGGATTGTGTAGCTGGGTGGTACGAATCAACACTAAGAAAGACTCCATGTTTTTTTATTTTTATTATTATTTTTTTTTTGAGCAAGAAGACCTCCATGGTTTAAGTAGAGGAATTTGTGACACTCTAATCTCACAAATTGAATGCGTATGACTTGTGATATTTTATTCATAAATAAAATCACTTTGCTACTTCATATTATCGGGTGACATGGGTGTCACCTTGAAAATTTGTTAGATTTTATATTGTTTTAAGATCATTTACATGTGGTGGGTTTTTTTTTGGGGGTTATTTTCATGCTATAAGAACTTGAGATTTGATTTTTTTTTTTTTTTAAATATCTAACACTAGATTACTAAAAAAATCCAGATATCAGCGGTCAAAGTATACGAAGAAGGATCACGTGAAGACTAATTTTCTGCTGAAAGTTTGTTGGGTTTGATTCAAGAAATCTATGCCGAAAGCAAAGTAGATATTCTCACGCCTCCTTTACTTGTGCACCGTTTAATGTGCAAATTTCAAAATTTCTTTTTGCGAAAAAGAGTTGTCCTCATCAAAAGATCAACTCAGAAAAGGGAAAAAGGAAACAGTCAAAGAATCAGAACATAACCCAAGGAACCCATCACCAGCTCTATGGAAGATTATCTCTACATTGATGAATTAAAAGACGGTTACTTTTCATGATTAATCTATTGCCAACATTAAAAACTTTTTTCTCATCAAACACCAAATGAAAATTCACTAAGGAGCGATAACAATTTTCAGACAGTCGGAGGAAGGTAAAGTATAAAAAACAATGAGAACGATGGTGAGAGGATGATATCGTAATAACAAAATTCTTCTTGCTTCCGTTGGGTTACTGAATGGGTCAATCTATGACTTTTTTCCAAGGGTTTCTATAACCCTTTTCACACTAAATCTTTAGGGCTAAAATAAAAATTAAAAAATGGCTAAAGGATCAATTCTTATGTCTATGGGGTGAGCACCACAGTCAATAGTCTCACAAAAATGAAATAATTTAATTCAAGGGTGAAAAAGTATTCACCTTTCTGGGAACAAATGAGGCCACCAAACTGGAATGCACGGCCAATTTTGTTGTACCTTGAGATTCCAACACGTGTAAAAAGCAAACAAGATCTTCTTCGTCTCCTTCTCGTTCAAAATATGTATTTTTTTCTTTTTCCTCCCTTTCTTTACTCTTAAGATTCTGTCCCTTTAAATAATGTAGTGCTCTTTGAATAATGTTGGGAAATCGCACCTTTGAGACTTCTTAGGTCAATCGGCGGATATTTTATTTTGATTATATAAAACAATGGAGATGTGCAGATTCCGAAGAAATTCAAGCATTGATTCTTTTTCCTGAACGTTCCACAGGACACGTAGACATGTCGGGGTTTGAGAGCTGTTATAACCAATATTTCTCGTATTGAGTTACACGCTAGGGCATCGGCAACAAATCTTCATTCATTTGAGATCCATGGATTATTCCGTTCCATTAAAATAACTGGGATGTTAACCCTAGAACACACGAGATTTTAGCGTGTGTGCGAAGCGACTCGTATAGTTTTAATAATTTATTTCATTTGTGCCATGAGCACTTCCGATTTGGCTCTTGTTAAAGGGATAATACCACCGAAAAATAAAGCTCCAAAAACACTTAAATTGTTAACCTCTAAAATCCTTTCAAATTATCTAGAACTCTTCTATAATTTCTTTAGAAATGATAACATATAGGGTAGTCAAAACCTTTTTTTTTTTTTCAAATTACATATCAAGTTTATATTTATTATAAGTTCAATTCCTAATTTGCAAAGCTTCTTGTGCCTTTTGCCAAAAAGAAATTCAAAAATCATGAGTGGATAACTTTCTTGTGATCGAAATAATGACTTATAAATATAATTCTTGGGGAAAAAAAGGACTTTAAGATGACACTTGTTGATACCAGATCGGCTACCTTAAGGCAAGGTACTATTGCCCATTAAATATTTATAAGGAGAAAAAAAAAAAGGTGACGTTTATTTCCCAATTCCATAATGACCTTGGGGTCAAATCACAAGAATTAATATACATCTAAGACATAGAACTATTGAATAAGATCTTGGGAGTTGGTGTTGGCCTTTAAAAAGAGACCCATTGTTGTGATGCTTGTGAGGGTACTTAATTGGTGGCTATCATCATTGACTTAAGCTGGTGTTCAAGGCATCCCATCTGCTGCTGCCTTTTTTCTTTCCCAGCTAAATTTGAATAAGACATGCTGTTAGAGATGGCACCAATGGGCATGTGAACTTATCGGCTCGATTAGGTCACATAGTGATAAGGAATCTTGAATCGTACCCTAGGTGGGGCCACCTTCAAGATTGGCAGAGATCTTTAGTTTAGAGAGAGAGAGAGAGAGGGAGGGAGGGAGAAGATGCCCTTTTTCAAGCGAGAAAGGACAAGCTTTACAGCCATCAGATTCCAATCACCTCTTCCACAGAAATGAGAATCTAGACATTGCCCATCAAATTCTAATATTAGTTTAATTTGATTTCAATTTCTTTTAATTTTTTTCTAGGGAGGCACGCTTGATTGTTTGAGATTTTTTTTTTTCTTTTATTTTGGTTTTATATTTAGTTTTATTTCCATGGCTGGTGATGTCGGTTTCCCGCATCTCTACTGGCTTTGTCGGATGCTTAGAGCAAAAGAATCTTCTACATTTGTCTGTGCTCTCCTGCTATTCACACCTCATACTGAATAGGAAAAAACGTAATGGGCCCCACGTCTCCTCAGCTTACAAATTTGAACAATGGTATCCAATTTCAATAGCCTCTTTTTCACAAATTAACTATCTTTTAAAATTAATGATTTTGAATTTTATATGCTTCTTGATGTTTTGTCTCTTGAGTTCATAAACTATCCCACAAATTTTCAGATTTCATTTACCATTAATCATCTAAAAATAAGATCTCACATAAATAAGATTCGCAAAATAACAAGCTTTTTCTTGAAATCATTTATCTTCACATTGACAGCATCTTTCTTTATACCTCCACCTCACGAATCATTTGTAGTATGTAAAACAAAAAGGAGAAGGCCCTGCTTTCTTCCTTGTCTCTTGTTGGAAGAATGAATAGAGTAGATTTTTCCAATTTTGATAGAGAAAAATATAGCTCGATTTTTAATTGTATTAATATATGAAAAGAAGCGAAATCTTTTTTTAAAAATGATTCTCTGTTTACTCATTTATCTTCCCAATATTTATAGGCAAGACAAGCTTAAATTACTTTTAAAATGTGTACTCAATCATCTAAAATTTCAAACATAATAGAAGATGCATGCAATGTTATCAACTTAAAAAGAAGAAGGTAAATTTACTTATATTATTTTCCATAATTTTTTGAAATTTAAATAACATTTTAAATTTTTGTGGGAAAGCTTTTTGGTTTCACATAAGAAGAAACCAACGATGCTTTTTTCCTTTCTTATATATATAGAGGAATATCGGGAATTTCAAAACCGTCATATCATTTTGTTAAAGTAAGTATATAAGGACTTTAAAAGGAGAATAGGAAATTTCGTGGAGGGGTCAGTATTCAACCAAGGACCGACGGGGTCAATTCAAGAAAAGACAACGAAACTGGAAGCCGGAAAATGCTTGACTTCTTGGAATTTCTGCCGATTCTCTTGTGTGGTGGTCGAATCAGGGCATCTTATAATAATTGATATGTCAGGAATCCAAGAATTGGTACCTGTACCTCAACAGTCAACTATTTCATGCTTATCCCAAAAATAATTAAGTAGCTATAAATAAATAAATGATTTAAAAACTCCTTTCTCTGATGCGTATAACATAAGGGAAGGCTAATAATATTCCGCATTATGAGCTAAACAGAAATACTTTTTTTGGCTGCCATCAGATAAATTTCGGAATATATTTCGCATATCAGAATTCGGTGTCCGAATTAACTATTGGAAAATGTTCTTCTTCCAAGTCATTAGCCCTAATAGAATATTTGATGGCCTCAGAATATATGAAAACCAAGCCCTTGTATTTGTTTCTCTAGATGTCTTAAAAGTCAAAAGTAGCTTTTGTACTTTCCCTTCGAATTTTAAAATATTATCTAGATAAAAATTATGAAAAAATTATAGATAAATTTACAAATTTATCGAACCCCATTTTAAAGGTTTAATGTATTTTGAATCAATGATCACACAATCAAGCAATTGTTGGTTAACGACTAAATCTTTAAGTTCATCTAACCTTGTGTTGCAAACAAGTTCTTACTTCTTATTGTTGAAGAAACCTCCTAGGAATTTTGATGATCCTAAAACTATTCTTGAAATAATATCTAGTATAATAATTGTAGTTGTTTGCAATGATTTTTTAAGGACGGTGATAATATCCATGATGTGATTTCATTGGAAAAGAGATCGCAAAATGTTTTTGTATGGCTTGACAATTAAAAAGCATCAACTAATTTCAATAATCAACTCATGACGATGTTTATGTCACACACAAGAATACCAAGTCATTGATGGTGCTAGGATAATGTTCATATGAGAATGTTCATTGGAGACTTAAATATAGCCATTGACTACTAGAATAGCACAATAGGAGAGTCATATATCCTTAGAAAATTGCAAACAACAATTGTTAGAATTGCTAGAGCTATAGGCAATGTGACAGTAGCGATGTAACATATTTCGAGAATGCTTACAAATGTCCATAAGAAAGGACTATAGGAGTAGTCTAGCTTCAGGACAACAACTAGCGAAGCATCCTAATAGGGACTTGCTTCTTAGGACTATGGGCGCTGGAAGCAGAAGATGCAAGCTTTACATTGAAGCATTTGATCTCATTATGTGGGATGTGATTCAAAATGGAATGGCAGTACTAGCTCAAGCTCCTGTTCAACAAAAAGGAGAAAATAATCAAGCTATTAAAGCTATGTCTGCCATTCCTTGTTTAGAAGAAACTCAAAGCAGAGGTACTCAAAATGCTAAGGCTAAACATCTTTTCTATTGTAGTCTATTTGCATTTGAATTTAACATAATTTTCTTTTGTGTAACAATTAAGGAAATTTGGGATCGACTCCAATTGACGTTGGAAGGAATTGACAGGGTGAAGGAGACCAAGATGATTATTCTTCTTGGAATTTATGAGCTATTCAAGATGAAATCCGATGAAACAATAATACCTATGTTAAGGAGATACAATGAAATAGTGAATGGGCTAGCAAACCAAGGAAAGATCTTCATCAATGGAGAAAACGTGAACAAGCTAGCATGAGCACTTCTAAAATAATGGAGTTATGCAAAGATTTCAGTACGAGAAACTATGAAAATTCAACCTATCACCATAGATGAGTTGGTAGGCCATTGATGTCTTACAAAGCAAAGTACCTAAATGAAGAAAGCAATTCCTAAGGTAAGAAAGTTGTAGCATTTAAAACTAACCATGATGATGCAAGAGAGCAAACATCATCAGAAGATGATGATCATGATGAGGACATGGAGCTATTAGCTAGAAATTTCAAAAGCTTCATGTGGAAAGGAGGAAGCTTCAAAGGAAAAAAGACAGAGAGATTCTTAGAGGACAAGAAGCCATTCAAGAGCAAAGAAGAAAATAAAGGTAAGGATATTGTTTGTTATGAATGCAAGAAACCAAGACACTTAAAGCCTGAATGTCCACTCCTCAAGAAAAAGAAAGGTAAGTTCAAAAAGAAGAAATGAGCAATAACAAGCTGAAACATGGAAGTGATACCAACTATAAATCCATTGATGATGATTGAGCAAATCTCTATCTAATGGTGAACTCTCAAGAAAAAGAAAGGTAAGTTCAAAAAGAAGAAACGAACACTAAAGCTGAAACATGGGAGTGATACCAACTGTGAGTCCATTGACGATGATTAAACAAATCTCAATCTAATGGTGAATTCTAAAAGCGATAAAAAAAAAAAAAATGAGGTAAATACTTCTAAACTGTCTGATGAGGAAATGTAGGATTTTTTTAATAAGGTTTTTTTTTTTTTTGAGAAATATAAAAAGGCTTTCAAAAGGATTTTTGAGTAAAAAAAAGAAAGTTTCAAAACTCACGGGCCAAAACCTTTCACCAAGAAAAGAGCTAAAAAATTTGCGGAAGGAAATGTTCACCATCAAAAGAGAACATGAGCTTTCTTAAAAGAAGAGTGATTCTCTTGAGGAAGAGATCTCAAAAATTAGCACTAAACTCCTCTCAACTCAAAAGCATCGCACTACATTTTCTCTATTCAAATTCCTCATTACATTACATTTGGGTTAGCAAAAGAGGATAATGATGGAGAGAATAATTCTTTTCCAGAACTGAAGATTGAAACAAAAGGCTCAGTGTATTTTTATAAGAATAATTGTGCAAAGCACTTCACGAGATCTACTGGCGAAAAATTTTCTATTGTTCAATCTGCAATGAAAATGGTCCCTTCAACACATGTCTAAATGAGCAGATTATGTCCAAGAAAATCCATTGGATATTCAACACATGTAAAGCCTAACAAGAAGGGACCTAAGTTTGTCTAGCTACCAAACAAGAGATGATAATTTTTTTTTTTTTTTATTGTAGGTGATTTTGAAGAAAAATAAGTGATATCTAAATAATGGCTACTCACAACATATGACAGGAGACAACATCAAGTTTGAGAGTCTTACTTTGGTTAATGGAGGCAAGATCACTTTCGGAGGGAAAGACAGATGGAAGATAATTGGCAAAGGGAACATCAACTTAGGAAATCTGATTATTGAAAATGTCTCACTTGTAAAATGATTTAATCATAACCTTGTCAGTGTCAATCAACTTTGTGGTAAGGGTTACAAAATCATCTTTGAAAACAGTAAATGTGTTGGCATGAGCCAAAACAAGCTATAATCCTTTATCAAGAGGCTTTATGGGAATATTTATTTACTTGATGTCAATCTTGAGGATATTCTGTGCTTAATGTCAATTAGAGAAGAAAGAGATATATGACACAAGAAATTAGGTCGTGTGAATATGAAGCAAATTTCCAAGATATCTTTTAAGGGCGTGTTTGGTAATCATTCCCGGAAACAATTTCTGATTAGAAATTATTCTTTTTTATTTTATTTCAGAGAACAATTTCTAAGTATTTTAAACAATTTGATAACTGTCCAAAATTTTTATTCTCAAAATAGAATTGGGTTTGATACAATGCTGAAAATTTCTAATCAAAATCATTTTCTTTTAAAGTTTTAATAATTTTATTACTTTTTTCTTTTCTATTTTTTTTCTTTTCTTTCTCTTCTTCTTCTTCAAGCTTTTTTGGTTGCCAGCCTTGGGATAACTGACGACCAGCCAACGAGGGCCAATGACCTCATCAAAGCGTTGCCGGTGCTCGGCAAGGCCGCACCTCGTCAGCTGAGTCGCCACTCGTGTAGCCAAGGCTTGACCGAGCCTTGCCGGTAGCTGGGCAAGGCTTGCCGTTGGCCAAGGGAGGCCCGCTTAGCCACCGGCGAGGTCGACCTCACTAGATCTAGTGAGGCCTAGCCTCGCTAGTGGCTGGGCAAGTCTCTAGTGAGCTCATCGGACCTCACCTATCCAATCACTAGTGACTGGCAACAATGGACGGTGGCGGCAACAGTTGAAGAAGAAGAGAGAGAGAAGAAGAATAAGAAGAAAGAAGAGAAGAGAGAAAAAATGTGTTGGCTTGATTCTGGAATTGTTTCCAAGAACAAATCATCAACTTTTTTTTAACTTCTCAATTCTGTTTTGAATCTATTATCAGGAATAAAAGAATAGAAATTTGTTATTGGGAACAAAAATTTTACCAAACAGATTTTTATTCCAAATCTACTTCTAGGAATAAAGAATAAAATTTTTATTATTTGGCCAGTTGCCAAATGCGCTCCAAAGATCTCCTTTGTAATCTACTCAAGATCAAGTATAAGAATTTGATTCATGAAATGCATACTCTCTAAGTAAACAAATTAGTAGTTCATTCAAATCCATAAATACTATTACCACTAACTGATCTTTGTAGTTATTGCAAATGGATTTATTCAAACTAACAAGAACCATGAGCCTTGGAGGAAAGAGATATTGTTTAGTTATTATTGATGATCGGTCAAGGTTTATGTGGGTAATGTTTCTAGCTCACTTGCACGATGCATTCTAATCTTTTGTGAAATTTGCATGTAGAGTTCAAAATGAAAAGGTTACAACATCACATCAATTTGCACTAATCATGAAGGAGAGTTTGAGAATCATAACTTTTTTGAATATTGTGATAAAAATGGTCTAGGTCACAATTTCTTTATTGCTAACACTCCACAACAAAATGGTGTTGTCGAGAGAAGAAATTGCTTTCTTCAAGAAATGATTAGGACTATGATGATAGATTGTGGTGTTCATACCTACTTCTAAGCCAAAAGTGTTGCTTTCTATTACTTGCTATATTATGAATGGATTACTTTTGAGATCATTGTTGGAGAAAACACCGTTATGAAATTTTCTAAGGTAGGAAGCCAACTATTTCATACTTTTATGTGTTTGGATGTAAATGTTACATTTTCAAGAATGTTAATTAAAATGTTGGGTAATTTGATGTCCGAGCAAGTGAATGTATTTTTCTTGGCAACTCAACTTCTAGTAGAGCATACCAACAATGTGTCTCAGGAAGTGGAGGAGTCCAATGACAATCTAAAATGTGTATAATCTAATGATGACGAAGAATCAATGTTGATGCCTTCACCGGCTAATGATATCCATCAAAAGCAACAACCGGTAGCATAATGTTCAAATTCTACATTTTTACCAAAGGATCGGAAGTTCTAGACAAATCATTCTAAGGAACAAGTCTTTGGAAAGATTAATGAAGGAATCAAAACCAATTCATTCAAAGGATTGATCAATTCCGTGGCACTAATTTTTTAAATTGAACCCAACTAAATTAATGAAGCTATTGTTGACAAAAGCTGGATTGAACTTATGTAAGAAGAGTTACATCAATTCTAAGTCAACAAAGTCTAAGAAACATGACCTCAAGATCATGTTGTTGTCAGTATGAAATGGGTATTTTGAAACAAACTTGATTACAAAGGTATTGTGGTATGCAACAAATCTACACTAGTTGCGAAAAAATATTATCAGGAAAAAAATATTAAGCATAACGAGACATATGCCTATGTTGCTAGATTAGAAGCAATAAATGGTTATTAACTTATGCTTGCTTTTTATGATTTCAAGTTTTATCAAATGGATGTTAAAAGTACATTTCTAAATAGCTATATTATGGGACAAGTCTTTGTAAAACAACCATTGGGTTTCGAAAATCCAAACATGATCAATGATGTATATTGACTAAAGAAAAAACTCTATAGACTTAAACAAGTATCAAGAGCTTGAAATGAGAGATTAAGTACATTTCTAGTTGAGAATGATTTCTATTTAATGTGGATACTATGTTTGTTATTAAGAGAAAAGGTAATGACGTGCTGTTAATTTAAACTTATGTTGATATTATTTTTGGATCTACTAATGAAAGCTTATCCGAGGAGTTTCCAAATCTCATGAAGAGTGAGTTTGAAATAAGCATGATAGGAGAACTCAATTTATTCCTTGGACTACAAATCATGTAAACAAAAGCAAGCAATTTTGTATTCTAAAAGAAATATGCCAAAGAATTAGGGAAGAAATATGGATTGGAAAATTGCAAAAAAGTTGATACGCTAATGTCTCCAACCACTGAATTTGACAAGGATGAAAAAGGAAGGTCCATTGACTCAAAATTGTATAGGAGTATGATAGGATCTTTATTGAACTTGAGAATATCGAAAACCCTGTTCATTGTGTACTTATGTACTCGTTTTCAGTCTGATCCAAAGGAACCACACTTGACAGTTGTGAAAAAGATTATTAGATAAGTTAGATCATTTCCAAAGTTAGATCTACGGTATTCCTAAAATTTAGACTTTCTATTATTGTGATATTTAGATGCTGACATCGTAGGGTGCAAGATCGTAGGAAAAACACATCTAGTACTTGTTATTTGATGGGCAATAGCTAGTTTCTTGGTTTTTAAAGAAGGAAAATTTAATTGCTCTTTTAGCCATTGAGGCTGAGTACATAGTAATAAGAAGCTTTGGTGCTCAACTTATGTGGATGAAACAATAACTTAGTGACTTTGGAGAACTTGCTCAAGCATTTTTGGTATGTATGACAACAAAAGCGCTATCAATTGGATGAAGAATCCAATTCTACACTCTTGAGGCAAGCACATTAAGATTTTACATCACTTTATTGGAGATCATATGAATAGTGTTGATTTTAAACATCAATTAGCTTATATCCTAAAGTGCTCAACAAGAACACATTCTAGTTCAATAGCAGTGAACTTGGGATTTATGATCCTTCGAGTAATAGTCTCTTTTATTTGCAAAGAACTTTCATTATTCGCACAAACTCTTCAACAAAACCATGGGCATCGGGTATGTATTATTTTGAAAAAGTTAAAACTTTCATTATTCGCACAAACTCTTCAACAAAACCATGGGCCACGTATTATTTTGAAAAAGCAAACTCTTCAACAAAACCATGGGCATCGGGTACATATTATTTTGAAAAAGTTATCATTACTCTCTCTCTCTCTACCGTTCTAACATTGATTGATCATATATACTATTGAATTGTCCTTGTTACCATTTGATGATGATTATATGTCTTTAATTGCTTAAAATTCATTCAAATCATTTAATTTGAATAAGAAGTTATCTTTATTTATAAATGATGTAGCACTTTTGGTCATCGCTAATGCTCCTATTTATATAGAGATAGTGGGCACTTCGGTTATTCATGAATATCTACAACCAACCGCCTACCCCCCCGGCACTCTCTCTCTCTCTCTCTCTCTCTCTCTACTTAACCTTTATTTCATTTCATCATCACTGCTCATTATTCACAATCAAAAATGGTTCCCAACTCTCTCTCTCTCTCTCTCTCTCTCTCTACTTAACCTTTATTTCATTTCATCATCACTACTCATTATTCACAATAAAAAATGGTTCCCAAATCTCACACCTCTCTCAAACCATTTGGAGCTAGAAAATCCTCTCATATTGCTCGCATCCTTTCTAGATCCCCAAAAGGGTACTCTAAAATTGGCCTAACCCAACAACATGAGGAATTAATTGAGGATACGCAAAGTTTGAGCATCCTTGCAACTTAAGTCAATAGTAAACATGAAGAATCTACGATAGCCAATACCGGTTGTGTGTCACGGGTCGACAATTCCTTGGCCACAAAATAACCTACGCAGTGCTTGGCGAGCGAAAATAACCAAGTTAGCCTTCATTCAATAGTTGTTTTATAGAATAATATGGCGACTAACTTCCTTATATGAGATCGTACCACACCACCTTAGTTTAAGTGTCTAGTTTATTGAGTGAGACAATAGATCATTTTAGGCTTCAGAACTGGTTTCAACTTGCCATGACTTCATTAGGAGAGCAGCATTGGCTCCCGATCAATTTGTACATGGAAAGCTTAACCCATCTTCAAAACCTCTAATAGATACAATCATTGTATCCTAGAACTCTTAGTACTAACCGTCCTAATGCTACTCCCATAAAACAATTGTGTTCATCTCCTCTGCATCACTCATTTTTCACTCAATAATCCCAAGCTCTCCTTACAAGGGTTACAAGTACAAGAGAATCACAAAGATGACATTCTCTCTCACTCAATTCCGCAACGCCCTCATTACAAGCTGTTTTGTCGCTTCCTAGTGTTTTCTTAAGCATTGACATGCCACTTAGGGATATACATTGAATGGCAATGCTTGCCCAACAAAATAGGTTGCTTTATTGGTAACTTCTTTTGATTGCAATTGTTTAGGCCCATTTCAGTCACTTATGCTTTCCTTAGCAAGTGTGGCATTTTTCACCAATTGCACCTTTTGGTAGTATTCTTTTGCCTATGAAGTTTTTGATTCCAACAAACCAATGGATGTTCTTTCCTTGTTGAAAACATGGTAGACCTCTTCTTGAGATTCGCCAATCGATCTAGGAACATTTTCCTATTTAGTGAGGAACTATATCTTCATATGCTTCCATTGCCATCCTAGAAGCTAGTTGAGAGCCATGCTTTGTCCAAGCACCTTTTGCCTTGGTGCAACTCTTCATGACCATAACATGATCGGGTAGACCATAGGTTTTTTCCAATTCAACCCACTTATTAGAGGGTTTCTACTTTGATATCATTTGTCATAGGTCGGTAAATTCTTGGCCATAGAATAACTTGTGTGGCGCCTAGCAAATGGAAATCACCAGGCCAACATTCATTCAATAGTTGTTCTAAAGAATAATATAGCGAATAACTTCCTTATATGAGATCATATCACATCTTGTCCATCGAGTAAGACAACATATCACTTTAGGTTTGACAACTAGTTTTGACTTGCCATGACCTTATCTGTTATGTCCCGATCTTAGAGCACGTGCCCATCCCTCGATGGTCGATTTAATAGTGACGTCCCAAGACGCATCACCGATCCATTCATTTTAATACGCATGCGGAAGAAAATAAATAATCCCAGACAACAACAAGATGGGATATGAAAGTAGAGCCAAAAATTTTCAAAACACACACACACACACACACACACACACACACACACACACACACATATACACACACACACACACACACACATACATACATAGTAAGCCTTCAAAACATTGGAGCCTATATATCTACAAAATAAGGTGGGGTTTTCCAATAGCTACTAATCTTCCTCTTGCTCCACATCCTCACTAACATTAGAGCCTGTAGCCGAGTACACTAGACTTCCGGTGTCTTCAAGATTCTGGTCTACCACGTCTATGACTAAGCCTTCAAGAGGGTCTACGTTGTGCCTTTCTTAAAAGCAACCTCCAACACATACAGTGGTATCTCAAATTCCAGTATGGGATTCTCTCTCTCACCATCCTAAGCTTGGTGGTACCATGATCTGTATTAGTGGGTACCTTTTTGGGTAGGCCCGCATCAACCTAGACTATGGACCTCACCAGCTCATAAGTCCAACCCCTAGGGCTCCCATGCAGTATAATGTAAGACCTCTATTTTGTGACATTCTTCAGCTATCCAAAATGCTTAGGAGGAGCTGCCATTTATGGGCCTGAAATATTATCCCACAATGGGTGAGACGATGTCTCAGTAAGTTCAACCCCCTAAGACCTGACTAGAAAGAAAATACGTTCTGAGGGCTACCTAAGCACAAACACAAGTCAAAGGACTTACCTTAGCCTCAATCTCTTCCTACAAGTCAATACAATTCGAATAACCATTCAATCATTTCAATCAGTCAGATCGAATTATTGATTCAATCGACTCAATCGATTATATGTCAACAAGACCATTTCTCGGTCAATCAAGCCAATACCATCTATCTAGTTTGATCACATCAAGAACTACTCACTCTAAGCTGAAAATAAATAGAAATGCTCACCAAAAGCTGACAACCTCATATATTACTCACTCTAAGCTAATATATCTAAGCCCTCAGGCTGATATAGTATACGGCTAATGCTCACCAAAGCTGTGTGATACTTAATTGCTCACCGAAATTGTGCGATACTTAATTGCTCATTAAATTTGTGCGATACTTAATTGCTCATCGAATTTGTGCAATACTTAATGTGTACTGCTCACTCTAAGCTAATATATCAAGCCCTCTACCCAACCGATCATTTCACCACTTTTATCATATTTGATAAAAATAATCGTGTGTGGGTATACGGTCGGTCTCTACCAAAAATATAATATATTTAATTTATTAAATCCCACTAATTATATAATCAATAAAAACATTTTTGACGCTGTAAACTAACACCCCGTGATTTTCTAACTAAATACTAAAATAAATAAATTTTGGGATAAATACCCAAAATTGCAAACAACACCCAAATTGCACAAAATGACAACCAATTAAATAAACATATCACACCATTGCAATCAGCATAAAATTTCGGTCACCGACTATCCCGGTCTAATTTCTAGAAAATAAATAAATAAATAAATAATCAGAAAATTAATTTATAAATACCAAAAATAGCAACTTAGGCTCATAAAGCCTAATTAAAAGCCAAGACGAGTCCGGAAAATTTCTGAACCACTCTAAATAAATACTAGAGCTTGTCTAGGCTCTAATTACACTACTCTAACCACTCAACATGCAATAACAATTAATTAAATTGCTAATCTAATCTAACTATCCACATAATTCATACTTAGTCTAAAGTAATCAACCCTTAAGTGTCATTAACTTATTAAGCAAAGATTAGTGAATTAAACTCACTTATTTAATGATCCGCTCAAATCAAAATGATGGGGATGTGGCGAGGGTCAAGACATTCCAAAGTGGGATCTCTTTTCGAGGTCCAAAAGGCCACGAAAATGGGCTAAATAGTGGCTACAAGACGCACTCTACTTGGCTTTTGTCCGGTGCTGGTCAAGGCCGAGAGAGGTTAAACCGGTGGCCAGTTGAGCTGGAAATAGCATGGTGGGGCTAATGCGGCTTAGGCAAGTGGAGGTGGGGTGTACAGTGGTGGCGAGAGCTCCAACGGTGGCCTGAGTTGGCCTGGGGAGCTGCTGGAAGTGAGGATGGGCAGGGACAATGGCTAGAGACAATGATGACGCGCGGGCTCATGGCTGGGCGTGCGACGGGAAGCAACGGCGACGCAAGGGCTCCAGGCAATCGGACGGGAGGTAGGGCTGCTTTGGTGGC
Organism: Eucalyptus caleyi; assembly: GCA_014182885.2. NCBI lineage: Eukaryota > Viridiplantae > Streptophyta > Magnoliopsida > Myrtales > Myrtaceae > Eucalyptus > Eucalyptus caleyi. The sequence goes on from CM024472.2 coordinate 38,427,446, forward strand.
TTGCTAGCTTAGCTCTTTGATTTCTAGGCTTCGAACAATAGTTAAGATGGAGGGGAATGGGGGTCGACAGGTAGGAGAGAAGCAGAGGGAACCGGTTGAGCTGGAGGGGGCCACCATTATCTCTCTCTCTCATCACCTTGTCCCCCTTGCTCGGTCCCACACTTTCCGAGCTAGATCCTTAGCCACAAGCAGCCATCAAACTTGTCTAGGAAGCTAATGAAATGGTCCATAAGTTGGGTCTAAGGGGGACAAACGAATTTGGCTTGATTTCCCTCATATTGGACTAAATTTCTCCTTGAATCGACTCAAATCGGTTCCTATAAATTCCATTATCGATTCCTCAATCCAATTGGCATTTTTTGTTGCCAATTGATCCCACTTGCATTCCAATTTCGCGATAAAAAATAGTCCTCTGCATTTCTCGGTTGAAAACAGTCCTATCTTGACTTTTTCTGCCAAAATTTCAGTTTGCAGAAAAATTTTCGGAGACTAAGTTGACGTTCCTAAAATGACTCGTGACATGACAGAACTTTCAATTTTTAAACTTGAATTCAAATTCACAGTTAATTTCAATCTAGCGCGATTTTAGCGTAACCTAGGTTACTGGGTAGCTTTTAGAAATTTTTAGTGCAAATGACTTGTGGTTGATTTTCTTTTAGCCATAATGAACCTCTTCGACACATTGGCAATTCTTGGTTGTCGTGAAAATCTTGAGAATTCAAATACATACATGAGGTACAAAAATGATAGAAAAATTAGCCTAGTGCCGGTCGATGAGAATTTTTGTAATTTAGTGAAGTCACCTACGTTTAGCCACACATATCTATCGAACCGACCTATCTCTGATCTCTAATCGACTTTTAATTATGCTGCAATGATCTCTGTAGATGAGCACGGCCGAGTAATCAATTTATGGTCGAATTCCCAAGTCTATTGCATTCAAATTCCTTAATGACTTCCCCAGATAGTTTAGTTATCTCAGGAGTGATCAGCTCTGAGAACAGTACTATAGGCACATCAATGAAAGACTCGATTTATTAAATTAAAAGCAGAAGTAAAAATCCAGGATGTCACATTATCCAAAGAACGACATTAGATCCCGACTAGTTTGTGCACTAGGGCCAAACTCGCCTTTAGAGCTCCTAAAATATAAAATCACTCCATCCTAGAACTCCTAGCACCAACCATCCTAATGCTACTCCTACAAACCAATTGAGTTCATCCCCTCTACACACTCACTCTTCACTTGATAATTCTTAGCGCCCCTCACAATAGTTACAAGTATGAGAGAATCATGGACTATGAAAAATGCATGTCAAGTTGAAGGCCAAACTCCTATTGCAAAGACCCCTAAATCTCAACTTCAATTTGGAAGGGGAATTTTCCTTGTTCTAATTATCTCCACTACCATAACAAGAGAAGTTTTTCAAGCCAGCAATCTGCCACCATAGCAAATGGCTACAGCTGCTATTTCTAGAGTTCCTCAAATCTAAAGACATCTCTATAACTATAGCTCTTGAAAGTTTTACCATTGACGCTCCAACATCGGCTCCTACTTCTACTAAAATTCTCATCCTATTCAAGAGAAAGAGAAGAACTCTAAGGAATCCTAACTAACAGTGAGGAGGAAACTATTGAAAATCTCGAACAACAAATGTTCATTGAGTTGCTCCTTGAGTTTCCACCTCAACCCATAATGTCATCCACCTAGGAAACACTGACTTGGATTGTGGAATAGCCTAAAGAGCTTAGTGATCCTTGAATTGAAACTAAGTCCAAGGTGACAAGGGCAGCAAATCTTTGAACTTGATGATTCCCTTGACTCAAACCTATTTTTAAGCAACAATCACAAACTAGCATTTCAATCCTTTTTAGCTCGTGGACCCATCCCTCACCGATTTGTGGATTTTATTATGTGGATTGTCATGGCATTTTCATCTTTGAGCTATTTGAACATCTTTAATTGAAAATTTTTGTGCTCTATGAAAGATGATATTTCTCCAAACCTTGTGGCTTTCTTCTATTCCAATTTGTATTTTTCCAACCACGGCTCTTTTGTCTTCACTTTTGTAAAGAAGAATTTCATCGTTCCTGTCGCTGAATTGTTTGAGATTATGAAGACCCACTTCCGTGATTTTGTCAGAATACCTATCAGTCTTGATGATGCCTATAGCTTTGTTTTGAGAAATTCCTAATTTCCTCGTGGATATAAGGAACATGTCCCCTTGACCCTTTTTCCTTAAAAAAGGAAATTTTATTCAAAAGATTTTGATTCTATGCCTTCACCCCAAGTCCTCCTCAACTAACGATGTCTCTCGTTATGAGGCAAGACTTATTTGGGCCATTCTCAACAAGATTTCTTTCTCCCTTTCTCACCCTATTATCATCCATATGTATCATTGTGTGAAAAAGAAAGTCAGCAAGCTCACTTATGACACACGTGTTACTCAAATTATGAGGTCCAAGGGCATAGACTTGGCTAAATGTTTCTGACCAAAGCTTGATCAATATCAAAATTGGGAAGGAAACCCCAAAATGCTGATGTTGAGAATATCTCCGGAAGGTTGGGTCAATCTTAGAATGAGGTAATTCCTATTGGCCAAGGTGATGATGAAAGAATAAAGGTTACTTTGAAGGAAAGATCAAAGGAACAAACTAAGACTGAACGGAAAAGGAAAGCCAAGGCACTTATGCCCATTTAGAAGCAGTTTGTTGGTCGTCCACCCCATCTTGAACATTCACCATCCCCAATGGACCTGCCTACTTCTAATACTCCTGCTCTCAACTATTTTCAAGCTGATGTCTAGGAACTTACAGCCTCTATAGCTTCTATCGGACAATACTTAGTTAGACTTGAGCATGCCATCTTTAGCTTGAACTACTATAACTCTCTCGAATCAGTCCCTGAACAATCTGCTCCCACTATCCCCTCTCAACAACACAAGCTCTTGCATCGGCTTTAGTTTTTACCATCCTTAGCACTAGTTTGATCTTTTTGTTGTTAATGTTTGATGTATGTTCTTGTTCATATCTAATGGAATGATCTTTTATGTACTTATTGCATTCATTTTGCTGATGACAAAAAGGAGGAGAATGGCTGGGATGTGACAATGTATGATAGATAGCTGAGATGTGATGAATGTGATATTATGTAATTTTGTGATAACTCCTTATGATAACGTGAGATGATGATAGCATTAAAACAAGGGGAGCAAAGAGTAATATTGCACATTTGAATAGTTTATTCAAAGTGTTAACATATTATATCTCAATACTCATCTTTTGATGAATTTCATCATTATCAATTCTCATCCGTCATCTCTTCTAAATTATCATGAGATTTTTTTTCTAGAATTATAAAGCTTATTCATCATATAACTCAAGCTCTTCTAGACTTTATCTCCGATTTCATTGAAAATCATTTGGAGACTTTAATATTTGCTTAAGTATGCTTCACTAATTATCACCGCTTATGCAAATAATTACTTTACTAGCAAATTCAATACAATGCATTTATCACATGTGGAGGATAGTTTTGGCATTGTAAAAAATGGGAAATTGTTACAGAAATATTCCTAGGAATTCTGATGATTCCAAAACTGTCCTTGGAATAATATCTACTATCATAATTGCAGATGTTCGTAATGATTTTTTAAGGACAGTGATAATATCCATGAGATGATTTCATTGGAAAAGAGATCACAAGATGTCCTTGTATAGCCTAACTGTAAATAGCACCAACTAATTGTGATAACCAGCTTGTGACAATGTTTATATCACATATGAGAATATCAAGTCACTGACAATGCTCGGATAACGTTCATATTAGAATATTCATTGGAGAGTTAAATTTAGTTATTGGTAACTGGAACGGCTTAGTTGGAGAACTGAAGATCATTAGGCAACTAGAAATAGCTTTCATTAGAACTGTCCAAGCTATCAGCGATGTGACAGCAGCGGTAGAACTTGTCTTGGAAAAGCTTGTGGATGTACATAAGAAAAGACTATATAAGTAGTCTAACTTTATAATAGTGGCTAGCGAACAATCCTAATGACTACTTGCTTCTTAGGATTATCTCCAATGGGAAGATGAAGACGTCTATATAAGAGAAGATCATAGAAGCCAAAAGGGTTGGATGAAAAACATAAAACAAACCGAAAACGTTCAACGTTGTATTCTAATAGTGTTTCATTTTCTTAAGTGTAGTGTTCTTGTCGTATTGTAATTGTGAAAAGATTTAAGTGTACAAGTGATAGCAGCATTTGAGTCCCAATGGTATGATCTATCATTTGATAGGATAAGTGTGTGTTGATTGTAACTTTTCTTGGTGATTACTAGTGCATTCTGATCTCAATTTGTGGTTGTTAGTTTGGAGAGTGGACATAGACTTGGTGATAAAGTCAAATCACCATAGTTGCTATGTGCTTCTCTTTAATCGTCCTTACTTGATTTGTTGCACACCAGTTTTGCCTAATTTTTCTATTATCTAGTTGTCCTGATTTTCATATACTAGTTGTTGATTTCTATGTAATTGTCAAAGTTTGTGAAAACTACTTATTTACCCCATCTCTAGGTTGCTAAGTTAGCCGTAACACTTATTGCTCCATTTTCTTTTACATAATTTTCAAATGAATCATCTATTTATAATTTTACCTAGTAAACCAAATACATTTTTTAGGATAATGTGCTTTAGTAGGTTCTAGTACTAAATCACATTAAGAATATGCTATAGAATATAGTAACAAAAATCTTGACATGGACCACATGGAAGGTACATAGAGAGTATTCACCATACTATCTTCTCACTGAATTTTCCCAATGATATTAAAAAGAATCAAAAGTAATTAGGGTTTTGCATAATTGGTTCCCACATTGAATAATTTGTAGCTCAGAAACTAAATTCAACCATTCAAATTACACCACCTGTGTGCGAATAACTTCGAGTTAGGGCTAAGGTTTTTCAAAAGTGTTTATGTGTGCTTCTAGGGTATTTTATAGGCCTCCAAATAGCCAGATCTCCACGCATGTAAATCATTATAAAAAATAAAAATAAAAAAATCAAAGAGGACTTTTTTGGGCTTTTCCGCCTTCCCTTGAATATAGGTAATGTCGGCCTTGGAGAACCATCCTTCTTTATTTATCTCAATCATAATTAACCCATGCTTCATAATCAGATCAGTCTAGACAAGTCTATGTAGGCATGGGGACATGGTTTTGTCTCGAAGTTAATGTTAAAAGACAAATGCATAATTGAATCCAGTACCTGCCCTCCCCCCGAGAAGCCTCGAGGGGAATTAAGAAGAGGTCCCCATGAAAATGAACAGTGTGAAGGGCATAGGAAGCTCATCAGAATTTCTCCACAAGATTCACTGAATGTGTCAATTCTCATCAATCAGGAGAAAAAACGGAAAAATAGGAAAACTCGAAAACCCCACTTGGCTGGATCCAAAGAAGAAATGAGATACTCAAATCGGGTGGCTTTTCGAACAAGACAACATGCACAATCCTTGTCAAACCAAGGGGCATCTTTCACGTGATGACAAGCTCATGGGTTATGGCGTTCACGTAGGTTTCTAAGGGGGCTAGCTTTTGTCCCATTGAATTCTCTCCCCACTGCCAAGATGGAATCTTTCATAATAATTGACATTGCACAAGCTATAAGCTGAAAGAAAAACAAAATAAAATACAGATGTGATTTTTATGAGGGTGTTGATGTTATCGGACAAGGGGGTTTGGTGTCCCTGTCTACTTTATGGGAGTTGTTGAGTGACATTATTGTTGCTGCTTCTTGGTCCTTGAAAATATTCCACCCTCCTCCCCCCACTACATCATCATTTTCTCATGTTCCTTTTCTCATTTTACTTTTCCCCCCTTTTGTTCTTTTGCTTTGGTTATTTTACAAACTCGATTTAGAGAATGTACATTCACACAACTTGAAAATCCTCTTAATCAATCATTATGCATAATTATTCAAAAATTGAACTTAAACCAAGCTAAAAGTTAAACCTAGATATTACACAATAGATATATTTATCTTTTGCTGTAATGCTACTCGATTACCATGTTGTATAGGAGAATCTGTGGATTTATAGAAACTAGTAGGTTGGTAGGTTTTAACATGGGTTCTCAAGCTAGAAGGTAAGTTTTAAGTTCCAATATTTTAAAATCGGTCAGTATAGAGTAGGTTTCAAGGTTTGGATCATACCACATGTACCCATTATGTACCCTGCATCTTATAAGAAAGTACGGTTTAGCTAGCCCATATAATATTTCTTATGTAAATATATGTTTACTTAAATAATTTTTTTCTTTTTCTTTTTCTTTATTAGATTTTCACATCCAAATGTATGAAAGACTTAATTGATGAGCAATCTCCAAACCATTTCATATATCTCCCCCCTCCCCCACTGCAGATGAGTTTGGCTACATTTTGGTTCAGGTTCTTAGTAGAACCTGATATATTTCTTTTTTCTTTTTTTTTTTTAACTTTTGATATTATTATTGTTTTAACATTATGTTATAATTAAAAAAGAACATGTATTTTAACTTCTAATCCTTTTATGCTGTATGTTGATTGCTCGATATTTTAGTACCTAGAAATGTGAAAGTTTTTGTATCAATAAAAAGATTTTGAAAACATTTTCAGAAATATATATATTACAGGGTACATTGAAATTTATGGAATCGATGGGTTCTAGGTTGATTCCAAGAGCTTATAGCGTAGGATTTATATTTCAAAAACCTGAAGCGATACTTCTAAGGTAGATTCCAGGATAGTACAGACAACCTACCAACCTTGGAATCTGCACACAAGTAGGAAAACTCGTATTTCTTAATTCCTTGAGTAAAATAACTGGACTATCGAACTTCACCACATACATTTGCCCCATGCTTATACTCCCATTTTCTTGAAACCTCTAATATTGTTGGTTGTTCCTTAATAATTTATTTCTTATTTAATTTATTTATTTATTTTTTCAAACCATAAAAAACTTTTTAAGAGAAAATGCTTTATCCTATATATAAACAATATCCAGTAGCCTATATTTGCAATTGAGTTGGCATTCAATCAACAATTGGTTTGTTTATAAAGAATTCTAGGACTCTGTGTTGCATAGCGTAGTTTGTGCAATGCATGTTGTGGAGATTATAAGGACGGTTTCAGGATAGGGCAAATACCCCCATCCACCCTAGAAGCTACAAACCCTTAGCAGAAAAATATTTTGCTAAGATATTCAAAACGGTTCAAAGCTCTCTTGAATTTATTTGTCACTTTGAGCTTATGCGAAAGTAGACCTAAATAATAGGCGGGCAGAGCCGTGCAAAAGGCTTGAAAGTTCCTTACCCAAAGATCGACCATGATTTGAAATATTAAAATTTTCTCCATGAAACAATTGGGCTTGAAGGCCCAAGCAGCGGGCCCAATAAGAAATATGTTTGTACAAGCCAGCCCAACTCGTGCTTCAAGCCTTACTGTCTCAGCGGGCCCGAGAGGACTTAGCGAGTGCCGAGTCTATTATCATGGCTACACAAAAATTTGGTTCACCGCACCCTTTTTACATATTGACCTTGCATTTGCCAAAATCTTTCTTTTGCCCTAGTTGTATCTTGTCGGACGAGTGCTGAGAAATGGATTGTCTACGAGTAGTTCTATCATTTAGTCCTCCGATGTAAAAACACATAACAGCTGGTAACAAGAAAACTTAGAAACAAAATCTGAACATCAAAGAACTTGAGGTTTTGTGCAAGTTAATGAGATAGATGTTTGCCTTTGCTAGAAGTTCAAGAAACCCAACTCATGACCCCAATCTTGGAAGCACGTTCTCCTCTAGGATGTGGTGAGTCGATATCGATGTGGTCTCTTATAAAGCATTAGCCTTTTATCCCTAAGATAAGTTTGATATGTTTAGTGACAAACCTACCATTATATAACTGTTGGTGTACTGAATACTTGATCTATGGTCTCTATCAATTAATTGATCGAATTGTGATGAAGATTATACTTCTACAAATGATCGGTGATTTGTGAGGGTTTTCCTTTAAATATTCTTGTAAAAATCGATGTTCTCAAGGAGAGATTATTATATTCACATCAAATATCTGCTTTAGTTATGATATTTGTTGAGAAGTGCAATAGAAAAGGTTGCTCCATAAAGAGAAATTGAAAGGGGGGGCCAATTCCAAGGCACTAAAATGTCAAATCAGATCAAATTTCACTATATCAAAAGAATATTCACATCATCCGAACGTTCATATGCGGAGCATGGGACATCTTTCTTCGTATGTATTTTCATTTACACGTTGGAGTGGAGTGTCGTTTGTAGGAAGTCTTTGTCGGAGCTAATGTATGACAGAAGCAAGTGGAATCGATTCGCCGCATAACCAGCGGCGTTGCTTAGTCAAAGCAAGCTCCAATGGATGGTCGGCTGCTTTTTGCCTTTTTGACACCTTTTTCTCCTTCCCACTTTTTTCGTGAGTGCCTTTCTCACCGCCCATTCCTCGCGTGATCACTAGACAGCTGTTTTCATAAAAGATGAAGTATTGGCCCATCGAGATCATAAGAAAAATTATAGAGAAAATCATTAATCTATTGTATTGATATTAATTTAATTCTAAAAATTTTCATGATTTATTAATATGATTCTTTAGTCAATCTTAGCTAAAAATTACTTATAAAGATGCTCGCCATATCTCATATGATATAATTAATGTGATATAGACAAAATTTTAATTTTTTAAATATTTTTAAATATTTTAATTTTTTCCTTTCCTTTTCTTTTTTTTTCTTTTTGTTGGTCAGCTTGTGGTCAAAATGAAAAAAATGAAAAACAGAAAAATTGAAAAATATTAATGATAAAATTGATACCTATATAAAAGGCTTCAAACTTTTATGATTTTTATTGTAAATCATAACATGACATGTCCCCAAATTCCTCAAGATAAATGTAATTGGTAGGGCATTTTCTAGCTCAACGTCCCATTAGAATCATGTAAACTAATTGTTGGTGAACATCACCTGTATAGGATCGAAGGCCCACACTTAATTAGTCCATAGGACTTGCAATTTGTTCAATGGATCAATAAATAGTTGAGTCTCCATACTCGTGTCCTTGAGCTATTAGAGGAAAAAAAGAATGAAGTCACTTAGTTAAATAAATTTATAGTCAACACATAATTGTGTGACATTTCATGATGTCAAGAGGATAGAATGAGTCGATTGATCATATAAAGTCCAAAAAGATACAAACAAAATCTTTGACAAAATGTCCTCAATCCCCACGCAACAAGCAAAGTGGATGGCACTGTGTCCACCACTCACGTCATCACGGAATGGATCACGCCAAACACAATCCTATGCTCTTACGTGAAGTCGTTTTAATGGGATACAAAACCGAAGAGCATGATCTGCTTTTGAAAAGAGTTGTGGGACATCTTATGGGTACAGGTATCAATCGTCAGTTTTCCTGACATTTTTATAAGCCTGCAGTGCAGCTGTAAGCATTGATTCCTGAGCTTTGATTCTTCACTATCTCATGTGGCGAAGGAGATCGGATGGCGATTGACCGCTCTAGCTCCTCCACTGTTCTTCCGCATTTTGGGTGTTGAGAGATTAATGCTTCTTTCTGTTAAGTGATTCGGAACATTTTAATTTACTTTATGGATAGCATTTCTCATATAAGATCATTATAGTTAGGGGTGCCAACAAGGTGGGTTCCATAGACCAAAAAAAAAGTTGGGTTCCTACCGATACCTGACACTACCCAAATATTGGGCCAACTTGGTTTGAATTATTCTCTCTCTCTCTCTCTCTCTCTCTCTCTCTCTCTCTCTCTCTCTCTACGCTAGTGGATGGTGAATCAAAAGTTCTCTTTCACAAATGTGATATTGTTAAGATTTCCCTGAACTATCAGAAATCATATTACATCTTGTAGAAACTTCATCACCATACATCTATCAAAACAGACCACTGGACACTTAATACCCCAGGAAATGGAATTTTTTTTTTTTTTTTGAAAGAAACGTTTCATTCATTTCCACGGATATAGAATAGAGAAAAATAGTCAAACTACTAACTAAATAAATCCCAATTAAATCCAAAACAAAATAAGCTCTGGATAAGAAGATGAATCGTTAGAATAAGATTAAAGTCACATGCTCAAAGAGTAAATCTATGAATTCTTCAAACCAAAATCGATGGTCGATCACCGAATATATCTTCAGTAATGAGTACACGTTGAGATCTCCATCTATTACTTTAGCTTTGCCATTCGGCATGCATACCTAGATTCAGCATCCCAATATCATCACCATTCATAATAATAAGGTTAAATGCGCACTAATCTAATACCTATTAGAGCAAAACCTTCACAAAACTCTTTTGATCTTTTTTTAAATTAGACTTGGACACCAACGAAATCCGAGGGAAGCAATATCCTAAATCATATATGTGAAAAACCCCAAATCTTGATTAGATTGGGATAGAAACCTCCCACAAATGGGAGAAAGAAATTTCTAGATCTAGACTAGATCATAAGAGAAAAGTTTCTTAAAATTGAAGGAAAGGAAAAAAGAAAAGAAAAAGAAAGAGAGAACCAAATTAATCAAAGGAATATGAAAAAGGGAGAGGAGAGAGAGATCTAGCTCAAACCCTCCCCTCCATGGATGTTGAAAAAGAAAGTTGTGTGAAAATGAAAGGGAGAGAAGAAAACCCTAAGGATGAAAGATAAAAAGTGTAAAGAAAAAAAAATGAAGAAATGGAGTCAGGTTAAGCAAAAACAGTAATAGGAGATGTTAATTGCTTGCAGAATTGCAACAAATTATGGTCACTATTATAGATGTCATAATGAATAGCTAAACATAGAGCAAAATAAAAGGCTTTAGCTTCAGTTTGTAGAGAACAGCCAACATCAGTTGGTATCCCTGTCTTCAGAAGCTCTCGAACGTTGCTTGAAATTTCAGCACTTCTGCCTCTACTACTCCAAGCTCCTTCACAAAAGGTCCGAACCGAATACACTTCATGTTGGCAATCAAGATCCTGTATAGATCCTCGTATTCCATTCGCTACATCGGAGTTGGAAAACTCTCATCACAGAATATCCAAATTGCAGTATTGATTAAATTAGAGGAACTCGCTCTACTGGATATCTTTCCTTCTTTTCATGGTTCCAGTACACTAGAAAGCAAAGATGTCCGGACGACTCCAACTCCCATGAAAGACATATGGAACATATAAATATCTAAACAGAGAGGGGAGAATTACCAAAAAAGTCCTAAACCTATTGTAATTGTGCCAATTTAGTCCTAAACTTTTTTTTTGGGCCAATTTAGTCCTAAACCTTTTACTTTTGTTCCAGTTCAGTCCATCTGGCCAAAATTAGCCGGCCGGCGCGACGTGGCGTTGGCCGGTGCCGGCGACCTTTTTTAATAATATTTTATTTCTTTTCTTTTTTTTTTCCTCCTCCCTCCTCCTTCGTTGGGCTCCGGCGACCGGCCAGTCGCCGGACTAAGGCGATCCGGCGGGGCGAGGAGGCCTTGCCAGACGCGACGGCGAGCCCCTCTTGCCGTCGCTGGGCGCGAGCTCGCCTCGCGTGGCGACCGTGAGGCGAGCTCGCGCCCAGTGACGGCGAGGGGGGCTCGCCGTCGCGTCTGGCGAGGGCTTGCCTCACCCCGCCGTCACTGGGCGCGAGCTTTCCTCGCGGTCGCCGTGCGAGGCGAGCCCTCGCCAAATCCAGCAAGGGGGGCTCGCCTCGCCTGGCGACCGCGAGGCGAGCTCGCACCCAACGACGGCGAAGCCCCCTCGCCGGATCTGGCGAGGGCTCGACTCGCGGTCACTGGGCAAGGCGAGCCCTCGCCAGATCCGGCGGGGGCTTGCCCCGCCGCATCCCTTAGTCCGGCGACGGCCGGCCACCTGGCCGGTCGCGAGCCCAAGGAAGGGGGAAGAAGGAGGCAAAAAAGGAAAAAAATTAATAAAAAATGTTGAAAATAAAATATTATTAAAAAATCTTGCCGGTGCCGACCGGCTGCCACGTCAAGACCGACCGACCAATTTTGGCCGGATGAACTAAACTTGAACAAAAGTAAAAAGTTTAGGACTAAATTAGCTTTAAAAAAAGTTTATGACTGAATTGGCACAATTGCAATAGGTTTAGGACTTTTTTGGTAATTCTCCCAAACAGAGAGCATGCAATTCATGCACTCTGTGAAATTAAATATAATATTTTATCTTATTGCCAGGGAAACAAAATATAGAACATAAGATGTGATTGCATTTATAGATGCTTATATTCCATATTACTCACTTTCATGACTGCTTCATTTATTTGTTTGTAGTGATTGCATTTGTATAGTTTTTGTGTTGTGATTTATTTTCTTGGCTGAATGGATATGTTACATTTTAGAATCATAATAAACACAAAAATATTGGTTGGAGACTTAGTGGACAAGAACCTTAGGATTTATAATTTTGTAAACACATAATCAAATTTAAATAGTAAAAAGGCATTGGTTAAATAAATAAGGTTAATTGAATTAAAATGAAAATTCTTTTGTCATGGGAGTAAGGGTTTGGGAGAATCAGGCCGATTGAGTACCATTTGTCCCAATTTGACATTACTTTAAACCTGCCCTTTCTCCCTGACATCCCACACAGGAAAGAGGGCCTTGACAACTCAGCTTAGAGTAGCGATCCGTGGTGATGATTAGATTTAGGTTTTATTAGCTTAGCTTAGTAATAAATTAGGCTAGTTTAATTAACAAAATATGAATTGATAATCAAAATAACTTTGATTTTAGAAATACAGTCTAGTTAGAAAATAAAAAGTCAAATTAGACTTAGAATCACTTTCTTAATAAATGATTAGCTTAGTTTAGAATAGTACCATCATTCTTAATAAAATAAAAAAAAAAAAGATGAAAATTTAGCCCATCTTAATTTAGCTCGAATTTAGGAATTAGGCTTAATCTTTAGCATCGAGTTTGTGAGATTCATGTCCCGAAGCTTAAAATAAGACGATATAATTTTTTTTTCCCAACTTGGTCTCAAATAAGCTCATGAGAGATCTTGTCTCAGGGCTTAAAATAAAACTAGGTATTTCCTTTGCCCAACAAAGTATTGGGTTGTCTTTCTCGTACTTTACTTCAAATCTTTCAATACTCAAATGTTTAAATCCCACATTTTTAATACATTGTTTGTTCTTTTCTTTTACTAATGGTTGGGCAAATCCTAGGATCATAATAAATCCCAAAAAAAATTACATGAACACTTAGTGACTCGAATGGTCTTTAGGACTTATAATTAATAACAAGACCGTTTGATCACTTAGGTGAATGTATCAACCAAGTTAGGGGTATAGAAGGGGCATTAATAGAACTATTATTATAATCAAGTTCTTGACATTAAATAATTTCTCGTTACATAGGAAGTGAGACAATCTCTCATATTTCATTTGGTTTCTAGCTAACTCCCAATAGGTTAGTAGTAACTCTTGTTTCACATAGAATACTTTTAGGCTAAATGAAAACTTAAAATTAATCCAACATTGTACAGGGTTAGGGCTCAAGAGAGCCCACACTTGCTTTTAGGCATTACCCCTAAACTCATCTTTCCCTCGATTGTGTTGGTTAAAGGGTCACGACACTAATAACAAATAAAAAAAAAATGAAGAAGACAAAGTTGATGCATCTAAGTGGAGAACATAGGATTGTGGCTTAAGATTATGGTGTTTTGGCGTTGAATGCAACAACAACAAAAAGGAAAGTGGACTGAAGCTCATGTATTCTGGAGAGGGATCGAAGAAGATTGCGCAAAAAGTTGAAAAGAAGAAGAAGAAGAAGAAATAACAAAAAAAAAAAAAAGGAGTGAAGCCCAAGCCCATAAAGCATCCAGAGCTCGGCCTCTATCTCTCAGGATGTTAAAAAAGTGTGAGCTTAGATCTGACTGAATTTGTTTGAATGGCACACAGAGCTAAGACCAAACTTTGAAAAAATGCTCTAGCTCCGAACCGTTGACTCAAGCCGGAGCCAGCCATGGCCAACTATCTTTGTTGAGTGGTCCCTATAAGAGTTTTCTAATGTGAACAAACATTAATTAATATTGTAATTTATTATTTTATTAAATTATTTAATAAGGTAAGATAAAATATTTCTTAATTAGTATAATATGATACTAGCTAACGTGGATCAAGTTAAGCTCAACCCCTAATGAGAGGATCTAGCTGAAAACTTTATAAATAGTGTTTAAGTTTATTCTCTAACCTTAACACACAGTAATCCTTACATAAGGAGCATTTACCAAAACGTTAAAAGTGATGAGCAATCCTATTGAGCAAATGATACAAACGGCAATAGAGAAGAAGCTTTTGAGTTTGAATAATCGCTATTTTGCATAAAGAATGATCGATTTCAAATTAGGTGTGCAAATTTATTTACTTAATTATATATGTGTTCTTGATTTTAGTTATGAAGATATTGTGATGCCATTTTGTGACTTGCATGTGGTATAGAGCAATCATAGCCTATAACTCGAACGTTTGGATTTTGCCCTTTCTTGTGATTTTTTTGTGCAGACAAAACAATTTTAATCACATAAACGGAACGAGCTCGTTGAGACAAAGCGTTTTCACATGTGATATGCCATCGAGAACACTGCACACATTGCCATGCACGGCTACATGTCCCCACCTGGGCACTGCCTAGCACGTGCAACACACAAGTGAGGCTAGCCGGTTCTCAGTTGCCAATGTCAACGATTAGGCGGACTATTGATCAGTCCAAACTGCGGACCTGAGATTCAAGCGTTGCTTGTTGACGACGCTCATGCCGGTTCTCAGATGACCGCATCGATCAACCAGTCGGATTAGGCGTTGACTATTGATCAGTCCGACCTGCGGTCCAATCTGGTTCAAGTGTTGCGTGCATGCATTACACGCACCGCGCACTCCGGTTGCACATATGGGCATGTTCAAGCTCCAATTGGGACATTCTTGGTACCTGTGTGCTCATATAAGGATGTTTACACTGTGGTGTGTGTGTGTGTGTCTATATATAATATATATTATGTTAGATAATTTTATGGATGTGAAAATACGCACATAATTTTAAATACATGTATTTTTAAGGTATTCCGTATTTTCCTATATTTTTAATGATTTTGGAAATATAAGTGCAAGCTCACATGTATATCATCACATAAAAAATGTATAATGCATTGATTTATTGATAACATGTATAAGGTTCAACATATATCAATGAATGAAGCGATGTAATTTGCATGACAAGTGATTTTAGTAACAAATTACTGCTATCATCAGGTCTCAAATTATATGTATAAGCATAATGCATCTCATTAATGGCATATGATTATCTTCTAGAAGTGAATTTGGGAAAAAGTGAAATCAAAGGAGAAGAAATTCATGTAAAAGAGCAGTGAAACCTATAAGCATATTATGCATCTTATGAGCACAGAATGGCTCTTATATAAGAAAGCAAAAACTAAGGAAGGATGAGTAACATGAAAAGGAGAATCAAAACCGTAGTAATTCTGCTCCTTCTTGCGTGCAATGGTATAAAGGCGATTCAAAGACATCTGTGGCATACAAACTCTCTAATGGAAACACAGCAATCTTGTACATTGACATTGTCGATGATCTCCTTCAAGATTTTATCGACCAGACACCAAAGTCCGGCTACTACAATCACTTTAATGAGAGGCGCCGAGTCTTTACCGATACGTGCTACGGCCACAAAAAATGCAATGGGATTCTCTCTCACAAAGATTGCTATTTGTGCTTAGAAATGGCTAGTAGTATTCTCTCTATAAGGACAGGTATGAAGAATTGTTAGTCCATGAATCAATTAAGTCTGGATCTTTATAGGTGACTCTAAATGAGAACAATTTGCACACAGTTGATAGAAGTTGAACCGATGGCTGCAATTTCTGAACTGGAATTCCACGGACGTTCTGGCCAACTTGCGTTAAACCTTGAGGGCTGGCCCCATTAAATTTACGCCAGACCATTGGCTAATTGCATTTAAATCAATCACTGCCATTGATAGAAAAATTAACTTTTCGACTTATCTAGTAGTTGCGTCGCCATTCTTTTCATAATCGGAGTCACAATTTTATTATTGGTATTTCTCTATGGGCCATCATCACGTGGTTCTGACACTATCCCTTCGGCTTTCATCATTAAAGTATTTTCATGCAAACGGACAGAAACAGTCTCCGAGTCTGCTCGATTGCTAGGTGTCTGATTATTAATTTACCGAAAGTTGCATCCCGTCCATGAAGGAAAATGGAACTTCTCCGAATCAAAATGAAAGATTATACCTCAAAGCTGTCAATGATAGGGCTTTATCATTCCCCAAGGTCCCGGACAACCCCCATAATAGAAGACTATAGCTTAGTTGGGGCATCCCCCTCCATCTTTGATTGATTATGCCCCCTATCCCCCCCCTCTTTTCTTCCTCAGCCTGATGGTTGGTGAAGCTGTCCTTTGCTACATTGCTGCCCATCTCGCTATTGCTAGTTGATACTTCTGATGGATCTCTCCCGAATCTCTCCTAATGTTGCGGCTTGGGGTCCCATCTTGGTGTCTCTCCTGTTCTTCTCCTCTTTGTGTCTTTTCCTTGTGCGGGCCACAGTATTGTGTGCTCTTTGCCCTTGTCTTCTTTGTTGGCCGTTGTTTTGGCCTTCTTTTGCTGCTGCTTTTATCTGCAATGTATCTCTCTTGCAGCTCTTCCCTCCCCTTTTCTCCCCTTGGCCCTGGCCCCCCCTTCCACTCGTTGGGATTTTCTGTCCTTTTGAGTGTGAGCTGGTGCCGGGGCCCCCCCTTTGCTGTACAATTGTATAGCTTTTTGTGCTAAAGTCTATATACCTCTTACATTTTACCAAAAAAAAAAAAAAAACATCATCATGGCCTATAATCACATCAATAGTTTCGATAATCTGATAGAGAATGAAGAAAGTTTAAGATTATTGGTAAAAGAAATTTAATTTGCTAGGCTTCAATTAAGGTCTCTTGTACAAGAAATCTATGCCAAATCTAAGGATGGGCTTTTTTTTAATGACAACCTTTTACTACCTTTAATAGATTAGTTAAATGCATCGTTATCTAACGAGCATCTATATGACCAATCTTTACCGACCAGGTTTGAGTGCACCAAAAAAGGTAATCCCAATTTTTGGGGAATACTGGAGCGATCGGAAGAGAATCGAGTACAAAGGTCGAAGTGCAAAGCAAGAAACTGATCAAGCCATCCGCCCCATGCCGAACCACCGTTGAAAGCTAAATATTTCACGCATAGATGAGCTTCAGCATCCAGGCTATGCCGGTTTCCTATTCTATTACCGGGTCGATGGCGAAAACCATGAAGATGATATTCTCCAGAGGTTTCGCCGTTTGGAGGAGTCGCTTTCAGAAACCCTAATGAGCTTCTACCCTCTTGCCGATCGGTACGTCAAGGAAGGGCTCTTTATCGACTGTAACGACCAAGGAGTAGAATTTGTGCACGCGAGAGTGAATGGCCAGCTCGATCATCTCCTCCGGGGAGACTTCGACACGGACCTGCTCGGCTGTTTGTCCGAGTTCCCGGTGGGACTAGCTGGCAATCCCCTAGTCGTAGTTCAAGTGAACGTATTCGAGTGCGGGGGACTCGTGATCAGCCTGCGCTCTTGTCACAAGTTAGGCAACATGTCCACTATGGCGACATTCATGAATTCTTGGCCTCCACTCCGTGGTGGAGTAAAATTTATGATGAATCGTTTCGTATTCAGCGGCGCGGCCCTATCAAGACTAAAATCAGCTGCGGCTAAACAGGCACGGATATCGAGAGTGGAGGTCGTGTGCGCACTCTTACGTAAGGTGTTTGTAACCATGGATTGAGCGAAACACGGCCGCCTAAGGCCCCCTGTGGTTTGCCAGTCGATGAACCTGCGTGGGAAAGTCAATCTCCCGATACCAACCGATGCGTTCGGTGACTTCTACACCATGGTCGTTGCCCGACATATGATGGATCCGGACAACCTGAACCTCGAGGCATTTGAGAGGGTGATTCACGGTACATTGGCGACCGCCAAGGCGAGGTATGCGGCGGTAGCGGATGGAGAGTCGTGCGTGGACATGGTGAGGGATTCCACAAGAGAATCCAAGGAATGGGCCCAAAGTGATGGAGAGAACGTGGTGGCCTTCTCAAGCTGGTGCGGATTCCCATTCTATGACATCGACTTTGGGTGAGGGAAGCCGGACTTGGTGAGCAACACCTGCATTCCTGTACGCATGGTTTTTCTGATCAATAGCAAATCCGAGGGTGGAATCGATGCGTGGATCAATCTAAGCTAAGAGGAGAAGGTTCTTTTCAAGCAAGACCCTGACATTGTGGCTTTCACTTCCTGATTGATAAAGATGGGGAAGCCAGCCCCACCAAGCTACATGGTTCTTGTGTATTTAGATGCAAGCATTAGGTGTGTAACAAGAAATTACATTTGCTAGACAGGTAGTGGCTATACTTTAATAAATAAATAAATAAATAATTTAAAATTAACAAATTTAAAATTGCAAAAATTAAAAGAATTTAATTATTTTTTAATGAGAAATTACATTTGCTAGACGGGTAGTGACGTAAACAATTTTCTCTATCTCTGTCCCAAGCAGCCAAACCTCCCTCAACCGTAGAGCAACCGGAGCCACCTCGTCCTTCGCTGCTACTGCCCCTACAAAGGCAAATCTGCTGCATTCTAGGCAGGCGCTGCCACCATGTCGTCAATGCTGTCGTCATTATGTCGGATGTTGAGGCCATCCTCTGTTTGTCTCACATCACCGGGACTTAGTGAGAGGCGACCTCACCTCAGCGACCAGTCCCAAGCGAAGATCAATAGGGGTTGCCATCGCTGAGGCCGCCGACCAGCGGAGAAAGATTGAAAGAAAAGAAAAAGAAATTCAAAATTTAAAACTGCAAAAATTGTTTATGTCATCATTGGCCACACTTAGGATGGCCAACGTCCTCTTAGCAATTTTTAGCCAAAATTGCAAATGTTTAGGACTATATTAGTTGGATGAAAAAGTTTATGATTGAATAGATATGAGTATAATAAATTTAATATTTTTTTGGTACTTTTTCCTTTTATCTATAGATAACTATCACTCTCGACGGTGTTCTCAGTTAATTTAAAGCTCTTTTACCGCAATGACACCATACCCATTTCCTTCGTTGTGATGTGCCCTATTAAGCTTATTGAGCTTCCTCTTTTAGGGCTTGAAAAGGAATGGGCCTTCCCCTTTGTGCTTGATGCGAGGAATAATATTATATGATCACCACAAAAAGATGGTGAAAAGATCGAACAAATTATCCAAAAAAATTCTAAACTTATTACTTATTCCTAAATTTTTCAATTTGATGAATATAATCTTAAACCTTTAGACCATTTATGAATGTAACCCATCTAACCAAATTCAAGTCAAAAATCACTAAAGTGAAGGTTTAATCAACATTGACTATCACATATGGTACATCCAATTGTGACGTTGACGATCACCAAAAGAGCATTGGTGACTCGATCTACTCCGAAAGCGTCCAAAGTAATCTAGTTTTGGACCGATTCTATTTTCCCTCGTTGCAAGTGGTTCAGCCACCTTTCAAAGCTGTTCCTTATTGTATGGATCTAGTCTTTGGCGATTTGTGGAGGTTTGATCGAAGTTTTGGTGAAAACTTCAATTGATTTCAATCAAAATCAACCAAATCACGATAAAAATGTATTTTCTTGGTCTCAAATCCCGTGAAGCAAGGCCGGATTAGTCGGTCAAGGCTAGGGTTCAATTTTAAGTAAATAAATGATTATTAGATGCTAGATGATGGATTTGGATGATGATTGGCTGCAATTGAGTGTTCTTTGATGATGAACTTGAATGATTGTAGTTGATTTAGGTTAAATCTGCAATTTTGTAATTCTAGGAATGACCTACTATTTTGGCCAAAACGAGGTCCAAAATGACCTCATTTCAACTCGAGTCCTCTTAGGCTTAGAAAATACATGTCTCAAGCTTTGAAACAATAGGTCACATGCCTCAAGCAAGTGTCATTTGACCCTCAAAAACACCTCCAATGATGAGGGATTCTGCAGTAGTTTAAGAGAATTTTTGGTTCCGTTCTTATTTCGAAATGAGATTTTACTATTTTTGTGTAACCTCCTATGATAATTTTTGGACAATCTTGCCTGCATGAGTTTTGTTTTAAATCGTCTTTTGCATGTTCTGTAATTTTTTTTAGTGATTTTTAGATCTGTTTAATTAGGTCAAATCTATTCAGATCCAAGCCAAGGTCAGTCTATTTTGTGTTGATCTTTGATTTTTCCATTTTTTACTAATTTTTATGTTGAGTTCTAGAATAACTTTTCTGCATGAAAGTTTCCTGTAGAGACCATGTTTTGTATTTTTTTTTCGAAATTTTTAGACATGTTTAACTAGGTAAAATCGCTTAGATCTGAATATAGGATAGTCTGCCATGCATTGATCCAAATTGTGTTTTGGTAAAATTGAGTCCACAGATGAGTTTGTTTGGTCTTAAATCGTCAATGAAAATTAAAATACATGATGTATATGTTCAATTGATGCATGTTTTGCAAAGTCTTGACATTGGCAAGTGATTCAATTACACGAGTTAAGGTGAAAATGTGCTGCAGTAGTACATAGTTTAAATATGCATTTATGTTTTGTCATTTTTGCTACAATTCATGCGATCACATTTGCAAGAGTGTTTTTGCATATTCTATATGTAGGATTTTTTGTAAGACATCTTGAGATGGCTAAAATTATGCATGTTCTATGAAGTTAATGCTGAAATGAAATCTTGCCACATATGTATTTTACCATGCTTATTTGAGACATTTAGAGACTAAATTTTGCGATAATATCTTATTGGCACTTAAACTACATGTTACAAGATTTGAGTACATGTTCACGTCATTCCATTTGAGTGTCATTTTGCATGATTAATATGTGCCGTAAGAGCGCATGTTTACCTAAAAATCCTCAAGCATTTCATTATGAATCTTGAATCATCTCTTATTGTCATTGAATTGTATGACATTTTCTCATGCTGACTTAGGGTTAGATGATCACCTTAATTGTTTGTCACATCCAATTCTATGTCGCATGCAATTTTTTTATGCCATTTGTGCATTACTTGAATGATTTTGAGATTTATTAATGTATATTTGTTTTATAACATGCGTACCTTTAGAGATTTTGATCTTAGAACACTTAATTGACCTAGTTTGGACTCAAGCCCTTCTAAGAAGTTATAAGGCACACTTAGAGGTTTCCAATGCCACTAATTTATGCAAATCGCTCATCAATTGGACCATTTTCCATTTTTTCAAAGCTATATTAGAATCTGAACATGGGATCAAATTCAGACCCTATTCTAATCCCTATTTGGACAGACCTTTGATATTTTTGTTCCATTTTTTCTATTATGATTTTGTACTTAGCCTCATAACAAAACTTGTTTGTCAACATATTGGCTATATTGTATGAAAATTTGGTGATTTTTACATTTTTTTGATAGGATAAATCCTTGTGATATTAGCTGAGTGTCTTGCTGTTTTAACAACTTTCTAACATGTTATTACTTGTTGTCTAATTTTTGTAAAATCATGTGTAGCTCATTTATAAAAACTTTTTGCACAAAAGTTGTTTATTATTATATTCTATATATTAGAGAATTTTTTCATAACAAGATTATTGATGGGCATTATTCAATTTTGTTATAACATCTTGCTTGATCAAAAAATTTCCTGATGTGAATCTTCAATTGTGTTTTTTAGTCATACCTTTTAGGCTAGTTTGTGCATGAAATTAGGCCATATCAACCTCATAGAAGTTGTTCTAAATGCTTTGATCTTTATTGTTAAAAAATTGGTCTTTCCAAATTGCATCTGTAAAAAAAAATACTTTGGTACATGTCATGTTTCCCAAAAACAATTTATAAGAAATTCTTTTCCAAAGTTCAATTTGTCTTAAGGATAAATCGTGGTTTGGATCATATTCAAAATGCTTGTGACGCTTGTAAGTGCATTAATGCGAGCCCGGGCTAGCCTTAGAAATTGAATGTCCATAGCCTAAATATTCCTTAATCCTAAATATTTTCAAATCTTTTTAAAATCTTGATTTGATATTGTGGAAAGTAACGGTTTGAATTTTATTCAAAATGCCCGTGATGCTTATGAGTGCATTTATGCAAGCCCTCAAACTAGCCTTGGCAATTAAATGCCTTTCATAATCGAGACATCACTTTGTCTCAAAAAAATTTGTGGATGATTTTAAAAGATGTCTTTGAGGCATCACATGTACCTCCATGCATAGAATTATGTCTTACATTTAGAAGTATATGTATTTGTGATTGGCGCATGCCTTTGGTAATAAGTGACCCACCAACGGTTCACTTTTCTTGCTTGATTGATTGAGAAACAAAGTTCAAAAGATCTCATGCTTGTTTAATTTCTATAATACATGTGATTTTAGATGTATAATTTGGTCGATGCATGATATCGGGGGGAAACCCTGGGATCACATAGATTGCTTGGTTAAGAGACTTATAAGCATTATTAGTCATGCGAAAACACAATTAGCCAATAATGGTTATAAGTCACAAAAAATGGATTGTGTAGGTGTCTTAGTATGACCTATGTATGAAAGACAAAGGCCGACCACGAGGCCTCAAAAAATCTGATTTTTGCATTGAACTTTTTTTAAGTGATTGTCTTGACATGATGTCATGTTTTTAATTATTTTGATGTGTATGCTTGTTTCTTTCTATTGAATATACCTAATTATAGATTTCTAGATTAGCTTTAGATTAGGACCTCGAAGATGGAGAAAGCACGGAGTTGGTGGAGGTCGATGTCCATTCCGACCATTATCATATACTATTCATTTTCCCAACATATTTCTTGGGTTCCATGTGTTGTATAAAGCCCGA
This sequence comes from Eucalyptus caleyi, assembly GCA_014182885.2. NCBI lineage: Eukaryota > Viridiplantae > Streptophyta > Magnoliopsida > Myrtales > Myrtaceae > Eucalyptus > Eucalyptus caleyi. The sequence goes on from CM024472.2 coordinate 38,450,421, forward strand.
CGACTTGTGGGTTTTCTCTCTTCGTCTCATCTTTTTCAATTGTACTTTATTTTTATATTTTCTAGGATTGCATGGTAGATTTACTACTTTCCTTGATTGTTTACTTACTGTCTCGTAATTTCAATTCCATTGATTACTTTTTTTTCTTGTTTTCTAGAAATAAAGTAGTATAAAAATGATCAACCATGCATGATTGCTTAGTTTATAACTAACGATCCCGAAAATGTAAGAAGAAATGCATGGACACGTTAGGTAACACAACATACTGTTTAGGTATCGAAATGGCGCTAATAGAAATATTAGCATAACTCAAGTCCCTGAACCTAGATATTTGGTTGTGTAGGAATCGAGGGAAACACTCCCAACCCTCAATAGGGTTTTTAGCTGACTTCTAAATGAGGTTAGTGGCAACTCCCATCTTATTTTTAGGTTGTCATAAACAACTAGACCATATAAATGAACCTTCGCACGAGGTATGAGTTTTGATGAAACTCACCATGGTTTAGCATACTCGATGTGGTAGTACCCCAAAAGATGAAGTCATGTCATTCTTATGGGCGAAGGGTACTATCAAGAGAGCTATCATGGTAAAGGTGTGTCGCATGTGTGGGTACGGGTTGTGACACTTCACTATCACACAGGGTATGAGTTTTGGAGAACTCACCATCTCGTGAAAGGAACTCATGAGATCTTTGACCTGAAAGACGAGGTGATGAAGTCTTTCGGAACACAAGCCATGAGGGAACCCTTGTGATCAAGTACCCAAAATTTGACCTTTCCCCCCTTCCTCTCCTCGTGGTGAGGGATCGAGGGCCATGAGATCGGGTCGCGACAACTTGCCACCTTCCAAGAACTCATAAAGGACACCTTAAGCTTTTTCACAATGCCTAGTTTGTCCAATTTGCCCACTATTTGCCCTTTTTTTCCATTTTTTTCAAATTTGACCTGTGAAATCTAGAATTTGTCCTGACCTGAAATACTGCTATGTCTCTGTGAGTCCGACTATTTGCCAATTTTGTATGATTTTATGCTTGCTGATCTTAAGGCTAAGTCCTTAATGAAAGTTTTCCATAACATCCATGCCTATCAATTATAAAAAATTGAGAATTTTTTAGCATCATTAGATGGGGTCGAGTAGCCTTAGGACGTCTTACTCCTGTCCAGTTTTATCCCTGATTGACCTATATGTTTCTATGATTTTTATAAAATCACGTGTTAGGAACTTGGAGGTACTACCTCATGAAACTTGTTCCTCACATGTTGATTTACTTGCCATAAAAATTCTTGACTTAGATAGTCATTGATCGTGCATTTATAGATTTCACTTCAATGCCTTGTTTCTATGGTCTTCGTTTTGGCTGATTGACATGCTTTTTTTTTTTTTTTTTTTGGGTGAATTTTAATATATTTATGTGAGATGAACTAGGTCTTGATGTCTTCTTGAGAATTGATTGTGATATGCTTTAATTTGTCACTGTAAATTTTTACAAAATAAGAATGTGATTTGATATTTCTACTATTCATCCGAAAGTTGTAGGATGTTCTAAAATTCTGATTTCCTAACATGGTTTCAAAATCATTCCAAGTTTTGATCATTCATGTGATGCCCATAGGAAAGTTCCTTGACATTTTTCGAACTATAATTTGATATGATCTTATTAAGTTCTTGATTCACGCATAGGATGTTTGAGACGGGTGACTAGTTGTGCTCTTAATGCACCCAAGCTCACCTTAATGACGAGACATGATTTTTGATTTGATAAAGTCATGTCCCTCTTCGATATTCTTCTTAAGTTAAGATTTGACATGATCTTCATAGAAATAATAGTTCACATTTAGAATATCTACAAAGCTTGATCACTTGTGCCCTCAATGCACCCAAACTTGCCTTGATGGCTATACATGTCCCTTTGAAATGATGTCTTCTCTTGTCGATTGTCTACAATATATGTTTGGGTACCCCATAAATTACATATCGATTGTGTTGCTTGTCATGAATATATTCGTTGCATGAGCATGTTTGATGGCATATGTGTTTGAATAAGTAAACCCCCACTAGTTCACTTTTTCCTTGCCTTGATTGAGAAACAAGGTCATATGACTAGCATGCATGCTTTCGCATGTGATTTTTTAGATTTATGATTTAGATGTGATGCATGATCACATGAGATTACTTTGGGATGACACTTAAAACCCGCATTATGGACTTTTAGTGTTACCAACCATGGGCGAACACAAATGATGGCTAATAACTATAACTCACACTAAAATGAATTGGGTAGGCATCCTAGATAGGTTGTTGTGTGAAATTCAAAGGCCAAATCTGAGGCCATTTATGATTGATCAGTGTTCTCTTTTAATGTCTTGGAAGTTTTGTTTATTGTTTGTATCGTATACATAAAACATCCTTTTGAATTTTCAATTTAGTTCTAGCATTAGACTAGAATTAGGATAAGCCCATGGAAATGGCAATCTTGAAAACTTGAAGATGACAAATGGACGATATCCAATCTAACATCTCGTTTGTAATATTCATTCCCCGACATATGTCTTGGGTTGTTTTTTTGGCATTGTATAAACACCCAACGAGTTGCGAGTGTCCTTTTTGTCTTTCTTAGAATTGTGTAGACCCTTTGCATCGTACTCTTTTGTTACCCTTGGGTATTTACTTACTCACATTGCAATTTCAATTACTTGGTTGATTTGCCTTTTCACTTTCTTAGTAATTAGAATATATTAGAATGGCATGAAAGAACCATCCATGCATGATCACTTCTTTCTTAAACTTTACACAAAAATGTAAAAAAGAAATGTATGAACACTTTAGATAGCACATTGACTATTAGGTACCAAAAGGACGCTAATAGCGATATTAGCGTAACTCAAGTCTTCAAATCTTAGATCTCTAGTTGTGTATGTATCTACACGCCCAGCCTCAATTGGATATTCATGCCGACCAACAAAAATGAGGCTAGTGGCGACTCCTAAATGTCACATAGGTTGTCTTAAACAACTCATAGATAATAAATAAACCGTCGTGAGGGGTATAAGCCTTTGGGAAAGGTTCACGATCATGATTTAATATACTCATGTGATTGATCCCTAAAGATGAGGTGATGACATCTTTTGGAATAGTGTACTATGAGATAGCTATCATGTTCAAAACCATCGATCAAGATGTGCGGTTTCCTTTTGACCTTAGAATTGTCAATCAAGATATGTCGAGGCGTCAAGGTAGAGTCACAACTAGTCCTATTGTCACGCAAGGTGTGAGCATGGAAGAGCTCATGATCATGATCAAGCGACTTCATGGCATCGATCCCAAAGGATGAGGTGATGATATCCTTAAAGTTATATGTTGCGAGAGAACTCATATGGTTAACCATCTCTAAACCCTACCTTTACACTTGTTCACTCGCCAAGATTGGAGGGGCACTAAGGTTGGTTGCGACAATAAAAAATAAGCAGCATTGCATGTCACCACGTGACAAGATCCCGGGCATCCACATGCCTTGAAATTCATGGCCACATAGGCATCTCGCATGTAAACGTCACACACCTCACACACGACTCGATCATGTGCCATTCGCACGGCTATTCCATTGCATCTCCATGAACCATCACACACTAGAATAAGTGCATAGCATAGGAGGTCACGTGCTGTGCACATGCTTTTCTCACATGCAAATCACATAGCCTTCCTATGGATGATATCGCGACCCGTCGCATGCTCAATCAAGTCCTTAGGTGGCCGGCCATATAGTGGGATTTTTCTCTACCATGCTACACATTGTTGATAAGATTTGATTGCTTGGTTGTCAATTAATCTAGCGGTTGCTTTCGGTTACCTGACTCTCCCCATCTTCACATACCATTCGATCAAACTGCAATCTTACCTTCCTAGTTTAATTGACCACCGTATCTAATGCTCACCGTCCATCTTATGTTCATTTTGACCTTGACAGTTGATTCATATTGTACACATTAGCCTTCAAATTTCTATCACAACCTTTCTTATTCTAATTTGAGCTAGCCTTTAGAGCCTATATATAGACCCCTCCATCATTCGGTATGAGGACACAAGCTCATTCAGACCTCTCAAAGAAACTCTGAAAATTTCTATGCCTCTATGGCAATGATGCTAGGGGTCAACGCATTGTCTCCGCCTAAACAGATCATTATTTCAGACCAAAAGAAAAAAAAAAAAATCATTGTTTTTGTCGAGGAGATTAAAACAAGTTCTTCGAGTTGTGGCAAGTACTCGATATTTTCCAACCAATCAGGTGGTCATTTCCGTGAAAATCTAGACAGGCAAATTTGCATGCTCATGCTGACCGACCATCATAATTTGGTATAGCACTACGAACTTACGGTGTTTAATCAGAGATTATGCAGTTCTCACTTCCATTTATTATGCCAGGAAGATACATCTCAGAAATGTTCAGCTTATATCCATCAGCATTGTACGGTTCTCGCACCTCGCATATATTAAACGTTCCATAAGGTTGCTCTCCGAGGAGTCCAAATAGACTAGAAGCAGTAGACAATCACACATCCATTGTTTACATAATACAACACAACAGTAGGCTGCACAAAATCATATATTTACCTGATTCGGGCACAACCTTTATGGAGTACTCCGCTTTGTTTAAATTCCATGTACTCCTTGTAATTCATCGAGATGTCTGTGGCTTGGTTGTGCTTGCCATTCACCAGCTGCTCCACTGGCACAACGACAGTGTCAAGTGACGGTCCAGTGGAAAAAGGGATCGATATCCTTGTAGCCTTGTTGCTCACGACAGCTCGATGCAAAACGCTCTTGTATTTCCCATTGCTCATAATCTTGCACAGTTGAAAAGTTTCAAGAAAAAAAAAAACGAAGTATTTGCAATGAGCTTCCTCCGTTCAATGGCTAAACCAGAGTAAATCACAGAGATTCATATCAATCTTTTTGCTGATTAATATCCAGTTAAAGAAACAAAGACGATAGAGTACGTTTCAGCAAATTTTTAAGACAACTGTATTTTCTGCATTTCTATGTTATGACAATTTTCCTTCAATAAATACCTACACTGTATCTACATCTATAGTTCTATGCGTCACAATTTACCTTCCATAAACCATGGCACACAGTACACACCGAGATTTGAAATTAACTGGACCTCTCTTGCGAGACAGATAAGGGAGATTAGAAAGATATAACGTGGATTTCTGTATATTTACCTCGAGCTGATCAGCGGTGTTGACCACAAAGGCATTCGGAATGGGATCAACTTTGACCCACTTCCCGCCATGGTGCACCTGGAGGCCGCCAATATCATTCTGCATGAGGATGGTCAACAGGCCATAGTCTGAGTGCGGGGGTAGGCCCATAGCAAGTTCTGGCTGTGGGCACGGCGGATACAGATTCGCTGCTAATATCTGTAGGCTTGAATCCATGTTCATTGCCTCGTCGATATAGCCCGGTCCAAGTCCTAGGCTCTCCGATACACCCTTGAGCAATTCCCTGGCTAATTTCCGGAGCTTCCCAGTGTACTCAGCTAAAACTTCACTGCAACAAACATTGCTCGCATTTATCAGAGGAAATGCCGCGGTGGAGTTCTTTTCAACTTTAGGAATTTCACAGGTTTTTATCACTCTTATCTTTTATCTGGGGTATTACCAATTATTTTGCCCCATCAAATGGAATCCGCACTGCGCTTTTTTTTTTTCTAGGCTTACAAACTTGTTCTTGTTTGATATCAAGATGATCCAAAATAATGGTATTCTAACAAAAGAATCACGTACTTATTTCAAGACTACTAGGGCTCGTTTGGCAACTTGCCCAACAGTAACAATTTCTGATTTTTTGTTCCCAGAATCAGTTTGGGACGAGAAACGCGTTTGGTAACTTTTTTGTTCCCGGGAACAAATTTGTTCCCGGGAACAGTTTCGGACAAGGTTTGAGAATCTAAAAAAATTTGATTCTCGGAAGAGAATCAGAAAAAAGAATCAACACGGTAAAACCTTGTTCTTCTCTTTCAACATCTCGGTTACCATTCGCCATCGCCCGCCGCCGCCCGCCGCCGTCCGCCGCCGCCCGCCGCCGCCGCCGGTCGCCGGTCCGCCGCCGGTCGCGGGTCCGGCGAGGTCGCCGGAGGCTCGCCAGCCGGGCGAGGTCCGGCGAGCTCGCCGGACGCAAGCCTAGCCACCGGCGAGGCTCGGCCTCGCCAGTCTGGCGAGGCCCGGCCTCGCCGGTGGCCGGGCCCGCCTCGCCCGGCGAGGCGGCCTAGCCACCGGCGGGGCCGGGCGAGCCTCGCCGGTGGCCGGGCGAGCCTCGCCGCACCGGGCGAGGCTCGGCCTCGCCGGATCGGGCGAGGTCGAGCCTCGCCGGTGGCGGGCGAAGCTCGGCCTCGCCCGGATCGGGCGAGGCCGAGCCTCGCCCTGGCTTGTCGGCGAGGCTCGCCCGGCCATCGGCGAGGCTCGCCCGGCCCCGCCGGTGGCCAAGCCGGCCTCGCCGAGGCCGGGCAAGGCCCCGGCCACCGGCGAGGCCGGGCGAGCCTCGCCCAACCCCGGCCGAGGCTCGGCCGACGAAGGCCGACCTCGGCGAGGGTCGGCGGCGCTCCGTGAGCGTCGCCGACCCTCGTCTGGCCGATCGCCGTCCGGTCCGGCGACCGGCCAAATGAAGAAGAAGAAGAATAGGAAAAAGGGGAAAAAAAAAAAAAAATAAAAAAGGAAAAAATAAAAGAAAAAAAGTAAAAAAGTAAAGAAATTATTTAAAATTTATTTAAAAGTAAATTAAATTATTTAAAATTTATTTAAAAGTAAATTAAATTATTTAAAATTTATTTAAAAATTAAAAGAAATTAATTTGGAACAGAATCAATTAATACGGTACCAAACGCAATTCTATTCCAGGTAATCAAAATTTTGAACAGTTACCAAACGCGCTTTTTTACTCAGAATCAGTTCCCGGGAACAGAATCAAAAAGAATCAGTTCTGATCAGAATCAGCTCCCGGGAACAGAATCGTTACCAAACGCGCCCTAGATTTCTAGGTAAATATAGATCTACTGTACACAACTTACAAACCGGAACCCAAGATGCTTAAGATCAGGCGCATTAGATGGGTTGAAGTTGTTCAAGTTCAGATCTCACATGATTGATTGAGTGGTCAAGTACTTCCTGCAGATATGGCAACTCTGGTATACAAATCACGTCATGTCGTACATAGGTAACTTTAGAGCTCAAGTCTGCCACCCAAGTGGACAGTCTTATACACGGACAGAGATTGGAATTAATCAAGTTGAAGATTCGGTGTTACCAAGAAGAATTTGTTCAAGTTCCTCATCATGTTTTCTTTTTCTGATGTACCCGACAATATTACAATGTGCACTAAGATCTTGATGCAATCTTTTACTGTGCACTAAGATCTTGATGCATTGATAACTCCGAAGTACCAAGTCAAAGATCAATAATTCTGAACATTATTTTAGCATGATACGGTGAGAAGAGTAACAACTTATTTTTGCTCTACCCACATACGTACTCTTGAATTTTTCGCTCCCTCAAGATTCTGTAATTTCATTCTATACCCGATTGCCAAAAAAATGTCCCAAGGGAAAGGTTCTGCTGCTGCTTGGACTGCAGCATTAAAGCTACAGTAAGGAAATATAGTTGTTATTACCACTATTTGTAACCTAATGATCACTCACCCACAAATAAATAAATAAATAAATAGACAAAGGTATTAAGAAAACAGAAATTTCAGTACGTAAATGCAAACTGAGAACTTGCACGCAAAACCGACAGAGGGACAGAGAGAGTGGATACCTCATGCCTTCTGGCTTGGGAGGGCAGTGAAACTTTGGATACACAATCATCTTCAGAAAATCTCTCCAGAGGAACACTTTGTCGACCGAAGCTTTGAAGCTCGTCCCGTATATTATGGGATCCAACACGTGCTTCCCTTGGAACTCATTCTTCTCCTCCTCTGTCAGATCGAAAAATCCCATCAGCGCGTCGACCGTCGCCTGCATTTGACTCTTGGGCACTCCGTGGTTGATCAACTACTCACATATGCAACCAAAGGCTATGATCAATACATAGCGAACAACACACTGTCGAATCATGTATAAAGAGTTTATGTCATACTGATGACGAGGAATGACTCCAGCTTTGATGTCAATTACAAAACAAATAGATTTAAAAAGACAAAAGCTGTCAGGTTTGATTTACGTGCAGCGCCCAATCTCATGCATGCTATGTCAGGAGAATAGTTTATCATTATTTCTCTTTAGCTCCGGCATGAATTAACAATCATGGGTTGAATCCGCCAATTCAATTTATATTTTTCGGCAAAAAAACATTCCAAGTGTCAAAACTTAGCATAAGAAGACACTTAAGTACCAAAAGTTAAGAAAGTGACACTTAAGTGCTTTTTTTTTTTTTAAAAAAAAAAATGGGATACTTGAATGCCATTAGAAGAATCCCTGAAAATTCTACATAGCAATTTTTTTTTTTATTAATTTTGCTCTCTTACGTGGCTTGTCGAAGGGTGACTCGGTAAAGAAACACAAAAGCAACATCATTTTTGCACAATTCGAATTTTAATATAAAAATTAGTTAAATTAATTTTAAAATCAATTGTTTTTAGAAAAAGAGCTCAGCCACTGGCTGCCTTCTTCCTCCTTTTTTTAAAAAAAAAAATTTCGTTTTAAATTTAATTTAATTAATTTTTATATTAATTATTTGCTCACATCGGCGTGCAAAACAACGTTATTTTGCACTTAACTAGGCGGGAATCGTCATGTCAGCATTTTTACCGGATTTTCTTGCCGTTTAGTACTTAACTAATCTATTTTACTCTGATTTTAACACTTAAGTGTCACTTTCTTAACTTTTGGCACTTAAATGTTCCTTTGTACCAAGTTTTGGCACTCCAAAGACGCGTTTAGTAACGCTTCTATTCCAAAGAATAATTTCTAATAAAAATAATTATTTTTTATTATGTTACTAGGAACAATTTCTAAACATTTTAAGGCGTTTGATAATTGTCTAAAATTTTTATTCTTGGAATAAAATTGTGTTTGGTACCGTCCTTAAAATTTCTACTCCAAATCATTTTTTTTTATTTTTAAATGATTTTATTACTTTTTCTTCTTCTTTTTTTTTCTCTCTTCTTCCTTAGCCAATCGCTGGCCTTAGGATCACCGGCAACCAGCCAAGTGAGGGCTAACAACCTCATCGGAGGGTCGTAGGCCCCTTGCAAGGCCATGCCTCATTGGTTGAGCCTCATTGGTAGCTAGGCAAGGTTCGACCTCGTGGCACCACCGCAAGGTCGGCCTCGCCTTGGTTGAGTGACATCAACTTCGCAGTGGCCCGGTGAGGTCAAGCCCCGATGGTAGCTAGGTGAGCTCGGCCTTACCAGATCTGGGCGAGGTCGAGCCTTGCCTGACCAGGTGAGGCTTGTCGAAGCTCGCCCAACTGAACGCGTGTGACCGGAGGCAACGGCGGTAGCTGATGGCAGCGGCGGTGGTGGAAAAAGAAGAGAAATTGAACTAAAACAAGAAGGAAAGAAGAAGAGAAGAGAAAAGAAAAAATATGGGTTGGCTTGATTCTAGAATTGTTCCCGGAAATAAAAAAATCTATTTTTTTATTTCTCGATTATGTTACAAATCTACTTCCGAGAACAAAAATATAGAAATTTGTTTCAAGAAATAAAAATTTTACCAAACGGATTTATATTCCAAATCTACTCATGGGAATAAAAGAATAGAAATTTTCATTATTTGGCCGGTTACCAAAAGTACTCAAAGTGTCCCAGACTTTATATTTTTCCTAGCCTTTTAAGTATTTTAAACAAGTTTGACCAGCGAAAGCTCATCAAAGATACCAAATGTTTGCTTCTGATGCTCGCGACAAAATCTAAATAAAGAAAATTACTATGAAGCAAGTAATGAACAAGCTAGGAACATGTGTACCATGAAGATGCCCCAGTCTTCACAAGCCTTGGCAAGATCAGAGACGGCTTTACACCGTTGATCGGGATTACTCGAGGAGAGGAGAGAGAAGTCAATGACGGGGATGGAGTCATCGTGGTCGGGATGAACGGCTTGATCACCAGAAGTGGGGGTGGTGAAGGCGTAGTGGGAGGGAATGGAAGCGAGGTTGGTAGATTCAGCTAGAGTCTTAGCACTGGTTATTTTGAGCTGAGGAGTACTAGCTTCTTGATGTGGTGGAGCGACTGAGGAGACGGTATCCATTTGAGGCGAAGCTGACTCTCTTCTTCTCTACCTCTAACCTCTTTTTTCGGTCTGTTCTATATCTAAACTTTGCTCTCATCAACTTAGCTTGTGGCTTGTGGACATCAAGAGTCGGTCGTTTTATACAGTGTCAATACTTGGGTTATGGAATCGAGCTGCTCCCAGATTTCCAAGATTCTCCTTCCAGGTCTCTTGTTCGGATTCGCTTCACCATACTCAGAAAATTGTCGCCCAATATTTAATTAAATGGTCAATGGTTCCCTATGTTCATGATATTAATTTGTTGGCCAATAATGAAATGATAGAGTAGAATACACTTAACGTGAAGCAAAAAATATGATACTGCAATTTCAATGTAAGATCTGAAAGTTTACATATTATTTATCTATAATAATATGAAGAAACTTGACAAATGCTTAATGGGCATCACATGCCCAATCTAGCGTAAAAGTCCTATTAGTGAGTCATTTTATTTTTCATGTGGCATTTTCTATGTTAGAAGAAAGTGTGATTAAATATATAATTATGTTATGTGGACGACTCCCAACTATTTTAAAAGTTTAAGTTATTATATGAAGGTGTTCATACTCAAAAAATTGTCACCCAATATTTAATTAAATGGTCAATGGTTCCCTATGTTCACGATATTAATTTGTTAGCCAATAATGAAATGAGAGTAGAATACACTTAACATGAAGCAAAAAATATGATACTGCAATTTCAATGTAAGATCCGAAAGTTTACATATTATTTATCTATAATAATATGGAGAAACTTGACAAACGTTAACGGACATCACATGCCCAATCTAGTGTAAATAACGTGACCTGCATCTAGTCTATGTTCCTAAGAAAGTCCTTTTAATATGTTGTAGAGAGGACCTTAAATAACATTTTTCACCAAGGAAGTCAAGTCAAATTCGTGTTATGGAAAGAGTAGAAAATCATTGAACACAACCCAATAATCTGCCCGTCAAGCAGATTCAACGTTTGCAAAGAAGGACCCATTTAGAAATTCAAATCTTTACAAAACTCTTTGAAATTTTTATATGTTATGGACATGGATGTTCTTTATAACTTTCATGAAGGAATCACGGTTAAATATGAAAGGAAAAATTTTATAAAAATTCGAGAAGGCAACCTGGTCATTGTTTTCACTACACGGGACAGGTTCCAGACAGTGAATGATTACCATTTCACCTTAGAAAAATATGAAATTTAAGTATGTTTTAAATCAATATGTTTAGAACAATTTTCATGAAGGAAGTTTCTTTAAATTCGCACCATAAAAATCTGTGTAAAATTGACAAAGAGCAGAGGTCTAGTAATTTCGAAAATCAAAGGTGGCAATCTTAGTTGGAAAGATGCATCCCACTTGGTCAAGAAGCATTAATTGTTGGGCATCCTCATCTCCCAAGTTTCCAACTAGGTCCTAGGTTAGTTTGGACATTTCATCTTGGCATTAAATAACTAGAAGCGAAATATATTTAATTCACTCTTACCTTGTCCAAGAAGGCTTGACTTGCTTGCTCCTTCTTCCAATGGTTGTGTAGTCCATTTCTTGGCCTCCAAGATCTCCTAATTAGGCTTAGGTGTCCTCCTCATTAATGAGCCAAGGTCTAAGTTTCAAACTTGTCTTCAAAGGCAAGAACCTTTCATGCCAAGTGTTAGTCAATATGCATTAATTAATTACAAGCCAAAGACATTGAATGTACCTTAGGAAAATATCTAAGTTTTGAAGGCCTTGTCATTGGCTAGGGATTAATCGAGTTTGATTGCGATCATCAACCTTATTTGGCTTGAGGTTCATGCTCAAGCCATGCTCAAACAAAGCCAGATGCAACCCAGCTTGATTGGCCAAACCAAGTTTGAAATCCCCTTTATCGAGAAAAGGGGTCGCAACTGGGTTTGCTGGCTAGGTCTTAGCCTAGTCGGTCGGTCCTCTGACCAGTTCGTGGGCTAGCTCATGGGTCATTTCTACTTGGCCAATCCTGTGGTCAATCCTTGGGCCAATCGACCATTCTTGTAGTAGGTCCCGAGACTAGTCCAAGGTTTTGCACTACAACTCCTAGTCAATTCAAAATTGAACCACGTTGAGTTTATTCATGTAATCGTATGAAATCGATCGATTCGTATCAACTCACGATCGCATGGGATTAGTTCGTGGTTGTCTATGACCAACATAACGACCGAGTGGAATCACCCCGACCAATGCGATGATCGGATGGAATTGAGCCATGACTCAATTGATATAGCTAGTACGAGTACCTAGAGGGGGGTGAATAGGTATATAAAAGATTTTTCTTGATAATTGCACAATACTTAGATAGTTGAAGGATTTGCGACAAGTAATAATCAACGTAAGACTGAGCAAAGGAAAGAGAGAATTGAACACGCGGTTTATAGTGGTTCGGCTTGATTCAAGCCTACGTCCACTCTTCTGCACTAACAGCCAATTGGCTGGATTCCACTATGAACAAAGAGATGTTACAGTGTTGATCTTCCTTGATTTCTAGGTGTAGATGATCTACCACACTTGCTCAAGGTATCACCAAGTATAGACACTCTCTGTGTATACAATTTCGCTCAGAATGAATCGACTAATAATCAAGGTGCTTCAGACTCTGGAATTTCTCTATCGATCACGTTACAAACACAACTAGAACGTCTTCCTTTTTATACTCCTTTATGCCATCATACCGTTGGCACTTACCAAAGGAATTCCTCCAATCTACCCGTTGGACGGAATCAATCAAGAAGATCATTCGAGCTATTAAAGGAACCTGACGATAGCCCATTAATCCTGTTCGCCCATACAATCAGGATCTTGGTTTCCAAGAATAGAACCTTCCAAGAATATTTCGTCGACCACCGGATCTTCAATCGATCTAGATACGAATAAAAGAATCCGTTATATTCATCCAACCAAGAGATCTTCTCCAGAGGATAAGAATGAATCCTCAACCATATACTTCGGCTCTGGATTTCCTTCGTCACTGGATTAGAAAGACTGTCAATGAGAATAGTCTTGAGTCTTGAGTCTTGAGTCTTGAATCTTGAATCTTGAGTCTGGAGTTCTGAGTCTGGTTATCAACAAGTCTTCAGACTTTAAACAGACGGTCTGCAAAGATCCAGACTAGACTGATAAAAACTTTTTGTCATCTTCAAAATATTATGGAAAGATTTCTCCAACACTTTGCACCTAACTCCACCAGCATCTCGATTGTTCGAGGTTCTGAGCCGAGATTGCTCTTCTCCACTTCGTGCTCTACTACATGCTCCGACGTCTACTCCTGCTCCCATCGCTGCTTTGTTACCCGAGCTCAACTCACCGCTTGGCCCTAGTCGCAAGTCTCCGCTCAACTCATTTGCTCTGCTTCTCGATCCATCATCTATTCTAAGTCCCAGCATTCGATTTGCAAGTGGCATCTCCCCTGCCGGTTCTCTGTTCCCCTGTCTCAGCTCTTCATTTGGCTCGCTAATCCATGTTTGGGCTACTCTATTTTCAGATTCGGCATCTCTAGATCCACCCATCCTTGGATTCCATTGGTTATAGCTTTTTAGAACCACTTATGCTGAATCAAGGATGGCCCACGCCTCTGGTTCTCTACCCCGAAAGATGGCCTGATTTTGGGCCTTCCAAATAGTCCACAACGTTACAGCCACCAAGTGCAGGTTTCAAGGGTTAGTTGCCTTCTTCTTGAGTTTGCAAAACCATTCTTCTATCCTTGTCAAGCCCTGACTTGATATATTTATGTTCAGCACAGGGTTGTCCCATATTTGTCTTGTTCATGAACACAATAGGAAGAGATGTTCAACCGTTTCCCTCTCATAATTGCATAATAGACATATGGGGTCAAGTAATATTTTCCTTTGAAACAGGTTATCATTTGTTGGGATAGCATTTTGGCATAAATTCCATATAAAAATTATTATCTTGGGTGGAATGTGCAAATTCCAAATATCTTTCCAGAGTGGGGGAAGGTTGAAACGAAGTTATGGCTTGGTTCCCCTGACATTGCCTCTGTAACCTCCTTGATGTAGTTATACGCACTTTTTACTGTATATTTGCCTGTCTGAATACTAGTCCATACAAGCTGATTTGTTTCTATTTGAGGCTTAATTGGGATAGTAAGAATTTCTTCAGCTAAATGTTCATCAAAGTGTGCTACTCTGGTCATTTCATCCCATCTGCCTTGCTCTTTATCTATGAGTTCTGATACTAAGAGGGTTCATTAACATTTATTGGACCCTCAATAATACCTCTTTGGAGCCATTTATCTTTCCTAATTTTAATCTTAGATCCATCTCCTACTTTCCACATGACTTGGGGTAGTATAGAATCCCTCTTTGAGACCAGGTTTCGCCATCCCCATGAAGGTTGAAGGCCCTTTGCTGCATGCCAAAAATTTGTATGAAGATAATATAGACCCTTAAACAATCTGCCCTAAAGAGAATATGGTTGTTGTACCAGCCACCAAGCCTACTTCCCTAACATCGCTTTATTGAAAGAGAGAAGGGTAGCTGCCAAGCCTGCTTCCCTAACATTGCTTTATTGAAAGAGAGAAGATCTCTAAAATCCATTCCACCTTTATCTTTCCTGGTCTTCAATATATCCCATCTCTTCCAATGAATGCCTTCTTTCTTTTCATTAGTCTTCCACCAAAATGAAGCAATTTTCTATTCAATAGCCTTACAAATGGAAATCGAGATTTTAAATACAAACATTGTGTATTATGGTAACGCTTGAACCACCGTTTTTAGCAAGACTTCTTTTTTAGCTTTAGAGAGCAGTTTCTCCTTCTAACTTTCTAATTTTGAACTAATTCTCCCAAAGACCCATGCAAACATTTGTTTCTTCGACTCTCCCCAATTTGAAGGAATACCTAGGTATTTACCAGTTTTGTCAATAGTAGGAACCCTCAATTCCCTTGCCATATTATCTTTCAATGATTGATGGCAACCCTTGCTGAAAAATATTCCCAATTTATTCATTAATCTCTTGTCTAGCCGCTAGGCAATATTGATTCAGAATCATGGTCAGATTTTGACATTCTAGAATGGTGCCATTTATGAAAAAAATCAAATCATCGGCAAATAATAAGTGAGAAAGAGTAGGACATCTTCGATTCAAAGCTGGTGAAAGAGAGCTGGTGGTCAAAAAGTTCTCCACCTCCTTAAATATGTCATATTTAATGTCTTCCTAGTGATGATGACAGAATAGTCCATTAAGATCATCTGGGTCAGGAGTTTTAGAGGCTCCTAGCTGAAATGCCGCTTCTGTGACTTCCTATATAGTAACTTCAACAAGTAATATTATGTTCATATCATCTGTTACTATTGCAAGTAGTTGGTCTATCACTGGTGCAGAATCCTAGGGGCCATGGGACTGATATAACTCTTTGAAAAATTGCACAGTATGTTCTCTCAACTGATTCTACTCAACCAACCATGTATTTTCTGCATTTTGTAACATAGAAATCTTGTTTCTCTATCTTCTTTGGATGGTTGTCACATGAAAGTATCTTGTGTTCTGATCTCCCAATCTCAGCCAATTAATTCTAGAGCGTAACCCCCAATACATTTCTTCTTGCCTCCCAAGCTTGTCAATTTCACCTTGTAACTTTTTAAATTATACCTTGTTGAAGGAATCTGAAATATTATTTGTAAAGCACTCTAGCACCTGCTTTAACATACTAATTCTCTTCTTTCCATTCACAAATTTCTTTTTACTCAATTTAGAAAGTGCATTTTGAACAGCATGAAGCTTCCCAACTAAATCTGTATGGTGCTAATTTGTAGTTTCCCAAAACTTTAACATCACTTCCCTGCATTTGGCACTTTCAAGCCAAAAGGCCTCAAATCTGAAAATTCGTTTCCTTCTAGCATGAGTTGTTTGAAGAGAAAGGATAATAGGACTATGATCTTATCCTAC
This sequence comes from Eucalyptus caleyi, assembly GCA_014182885.2. Lineage (NCBI taxonomy): Eukaryota > Viridiplantae > Streptophyta > Magnoliopsida > Myrtales > Myrtaceae > Eucalyptus > Eucalyptus caleyi. The sequence goes on from CM024472.2 coordinate 38,466,599, forward strand.
TGCAAGAAGAGCATAAGCTTCAGCTTTAGGGTACATCAATCGCCATTCTATCGTGCTCATCACTCTATCTAGTCATTCTTTCACATATTCTTCCCATTCCCTGTTATTGGCCCAAGTAAAAAGCACATTCCTTGTTGTCTATGTCCATTAGAGAGCATGCATCCAAGCATTCCCAAAAAGCAATCATTCTGAAATTTTTTAGCCAGTCGCTTCCCCACTTTTTTTCCCAATAAAATCGCACTTCATTAAAATCCTCCGAGCACACCCAAGGCAGAGTATTTGTAGAGCTTATCTATCACAAACTCTCCCAAAGCTGCAACCTCTTTGAGTATGTATATGGAGCATGAACAAAGGTAATCCTCATTTTTTTACCCGTAACCCTCTCTTCACACTACAGATTGACAAAGCTTTCAATCATTGAGTCAATTTCCAATGAAATCCGATCATCCCACATAAGAGCCAAACCTCCCGCCATACCCATTGGATCAACTACTAAACAACTCTGAAATTGAAGTATTCTCTTAACTCTCTGCACAAACTCAGTCTTATTTTTTATTTCCATTAGAAAAATCAAAGAGGGCTTGAATTGAGCCGTTAAGGCTTTCAATTCTTGAACTATTAAGGGTGTGCCCAACCCTTGACAGTTCCAACTTAACATGGTTCATTTGGTGGCTTATTAGAGCTAGCCACCACAGCCCATGCTGCAACTTCTTCAATCATCTGAATGGGAGTGTCCAGAAGCTAAGTCTCATCCAACCAGTCTTGTGCTAGAGTTGTTACTTGAATGCTGCCTTTTCTTTGTTTCTTGGAAGAGGGGATTTTAGGTTGTGAAAAGGTTTTATTTCTGTTTCTATCAGAGGTAGTTGCTGGCTAGAAATTTGGATTGTTTAAGTACTCTGGACAGGTGAGCATAAGTGTTATTTTCCCTGAGTTGTACATAGTTATCTCGTTTGTAATGTTATAGTTAAGATCCATTAGCATCTGTTCTGGACCTCCCTGCTGAATATTCTGGTTAATGATGGGAGTGATAAGCTGACCAACTTCCATAACTTCAGTTTGTCTTGCCTACTCAGGGGTTTTAGGAACAACCTCTTCTACATTTTCTGTTGATGATACTTCATGGTAAAACACTTTCTAGAATGGGCTATGATCAGAAGTTTCTGCTTTCAACCAGCTTCCAAAGCACCCTCCTAGCTTAGTTGTGAATTTTCCTCGTCATAAGGTATGTCTTTACAATAATTAGCATAATGCCCAATTTTGCCACAAGAGTAATAAAAAAAAAGGGCAATCGCTCATATTTAAAGTCTAGCCAAAATTTCTTATTCCCATGACGCATCAATTGTCCTACTCGCAATTTAGCCTCCACATCTATCTCCACTCTTGCTTTCCCAATTTTCTAAAAAGCAGGGCCTCTAGCATCTATTTTCACATCCAGAACCTTCCCCATTGAACTTGTTATTTTCTTTATCATACTTTCAAACTTCCATTCCAAAGGAAGGCTGAAGATTCTAACCCAAAAGGCACAGGTCTTGATTTCATAACAATGTGGAGGGGTATCCGGCTCCCAAGCTTTAAACAATAGTAAATGGTTAGAGAATGACCAAGGACCTCCCTCTAGTACTCGATTTTCTCATTTTCTAAGGGTTTTACTTCCACATTCTCATTTTTCCACACCTTTTCATCGCTATTGGAAGCACTTGAAAGTTAATGTTAGGGTTCTTGTAGAGTTGCCCAACAAGGGAGAAACAACACTCTTGAATTTTTTCTTCCAAAATTTCCTCATCAAGAATATGCATATCATTCTCATACATTATCTCACCCAATTTATTGCAGAGATGGGCGAGGCGATCCACTACTTCTTCCTCCCCCGCCATGATCGCTGGGGATCTGCCACTAGGATTTGCTAGCTAAAGAACCTATTCGTTCCCTGATCTAGAAGACTAGCACCTTGGATGGCGAGAAGAAGAGCTCTCCTTGAAGATCCCTTGAAGAGTAATCCACTGCTGCTAGTATCCGAGGGTATCGCTCCTGTATTGGCGGGAACAGAATGATACAGTGGAGAACCTATGAGAAATCTACAAGGTCAATTGGCTAAAGAAGCTGCAATTTTATGGGTGTGAGGGCTAGATTATGGTGGGGGATTAGGGTTTGAAAAGGTGAGGTTAGGGGCTACCATAGCTGCACCATCGGTAGAGGGGAGCTCCGAACAGGGAGAGGTCGTCCACGCACTTCAAATTCTCTTCTTTTTGGTTAATTGGGTTATTTGGTTGGTTGGAAAGTTATGTAACCCTAAATGTGCGAATTCTAAGTGACATGGGAAGTATAACATGGCAACGACAATGACGTGCCAATATTGTGGCAAAAATGATAACTTGGCAATGGCATGACAATAGTGATTACATGCCAATGACACGGCAATAATCACATGGCAATAATCACATAACAACAATGATGCAATTAATTCTATATGACCTATTCATGCTGTTTTTTGTGATTTTCTTTTAAAATAAAATTGAATACTATCTAAAATATGATATTATTTAGTTAAAATTAGGAAATAATCTATATTAAACCCTATTATAAAGTATATAATTTCCTAAAGAACTACATATTTCTAAAACATGCAATAAAATAAGAAATAAATATGAGTGCAATGTACGCCTTTTTTTTTTTTTGGTAAAAAATCGTACCCATTTTTGTAATTATCAAAATAGGAAAGTTTCTTGAATTAACCACGCGCAATATAATAAACCCACATAATCAATATATTGACCACAACCCATAACAAGAAATCGAAATAATGAAAAATCCGATTCAATATATCACATCTTGGATTCTTAATTATTAAGATTTTCAATACCAGAATTTTCTAAATTGGGGCATGCCTAAAACTCTCCACATGAGTCACATTAAGATCACTATAATCACAATTTAAGTAATTGATATATTTGAATTACGCTATTTCATAAAGTAGCGTAATTCACGAATCATGCAAAATCTGGCAAAACAGGGGATACACCATGCCTAATCTGTGAAGTGAAACGGGGGACTGGTTTGGCGCGATGGAGCTGCTGGACACAATGGGGATGCAGCGATTGGTCTGGCTGCGATGGGGCGCTGAATCGCGATTGGGAGTTTGTCTGGATTTGCCGAAACTGGCCTAAATCACAACACCATTTTCGGCAAAAAAGAGAAAGAAGATTAAATTCACAAACTGTCCAAAAATTTAAGATTAAATTGATACAATTGAAAGGTTTTGCATTGAATTTACAAAATGACAAAAGGTTTTAGACTAAATTGAACAAATTAAAAAGTTTATTACTAAATTGACATAAGTGCAATAACTTTAATAAAATAATTTTCCCAACATATGATTGAAATCAAATTAAGCTTCGCTGGCACACAAATGTATCTTTGGAAGCGGCTGATAAGGAAATGGTCCAACGGCTCCAAACAAAGTGTGATAAGAGGGACGGCATGAAATGTACTAGTAGAAAATAAGACACTGACAACTTCCTAATTTGCTAAGACAAAGATGCTAAACTACTGCCAAAAGCAAAAACTTCACTGTCTATTGCATTAGTTGGTCGAGTGTTAATAAATTCCAGAGAAGGAAATCTACTTAAAAGAGTGGAGAAACCTATGAGAAGCATAATTTCCTTTGGACATGGCCACCATATAAGGAGCAATACAGGATGGGCAGTAACCAGAAAAGGAGGGGGAGACGAATGGCGTCGTTCCACAAAATTGCGACTCCGCTAATTGCACTCCTTTGGTCTTGCAACGTTAGAATAGGTTTTCCCGATGCAACAATAGTATCCGTACTCTGCAACAATGACAAGACTACAAACGCTGCGGACAATGTTGCGATCAATGATGTCCTTTAAGATATAGTCGACAATACATTGGAGCATCAGCTTCGATTATTATAATGGTGTCTATGAATTGGGCAGCCAAACTTGGTACGGTCACGGAGCATGGAGTGGGACGCTCAATTCATGCGGAATGTGCCGCGTGCTGATGCGAAGCCAAGCAATCGATACAGGAAAATTGTCCCCCAAGCATCGGCGCTCAACTTGAACTTCTAGATTGTGGAATCAGTTATGAGAATTATAAATTCCGGAAAGGTTAATTTGCACACGTTCATAAGGTGAGAATTGTGTTGTATACAAATATGCATCTGATAATCTGTCATGGTCATATGAAGCCTACTTAAGAAGCTTCATATTGTGAATAATTTGAGAGGGAATATGATCTCTTGTGCTTCTCAATCTATGATGTACAATATAAGTGATCTTGACTTGCTTTGGTTTCTCATGCGAGCTATAGCTTATTTACAAATGTTGAGTTCATTAAAATATAATGTTCCAAGTTTCTGTATAAGCCGGGGAAACAAGTGTTGAGACCCGTCTACTTTGAGGTCTATAAAACACATTCCAAGCCTATTATTCAGTTTAAGACTTGAACAAGTGATCTCAAGTTCCTAACCTGGAATCCCTAACACCTCTGATCAACTGCTCCAACTCTAGAAGTTGTCACTGATCACTGTGGATGAAACATCAATAAAATCAATGCTCTTTCATGGTTGTGAGAACTAGAAGCCTCCCAAACTTTCGTGGGAGTTGAAAAGGGTGCAAACGGCTGTCCATTAGTTATGCGTTGCAAGTTTTATGTCACTAGAAAATAATAATCGCCCTTAACCACCGCTTTGTTACTGACAAATCGGGAGAAAACTCATTTGTTACCAACGCATCGATTCAGTCACTAAAATGGCCTTTATATGTAGTGTGTTCTTATATACTTCTATCTCTTCATGAAGACGAAAGTCTCTTCCATTTATCGAAAAGGTAAACAAGAGTCTAAAAAGAAGAAGAAAGAAAAATCCTCGTAATTAAAATGAAATTGTTCCATGAACTTTAGTGAGTCTAGTTACGTTTTTCTTTTACTATTCCATTGTGGCCCTTGATGTATATTAGCAGAGCAATTAATGTTGACACTTGATTATTAGCCGATGCATTGTTAACACTTGGGATTAGGGTTTCTCATTGCAGCATATCCCATTTATCCAATAAAAAGAGTCATTTAACACATTTTCTTGCATTGGCACTTCATTCTATTTCATTCTCATCTTAATCACAAAAAGTCAAAGAGATGACTTTGGCTAACCCTTTAATCAAAAAATCAATTCCCTTTAACCAAAAAGTCAATTCTGAGTCAAAATTTGATTTCTTGTACGAAAAGCTCCTAAATAGTCTTAATTTCAGTTTTGCATTGACAATTTCCAAAAAATTCATGGTTTGACCCCTTAATTGACATTTTAGTGATTCAAACACTAAAATGTTGACTTTTGATCAACACCTTATCCAAACAAAATTTGATAAGTTTCAAAAGCCTCAAATCATCTTCTTCTTCTTTTTTAACCTTAATTTGACTTTGGCATTAATAGTTTCACATAATTCAATCGAGAGCCAACTTTTATCAATTCATGGATTTTCGTTTGAAATCGGCCAAAAACAAAATTAATTCATTTCTATTCTTTTTCAGAAAAGTTTCCTTCGTGACACTTGATCACGAGGTTGTCCTGCATCCAATTTTTGAGCCAATTTTAGGATCCCGCACTTGGGGCAAATGTCTTTATTTCTTGGTTTGATTTTTTCTAATTTCTTTTGAGGTTGGGTTGATTTCCTGAGGATCCTAGCTCAGAGGCGGGCGAGGCACTGGACATAGTTCGATTTCTTGAGCTTGCCCCATTCGCCGCCATCAAGCTAGGTAGGGAGCACCATTGAGTGCCTCCAGTTCTTCCTTTTTGTGCCCTATTTCAGGCTAATCAAACTGGGTTTCATCGTTGCCTAGTTAGTGCGAGTTTCAGCCCCATCCATCTATGCTATGTTATCTTGGTTTGTTGTTTGTTGATCATCGTGAGTCTTGACGCGAGTTTGAGCCTCGGTCGGTTCGATTCTTCCTTTTTAGCCAGTGTGTTTAAAGCGTTCCATAGAATGCCCATTTGAGTTCCATTATTTCCTTTTCTATTTGTGGCCCGGTCCCATGCCCCAAACAATATTCCTCTCGTTCTTTGGTGGTGAATCGGCCCTGGCTAGAGTTTTAGGGCCCTCCACGGTGTCATTGGGCCTCGGCCCCTCTCCATTTTGTTGCTTAGGGTATCCGGTTTAAGGTATATAGTTTTTGTTCGAGCGAAAAGCTGCCCGAGCTGGTCGCGCCCGCTTGGGTGGTCGGCTAGGCGGTGGAAGGTCGGCTGAGGCACACATGCGGCGGGACTAAGGCGAGCGATGCCGCTTGCTCCAATCGGCCCCATCATAGTGAAGCAGGGGACGCAAGAGGGAGTTGGGTTGGCCAGGCCGTGGTCGGGTCAGTCGACTCGCGTGTCTAACAAGCCCGAGCTTTTTTTTTTTTTTTTCGGGCTGGCCTCGTCTGTGCTAAAGCAAGGCCATTGGGCCTGTTCAATTGTAGATTAGGTTTTTTGTTTTGGGTTGGGCTTTATTTAGGTTTATTTTTTTCAGGTGGGTTTGTTCTTGAGCCGGATCTAGCTAGAAGCCTGATTTTGGACTCCACTGGGCCCGCTCGTTAAGCCCAATCCGACCGAGGGCCTACGGCCTTAGGACCGCAGTCCCTCTTTACTGGTTTAAGATTAATTTTTTAAAAAATATTTTAAAAAAGTCAAAATATTTGAACTTTTTTTAAAAAAAATTTTGAAAAATCTTAAAAATTAGTTTTTGAGTAGTTTATCTCTTAAAATGTGTCAAAATCCTAGATAAAAAAAATGTGCTCAATATTTAATAAGCATGTAAGGTTTTACAATGGGGTTTAAATGTTTTGAATAAAAAACCAGATTACCTCAGATAGGTTTGAAATTAGTCTAGACTGCATGATAAATATCTTCTTGAAATGAGCAAATTTAGGTATCAAAAGAGCATTAGTTGATTAATTAGTGTAATCATGTCACAACCCTAAATTATCTAGTTGCTTAGAAAGTAAGATATACTCTCATATCTCACTTGATTTTTTGCCGACCCAATAGGCTTAGAAAATCCTCATTTTGTTAATTGAAGCCAAAATTGAATAATCCACCGTTGTGCGAGGTAGAGATTTTGGAGAGCTCACGTCTAATCAAGGGCCATAGGCTCATCTTTTTAGTGCAATACCCCTAAACCTATATTTTTTTTCCTTCTAGACAGAAAAGATAGGTCACGACAATTGATTAATAAGTCTTGTGTTGGACCAAAGATAGTCTCTTTGTTTCATTAGCTTGGAATTTTAAAAAAGGGTTCGCTAGGGTCAAAACTGAAGGCTTGGGTTGGAGTTGTAAAAAGGTTTGTTTAGCATCAAAAGTGAAGGCTTTTTGAAAATAATTGTGGAAATCTTTTAGGGGCTATGATATATGAATAGCTTTCTTGTCTCCAACTAAATTAATATGTTATGGTGCATAAATGGATGAGGTGATACTCATGCATCCACAAAGATTAGTTAAGTTGGAAGGTCAATTTTTTATGTCTTAGCACTAGATTCTAGCTTTTCCTTACAATATATATTATAATTCCTTGGTTGCCATTTGTTATTTTAATGATTGGACATCTGCATGATCACCTCACATATTAATAGATATGTTTAAAATCAATCTAGACTACTCGACAATATCTTATTGAAATGAACAAATTTAGATATTGAAAGGGCACTAGTTGATTAATTAGTGTAATCAAATCTCCAATCCTAAATTATTGGTTGTGTAGAAAGTATATATACTACCATGCCTTACTTGATTTCTAACTAACCCCAATAGACTAGTGACAAGACCTCATTAGAAAATCCTTACCGTGTCAATTGAAACTAAAATTGAATAATCCAACATTGTACAAGGCAAGGGTTTGGGAAAGCCTAGGCCTAATAAAGGGCCATAGGCCTATGTTTTAGATAATATTCCTAAACCTATGTTTTTTCCTTTCTAGACGGAAAAGATATGGAAAACATAGGTTGTGACAATTGATTGATAAGTCCTATAGTGGACCAAAGACGGTCTCTTTGTTTCATTAGCTTGGAATTGTAAAAAGGGTTCACTTCAGTCAAAACTGAAGGCTTGAGTTGGAGTTATAAAGAGGCTTGTTTAGCATCATAGTGATGGCTTTTTGAAAACAAATGTGAAAATCTTGTAGGGGCTATGATGATTGATAGCTTTCTTGTCTTCAACAAATTAACATGTTATGGTTCATAAATGGATACACATGCATCCAAAATGATTAGTTAAGCTAAAAGGTCATTTTTCTTATTTCTTAGCATTAGATTTTAGCTTTTCCTTGCTAATTTATTTAATTTTTCCTTGATTCTATTTGTTATCTTAATGATTATGCATCTGCTTGATCACCTCACATATTAGTAGATAGGTAAATCCAAACTGTTTGACATATATCTTTTTGAAATGACCAAATTTAGATATCGAAATGGCACTAGTTGATTAATTAGTATAATCAAGTCTCTAGTCCTAAATTGTTTGGTTGCATAGAAAGTGAGATATACTAACACGCCTCACTTGATATCTAGCCAACTCGAATAGACTAGTGATAAGACCTCATTAGAAAATCTTCATTGTGTTAATGAAACTAAAATTGAATAATCCAACGCCATGCGGGGTAGGGGTTTGGGAGAGCCCAGCCTAATCAAGGGTCATAGGCCCATCTTTTAGGTGATACCCTTATATATATATTCTTATGGATGGAAAAGATAGGTCTCGACAATTGATTGATAAGTCCTACGGTGGACCAAAGACGGTCTCCTTGTTTCAATAGCTTGGACTTGTAGAAATGGTTTGCTAAGGTCAAAACTAAAGACTTGGTTGGAGTTGTAAGGAGGTTTATAATTGTAAAACAGTTTGCTAGGGTCAAAACTAAAGGCTTGGTTTGGAGCTGTCCAAAGGCTTGTTTAGCATCAAAGTTAAGGCTTTCTGAAAGCAAATGTGGAAATCTTGTAGGGGTAGAATGAATGAATAGCTTTCTTGTTGACAACTAAATTAACATGTTATGGTGCATAAATGGATGAGGCCATACATTTGCATCCACAAGATTTGTTAAGCTGAAAGGTCATTTTTCTTATTTGTTAGCATTAGATTTTAGCTTTTCTTTACAATTGATTTAATGATTCCTTGGTTGCCATTTATTATTTTAATGGTTGCGCACCTACCTAATCACCTTACATATTAGTAGATAGGTTTAAAATCAATCCAGATTACTTGACAAATATCTTCTTGAAATGAACAAATTTAGGTGAAATGAACAAATTCAGGTATTGAAATGTCACTAATTGATTAATTAGTTTAAATCAAGTCTCTGGTACTAAATTATTTGGTTGCGTAGAAAGTGAGGTATATCACCATGCCTCACTTAATTTATAGCCATCTCCAATAGACTTGTGACAAGACCTCATTAGAAAATCTTCATTGTGTTCATTGAAACTAAAATTAAATAATCCAACGTTGTGTGAGGTAAGGGTTTGGGAAAGCTCAGGCCTAATCAAGGGCCATAGGCCTATCTTTTAAGTAATACCCCAAACTATATCTTATTTCTTCTAGATGGAAAATATAGGTCGTGATAATTGATTGAAAAGTCCTATGGGTGGACCAAACATGGTCTCTTTGTTTCATTAGCTTGGAATTGTAAAAAGGGTTCACTAGGGTCAAAACTAAAGGCTTGGGTTAAAGTTGTAAGGAGGTTTAGAATTATAAAATGGTTCGCTAGGGTCAAAACTGAAGGCTTGGGTTGGGGTTGTAAAAAGGCTTGTTTAGCATCAAAGTGAAGGCTTTTTTGAAAACAAACATGGAAATCTTGTAGGGGCTATGATGGATAAGTATCTTTCTTGTCTCCAACTAAATTAGTATATTATGGTGCATAAATGGACAAGGTGATACACGTGCATTCACAAAGATTAGTTAAGCTGAAAGGTCATTTTTCTTATTTCTTACCATTAGATTTTAGCTTTTCTTTGCAATTTATTTCATGCTTCCTTGATTGTCATTTGTTTTTTTAATGGTTGCACACCCGCATGATCACCTCACACGTTAATAGATAGGTTTAAAATCAATCTAGACTACTTGACAAATATCTTCTCAAAATGAATAAATTTAGATATCGAAAGGGCACTGGTTGATTAATTAATGTAATCAAGTCTCTACCCCTAAATTATTTGGTTGCATAGAGTGTGAAATATACTACTATGCCTCACTTGATTTCTAGTTGACCCCAATAGACTAGTAACAAGACCTCATTAGAAAATCTTCACTGTGTTTAGTAAAACTAAAATTGAATAATCTAATGCCATGCGAGGTATGGACTTGAAGAGCCCATGCCTAATCGAGAGCCATAAGCCCATCTTTTAGGTAATACTCTGAAACCTACGTCTTTTTCCTTCCGAATGGAAAAGGTAGGTTGCGACAATTAATTGATAAGTCCGCGGTGGACCAAAGACAGTCTTTGTTTTATTCGCTTGGAATTTTAAAAAGGATTTGTTGGGGTCAGAACTGAAGCGTTGGGTTGGAGTTTCTACGGAGGTTTAGAATTGTACAACGGTTTGCTAGGGTCAAAACTGAACACTTGGGTTGGAATTGCAAAAGAGCTTGTTGAGGATCAAAAGTGAAGGCATTTTGAAAAAAAGAAAAAAAAAAAAAAGAAGGTTGAAATCTTGTAGGGGCTATAGTGAATGAATAGCTTTAAGCTGAAAGGTTCAGCATATTTAGACCAGAGCTTTCATGTCTCTGACTAAATTAATCTGTTATGCTGCATAAATGGACAAGGCAATACACGTGCATTCACAAAAATTAGTTAAGCTGAAAGGTTCAGGATATTTAGACCAGAAGCCTTGATATCCTATTCTATCACATTTAGATTGCCCGTCCGGTGTTTTTCCTATCAGAACTAGCCATTTAACTGATAGTAGTTCTTTCTCCATCTATGTTATCTAATCGATTGATCAACAGAAGTAATCTCTTGCTCATCCCCTGTGGTTTATGAAATTTTGTATTCCGAGAAAGGTCACTCGAAGTTGCTTCACAACATGCAGTGATAAAGTTTAACTGAGTGTGTAAATAAACTAGACTAACGCGGGATGACTAATTTTCCGTAAGCTTTCCGGTTGTTTTTCACTTCATCACTTGGCAACTAATTTTTAAGTAGAAATTTCCAAACATCTCAGCTAATACTGTGTTTCATCATTCATCGCCCGAGTGAAAATTTTCTTCAATAAGGCAAAAAGACTATCGGCCCATCTTGATGTTGGTATAATTTATATCAACTCGACAATTCTGGCGCACTCTAGTGTCATACGGTGCAAATAGCTTGTAATTACTGTGGACTGTGGAGTCAATTGATTTTGCTTTTGCGGATGATGATGGAGTCGAGTCAATTTGCTTCGACCTCCCTTGCCAGTTAACATATCAGATCAGTTGAATCATCATGCTCTTCGATAAAGGTGCAAGCATCATTACGAGGCTGGAGGTTACTACTAATTGTTGATTCTGCATGAACCTGGCTTTGCGCCTTCGAGCACGTAGCTTACCTAAACCTCCCATTCTTGCCGTTGCAATCTACAAACAAATTGTTAATTGGGAACAAAAATATCCAACGTAATATTGTAAAGAAATTAACAGATAGTACCACTAAGATAGGAATATCAAAGTTATGACTACTTTCTAACATCTCTTCCGTCAATCGATTCAGACGGTGAGTCATAGCAATGTCTAGCTGTCTATCATTAGCATCATAATTCTGTAACATAATTATTCCGTGTTATAGTTTGTGCTTGTAGTGATAGCTATTATATAGTTTGTCTATGTAATAATTATTACATGATTACTATAACTTATATGTGATAAAGATTATATAACTTTGAATAGTTTCTCTTTTCTCCCCCTTCCTTCACGAGCGTTTTCATTAAAATCATATGTTAGGTTGAAAATGAGCATAGTTCTATTAGAAATGTCGATCTCATGACAACATATTTTATATGGTCCATGGGATCAACCGGACTTATTTATTAAAAAGGACTCGAAGGACTCTCTCCATGGAATGATAAAATCTTAAAATAATTAAAATCACTTTAAAATAAAAAATATAAATAATTCAAAATGTGCCAAGGAGTGCTAAATGAGAATGAGGAAGGTCTTGCCTCTTGTTTGCGCCAAAAAGGTGCTCATGACAAGGGAGCTGAAAATAATCAGGACATTGCCGCCAGGAGTCCTCAGAGGATATACATGCCACTATAATGGATTGAGACCAGGGAGCTAAATTAAGCCGCTCATGACAAGGCATCCTAATATGAAGTCACGACTTTGTCATCGTGAACGAATAAAGACGCGAGCGAAGTCTATTACTTGATGGAGCCTCGTTTCCAAACCCAGAAAAAAGAAAAATTAAGGAACGGATACAAGGTGTCTCAAGTTTCATCTTTTCTTTCAAAATTAAAGTAATGAATTATATAAATGTATGTGCATTAATGTGCTTTTGCTGCAATCTTATTGTTGAATAAACTCATTAGAGTATTTACATATTAAATTGCACATTTATTTAATAGTTTAAATTTTTAGAATAATTGACATATTTTTCTCTAAAAAGAGAGATATGAAAATATTCTAAAAATGCATACAAATTACATATCCTCGGAAACCCAAAAACAGGGATACTTCTCGGATCCTCAATGTTTTTGGGTTCCTCACCAAAAAGCAAGAGTCTTTTGACTTCAACCAGGGCCACCCTACTCGTCCAATAGACACCTTACTCGTCCAATAGATATATCATTAATGAGCTGATAGAACCGCGTTCTTTATTTTAATGTGTAAATACCCACACAACCTAGCCCCCATAGCCCTCCCCCATTTGGTCAATATATTTTTTCAAGCCCCCAATCCGGCTTTACCCTTCTAAGTGTTTTTACATCCAAAAATACTGAGGTCTACATGTCCGCTAGAAAAATAGTTTTAGAACTTACTTAGGTCCAAAATATCCTTCTTATTTATCAGCAAAATAATTTCATTGCAAAGTTGCTTGCCTGTGTATCAAGGTGTGCTATTGTGACAGTGGGGTCATTTGTAATTTTTCTTATCATTGGAAAAATATAAAACGACATATTTTTGTTTTGTGGAAAAGCAAAACAGGTGGTAAACAAACATAACTTCTTATCGAAGCTCGGGCATTCTTAATTAAGAAGGCTTTCGTGCAAGTAACAACAGAAATACCGAAACCCCATTAAACAAAATCGATGTCGAAAGAGCCAGAGCATGCTGCTAATTATTGCTAGAAAAAGGTCAACTGAATTAGTTTGGATATCAAATAGCATGGGTCCCGGCATAAAATATGCAAGATTAGGAAAGCAATTTTGATGTACGTATAATTTATGTCATCTCGTCAATTCTGATGGACTCTCGTGTCACCCGGTGCAAACAGCTTGCAATGACTTTGGAATTTGGAGTCGATTGATTTTGCTTTTGTAGTCGATGATGACGAAGATGGTGGACGACCTAAACCAATCTCTTTCGTCAGTTGACTAGAGTCAATTTGCTCCGAACCCTATTGAACCTTTACCTGTGAATGCTAATACTCTTGCTGGCATCTAAAAGTTGAGTTAATTACCAAAATAGTCCTAAATTTATTTCATTTTTGTTAATTTAGCCATAAATCTTTCAATTTTACTAATTTAGTTCCTGACCATTTTTATATTTGGCCAATTGAGTTGATCGACTAATTTTAATTGAAAGTCACTAACGTGGACTCCAATTGCCTTACGTGACACAATTAGACTAGACATGGACATTTATTAATAATATTTTATTATTTTATCAAATTTTTATTAATTTATTTTTTCTTTTCTCTCTTTTCCTCCCTATATTCTTTTTTTTTTTTTTTTTCCCACTACGGTTGGCTAGGGTCGTTAGAGCTCAACGGCCACGGGAGGGCTACAAAGCCTTCACTGACAACTAGTGAGGGTCATGGCCCCCGCTCAACCTCCCCCAAATTTGGGCAAGGCTATTGCAGCCATGGGCTAGGCCAAGGCTAGTGAGCTTCAACAACCCTCACCAACCATGGTAGGGGGGAAAAATGAGGGAAAAGGAAAATAAAATAAAAAATTCGAAAGTTTTTAAAATATTTTATTAAAAATTATCTGTGTTAGCGCCGGGCATACCACGTAAGACAATTGGTATAAACGTGAGCAATTTCTCATCAAAATTAGCCCATGGACTTGATTGCTAAAAAGAAAAAGATTTTGAATTAAATTGGCATAATTGAAATGTTTAGGACCAAATGGGCATAAATACAATAAGTTTAGGATTGTTTTGATAATTTTCCCCCTAAAAGTTGATCATCTTGCCTTAGGCTATGTCAAAGTGGTTGGAATTAACAAAATAAACCTCTCAAAACATGAGGAAGGGTTTGTGTTTCCTTGTTGCATGCACTTTCTTCATTTACATCCCTCCTCTCTTTCCACCTTCAGAAGAGGCTCGACGACTAGTTCAAGAAGATGAATTGACTCTTATTTCTTTGGTGTCTTTCCTCTCTTATTTTGTAACTCGTAAGAACATATGCCTGGAGCTTTTTCCAGAACCCTTCTTTTAGGCACGCACCATATTGTACATGAATTATGAGCACAACGTTAAGAAAGATACATCAATATTAGCAAAGCATAAATGATAAGGTGGCTCGGTGACCCACCATTGAACTGTTGCAATGGGAATTGCATTTGCCTTAGCAAAGGTCAACTTCTAGCAAAGATATCTGTGGTGGTTGAACTCATGAGCAGTTGTGAAAAGTAGTAATGATGTTTAGGTTTTAGCAAACCAATTATGACTTGGCTCAAATGTCGAGCAAGTTGGAGATTGTTAAAATATGTCTTTAATTTGAGCCTGTTAAATGAACTCAACTCAAACTGAATTATGTAAGAGCATGGTACATGAAGAGTAAAACTGAATGTTGCAAAATATGGAAATTGCTTCCATATTGGAGCATGGTTTTGATATTTCCACACTGAAGTATTATTGGACTCTTAGACTTTCAGCAACACTCCACCCTGTTAGTGATGTCCACAATGAAACCTTCTAGAATGATTTGCAATTAATAATCTAATGATCAAGCTGAGTATGTAAGCTTCTAGTATATTGATGACAGATTGACTATGGTAATTTCAAGTCCTTATGAGCACTTCATCATGATCGACTTGTTCTTCCCCCATTAAGATTCACATTCTTACTATCTTAGTTGATCTCTCGGTAACCATCCATATCATTAGTTTGTAAGAGTTTTCATAATGTTGGCTATATTAATTGATATTATAATTTACCGTTTTATGGATTGATTTAAGGTGAGATATAAAGATTTTTTTAATTGGTCTAATATGGGGTTGGTTAGTATGGGCCAAGTTAAGCTTGGCTCACAATGAGAGGGCCTGACTAGAATTCTATAAATAATGCTTAAGTCTTTTCTCTAACTCTAATATATACATAATTATCCTCAAAAATGAGTTATTTCTCACTAAGGATGAGGGGTTGTCTCATTGAAATAGTGGTACAAAGAGTAATAGAGAAGAAGTCCTTGAGTTTGAATCATCACTAGTTCGCATAAAAAACGATAGTCTAAATCAAGTGCGTTAATCTTTATACTCGATTATGTATGTTCTTCCACTAGTTATAGAGATCTTGGGATCGTGCTTTCGCGTCTTACAAGTGGTATTAGAGCCTCCATAATCTAGAACTTGATTATACCGATTTTGCCTTTTTTCGTGATTTTTTATGCAATAACAAACAATTTTGACCACATAAACAGAACAAGTTTGTTGAGACGAGCAAAACCGTGGGTGGCACACCGCCAAAGGACGGTGCACGTGCCCCCACACACAGCCACACACCGCTGGGAGTCGACGCGAGTCAAACGCTACCACGCGCTTCCATGTGCCCTCACACACAAGTGTGGCTCGGTGCATGTCTTGCATGCACTAGGGCTAACATCACAAAGACGTCAGCGACCAAACACCCTAACCCATCGGCTGCCAACCTGACCCATTATTGACCTTCAACCTGACTTGGATCTTACCCGTTGACCCACCCAACCCGATTCTCTGTTGACTAGACTGGTCAACTAGTTGGACCAGTCGGACCGGTGGTCAAACTAGTCTAGGTGGCCTGCGTGTGCACTGTACGTGCTGCACACTCCAAAGGTGTGTGAGAGCGTGTCTGAGCTCTGATTGGGACCTTTTTGGAGCCTATGTACTTGTATAAAGATGCTCTACATTTGACTTATTTACTTTTTATGATAATATTATGGATGTGAAAATATGTATGGAACCTTTTTTTTTTTTTTTTTTTGATCAAAAAGTATGGAACCTTTAATATGAGTATTTTTGGGATATTTTTGTATATTTTTCTGTATTTTTATGATTTTGGAAATACAAGTACAAGCTCACATATATGTCATCACATAATTAATGTGTAGAACATTGATTTATTGATAACAATAATAAGATTTAACATGGAAATAATGAATAGAGCAATATAATTGGAAATACTGTACTTCTGTTCCATTTATCTAAGTTGGAGAGGGTTCTAGTTCTAGTAACCATGAAAGGGCATTGAATGGCACCCTTTTTGACTCCCATGAAAGTTGGGAGGGTTCTCCAAGTATGGAAGCTACTAGTTCTAATAACCTAACGTGGTATCTACGAAAGGGAAATAGGAGGAATTGGCGGTTCTCCCGCCTATTTCCTCCGCAAGCATAGATATTTAGCTCTTTAACTTTTCATAACATGTTTACCTAAGCAGGGATTTATTTTTCTGATATTTCATTCAAGGTGAAATGTGACGGCTCTCAGAGTTCATGTAATTGGTTGAGGAGTTAGGAATTCCTGTTTAGGGACCATAGATTACCTGTTCAAATATCACCACCAGCATGATGGGTCGAGGCTGCTTGCGCGGGTTGAGGGTCTAGACTTAACTAATTCATAAGCACGAAGGGAATTTAATGGATCTCCAGGTAGACTGACCTTGACGCTTGAGTCCCTAGCTCATAAAAAAAAGTGAAACATGATTAAAAAAAATAAAAAAATAAAAAGTGAAAGATGATGTTTTACTAACTAACTCAAGTTTCTAAATAAAGTGTAGCCATTTGTTTCGATAAGACACATGAGAAGCCAAACAAGTCTAGATCACTTGCGTTGGGCATTATAAAAGAACAAAAGACATGTTGGCCCTCAAATTATTCAAGATCCAAAGCTTCTCAAATTTGCTTCATATCACCACGATGGATTATTGCTGTAATTTTGACCACTCCCAGATATATGTATATATTCTTATTTTTTGATTGTCTGCAACTTAATTTTTTTCGAACTTATAATTTTCAAACCTGATTCTATAGCCTTGAGGCTGAAGTTGAGCGCGATGCTTGACTAATGACACGTCCGTATCAATTGAGTCATGTTGTGTACGCACGGGTCACAATCCAGATGAGTGAGTATCCCATCGCATGCTCCATGGCCATAGCATAGTTGAGTCATGAAGTCTTCCCTCTCATTATAATAATTGAAGAGGGAGTTGAAGGTATTGTGGCATGACAAAGAAGTGCAATTAGTGCAATTGCAATAATGTGGTATGAAGCCATGTGTTCTTACCTCCTTTCCTTGATGCTACTCATCTATATTGCTCCTTAAATAAGGGCTATGTCCAAGAGATGGATGCTTCTCATAGGTTTCTCCACTCTTTTACATGGGTTTTCTAGCAGCTTTACTTCTGGGATTTATCAACAGCCAAGTATGTATTAGACAGTGAAGTTCTTGCTCTAGCAATAGTTTGGAAAACTTTGTCACTCATCAAATTAGGCAGTTGTCATTGTCTTATTTCATTGAGTACATTTCATGCCGCCCCTCTTATTGCATCTAGTTTGGAGTCGATGGACTTTTTCTTAATCAGCCTCTTCCGAAAGATCCATTTCTGTACCATCGGAGCTTAAGTTGATCTGATAATCTTACGTCGTAAGCATGTTTTTCCCTTTATTTTGGGCAATCATATTTGCACCGACGCCTATCATTTAAAGATAACAATCTTTACAAAAGTATTAACCTTTTCTGAATTTTCCTCATTTGGATAAATGCCCTCGAGCCTACGGGGTATAAGTTTTGTAAAATTACGAAAGATGAAACCTTAAGGGATGGAGTTTTCATGGTGATGCTTATGAAGCCTGCGGAGTCGAAGTGTTCATGGCTCTTCTGTAATGGAGCTCTTCTGAAACGAAAGGAAGGGGCTTTTGTCTCAACGAAATGTAAAGGATGGGTTAAAGTCAGACAAATGGGTCTTTGGCTGGCCTTTCAATTTACGACTTTCGCAGCCACACCGCCTTTTGCTTTGCTTTTAGTTAATTTCAAGTCGCTTGCAGCATGTCCATTTTTAAGCGAATTTGACTAGGTGAAATGCACACACCACATCAATCCCTAACATTGTACTATGATACTACTGAATATTCTCCTATTTTACCACCTCTAGCTGCATCATCCCTACACGTCTGAGACACTAAACACTCAGCCACCAATATTTTTCCTGGTATCGCATTCTCTATAGCAATCAATTGAGAGGCGTTTCCCGGAAAATGTTCCCAACTCTGGGAGCTGAGCGACACTAACAGGTCACGTCCCCGAAAGGAAGTCCCCGTTAACCCCTTTTTTTCTTGTAGTGATGCGTGCTTGTACCTTAAGAAGCTTTCCACACTTTGATGACAAGCTCGTTATCGGAGAGTTGGACCATAAGAACTCTAAAGCTTCTGCTCCTTCTACGCAGGCTCCTCCTCAGCAGAACGAGAGAGCCATGTTTTTCCATCAGCCTCAACCTCCATGTTACATTAATTCACAATCCACAAGATGAAGCAAACTAAGCCACTTCCAGCCACCCGAGTCTGCACTCTTTCTTGACCATATAACAGATAAGTCCCCCACAGAAATGAAAAGCATCATTCATAACAATGAACATGAATTGAAAGAAAAGAAGGTTAATTTAGTGCATCACGCTTTCGCTCTGTAAAAACATGCTCTACATTTTATATTTACATATATAGCTTCAGAAGAACTCAAAATGGCATAAAGGTGGGGAGTTGAAATTTCCCAGATTCCAACCATTGAACATGATATCCCAGATTTCATCACAATTTGCAGGGTGATGGTGGAGAGTGGGAATTTCTCATAGTGAAGTCAATGCAATGATATCAGGATGCAAAAACAAACTTCAGGTTTACCTCTCCACTACCTATCCTCTTCAGTGTTATCAGAATTCTTATCAGAGTCAGAACCACTATTGAAGCTGAGGATTTCTCCATCATCCTCTTGAGCAAAATTCAAGCCCAGTACATAAGGTTCGATCAATTTCCAAAACCACGTAGAATTGCTTCCTAGTAGACCTATCCAATACACCTGTCCTTTCCTCTTTACCCTGCAATCCAAGGACTTTGCTTTTAATGCCTTAACAACTCTCTCAACTCCTTCTTGACTTCCTCTAAGTTTAAGCAATATATCTCCTGATGACATCCTGTAGCCCCCATACATGTACCAGTATGCAAGGGCACATGGTGACAACCACCGATGTATTAACTTTGGAATCACCGGTTTCCCTCTGGGCCAAAACTGATCTGCATAGAAACCGAAATATGAATGACAAATTGTGGAGAAGCTATTAGGTATTTCATTGGAATTATCATCTAACTTGCAAGAAGGATGTAGCCACTCATGATAATGCTCATAGATATGTCTCTTCAGAGCAGAATGCATCCCAGAATTCTCATTAAACTTGAACTTAATCATGTGGTTTTTTCTCTGTTCATCAGAATCTATTTGTAAACCACCTAAGAGCATACCCACTAAAATTTCCCTTTGCTCTTTGGTCAGCTTGAGGCTCACTGGTTTCTTAACCGCTTTTCCTCTCAAACTAAGGATAGGGTCAAGCTTTTCCATTGAGGCCGGTTCAATGTCGTACTTTTTCTGACACATTAGATGGTATACTTTTTCTGCCTTCACATAGTCCCCAGCGGACAAATAACCACCTAAAATGGAGTTGCAATTACGTCCACTGATGCCAATAGCTCCGCTACTATGCATTTCACTAAAAATCTCCTCGGCTTTGCTAATGTCACCAATCCTCACCAAAGAATCCAAGTAAATGCCATATATTACACGATTTGGCTGACACTTCTCTAGGCACTGGGAGAAAGCTGACTCTAGTTTATCATGCAGGCCTAAGTTGAAATACATATTCATCATGTCAATAAAAGAAGGACCAAGGGGCTTTAGACCACTATTCTTGAACTCTTTCATGAGAGATTCTGCCAATTCCACATCTTGAGCTTTACAAATCACCTCTATAATTTTATGGTACGCTGCCACGGTAGCTGAACCCAAATGCTCCTGCATCTCCCTGAATAATTTCAATGACTTCATGTGCTCTGCAACCTTCGCATAGACTTCCATTTTGTACACATAAGCCAGAGAAGGAAGCTTATCACCCAAATGCTGAAGTTTGAGCCAAACCCTTTCAGCTTCATCCAAATTCCCCTCCTTAGAGCAAGCCCTCAGCACAGACAAAAGCACCTCTCGAGTCTCTTCAATTCCAGATTCTTGCATCTCCTTTCTAAGTTCAGCAATCCGCTCTCCATCTATAGTGTCCTGATAGCTATGCAGCCATATGAGACCTCCATAAATATCCTTGTGTATTTCGAGCCTAGATGTTACCAAATTATGGAATATAAACTCTGCTTGCTTGAGATGATGCTTTGACAAGGCTCCCGAGCCACTCACCAGAGCTCTGAATAGAGAGTTGTGCAAACTAAGTTGAGGCTGATACCCTCCTAACTGGATCATGCGATTGTAAATGCTACATGCTTCCTCAAGGCAACCTTGGATGGGTGCACTCAGATATGCAACTATGAGAACGTGGAAAGTAGATTCGCTTGGAACCCGTCCCTGGTTTATTATGTCATCGAATATCTCCCTACACTTGGCGAATTTCCGGTTCTTACCCAAGTAATCAGCGAGCTTCGTCGCAAGCGCGAAATCAAATCTATACCAATGTTGCTGCATCATCCACTTGTACACCTACAACACAGTGATATACTTCAAAGTCATGAACATGAATTTTGCAACAAATTGAGGAGGCAGAAGTCCTAATTGTTAGAAAATAAACTAACATGCCATGCCCAGAAACAGGTGAAAATTCAAGAACCAAACCCACATACCTTGAAGGCGGTCTCGTTCTCCCGGATCCTCATACAGTGAACAGCCACATAGGTGGCATCCTCCTGCCTCATCCACTTCCTCTGCGCGTTCAGAATCCTCACCAAAGTCCCGCCCTTCTGCGCCGGCAACTCCTTGCACAGCCACGCCAGCTTCGCCCGCCGCCACTGCTCCGGCACCTCCTCCAGCTCCCTAACCTCCACCGCGGGAGGCGGCGACCCCAGTTGCCTCATGTCGCTCCCCACGGGCCCCACGTCGAAGCTGAACCCATCGGAGTCACCGCCCCTGCTCGTGAAATCCCAGTTCTCGTCCGAATCGGGCCCGTCCACCACCTGCTCGACGGAACTGCTCAGGGAAGCGGGGGAGGCGCGGGGCGAGACCAGGAGTGGGGGCCGGGAGAAGGGAAGGCGGAGGGCGGCGAAAGAGAGCCGCCGCGACTGGCTGAGGAGCAACAGAGCGCTGCGGCCGCCGCCGTAGGGGTTGTGTCGGTGGCGGTGGAGGGAGAGGGAGAGGGAGCGGAGGAGAGAGAGGGAACCGCGCATGGATGAACCGGAGCTCGCCGGAAGGGCGGCGGCGGCGGCTGTGGGGAGTGGAGGGAGAGATAGCTCGGTGGCCGTGGCGCCGAGGAGCATGTCGTTTCGAGCTTCCGCTACGCGCGGCGGCCGGATGAGGAAGGGATGACCATGGCCAATCGGAAAGATGATGAAGAGGGAGCAGATAAACTTTGCCTAATCGAAAGGGCTACGGGCCCATGGGCCTAGGCCCAATTGCATCCTGCCAAACGCATTCCCCCGGATTTCGGTATAGTCTCATTTAATTTATTTTATTGGGCGGCACTATTCCCATCTCTTTTTTATATGACTAAATTCATCCAAGTTTCAACAAAAGGACAAAATTGCCTAAAATCAATTATTTCAATTAAAACCGGTGTCGCAAATTTCTTTACTTTCCTTCTTATCTTAGCTTTTATATTTCTATATTGGATCTAATTGGCAAAATTGAGAATTTCACATGTTTTTTGCATATTGTGTGCACTATGTTTTCTTTTTTATTGATAGATTTTATTTCCTTAGAAATTAGTTCTGTTGAAAAGGAAATATTTACGAAACCTAATTCTTGTTTACTTTGTCGAGCAACCTTATGGATTGATTACCAAAGAAAATCTTCTAAAAATTAAGATAGATAATTTTTAATACAATGACTTGTCTATAAACTTTCACTTTTGTTGTGCATATCATTAATCCATTTCTTATCAGTTGTCTAAAATGAGATGATAGGATGGAGAAAGAAAATCCCTTTAAAGGTTCCAAAATGAAATCACAATTATATTTTCTAGTGTGAAACTTTAAAAGATGAAATTTAATTATTTAAAAGATTGCACAAAATAATTTTTTTCAAATGCCAATGAAATCTCATCATTTTGCATTGACAAAAAGTAATAGCATACATAAAATGTTTACGATAAAAATATCAAGATACCTCATTATCCATAACCTTTCCACATCAATGTTTTTAGTGTATTTCTAGATACTTCTACAATGTCTCACTTGCTCTAATATAATTAACAGCCAATAGTAAAGAAAAAGTCAAATTCTTTGATGTTGTAATTAAAGAAATTTGATATATATTTTCTTAAAAAAATTATTTTTCAAAAATTTTATTTCTACATAATTAAAATTTAAAAATGAAAAAGAAAACCTAATGCCCTCAATATATATGGGATACCCATAATAGACCAAAGCAAAATGTATGAAATGCTTAATTATGGCTCTAGATTCTAAATGGAGGTGAAAATTAAGAAAAGAAAAAAAGAAATGGGACCACCACTTTAAATTGGAAGTGAATGATTGAGGGCAATCTTGTCTTTTTACTGAAAATGGGGTGGATTTAGTCATATATAGAGTGAAAATATTGCTGCTTTTTTTACCTTTAAAAGAAAAAAAAAAGCGAGTCTAAGCAAATTGATACCAATGTTATTTATAAGTAGGATCCATTACCGTCTTAATCCACTCCAAAATATGTAGTTACTACAAGCAATCCTTTTGGGGATGAGCCGAATCGGTGTGAATGTTGACCACATAAAGTAATGATCATTTGAGAAGTATGGATTACTCGATAAAGCCTTTGCCGTACATCCGGTCAACATGGAATTTTCAGTAAGGGCACACCAATGACGCCCGGTTCTTTCGTAGAAGAATCCACCCGACCCGAACAATTCAGCCTTGATTTTATTGGGCCGAGTTTGTTGGCTGACCCAAATGGGCAAAACTTGGCCCGGCACGATTTTTCTCAGGCCGGGCTGGCTGGGTTCGACCCAAGCCTGAAACAACTGTGTCAACAGAGCAAAAATTTAAAAGATCACATCCACTTATGTAAAGATCAACTTGACACGCGACACGCGACACAACACGACACGACACGCCGACACGTCATTTCTTAAAAATAGAGAATTTCGACACGTTCGACACGTTATATATTAAATATATTTTTATATATACATAAATAAATAATAATAAAAATAGTCTAGAATTAATTTACACGAAAAATATTAAATAATATCATTCATTATTTTAATTTGTTACAATAATACACAAAACTTAGAGGAAAAAAACATTTTTAAAGAAAAATTCTGAAATGATATTTTTAAATTTATTTATTTATCATATATAGCATTTTTTATTACTTCTTTTATAGTAAAAGACTTTTTAAAAAAATAAAACAATTCTAAAAAAACAAAACTGAAAAAAAAAAAAAATTGACCCCGTACGTGTATATTTATAGTAATTTTATTACTTCTTTTATTACTTCTTTTGTGTATATTTATATTTTGACCCCTCAAGTATTATAAATTTTTAAAATTAATCCCGTACGTGTCGAAATCGCGTGTCGAAATTTTGGACTCGCGTGTCAGAGCGTGTTGAAGAGAGTTGACCACGTGTCGGATTTTTCGACACTCGTTGACCGCAGTCGGAGTGTGTCGGGACGTGTCGGAGTGTCAGACACGTGTCGGAGTATCGGACACGACACGAAGGCTTCCGGAGAGTGTCCATGCTACATAGCCGTCCCACACACACAAGAGAAAAACCAACATATAGAAAGAGTTCTTCGCAAGAACTCGTTATCTAGCAAGTCTCTTCTTCAAAATGGAAAAAAAAAGAAAAAAAAGAGCGAATTTATTCATAAGAAAATCCAACCAAGGTCGCCTGGCCCTGCGATTGTGCTTATGATGCTCGAAAAGTCACTCGTGGTTGTTGGAATGGTGTTTGCGGTGTCGTGTGGTGGAGATGTCGTCTGTAACTGGTGGAGACAAGAGGCGTGAAGGGGAGAAGATAAAGCCCCAGATTAGAGCAGAAGATAATGTTAAATGCAACCCTTAATCTCCAGACAATTAGGGTTATCAACTATTTTAGTTTCAAGAAAATTGTTCTTTCCCTCACATCACCTTTACTCTTGACTTCATTAGTTCAATAACTCAGTTTCATACTAAGTTCAATGGAAAGATTCAACACTTACTTGGTTTATATTTGACCAAAAATTAACACTTACTTGATTTTGTGATCAAATCTTGGCTTCATTAGTTCAAATTTTTGACCAAAAGTTAACCTGAAAGTCAACAATTTGACTTTTCAAGTTTTTGGTGAAAATGATTAGGGAATTACCTAAAAATGATAAGCCAAAGAAAAAGAAATGAAAACTAACACTTTTGGTTCGAGAAAGGGGCTCCATTGCGATTGGAAATCCTAAACTTGGGTTTTTTTTTTTTTATCTTTATTTATATGTCGGCTAAAAATTAGGTGTCAACAAATGCAAATTGACAATGTTCAAATAAAATTCCAATCCTGATTACATGTATTCACAAATCATGGACCACTCAGTCAATCAATTGATCTTGAATCCCATCAAGCACATGACATAGGATGAGTATACTATGCAATGAAAATTAAGCATACTTAGTCATCACCTAGGCTGGCTTCTCAGTTTAAATGATTCTTACATGGATTAAATGTTTTTATTCAGAATAGTTCACTGCATTAGAATGATTAATTGTAGTGGATTGATTTGTAAAGACCCAAAAATGCGAAACCCTTCTCTGTAATTGGCTTTCTAATCTGACTCAATTTTATGAGTCATTTTATGTTCGAAGGCCAATTTACCATATACTTAGAGGTGTCAACGGTTTAGTTCAATACCTAACCGAAATTTTTTAGGGAGTATTAGCTTTGAATCGAACCATTCCCTCAGTTCGGCTCAATTCAATTCGATTTTTAGTTTTCCTTTTTAAAATATAACAAAGAGGTTTAGTGAAGAATGAAAGAGATTTTATAAATTGTAATATTAAGAAGATAAAATAAAAAATGGTTATTTTTCATTATCTAAACCGAAAACCCGAACCAAACCAAAAGTGCATGAAAATTCAGTTCGGTTAGCATTGGTTTCTATTTTAGTTTGGTTTTTTGGTTCGGTTCAAACACCACTTGTATACTAATGATATTATTAAGTAATGAGAGTTGACTGTTTCCGGGAAAAGAAAAAAAACTTTCCATTCGATTTTACAGGCAGTGGTAAACTATTCTTTCTTTCTGGAGAGCTATCTCAACTCCTGGTGGATCTAAAATATTCAGTTAAATAAAACATCTACTTAATCTGGTAAATAAAGGAAATGTTGCTTGATTCGTTCAAAAGAAATTTAATCGTGATAATAAGTATCTTGCTATATAAAAATTGATTAAATTAATTCATTCTGATCTTCCAGATTTGGTATGACATTATTAATATTGTCATCAAACAACGGAAGGCCCTGCATGATGGAAAATTAAATTGAATCTAGGCCTCGTACCCACCATGAGATCTTTGGACCATTTCGTCGAACGGCTCTAAATTTCTTTACCAAATCATATGCTCAAGATCTTTTCTGACGATAATTTAAAAAAAAAAAAAATCAAGATCTTTACGGACAAAAAATGAATATCCAACACGGGATGGCTTCGCGCCGAGCAACTTCAGCGGCAGTTTGTGGAAAGTTCTTACCCTTTCAAACAAGGTAGAATATTCTCGCAGCATCTCAAAAGCTTGCGTTTGAGTACACGATAGAGTTTACCAAAAAGAATTGTATCAAAGATTATTTCGGCAGTTGGACGTTTTGAATTTGGAAAAGAAAAGCAATGTTAGATAATTTTTTTTTTTTTTAAATTACAAAAATTCGAAACGAAAAGGCATGTTTTCCATTAGTAGTCGCATGCATTTTCACTTAATACACGAAAAAGAGGGCGAGAGAATGAAGAGCTGCAATAGTTTTGTTTTTAAAAAATGATTTTAAAAATAAGAAACAAAAACTTGTATCACTTAAAAATTGAATAAGCCAAAAATATTTTTATGGTCCACCAACATGCTTGGATGTAAATTGTTATCTATAGTGAAAACATTTTTCATTGACTAATTATTTTGAGTGATATAAGCATTTCATTTTCATAAAAATATAATTTTAAATAATTTATTTTTCACAAAAGATAAAATCGCAACTGGAAGTTGAGGTGTTTCTTTTTCTTTGTTTTTTTTGGTCGGAGCTGGAAGTTGAGGTTGAACACTATATAATAGTTGAAAGTTTAGGAGAGAACACGTGTCTAATTTGGGTTGAGGAGGGCTTGTGAACATGTTTTTTTTTTTTTATTTCAAATGTAATCGATAATGAGCATATAGACAAATTAGATAGATAATATAGGATAATCTTTTAATAATTAGATTCTTTTTGTTTTATAGAAAATAAATAATTTAGAAAATATTTTCTTAAAGTGATTGGTTGTATCGCTTTTGAAAATGATTGAATGAAAAATATTTCCATAGTCCACAAAAATATTTAAACATAAATTATTATGGATAGTATCATTGACTGATTATTTCAAACAATTCAAGAGATTATTTTTGAAAATTCTTTTTCAAATCATTGATTTTATGCGAAATAAACGGAGCCCTTTAATGAAATAGAAATTAAAGTCTAATAATTCGATCTAAAAACTATCCAAAGATCAAATCAATTTTTTTTTTTTTTTAAAGCGGATCGTTTAGCCAAAAATTAAGAAAAAATATAAAAATAAAAGCGAATCGTAAAAAAACTGAAAAATACGAAAACGTGGACTCAATGAAAGAGCACGTGGCAAAGCGTATGCGTGGGGCCCCAATCCCCTTGCGCTGAGGAGGCAAAGAAATTTCAAAGGCGATCCACGGCAAAAGCGCACCAGAGCTTTGCACGCAAATGCAACGGACTGAAGGGTGGCGATGGTCCGCGTTCGATGTCCGGCATCCAGTGGTGGCTGGCTGGCCGGCCGACATCCAGCAATGATCGGTCGACGATTGGCAATGCGCAATTGGAATCCGACGTCTGGCGGTGGGCAATTGAAGTCCGACATCCGGCATCCCACGAGTGGCAAATGGACGATAAACAATAGTAAGAGTAAACAACGAAAAGAGTTTTGATTTCTTATTTTATTTCAAAAAATATAAAGTTACAAATTTTATTTTCTCATTTCTATCTCAAATTTATTTTTGAAATATAAATCTGTTTTAAAAATAAAAAAGATAACATAATATCACTAAACATATTTTTATTTCAAATCTATTTTGCGAATATAAAATTGAAGAAATGGAGAAATCTTATCATGCGTATCGGAAAAGCATGAAAATAGAAATGTCCGTATCGGAAAAATGATTTTATCGGAAAAATGTCGTGTTAGTTATAAGCTTTTCATTCTCTTTCCGATTACGACGTTGCCTCAAATCACTTGGCATTGTCGGTGAACGTCAAGATGTGGTCAAATTTTGTCGCCGAGCTTGAGGTTGACCTTCACCTTGTCTTTCAAGCTAAAATCAATTTTCTTTTTTACAAACCGTCGCTAACTCAAAGGGTACCGTCTGGTAAAAGCAAGCGAGAAATCAGGAATCTTATCATAATTCTTTTTAAAGTAACAAGTCACAGGAAAATACATGAGTCCTAAAAACAAAAATTATTCGGGACCAATTTTCTTTCTAACAATTTCAGATGATAACTGAAGATGCACATATGGATATACTCACTTCATTGGAACATTTATGAATCCTCTTCTAATTTCAGAGGCATAATCTAATCTACCAACTTGTGGAAATATATCAAGCCCAAAGCTTATTACCTTGATGCCATATTTAGCTGCTTTAATGGAAAAGTTACTAATTACATTCCTTCGAACAACGCCTACTAGTTAATAGAAGACTGGGGATTAATTTGCCTGATGGAATCAGCAAATTATCAAACCCACCGATTATGAATGAAAGTCAATATTGAAAATACACGTGAGAATTGACTTTGCGAACCACGTTGCTTAGCCATAATGACTGTTGCCGTCGATCCCGAGGGGAGCAATTGAAAAGTGTTACCTTATCAATCAAGCTTAATCACCTATTTGCTCTAGCAAAAACCAAGCAAGAATACTCTCGTTCCCTGTGTTTGTATTCTCTTCCTCTGCTTATTTCACTTGTCCCATTCTCCACAATTCTCTTTCTAAGTGAGACGGCAAGCATATAGCATGGCAGGATCAACGGAAGCGAGGCGGGTGGGGTACGTATTCAAGCCAACGGAGGAGCAACTGGTTGGTCTTTTCTTGAAAAAGAAGCTCGAAGGAGAAATGGAAAAACATCCCGCTATTCCAGAGATATACATCTATAACTGGGAGCCTTCGGAATTATTTCTGATATATGATGGTAAGTTACGTTTAGTTCTTAAGAGTTCTCTATTTCCCTACTTTCTCATGGTCGGGTAAGTAAACCATCTTTGGTTGTAGGATTTTCAGAGGAACCATCAAATGAACGCGAGTGTTACTGCTTCTGTGCCGGTGGTCGTCAGAGGACGACCCCTTCGGGATATTGGAAAGAGACGGGTCGAAAGCGTGACATCCTAGCATCGGACACTGATGAGCCAATCGGGTTCATGAGGATTTTCGTTTACCATGAAGGTCGACAGCCAAGGGGCCGCGGGACTAATGTGGTGAATCATGAATACCACCTCTATTCAGACGATTCAAACAGTGAAACTTCGGACCGGGTACTTGACTTGTTTTCTTTGGGTTCTCGTAATTGAGCAACTTTAACATTCTGCGGCAACAAAGGGGACAATTTGTTCTTGAAATTTAAATTCCTTCAGTTTTGATGAGTGATGCGCGACGTGTCTCGTGCATAATATATTTTCCGTGCAACAATTGAGTAGGAGAGCTCATCACGGTATTATTTTGTCTTCATAGATGGTTCTCTGTCACATAGTAAACAGGAGAAGTAGGAGAGCAAGGTCGGCAAGAGCAAGGCCAGCAAGAGCCGGGCCTCAGCCGGCCTGAACGGTGCACGGTGAGTAAATATTACTTTAGGTAAAACAAAGCAACATATTATCCGAGCATACTAAGGCTTGACTATTGTTTGTTCTTTCTTTTTTTGGTTTTTTGCTCAGGCAAATCCAGGAGCTACTATTCAACCTGACCATCCAATGGAGATGCCTATTCCTAATCAGTCTCTGTCACGCATCTAAGAAGAGTCATTATTATAGCGTTACTTTGAAGAAGTTTGTTTATATTTACCTTTTATTAATTTTTGTTAATTTTTATTATGATATAATGTATTAATTTGAAATTTTTACTCTGCAATCATACCGATTTTGTTGTGATTCTTTGTGATATTAATTTGATTCAACGGAGTGTATATTTATCATAAACATATCTGTTTATGATTTTTAACAGTAAAAGAAATAAATTTAAAATAAATTTATCATAAATATATTAATTTAAAATTTTTAGTAAATAAAAAGTTAATCTGCGATAAATTCACCCGAGCTTCGCACGCAAGCGCAACGGATTAACCAGTCGCGGCGGTGAAGAAAAAGAGAGAAAGAGCGCTCGTGATTATTCAGCTGATCCTCTCAGTTCATCTCCGGAAGATCCCCCTCCCCCTTTGATCACCGACAGACCGATCGGAAACCCTAGCTCCCGATTCCGGAGATCGTCGCCCGATGCCCGATCGCTCGCCGGCGCCGCTCGAATCGGACTCGCCCGAGGAAGTCTGATTCTTCGGGGAGAGAGGGAGAGTTTCCGCCGCGGTCGAAGATGAGGGCCATGGAGACGGTGCACGATCTGATCGAGGAGGCGAAGGCGAAGGCTCGGACCCTGTGGTGGGCCCTGGTCATCTTCGCCGTCTCCTACTTCCTCTCCCGTAAGTCCCTTCCCCTCTCTCCTCTCCTCGGAACTGTGAACCGGCGCTCCCTTTCCTCGTCGCCGAGGGAGGTGTCGGATTTCGTTAATTTAGGATGCATTGGCACGTCGTGCCCCTCTTCTTTTTCTTTTGGTTGTTGTTGTTTTTAATTTCCTAGTCCCTTCTCGAAATTCGCTGTTGGATGGTGGTTTGGATTTGGGGTGAAGACTTGTGCCCTGTTTTGGCTAACTGACGAAGAAATTCCTGGAATAGAATGGCGAAGGAAGGGGAATATCTGATTATGATATGGGCAAAAGCAAGAAACCGAGCCTTATCCCCTACTATTAGCATTTAGCAGGACGAGGCTTCCACAAAAATTTGGCACTAGGTTTAAGTTACTCGGACGTTTTTCGGATTATGACTTATTAGGGAATTACTATTTGTTCGATTTACGACGTTTTTGGTGGTGGCTTCGGGTTGTCGATGCACCCTCTTCCCATTATCTGGCAATGTGTAGTATCAAAATGCGGACTGTTCTGAAGATGTATATAATGTTTCAGATACAAGTAAATCAATGTGGATGAATTTACCTATAGCAATACTATTTGTCTCTGCAATGCGGATTGTCTTCAATGAAGTTGATTTCCTGTGGAGAGTTCGGTCCGTCCGTCCCAGTTCTTATTTATCTATTCTAAAGGAGAGGCAATTATCCTGCCGTGTACTTAATGGACCAACAATGAATTGTCACTGAACGCTGAAATTCAAAGCACCTATACACCCCCGTGTAAATAAAAGAAAGAAACTTTATTGGATAGAGACAAAAATGAAAGCTTGTCAGCCATTAAAAATTCAACTCCACCCATTATGTGCTTTATAAGAGACGGAAGCTATGCAAACAAAGTATATGATTGTATTGACTATGATCATTTATGACATTCTTTACTACACATGCTATCTTGTGCATTCTCTTTACCTATTGCTTGCGACATACCACCACTGAAAGTTTGAGCCAATCTCCTTCAATTACTATATTAACCCTGCTCTCCCAATTCCATTTATGCGCAATTAAATAACAAGGCCCGTCAGTGGAAGCTATACTTCAACTGATTTCCTTGATGGATTTTGGTGCAACTAAGTCTCCTTTTGCTTAACATTACTATGGTGTTCACTAACTAGTGAAGTTGCAAGCTTTTCTACCCATGAGGAAACGGTCAATAAAATGCAATTTCAACAAGATGATTTTATTTCTATCCAAAAAAGAAAAAAGCAAGATGATTTTATGAATAGTTGATATTTGCAGTCAATGAGTCCTACAGAGCAAAGTATCTTAATCTAGAAAGAGACAGGTTGCAGAGAGTAAATAGCTAGGAATAATAGATTAGCATTTTTTCTTCATTTTTCTTGTTCTGTATGAGGTGTAATCCGCTGCCCCCTTGCTGCAACTTCAGCTCTCATGATTAGGCAAGATATTAAAACCATCATAACAAGAATCCCCAGCAAAAAGATCCTAACTAATTGCTAAAAGAAATATATCTTTTTTTACAAGATGATCACCAATTAGGTCATTAGAAGATAAGTCGACATGAAGACATTCGACTCATCATAAAATGATCAAATGACTCCCAGACATCATATGAAATCCATTAAGAAACCGCCCATCTGATATCTACAATGGGTACTTTGAATTAAACAGGATCCTTCCACGAGGACAATATTGTTGTTATGGAAATTAGAACGTACAAATTTTTTGAAACAGAAGGAATTTCTTACCATCAAAGATAGGCTTCTGTTTAAGTTACCATCAATTGGTTTTTCTCTTGTTAGTTCACATCCTTCTTGATTATTATTTCACAGCAGTAAGCAGAATTCTTTTTCTTATAACACCTCATTGTGAATTTTGTATACATAATAGACATTAACTTAATTTTTACTATCCATAAAAGGTCCTTGAAATGCTAATGAGACATTGCTCTTAGCCAACTATATGAAACCATGGTAAAAGCTTAAATAACTAGATAATTGAGTAGTAAAACCACGTTATCTAATACACAAACTACTTGAGATGCAAAATCTCAACTGGATAAATCATAGTTGGCATTGGGGCAGGGGCTAGACATCTTCCTTTTTCACCTCTTTTTCTATACCTAAATACTTAAACGAGATATGATCATTAAGTTGAGTATTTAGAATACAATTAGTTATCCGACAGAAAAGGCAAATAAACCAGCAGCACAAAATATCTTTACCATCAAAGAGCAAAAATTTCGACATAATTAGTTACTCTATGTCAAAATTAAATTGGGGATCATGCGCTACCATTTACTTACCAAATAACATCTTCTTGATCTCACGGGCTCTGCGAGCAGCTTCAAGGTGTAACTCGAAGGATGAAGACCCTTGTTTGGATATCCTACTGCCACCAAACTGATTTATAGTCTGAAATAATCTCTCGTTTGGTTGCATATCATCTTCTTCAATCTTGCTTTTTCCAAATTTTATAAAAATGTACCATCAGGCCAGAGAACCTGAGAGAAGTTCATTTCTTTCAGATCATTGAGAAGAAAAGGTCATATCGCTTCTGAAGCATACTGCCTGGTTAAATAGCATTACATAAGAAACTACACGAAATCATGTTTTGATGTTTATCATATTTTGGCCACACAATCATGTTTCAATGTATGTTATATTTTAGCCAGTTGTTTAGATATATATGAATCTCATTAAGAGTCATTCATGTTCACATCAGATTTATCCCACATCATTGCATCCTTACTAGAGAAGGCTGCTACTACAGCATTCTTTGTTCTTACATCTTGAACCCACCGAATTCCCCGGGCAATAGTTTCCTCACTTCGAAGCCAGTGAATCTGCCTCAAGAGCCAATCATCAATAGCATCTTCCATTACCAACTGTAGAATCTGCTTTGAAATCCAAAGTACCTGTCTCCTGCATCCAAGAGTTTTGACAATCAACTGTCAAGGATTGCCAACAACTTTATTAATGTTTCCAATACATCCTTTGACAGCAAATTGTTTCATTAATTGCATATTTTTTTTCACAGAAGAAGGGGTCATTTTGCAGTCTTACAAGAATATAGTCAATATC
This sequence comes from Eucalyptus caleyi, assembly GCA_014182885.2. Taxonomy (NCBI): domain Eukaryota; kingdom Viridiplantae; phylum Streptophyta; class Magnoliopsida; order Myrtales; family Myrtaceae; genus Eucalyptus; species Eucalyptus caleyi. Next base: position 38,500,142 of record CM024472.2, read on the forward strand.
AGACTTGCAAGGTGGTGAGTTCATTTTAGCCCCCATGTGTTCAATGTAGTCAGGAGTATTGCATGCGGAACCAAGGCTATATTACAAGGACTTTTAGGCAGTCAAATGAACTTTCCTCAATCAACTTTAACTGTTATACATCAATGAATTCACTTTTTCTTTCTTACTATGCTGCAAAATTTAAGGTAAATCACTTCTTATGGGGGACTTGCTCTCCATCAAACAGTATTCCGATCGTGGGGTTTAAGTAGATGCCGGCGATTATCCCCTTGACTGGTGATGGTGCCTTACAGTCACTAGGGTGAAGGCAATTGATAGGAGGAGCATCAAAGATTGCAATGGCAACTTAGTCATCTTTTTCAATATGTTTGATAGATATTAAGGAGGTAATTCGTGCCCATGGATATAATTAGCAACCTAATTATTGAATGTGCAATTCCATGCATTCCAATGTATTTTTATTGATCTCTTAAATACTATGAAAATAAAAGAGAATTGGCACTAAATCCACACAAGGCACAAAATCAATTTGAGATAAAATTATTAGTCGAATTTATTGCATTACAACCTCTTAAACTGAGCACAAAATGAATTGCAGTTTGAAGGCTTCACATGGCTAGTTCATTGAGTAGAAATTCCAGCTACTTAGATGTTACCCAGTCTAGTGTTCCTAATGAGCAACAAAACTAGCTGATAGCACTGCATTCTACAGTGAAGGAAGCTGACAGACAATTTACAATCCTCTACAGCCATTGGCAAACAAATTACAAATAACTTTCAGTTCAACAGGCTAAGCCACTCATCATAACTGAATTCAACAAACGTACAGACAACAAATTTATGTGACAGTGTTAGAATATTTTGGATATGTGCGTGCGGAAGCATGGTTTTGGTATTAGGTATAGTTTTTGGTTAGTGATGTGTACAAGTGCGTGGTATAATTTGTAGAGAATGGACAGGGGACAAGATAGGATAATTAAAAGATAAAGAACACGGTATAATTTGTAGAGAATGGACAAGGGACAAGATAAGATAATTAAAGGATAAAAAACATGGGATATGAGAAATAGTTTCACTAGTTGGATAAAATAATTTTACAATAGTTGAAGGAGGTGTTGGTAAGGGAGTGCGATTTTTATGGTTAGCTCCCACCAAAACATGGAGCACTTGCTCCTTTATATAAGCTGCCAAAGTTGGTGGAGGAAGTCCCTAGACTTCTCTACAAATAGCTACTATTATTTTATAGTAACAGCTACTATTATTTTATAGTAACATATGGAGTGTTCTAGAACACACAAGAGATGGCAGCTTGTAGATTCTTCTAGAATTTTTCTTGAATTTTCTAGCTCAAATCTATCTTGAAGTTTCTAGAATTGGATCACAAATTCCATCACTCCCCTTGATCCCATTTCGGGATACTCCGGACGTACCTTGAAATTTCTCTGGTAATTTGTCCCATGCCTTATATTCTGTCTTCATTCCACGATCCCTTGCATTCTCTTGTCTAACCACTTGCACTTCCTTTGAACATGCATGACTTTTCTTCAACGATGTCCCATATATATCGGGGCATCAAAATGTCTGGCTCTGGCTCTCGTAGGCTCTGGCTCCGGCTCCGGCTCCGACTTTGATTGTGGCTTTGGCTTGGCTCTATTGGCTCTCACTCGGCTCTGGCCTTTGATTCTGGCTCTAGCTCTGGCTCTCTCGGCTCTCGCTCGGGCTCTAGCCTTTTTAGTTGAGGATAGTGAGGACAAACGCCCATAACCATCCGATATGCCTAGCTCTGGCTTCATGGTCCCTTGCACCTGGCTTCATGGTCCCTTGCACCTGGTTCAGTTACGAACCTGGGCGCATCTAACTCTGATACCATGTTAGAATATTTTGGATGTGTGTGTGCGGAAGCATGATTTTGGTATTAGTTATAATTTTTTGTCAGTGATGTGTACAAGTGCATGATATAATTTGTAGAGATTGGACAAGGGACAAGATAGGATAATTAAAGGATAAAGAACATGGGATATGAGAAATAGTTTTGTTAGTTGGATAAAATAATTTTACAATAGTTGAAGGAGGTGTTGGTGAGGGAGCTATGTGATTTTTATGGTTAGCTCCCACCCAAAACATGGAGCACTTGCTCCTCTATATAAGCTGCCAAAGTCGGTGGAGGAAGTCTCTAGACTTCTCTACAAATAGTACTATTAGTTTATAGTAACATAAGATGGAGTGTTCTAGAACACACAAGGGATGGCAGCTTGTAGACTCTTCTAGAATTTTTCTTGAATTTTCTAGCTCAAATCTATCTTGAATTTTCTAGAATTGGATCACAAATTCCAACAGACAGTTACAAACTAACCTTAATTGATAATTTCTTTAATAAGTTAACAAGAATTACTCATGGTCCAAACAATCGCTAATGGGACAAAAGTCAAACAAACCACATTCTAGGTCTAGAAGAAAAGGGTCAATCAGCTCACCTTCGCCACCCCCTCCTCTTAAGCTGAAAAATCTTGTCCACCAAATTCAACATAGGCACACAAACATTCGGAGGACTCCACTGTCAGGGCAAAAGAAGGGTATCGGAAATAAACATTTGCTGAAAGAAAATGGTTGTCAGCTTTGAAGTCCTCTGCTTGACTTAGCCACCATCCCATCTTTATGAACAATTCTTCGATGCATTATATAAGTGCAGACGCAACCTTTTTCAAACACATCTTCAGTGTAAGTTTACTTTTCCTCTATTTTTAGAATCTTCTTTGCATTCTTTAAGCATCGAAAACATAAATGAAAGCCAAAATAAAAAAGTACATTGAGTTGATAAAATTTTCATGTATGTAGACGTATTGGATAAAGCTGCCTGAACTATCCCAGATTCAACCTAAATAGAAGAACGAATCCCTGCGAGGTACATATTTACCCATTAATGGATGGATATACTTTAGTGACAAAATGTCTTTCCCTGGTATCATTTTAATTGGTCATTTTATAGATTTTCAATTTTTTACTTTAAAATCAACTTACTCTTCAATGAGATAAATACGTAAAAGAATTGTTAATGCGAGAATAAAAGGCTTTGTCAATGTAACACACACATATCTAGGGACATTTATGGACTAACATGCTCAACCATGTTTTTAAGTCAAATTACAAAGCACGCAGAGTGGATGATAGTCTTTTTTTTTTTTTTTGGCTAGAATGTGTGGGTGATAGCCTAAATAAGTGTCAATGGACTTTACGGATAGACCATGATGTTTAGCAGCTAAATATAAGGATGTTCCTTGTACGTTATGGATAAAATAATGGCCATCTACCAGCAGGACTAAGTGTAATATGGATAATTTATCCATAGATGACTCACGTCTTACGACTCCTCCACCTCCTCCAAAATGGAAGAGAAAATTGATTCACCTATTGTGGAAGCTGCAATGACCGAGTTCATCGACAAAATCCTGAGGGATTTTGTTATAGATTTATGGTACACTGATATCACACCAGATAGGGATTTTCCTGAGCACATACGTGCAATAATCATGGATGCCCTTGGGGAGATATCAGGAAGAGTCAAAGCAATTAACCTTGTTGGCCTACTGACCAGGTATATTTTTCCTTTTACTTCTTTTTTTTTTTTGGTGAAAGGTAAATAGAATATATGGAGCAAGGAAAATACAAAAGAACGGGTCCATAACCTACACTCTCATAACATAAGAGTGGAGGGGAACCGATGAAAAACGAGCAAGAACAGCAAGTAAGGAAAAGCAAGCGAAGGCACTGGCGAAAGCACCATATAGCCCACGAAGTCCCTCCGAACTAAACATACAAAGGCTAAGAATGGAGAACCAGAACAGAGGCGCGCAAAACAAAATCAGCGAGTAGAGAAGACCACCGGATCGAATCCCCAGCACCTTTGAAGCCTTATGTTCCTCGGGGATGGAGGAACATTGGAGAAGGAAATAGCTTTGTCTCTGACCGCCTTAATAAGGTGATTTTTCATTGTAGGAATGGCTATTGCTTCACCCCGGAAAATAGCAACATTCCTCTTCTTCCAAATTAGATGACACAAAGCTCCGAAAGAGAATCGAACAATCCGGTGATAGAAATCCTTTCCACTGAAGAACTTCATAGCCCAGAAAATGAGATCCTTCCAGTTTCTGTTCTTCCACGGGAGGTTACACCTGGCAGCCCTTTACTTTTACTTCTTTATCTTATGGGAGTTGATTAAAGTTCATCTTTAAATTGTTTGATATTAGTCGGTACAGGTAAAGTCAATCGTCCTCTAAATATTTCAGGGACATAGTTGATTTGATAGGTCATCACTTAGATCTCTTCAAAAGGAAACAAGCAGTCATAGGTACTGATGTGTTGGGGACTTTGTCGTCCGAGGAGAGGGATGAAAGGTTGAACTTGCATCTTATGGCGTCTAAGGAGCTTCATCCCGCGTTGGTATCTCCTGAGAGTGAATACAAGGTGTGAGGTGTAATATGCCTCATGATTTTTGGTCATCCATTGAGTTTTTCTCTGTTCATTTAATCTCTCTGAATTTCCAAACAGGTGCTTCAGCGTCTCATGGGTGGAGTTATTACTTTAGTTCTGAAACCAAGAGAAGCTCAGTGCCCTGTCATGAGATCCGTTGCTCGAGAGCTCGTTACTTGCTTAGTCATCCAGCCTGTCATGAATTTCGCAAGCCCAGCGTAAGTTTTTAGAACATAATTCTCTGCTCATATTCTCTATAAGAACAAAATAGTCTTTTTTTATTTTATTTTATAAGCTTTTGATCATGAAAACTCTCAATAAAATGCAAGCTTTAATATCCTGCTTTGGTATGTACATGTCAATTCATTTCATTGAGTAGATATGCAGTTGATTTTCTGGATCTCGAGTTTGGCTTCCGTGTATTTTTTTTACTGGAAAATGAAGAGAATTTGGTGGTGCAAAATATCCTCATGCATTGAGTGCTTTATTATTTTTTTTTTTTTTTTGGGGGTGGGTTGTTGTTCTCTTTGGGCTTTAATAATTGGTAGTTCTAGTTGAACATTAGGAACCAGTGAATGGTTGTTCTATGATACATATTTTGTTATAATGTTATCTTGAATCCAAGATCTTAATGCCATTCAGTGGCTAATATATACTTTTTCTCACATGTCCAGGTATATCAACGAAGTAATTGAATTAATTGTCCTTGCTCTTAAAGAGGATGGAAGCAAAGTATTTGGTGCTACCCGGGCAACTAATATTGCTGACCACCATGATTTTTCTGGCACTGCTCAGGGTAAAGACGGTAAAGGTAAATATTCATTCAGCAATTCTAAATCAATGCAATGGTAGCTACATCTGGAGATGAATCCTTTGGTTCTAGTACAGTTCCAGAAGAGAGTAAGCTGCCTAGGGCTGCTGATTGGGCGATGGTGCCGGAGGCGGCGACCCAGAGAAAAACTGAAGTTCTTATGCCTGAAAATCTTGAAAACATGTGGTCCAAAGGAAGAAATTATAAAATAAGAGAGGCCAAGAGAGTTAAAAGCAGCAGTTCAGGAATCAGTTGGCAGTGGGTCAGTTCATTCTATTCCTTCTGTAGGTCAAAAAAGGGGATCATCAATCACTGGAGCGGGAGATTCCACTAGATCTGAAGAGAAAGCCGTAGCCCAGCAGCCTCCCCCATCGGTCTTTGATAGTCCACTGGAGCTTGGGAATGATTCTTCAAGTAAAGGAAAAGCAGCCGCTTTTTGGACGAGGCAATCTTGAGGAGACAATGGAGGATGCTGCTAATAGTGGTGCTAATGACAGGAGAAGTATACTGAAGAGATCAAACAGCACTCCTGCTTTAAAAGTTGAACCGAACCTGACCCAAAAAAGGCATTTACAGGAGATAGTGAAGGTGCATATATCGCCGTGTCCTACAGCCCAGATTTTGGCAGCCATAGTTTTAATTATAAAGTTAAAAGATCCTCAGACATGGTAATTCGAAATGAGGGTCCTTGTCCACCCAAGCTCAAGTGCTGGGTAAGCTTTTTAAACAAGAGTTTTGGCCTGTAGATGCATAATTCCTGTCAAGTCTTCAGAGAAATGAAGAATCCTACTTTAAGCCAAAATATCTTTTCCAGTCAATGTATCGCATATTTGTTTTCTTATTTAATTGTCGCCTTACAGGTGTTGGGAGCATATTTTGAGAAACTTGGATTGAAGTCTTTTGCGGTTTATTCAATTGCCATGACAGATGCAGAAAGCCAAACATGGTTTGTCAAGAGAAGGTGTGTTTCCAATCCTTTTTACCATATAATGGTTGGAGCCGACTGCTGAAATATGTAGCATTTTCCTAGGGAATTCCTTTTCAATAGATATCAGGATTCTTTGGTTTATGGTAGTATTTTTGGCCAGCAGATACAGTAATTTTGAGCGGTTGCATCGACATCTTAAAGAGATTCCTAATTATACATTACATTTGCCACCTAAGAGGATATTCTCATCAAGTACAGAGGACGCTTTTGTTCATCAGTGCTGCATTCAGCTTGACAAGTACCTGGAAGTATTACTACGTTTCTATTGACTCTTCTATATTTCTTTTGCTGTTTTTCATTTTCTGTAATTTAAATATGCTGTCTTATTCCAGGATCTTTTGTCGATAGCTAATGTTGCTGAACAACATGAAGTGTGGGATTTCCTGAGTGCTTCCTCAAAGGTGTCCAATTTCTATTGTAATATGAATAAATAGTCGTAAGAATAATTTCTTATTTGGTACTTAAATCCAATGATGTCTGATATGTGTCCATAATTTCTTTCTTCCATAGAACAAATCTTCCGGAAAATCATCTTCGGTGATGAGAAGCCTAGCAGGTATGTCTATATCTGCTCATTTATTGTCCAGATGTAATTTGTGGCAGATATTATGTCATTATGGTGGTTGGCATGATAAGAATTTTCCTTGACCACTGTTGTGCTCATGGGCCTAAAGGGCCTGGTTTGGTTCTATGCTCTAAGCGATATTGAGGTTTTTGGCTGGGAACTTCTCCACCAAGAGCCAAGGATGTCATCCAAGATGAAGCATGAACTACCCTTCGGTTTGGTTCTGTTCAGGAGTTTTTCCTCTTCCTATCTATTTTCTCCTCATCTTGTTCCTGTCTCTTTCTCAGCTGCTTCATGTGAGAAGAAATATGAACCAAAAAAAAAAAAAAAAAAAAGGGAACCAAATGTGCAAAACATGCATTGAAAGAGACACATAGGTTTGCAAAACAGGCCGCAGTTCTAGAGATGCAAAAAGAAAAGCCTGCAAAAAGCAAGGTGTTTCCCAATTAATTGATCATGTGATGATTAGAATCTCCCTAGAGCTAGGTGGGGGAAGAAAGTAGATGCAGAGAAGGAAGACATGGTTTTCTCCTTTAATTGCTGAGAGATGAAGACGGCAGTTGCTGTTGCTTTTGAAGAACGTGTAAACATTAAGCCTGTGCAATGCTCGAGACCTGCTTTTGTAAGCATGGCCTGGTTAGCGCTTGACAACATAGTAAATGTGGAAAAATTGAGGTACCATTTGACTTTTAATGGGCACCTGAACAAAAACCAAATAAAAATACAAATGTGATCAAAAGTTAAAATGAGTCCTTCAGAGAGCTAGAAATTTTCGGTATGTTTCTATCAGATCTGTCTGGTTTTTCAGGTTCATCTGGTATTTTAATTGGTAGATTCACCTGGTTGTTTTGACATCCTTAGTTGTGCCTGTCATTAGTCGTTCATGTTCTTATACTTGGCCTCTCTTAACATGTATGTAACTAATCAATGAAAGTTTTTTAACATATGTTATTTGCCTTATTTGGAGCTTATTGTTCTAGTTGCTTGGTGATGAGTAACTCGTCCGTGAAATGACTTGAATCATGTCAAATATCTGTTGGTTTGGGCCTGATATCAAACATGTTGGGCAACTCATATAGGATTATTCCCAAGTGAATAGGGGAGAAAGATGTTTTTCTCCCACGTTGATGTCGCTTCTGTTCTTGTATTGCCAGAGATGTAACTGTATAGTTTTGTTCCAAGACTCCTTTCTCTCTCTCTCTCTCTCTCTCTCTCTGTCATCCTGGTCATCAACCAGCACTGACTTCTTTGCTGCTTGCTGTTCTGTTAATAACCAGTCTTTCATTTGTAAATGCTTAGTGTTCAGCAACAACTGAGTACTGTCATTGTTTTTTAAAACGTCAGGAAGAATCTTAAAACTTTTATTTTTAAATTGAACCTACAACTTCACCATGTTGAAAAGAATTTTTAGTGTGACTTAAATATTACACTTAGTCCCGCTGGTAGGTGGCCATTATTTTATCCGTAAAGTACTAGGAACATCCTTATGTTTAGCTGCTAAACATCATGGTCTATCCGTAAAGTCCATTGACACTTATTATTAGGCTATCACCCACACATTCTAGCGGAAATAAATAAATAAAAGACTATCCTCCACACTGCGTGCTTTGTAATTTGACTTAAAAACATGGTTGAGCATGTTAGTCCATAAGTGTCCCTAGATATGTGTGTGTTACATTGACAAAACCTTTTATTCTTGCATTAACAATTCTTTTACAAAACCTTTTATCTCATTGAAGAGTAAGTTGATTTTAAAGTAAAAAATTGAAAATCTATAAAATGACCAATTAAAATAATACAAGGGAAAGACATTTTGTCACTAAAGTATATCCATCCATTAATGAGTAAATATGTACCTCGCAGGGATTCATTCTTCTATTTAGGTTGAATCTGAGATAGTTCAGGCAGCTTTATCCAATATGTCCTACATAAATGAAAATTTTATCAACTCAATGTACTTTTTTCGTTTGGCTTTCATGTATGTTTTCAATGCTTAAAGAATGCGAAGGAGATTATGAAAATATAGTGGAAAGTAAACTTAAAAGAGATTTGCGATGTACAATGGTAAATGCAAATTCTTACATTTATGTGGAATTATGTCTTGTTGAAGCACACTAATGCGTTGAGAATTATAGTCAAAGTGTTGAAAAATGGAAAATGTCACCTAAACAAAGTTAGGTGAGATCATACTATTGAGTTCATTTAAGGGGAAAAAATGAAGAACAAAATTGAATATGGAGAATAGACAAATCGAGGCCTACTTGCACTAATTTTATGTTCTCACTGCTCTCTACTGTACAACCCCCAAAACTCTCCTTTCATCTTTTTTATGTTGTTGAATAAAAACGAAAAGAAAAGAAAAGAAAAAGAAAAAGAGTCATGCATTCTATTTGGACAAATTTAATTTCCTGGAAAGCATTTTACCTTCCACATACCCAACTTGTTTTCAAGAAAATAGGATCAAACACTTTGTGCCTATGAAAATGAAAACTGAAAACAATTTCTCAAATCAAAGTGGCGCTTATATTTTCTCAACGTTAGGATTGAAATTTGCAAGGATTTTTTGGTTGTCTTATAGTTTTGCCTCTCGACTTCTTTTAGAACCCCACCTACCTCTTCCCCTTTACATCTCTCCCCCTTTACTAATATTGAATGGGTGGGGACACCATGAAATACTAGTCCTACTTTTCTATTGGCATTTTTTAACTTTATTTTGGGCAAGCATATTTGCACCGACGCATATCATTTAAAGATAACGGTCTTCACAAAAGTAATAACCTCTACTGAATTTTCCTTTTTTGGATAAATGCCCTGGAGCCTACGGGATGTAAGTTTTGTAAAACGAAGAAAGATGAAAACCTCAAGGGATGGAGTTTTCATGGTGATCCTTACGAAGCCTGTGGAGTAGAATGTTTCGTGGCTCTTCTGTAACGGAGCTCTTCTGAAACGAAAATGGAAGGAAGGAGCTTTTGTCTCAACGAAATGTAAAAGATGGGTTAAAGTCAAACCAATGGGTCTTTGGCTGGCCTTTCAATTTAGGACTTTCGCAGCCACACCTACTTTTACTTTGCTTTTAGTTAATTTCAAGCCACTTGCGGCATGTCCATTTTTAAGCGAATTTGACTAGGTAAATGCACACCACATCAACCCCTGACTAACATTGTACTATGATGCAACTGAATATTTTCTCCCATTTTACCACCTGTAGCTGCATCGTCCCTACACGTCTGAGACACTAAATACTCAACCACCAATATTTTTCCCAATATCGCATGGTCTGTAGCAATCAATCGAGAAGCGTTTCCTGGAAAATGTTCCCAATGGGAGCTGAGTGACACTAACAGGTCAAGTCTCCGAAAGGAAGTCCCCGTTAACCCCCCTTTTCTTGTAGTGATGCGTGCCTGTACCTCAAGAAGCGCTCCGCACTTTGATGACAAGCTCGTTCTCGGAGAGTTGGCCCGGAAAAACTCCAAGCTTCTGCTCCTTCTACGCAGGCTCCTCCTCAGCGGAACGAGAGGGCCATGTTTTTCCATTAGCCTCAACATCCACATGTTACATTATTTCACAATTCAGAAGATGAAGCAAACTAAGCCACTTCCAGCGACCCGACACTGCACTCTCTCTTGACCATATAACAGGTAAGTCCCCCACAAGAATGGAAAAGCATCATTCATAACAATGAACATGAATTGAAAGGAAAGGAGGTTAATTTAGTACATCACGCTTTCGCTTTGTAAAAACTTGCTCTACATTTTATATATACATATATAGCTTCAGATGACCTCAAAATGGCATAAAGGTGGGGGATTGGAATTTCCCAGATTCCAACCATTGCACATGATATCCTAGATTTCATCACAAATTGCAGTGTTATGGTGGAGGTTTGGAATTTCTCACGGTGAAGCCAATGCAATGATATCAGGATACAAAAACAAACTTCAGGTTTATCTCCCCACTACCTATCCTCTTCAGTGTTATCAGAATTCTTATTAGAGTCAGAACCACTATTGAAGCTGAGGATTTCTCCATCATCCTCTTGAGCAAAATTCAAGTCTAGTACATAAGGTTCAATCAATTTCCAAAACCACGTAGAATTGCTTCCTAGTAGACCTATCCAAAACACCTGTCCTTTCCTCTTTACCCCGCAATCCAAGGACTTTGCTTTTAACGCCTTAACAACTCTCTCAACTCCTTCTTGACTTCCTCTAAGTCTAAGCAAGATATCTCCTGACGACGTCCTGTGGCCCCCATACATGTACCAGTATGCAAGGACGCATGGTGACAACCACCCATGTATTAACTTCGGAATCATTGGTTTCCCTCTGGGCCAAAACTGATCTGCATAGAAACCAAAATACGAATGACAAATCGTGGAGAAGCTATTTGGCATTTAAGTGGAATTATCATCCATCTCGCAAGAAGGATGTAGCCACTCATGGTAATGCTCGTAGATATGTCTCTTCAGAGCAGAATGCATCCCAGAACTCTCATTAAACTTGAACTTGATCATGTGGTTTTTTCTCTGTTCATCAGAATCTATTTGTAAACCACCTAAGAGCATACCCACTCAAATTTCTCTTTGCTCTTTGGTCAGCTTGAGGCTCAATGGCTTCTTAACCACTTTTCCTCTCAAACTAAGGATAGGGTCAGGCTTTTCCATTGAGGCTGGTTCAATTTTGTACTTTTTCTGACACATTATATGGTATAATTTTTCTGCCTTCACATAGTCCCCAGCAGATAAATAACCACCTAAAATGGAGTTGCAATTACGTCCACTGATGCCAATAGCTCCGCTACTATGCATTTCACTAAAAATCTCCTCGACCTTGCTAATGTCCCCAATCCTCACCAAAGAATCCAAGTAAATGCCATACATCACACGATTTGGCTGACATTTCTATTGGCAACGGGAGAAAGCGGACTCCAGTTTATCATGCAGGCCTAAGTTGAAATTCATATTCATCATGTCAACAAAAGAAGGACCGAGGGGCTTTAGACAACTATTCTTGAATTCTGCCATGAGAGATTGTGCTAATTCCACATCTTGAGCTTTACAAATCACCTCTATAATTTTATGGTATGCTGCCACGGTAGCAGAACCCAAACGGTCCTGTGTCTCCCTGAATAAATTCAATGACTTCGTGTGCTCCGCAACCTTCGCATAGACTTAGAGAAGGAAGCTTATTACCCAAGTGCTGAAGCTTGAGCCAAACCCTTTCAGCTTCATCCAAATTCCCCAGCTTAGAGCAAGCACTCAGTACAGATAAAAGCTCCTCTCGAGTCTCTTCAATTCCAGATTCGTGCATCTGCTTTCTAAGTTCAGCGATCCGCTCTCCGTCTATAGTGTCCTGATAGCATGCAGCCATATGAGACCCCCGTAAATATCCTTGTGTATTTCGAGACTAGATGTCACCAAATTATGGAATATAAACTCTGCTTGCTTGAGATGATGTTTTGACAAGGCTCCCGAGCCGCTCACCAGAGCTCTGAATAGAGAGTTGTGCGAACTAAGTCGAGGCTGATACCCTCCTAATTGGATCATGCGATTGTAAATACCACTTGCTTCCTCGATGCAACCTTGGATGGGTGCACTCAGATACGCAACTATGAGAATGTCGAAAGTAGATTCACTGGGAACCCGTCCCTGGTTTATTGTGTCATCGAATGTCTCCCTACACTTGGCGAATTTCCGGTTCTTACCCAAGTAATCGGCGAGCTTTGTCGTAAGTGCGAAATCAAATTTATACCAATGTTGCTGCATCATCCACTTGTACACCGACAATGCAGTGATATACCTCAAAGTGGTAAACATGACTTTTGCAACAAATTGGGGAGGCAGAAGTCCTAATTCTTAGAAAATAAACTAACATGCCCAGAAACAGGTGAAAATTCAAGAACCAAACCCAATACCTTTAAGGCATTCTCGTTCTCCCGGATCCTCATACAGTGAACAGCCACATAGGTGGCATCCTCCTGCCTCATCCACTTGCTCTACGCGTTCAAAATCCTCACCAACTTGCTAATTCAATCTAAATATTTTAATTGTATTAATTTAGTCATAAACATTATAATGACTTGTCAATCTAGTTCTAAATCTTTTAACAAATTGTCAATTTAGTCATTCCGACTAATTTTGATCGGACATTGCTAATATGATAGCCCAATCAACCTTGGCCGTCCTATGTAGTATGACCAGCGCCAACTTGGACAATTTTTAAAATTTTAAAGCAAGTCTCAACACATTAATATCAAGTAGGATCTACCACCATTTTGATCCACTATCATCTTATGCTGTCACTATAAGTACTCTTTTTTTGGATGAGCCAAATCGAGCAAATGGTGATCATATAAGATTGTGATCATTTGGGCTGTGTATTTGCCCTATGGATCATTCAATCGAGCCTTTCCCATACGTCTAGTGGATACAGGACTTCAATAAGGGCGCATAAATGGTGCCAAGTTTCTTAGTGGAAGAATCCACCTGACCCAAACAATTCAGCCTTGATTTTATTGGACCAAGTTTGTGGTGTCATGACCTTCCTGAAGGTGAATTACCCAAAAGAACGCTAATGGAGTACTAAATCCGAAGACTTAGCACGGACCTTCTTAAGTCCTATCAATTGCAACTTGATATTAAAAAATTAATCCATTTAAACATGTGTTGACGCCTAAAATTTCATTTTCAAGTAATTAGATTTTACTTTTTTTTTATCCGGATGATAAATAAACAAAAAAAAAAAAACAAAAAATAAAACAGCAAGAAAAGCAGAAGCCAGTAGCCCATTTTCTCCCTCTCTTCCCCCTCCGCATGGGCCTCTACGGCCCACTTTCCTTCTCCTCTAGCCCAGCCCTTTTCGGTCTTCTTCCTCCTTCGTCCGCTCTGCAACACACGTGCAGAGGGCGCGACGCTGGATGAGCGGACGGACGGTGATGCGCTTGAGAAAAAGGGGCAGCTGGAGGATAGGTGGCGGATGGGACGTCGGTTCGGCCATGGGGGTTCGATCAGCAAGCCAAAGACCGGCGGTTGAACCTCTCCATCGACCGGACCTCCTCGCCTATAAATAGCAGAGCATTTCCGTCATTGAGGGACACGCCAGAAGATCGCAAGCTCGGAGATCCTTCACTGAGAGACATCGGGAAGGATTGAAGGGCGAGCGAGGGAGAGAACTCGAGTCGCGAGCTTAGCCCACCTTCCACCGAGAGACTTCGGGGAAGGCCAGTGGCGAGCGACTTCGAGAAGGTCAGATTTGGCCGGTGGAGGCTCGGATTTGGCCTGAGTGAGAGAAAATTGGGTCTGAGAGAAAGGAATCGGAGGGAAAGGTGCTAGATCTGAGAAGCCGAGGACCCGCCAGCGTTGCCGTCCCTCCTGAAGCCGTCGACCGCCCACTCCAGTCAGCTACTGTGCCGTCACTGTCTGCCGCTACCATCCCCTGCCCTCAGATCTGGAAAGCAGAAGATCCCATGAGATCCGGCCACCGCGATACGTCGTCATCCACTGCCGTGCTACGATCCCTCCTCGACGCCGTCGTCACCATCACCGTTCACCACCACCAGGTATTCGCCACCTCCGAACGCGTTGTCACCGTCGTGTCTCCCCCCCTTTCGAACCGTGCCGCCACTGAAATCCCCATCACTGACCCGTTGTCGCTCGCCCTCGCTGTCTTCATAAGCGGATTGTCGTCGTCGTCTCTACCGTCGTCACAGTCGTCTCCACTGTCGTCGCCGTCAAGTCCGTCGTCTCCGTCGTCGCCGCCGTCCACCCGGTGACGCCACAGTCCCTCTCATCAGCGCTGCGAGAGAGCAAAGGGTAGAGGAGGCCGGGAACTGGGTCGATTCGCGGGTTTGTCGCGACCCGGTTCCCTTATTTCCGGGTAGGGTTTCCCCGGGCCGGGTTGTGCGTGTGGGCCGGGTAGTTTTTGAACTGGAGCTTTTATAAAACGAGCCAAGAGTGGTTTGGGCTTTTAGGTTTTAAATAAAAAAAAGGGAAAAAGACGAAAAAAATCCAAGTCGGGCCCGCAACGCAAGCCCATCCTCGTTGGATTGCTGGCCTAGGTCGGACCCAACCCGCGGATCGACCCAGGTCAGTTTTTATATTATTTTAATATAAAATAATATTTTAAATAAATAAATAAAAATAAATATTTTATTTTCGAAAAAATAAAAAAAAAAAATGTTTAATTAAAAAATGTTAAAAAATGTTTTATTTTCCAAAAAACCGAGAAAAATCAAAAAATAATTTATTTTACAAAAATATTAAAAAATATTTAAATATTTTATTTTCTGAAAAATAAAAAAATAAAAAAATATTTCATATTTTCCAAAAAAAGCCAAAAATCCAAAAAAAGCCAAAAATTCATGAAAAGCCAAAAAAATTTAGAAAAAGCCAAAAAGACTTGTATTTTTCCAAAAAAAAAACGAAAAAATCATTTTTGTGTCCAAAAAATTAGAAAATGACTCAAAAAATGTTTTTCCTCCCAAAAATGCATGGAAAATTCCTCAAACATCCAAAAACCTCTAGGTTTAAACAAGATTAGGTACCGAAAGGGCTTTAGTAATTGACTAGTGTAATCAAGTCCCCGATCCTAATTTCTCTGGTTGCGCAGGAGTGAGTATTTCTCCCGATACTTCACTTGGGTTTCTAATTAACCCACCCCAAATCGATTAGTGGTGACTCCATTTTGAAAATTGATTTATAGGTTAAAATTTTAGACTATTAAAGTCGTGAATTGGTGGACTTGGGAGAGTCCGGGCATAACTAATTTTAGCTGAGCCATTAGCCTCCTTAGGCGCTCGTACTCGATTGCGAGCGTTGAAAAAAAAGAGATCGCGACAGCTTGGCGACTCCGCTGGGGAAATTTGTGAGGACTTAGGCCATTTTTGTCTGGTTTAAATTCTTTACTGACTTGTTTTTATTCTTTATGCAGGTCAGTAGTTTAGAAATTTATTTTTGATTATCTTGTGATTATAAACTGTTGTGCATGCTTTACTGTTTTAACACTACACATGGCACACACAACCCGGCCGCCGGACCTGGGCTGCCCTAGGATTTCTAGGATGGTGTTAAGAAAGATACGACCTCGAACGCGAGACTGCGATGTAGAGGTTGCCTTTCTTTCCCTCGAATTTCTTAGCCGAGGTTAAGGGGTTATGCTGCTAACGCGAGACTGCGACGGGCGGATACCCTTTTAATTTCATCAAGCCTTCTAAGTTAGAAATCGAGCCACACGTCTCATCTATATGTCTTTATAGTTGCCATTTTACTTAAAAGCAAAGTGATTTCTTTACTTTTACTCAGTCTTTTTATTTGGCCCATGGCAATTTAGGATAAGCTTTTCAAATTGCAGTTTATGTGTGATGGGGAAAGACGATATCCAGTTCATTCCTGCTCCTAAGGTGGAACTCTTCAGATGGTGGGGTCAATTGGATCAGCTTGCCCAAGAGCGCGTGAAAGCCAAAATCGGTCATCTCCTATCGTTGATTCAAATCACTGTTCATCCCGAAGTCATATAGGCCATGGCACATTTCTGGTGCTTAAAGACGACTACTTTTATGTTTCGTAGGTTTGAGCTAACCCCAACTCTGGAAGAATACAGCATCATCACTGGAATGCCTCTCGAGAAAAAGCTTGTTAGGCCATCGACAGGCTTCCTCCCGTGGCAAGGGTTAGCGCGACTTTTAGGAACTGAAATTCATGTCATGAGACAAATTCTTGAAGGCAACCATAATACCTGCCCGCTAGAATTCATGAATGCCTGTTTTCAAAATCAGCCTATGACCCAAAAAAGCGAGATTTTCCTCCTGGGCTTTTTTGGGTTCATCATTTTCTCCCATCAAAGAAATGTCATAAGTCCTAAGATGGCATGGATAGTTGATCAAATCTTGAGGGGGCAAAATTATGTCAACATGATTTTAACCGAAACATTTTTGTCCTTTAATCGTTTTAAAGAAAACACGGAAAAAATCATGCAGGTCTCTCCGGAAATTTTACAAGTCTGGTTCTTTTCTCACCTAAGTGAATTCCGAGGCTTCATGCGATCATCTGGAATGAATGATTTTGAAAATCCATTACAAAAATTTATGGTTTTAGGACCATACATTCCCAATCAAAGCTGTTTAAATTGGATAAATTTCCTAAGAGACCCGGCTCTTGAGGCATTCCAATGGTGTGCTGGTTGGTTCTATGAAAAGAGAGCTCGCTTTGCTTTCAAGCGCCGCTATCCAATTCCGTTGCTTGGCCTCACCGGTGCTTTTTCCTATTTCCCACAAAAGGTGGCACGACAGTATGGAGCCCTTCAGGAGATCCCGCCATCTTTCAAGAAGAGGATCCCTCCACTTCTCTTCACTCATCAAAATTTTGAATACATGGTTGACATTTATGAAGAAGCATGGAGCAAGTGCCATCGTAAAAGGATCATGGTACCTGAAGGGCTTGAGGGAGAAGAAAAAGCCCACCACGCCTCCATGTCCTACATCCACAACCATCGTATCCCGACAAAATGGAAGCCATCAGTCCCTCACTCAATCAGCGAGAGCAGCCAGCACGAGCAAGTAGAGCTCATGGAGAGGGATTTGGGAATGGACTGGATACACACCTCAGAGCCGGTCCAAGAAAGCAAGCCTTTGCGCAAGCGCAAGACTCCTCGTCACATATAAATTGACAATCATGCGCCCCTTAGTGTTAATAGTGTGAAAGTTTTGTCCCATTGTTTAGGGACTTTTGTTTAATATCTAGTATTTTATTCTGTTATTTCAATTTCAAGTTTTAGATGTCAGAAGTCTACGGTCTATAAATCCTCTTTTGATAAATAAAAAGCAGTTATACCATTGCCATGGGTCAATCTTTGTTTACTTTCGTGCTCGTTCATTGTTTTTGCAACAACAGGTAATTATGAATCGTCGGCCACCAATCGTCCGTGAATGGCCTCATCTAATAGGGGCCGATAAGAATAATGTACAAAATCGCCTCGTTAACATTGAAGATGGCGTAGGACAGATGTCCATTGTCCTTCAACAACTCTCGAGACAAATGAAATCCACTCAAGTTGAGCCCAACTTTATAGTTGCCCCAAACACCGTCATGACGCCCGTGAATTTGCCGGAAAATAGCCAGTACCATAGACAGTTTGAAAGGATCATGAAAAAATTAAGCCAACTACAGGAGCAAGATCCCATGGACCTGTCCATTTACGCCGGCATTGAGATCCCTGAAAAACTCAAAGCACCTGAATGCGAAAAGTAGTCCCTTAAAACCTGGAGGGAACTAATTCATGTTTTTCACCAAGAGTATAATATTGACATCACCCCTGACATCACCTTGCCCTACGAAGAGCCGATGATCTCGGAGCACGAGGAGTTATTAATCGCTGAGATAGGAGAAGAGCATGTCAATGAAACCTTGCATGATAAATGGGCAGCTGAGCAACATCTTGTTATTGGAAAATTTCCCACTAGGAAAGGCAAGGAGCCTTTGTATGAGAGCAAGGACACAGAGCCTGTTCAAGACCGGGGCACAACTGGACGACTCCCCAAGCTTACTCCAAGAGCTAGGGTCCAAAGAATACCAACCCCTATCAACCTAGAAAGTGAATCAGAGAGCGACACTCTAATATCTCTCACTTCCCTGGACAGGATCGAGCTGGCAAAACAAAGGGCCTTACTCAAAAGGTCTGGACCGGGAGGCAAGAAAAGAAAGCCTAAGCAGATCGATTCAGCATCTACCGACGAGCCACCGCACCAAAGCTTTGAGCATTCCCAAGAATACAGCTTTGAAGGCCACCATCATCTAGAGTACAACCCTGAAGACTTCTCGGCTCCAGAATACAATCCCAAGAACTTCCAACGTTATTTCGACAATGAAACTGACGATTCATCGTATAACTGTTTCCTACTCTCGTCCGGGGATGAAGGCCTGTTAGAAGAGGAAGCATACGTCCTCATCCGCTACGATCCTAACGAAGTACTAAGCTTGTCCTCTGACCATGAGGATAGCTTCAATACTTTATCCTCATTTGGAAATTTTGACCAAGAAGAAAGCAATGGGGTAATCTCGGTAGAATCCAGCTTCCCTGAAACAGAAAAATTCACCACTACAACGAATATGCAGTGGGAAAACCAGTGGCCTAACCAAGATACATCAAGCCCGTCTTGCGCTCATAGGATGACGACCCCTAGAGAAATGTGGATACCTAATCTCCACAAGTATAACGGCACGGCTTGCCCCGTGGCCCACTTGCAGTACCTCCATGCTGAAATGAGTCGGTACTATGGCTCGATGTTGTTCACAACCCAAGCCCTCCAAGAGAGTCTTACGGGGTTTGCATTACAATGGTTCATCATAGCAGATATTTACCTCATGAGAGATTGGAATGAGCTATCTTCTGCATTCCTGCTTTAGTATCAAAGCCAGATTGGGACTGAAGTGCCTTGTCAGAACTTGGTTCACTTCAGAAGAAGACCAATGGAGGATTTTTGAGCATATGCGAGGAGGTGGGAGGCTTTTATGATGCAAACTTACCCTCAACTGGCTGAAGAAGAAATGATAAAGCTGTTCATAGGGGCTTTACATCGCAAGCATCGTTATTGGTTGCATGGGATGCACTTCCATAGCTTCAATGAAGTGATCCTCTCATGCGAATACTTCGAGTCTACTGGAGGCGAGGAACTCAAAGGCGCTTGATTTCAGAACCAACACTATCAAAGCACTCCTTTATACAGGAGTTTTCATGGGTTTTACTTGTTTTTATAATTTCATGTTTCTTATCTTGTCTAGTGTGCTACTGTTGTATTTTCCATTCCAAGTACTCTATTGTATAGTTCTAATATTTTATTTTGAGAGCATGAGGCGGTACTCCAAACTAGCCCAGTGATGTTATCCGACCATGAAAATAAAATATCATCCAAGGAGAATACTGAGGGCTGGGCTTCCTCATGATTTTTCTCCCCCAAAGACGTATTTTGAAAATAAAAAAATATTTCATCACCCAAAATTTTTTTTGTTAAAACAAGATGATAAATTTAATCATGTTTGTCTTTCTGACTCATTCACTTCATGTCTCAGAAGATCATTCCCGTCCATTTCGACTTAGTGTGACAAGGGGCATTTGAAGCAAGTGCATCAGGTGAACTTGCCAAATTCAAAGACACCCTGCCAAGAAAACATGGGCAAATAGAAAGAATCATCCTACACCAAAAGAGGGTAAGTCTTATTCTCTGAATATAATTTGGAAATGATGTCCTCTCTCTTCTATTTACAGGATACAAAAGATGAAACGTAATAGGTACAGGCATAGAGTTGAGATCAAAGCATCCATGACATGCCTCACTCCTGCCCAACTCCCTCACAAGCCAAAGAAATATCCTTTCCCCACAATGTGCCTGAGCAACCAGATGTTGTGGTTTCATCAACAGGGGTTCCAGCGTCGACAAACCCAGAAGCACAAGGAAGGGATCTTTTCTTTTTCTTTGAATTGGCTACTGTCAACAGGGAAGAAATCCAAATAGTTGAAGCGGTCTCTAGTCCCTATTCAAAATGAGGACCTAGAAACCTGACTTCCTATTCAGACGCATGCTCTCGCAAGAATTAAAGACAGAAGAAGAAATTCCACAGAAGGAAGGCGTTGAAGATGAATCAACGACCAACAATCATGCATACATGGTCACAAATGAGGAAGGCCAACTGAAGGAAACATTGAACTATGCCAAGATAAAAGGGCCATCATTGACATTAGAATATCTTT
Source organism: Eucalyptus caleyi (assembly GCA_014182885.2). Taxonomy (NCBI): domain Eukaryota; kingdom Viridiplantae; phylum Streptophyta; class Magnoliopsida; order Myrtales; family Myrtaceae; genus Eucalyptus; species Eucalyptus caleyi. The sequence goes on from CM024472.2 coordinate 38,520,709, forward strand.
AGGAGCTAGCACAAACAACTCTGGAGAAGGGTAATTTGGTATTGTTTCCAATACTCCCACTATCTGAACCCGCTTTTGACATATTTTCCCTATTTGACAAAGAGCATCGCAACTCAAGAACCAAACTCAATGGTTAGATTTGACAAATCAATATTGGCCAAGCTAGTATATAGAAATGACCTGCATCGAATTCACTTGACTTCGTGTAAAGGGACACGCCATCCATAAGCCAATTAAGGAGAATAGTTGACCTGAGGAAGTGGAAGACACGAGACTTCATGTCCTCCTTTGTACTCCAGGTCCACTTGATCGTTTGCAAACCAGTGAAGGGTAATGTTGTATCGCTTCCAAGTTTTTCGACTCTTGAAAGAGTTCATGACTAACACATTGTCTCTTGTCTGTTGCAGGATCACCTGACTGTCAAAAGCAAGGATAACAAATCAATAAGAGACATGTCAGACTTTGATAAGCTCTTCCAAACAAAAGGGTGTCTCAAGTATCGCCAAAGCAAATGACATAAAATCTTCAGGCTTCAACTCACATTTGATTTTGGCCAGACTAATTGATCTACTTGTACATCTTCTCTTCTGCAGGGGCAAAAGAAGAAAGACCCGTCAAATCAATGATCAGATTCCCAATCTTTAGTTGATCATTCATGTGTCATATCCCTATTCATAGGGACAACCATCGACACCCCTTTGTGAATAACCCTTTTGATGTTCAAAATTTATCAATACTATTCTGTTGATCCTTAAAGCTATTAAGAAGGTCTTTTTGAGCCAAAACCATTCATTTGTTCTGAAAGTACAAACTCCACCATGTTTAAAATGCTGCATGCCTTTTCCAAATGGATTTTTGCATGATGATTTTGTCTGTCTAAATCACTGATTCCATTGAGAATTATTAGAATAGACAGCTAAATCAAGAATACAAGATTAATTGAGCATGCTGGATGAGGCGTGTCAGAATGATGAAAGGCAAGCCATATCCTACACACAATCCCCCATCTATACACTTGTGAGATGAGTGCAGAAGATTCCATGGCTGCAAGGTAAAGAGTTCTCTCGCGAATGGTACGATAACCAAAACAGTGAGAGGCATTTCATTGCTCACCCCTTTGAGCTCCTTACATTGGTGAAGTTTTTGTCCTACCCCCATCAAAGAACTACCCTACACTGGGGCAAGTTGAAGGCAAGTCAACATCACGAGGTGAGAAAAGGGATAGGAATAGGAATTCTCTTGCTTGCACTTGCATCAATCTTTGAGTGTCTTTATTGCATATGAACACTCGCGTTAATTTAAGTGCTCTAGAATGACGAAGAGCAATTCTTTCTCTACGCACTTGTATTCATTGTACAACTCAAGTGAGTTTGTAATTTTACCCTCACATTGAGACAAAATAGAAGTTACTACCATTTAAACAACATAGCTCGGAGCGCTAGCTGAAGACAAAGACTTAAGAGTCTAACAACAATGTCGTGATTGAACTTGCCTAGGCTAGTTCCTCTAATGACAAGAATGAAAAAACATGGGCATAAAAAAGCAGTGTACCTGGTAAGAGCAAGGTCAATGCCCATAAAAGAAAAACTGGAATAAAAATAGGGGCATGAAAAAAGCAGTGTGCCTGGTAAAAGTAAGGCCAACGCCCCCTAGTAAAAAATACAGCCAAGAGAAGTTGTTGTGGTCCATAGAACCTCCATCTTACAAGAAAGACTAGTGATAAATGCCAAGACAGTCACCAACTCTCACCCTCTTACATGTGAGCCAAGTCTACGTTACATCCCATTGTAAAAGTCTCTTCAGACTAGGGCACTTCAATTAACGTAGGATTTCATATGTCTATAAACATCGCTCGAAGAAGTACGAGCAAGATTACTCTATCTCTTTTCGCAGGATTCTTGACTTCCAAGCCCGGAGACAATCGTGCGGCACTCCATTCATAAGCCTTGACCTTGATGGTCCCCTTCGATGAGCCACTAGCCAAGACTTCATCACAGTTTCAACAAAGACCTTTCACATTGGTAAAATCGTATTGTTTGCGAGAATACTCGGACCCCTGCTGACATGATGACAGTGAGATAGTGCGGTCCTTATAAATCCTGCATCAATGGTCAGGATAGCCTTCTCCATGAGAGTGAGTGAAAAGTCCTTTCAGACTGAAAGTCTCTCATCTGGCATGCTCAAAGCATCTATATTCCGAATAAATGTTGTCTTTCAAAATCTTCCCCAGTCGAATTCGAATAATACAAAACTGACAAGATTGTCATGCATAAATCACATTTGACTTTAGGAATTTACAGTGTATACAATCATGTGTGCATATTGTGCAAATAACAGACATACTCTCAGAGATCAGAGATATTGCTAGGTAAGCATATCTCTATCCCCATTTGTCTTAAAGTACCTATCACTGTCCAGGTACTCTTTTATTGACACTTGACCTATTCGAGTCATCCCTTGAGTTTGGGTGCTTGCAACTGTCTAAGTATCCCCTTGTCTTTGAGTACCGACCATCGTTCGGATACTCCCTTTTCCTGACACTCGATCTGTTCGAGTTGTCCCCAGAGTATTGATATTTGCGACTATCCAGGTATCCCCCTTGTTTTTGAGTATCCACCACTTGTTGGGTGCTCCCTCTGTTGACACTCGACCTATTCGAGTCGTCCCTTGAGTTTGGATGTTTGCAACTATTTTAGCATCCCATTGTCTTTGAGTACCGGCTACCATTCGGATACTCCCTTTTCCTGACACTCGACCTGTTCGAGATGTCCTTAGAGTATTAATGCTTGTGATTGACCAAGTATCCCTTTATCGTTGAATATCTACTGCTGTTTAGGTATCCCTATATCATCAAGTACTCACCGTTGTCCAAGTATTTCCTTTTCATGACACTCAACTTGCCCGAGTGGTCCCCAAATAATAGCAGTTGTTCAAGCATTTCATTGCTTTGTGTGCCTACGCCTACCTAGGTATGCTTTCTTACACTTGGACCAACTGAGTGGTCCCAAATCATATCATTAAATACTTGTGTTTATCCAAGTATTCCAGTACTTTGTACACCTACGGCTACCCAGGTGTTCTACCCCTTTTAAGTACCTGCGGCCATCCAGGTAAGCCTCATGCTACGTTCAAGTTTATGTTACCAGGAGGTGAGAGACCTTCATGAATATCCCAGGTACGCCCTTGATATTCTCAATTACCAGGAGGTGAGAGACCTTCACGAATATCTCAGGTACGTTCTTGGTATTCCCACTTACCAGGAGGTGGGAGACCTTCATGAATATCTCAGGTACATCCTCGATATTCCCAATATCAGGAGGTGAGAGACCTTCACGAATATCCCAGGTACGTCCTCGATATTCCCCTTTACTAGGAGGTAAGATACCTTCATGAATATCTCAGGTACGCCCTCGATATTCCCAATTATTAGGAGGTGAGAGACCTTCATGAATATCCGGGGCACGTCCTCGATATTCCCCATACTAGGAGGTGAGAAACCTTCACGAATATCCTAGGTACGTCCTCGATATTCCCATTACCAGAAGGTGGGAGACCTTCACGAATATGCAAGGTACGTCTTTAATATTCCCCAATTGCCAGGAGGTGGGAGACCTTCACGAATCTACGAGGTACGTCCTCGATATTCCCAATTATCAAAAGATGAGGGACCTTCATGAATATCCTAGGTACTCCTTTGATACCTGCGAACACCATGTATCCTTCAAGAGTTTGTACTTGTAATCATCAAAGTACCCCTTCGACACCGGCAAGCAATCAGGTACTCCTTCAACGTCTGCGAAAATCCAGGCACCCTCCGAGAGTTTGTACTTGCGATCATCCAAGTACCCCTTCGACGCCTGCAAAGGCCCAAATATCCTTCAGGTTAGTGCTTGTGAATATCCAGGTACTCTTTGATATGCTTGTGAATGTCCAGGTATCTTCCACAAATCGATGCCCTGAGAAAGGTCGGGTTCCAACCAGTGTCTTTGACAGAAGTCAGACACCCCAACAAAACATATGCTCTGAGAAAGGTCAGCGCATCTCCCGAGAAAGGTCAGGTACCAACTGGTGTCTTCGACAGAAGTCAGACGCCCCACAAATCGATGCCCTGAGAAAGGTCGATGCATCCTCCCGAGAAAGGTCGGGTTCCAACTAGTGTCTTTGACAGAAGTCAGACACCTCAACAAAACAGATGCTCTGAGAAAGGTCGGCACATCTCCCGAGAAAGGTCGGGTACCAATTGGTGTCCTCGATACAAATCAAGCACCCACAAATGAGATGCCCTGAGAAAGGTCGGTGCATCTCCCGTCAAGGCGACCGAAGAAAGGTTCGGGTTCTAGACAAATCATGGATTGTTTTAACAGGCGACCGAAAAATGGTTTGGGTCCTGGAGAAGCAATTTCCTGTCATGGTGACCGAAGAATGGTTCGGGTCCAAGACAAACCACTAATTACTCCAACAGGCGACCGAAGAATGGTTCTGGTCCTAGAGGAGCAATCTTCCGTCAAGGCGACCGAAAAAAGGTTCAGGTCCTAGACAAATCATGGATTGTTTTAATAGGCGACCGAAGAATGGTTCGGGTCCTGGAGGAGCAATCTCCCGTTAAGGCGACTGAAGAATGGTTCGGGTCCTAGACAAATCACTGATTACTCCAACAGGCGACCGAAGAATGGTTCGGGTCCTGGAAGAGCAGTCTCCCGTCAAGGCGACTGAAGAAAGGTTCGGATCCTAGACAAATCACTAATTACTCCAACAGGTGACCGAAGAATGGTTCGGGTCCTGGAAGAGCAGTCTCCTGTCAAGGCGACCAAAGAAAGGTTCGGGTCATAGACAAACCATTGATTGTTTTAATAGGCGACTGAAGAATGGTTTAGGTCCTGGAGGAGCAGTCTCCCGTCAAGGCAACCGAAGAAAGGTTCGGGTCCTAGATAAATCATTGATTGTTTTAACAGGCAACCGAAGAATGGTTCGAGCCCTAGAAAAGCAACCTCCTCATATCACCAGGTAAGATGACGCCTTGATACTTGCCAAAACTCAGGGTTTGCACCCTATCTCACTTACTCCTGGTAAGTAACTACAGGTATTTTCTTATCTGTCTTAGTATATGTAATGTTATATTGCTCTTTTTACATAGGATAATAAGTCACAAATAAATATAATTTGCTACGTATATATGGACAAAATTTAGGCATCAGTCTGTCTTTGAATGCAACCTTTGCGAGCTCACCTTCAAAGAAGGGCAGCTGTTGACGCCTAAAATTTCATTTTTAATTAATTAGGTTTTACTTTTGTTTTTTTATCAGGATGATAAATAAACAAAAAATAAAACAAAAAATAAAACAGCAAGAAAAGCAGAAGCCAGCAGCCTATTTTCTCCCTCTCTTCCCCCTCCGCATGGGCCTCTACGGCCCACTTTCCTTCTCCTCCGGCCCAGCCCTTTTTGGTCTTCTTCCTTCTTCGTCCGCTCTGCAACACACACGCAGAGGGCGTGACGCCGGATGAGCGGACGGACGGTGACGCGCGTGAGAAAAGGGGGCAGCTGGAGGACAAGTGGCAGATGGGACGCCGGTTCGGCCATGGGGGTCCGATCAGCAAGTCAAAGACCGGCGGCCGAATCTCTCCATCGACCGGACCTCCTCGCCTATAAATAGTAGAGCATTTCCGTCGTTGAGGGACACGCCAGAAGATTGCAAGCTCGGAGATCCTTCACTGCGAGACACCGGGAAGGATTGAAGGGCGAGCGAGGGAGAGAACTCGAGTCGCGAGCTTAGCCCACCTTCCACCGAGAGACTTCGGGGAAGGCCGGCAGCAAGCGACTTCAAGAAGGTCAGATCCGGCCGGTGGAGGCTCGGATTTGGCCTGAGTGAGAGAAAATCGGGTTTGAGAGAGAGGAATCGGAGGGAAAGGTGCCAGATTTGAGAAGTCGAGGACCCGCCAGCGCTGCCATCCCTCCTGACGCCGTCGACCGCCCACTCCAGTCAGCTGTTGTGCCGTCGCTGTCCGCTGCTACCATCCCCTGCCCTCAGATTTGGAAAGTAGAAGACCAGATCTGAGGAGGATCCACGAGATCCGGCCACCGCGACATGTCGTCATCCACTGTCGTGCTACGATCCCTCCTCGACACCGTCGTCACCATCACCGTTCACCACCACCAGGTATTCGCCGCCTCCGGACGCGTTGTCGCCGTCGCGTCTCCCCCTCTTTCGAATTGTGCCGCCACTGAAATCCCCATCACTGACCCGTTGTCGCTCGCCCTCGCTGTCCTCATAAGCGGATTGTTGTCGTCGTCTCTACCGTGGTCACAGTCGTCTCCACCGTCGTGGCCGTCAAGTCCGTCGTCTCCGCCATCGCTGCCGTCCACCCGGTGACACCACAGTCCCTCTCATCAGCGCCGCAAGAGAGCAAGGGGTAGAGGAGGCCGGGAACCGGGTCGATTCGCGGGTCTGTCGTGACTCGGTTCCCCTGTTTCCGGGTAGGGTTTCCCCGGGCCGGGTTGTGCGCGTGGGCCGGGTAGTTTTTGAACTGGAGCTTTTATAAAATGGGCCAAGAGTGGTTTGGGCTTTTAGGTTTTAAATAAAAAAAGGGAAAAAAGACGAAAAAAATCCGAGTCGCGGGCCCGTCCTCATTCGGATCGCTGGCCCGGGTCGGACCCAACCCGCGGATCCGACCCAGTCAGTTTTTATATTATTTTAATATAAAATAATATTTTAAATAAATAAATAAATAATAAATATTTTATTTTCCGAAAAAAAAAAAAATAAAAAAATGTTTTATTAAAAATGTTAAAAAATGTTTTATTTTCCAAAAAATCGAGAAAAATAAAAATAATTTATTTTCCAAAATATTAAAAAATATTTAAATATTTTATTTTACGAAAAATAAAAAAATCAAAAATATTTCATATTTTCCATAAAAAAGCCAAAAATCCAAAAAAAGCCAAAAATTCTTGAAAAAGCCAAAAAAATTCAGAAAAAGCCAAAAAAGACTTGTATTTTTCCAAAAAAAATACGAAAAAAAATCCTTTTTGTGTCCAAAAAATTAGAAAATGACTCAAAAAATGTTTTTCCTCCCAGAAATGCATGGAAAATCCCTCGAACATCCAAAAAACCTCCGGGTTTAAACAAGATTAGGTACCGAAAGGGCATTAGTGATTAACTAGTGTAATCAAGTCCCCGATCCTAATTTCTCTGATTGCACAGGAGTGAGTATTTCTTCCGATACTTCACTTGGGTTTCTAATTAACCCACCCCAAATCGATTAGTGGCGACTCCATTTTGAAAATTGATTTACAGGTTAAAAATTTAGACTATTAAAGTCGTGAATTGGTGGACTTGAGAGAGTCCAGGCATAACTAATTTCAGCCGAGCAATTAGCCTCCTTAGGCGCTCGTACTTGATTGCGGGCGCCGAAAAAAAAGAGGTCGCGACAACATGCAATTTAATCAATTTGGAGATGCCACTAATCAATTAGGATTGATTAGAAACCCAAGGAAAGTATAGGAGAATAATTTACTTTTGTGAACTAGAGATTCAATAGGTTCGGAGATATGATTACGCTAGATTAATCTAATGCATTTTCAGTATCTTTTCATTTTAATTTCAAAAATATTTTGCAAGCAGTCTTGATTAATTTTAATCTAAGCCATTAACAAGCAAAAGGTGGTCATGCGGATGCAAAATCAATAAAATAGCATTCAATAAACCCAAGTGATAAATTATAAAAATTATAACTAACCTTAAGCAAAACAAACTATGACTTTCTTAAGGTTTATTCTCTAAAAAAAACCTACAAAATGTTAATTACAAATGCATGCCCTAAACATGATTTCTAAATGATATGACACTTAATTTTTTTAAAATGTTAATTATGTGCAGTCTTAATCTAAATTTAATATGCATGATTTTTACTCTAATGACATATGAGATGCAATTCATGTGACATAACTTAAACAATCACAGTATGTGTGCAATGTGATTTACGTGATCCTAAATATGCGTGTGCTACATAATGAACGACATGGTAATTCTATGTGCATGCATGTTCTTTTTATGATTTTTCTTTTTAAAGTAATGCAATTCCGATAAATTCTTATATATATATTGAAAACCTTATTTCCGACCTGGAATTCCAACTCATAGTGTCCATGGTCATATTGGACTTTCATCCGTGCTTGTGTGTCCGCAATCTGCTGTCTAAGGTCCGTGAGCAGTTGGTCCCAGGCTTCCAAATGGCTAGCGACGGTGGTGCCTTGCGTCGTCTCGGGAACGTAGGTAAGGAGGTTTGGTCCGGGCCTTCCATACACCAATTCGAATGGAGTTTTAGGAGTTGTGGAGTGGGTACTAGTGTTGTTGTAAAACTCCGACCATGGCAACCATTGTACCCAACATTTTGGACAATCTCCGGAAAAGCATCTCAAATACATTTCAAGGACCCATTAACCGCTTCAATTTGTCCATTCGTTTGTGGGTGGTAGGCCGAACTCTCGCTAAAAGGCACTTGAGAAAGCAGGGTCCCGGTCACAAACAATGGATTTAGGCATCGCATGGAGCCAAAAGATATTTTGAAAAAATGCTCCTACCACCATTAGGACCATGTAGGGGTGGCTAAGTGCGATGAAGTGGGCCATCTTTGATAAACGGTCAACGAGGACGAATATAACGGTCTTACGGTTAGAAGCCGGTAATCCTTCTATAAAGTCCATTGAAGTGTCCTCCCAAAATTGCTTCGGAATCATTAATGGGTAGAGCAATCCCGCAGGCTTGCAATGCTCCGCTTTATTTCGTTGGCAAACTTTACTATTTTCGGATGCATTCCTGCAATGTTGCTCTCATGCCTTTCCAAAAGAAATTTGACTTGAAATGTTCAGGGGTTTTGTGGAATCCCTCGTGCCCGATGTCATGTCTCTCTTTGGTGATGATGCAAATTAATTCCGAGTCTTGTCCGACATAAATTTGGTCCTTGTAGAATAGCACACCGTCTTTATTTTCCCATGGATCGATTATTTTCCCTGATCGAAATAGCTCGTGCAGCTGCTATAACTCAGCCAACCGTCCATTCTCCTCTTTGATTGTGTTTAGCCATTGCGGAATTGGCTGAGAGATAGCAGATAGACTTACTCCGGTTTTGCGAGATAAGGCATCGGCCGCACCATTCTCCTTCCCCTTTTTATATTCAATGAGAAAGTCATACCCCCATCAACTTTAAAAGCCATCTTCGTTGCTCGTCCATGTTAATCAGTTGCTCCCAAAGATATTTGAGAATACGGTGGTCGGTGCGCACCATGAATTGTCTCCCCAAAAGATATGCTCGCCATTTTTACACCTCCAATACGAGAACCACGATTTCTTTTTCCTAAGTGGATTTTGTAAGTTTTGCGCCGTACCATGCCTTGCTAAAGTACGCTAAGGACGCCACTGTTGCATCAATACCGCTTCTGTACCAACCCCGGATTTGTCGCATTCAACCACAAACTGTTCGGAAAAATTGGGTAGATAGAGAATCGGTGCTTGGATCATAGCAAATTAGAGATTTTCAAAGGCTTGGCTAGCAACATCCCCCCACTTGAAAGCATCCTTTTTTGAGCAAGGCCCTAAGAGTCACTATAATTTACCCGTATCCCTTAATGAATTTGCGGTAATAGCCGGTGTGGCCCAAAAATCCGCGGACCGATTTGACATTCATCGGGCGAGGCCAATCAAGGATAGCCTTAACCTTGTCTTGCTCTATGCTAACCCCATTTCGGTCTATGACATGGCCTAAATAATTTATTTGAGGTTACCCAAAGGCGCACTTGCTGTGCTTGATGTGCAGTCCATGTTTTTTGAGTAGATCGAACACGATTTTCACATGCTTGGCGTGGGTCGTTGCATCTTTTTTGTTGATCAAAATGTCGTCAAAAAGACAAGAACGAATTGACGTAAATATAGTTTAAAAATACTATTCATTATTGCTTGAAAGGTGACAGAGCATTAGAAAGTCCGAATGACATGATGAGAAATTCATAATGTCCATGATGCATTTGGAATACTGTCTTTGTAATGTCCTGGGTGGCCATTCCAATTTGATGATTTTCGGACCTTTAAGTCCAACTTTGTGAGGATCTCTGCACTAAACAACTCGTCGATAAGTTCAATAATTAAGGGTATTGGGAACTTGTCTTTTGCCATGACTTGGTCCAAGGCGCAGTAGTTAACGCAAAAAACGCCATGTCCCATCCTTTTTTTTTTTTTTTTTTTGACAAGAATCACAAGAGAAGAGTACGGGCTGTTGATTGAATTATTCCGCTTCTTAGCATTCCCTCAACCTATCTTTCGATCTCTTGTTTTTGGAAGAGAAAAAGGGTAGCAGTAAGAGCGCACATAGATGGGACCCTTTCCTTTTTTTTTTTTTTTTTTTGGTCTAGTGGACCCTTTCCTTTCGCAATAGTAATGTGGTTATCTTGGGTTCGTGACGGTGGTAGACTCTTGGGTTCCATGAAAACCATTGGATACTCCTTCTTGAGTCATTCCCAATTCTGTCTCAGTTCCTGTTCAGTCTTGTCGGCGGATTTTTTTTGTCCGCCGCCACTCCCGAATCAGCCTCCATCCAAAGCGAAAAACCATGCACCTGTGATTGCCCAATCTGTCGGCTTAGGTTTTTGGCCTTGATCTCCTTTGCTTCCTCCTACTCCATCTCAATTAACCTCACATTCTTCCTTTGACATCGGAAACAAATCTCTATAATCTTGAAATCCCATAAAAGCGGGCCAAGATTTCGAAGCCATGATGCCCCAAATACCGCATCACATCCACAAAGAGGAATAACGTGGAAATCAATCGTAAATATGGTATCTTGGATGGTTACCTCTACCACGTTACAACTCCCCATGTTTGCAAGCCTCTCGCCGTTAGCCACCACCACACTCAAATTACGTCTTTTCTTTATGGTCAAGGCCAACTTGCGTACCGTCGTGGTGTTGAGGAAATTGTGTGTGCTCCTGGTGTCGATGAGCACACCAAGAGGCTATTTCTTCACCGTGGCTTGAAATCGCATGGATTTTGGGGATGTCTCCCCCCTTCACGTCTGCTGCTTCACGTTGCTCCTCAAAGGCCTCTGCTTTCTCTTCTACGGATTCTTACCCCCCAACCTCAATAAGAACAGCCACTTGCATTTGTGTCCGGGGTAACAAATCCCGTGGCAATTGTAGCATAACCGGCCGTTTTGCCGTTCCTAAGCCTCCGCTAGTGTTAAGCGCTTGATGGGTGCTCGGGATAAGGTAGGACTGGGTTTTCCCATGTTATTCACTGCCCGATTATCCTGTGGGGCCTGAGATGGTCCCGTGTCGGTGCCTTAGCGGAATTGGGTAGTAGTTGTGGCCCTTCATGCTCTTTTCGTCGAAAATTCGAGCCAAGCTAATTGCGTTCGAGCCTGTTGCATGCACATCAGAATTTATAGGTTCTTTAAGGCCATTAACAAAACAACTTACTTCTTCTGTGGAGAGAGTTGCATGCCGCATCGCAGAAGCAGCTGTTTGAACTGGGTTTAGTAATCCCTGAGAGTTTCAGTTTGTGTTAACTTTGTCAACTCTCCAAAGAAATCATTAAATTGAGTTGGGCTGAACCTTTCCAAAAATATGAAGCGGAATTGCTCCCATGGTGGATAATTATCCGCCCGTAGTGATTTGACCCATTATTGGGCTTCCCTTCAAGATGTATGGATACGAGGATGAACTTTTCGTCTTCTGGAGTTTGATTATATCGAAATATTTGTTCTACTCTCCCTACCCAGGCTGTTGCACTGGTGGTTCCGTCGAATCGAGGAATTTCGGGACGATACCATCGAGGAGGATGGGCGGCTCGCCCCTGACCTTCCTCGGGTTCCTCCTGGTCCTACGGGTTCTATTTTATGGACCCCTACATCAAGCCTTGGCTCCGGCCTCTGCCGTGCCCCTGGTTCCCTTCTAGTGTCGTGAGATGTTGCTAAATGTCTTGCAACGTTGCCAACACTTGCAGCTGTACCAAGGTGTTAGAATGGAATTTCTAACGTGGTCTCTTTGCCCATGTGGACACGTAATTTTGAAACGTCTATGAGATGTTTCCACCAAAGATTCAAGTTGAATCTCAAATGCTTTGGTTTTGTTTCATTTCTCGAATCCATAATTCCTCGTAGGAGGTACAATTTATAATTTTCATACAACCAATGAATTTTATTATAAAAGGAAATGGAAATAATATTGTAAATTGATCCGGTTATAATGATAATTGATTTAGCTACTAATTCTTTTCCGCTTTAAGCTTCCCTTGATTCTTGCTTCCATCCTGAGAAATCACCCTTCCTTCAATTTTGGTCCAAAAATCTTCAATCTCTGTCAGCGATTCTTGCTTTCCACTTTGGATACGTATCTTGACCGTGCCATGGATCAAGTCAGATTAGAAAACGTGACCCGAACTCAGGTTGATTTTTGACCCCAAAAAAAGCCTCGGGTGGATAGTCCGAACTTGTTGGCTTAGGTTCGTTTCATTACATAAAAAATAAGGATGTCAAAATTGTTTCTTTTTTTTTTTCCCCTTTTTTGCTAATTAAGAACACCGGGAAGCTGTAGAATAATCGGACTACAAAATCATAGAATTATACAAAGTTAATATATGATTTCTGGTACGTTTACTTTTTCTTGACTAGAAAGGCGAGCAAGTGAAAAAAAAAAAAAAGAGGAAAAAAATTGATAGTAGGAACCCCAAACAACAAAATTAGAAAAATCAGCTTTGCCTAAAAGGGAAACTTCTATCATTGCTTAAGTTATTGATCAAAAACTCTTTACCCTTGTTAGGATAGGTTAGGTATTATTATCCAAATAAAAATAATTGCGCTTGGGGTTTGGGGCGTGACAGTTAGGGTACAGCGTCGGGGCACAGCTCGGCACGGTGTCGGGGGTGCGACGGAGCTGAATCTACCCCAGATTTGGACCTTGGCTGACCTTTGCTCTCTGAAACCCACTTACTCAGCCCGACCCTCTCACTCCGGCTGACCTCCCTCGAATCTCAGCCAGCTTGCTCTCAAACCTCCTCGGAAGTCTCTCGGGGGAGATTTTTCTAAGTTCACCGTCTTTGGTCACCTTCAGCCATGCTTTTGCCATTGTTAGGGGGTATCTATAGGCGAGGGAGCGGCTGGTCGACGGAGCTTCGACTGTTGGTCCTCGCACGCCGAATTGGCGTCCCATCCATCAAGGTGGCTCTAGTTAGGCCGTCTTGCATTGAAGATGCGTCCACTCCATCATATGATGTCGTCTCCTTCTCCATTCTGGCATCATGCGTGTCCTCGCCTCCGGCCGTGCTGCTTAACCGATTGGGGAAGAAGACAGCATGAAGAAGAAGACAAACAGGAGAAGGGGTCGGGTTGGGGGGAGAAAAGAGCCGGGCTGGGCCCTAGGGCTCGCGCGGGTGGAAAAGAGGGCTGGGCGCAAAAGGCCTAGCCCCAATGGGTTGCTGTGTTTTTGTTTTTGTTTTTATTCTTATTTTTTGTTATTTATTATTTATTATCCGGAAAAAAGGAAAAAAAACATAAATAAAGAAACTAAGGCCTAATTAAAAACCTAATCAAAATTTAGGTGTCAATAGCTCCCTCTTGATGATGCCTTTCTCTCTCCACTCGAAGGCCTCGTCCTCAGGGCTACATTCTCTTGGCACACTCCCGCAACGTCTTTCTTCCCAAATTGTGCTCTCTCCCGAAAGCCGATTTCACTTGCCTCTCTCCGTCCCTTGACTCGCGATCGAGAAGCAATCACTCCGCCCTCTCTTCTAATATTCTGTCGACGACTTGCTTTCCGCTCTGCTTGAAGTGGTCCCTCGAGAAGCCCTAAATCTGCGACTGCAAGTTAGGTTCAATTTTATTTCCCAAGTTTTTATGGTCGTATCTTTGTTTTGGGGGAGAAAGTACTTAGAAGTCCGTTGGTTTATTGCTTCTGATTTTGAGGGCAGTAACGCGAGAAAGCTTGGCCTCTCCCACATAAGCGAACATTTTATGGATGAAAGTGCATCGTTTACTGCAATGTTGTTCTTACATAAGCAAACATTTTTCAGCTACTTTGATCAAGTCTCTTTTCTGAAGGGTTTATGATCAGTTCTAATGCAAATGACTTTGCAGGATGGGCCACTAGTTTGTCTGCTTATAAAAGCGTTGTGGATTCAAATAACTCTTTCTTTAATGTTGTTATTGAGATGACTGATATTGGTCACTATATGTTATTTTGTTTTGGCTATTTTTGCCTATGGGCATCTCTCTATTTTTCTTTCGGGTCATTTGCAAAAAACCATTCTCACAAACTTAGGGCTTTGCTTATTCCCTTTGGAAAAAAGTCGGTCGAGTAAGAAAGCCCAGATTATGAGGCTTGAAATTCTAATCATGTATTGGACCAAAAAGTAGAGCACATGCAAGATATTATGGGATTGCTCTTTAAATACATTGACATCTTACACCAGTTTGGCATTTACAAGTAGATTTATGACAAGGTATGGATCCAAAATACCTATTTAGGACTATGAGTTGCAAATATGATAAGTTCAGGATACTACCTGCGGCCCTTGCATGTATTTACTCATTTCTACGTTATACACTAGCTAAGAATCCTGATGCTAGCCAAGAATCCTGATGCTCCGCATTGCAGAATTTTCGTAATTGGGAACTTGAGGCTACATGCATTCGAGCTTCCTCTATACTTTGCTTGATAAGCTTCTATCAAATGTTGTCAGAGCAAGTCTCTTAGATTAACAATTGTATCAGTTAAATAAATAATAACCTCTAACAGTTGCGAGAAATCAACCTTTTGATGACACTTATGCTTATTAAACATCCCTCTGTCCTTTAATAGCTGTCACAAATGTGATGATGTTTCCTTCATGGCAAAAGTTCTGCAAAATGTGGAGAAATAATTTATTGGATGACTCTGAATGCGGGTAGAACTGGCAGATGTATCCATTAGGGCTTCAATGGAATGGAAGTCATCAAAATTTTGGTCCTTGTATGTGACATCCCAAAATTTGGCCTTGTTTTGAATATATGAAATGGTTGTTTCGTCAACGCGCTTATGGTAATTTTACTTGGAGTTGACCCCTCACGAGTTAACTGATCTATTAGGTGAGGTCGTTAAGGGATATAAATGCAATAGACTAGAGAATTTGATTGGAAATTGATCGCTCGACCATAATAATCAGCAAGGATCAATACGACACTATTATAATCGATTAGTGAATGGATATAAGTCGACCCGACGGAATCACGTAGTCGAATTGCGGGTGGTTCCGCATGATTGCGAAATTCGCGTCGAACAACAATAACCTGATTTTCTATTGATATTATACTTGGGACACCTAATTGAAACCTTGCGATTTTGTGACAATCGAGGGTCATCTATAATTCGAAGATGCACAAATATGGATTAAAAATTATCGACCATGGGTCGAACGCACTAAAATCCCTAAAATCTACTTGATAGGTTAGGTCGAACTAAAATCGTGTTCAGTCAATTTTAATCACGAAATTGAATTCGGTTTTGGGAATCGGACGTTCGAGTGTGTCACGATTCATTTATAGGACGTTATCTCATCTTTCGGCGAATTTTTGTCGAGTCTGAATATTTTGTGGAAAATCGATTTTCGGACAAACAAGAAATGGAAATTCGGATGGGCTGAAGAATGGCCTTTTTCTACCTCCAAAACAACTTTATTTGGGGGAAATTGAAGCTAATTTGGGATTGGTTGGCCAATTGACTTTGAAGGATGAAGACTTTGGGGCATTGCGATGAGTAATTAGATATTTCCCTAGGTTTTCTATTGGTTGTTGCCTTGACTTCTTTCTTCTCTCTTTCTTCTTTCTCTTTGTCTCCCTCTCTCTCTAATTTTCCCTCCCTCGTGCGCACACTTCTTTCCCCCTGCTTTTACCGACCCTCTTGCCCATGTTCCCCTTCTTCTTCATCTTTTTCTCTTCCTCATCCCATTTTCCCTGCTGCCGCACGCCCACCATCCCCAACTCCCTTGCAGTCGCACTTCTTCACCACCCCACGACCAGTCACCTCCATCGATGCCAGCAGCCCTCACTCTAATCCAGTGCTCCATCCATCACCATCCAACCTCACTGCCATTGCTCCACGCACGGCCACCTCCACGCCTCAGCCCAGCTCCGTTCGATGCCTAGCTCACCCCCACGGCCGACATCTGCCAGCCACCAGCAACAGTCCGTTCTAGCCCAGCCGCCTCCAACGTCCGCCCATCCTGCACCACCAGTAGCCCAAGCTAAGGCCCTCAGCCCCTCCGAACAGCCCTTGGCCAAAGGTTCGTAGGGCCGTCACAGCCGCCGTTTGATTCGAGACGTGGTTGTCTTGAGTTCTCACCGCCGTTGCGTTGCTGTTGACATAAGCCTGTTGCTGTCCTAATCTGTGAGTTAACTCCTTAATTCTTGATTAGGCTGTTAATTACGCTTAGGGGATTAGATTACTGTTAATTAGGATTAGTTTAGTTAATCCCAGATTAGTGCAACTAGCTTAGTTAGGTTGGTTAGTTTGGTTAGGTTGGTTAGTTGGTTAGGTTAGTTAACCATGGTTAGGTTAATTAAGTTGGATTAGCTTAATTAAGCGCAATTTACTTAAATTAATCCTGATTTACTTAATTAATTGTAATTAGCGTAATTAGTGACGGATTAGCCGTTTCGTAAAATTTTACGCTCATTCTTCCGGATGGAATTTTGCGTATTTTTGATGGCTTATATGTGCTATGATGTGCAATTAATTGTTGGATGGTAGTTATTGATTTTTTATTAGAAAACTCGGTTTTATGGGCTTTTAAATGGAAAAGTGCCAGGTGTCGGTTTTTGGTCGCCAATCTTTTATGTACTATATAAAACTGCGGAGTTTTAAAAATAGGAGCGTACTAGGTTTGACGGTTTGCTTTTAAATACGTGACCACGCACGATTATTTTATTGAGATTTTTAATACGAAGAAAAATGAGCCAAGTTCATTATTTGAAAACGAAGTATTTGAACGCAAAGCATGGTATTCTTGGCCAAGTATGTGCTCGTACGGTCACTATCAGAACCCGTTACCCAACGAGAGTTGGAGAGGCAATGCTTGATTAAGTTCGGATGCCCCACATCAACGGATGCCGAGTCGCGGTGGAGGCCGGGCCGATGCTCCTTTATGGAATGCCGTCTCTGGGTTGTGCTAGACGTTGCCGTGCCTAACGGAGTGGGACAATGCCCGGTTATGCCAAATGTCATTGACTATTGAGTTGGCCATGGCTAATGGGTTGTAATAATCGAAACACGCTTAAATGGTTGAGCTATTGCGCCTAATTATGGGACAAAATTGTGTGGCATGATATGTGTCACACCCCGATCCTCGGACACGCACACATCCTTCTACTTGGTCGATTTTAGAATGCAATATCTCAAGACTATGTATCGCCAACCCTTTCATTTATTAAGCACATGTGAAAGCAGTTATAAATCCCCAGATAATAAAACAACATGATAGAAAAGCAAGACCATATTTTCATATTGAAAATGCATAACCAAACTTTTATACATAACAGACACCAAGTACTTCACAACTATTTACACCCTCAAAGTCTCAGTTAATCTTCGCCTAGACAGGGCTTCACAAAAAGAGGATAAACTCTCAATCCTCATCAGGGTCATAATCAGGGTCATCCTGATTCTCCTCAGGCTCTTCCTCACTTGGCTCCTCTTCTTCGAACTCTTCATCTACAGGCTCTTCTCCTTCTGGCTCCTCCTCAATGGGCACCTCCTCGTCCACTCCCCACTCCTTATATTCCTCGGGTTCTTCTACCTCCTGTTCTGGAAGCTCAGGGTCTTCTTCACTCCAGTTGGCATCACCCACAGAGTACACAGGAGAGGTAGGCTCACTCGCCAATGCAGGATCACTAACATCAACCACACCAACGCCATCTGGATCAGCAGTCCCTGCCCCAAAAGCTTCCTCTAGGACGATGAATGGTACTTCTTCTTCTGGTATGGGACCTACTTATCTCCCGTTAAAATAGTAGCGATACCAGGATCGATACTCATAAGGCACCAGATCGCCTTTGCCCACATCAACCCAAACAGTCGACTCAATCAACACATACTCCAATCCTTTGGGGTCAGGGTGGATGTGGAAATGGGTGGACTGCTTGGAGATGTTCTCTGGAATGTCGGACTCTTCAGGAGGAGGGGGAGGTAGAGGCCTTGGTGCTGCCATCTAAAGGCCTGAAATTGGTTTTTTACAACAATCAATGAGACTATGTCTTAGCAAGTTCTATCCCTTAAGACTCGATTAGGAAACCAATATATCACAAGGTTGCCTAAGCACAGTATGAGTCAGGAGACTTACCTTAGTATCAGTCCCAACCTACAACTCCAGGTTATGCACACATGTCTCATAAGCTCTAAACTAAAGGGTCGAGTGGTTTTCTGCTAAAAGGCTGTTCCTGAAGGGCTTGAACGAGAGTTTTCGCCCACTGTGGGAAGGCATACCTGCAGAAAATTGACTTGGTCCTCCTTGGTTCTAAGTCTAGGTCCATTCATGGTATTAGAGCTTGGTTTCGTTTGTAATATTATCCGTTCCATGCGCTTGGTAGGAGAGCTGAGAAGATCTCTCTATATCATGTTTACAAAACCAGAAATCCTCAAAGCACCTGTTTCTCTTACTTCATCTCCTTCATCTTCAACTTCCCCAGAATTTCGTGTTTCCAACGCTTCTAAGATAGATTATCTTTATGAAGTCTCTCTTAGTGATGAAACCAAAATCTTTGAAAGCCAACTTCCCCTCATGAACCCTTACTCCGCTTTTGCTAAACCACACACATCTTTCTCACCCATCCGCTCCATCTGCCAACTTATTCACCAAACCCCAAAGCAAGTCAAGGAGTACGTCCAGTCCTCCAAATTCGACTAGCACCCCATTCTTGCTACCGAAAAAGAGTACTTTGTTACTCTTCAGATCCCTCTAGATTTTCCCAGACAATGGGCTCAGCAAGGATATACTCAATTCCATTATGGCGCTATTCGTCTTGCACTTACCTTCCATGGTAGTAAAGGTTTGCCAGTTGTGGCACGAATTGTGTTGTTGGATACTAGATTTTTACAGTACCAACATGCCTGTATTGGTATTGTTCAAACTACTTTGAATGCTGGAATAGTCTTTGTGACTTTATATCCAAATTTCAACATCGCTATTTTAGACCCTTAGCTACTTTCATTCTTAAAAGTTCGAGTTCAGCTTACTAGAGCCCCTCAAATTGCTGACTCTATAGCTGCAACACTTCATTACCAGATGGTTTATCGAGTGCAGAACCATGCTCTTGATCTAAATTTCAATCATGGTAATGAAGATGCGTTGTTCATCTCCATGCAGAATGATCAGGCGTCCTGCATTCATGTTCCTAGGCAGATCCCGAAAGATACGTTGGCCAAGCTTCTTCTAGAGACTTGGATTACTAACTACGAAAAGCTACACCAGCATAACAAGCCTTTTCAGTCTACGTACTCTCAGTTTGTTTGGAAAAAAGATGGAACTGTTTCCATCAAATTTGGTAAGGAAAAGGAAAAAAGTCCTTTTATTTTCCAAACCCTTTTCATGATTGAACCATGCGTTCCATAAGCAATTTCCGAGCCAAATCCAAAAAAGCTTGTTCGACACTTTAATAGTGATGGACATCCTGTCCATTACTATAAAGACAATTATGGTCATTGTTTTTGGGATCTTTTTTGCCGATGTTCCTATTGTACAAACTCCCCTGACGAGGTAGATCCTCTTGTAAGATCTCTACCTCGACGAAAAAAGCCAAAGGATAAAATGTACCAAAAGTACTTAAACGAAGATTCCTCCATTGATACTCTTGGCGAGTGTGATAAATACCAGTTTATGGTTTCTTAGGGGGTGCATGATAACCAAAGTTTCTGTTCCAGAAATAATTTTTCTATTCCAGACCTGTTTCTGGAATAGAAACTTGTTTGATAAATCTACTCAGTTTTTCTATTTCTAGAATAGATTTATATTCCAGAAATTGATTTGGAAAAGAAATTAGAAATAATTTTTCCCACTAAACCCTAATTTCGGTGAGTCCTTCCTCATCTCCTTTATGTCTCTACCTCCTCCTCCTCCTCCTTCGCCTCTCCTCATTTTATTAAAAATAAAAATAAATATATTCATGTTATTCATTTAAAAATAAAAATAAATTTATTTAAAATTTATTTAAAATAAATAAATTATTTTTATTTATCATTTTATTTTTATTTTATTAAAAATAAATTTATTAAATTTATTAAAAATAATTTATTTATGATAAATAAAAATAAAATTATTTTTATTTGCCTTGAGTGTTTTGCCAAAAAAATTATTTTTATTTTTATTTATATTCATTTTAAAATAAATTTATTCGTAAAATAAATTAAAATAGAATAAATAAAATAAATTTATTTTAAGGATATTTTTATTTTAAAATAAAATGATATTGTTTTTAGATTTATTTTATTTTATTTTATTCTTTATTTTTTGTTACTAAATCATTTTTATTTTTATTTTTTATATTAAAGGTCGTCTGGTCGTCCCCGCCACCGTTCGAAAGGAAAAACATTTATGTCGTTATCAAATGAATTTCTATTTTTAGAGTTGAAATTTTGTGTCGTTATCAAACGGTTATTTTTCTTAGAAACTCTTCTAGAAATAGAATTAGAAAAATATATTTCTGTTTAAACTATTTCGAAACAGAATGGTTGTCATACGCGCCCTTATTCACCACCTCCACCACCAGAGTTCAGTACTACATCCCAAGTTTTATCTGATCCACCAAAATCACTGCCACCATCTCCTCCTCAGAAAAAACAAGCTCTCTCCCCGTTTTATAAGCCAATCCTAAAATGGGCTAAGAAGCATTCTTACCCACTTGAGGTTCCAGTAGAAACACCACTCACTTCTTCCATTGCTATGTTCCATGATACAGACTTTCCTCCTCTTGTCAAAGAAAGTTAAAAACTCTCGTTTCCTGCTCCAGAGGAATTCATTGATCCACAAGGCAGATATCGTCATACTCCTAAAATAGCTGCCCCTACTAATGTGGATGAACATGGAAGACAGAGAAGTGAAGCCATTTTAAATTGGCAATCAGAGACTTTGTTAGCATAAAATAATGCCTTCAAAGCAATTGATTCCAAAATTGGAAATGTGCAACAAGACCTTTGAAAGTATGATGAAACCACCAAGAAAATGATCTCTGAATTCCAAAAGAGGCTAAATGCCTTGGAATCAGGACAACATCTAGGGTATCATCACCTTGAGAGCCCCAAGCCGGAGATTGAAAAGCTCAAAAGACAAATCCAACTCCTTGAAGAAGGAAGGTTTAGATCTTTTGATCCGCTGGCACCTCCTATCAGAACTGGGTATGTGCCTTCAAAACCCCAGTCGTCTATTTTTGCTGCCATCTCAGAAGATTTTTTCAGAAAAGAACCAGATATGGCAGAAATGCGAAATTGTCTAAAAAATCTACAAAAGGACAAAGGAAAAGAAAAAATGCCTACAGAATCAAGTTCGATCGTTATAAAAGAAAAGCCAGATCAGATGATGTTATCAAATCCGCTAGAACCTTTTCTCAAGGATTTGGGTACTCAAAAACAGCCTGACCTTGTTATTCAACAGCCTGATCCTGCCATTTCAAATGATCAGATTCTGCTCCCAGTTGAACAAACTATTCCTACCACTTCTGATACTGAATCAAAATCAGTATCCTTTTCCTCCTCTTCATCCTTTTCAATTTCTAAAGTAGTTTCCCTTCCTATTGCACCAGTAACTTCATCCATATACATGGCTGATCCTCCAGATCAGGAAATGGAATCAAATTACTTCGAGCCAAAGATTGTTCAGAACAATCCAGGACACCATGTGTCCATGGCTTCAAAACAGTTTTTCACCACAGATGACATCCTCTACCATAAATGGCCAGAAAGACTTGAGGAATTTCATACTTGGTTAAATACTCAATCTATCACCAACCATGATATGAATGATGTCCTCTACAATTTTGTCACGAGGTTCACAGGAAGCCTCAAACTTTGGTGGAAATCTGTGTCAGAACAAGACTAGATTCATTTTTTGATCTCACCTGATTTTAGCCATGCCATCACTCTCTTATATCATTTCTTTGTGGGAAAACCCACTGATCTCATAGAAATGATAAGAGATTTTTTCGAAAGAAAATGTTGCTCCCTCCAAAAGAAATATCTTGATAAGCATTATCAGGAAATGCTTCAACTTTTTTATTAGATTGGAGCCGATCCAAATCTGAAACATGTTTTCCTGACCTCCATCCCTAAAGAAAATCCCAGATGGTCGAAAGATCTTTTTTTGGAAGACAGAGGAGAGTACATGATATTCCCTTGGGAGAAATACAACAAGAAATCCATATATGCCTTGAAGAATTGTGCTTGAAGCGCCAGATGGTCCGTACCTACATCATAGATGACAGAGAACTCGAGACAGCTTGCTCTCGCCAGAAGTTAAAGATCAAATGTTCCAAGAAAGACTGTGATGGTACTTGTGGGAAGTCTTCCCGAAAGAAGAAACACTTCAAGAAGTTCTGGTTAAAGAAATCCAAATATGGTCACAAGCACTTCTGAAGAAAGAAAAGATTGCACGGGCCACAAAAAATCAACACGCTGCTTCATCTGCAACCAGAAAGGGCATTTTGCCAAAAATTACCCCCAAACTAGAAAAGGTTAGCATCATTTGATACATCAAATTGAGAATGAAACAGGTATTTCTCTTGAAAATGATGATATCGAATCATTATTCTCTGTTGATGAAGAACCAAGTGAACAAACTTTTTGTGTCATTCCATGTTATTCCACTTCTAGTGAAACTGAGTCAGATTCTAAGTCTGAAGATATTTTTCATATATCACCCACATCTCCAGAACCAAACTCTGACATATTTTCGAGTCAGACTCATTGTCCTCATTTCCCTGTAAAAATCCTCACTTCAAAGTTTGCCAAACCAATTAATGTCATTGCCCTTATTGATATTGGAGCAAGTTGTTCAAGACTGGACACCAAAGTTCTTCTTGAAAAATTTTGGACTCCTTATATCCGATATTTCAATTCTGCCTCAAGAGATACTTTCTCCACGAATGTCAGAACCACCCCCATAACTGTCCAGTTCTTCTCCAAGTGTTCAATATCCACAAAGATCCTTGGATCCAGTCTTCTTAACAAAGACTTAATCATTGGTTGGGATATCATGACTCAAATTTCTCAGCTTCGAATCATTCCTGAAAAATATCTTAGGTATAAAGACCAATTCTCTGAGTTTGTCAATATTCAGAGACTCTTTTCCATTCAAATGAGTTTATTAGGTCCAATCATGCAAAAATTGTTGGAATCTTATTCAGAATCCCATTCTGAATTCGCTTAGAAATGTTCTCATCATTTATGGGAAAATCTAGAGTTTTTTATCCGCCTTCCATTAAAAAGAATGAAGACATCAATCCAACAAAGGGAGTCATATGGGAATGAAGCTAGAATACTTGGCTTTAGCTCAAAGGGAATGCTCAGAATTACTGCAACAAGGCCTTATTGAAACTTCCAATTCTCAATGGGCTTGTGAAGCCTTTTATTTCAATAAGCGTGCCGAGCAGAACTAAGGAAAAATGAGGCTGGTAATCAACTACCAACCCCTAAACCTTTTTCTCCAAGATAATAAATTCCCTTTGCCCTCCATAAATTCCCTCTTTACTGGTTTAACCAAGGCCCACATTTATTCTTAATTTGACCTCAAAGTCGGATTTTGGCAATTGGGCATCCATCCTGAAGACAGATCCAAAATAAGATTTTGTATCCCTAACCAGTATTTCCAGTGGAAAGTTCTTCCTTTTGGTTTAAAAGTAGCACCATCCCTTTTTCAAAAGGCCATGTGTCGTATTTTCCAACCAATCATTCAAGTGCAGCTGTATACATTGATGACATTCTGCTCTACAGTCCTGATGAGCAGTTACACTGCCAACTTCTTGAGTAGTTTGTAGAAATCGTGAAGAAGTATGGTATTATGCTTTCCTAGAGAAAAATGAATATTGCCCAAACAGAAATTGAATTTCTTGATATGCACCTCAACAAAGGTACATACTACCTAGGGCCACATATCGCTCAAGAATTATTCAAGTTTCCCAAGGATAACTTCACAACAAAACAAGTTTAGCAATTTCTTGGGATAATCAATTATCTTAGGGATTTTGTCCCAAACATTGCAAAGCTCTTGATTCCTTTGTAATCCATGTTGAAGAAGAATCCTCCACCTTGGGGAAAACCTCAGATTAAAGCAGTTGCTGAGCTCAAGGAGATTATGCAAAATCTCCCACCATTGCAAATACCATCAACAAGAAAGAGAATCTTTCAAACTGATGCCAGTGATGAATATTAGGTAGCCATCTTGTTTGACGAAATTGATAGTAACAGACATCTTTGTGCTCACAAAGTGAAAAGTTTTCTCAAGCTGAAATGCATTACCATTCCACCTTCAAAGAAATTCTAGCAGTAAAAAATGGAATAAAAAGTTTGAATTCCATTTCATTGGCCATCACTTCCTAGTAGAATTAGACATGATATCTTTCCCTCAGATTACCAAGTTTAAACAAAAGCAGATTCCAAATTCTCAACTGCTTATCAGAGCCATGGTTTCGTTTTTGAGATTATCCATTCCATGCGCTTGATAGGTGAATCCAGAGCTGAGAAGATCATTTTCCATCATGACCACACAACCAGAGTCTACACAACCAGAAATCCTTGAAGCACCCGTTTCTCTTGTTGCTTCTTCCTCATCCTCAACCCCTCCAGAATTTCGTGTTTCCAATGCTTCTAAGATAGATTATCTTTATGAAGTCTCTCTTAGTGATGAAACTAAGATTTCTGAAACCCAACTTCCTCTCATGAACCCTTATTCTGCTTTTGCTAAACCTACCTCTTCATTCTCACCTATCTACTCAATCCGCCAACTTATTCACCAAACTTCAAAGCAAGTAAAGGAGTATGTCCAGTCCTCCAAATTTGACCAGCATCCTATTCCTGCTACTGAGAAAGAATACTTTGTTACTCTCCAGATCCCTCCAGAATTTCCCAGACAATGGGTCCAACAGGGATATTCTCATGTCCACTATGGAGCTGTTCGTCTTGCTCTCACCTTCCATGATCGTAAAGGTTTGCTAGTTGTGGCAAGAATTGCATTACTAGATACCGGGTTTTTACAATACCAGCATGCTTGCATCGGTACTGTTCAAACTACTTTGAATGCCGGAACAGTCTTTGTAACTTTGTACCTAAACTTCAACATCGCCCTTTCAGACCCCCAACCACTTTCTTTTCTAAAAGTTCAAGTCCAGCTCACTAGAGCCCCTCTGACTGCTGATTCTGTAGCTGCAACTCTACATTACCAGATGGTTTATCGAGTGCAAAACCATGCCCTCGACCTCAACTTCAACAATGGTAATGAAGATGCTTTGTTTATTTCGATGCAGAATGACCAGGCGTCCTGCATCCATGTTCCCAGACAGATCCCGAAGGATACGTTGGCCAAGCTCCTTCCAGAAACTTGGATCACCAACTACGAAAAGCTACACCAGCATAACAAGCCTTTTCAGTCTACGGACTCAAAGTTTGTAAGGAAAAAAGATGGAATTGTTTCCATCAAATTTGGCAAAGAAAATGAAGAAAGTCCTTCTATCTTCTAGACCCTCTTCATGATTGAACCATGTGTTCCTGAATCCATTTCCAAACCAGATCCAAAAAAGCATGTTCGACACTTCAATGGTGATGGACATCCAGTTCATTACTATAAAGACAATTATGGTCATTGTTTTTGGGATCCTTTTTGCCAATGTTCCTACTGTACAAATTCTCCTGACGAGGTAGACCCTCTTGCAAGACCTCCACCCCGACGGAAAAGATCAAAAGACAAGGTGTATCAAAGGTACTTAGACGGAGATTCCTCTGTTGATACTCTTAGTGAGTGTGACAAATACCAATTCATGGTTTCTTATGCACCACCTCCACCACCAGAGTCCGGTACTACATCCCAAGTCTTACCAGATCCACCAAAATCACCTCCACCTTTTCCTCCTCAGAAAAGGCAAACTCTCTCTCCATTTTACAAGCCAATCCTCAAATGGGCTAAGAAACATTCTTACCCACTTGAAGTCCCAGCAGAAGCACCATTCACTTCTTCTATTGCCATGTTCCAAGACACTGACTTTCCCCCTCTTGTTAAGGAAAGCTCTAAACTCTCGTTCCCTGCCTCAGAAGAGTTTATTGATCCGCACAACAGATACCGCCATGTTCCCAAGATTCCTACCCCCACTGATGTGGATGAACATGGGAGACAGAAAAAAACTCCTGCTGCTGAAGCTGTTCTAAACTGACAATCAGAGTCTTTGTTGGCACAGAACAATGCCGTCAAGGCCATTGATTGCAAGATTGGAAATGTGCAACAAGATCTCCGAAGATATGATGAAAACACCAAAAAGATACTTTTCGAATTCCAAAAAGGCTTCACGCCTTGGAATCAGGACAACATCTTGGGTATCATTATCTTGAAAGCCCAAAGCCAGAAATCGAAAAGCTCAAGAAGCAAATCCAACTTCTTAAAGAAGGAAGGTTTAGACATTTCGATCAATTGGCACCTCCTGTTAGAACTGGGTATTTACCCCCACATCCAAAGACGTCTATTTTTGGCACTATTCCAGAAGATCCCTACAGAAGAGAACCAGATATGGCAGAAATACGAAATCGCCTCAAAGCCCTGCAGAAGGAAAAAGGAAAAGGAAAAAGCTCACCGACAGAATCAAGTTCAATTGTTATAAGAGACAGGCCAGAACAGATGATGTTATCAAATCCATTAGAATCCTTTCTAAAGGACTTGGATACTCAGGAACCTAATCCTGTTATCCAACAGCCTGAGCTTGATCCTACCATCCCAGAAAAACAGATTCTGTTTCCAACTGAACAAACTTCTCCTACTACATCAGATTCGGCATCTCTTTCCTCTTCATCCTTCTCAACTCCTACAGTTGATTCCCCCCCATAGCGCCATTAACTTCACAAATATTCATGGCTGATTCTCCTCCAGATTATGAAATGGAATCAAATTATTCAGATTTAGAAATTGGACAGACAAGCAATCCTACGAGGAACAATCCTACTAGGCATGTGTCCATGGCATCAAAACAATTCTTCACCATTGACGATATTCCTTATCCAAAATGGCCTGAAAGACTTGAAGAATTTCATACTTGGTTGAATACACAATCCATCACCAACCAAGATATGAATGATGTCCTTTACAATTTTGTTACAAGGTTCACAGGGAGCCTTAAATTTTGGTGGCAATCACTCTCAGAACAAGACCGGATTTTATTTCTGATGTCACCCAATTTTAGCCATGCCCTTACTTACTTATATCATGTTTTTGTGGGAACACCCGGGGATCTCATAGAGATTAAAAGAAAAGAATTTTTCGAGAGAAGATACTGCTCCCTTCAGGAAAAGCATCTTGATAAGCATTATCAATTAATGCTTAAGCTCTTTTACCAAATTGGAGCAAACCAAAATCTGAAGCATGTCTTCCTCACTTCTATTCCTAAAGAGCTATCCTAGATGGTTGAAAGATCTTTCTTTGGAAAGCAAAGAAGAGTACAAGATATTCCCTTGGGAGAAATACAGCAAGAAATCCATCTATGCCTTGAAGAATTATGCTTAAAGCGCTAGATGGTCCGTACATATATCACAGATGACAAGCGTCTTGAATCAGCTTGTTCTCGCCAGAAGTTAAAAATCAAATGCTCCAAGCAAGATTGTGATGGTACTTGTGGCCAGTATTCCCGGAAGAAAAAACACTACAAGAAGTATTTGATAAAGAAATCCAAACATGACTCCAAGCATTTTCAGAAAAAGAAGAAATGGCGATACCTACGCAAGAGGAAGGATCGCAGAGGCCATAAGAAATCAAGCCGTTGCTACATTTGTAACAAGAAAAGACATTTTGCCAAAAATTGTCTTTAGGCAAAAAAAGGTCAGAATCATCTAATAGAGAATGAAACAGGTATTTCCCTTGAAAATGATGATATTGAATCCTTATTCTCTGCTGATGAAGAGCCAACTAAACAAACTCTTTGTGTTATTCCCTTTTATCAAACTTCGAGTGACACTGAGTCTGACTCAGAATCTGAAGACATTTTTCACATATCTCCCACATCTTCAGAACCAAATCCCGACATATTTTGAAGTCATACTCACTGTCCCCATTTCCCTGTAAAAATCCTCACCTCGAAGTTTGCCAAACCTATCAATGTAATTGCTCTCATTGATACCGGAGCGAGTTGTTCCATTCTAGATACTAAAGTTCTGCCTGAAGAATTCTGGACTCCTTACATTCGATACTTCAATTCTACTTCAGGAGATACTTTCTCCACGACTGTCAGAACCACTCCAGTCACTGTCCAGTTTTTTCCTCAGTGTTCCATAACCACAAAGATTTTTGGATCAAGCCTCCCCAATAAAGACCTGATAATTGGGTGGGATATCATGACTCAAATCTCTCAACTTCGAATCATTCCTGGAAAAAGGTCTTAGATATAAAGATCAATTCTCTGAGTTCGTCAATATTCAAAGACTCTTTTCCATTCAAATGAGTTTATTAGATCCAATCATGCAAAAGTTGCTAGAATCTTGTTCAGAATCCCATTCAGAATTCGCTAAAAAATGTTCTCACCCTTTATGGGACAATCTTGAGTTCTTTGTTCGCATTCCCTTAAAAAAAATGAATACATAAATCCGACCAAGGTGAGTCATATGGGAATGAAGCCAGAACACTTGACTTTAGCTCAAAGGGAATGCTCAGAACTATTGCAGCAAGGCCTTATTGAAATCTCTGATTCTCAATGGGCTTGTGAAGCCTTTTATGTCAATAAGCGTGCTGAGCAAAACAGAGGAAAAATGAGATTGGTAATCAACTATCAACCTCTCAATCTTTTTCTCCAAGATGATA
The DNA here is from genome assembly GCA_014182885.2 of Eucalyptus caleyi. NCBI lineage: Eukaryota > Viridiplantae > Streptophyta > Magnoliopsida > Myrtales > Myrtaceae > Eucalyptus > Eucalyptus caleyi. The sequence continues at coordinate 38,549,754 of CM024472.2, forward strand.
AGTTCCCTTTGCCATCTAGAGATTCTCTCTTTACTAGTTTAACCAAGGCCCATATTTATTCCAAATTCGACCTCAAAGCCAGATTTTGGCAATTGGGCTTCCATCCTGAAGACAGATCCAAAACAGGATTCTGTATCTTGAACTAGCACTTCCAATGGAAAGTTCTTCCTTTTGGTTTAAAGGTAGCACCATCCATTTTCCAAAAGGCCATGTGTCGTATTTTCCAACCAATTCTGTCAAGTGCAGCAGTGTATATCGACGATATTATGCTCTACAGTCCTGATGAACAGTCACACTGTCAACTCCTTGAGCAATTTGCAGAAATCGTGAAAAAGCATGGTATTATGCTTTCTCAAAGGAAAATGAATATTGCCTAGACATAAATCGAATTTCTTGGTATGCACCTCAACAAAGGTACATATTATCCAGGGCCACATATCACTCAAGAATTATTGAAGTTTCCTGAAGATAACTTCACAACAAAACAAGTTCAGCAATTTCTTGGGATAATCAATTATCTCAGAGATTTTGTCCCAAATATTGCGAAGCTCCTAATTCCTTTGCAATCTATGCTGAAGAAGAATCCTCCACCTTGGGGAAAAACTCAAACCAAAGCAGTCGCTGAGCTTAAGGAGATTATGCAGAATCTCCCACCATTGCAAATACCATCAACAGGTAAAAGAATTATTCAAACTGACGCCAGTGATGAATACTGGGCAGTCATCCTTTTGAAGAACTTGATGGTAAGAAGTATCTTTGTGCTCACAAAAGTGGAAAGTTTTTTCAAGCTGAAATGCATTACCATTCCACTTTCAAAGAAATCCTAGCAGTAAAGGATGGAATCAAAAAATTTGAGTTTCATCTCATTGGCCATCACTTTCTGGTAGAATTAGACATGGCATCTTTCCCCTAGATGACCAAGTTTAAACAAAAACAGATTCCAAACTCCCAACTGCTTCGATGGGCTGAATGGTTCTCAAAATACTCATTTGAAACCAAACATATTCCTGGAAAAAAGAATGTGCTTGTTGATTTTTTGTCAAGACCCAAAGCACCAGCTGAAATCAACATGTACATCAAGAGACCTGCTTTCCATATGCTCAATCATGGCGTGAAATACAAGATTGAGAAAATCAAAGACTTGCCAAGCTGGAAATTTCCCCAGGAAATTATTCAGCAAATCCAGAACGATAGTCTTACTGAGAACCTGGAGAACCTCATGTGGCAATGCCACACAGACCTATTCAGATTCAATGGAGGTTCGATTCTTTATCCTTTCGGGTTAAATTTAAATTATCCTTTCATTCATTCTCTTATCTGGAAGGAAGATGATTTCCCTGATCAGCTCAAAACGTTGTTATGATACTTAACCAATAAGTACTTAATAGCCATTGAAATCCCCACCAGAAGATTCGTTGCTAACCTCACAAGGATATTCATGCTCGGGAGAAACATCGAAAAAGAAAGTGATAAGAATCTCTTAGACTTTCTTAATTGGTTCTATCATCCTACATGTTGGAAACAAGACTTAGAAAAAGAACTGAGAACCATGACATCAAATCCTGAAGTCCACACCATCCTGTTTTTCCGACGTCCATGGAATTTTTACAGAAATAATGGTAGTATTCTTGATGCACCACTCGAAATAGGAACCACATCCTATAAACCTCACTTGAACAGCCAATAAGCTCGGATTCACAAATCTTATCCAAGATCTGTTAGATTTTGTGAAAACGAATACCGAGAACTTCAGAGAATCCTATGCCAAGAAAACAAAACCATCCCTGAAGATATTTGGAATAATGTACCCACTACGTGGGATCATTATGACCTAGCACCAGAAGCTAAGGAATCATTCAGACAATACAGACAAGCTGCATCGTCCCAAGAACATGAAATGACATGCAAAGATGACATTGTTCGGTCCACTCAAGACCCCTATGCATGCTTTGGAGGTCCTCTGTCCCAGAATCCCTATGAACAAGGACCTTCGTCCTCATTTCAAGACATGGATACATCCTACTATGCACACCCATCCAACTGGCCTCAGCCGAGTTTTCCTGCAAACACTACCAGTGAAAATACAAACTGGGCAGAAGAAGAAGCATCACATTGGGCTCATGAACAAGCATCCTCATCGAGAAGGCTGAATCAAATCCTCTCACCAGAAGATCTTGAAGCCCTTCAAGAAAAATACGAGGCACATCTCCTAGAAGACAGCTCGGATGATTTAGTCTGTAGCTACAATGCCCATGACGGACGAGACCGTTGAGTCCGTACGATTTCACTGTAGCAAATCACTCTTCACTTTTACTGTAGCACTAGGCTAGGGAATGTACTGTTCATAGTATAGTTATTGTTCATAGTGTGCGAACAATTCCCTCTCGAAAGTTTCTGGTGCCTCTGTTTGTATCCGGACCCATGAGCTTGGTCTTTGTTTGTTTTCCTGTCTCCTCTTGTCTATATAAGGCAAGGTTTGTGTAATGTTCTGAGCAGAGTCCCCTAAATCAAAGAGTGTGCCTTGTGAAAATCCTCTCCATGGCTTTCTAAATTCCTCCTCTTCTCTAGCCTGGTATGATCCTTTGAGAAATGCAGCTTGGGTAGGTTAGAAACGTTTCCATCCTGGCATCTTTGAGTGTCTCTAGGCTCTAAACTAAAGGGCTGAGTGGTTTTCTGTTAAAAGGCTATCCTTGAAGGGCTTGAACGGGAGTTGTTCGCCTAATGTGGGATGCATACCTGTAGGAAATTTACTCTCCTTCCCTGGTTCTAAGTCTAGGTCCATTCATGGTATCAGAGACCAAACATATTTCCGGGGAAAAGAATGTGCTTGCTGACTTCTTGTCAAGACCAAAAGCACCAGCCGAAATCAACATGTACATCAAGAGGCATGCTTTTCACATTCTCAATCATGGAGTAAAATACAATATTGAGAAGATCAAAGATTTGCCAAGCTGGAAATATCCCCAGGAGATTGTAGAACAAATCTAAAATGACAGCTTCATTGAAAACATGAAAAACCTCATGTTGCAATGCCACACAGATCTATTCAGATTCAATGGAGGTTCGATTCTTTATCCTTTTGGGCTAAACTTGAATTATCCATTCATTCATCCCCTTATTTGGAAGGAAGATGATTTCCGGATCAACTCCAGACGTTATTATGGTACTTCTTAACCAATAAGTACTTAATAGCTATTGAAATTCTAACAAGAAGATTCATTGCTAACCTTATCAGGATATTCTTACTTGGAAGAAATGTTGAGAAAGAAAGTGATAGGAATCTCTTAGACTTTCTTAATTGGTTCTATCATCCTACTCACTGGAAACATCTCTTGGAAAAAGAACTGAGAACCATGACCTCAAATCCTGAAGTCCGTACCATCCTGTTTTTCAGACGTCCATGGCATTTTTTCAGAAACAATGGCAACATCATCAACGCTCCACAAGATATAGGAACCACATCCTATAGACCTCACCTAAACAGTCGAGAAGCTCGGATTCACAAATCTTATCCAAGATCTATTAGATATTGTGAACATCAATACCGAGAACTCCAGAGAATCTTGTGCCAGGAAAACAAAACCATTCCCGAAGATATATGGAACAATGTACCCACTACGTGGGATCATTATGACCTAGCACCAAAAGCTAAGGAAGCACTCAGGCAATATAGACAAGCTGCGTCATCCCGAGATCATGAAATGACAAGTGCAGATGTTGCTATCCAATCCACTCAGGACCCCTATGCACGTTGGGGAGGTCCTCTTTCCTAAGATCCTTATGATCTAGGACCTTCGTCCTTATCCCAGAACATGGACACATCCTTCTATGCACAGCCATCCAATTGGCCTCAACCAAGCATTCCTGCCAACACTACAAATGACAACACAAACTGGGCCGAAGAAGAAGCATCCTATTGGGCTCATGAAGAAGCCTCCGCATCCTCATCTCGCCAGCTCAACCAGATTTTATCACCTGAAGACCTTGAAGCACTTGAGCAGAAATATGATGCACATTGCCTAGCAACAGTATACAGCTCGGATGACTTCGACTATGACTACAATGCTCATGACAGACGAGATCGCTGAGTCTGTACAATTTCACTGTAGCAAATCACTGTTCACTTTTACTGTAGCATTAGGCTAGGGAAGGTACTGTTCACAGTACAGTTACTGTTCATAGTGTGCGAATAATTCCCTCCTCGAAGTTTCCGGTGCCTTTGTTTGTATCCAGACCTATGAGCTTGGTCCTTGTAAGTGTTTTTGTGACCTCTTACTGTCTATAAAAGGTGAGGAGGGTGTAATGTGTTAGGTAGAATCCCTTGAAGTAAAGTGTGTGCTTTGCGAAAAACCTCTCTATGGCTTTCTAAACTCTTCTTCTTCTCCAGCCTGGTAGGATCCTCCAAGAAATGCAGCTCGGGTAGATTAGAAACGGATCCATCCTAGCATCTATGGGTGTCTCTAGGTTCTGAACTATAGGGCTAAGTGGTTTTCTGCTAAAAGGCTGTCCTTGAAGGGCTTAGAACGAGGGAGGACCAAGTCAATTTTCTACAGGTATGCCTTCCTACAGTGGGCGAACAACTCCCGTTCAAGCCCTTCAGAGACAGCCTTTTAGTAGAAAACCACTCAGCCCTTTAGTTCAAAGCCTAGAGACACCCAGAGATGCCAGGATGGATCCGTTTCTAATCTACCCGAGCTACATTTCTTGGAGGATCCTACTAGGCTAGAGAAGAAGAGGAGTTTAGAAAGCCAGAGAGAGGTTTTTCACAAGCAAACAACAATTAATTCATAACAACCGGATCGAATCATTGATCAATCGACCTAGTCGATTACATGTCATCTCGACCCCTTCTTGGTCGGCTCATCATATATTATCTATAAGTCCATTCATATTAGGACTGCTCACTCTAAGTTGATAATAGATAGTATAGCTCCCACTAAGCTGGTAAGGTAAAAGTATACTACTTTCGCTAAGCTGACATAACGCCTGTGGGCTGATATAGTATACCCTTGATGCTCACTCTAAGCTGATAAAGTGCACTGCTCGCACTAAGCTGACATATCGCCCGTAGGCCGATATAGTACACCAGTATATTACTCTCGCTAAGCTGACATATCATAGCCCATAGGATGATATAGTATACTATCCTGATCATTCAATCAATTTGCCAATTTCTTTATCATCTCCGATAAAATACACGTGTGTGGGGACATGGCTGGCCTTAGCCAAAAGACCATGTTTTTGCTTTAAAATTTCCCACCATTTTCAACAGCCCATAAACATATTTTTGGCGCTGTGAACCGACACCTGGTAATTGCCAATTAATTACCATAAATCAAATCATTTAGGAATAAATCCTAAAATCACTCATAAATCAATTTAGCACAAAATAAAGTTCAATTAAATAAATGGACTGCACCACGCCGATTAGCACAAAATTCTGGTCAGCGGCCATCCCGGGTGAATTTCCTTAAAAATAATTAAATAATTAAATAATTATTAAAAATTAATAAATAATCAATGAATAATTATAATAAATCCAATTTAGGCTCGAATTGCCTAATTGGAGCTTGAAACGGTTTGGGAAAAATACCATGATGCATTCAATAAATACTATGGCATGTCTACTAGCTAATTGCACAATCAATTTAACTAACATGCATTAATAAGACTCTAATTTAATTATTTTAATATAATCTATCCACCTAATTGCAATTAATTAAATCTATTCAACCATTAGGCATAATTAGTCTACTAAGAAAGCATTAGTGAGTAAAACTCACTTGCAAAAAGCGAAGACTGGGACACAGCGACAACGACGCTACGGCGGCCGAACTTGGGCTGGACCTGCGGGCTGAAGAACTCACGACTGGGCTCACTTGATGGGCTTTTATGGACTGGGCTGAAGACTCAAATTATGGGCTGAACTACTCGAGCAAACTGGGCTGCTGAGCTCCAAATGGCCGCTAGACTTGGGCTGTACGTTGGGCTGACTTGCGAAGATGTTGGGCTCACGGATGCTGGGCCGAAGATACTGAGGGCGGCGTGGACTGACGAGCTGGGAGAGAAACTCGGACGTGGCCTGCTGCAGTTGCTTCGTTTGCTGCTGGACGAAGGAGATGTAGAACGCGCGGTAACAGCTGGCTTCGCTGCAGGCGTGCGGACGAAAGGCAGCTGCAGAGTAGCTTCGGTCAACTATGGAGAAACTCGCTGGTTTTGTTGACTCGGTGGATTGATTGAAGCTTTGACGTGGCAACTTCGAATGAAGACCGGTGGTGCTTCAGTGGAGGTTGCAGGCGGCGAAGGCAGAGAGAGAAATTGAAGCTGCGGGCGTGCGGTCGAGCTGGGGTTTTCATTAATGAGACGGACGAGGGAAAATGAAAAGCGAGACAGAGACAGGGACGGGAAAATCGGATGAGTGGGATGGACGGCAGCTGGCTTTGCTTGCCCAAGAAGCTGCGGATAAGAGGAAAATTCAACCAAGCTTAGCCAATGCATTGATTACTTGTCTCCTTCATAATACTTTCTAGCCAAATTTCCATAAATGGCTCAAATAAGAGTCTAAAATACAGCCCCCCAAGCTTAATCCGAATTTCATCAATTTAAATTCAATTCCCATCCAAAATTCTTCAATTTAATGTCCAAGTTTGACGTAGAAAAATCCCGAATAATTTTCTATAAATCCCCAACACTCAAAGGCTTGGCCTGAAAGTCTAATTTTCCATCAATTTAGCCAATCTGAATTTCTGCCAAATTTCCACGACATTCGAAACGGTTTTCCGTAAAAATCCTTGAATCTCCGAAAAATCTTCTGAGATTGAGTCGGTGTTCCTAAAATAGCTTGTGACACCACAGAATTTTCAATTTCTGAAATCGGACTCAAATTGACGGTTAATTTCACTTCGGTGCGTTTTTAGCGTGACCTAAATTACCGGGTAGTTTTCAAAACTTTTTAGGGCAATTGACTCGTGGTCGGTGGTCGATTTTCTTCGAGCCATACTGAACCCACTCGACACATTAGCGACTCTCGATTTTCGTGAAAATCTTGAGGACTCAATTACAGACACAGGGTACCAAAACGACAAAAAATCAAATTAGTGCCGGTCGACGAAAACTTTCCAATTTAGTGGAGTCACCCACGATCGGCCACACATCTCAGTCGAACCGACCTATCTCTGATTTCAATTCGATTTTTAACTGTGCCGTAATGACTTCTAAAGATGAGCACGGTCGAGAAGCCGATTCCTGGTTGAATTCTTAAGTTTATTGCCTTAAAATTCTTTAATGGCTTACTCAGTTAGCCTAGTTATCTCAAGAGTGATCAGTTCCGAGAACAACCCTATAGACATGTCAATGAAATGCCCGATTAATTCACTTGAAAACAATATCGAAAATTCTGGATGTCACAATATGAGATGTGTCATAACGGTTTTACTTTTTAATCGGGACTTCTGTGAATTTTTGAAGGATGAAAATTATGCGTTTCGATTATTAATTATGCTGTTGTATTTATAATGGAATATGTGATGCACTAATATGCAGAGATGCGCCAAGGCGAGGTGAGTTTTGTATGGTGCGTGTTTAAGACCGCCTTCGAGGTGAATTTGTGTCCTAATCGGGGTTTAGGGTTTTGACTCACTAAGATTTATCTCTCCCCATCATGGTTAAATATTTTCAGGTCTTTAGTATGGAGATACGTCCAGTCCGTTTTGGGGTTCCATGGGATATGGAATTAGAGTCTACCTTCTTCCTTATCCCCAGGACCACTTGGACTCGCGAGTTAATGGTGACTACGATTTGGGTCGATGAGGGCCTCCTTCGTTTGGTGTCTCATCACTTCAAGGCATGGTTCATTAATGAGCGCAACGGTGCTCGGGAGGGTCCCCTACAGGGTCTTGACAAACCTCTCGTCGGGATGGAGGATGGGGAGGTAGGACACCCCATGGACATCGACATCCCGGGTGGTGTCATGGGGGATCCATAGGTCAAGGTAGAGGGGTCTGGGGTGTAGGTTGCCTGGGAGTTCTTTTTGAGACAGACTTGTGTATATAAACTCCTAAGGTTAACTTGGTATGTTTATAGAGCATAGTTTGTGAAAAAAAAAATCACTATCATGTTTTTACTATCCTTGTGTTTGTTTGTTGGTCGGGTGTTTATTTAATTCGCTTCCGCATGTACTTAATTGAAAGATAAAAAGAATGGGTCGGCAACGCATCTTGGGACGTTGCATTTTTAATCGACCGCCGAGGGATGTGCGTGTGCCTGGGGTTTCGAGCGTGACATCCTTGCCCAAAGTGGTATCAGAGCTTGGTCAATGTCTGGAGTGATAAATTGCGATAAGTTATGGGATAGTTAGCTAGGAAAGACATTTTTCTTACGCTGATGCTTGTGATTGATCGATTGGTTTATGTGGGATGCTCAAATTTCTAATTCCGTGTCAGAGTTGGAAAGCGTGTTTCTGTAAAGATTTTGCAAGATAAGCGATCCTAAGCGGAGGACTGCTCGGAAGAGGGCAGTTGCGTCTGTTACTCAGGTAGAGCGGTACCTCAGACTAGCACGAGGGAAAGAGTACCGCCTCAAGTTGGTACTGGGGTAAGAGCAACAGGTGATCCTTGGATAGATGGGATCATTTAAGCGCTAAAGACCCTAAGGAATATGATGGGTTAGCAGGCTCAGAACTAAGCTACTGCTACCGTCGCTGCCACTGCTGTCGCCAATGCCATTGTCGTTATTGTCGCCGCACCTATTGAAGTCCCACCAGGAAATGGGAATGGTGAGTGGCTAATGCATAAGTTGGTGGAGTAGTTCCTGAAATTGAAGCCGTCAAGGTTCTCTCTAGAGCGGGCGATCCTGAGGTTGCAACCCTCTGGATTTGAGAGTTAGAGAAAGTCTTTACACTGCGGAGGTGCTTTAAAGAAGACAAGGTAGTCCTGGTAGTCTACAAGTTGCAAGGGAACGCAAGCACTTGGTGGAAATCCACCAGAGAGAGAGTGTTTCCCAAAGGTACGGTTTCGGAGTGGAATGCCTTCGTGGAAGTCTTCTACGGGATGTATTTTTTAGATTGCACCAGAGAGCAGAAAATGGCTGAATTCCAACGTCTTCGTCAGGGTCAAATGTCAATGGACCAGTACAAGGCAAAGTTTGTAGAGTTATCCAAGTATGCACCGAGGCTGATTGAAGACATAGTGGATAGAGCGAGGAGGTTCAAAGATGGTTTGAGGCCATATATCAAGGATTCACTAGTACCGCTGAATCTCAAGGACAACAATGAGCTGTATGAAAGGGCCCAGTTGATCGAGAGGAACTTGAATGAACGAGTTGCTGCATCTAGGTCGTAATTCGAGCCCAACAGAGATAACCATCGGTTCAAGAAAGGGCCGATGATAGGAGGAAGGAATTCCATTCCACCTAATCGAAATGGTGGGATAGGAAAGTCAGCACCCAACTCGAACGGCGTGTGCCGATTCTGTGGAAGAATACATGGATCAGCCCTGTGTTTTACTAGGACGAGCTTGTTATGCATGTGGCCAGCACGGCCACCAGATCAAGGATTGCTCGCACATGCCCATGGGAGCATAGGCGCCACTACCGTAGATAGGACAACCAAGAGAGAGTGCACCGCAAAACACACCACATGGTAATATGAATAGGCCTCTGATGCAGGGAAGGGTGTATACTTTCACCCGAAGGGAGGTGGAGGACTCACAAGACGTGGTTACAGGTACGATCTCGCTGAACGGCCATGCCGCTTATGTTTTATTTGATCCCGGAGCCACACATTCATTTATTACTGAGCAATTGTTAAGTTGGTAGGATTGAGTCCACAACCGTTAGGAACAATCATTAGTATATTCACCCCGTTAAAGGATAAAGTGATGTCTGCTATAGGGTGTCCTGGTTGCAAGTTAGTGATTGGTGAGCGAGAGAAAATGATAGATTAAATTGTGCTGGCCATGTTTGATTTTGATGTGATCATTGGTATGGATTGACTCACCGAGCAACGAGCTACCGTAGACTGTTATTGTAAATTGATTTAGTTTAACCCATTAGCAGGTAAAAGTTTCGAGTTTATTGGAAGTCGAGGAGGACCCTCGATTATCTTAATATCGTCATTTGAGGAGCCGAAGATGGAGGACATCGCCGTAGTACAAGAATTTTCTGAAGTGTTTCCTGAGGAATTACTCGATTTACCCCCCAGACAGGGAGATCAAGTTTGTAATTGAGTTGGTCCCTAGGACAGAGCTAATTTCTAAGGCTCCTTACCGTATGGCGTTGTCAGAGTTAAAGGAACTAAAGGTTTAGATGCAGGAGTTGTTAGACAAGGGATTTATACGTCCTAGTACATCACCTTGAGGAGTACCAATTCTATTTGTAAGGAAGAAAGTGAAAGGGCTAGTAATAACACCTAGATGGGGTAAATAGGTGTGAATGAAAATTTTGTAAGATTTAGTAGAAGTAATTTGCTTTTAGAAGATAACAAACTATGAACGAATTCAGTTTTAAACTGTTAGATAAAACTTCAAATAAAATTAAGGAGTTTAAACTTAAATAGTTAACTAAAGCTACGAATCAAAATAAAAGAGTTTAGGGAAGAGAATAAGAATATGAGGTTTATAGTGGTTCGGCTTAGATCAAGCCTACGTCTACTCTCCCATGTGACAACCCATTGGTTGGATTTCACTAAGAATCAAAAGAGATTTTGCAACTTGTGATCTCGACTTCTTAGTGAAGAGTCTCTACTGGTCTCTTACAAAATCTCACTAAAAATTTCACTCTTTTGTATACAACTTTGAGCTCAGTGAATGAAATAGCAAGGAACTAGGAAACTTTAGACTTTGAAAATTTTCTTTCACGCACTCTATCAAACAACTAGAGAGTTCGCCTTAAATACTCCTTCATGCCTTCACGACCGTTGGCACTTTCTAAAAGAATTCTTCCAATGTACCCATTGGATAGAATCAATCAAGGTGATGAAAGCCCGTCAATCTTGTTCACTCATACAATCAGGATCTTCGTTTCCATAAGTATAACTTTCTAAGTTTACTCACCTTCCAAAAGATTTGCATATCGGAATTGATTCAAATAAAGATAGTCAATCATGTAAGTGCTATATCTAGCCATAAGATCATCCATAAATCATACGAATCGAATTCTTGAAGAAATAAAGATAATCTCGCATATGGATAAGTCTTCATACTGGAAACTGTTAGTGTGGGCATAATTTGAATCTAAAGTCTGGTGGTCTTCAGATTTTGACGCTAGAGTATGGAAGTCTTCAAACTAGACTTTTGGAAATGTTTTGTTAACTTCAAAACAGTAAAAGAGTTTTCTCAACAATTTCCCCCTTTTTGATGGTGATAAAACTTTCCTGCAGATTTAAGAACTTTTGATCTGAAAAACAACTCTTAGGAAATACATGATATCTTACAAGTTGATTAAGACTTAGATAGCATCAATTCTACAACCATAGAAAACATGTTAATCCTGAAAAGATAAGACAAATAACTATCCAACCATAATCAGTATCACCAAAGTAAATTGCTGCAAGTGTCAAAAAGTTCAACAAAGATTCACAGTCAAACAACAATCAAACAAAAGTCCAACATCATCAAAAGTTAAGTCAACCAAAAGTTCAACTAATAAAAACCAAACAAGGTCAAATACCAAAAAGAATCAAATCTGCACATTCTCCCCCTTTTTGTCAACAGCAAAAGGTGGAGAAAGATTAAAAAAAAAAATTGTTGAAATCAAGGCTGTTTGGGGATGCAAACGAGCTTAAAATCTCTCATAGACTGAATAGTCTCCTCTAGCTTCCTCACAGACTCCTTCAGCTTCTCTATATCTTCACCCTTGGCAGTCTCTTGAACTTGAAGTTTAAGGGCTTGTACCTACTCGTGTAGAGAGTCTAAAGTAGATTTGAAAGCTTTGTGGAGGTTCTTGATCTCAAACTCCATCCCATAATACTGATCCTTCAACTCTAAAAGAAGCTCTAGCAGCATTTGAAAGTTTGCTATAGGTTCGGTTGGTGCACTAGGTCGAGCCAAATTAATTTAAGGAGTGTCGAGATGAGAGGGAACATCAGCAATTCGATCACCAAGACTTGGAGAGGATGCCTCAACATCAGCTTTAGGAAATTGAGAGGCATAGACATCCTCTGGATTGGCTACAAATCTGCTAACATCATCACTTGTAAAAACATGTGAAAAAGAAGTACCTATTTTCTCAGCAGGTCCCCTTGTCTCTGTGGCTACAGGTGGAGAAGAAAAAGCTTCTTCTTGTTCTTTCTCAGCTTCAGCTCCCAAGTGATGTTCTTTTTCTCTTGCATCTCCTGTAGTTCCACTTCGAGTCTTCTCAGAATCCTTTGACAAGAATATTGCAAAAGAGGGTTCATTAAAGTCATCCTGACCCTCTTTCTCTTCTGCTCCTCTTTCTTCTTCTGCTCTTTATTCTCTTCTTTCTCTTTCTCTTTCCTCTGCTCTTCTTTCTTCATTTCCTTCTCTTCTTCCTTCTCTACCTTCACTTCTTTGCTCTGTTTCTCTTCGTCCTCTTTCCTCTCTGTTATCTGGCTTCTCAAAACTAACAAAACTCCATAGATTTTTCAAGGCAAATACTAAGAGAGTGAGATCATTCTCATCATCTTTGTCTTGCAAGATAAGGTTTCTTCTCTTCTTGATAGGTGCACTCATAGGCTCCTTGCCTTTCCTTTTCTTTGCGGTAGAGTCTTGTTTGTTTTGGTTAGGGACTTCTTATTCAAGAGCTCCAAGGCTTTATTCAGCTTCTTCAGTCTCATCTTCGACACCATCTTCAATCCTATCACCATAAGAGCAATGGTTCTGATACAGAGAGATGCTAGAAATTAAATGTGAAAGTGTTGAAACAATTTGGTGACTAGCGCTGAGTAAGGGAGTTGTCCCTTGTCCTTCAAAACAATCCTGTACATGTGTATCAAGATTGTGTGTGGTAGCAAGAACTTCATCCTATTACTCATGGCGAACATCAGTTTTACTTTAGAGCGAGGGACATTTATCTTGAAGGTTGACTTGGGTCGGATGCAGTTGATCACAAACTTGTGCAGCAAAATGTTAGAGGCAGTTATTCTGGAATAGGAAATCCCGCCTTTAGCAATTCTATCCCGAACAAGAAATATTGTTGCATGACCACATACACATTTATTGGTTGGAAACTCCCTCTTTCCATACCAATAACATTTTCCAATGCGTCCACATCCACCACAAACTATTTTTCCCTCACAATAAAATGAAATCTATTTGCGTCTAGAAAAGACAAATTCGAATAGAAATATACAATTAATTCAGGGTAAGCGACATAAGTCTCAGAGCAAAATCTTTCAAGTTGAAGGAGAGCAAACTTTTCCCTCAGGTTCACCTTCAAAGAATACAAGAAATCAAAATCCACAGATCGAGGGTTCATCACCCCTCTCTTCAGCAATTTCAAATAAGTCTTTTTTGTGGTCTTTAGAACGAAACAAACTCGATCCCTCACCACGCACATCAGCAGCGACGCCTATCCTAGGCTAAAAATTCGCATACAATTTCTCATCATCATCCTTCACCTTTGGCTAACTAAAAGAGCTAAACCACGGACCACTTGGAAAGTTAGCAAATGTCCTGTCTGCCAATCCTTTAGGTGCAATGCCTGATCTTTCCATTGATCGTAAAAACAAAGTTTCATTCTTGTATCCTCTCTATTCCAGAAACTCATCAATAAATGTCATTGAAGTACCACCCTACTTCAAATGATTGTAGAGTTTAAAGAGAAACTGGGGTTTTAACGTTCTTACAGGTTTGACATCTTCCACAATCTCCTCTTCTGCTTGTTGGCGTGGAGGATTTTGAGTCGCACGCTGTGGAGAATGACGCTGTTGAGAATGTTATTGTTGTTGTTGAGGAGAATCTTGTTCCTCGGTCAAGTCAAAATGAACAGGACCCTCTGGCATGTTCTGCGGTCCCCTGCTTACGATCCGAGATGACTTCTTATGGAAAGATATTTTCACAGTTGAGGAGGATTTCTCGAACTCGTTCGGTTGAAAAATGTGAAAACTTGTAGAGCAAACTTGAGAGTAAAAGCGAGAGAGTAGAAATTCTATATTTTAAGGTTTGTGAAAATGTAAATGAAGAAGAACTTCGACTGTATATAAAGCAAGTGAAATGGGGTATATGAATCGTCACAAAGGAAAAATAAAACTGCCTTTTTTGAAAATGAAAACTGTCAAAAATTCAAAAATTCGAGAAAGATAATTTCTAAAAATAAAATAGACAAGTAACAATTTAAAAATCAACGTACCTTTTCAAAAATTTCATGCTAAAATTATATTACCTGCATTGAAGAGAAATTAACTTGCATATGTAGTTTTTGGATATTCTGAGTTTGATTAGTTTCAAACTTTAACCGGTAGAAGATATGATAATCAATCTAGTGCGAATAGACTCAAATAGATTTTTCTCCAGTAGCTTTGTAAATATGTCTGTCAACTGATTTTTCGAATCAATGAGCTGAATCATAATTTCTCCATGTTGAACATGATCTCTTATGAAATGGTGTCGAATCTCTATATGTTTTGCCATTGAATGAAGAATTGGATTCTTTGTAAGATTAATGGCATGGAGTTGTCACATTTGATCTTGGTGCATGATTCTTTAATTCCAAAATCTCTTAACTGTTGCCTTATTCATAAAATTTGAGAACTTGACATTGGTGTCTCTGTCTTTTTGCAATTCTCCAATCCAAATTTCTTGATGAGATCTTTTGCATACTTCTCTTGGTAAATAAAAATACCTTTATTTGATTGTTTAACTTGCAATCCCAGAATGAAAGTTAACTCGCCCATCATACTTATCTCGAATTCATCCTGTATATATCTAGAAATTTCTTGCATAGATTTTTCTTAGGAGATCCAAATATGATATTATCAACATAAATTTGAACCGGTAGAAAATCATTACTCTCTCTTTTTATGAACAAAGTAGTATCTCCTTTACTAAAAAAAAAAAAAAAAAAAAAAAAAAAACAAAGTAGTATTTACATTTCCTTTAACAAAACCATTTTCGGTTAGGAATTTACTTAGCCTTTCATACCTAGCTCGAGGTGCTTGCTGCAGTCCATACAAGGCATTTTTAGTCTGTAGACTGAGTCTGGCTTTCTTGGATCTTCAAAACTAGGTGGTTGTTCCTTACAGACTTCTTCTTGGATGAATCCATTTAGGAATGCACTTTTTACATCCATCTAGAATAACTTGAAATTTTTATAGCAAGGAAAAGCAAGTAACAATCTAATTGCTTCTAACCTTACTACTGGTGCATAGGTCTTGTCATAGTCTATCCCTTCTTCTTGCGTATATACTTTGGCCATAAGTTTTGCTTTGTTTCTGACAACTTTTCCTTTTTCATCCACCTTGTTCCCGAAAACCCATTTAGTCCTGATAATAGACTTACCTTTAGGTTTAGGAATTAGCTCCCAAATATTGTTGATGCTAAATTGTCTGAGCTCCTCTTGCAGAGTTTCAATCCAGCTTTTATCAGACAGGGCTTCTTCTACACTTTTGGGTTCTATCTCAAAAACAAGTGCTAAAGCACTAGATTCTTCTCGCCTTTTGGATCTAGTACGAACTCCTTCATCAATGTTGCCAATGATGAGTTCCTTTGGATGACTCGACGTATGCTTCCAGTTGCTGGTTGGTTT
This sequence comes from Eucalyptus caleyi, assembly GCA_014182885.2. NCBI lineage: Eukaryota > Viridiplantae > Streptophyta > Magnoliopsida > Myrtales > Myrtaceae > Eucalyptus > Eucalyptus caleyi. The sequence continues at coordinate 38,565,453 of CM024472.2, forward strand.
GAGAGTTTGCTGATCCTCTACTTTAATTGAATCTTCTAGTTTTGCTTGAAGTTGATCTTCAGAAGTCTGAACCACTTTGGGGAAGTAGACTTTGTAAAGTCTAGAGCAGGTTCATATTTTTCAAGTTGAGTCTGATCCAATTGATTTTGCATAGAATTTTGAAACTTTACGTTCATAGATTCTTCCACAGACTAAGTCTTCTTGTTGAATACTCTGTATGCTTTGCTTGAGGTTGAATAGCCAAGAAAAATTCATTCGTTTGATTTTTCTTCAAACTTCCCAATTCGATCATTTGCATTTTTCAACACATAACACTTACAACCAAACACATGAAAGTAAGAAACATTTGGCTTCTTCCCTTTATACATTTCATAAGGAGTTTTCTCTAGAATAAGCCTCAAGAATACTCTGTTGATGATGTAGTAAGCTATAGAAACTACTTCAATTGAAAATCGAAAGGAAATTTTACTCTCAATTAAGAGGGTTTTGGCCATCTCCTACAAGGATCTATTCTTCATTTCCACAACCCCATTTTGTTCTAGAGTGTATGGCGAAGAGAAAACATGCTAGAAGCTAGATTCATCGCAGAAGTCTTGATTTTCAAACTTACCTCCATGGTATGTTTGTATGCTTGAAATAGCATATCCTTTCTCATTTTGAATCTTCTTAGCAAACTTTAAGAAGTGAGAGAAAGCTTCAGACTTATTCGCTAGAAAGTAAACCCAAGTAAAGTGAGAGTAATCATTTACGATTACTAGGAAGTATCTCTTTCCACCAATACTTTGAGTTCTGGTTGGTCCAAAGAGGTGCACATGCAGAAGTTGCAAAGCTCGATTAGTAGAAACTTGATTTACATATTTAAAGGAACTTCTAACCTATTTTCCCAAAACACATGGAGTGCATAATTCAAACTTTTGATAATTCATGTTGGGAAGACCATGAACAAGCTTCTTGGAAGAAACCTTGGCAATTTGCGTCATGTTAACATGGCCAAGCTTTTGATGCCAAAGATTTGCTTCTTTTTGAATAGATATAAGACACTAAGAACTTTCTGGTTTTATATCCAGAAGATAAATATTCTCATACGTTCATCCAGTAAAAGATTGAGAGAAGTCTTTACATGTTTACGAACAGATGCCTTCTTGAAAATTAATTTTGAATCTAGTATCGCAAAGTTGACTTATGCTGAGTAGATTATAATTCAAACTTTCTACCAATGAGACATTGTTAATCGTGAGACTTCCAATCTTCATGGTTCCACATCCAACAATTCTTACTTTGTTGTTTCCACCAAAAGAAACTTTTTCACCATTTATTTGAATGAGCTTTATAAAACAATTTGAATATCCTATCATGTGTCTCGACAACCACTATCCAAATACCATTTGAAGATAGTGACCTGTAATCATGAAAAGAATTAAAGTTTTCTTTGGTATCTATATTTTCTTGGGTCCAGGGGAGTAAGTATTAAAAACAATCTTTGCCCAATCCCTCTTAACAAGTCTCTAAACTTTGGGACATTCATTCTTGAAATGTTCTGAGCTATTATACTTTGAACATTTGAAAGCACTTCGACCAACGGGTTTTACAAAAACCTTTTGAAAATGGTTTTTGTAAAATGCTTTTGTAGGTCTTTGATTGATCCTTTCTTTAACCTTGGGAAAATCAATTAAAGGAATAGTTTCTAAAGTCATACCCAAACCAGATTTGTTAAAATAAGGCCTTTGTACATAAAGAATTTTCTCCAACTTCTTAGATCCTTTTGAAAATCTCTTTGTGATATTTGAAATATCCTCTTTCAAAAATGCATTTTCCTTTGAAAGAGCATATGAATTTTCTTTAAAATCAACAAAACTTTTATTAAGATTTTCAAACTTTTCTTCCCAAAAAGTTTCCTATTGCCTCAGTTTAGAATTTTTCCTCTTTAGCTCAAAAATCATTTTAAGAGATGTTTTGAGACTGAGACATAGTTCATCTATATACTTCAAGACTTTAACATGGATTTTTAAATTGCTAACCTCAACTTCTTTGTCTAAATCTGAATTTGAATTTGTTTCAGACTTTGAGTCTAATTTTGAATTTGCCATTAGACATATGTTGGCATATTCTTTATCACTCTTCGCATTCGGTATCGCTCCATGTCTCTGCTTTGAGAGCCTTTTTGTATTTCTCAGTTCTTTCTTTCTTTTTCTTCAATAGAGGGCAGTTGGGTCTGATGTGCCATTTTTTCTTGTATTCGAAGCATATCACATCTTTGTTGGTTTCATTGTCCTTAGTTGATTTCTTATGGAATTTTTTAGTGCTTTGTTTTTTCCAGTTGAATCTTATTCCCTTCCCATTCAACTTCTTGAACTTCCTAATAATGAGTGCTAGTTCTTCATCATCCATGTCATCTTCTAAATCTGTGTCATCAGAATCATCGTTAGATTTTAAAACAATTGACTTCTTACCTTTAGGATGTTCTTCCTCATTGATTTGCTCCACTTCATATAATTGAAGTGTGCCAACTAGTTCGTCTACTAAAAGAGGCATGATCCTCCGGGTTTCTCTAATTGATATCTTCACGTGATTTCAATCTTTGGAGAGTCCACGCAGCAGTTTATTGATCTTCATTGGTCTCGAGATTGCTTGTCCTGGATATGTAAGGCCGTTTATAATCTCTGTGAAGTGACTGAACATATCAGTGATGGATTCTCCAAGCTTCATCTTGAAGGCTTCGTATTGTCCAAGTAGAATATTGATTTTTGTTTCCTTCACTCGATCAGTTCTTTCATAAGTAACATGCAACCTGTCCCAAACTTCTTTCGTTGTTTCACACAAAGAAATTCGGTTATACTCTGTAGGAGATAAAGCACAATATAAGGTGTAGATGGCTTTAGCATCAAGAGCTTGTCTCTTGGTTAATTCTATTTGTGTTAATTTGCAAGCATCTACAGCTTCCTTTTCTCTTTCTAAAGTTGATGTAGCTTTGGGATTGATTCATTTTTCTACCATATCTTATTCCAGGGGATCTTTCAATCTTAGGAATGCCTTCATCTTGTTTTTCCATACATTGTTTTCATTCCCATCAAAGTAATGAGGTTTGGTATTGCTTTGGCCTTCAATCAAACTTGGAGCCAAAATACTAGCCATAAATCTTTAGCATTATAAGTAAAAACACTTCAAAAAATAAGCACACAAGCTCTGATACATATTGAAATGGCTAGTAATAACATCTAGAAGGGGGTGAATGGGTGTGAATGAAAATTTTCGCAAGATTCAGTAGAAGTAATTTGCTTTTAGAAGATAACAGACTACAAACGAATTTAGCTTTAAATTGTTAGATAAAACTTCAATAAAATTAAGGAGTTTAAAATTAAATAGTTAATTGATGCTACGAATCAAAATAAAAGAGTTTAGGGCAGAGAATAAAAACATAAGGTTTATAATGGTTCGGCTTAGATCAAACCTACATCCACTTCCTCACCCTAATAGCCCACTAGCTAGATTTCACTAAAAATAAAAAGAGATTTTACAACCTGTGATATTGACTTCTCAGCAAAGAGTCTCTATTGGTCTCTTACAAAGTCTCACTAAGAGTTTCACTCTTTTGTATACAACTTTCAAATTTTTCTTTCACGCACTCTATTGAACAACTAGAGAGTCTGCCTTAAATACTCCTTCATGCCTTCACGACCGTTGGCACTTTCCAAAGGAATTCTTCCAATCTACCCGTTGGACATAATCAATCAAGGAGATATCAAGTTGTTAGACGATTGTGATGAAAGCTTGTCAATCATGTTTGCCCATACAATTAGGATCTTGGTTTCCATAAGTAGAACTTTCCAAGTTTACTTGCCTTCCAAAAAGATTTGCATATCTAAATTGATTCCAAGAAAGATAGTCAATCATGTAGGTGCTATATCCAACCATAAGGTCATCCATAAACCATACGGATCGAATCCTTGGAGAAATAAAGATAATTTTGCATCTGGATAAGTCTTCATTCTTCAGTCTAAAAATTGTTAGTGTGGGTAGACTTTGAATCTAAAGTTTGACGGTCTTCAGACTTTGATGCTAGAGTATGAAAGTCTTCAGACTAGACTTTTGGAAATGTTTTGTTAACTTCAAAACAATAAAGGAGTTTTCTCCAAGAAAAAGATGGTTCATTGTGCCTTTGCATCAACTATCAGCAACTCAACTAGGTAATGATCAAGAATAAGTATCCGTTACCAAGGATTTATGACTTGTTTGATCAGCTACAAGGAGCGTTAATATTTTCCAAGATCAACGTAAGGACAGGTTACCATCAACTGAGGATTAAGAAGGAGGATATACTAAAGATGGCTTTTCGTACGTGTTACAGTCATTATGAATTCACCTTAATGCCATTCAGTTTGACTAACGCCCTAGCTGCTTTCATGGATTTGATGAATTGAGTGTTCAAGGAGTACTTGAACCAGTTCGTGATTGTGTTTATTGATGACATCTTGGTGTACTCGAGAAGTCTAGAGAAGAGTGAAAGACAATTAAGGACAGTACTTCAGACCTTCCAAGAACATGGGTTGTACGCCAAGTTCAGTAGGTGTGAGTTTTGGTTAACTCGTGTAGCTTTCCTAGGTCACGTGATTTCTAGCAAAGGGATTTTTGTGGACCTGACCAAGATTGAAGCCGTGATAAATTGGCCAAGGCCAATGACAGTGACTGAGGTTCGAAGTTTCTTGGGATTGGCAGGTTATTACAAATGATTTGTGGAAGGATTTTCTGCGATAACCATGCCTCTAACTCAATTGTTGAAGAAGGAAGAGAAGTTCAACTAGACAGATAAGTGCAAACATAGTTTCCAAGAGCTTAAGCAGAAGTTGACTACTGCACCAGTACTGACAATTCCGTCTAGATCTGGAGGATATGAGATCTATAGCAGTGCGTTGTACAGGGGATTGGCTGTGTTTTAATACAACATGGGAGAGTTGTCGCATACGCGTTCGTTAGTTGAGGCCTCATGAGTTGAATTATCCAACACATGACTTGGAACTTGCAGCGATCATCTTTGCTCTGAAGATTTAGAGACATTACTTGTGCAAAGAAAAATTCTAGATCTTTACGGACCACCATAGCTTAAAGTATTTATTCTCTCAGAAAGAGTTGAACATAAGGAAATGTTGTTGGATGGAACTTCTTAAGGATTACAACTGTGACATCCTGTGTTATCTCAAAAAAGCCAATAAGGTCGCGGATGCGTTATGTCAGAAATCTTTGATTGTGCAAATGATGGTTTATAAGTGGATCCTACTCGAAGGAGCTCGATATTTGGATTACAAGTTTGAGGTAGGCCACCTTTCAAGTCTCATGGCCACCCTCAGAATTGAATCAGAAGTGCAAATAAGGATTAAGACGTTGCAGTTTACAGATCCTAAGATCATAAAAATTCTGCAATAGGATGAGGAAAAGAGGAAAGCTGATTTTCAAGTTACGGAGGAAAAACACTAAAGTTTCGCGGGCGATTGTGTATACCTGACAATGCGGAGCTTAAGGAGGAGATTTTGTCAGAAACCCATCGTAGTAGCTACAGCATTTATCCAGGCAATACAAAGATGTATCAAAATCTGCGCTAACACTATTAATGGACCGGTATGAAGGCGGATATCACCGGACATGTCACCAAGTGTTTGACATGTCAGCAAGTGAAAGCACATCATTGCAAGCTTGGAGGACTTTTACAACCTCTCGAGTTTCTCAAGTGGAAATAGAAATATATCATAATGGATTTTGTGATGGGATTACCGAGAAGTCAGCGAGATAATGATTCAATATGGGCTGTAGTCGACAGATTAATGAAATATGCTCACTTCATCACCGTACGAAAAGACCTTGCATTGGACAGGTATGCTGAGTTGTATGTGCAACAGATAGTACGTCTTCATGGAGTGCCCGTGATGATCACGTCAGATCAAGACCAGAAGTTCACGGCAGCTTTTTGGAAAAGTTTATAAACCGCCTTAGAAACAAAGCTGTAGTACAACATGGCCTATCATCCACAAATGGATGGCTAGTTTGAGAGGACCATTCAAACCCTCGAGGACATGCTGCAAGTTTGCGTGTTGGACTTCAAAGTAAGCCGGAAGGAATAGCTTCATCTAGTTGAGTTCGCCTACAACAACAGTTATCAATAGAGTATCCAGATGACATCGTTTGAAGCATTGTATGGCAAAGCCTATAGAACTCCTATTTGTTGGGGCGAAATCGAAGAGCGTAAGATTATGGGCCCTGAGTTGGTTCAGTAGTCAGTTAACACCGTCAAAGTCATTTGAGAAAGACTTAAGACCACTCAGAGTCGTTAGAAAAGTTATACAGATAAGCGGCGTAGACCATTGGAGTTCCAAGTAGGTGAACACATATTTCTTAAAGTGTCATTGATGAGAGGTACTTTGCGTTTTGGCAAGAAAGGGAAGCTAAGCCCTAGGTACAACAATCCCTTTGAAATTTTGGAGCGAATTGGGACTTTGGTGTTTTGTCTCGCGTTGTCGCTGAGAATTGCTCAAGTGCATGACGTCTTCCACGTGTCAATGTTGAGGAAGTACAAACCTGATCCAACCCACGTGCTGAATTTCAAGGAAATAGATGTGGATGAGAAAGTGTCGTACGTGGAGAGATCGGTTCGAATAGAGGATCGAAAGGAGCAAGTGCTACGCAACAAGACGATTCCCTTGGTTAATGTAGTCTAGCAACACCACAGAACAGAGGGAGCCATGTGGGAAAGCAAAGAATCGATGAGACGTCTATACCTCCACCTTTTTGAAGAAGAACTGTAATTGTTTAAATTTTGAGGACGAAATTTTTATAAGATGGGAAGAGTTGTGACATCCTGAAATTTGACCATGTTTCGAATATATGAAATGGTTGTTTCATTGACACACTTATGGTCATTTTACTCAGAGTTGGCCCCTCATGAGTTAACTAATCTATTAGGTAAGGTCGCTAAGGGTAACGCAACAAACTAGAGAATTCGATCGGAAACCAATCGCTCAACCATAATAATCAGCAAGGGTCAATACAACACCATTATAATCAATTAAAGAACGGATACAAGTTGACCCAATGGAATCACGTAGTTGAATTGCGGGTGGTTCCGCATGATTGTGAAATTCGTCGAATGACAATAACCCGATTTTCTATCGACATTACACTCGGGACACATAATTGAAACCTTGTGATTTTGCGACAATTGAGGGTCATCTACAATTCAAAGATGCACAAACATGGATCGAAAATTATTGACCATGAGTTGAACGCGCTAAAATCCCTAAAAGCTACTCGATAAGTTAGGTCATATCAAAATCACATTTGATCGATTTTAACACGAAATTGAATTCAGTTTCGGGAATTGAACGTTTGTGTGTGTTACGATTCATTTATAAGATGTCCTCTCATCTTTTGGCGAATTTCTGTCTAGTCCAAAAATTTTGCAGAAAATCGATTTTCGAACAAACAAGAAATGGAAATTCGGATGGGCTGAAGAATGGCATTTTTGTACTTCCAAAACAGCTTTATTTGGGAGAAATTGAAGCTAATTGGGATTGGTTGGCCAATTGATTTTGGAGGATGAAGACTTTGGGGCAATGCAATGACTAATTAGATATTTTCCTAGGTTTTCTATTGGTTGTTGCCTTGACTTCTTTCTTCTCTCTTTCTTCTTTCGCTTTGTCTCCCTCTCTCTCCAATTTTCCCTCCCCCATGCGCACACTTCTTTCCCCTTGCTTGTGCCGACCCTCCTGCCCACGTTCCCTTTCTTCTTCATCTTTTTCTCTTCCCCATCCCATTTTCCTTGCAGCCGCACGCCCATCATCCCTAACTCCCTTGCAGCCGCACTTCTTCACCACCCCATGACCAACCGCCTCCACTGACGCTAGCAGCCCTCACTCCAACCTAGCGCTCCATCCATCACTGTCCAACCTCACCACCACTGCTCCATGCATGGCCACCTCCATGCCTCAGCCCAACTCCATCAGACGCCTAGCTCACCCTTGCGGCCAACGCCCGCTAGCCACCAGCAACCGTCCGTTTCAGCCTAGCCGCCTCCAGCATCCACCCATCCTACACAACTAGCAACCCAAGCCGAGGCCCTCAGCCCCTCCGAACAGCCATTGGCTGAAGGCTTGTAAGGCCATCACAGCTGTCGTTTGAGCTCCGTTTGAGACGCGATTGTCTCGAGTTCTTGCCGCCATCGCGTTGCCATTACCGTGAGCCCGCTGCCATCCTAATTCGTGAGTTAACTCCCTAATCCTTGATTAGGCTATTAATTGCGCTTAGGGGTTAGATTAGTGTTAATTAGGATTAGTTTAGTTAATCCTAGATTAGTGTAACTAGCCAAATTAGGTTGGTTAGTTGGTTAGGTTAGTTAACCATGGTTAGATTAATTAATCATGGTTAGGTCAATTAAGTTGGATTAGCTTAATTAATCGTGATTTAATTAATTAATCATAATTAGCATAATTAGTGATGGATTAGCCGTTTCATAGAATTTTACGCTCGTTCTCCTGGATGGAATTTTGCGTGTTTTTGATGGCTTATATGTGCTATAATGTGCAATTGATTGATGGATGGTAGTTATTGATTTTTTTATTAGAAAACTCAGTTTTATGGGCATTTAAATGGAAAAATGCCAGGTGTCGGTTTTTGGACGCCAATCTTTTTTGTACTATATAAAAGCATGGAGTTTTAAAAATAGGAGCATACCAGGTTTGACAGTTTGCTTTTAAGTACGTGACCATGCATGATTATTTTATCGGGATTTTTAATACAAAGAAAAATGTGCCAAGTTCTTTATTTGAAAATGAAGTATTTGAACGCAAAGCATGGTGTTCTTGGCTGAGTATGTGCTTGTGTGGTCACTATTGGAATCCATCACCCGACGAGAGTTGGGGAGGCGATGCCTAATTAAGTTCGGATGCCCCACGTCAACTGATGTTGAGTCGCGGTTGTCACACCCCAAACCATGGGCACACGCACATCCCTTGGCGGTCGACAAAATTTGCGATGTTCCCCAGACGCATCGCCAACCCATTCATTTTATGCACATGCAAAAACGAATTAAACAGACACCCTAACAACAATCAAACATGGGATAGAAAAGCAGGACACCCAATTTTCACAAAACATACTTTATAAACATATCGAGTTTATATACAGGGGTCCCTATCGCAAAAAGGAGCTACTAAGCCAACTCTACCCCGAACTTTACCTACTCGGGATCCGGGTCTACTACGACACTATCTGGGATGTTGATGCCCAATGGGTTAGCTACCTCTACTCCAGGCCCTTCAGCCTTGGGCCCTAGTGTGACATCCCAAGAGCGTCACATACTAAGCGCAGGCGGAAATTACATGGATTATCATCTTACAGGACTTATTGATTACAAAGATGTCTGACTAGCGTCGACCATTGAAGGTTAGCATGTATAATATGGATAATTTTAAAGTCCAAATTTTATACAACAAGGTTATCCGGTAATAATCCTGTCAACTAACATTAGATAATCCAATTAGGATCATATGAGAAGCTTCATTTCTTTCCTGTTAAGATCATTTAGGCTTACAAAAATCAACTTGGACTACTTACAAGTTTTTCGCCTATTTACATCATACTTATAAGTTCAAAGGTAAAGGCGTAAGTAAACAGCCAAGGAAAAGGGTGAGGGGGTTTCTAACTCTATTATCCCACACAGCCCACGTCCATCAGAAAAACAAAAGACATTCCTCCAGCTTCTACACGATCATGGGTGTTTAGGCGCCATCCATCCCAGCTCTAGGTCCACCAACACCAAAAGGAAGAGGGCTAAACATCTCCCCTTCGTGGTTTATGAACCATGCAACAAACCTCATCAGAATCATCTCAGCTCTACCATTGTCCATCCACAGCATAGCCTCATACTTCAAGAAGGTCATCTCGACATCAGGATCAAACACATCACTAAAGGAAACCTCGAGGTGTGCTACCACCCTGTGACAAGTTGTGCTGCCGCCCCTTGACGAGCTATCGGAGGCACGTCCATATTAACAATCTGAAAATAAAATAAAATCAGGAATGAGCAATGCCCATTAAAGAAATAATAAGACTCTAACCTAGACAATCCACAGCTGTCAAAGAAGACGAGAGAAACATGATCAAACAGTTTCAGATGCTAAGATAGGATTGTCACATGGATGGTTAATTGAATACTAAGACATCACAGGAATGATCACACCTTATTACAATGTCAAATGCATATGTATGCCTCATGCTCTAATTTATGCCAAGATGTAATGCAACAACAACGGATGAACTCACTCGCCAAATGGAATTTATAATTTAGTGTGTATATCAAATCCACCCTCGATCAGTTTACCCATTGGAACACAACCAGCCCGATCGAGTCACTTCTGGAATCCCACATCTGGACTTCCATGATATTGCTATCATGGGCATCTCACACCGGGGCATCCATGATCACCTACAAGGGCATCTTACTCCGATGCATCTCGGTGTTGTGTTCAACCGAGGTATCCAAGATCACACAACATGGGCATCCCACTCCCCGGGGCATCACCGGCATCTCAATACCGATGGAAATCTCTTACTCATTCAAGCGCACATTTCACACATCACACCTTTGATTAATGTCATCACAGCATGCACAAGACCTCGATAGTACACAATCACCTCAAGCATAATCATTAATCAAAACATATAACTCTCATGCGCAAAACATCACACAGGTCCTGATTATAAAGTAAAACCATTGTGGCACGTCCCATACCATGCCTAACATTTTTGGCCTATAATCAAGCACAATGCATCACATTCTTGCATGCGCATGTCACTCTTGGTAACTATACAATGACTTTACCTCAAATGATGGAAGACATGCTCATGTTTGAACTAATCACATCATGAGACCATTAGACTCCATATATGTCATAAAATTCAAGTACAAGAGATGCAACAACTATTGCACATTCTCTGATCAAGGCAGTTTATGAGCTAATATGGACAGTTTCGAACATCGATACAGAAAGTACATCTAATCTTATTAGAATGTTACAAAATTTTAGTATGTTATAGAAGAAACATAGATTAACATTTTCCGTGAAGAAACCTAAGTCTATAGCTCACTATATTAAGAGCAGTAATTGCTGTCTTCTTTCTTAAAATTCTGCAGCACCTTTCCAGATTGAGTACCTACAGAAGAAAGATCGTTTCACTACCCAAATCTTATCCGTTTGTTCTCAAATTTTGATATGTTATTTCTAAGGATGTGTCCTACAACTTTCATAAGGGTTTGAGGTCCAATTATACCTAGAAAATTACAGAAAATTTGTAGAATCACCGAAGGTTTTGCTATTTTCTAAAGTACAGCTTACTGTTTCAAGGAGAAGTACTCTCGCCTACATGTTTTCGCATCCATTTTGCTATAACTAGAAGTCGTACCTAATTTCATTGATGTTCTCTCAAGTAAACTTGTTCTTTTTCTTATCTACATCATTAGAATTCAAGGCGACATAAAACAAAAGGCTTTCCATCTATATTTCTCTAGAACAGAAATGTTTTGCACCGTTTTCTTCATCTCTAGCTCAACTAAACCATTAGTTTCTCTATCAATCTCTCTTGTAGTATCTTGACACTCTTCCACAGCATCTAAGGATAATCACAGTATATTTTTACTTACATAGAACCTTCCACAGTTCGGTTCAAAACAAATACTCGCACTTCGACTCATCTACCTCAACATGCATCACTTTCCTCACTCGGCAATCACCTCTCCACCTTGCTCAACTAATATAGCTTACTCACACTCAAGTTTCGAGACATGCAAGGCTTTAACATGACATGCAAAGACTCATAGCTTCAATCTAGAGTTCATCTAGCTCAATCCAACACAAAACAGCAACATCACACCTAATCCTCCACCATTCGGCTAGTTCCGCAGGTTCCCTTGGCAAAATCAGCGGATAACTTCTAGTTTAGAGACTTATCTTTCCCTTACCTTTGCTTAGCTTGTTGATACTCAAGACTCTTTGAAAATTCAGCACCTAAACTCGCACAAGAAGAAGAAGAATTGCTAGAGTTGTTGCTGGTTTCTTCTGCTCAACCGAGAGAGAGAGAGAGAGAGAGAGAGAGGAAGAAGAAAGCTTTTGGTTTTGGCTTTGAAGAGAGGGAGAAAGAGAGGCATGAGTTATGAGGAAATAGGCTATAAGTCTAATCCCTAGGGTAGCTTAATCATTAGCAAATCTAATGATTATGTTTCTCCTTCAGTTGTTTCGGTTTTGGGGGGCAAAAAACTGTGGGAGAAGAGAGAAGGGGGTCATGGCCTTCATGCATGATCCGTTCCCAACATTTGGCAATCGATATTAATTAGTCTCTAATCCGTGTCGTTAGTCGGTTTATTAGTTTTTAATACCTTTCACTTAATTTCATTTCTCTTGTAATTATGCAAATTTATGAAATCACATGACATATTAGCAACTCGGTGTTAATCTACGAAAAGTTTATCACAAGAAATGCTAAAGTTAGAAATCGACATTAGCATTACAATTGCTAATTAAATCATCATAACTATAATCTATAGACTTAATAAAAAATGCAAACACTTGGGCCTAAATTGTTGCACCCCCAAACAGCTGAGGTCGCCACAGCTAGCTATCACTCCATCTAATGAATACCAGTTACTTATCTTTGATATAAAGAGGTTTAAAGAAGGACCGAGGTCCATAGGCATATTTTTTTTAAAGAGTTTAGCGCAGCTCATAGTGAAATTAAAGACGAGTCTCACCATCCCTCTGCTCTCTTAATGATGGTACAATGCACACTTACTACACATCGAAGGAAAACATAAGCTGAGCCACTTTTATTTATATCTTTAGGATGGACATCTTGGGTCGGTACAACCAAAAAAATTTATCACCACTCACTCACACACTCTAGGCACAACATGCAAGAGTAGATCAAGGATCCCACTTGCCTCTAAACCAAGCAAGTAGCGCGCACAACGGCGACGAGACATAGCGGTGACGGACGGTGAACGCACGGTGGACGGTCGACGAACGGTTCTCTTCCTTCCTCTCTTCCTTTCTTTCTTCTCTTTTCTCTTCTTTCTCTCTCTCTTGGACGAACTCTCTTCTCTCTCTCTCTCTTTCTCGCTTAAACCGGCATCATCTTCCTCTAATTTTCTGTAGCACCCCGAACCCTTCGGCGGTCGCCACAAGCACCAAAGTTACTCCTGATTTACCTTTCTGATTATATTTAGAAGAAGCATCGTTATATATATTTTTTTTAAAAAGCGGTCCCAGCGCGACTCATTAGCGATATCAAAACATCACCATCTCTCCCCCTACCAACCATGATACAAATACACACCACTAATCTTCATAATTTTATAAACAAGGCATGACACTTTATTTACATATATTTTCAAGGTGGGACTTCTTTTTTTGGGTCGATACATCAAAAGGAAAAGCTAGGACTCAGCCATGTCCAGCCTAAAATCCCAAAAAGAACCCTCGACCCTCTACATCACATGTGCATAACTCCCATCATAAGTGTCGGCTAACTAACCCCAAAAAGACAGCTCCTACTCGTCACGCTCGGGCCTCACACCTAGTCCGGTGCGTCAGGTGGTGGCGGTGGCAGCATCCCTCTCATGACCCCATCGCGGCGAACATGGATAGAGACAAACTCCTAGACGACCGGGCCCCCAGCCAGGCCTATGTCGTACATGACAAAACAGCGCACACGTATGTATGTGAGTCTAGGCACAGAAGGACAGCTGAACCCCTCACACTCTATCTCGACGTCGGACGATAACCCGTAAAATGCACCCTACACGACGGTAGGAAGCAGCATACTGCTAATCTGAAATGTTGGTCCCCAAAAGGGGTGAGTACAACCACTCAGCAGGTAAAGGAATCTAATAACAACTCAATACATCATACAAATCATACATGCATTGCAGGTGTTACTTACCTTGAAACCATACGCATACTATCATGCATCATCATATCATACATGTCATCTTCATCATGACTTCATCACATTACACATGTTATCATGCCACATCATATATCATCATCACCATGCATATCATCATGCATACCATCATATATCATCATATATCATCATGCATATCATCATACCATGGTTTAATTTTCACTTTTAACTTTCAATTTGATCACCACATCACCCATTCCTCAAATCATCAATTTCATCATCCCCTCGGGCAAAGACCTCCGATAGGCTTCCAGCATTCAACCATTCCAGGCCACCGAGCATTCGGCCCCCCCACATTCCGTGCATCTCGCATCCCAACTGGCATCATGAGGCATTCCCTTTGGGCAAAAACCTCCAACAAGGCTTCCAGCATTTACATTCCCTGGCCGGGCATCCCGCACCCCAATCCTAGCATCGCGAGGCATTCCCTTCGGGCATAAACCTTCGATAGGGTTCCGACCCCCCACATTCCGGACATCTCGTATCCTAACTGGCATCATGAGGTATTCCCTTTGGCCAAAAACCTCCAACAGGGGACATTTACACTCCCTGGCCGGGCATCCTAAAACTCCCAGGGCCATCCGACAATGTATCTCTATACATTTCGGGCATTATCCTCCGCCACAACAATCTCCTCATTTAACATTATCTATGTTCACCAATTTCGGTCTTAATTTAGCACGGCATACGATGTATTGGCAATCAACACTCATGTTCTACATTAAATTCACACATGCATCTCAATGCATACATCAAGACCTCATCACACCTACTACATGGTGCAACTATTTATAAAATAAAATTCATGGAATTTATGCCAATTAAAATAATCCATTTATCATGCCCTTTTTTTTTCACATTTATCTAAATTCCAGCTTGTGCCATTTTTAAAAATATTAAATTTAATATCTATAAATTCCCAAAATTTAAGGCAAGTAATAAACAAGCCAATATGATAATAATTACATGTAAAATACATGGCCACATAGAATTTCACACAATTTCACAATTTTCACAAAACATCATATACTTCTCGGATAAAACCAGTATGCACAGTTTCAGAAGAAATTCGATTAAAATATCCATACGACCTCCAAAAATTACGAAATTTTACCGAGTTATAGCCAAGACATTTTGGTACATCTTTCATGAAGACTTCCAAGCCAGATTATTTTTATATTAGTTTCTACATTCTTACGAAGCTTCTGGATCCATTACCGCATCGTCCAGTGCATGCTTCTCCGAAATATTGATTTTTAACCTATCTATCCTCTTTATTTTCCTATAAAATTTGGATATATTATACATAAAGATGTTCTCTACAAGTTGCATGAAGAAACCTAAGTCAAATAACCAAATTATAGTCGTCATTTAGGTCCATGAAGTCTCGGGTGTACCGAAATACATCTCCAGAATCACCATCGTTAAGATCTATTCGATTTACTAGGCTATACTTGTTCATTTCACTTCAAATTTGATTATGTTGTATTTTAAGATGTCCCCTACAACTTTCATGAAGAAATAAAAGCCAAAATCGGACTCTAAACACCCATGCAAGTTCACACAACATTCTGACTCAAACTGTTCGAGCAAAACAGCCATACCATTCAAGAATAAACCATCCATGCTTCGGTTTTTCTCACCTAAACACCCAAAAATTCAACATGCAAGTAACATACACACATGCAAGAGCATCTAGAGGACTCCCACTTGCCTCTAGACCGGACGGACAACGACACACGGCGGCGAGCACGGCGGACGGATGGCGAGCGATGGCGACTCCTCGGCTCCTCCTCCCTCTCGGCCACTCTCCCTCTCTTTCTCGAAATCTCTCTCTCTCTCTCTCTCTCTCTCTCTCTTCACTCTCTTGGCCGAATGAAGTAACTGGCCACTCTTCTCTCTCTCTTCCCTTTTATCCCCCCTAATCCTCATCATTAGTAATCATTAGATTGCCTCCTAATTAGCCAATGCATGCTCTTCTTCTTGCCACTTGTCTAATTGCATGCATAATGGGCTTGGGCTTTTGGTTTGGGCTTGGGCCATCCGGCCACTTCTTGGGCCTCCTCTTGGGCGATGGTAGCTCACTTGTGGGCTTCAATGGACCGACTAGCTTGGCCCATCAAGGCTTCGGCCAATGGGCCTAAGGTCCATCCTAATAAAATTTAAATTTTCCCTTTTTATAATTTCTTTTATGAATTTTAAATTTTAAATTCCACATGGCCAAAGTCTTGTGTCATTTTATTTATAGAAAATTAATTTATAAAGTGCATGGCCAAGCATAAATTATTATCATTAATCTATCAAATTTAAATTCTCACAAACATATGCACAAATCATCTAATTTTAAAAAGCATAAATCATATTTTATCACCTAATTAGAGACTTTAACACACCTTATAATTTGACTTTGAATTTTGGGATGCCACATTTTCTTCCCCTCCATCATTAGCCATCATTTGATCATGCATGGAGGACACTTGGCAATCTCCTTGGGACAAATGGGGAAGGCATGCAACCGGATCCCCCCCTCCTTTGCACGTCGACAGCCCCTTATGGGCTTGGGCCAGCCATGGGCCGAGCGACTTCTCCCTCTCCTTGGGCTTCGTGGGCCGGCCAAAAGAATGGGGGTGAGGCTATGTCTAGCCCAACCTCATCCTAATAATCCACATAATCCTTAATTATATAAACACCTAATTGAAATTTATAATTCACAAAACTTTGTGACCTAATTTAATAAATTCCAATCCATCACATGGCCAAAAATAGAATTTTCCTATCAAATAATTACCCACAAATAGCTTGGCCAAAAATCTCAATGCAAGACATGAATTAGAGCACCTCTAAGGATTGACAAGAAATTCTAGGATGCCACATAAATACCAGTCTCTAGCCCACTAGGTTCATTCTACGACAATCACGGCCCACTAAACTTAATTCACTATTCTAATAAATCTGAGTCTTGGCCCGCTCCAAGCCAAGTCCAAGCCCATAACCTATCCTTCGGCTAATCAAGCCTAACCTGATGACTCATGTGGCCCACTTATTTCTTAAGCCCACACATTCCTCATGGTCCATCGGGTTTGCTTTTTGGCTCGATTTAAAAGAATCCAAGCTCTTAACAATCCGATTATACTAATAGGGTCGATAAAATTTGGGATGTCAAACCTGGTTCGTTGCGATATCTTCCAAAATATCGGCAGCCACGATGGGGTCGAGTACCTCTTCATACTTGGTATCAACGGTAGGTCCATCAAAACCATCCAAGGGGCCCTCCCGAACCCCGTTAGGCTTTGAAGCGATGCAGTACCAAGTGAGGTAGGCCCTCACTAACCCAAAGAGTGGTCACCAAAAGCTCATGGGTCTAGGGGATCCCGTGGATGGGGAGTGTGGCACGCTCGGTCTTCGCCTCCCCTGGCCACCCAAAACGGATGTGGCGCACCTCAATCTAAGGACCTGAAAAATTTTAAACCACAATGGGGTGAGACAAAGTCTCAGCAAGTCAACACCCTAAACCCTGATTAGGACGAGAATTCACCTAGAGGCAGCCTAAACATGCACCATATAAGACTTACCTTGCCTTAGCACCTCCCTGCACATTAGTACATCTCATATATCATATGCATACAGTAGATGTATTCAATAACTGGAACACCTCATATCATTCATCAAATATTCACAAGGGTCCCAATTATAAGGCCAAACTATTATGACACGTCCTATTCCGTGTCACACAATTTTGTCCCATAATCAAGCGGGATTATCTCAATCACTCAAGCGTGTTCCAATTATTTACAACCCAACCGCCATGGCCAACTCATCAATCTGCGATCATCCAGCATAACCGGGCGTCGTCCCGCTTCGTCGGACATGGCAACGTCTACATCTAGATGACATTCCTAAGGAAGCATCAGCCTAGCCTCCACTACGACTAGCATTCGTTGTCAAGGGCATCTGAACTTAATCAGGCATTATCCCGCATGAACACATCAGAACGGGTTTCAATAATGACCACACGTACATCCATGCTTGGCCAAAACATCATGCTTTGCACTCAAATACTTCTATTTCAAATAATGCACTTGGCCAATTTTCTTCATATTAAAAATACCAGGTAAAATAATTGTGCGTGATCACAGTCAAATTGATCCACAAAACACGATACTCTCCCATTTGAAAATTCCACGATTTTATATAGTACCTAAAACATTTTTGACGTCAAAACCCAAAACCCGGTATTTTTCTAATTAAATACCATAAAATCATATTTTTGCAATAATAATTAAAAATCACCACCAAGCACCCAATTGCATAATTTAGCAATTAGTTTCACAAACCAATTCAACCATGACGATCAACGTAAAATTCTGATAACCGGCTATCTCGACATAATTTACGCTAATGATAATTAATTAGATAAATTGTAAGTAATTAAATAAATTATAAATTATTTAAACTAAACCACTTAATTAATGTAATTAACCTAACCTAACCAAACTAATTGAACTAACTAAATTAATCCACCTAGGCTAACTATATTAATCTAATTAGGCTAACTAATAACCTAACTAACCACCTAACTACATTAACTATCTAATTCAACTAACTAAACTAACTAACTACTAGTTACACTAACTAAACTAACTACTAATCCATGCTTAAGACTCAACTAATCCACTAAGTACAATTAACTTCCTAATCTTGGATGAGGGCGTTAACTCATCGGAATAGCGAGGCGACAAGTCCACGGCGATGGTGGCGCGAAGGCAACCAAGACCTGAGCCTATGGCAACTCTAAATGAGGGCTAGAAGAGGCTGAAAACGATTATACAGCTCATGGCTTGGAGCTGCTGGCTCGATCCTGAGTTGGTTGAAGCTAGCTGGACACAGTGTGGGGACAGTGGAGGCGAGCCGGCGGCCTGGTTGCGAGGTTGAGTGGACTGGCCGCTGGCTCGAGGATGGCGAGAGGCAGCCAGGCGAGGCTAGTGGTGCAGCTAGTCGACGGTGAGGCGAAGTGAGCTGGAGACGAGCACCTAGGGACAGACGGGGATGATGAGGAGGCGGACGTGGGTGGTAGCTCAACCGTGGATGCTAGCTGAGGCTAAAGGCAAGACGATGGCTTCGATGGCTTGCGAGGCTATTGTGGAGTTGGGCAGTGGCAGCAATATAGAGAGGAAATGGAAAAATGAAGAAGATGAAGTGCAGAAGAAGAAGGAAGCAAAAGCTGTTCTACAGGAGGAAAGGTTGGTCGCATGGGTGAAGAGGGAGGGGGAACAAGGGCCATGCAAGTCAACCAGCTAGCCAATGGGGTCTCAAGGTTGGCACTTGAGTGGTTTGTGCCTCAAAGTCTTTTACCCTTGAAGTCTTGGCAACCTCCAATGGCAATTTAGCTCCCAAATATTCACAAATTAAAGCTTTTTGGTGTCCAAAATTCACACAACAGCAGCCCCTACGAATTTCCACAATTTCTTCTCAAATAAACCAAGTTGGCATCCAAAATTCCTCTAATTTAGCCCACAAAGTCCAAGCATCAACCAATGAAGAATTAAGCTTCAAATTCTCCCAATTAAACCCTTTTTGGCTGCCCAAAAATGCCTCCCAAGATGCCCATCCGAATTTCAGAAATTCTAATTTGCCGAAATTGATTTTCCTGCCAAATTCTCGGCTTGATGGAATTTTCCCGAAAGATGAGACGAGGTCTTAAAAATAAATTGTGACATGCTCAAACATTCAATTCCCAAAACTGAATTCAATTTTATGGTTAAAATCGATCGAACGCGATTTTAGCGCGACCTAACCTACCGAGTAGCTTTTAGGGATTTTATTGCGTTTGACCCGTGATTGATAATTTTTTATTCACATTTGTGCATCTTCGACCCGTCGGTGACTCTTAGTTATCGTAAAAATCTCAAGGTTTCAATTACAAGTACCGAGTACAGAATTGATAGAAAATTGGATTAGAATTGTTTGACACGAATTTCACAATAAGGTGGAATCACCCACAATTCAATTACATGCTTTCATCGAATCGACCTATATCTAATCACTAATCGATTATGCCGTATTGACCCTTACCGATTATCATGGTCGAGCGATCGATTTCTGATCAAATTTTCAAGTCTATCGTGTTTATATCTCTTAATGGCTTCACCCGATAGATAATTTAACTCGTGAGTGATCAGCTTAAAGAAAAGGACCATAGGCGCGTTGACGAAAAGCCCATTTTATATTATCGAAACAGGGTCGAATTTTCAGGATGTCACAGTGGTGGAGGCCGGGCCAATGCTCCTTTATGGAATGCTATCTAGGTGGGTAGTGCTAGACATTACCATGCTCGACGGAGGGGGACGATGCTCGGTTACACCGGATGACCACCGACTATTGAGTTGGTCATGGCTAATGGGTTGTAATAATCGGAACACGCCTGAATGGTTGAGCTATTACGTTTGATTATGGGGCAAAATTGTGTAGCATGGTATAGGACGTGTCATAACGATTTTACTTTATAATTGGGACTCCTGTGAATGTTTGAAGGATGAAAATTATGTGTTTCGGTTATTAATTACGCTTGTTGTATTTATATTGGAATAAGTGATGCACTAATATGTAAGGACGCGCCGAGGGGAGGTGAGTTTTGTATGGTGTGTGTTTAGGACTGCCTTCAAGGTGAATTTGCGTCCTAATTGGTGTTTAGGGTTTTGATTCACCGAGATATATCTCACCCCGTTGTGGTTAAATATTTTTAGGTCCTTAGTATGGAAATACGTCCAGTCCATTTTGGGGTTCCATG
This sequence comes from Eucalyptus caleyi, assembly GCA_014182885.2. Lineage (NCBI taxonomy): Eukaryota > Viridiplantae > Streptophyta > Magnoliopsida > Myrtales > Myrtaceae > Eucalyptus > Eucalyptus caleyi. The sequence continues at coordinate 38,586,241 of CM024472.2, forward strand.
GGACATGGAATCAGAGTCTACCTTCTTCCTTATCCCTGGGACCACTTGGACTTGCGAGTTAGTGGTGACTACGATTTGGGTCGATGAGGGCCTCCTTCATTTGGTGCCTCATTGCTTCAAGACGTGGTTCATTAACAAGCGCAACGGTGCTCAGGGGGGTCCTCTGTAGGGTTTTGGCGAACCTTCCATCGGGACGGAGGATGGGGAGGTAGGACACCCCATGGACATCGACATCCCGAGTGGTGTCGTGGAGGATCTAGAGCCCAAGGCGGAGGGGTCCGGGGTGTAGGTTGCCTATGACTTCTTTTTGAGAGAGACTTGTGTATATAAACTCTAGGGTTAACTTGGTATTTTATAAAGCATAGTTTGTGAAAAAAAAAAAAATCACTAGCATGTTCTATCCCTGTATTTGTTTGTTGGTCGGGTGTTTATTTAATTCGCTTCCGCATGTGCTTAATTGAAAGATAAAAAGAATGGGTCGACGATGCGTCCTGCGACATTTTGTTTGTCAAATGAGAAAGCACTACCTCATTTGTGTTAAAAGAGAATAACGCATCTGTTGAAGTACCTCACATTGCATGTCTATGGGGTTTATGTGGGCCTTATATTCAAGTGGTCTCCTTACACTTACCAGCTTAAGCTTTTGGATTGGATATTTTAATAGCATCAAGGTTGGTTTTTTAGGAGCCTCATAAAAAGAAAGAGATTGTAATTCTCTAATCTTTGTTATTAATTTGTTGAGCAGTAACTAAACACACTTGTAGACACTACCTGTGACATCCTGAATTTTCGACTCCGTCTTGATAAAATGAAATGGGCTTTTCACTAGTGCGCCTATCGTCATTTTTCTCTGAACTGATCACTCACGAGTTAACTAACCGACCATGCATTTTCAAGAGGTTCTTAGTTATCCTTAAACCTCACAATTCCAAAGGGTTCATGGGTCAGCCTTAAACCATGCATTTTCAAGAGGTTCTTGGTCATCCTTAAACCTTGCAATTTTAAAGGATTCATGGGTTAGCCTTAAATCATGCATTTTCAAGAAGTTCTTGGTTATCCTTAAACCTTGCAATTCCAAAGGGTTCATGGGTCAGCCTTAAACTATGCATTTTCAAGAGGTTCTTGGTCATCTTCAAAACATACAATTTACAAGGTTAGTGGGACTGCCTTAAACCACAAGGTTAGTGAGATTGCCTTAAATCACACGGTTAGTGGGACTGCTTTAAACCACAAGGTTAATGGGTCGGCCTTAAACCACACGGTTAGTGGGACTACCTTAAACCACATGGTTAATGGGTTTGCCTTAAATCACATAGTTAGTGGAACTATCTTAAACCACACGGTTAGTGGGTCTACCTTAAACCACACAGTTTGTAGTACCGCCTTAAACCACGAGGTTAGTCGGTCGGCCTTAAACCACAAGGTTCGTGGGTATATCGTTAAACCACACTTTTGAAAGTATTCACAGGTACATCCTTAAACCATGCTCTTTATATTAAGCTCACTTGCATTTTCATTTTGATATTGTCACAAAAATAAAAAATTAGGTGTCACATTATCTTTGAAAGAAATCACTTTGACCTTCCTTCCAAAGAGAGACAGCTATTGACACCTAAATTTTTGCCCAAAAATCATTTCCAAAAGACGGGAACTTGTTTTTCCACAAAAATATTTTATGTCAAATTATTGCATATAGATTATCTAGGTGTTTACTATAGTTTTTAAAATGGAAAATGTTTTTCCTTTAAAAAAAATTATTATTAAAAAAATAAAATAAAAAAGAGATTAATATAAAGATAAAAAAAGAAGAAAAAAGTTGGGGCCAATGATCTAAATGTGACTAGTCAAGCCCAGGATGTCAGATTGGAATTAAAATGATAAATTGGGGCCAAAATGCAATTTATAAAAATTGAGAGACCAATTCGCAAATTTTGCAAAATTTCACCCAAGCCCATAAATCATCATCTTGGCCCTCAATTGAGTTGAAATTGAACTTAGGTCAAGTCTAATTAATCGAATTGGGCAAAAAAAGACCAAATTACATTGAATTGGGCATTTTCGGGTTAGAAAATGGCCAACTTTGAGGGACTCTCTTGCAAAATTGGGTGGAGACAATTTCAAAAAATTGTCAAGATCATAAACTACTATATATGAGCTTACTAATTGATCAAAAATCGCAGCCAAATTGATAGATTAAAGCACCCAAACCAACTGTCAAATCTCAGTCCACAAGTTGGTCTCAACTCGAAGCTGCTGAGTAAGCAACTTGGTGGCCCCACCATATGCTCCTTAGCTGCCCAACCAGCATGATCTATGCACGTGATGGAAGAACAATATTGGTAATGCAAGCGGACAAAAATTGGTCAAGGATAAGCTGCTGAAAGCACGGGAAAATCGTAGCAAAGTCTGCACACTCAACAGCTGCAAAAGTTGAAAATTTGGCTAAGTCAAAAAGTTGTTGAAGTAGGCCTATTGACAAGCTTGATAGGTGGACAAAGACTGACCAAAAATCCCTTAATTCGAGGGATAAGATCTATGAATCAAGCTCTTTCAGGGCATGAAAGGAGAGACGAGAGAGAGAGAGGGGGGATCTCACGGTCATCCCTTGAACAGGCCCTTAGAAGTAGCTCTAGAAAAGCAAAAACCTAGAAATTCTAAATCAACCTTCAGAGAGAAAAGTGAAATTTTCACAAACTTACAACCAAAATTAGCCAAAACCTTCAATTAGTGAGTGAAACTTCACTCAAAGATCTTTCCATCCATAGGTCACATGTCTCGAATGGAGATTGAGAAGGTCTCCTAAAGCCCCCCGAAAAACACCTTCTTGGCCGGCCAAGAAACACTGAAAATTTTCTTGAGTGTTGAGCCCGGTTGGTCACTAGTGAGGGAAAGCGAGTGTTTTTGAGAAATTTGAGAGACAAATGAGGAAAATATTGACTTTTAGCCCAAATTATAATATATATCGTTTGGTTTGGAATTAAGTTTTTCAAAAAAGAGGTCTTGAAGTCTAATTTTAAAGGTCAATGAAAGCCTTCATTGTCATTTTTTTTTTTTTTTGCAGATCTCATTTCCAGTTTGTAGGAGCCAACTCCCACATGCCCCTCGAGGATATTTTCTTGGTTTCCTAAACCAAGAACCATTTGTAAAAGAAACTAAGAAGTAAGGTAAGCATCCTAGATATATTTTTGCTCGAGTTTGAACATGTTTTAATAGTGAAAAATCAAGAGGAAAACTAGTCCAAAAAACTGATTTTGTGGCTGGAATTTTTCTCAAATGTTAAAATCTCTTCAAGAGTCTTGCATGTTTGATTAACTATACCCCATTTTCGTGCATTACTTGTCTTTGTGACTTTGATTAATGTTATATGGGAGTACGAATGATGCATAGGTTAGCCCGATTTAGTCTTTAAATCTCCGTGTGAACTATGAGATCATCTAAAACTTGGGCCAAAAACCAAGCCAACCCACATTGAGACATGGTTGGCTAGCATAGATCATGCATATACGCTTCTTGAAGAGTTCATTCGATGTGTCCAGTTGATAATTTTCTGTAATGTTTGTTACATTTGAAAGCCCATGTTACCTACTTTCACTTGGATTAAGTAATGTTTTTCTTAGATCTTGCATATGATAAGTGTCGAGGCTTGAATATTTTCATGTAACCTGTTTGCTTAACTTTGGTTCAAATCCAGATTTGCATAATCAGCTGAAACCCGCATATTTGAGGACGATTTTAACTTGGTTCTTTTGTGTTTTAAGCTATGATTCTATCTAATCTTGCTCCTTGCATGTGATAGTGTAATCTTGATACTTTAGTTCTACGTGAGATTACTTATGGGTTGAAATTGAAGGTTGCAAACATGACCCAAGGAAATTGGTTTGGGATGCACTCCAAGTGTTCTGCAAAATGTACAAACCAAGTTTCGATCTTGAAACGGTCAATTTGAACTTGGTTCTTGTTATATTCATGTACTAGGCAGTCCCATATTAGTGTAAATCAGCATATATCAGTTTAGGGAATTATTTAAAAAAAAAAATTTAAAAAATGAAAATAAAGATATTAAAAATTCAAAAATATTATAAAAATGATGGATTGTATCAAATTATGATAGAAATGACATCTATGAAATTTTCCTAATTTAATGTTATTTTGGTATTTTATAGCCATTTTTGTACATAATCCATTTTGCATATATTAAAATTATTTATAGTAATTTCATGCATATTTAAATTCCCATTTCGGTCATGGGGGTCTGTCTCGGAGCGTGATAACAAAGCCATATAATACTATTTACCCGACTTGTATCGGGTTTTCCTTTTTCGCATTTATTTTCAAGTCATTTCAATTTCTTGGATGTTTACTTACACACTACTTTTCATTATTTTGAGTGTAAATTTCTCTTCTAAATTATGTTAGGATTAGTCTAGACATTAAGGAAAACTAACCTACAAAAACATTTGCATGGACGCTTAGTGGTTTTAAAACAATTATAATTGGTAATTAAGATTGTGTAGCCATTTAGATAAACAACCTCTAAATTAGTAGTACCGTAAGGGCGCTAATAGAAACATTGGTGTAAATAAGTCCTCGTTCCTAGAAATCTCTAGTTGTGTAGAAATCAAGACAACACTCCCATGTCTTGATTGGTTTCTAGCTGACCGTAATAGACTAATGGCAACTCATAGAAATACATAGGTTATTAATAACTAAAATACGAAATCCAATGTCACACAAGGTATGGGCTTAGGAGAGCCCGCGCTTAATCCAAGGCCGTTGGCCCACCTCTTTAGGCAAATACCCTTAAACTTTCTTCCTTTTTCTCCCAGACGAAAAAAGAGAGGTCATAACAAGCCGGAGAAGACGTCTTTTGTTATTTGGATGGACGTGGGCTAATATAAGGGTAGTGAAGTTAGGAACTCCTTTCACCCTTTTCCCTAGCTATTTACTTACACTTTTGTTAAGAACATGTAAATATATGTTGTACATCGGTAAAGAACTTGTAAGTAATCCAGATTGACGTATGTAAGCCTGAATGGTTTTTAAAAGGAAAGTTAATGAAGCTTGTCATGATCCTTATATATGTTTTAGTTGGATTATCTAATACTAGGTGACAGGACTATTATAGGGTGATCACGTGTTATGAAGCTTTAGATCATAAATTATTCATGTTATACATGTTAACCAATTAGTTTAGGATGCTATAGTGCGATAATTGAAACCAACAGGTCCTGTTATAGATAATAATCCGTAGAATTTCCATTTGCACTTAGTATGTGATGTTGCTGGGACATCACAGCTTTGGTTCTGGTCATCACAGCTTGAGTCTTTTTCAAATGACTTTGACGGTGTCGACTAATTGCTGAACCAACCCAAGGTTGGTAATTTTCCGCTCTCCAACTTCCTCCTAACAAACTGGAGTTTGCAAGCTCTGCCATACAACGCTTCAAACGGTGCCATCTGAATACTCTATTGATAACTGTTGTTGTTGGCGAACTCAACTAGATGAAGCTGTTCCTCCCAACTTCCTTTGAAGTCCAACATGCAAGCTCGCAGCATGTCCTCGAGGGTTTGAATTGTCCTCTCAGACTGGCCTTCTGTCTGCAAATGATAGGCCATGCTATATTGCAGCTTTGTTCCCATTGCAGTCTATAAACTTTTCCCGATTGCTACTGTGAACTTCGGGTCTTGATTTGACGTGATTGTCACTGGCACTTCATGAAGACGAACTATTTATTACACGTACAATTCAACATAGCTGTCCAATGCAAAGTCCTTTCGTATGGCGATGTCCTCCATCTTTGGTTCCTCAACTGATGTATCCACTAAGGTTACCAAATAACCTTGGCAACCCACATCTAATAATCGGGTTACCTCAATGAATGAAATCAAAGTAATTGAGGGTCCTCCTCGATTTTCAATAAACTCAAAACTACCTCCCGCCAACAGGTTAAACCGAATCGCTTCATAATAACCACCCATTACAGCGAGATGCTTCTCCTTTCTCCGACCTTATTCCAATAAATCGAAGTTCTACAAGCTTAATGATACTCCCGCTGCGCCACTCTGATAAATTATCCCAGAAACACTGCCCCTCCTGTTCGGTGCATAGTTCAGTTCATTCCTACCCCCTTCGCCATCCTAGAAGCCTGCCAGGAGCCGTTCCTTATCTAGGCCCTCTGACCTCGGCGATCACTCCCTGCCCTTATCGGATCGGGTCGTTACAAGCCCACCGGTTTTCGCCTAGTTCGTCCCCAAACTACACATTTACTAAAGCCCACCGGATTTTCGCCTAGTTCGTCCCCAAACTACACATTTACTAAAGGGGCCTCGTTTCTATAGGGACTAACTCATAGAGGTATTGTTTGTTATGGCGCGTCCTATACCGAGCCTCATGGTTTTACCCTTTGGCGCATGGGTAGGCACTATCCCAGGAAGTCACCCATCCTAGTAGTGCACTATCCTAAGCTTGCTTATCCTTCAAGTTCAAAGGCACCAACTAACTTCCAATGTCCAGTTTTAGATCATCCCAAAACCTCTATGTCCCATCCACTGGGTCCTCAATCAACCTCAATGCATATTAAGACAACTCTACAAACTTTGCCTCGCATTGGTCCACTAACGTCTGGTTTTGATAGAGATGCTGGAACTCAGCCAATTTCTAATTCCTAAAGTCTCAAGCGCCTAAACGATCCCATCCGACCTAGGATTGCCAAGTGCTCCTCTCCTAGTACTAGCTAGAGGCAGTTCTCTTTCCTCGGTACTAGCCTAAGCTGACGCTCTACCTCTAGTACTTGCTCGCCTCGGTGCCCTCTCACTGGCACCTGTCTAAGCTACCACGGCCCTTCTCCGAGGGGCTTTCAGATGATGATCGCTCATCTTGCATGATCTTCATAGAAACATGCCTTCCAATTCCAACAAGGAAATTTGAGTGACCCGCACAAAATAGTCAATCAATCACAAGCATCAGCATAAAAAAAATATCTTTCCTAGCTAACTATCCCAAAACCCATCGCACATTATCACTCCAGATACTAACCAGCTCTGATACCATTCTGGGCGGAGATGCACACGCATATCCCTTAGCGGTTGACTAAAATTTGTAACGTTACCAGGACGCATTGCCAACCCTTTTTATTTTATGCACATGTGGAAGCGAATTAAACAAACCTTGGACAACAACAAATATGGGATAGAAAAGCTGGACAACCCAATTTCATAAAAACACACTTTAAATACAATACAAGTTAGTCCTACAAGTTTGCACATGAAGGTCTGTCCTAAAAGAATTATTGGACAACCTCTACTCCGGATCCCTTTGACTCTGGCTCAGGATTCTCCACGACATCCTCCGGTATCTCCAGACTAAGGAACTGAAAAATTGTAAACCACAACGGGATGAGAATAAATTTCAGCGAGTCAACAACCTAAACCTCAACTAGGACGAGAATTCACTCAAAGGCGTCCTAAAGATACACCACTCAGAACTTACCTCGTCTTAGCACCCTTCTGCACATTAATGCATCTCATAAAACACATGCATATAGTAAATGCGTTCAAGAACCAGAACACATCCTATTACTCATCAAACAATTCACAAGAGTCTTGATTATAAGGCCAAATTATTATGACATGTCCTATTTTGTGCCACACAATTTCATCCCATAATTAGGTGCGGGTAACTCATACCAGTGGTTCAATTCACACTCGATATTCACTCTCAAGATTCAAATTCAATACTTAATAGTCAATCTCAATCCTAATCTCAATCTCAATCTCAAGGTTCTAGAGGTGCCCCCTCCCACGAAGTTCCAATATCGTGTGGTACTTAGTCCCTGACTATAATAAGCAATAGCTTAAGTTACTAGATGTGGCTCCCACGAAGTCACACTGTCGTGTAGCACTTAGTTCTTGACTACCATAAGCAATTGTATAAGATTCTAGAGGTGGCTCATACGAAATCTTGCTATCGTGCACACTTAGTCCTTTACCTGCTCACAATCATTCGGTTTTCTCAATACATCTCATCATCTTTCAATAGTCGCCACATAAAGCAATAATAATAAACCACAGCCATGGCACAACCATTCACATCTCATCATGCACAAGTTCCAAGCATATCACAAATCAACCATACCACGACGATCAGCACGAAATTCTAGTAACCGGCTATCCCGGTATAATTTTCGCTAATTAATAAATAATAAATAAATTGCATTTAAATAAATAAATTGCGATTAATTAAACTGAATTACTTAATTAACCTAACCATGCAAGCACCTGATCAATCAATTCAACCTTAGCCTCCTTCATATAGCCAAAACACCAAAACCCCTTTTTAAAATAAACTTGGCACCATTTTTTCATACAAGGTCCTGTATTTGAAATTAACCCGCCAAACTATGCACACACCTCATACAAAATCTCCTCATTTGTTGAGTACATAAAACTTGGCATTCAAACCCGACATCATATTTCTTTTCTAATTTCTTTTCCAACCACTCTCTTTTGAAAACAAACCTTAGTAACCCCTCTCTTTCTTTTTTTTTTTTTTTTTTAAATTCATAGGTGCTCATGTGCTCAAAATTAATTCGTCAAACTTTGCACGCACCTAGTTTAAAACCTCATTGTTTTGTTGAGCAAATAAGTTTTGATGTCTGGACTTGACACCTCATTTATTTTCTATTTAAAAATCCAAAAGGTTAAGTTTTGCAATAACAATAAACAACCAACAAAGAGCAATCCACCTCATGATCTCTCACATTAGTCCTCAACATGCCAAAAATCAGCCAAGTTATCAAATAAACATTTTTCAGCAAGCAAAACACCAAGAACAACAATAAAATCACAACCAATCCTAACCGGCCGAAATCGGGGCACTTGCATGTCTCCAAGTTTAAATTCATAAACCTAATCAAACGAGTTTGGAAAATTCTCAAATTTGAATATGTTGTAAAGAACACATGAATAAACATTTTTCATGAGATAACTTAACTCAGATCTTTCTAGATTAAGCCCAGTTAATCGCTCAATCTAGTACAAAAACTGTGTCCATTTCCAGAGAGTCTGCTTTTCGAAATCAGTTTGGTTTGAGACCTAAAACTTGTCCATTTGATCTAAAACTTGAGTATGTTAAACTAAAAGATATGAAAAATAACTTTTGTGAAGAAACATTTTGAAATTTGAACCCTAAGAGTTGATAAAAATCCCTTGAATCCCAAAAGGTTATAGATTCTAGCACAGTCCGATATTCTATTAGCAAATGACGAAAGTGAAATCTTATTCTTTTAAATCTCTAAAAATCTTAAGTAAAATATATGTCATAATTAATGATGTCTAAAATATTTCTCAACAAGGAATCAACCTCAAATTCGCAGCCCATTTCGATTTACAAAAATGGCAAATAGTGAGGGTCCATAAATCAAATTTGAAGAAAGTCCATTGATTGGACTAATCCAACCTCATTAGTGCTAATATTACCAATTAGATTAATTTAATCCAAAGTCTAATATTACTTAGTACTAATCTAATTAAGTTAATTAACACTAATCTAACCCCCTAAGTGTAATTAACAACCTAATTAAGGATTCAGAAGTTAACTCACCGAATTAGAACGGCGACGAGTTCACGGCAAAGACAACGCGACGGCGGTGAGATCTCGTGATTACAGCGTCTCCAACATAGGCTCAACGGTGAAGGAAACGGCCTAACAAGGCTCTCAGCCAAGGGGGAAATCTGATTCTATGGAGCTAGCTGTTGGTGCGGCTGTGGTGGCTACTTGGAGCTCGTGGCCACGGGGTGAGCTGGTGGCGAGGTAGTGAGGCGGCTGTGCGGTAGTGGAATGAAGATGATGATGCAATGAAGTGGTGAGTAGCAGCCCAAGTGGAAGAAGATGCGTGAGGTGGTGTTGTGGTGAAGCTATGGTGGAGTGGTGCTGGTGGTTGACGAAGTGGATGGTGGGGTGCAGCAAAAAGGAAGGAGAAAAGTTGGAGGGGAAATGGCGTAAGGGGAGGGGATGATCATGGGGGAAGGAACAAGCAAAAGGAGAAGAATGGGGCATGAGGGGAGGGGGGAAATGAAGAAGAAAAGGGGTGGCTGGAACAGGAGGGGTCAATGCATGCCTAAAGGAAGGAAATGGGAGAGAGAAGAAGGAAAGCCAAGAAGTCAATGCCTTCTTAGCCAATGGAAAGCCAAACAAAATATCTAAACTATCATTGTAAAGCCTCTAAAGTCTTCATGCTTCATCCCTTTGTCTCTCAATTACTTTCTCAATCTTAATTTTCCAAAAATAAGCTTAATTGGGGTAGAAAAATCCAACTTGGTCTACCCATTTGAATTTCACTTATTTTTCCGAAGACCGATTTTTCCGAAAACCGATTTTTTCCGCAAAATTCCGAACTCATCGAAATTTCTCCAAAAGATTAGACGACATCCTATAAATGAATCGTGACATGCTTGAACGTCCGATTCCCGAAGCCGAGTTCAATTTTGTGGTTAAAATCGACCGAACATGATTTTAGTGTGACCTAACCTACCAAGTAACTTTTAGGGATTTTATCGCGTTTGACCCATGGTCGATAATTTTCAATCCACGTTTGTGCATCTTCGACTCATCGGCGACTCTTGGTGTCGTAAAAATGGCAAGGTTTCAATTACGGGTACCGAGTATAAAATTGATAAAAATCGAGGTAGTGCCATTCGACGTGAATTTCTCAATCACGCAAAATCACCCACAATTCAATTACGTGATTCAATCGAATCGACCTATATCCAATCATAGTTTGATTATAACGATGCCATATTGACCTTTGCCGATTATTATGGTTGAGTAGTCGATTTCTAATCGAATTCTTGAGTCTGTCACATTTATATCCCTTAATGGCTTCACCTGATAGATCAATTGACTCGTGAGGGGCCTTACTCAAAGTCGAATGACCATAGGCGGGTTGATGAAATGCCCATTTCATATTATTGAGACGAGGTCAAATTTCAAGATGTCACAATTTGAAGCGTTGTATGGCAGAGCTTGCAGAACTCCAATTTGTTGGGACAAAGTCGGAGAATGTAAAATTACCAACCCTAAGTTAGTTTAGTAGTCAGTAGACATTGTGAAAGTCATTCGAGAAAGACTCAAGACTGCTAGCTTAGAGTCACTAGAAGAGCTATGCAGATAAGCGGCAAAGACAAATTCCAAGTTCGTGAACATGTGTTCCTTAAAGTGTCACCGATGAGGGGTACTTCGCGCTTTGGCAAGAAAGAAAAGTTAAGTCTGAGGTACGTCAATCCCTTTGAGATTTTGGAGTGAATTGGAACTTTCACATATTGTCTTGCATTGCCGTTGAGACTTGCACAAGTGTATGACATCTTCCACGTGTTAATGTTGAGGAAGTACAAGCTTGACCCAACCCACGGGCTGAATTTTGAGGAATTAGACGTGGATGAGAGAATATCGTACGTGAAGAGACCAATTCAGATAGTGGATCACAACAAGACGATCTCTTTGGTCAAAGTGGTCTAGCAATATCACAGGACAGAAGGAGCTACGTGGGAAAGCGAAGAATCAATGAGACGTCAATACCCCTACCTTTTTGTGGAAGAATTGCAATGGTTTAAATTTCAAGAATGAAATTTTTATAAGAGGGGAAGAGTTGTGACATCCTAAATTTCGACCCCATCTCAATAATATGAAATTGATATTTCGTCAACACGCCCATGGTCATTTTTTCTTTGAGTTGGCTACTCACGAGTTAACTAATCTATTAGGTGAAGCCGTTAAGGGATATAAACGTGGTGGACTTGAGAATTCGATCGCAAATCGACTACTCAACCATAATAATCGGCAAGGGTCAATATGACACTGCTATAATTGATTAGTGATCAGATATAGATTGATTCGATGGAAACATGTAATTGAGTTATGGGTGATTCCACCTAATTGTGAAATTCGTGTCGAATGACACTAACCCGGTTTTCTATCGATTTTGTACCTGGTACACGTAATTGAAACCTTGCGATTTTTATGGCAATCGAGAGTTGCCTATGAGTCGGAGATGCACAAACGAGATAAAAAAATTATCAACCATGGGTCAAATGCAATAAAATCCCTAAAAGCTACCCACTGGGTTAGGTTGTATTAAAATTGCATTCGGTCGATTTATTCACGAAATTGAATTCATTTTCGGGAATCGAACATTTGAGCATGTCACGATTTATTTTTAAGACCTCGTCTCATCTTTTGGAGAATTTTTTTGAGTTTGGGATTTTTTAGAAAAATCATTTTTGACCAAATTGGAAAAGAAGAGGAAATTTGCATGGGCTGCATTTAGGGGACTTTTGACCTCTAAAAGGGCTTTGTTGAATGTGGAAATGAAGGAAAATTTCCATTGGAGGAAGGTAAGACTTTGGTGGCTAATGACTTTAGGGGCCAATGCACTTGAGTGTGAGATATTTCCCCTTGGCTCTAATTGGCTACACCTTTGATTAATTGGCCTCTCTTTCTCCCTCCAAATCCCTCTCTCCTTTACCCTCTTGTGTGTGCAAACTCCCTAGCCGAACCCCTCCTATTCTTTTTCTTTAGCTTCTTTCTTCTTCTTCATTTTCTTGCCCCTTTGGTTCTGCTCCTTTCATTTCCCTACTGTCGACCATACAAATCCACCGCTTGGCCACCAGCTCGACATCGACGAGCCCTCACGCCTCTCTCACCGTCCTACCAACACCGACACACCAGCAGCTCCCACCATTCGCTAGCCCCGACGCTGCCAGCTAGCTCGCCTCACATGTCCATCGTCTAGTCCGCATCCAGCCAAGCGGCTATTGCTCCAGCGGCCAGCCTGTCTGTCCGCTAGCCACTACCGTCCATCCAGCCCGACTTGCCTCATTCCCAGCTTCGCCTTAGCTGAGCCCTACCAACTCAGCTCAAAACCGATGGCAACCCCTTGGCCAAGCCTTGTTAGGCTGTTTTCAACCATGGTCGGTTCTTCGTTGGTGACACCGTAGTTGCGGGATCTCACCACCTTCGTGCTGCCGTCGCCATGAACCCGACGCCATGTTGGTTCGGTGAGTTAGCCCCCTAATCCCGAATTAGGTAGTTAATTGCACTTAGTGGTTAGTTTAGTGATTAATTAGGATTAGTGTTAATTTAGTTAGTGTAACTAAGTTAGTTAGGTTAGTTAGTTACCTAGACTAGTGTAGTTAGGTGGTTAGTTTGGTTAGGTTATCTACCCTAGGTTAGTTTACTTAACTAGGGTTAGTTAGTTAATCACTGTTAGTTCAATTTAATTAAATTTATATAATTATTTACAATTTATTTAATTAATTATAATTAGCATAAATTGGGACGGAATAGCCATTTAGTGAAATTTTGGGCTGATCGTCATGGTTGAATTTATATGTGAATCCGATTGCTTATTTGTGCAATTGAGTGCTTTGATTTTATGGGTATTTAATTAGAAAAATACCGGGTGTCGGTTTTTTACGCCAAAATATTTTTATGTATTACATAAAATCATGGAATTTTGAAATGGAAGGGTACCATGTTTATTAGTTCAATTTAAATATGTGACCACGCATAATTATTTTACCGGGAATTGTTAATACGAAGAAAATTGACCAAGTCCATTTTTTGTAATTGAGGTATTTGAGTGCAAAGTACGATGTTGTTGGCCAAGTATGGATGTGCGTGTGGTCACTATCGGAATCTGTCACCCGATGAGAGTCAAGGCGATGCCTGATTAAGTTTGGATGCCCCACTTCAACGGATGCCAATCACAATGGAGGATGGGCCAATGCTCCTTTATGGAATGCCATCTAGATGTAGATGTTGTCGTGCCCGACAGAGCGGGACAACAGCCGGTTATACCGGATGACCAGTAACTGTTGAGTTGGCTGTGGCCAATGAGTCGTAAATAACTGGAACATGCCTAAGTGGTTGAAATAGCTACGCCTGATTATGGGGCAAAATTATGTGGCACGAAATAGGACATGTCATAACAGTTTTACCTTATAATCGGGACTCATGTGATTGGTTGATAAACGAATGATATGTTCCAGTTATTAAATACGCTTGTTGTATTCATATGATATATGTGATGCATTAATCTGCAGGGATGTGCTGAGGCGAGGTAAGTTTGTGTGTGACACCTGTTAGGCTACCTCTGAGTGAATTTGCTTCCTAATCGAAGTTTAAGATTTTGACTCACTGAGATTTTATCTCACCCCGTCGTGAGTAAGTATTTTCAAGTCCTTAGTATGGAGAGACGACCAGTTTGTTTTGGGGTTCCATTGGATATGGACTACGAGTCCACCTTTTTCCCTATCCCTGGGACCACCCAGACTCATGAGCTAGTTGTGACCATGGTTTGGGTCGATGAGGACCTCTTTCACTTGGTGCCTCATCGCTTCAAGGCGTGGTTTATTAACACACCTAATGGGGCTCGGGAGGGTTCCTAACAGGGTTTTGATGGACCACTTGTTGGGATAGAGGATGGGGAGGTAGGACCCCCATGGACATTGACATCCCGGATGGTGTCGTGGAGGATCCAAAGCCAGAGTTGGTGGGATCTAGGGCTTTGGTTGCCTAGGACTTTCTTTTTTAGATAGACCTTTTGTATATAACTCTGTACGGCTAACTCGAGTTGTTTATAAAGCATGGTTTGTAATAATTGGTTGTCCTTCTTTTACCATCTTTGTGTTTGCTTGTTGGTTGGGTGATTATTAGTTCGCTTCTGCATGTGCATAAAACAAATGGGTTGGCGACGTGTCCTAGGAACGTCACATTTTAATCAATCATAAAGGGATGTTCGCATGCTCGGAGTTCGGGGCGTGACAAGTCACATTTACGTTTGGTTTCCTTTCGACCTTAAAACCGTCGATCAAGACATGTTGTGGCGTCGAAGTAGAGTTATGACAAATCCCATTGTCATGCAAGCTACAAGCTTGCGAGAGCTCACGACCGTGATTGAGCAAACTATACGGTTGATCCCGAAAGATGAGATGATGACAACTTTTGGAGTATGCATTGTGACATCAGGAATTTTCGTATTTATAATTATCTAATATTCGGAAATTCGTATTATGATAATGATACTTAGATTTTGAGCTAAATATTATTTGCTTTAGTATTTGGACAAATACACAAAGACTTGATTGAATTCGTAGATTTCTTAGGACACGGCCCGTAATTTTCCTGAACGTAAATCTTTTTGGGTTCGACGTGTGAATCGAATTATGTGTGTTAATGATAGAACGGTATTAATTAAATCACAAAGGTCTTACTAATTAATGGTTGTTATTAATCGCGTAAGTTTTTGTTAATTGATAATATTGTTGAATAATTTGTGTTAATAGTGCTGGAAGAAGGAGAGTACGTTATGCTTGCTACATTTTCCATTGTAAAATTTATTAGTTAAAATTAGAATTGCCACATGTCCTTGAACAAAGCTTTGCATGGCCCTTGGCCACGTACAAGGGCTTGCCTTGCATTTGTGCCACATCAAGTTGAAAATTTACATGCAAATTTACACCTAGCATTGTAAGAAATCAAATTATCTTAATTAATTTTAACATAACTCATTTTACTTTCCCAAAGAACCTATTTTTTTTCTCTCAAAACTCAAACAAAAGCTGCAAGTGTTACTTTCCACTTTTTGATCCAAGAATTTAGAGAGCAAAGCTTCGTATTAAAGTGCAATTAAGGTGGTAAAGACAATCGGTAATTCATGGTTTACGTTCGTTCGAGATAAGTGAATTTTCTAGTATTAAGTTAGCTTAAATCTACTTAGTTACTTCTATCTAGGTCATCTTGTAAAAATACCGTTTTCACGTCTAACTGCTCAAGATGAAGATCCTCCACTGCAACTATACTTAGGAGAACTCTGTTTGATGTCATTTTTACTATTGGTAAAAATATCTCGGAGTAGTCGGTCATTTCTTTTTTAGAAAAGCCATTGACCACAATTCTCGCCTAGTATCTGATACTACTATCTGCTTCATTTTTAATCCTATACACCAACTTGTTTAACAAAGCTTTTTTACCTATAAGCAACTTGGTAAATTCTCAAGTTTTGTTATGAAGTAATTTGCCCATTTCATCTTTCATAGCACACTCCCACTGCATATGAGATGTGTCTTTCTTTGCCTTAGCATAAGTCTCTGGTACTCCCCAATCTGTATATAAGACATAGCTCAGAACAATATTAGCTGATTGATCAAAAATTACCTTTGGCTTTCTCACACATGCAAATTCCTCAAAAAGAAGAACTTCAGCGTCATTAGTTTGCTCCGAATCACCACGTCCTTCTTGAACTGCCTCCTCATTGATAATAGGCTCATCTTGAACCTCTCTTTTATATGCACTTTGATCTATTGGAACCATGTTCACAAGCATTATGTCCAACTCAACATATTCCGGTTCCTTTGTCTTCTCATGCTCTATTTGACGATCCTTGTACATTTTTTTCTTCATTAAATACCATACTCCGACTGCTAATGACTATGTTATTCTCATAATCCCAAAGCTTATATCTATACTCATCATCAACGTATCCAATAAAGACGCACCTTTGGGATTTAACATCAAACTTCTTCCTATCCTCCTTGTCAATCAAAGCATATGCAATACAACCAAACACTTTTAGATGTGAATAATTAAGTTTTTTACCTAACCACCGCTCTTGTGGTATTTCTCCATCCAATGCACTAGATGGACTCATGTTGATAAGATAAACAGCTACATCAACTATGGAAGTCCATAAGTGTAGTAGGAGACCCGCATGTAGCCTAATGCATCTCGCACGTTCCAGAATGGTCATGTTCATCCGTCTCAACTGCATCATTTTCTTGAGTAGTTCTGATATTAGTCTTCAACACATGTATGCCTTCCTGGCTCAAGTATTCTGCAAATTCCTTGCTCGTATATTCACCACAATTATGAGACTTCAGTGTTGTAATATGAGGACCTATCTCTTTTTCTACCATAGTTTTTCACATTTTGAACATCTCGAATACTTCTGATTTTTTTGTGAGAGCATAGACCCAAGTCTTCCTTGTCGCATCATCAATGAATGTGACAAAATATCTCTTACCACCATAAGAGAGTTCCTAAGTCTATCCCCACACATCAGTATGCCAACTCTAGTTTTCAGCCTATATTTTGTTGCCTATTCATTTGAAAATTGTCTTTTGTTTTCCATAAATGCAACTCTCGTAGAAATCTAACTCAACTTTCTACAAATCTAGAAGTAACTTCCTTGAATGCAACTGCTTTGCACCCTTTTTCCCTAAGATGTCCTAAACAATTATGCCAAAGAGTGGACAAATTACCTAGAGCTACTATAGTTGCGACCATATCACTAATATTGGCTCCTTAGAGAAGGTATAGTATAGCCATAAGCTTTCCCTTTATTACTACTCTCGCCTTGAGGTTATCTTCCACTCTCTATATCCAAAGTCATAGTCTTTTTCTAACAATCGGACACGCATGGCCATTTCCCACAACCACTTGCGTGAAATCTCCACTGACATATTCATCAAATATGTCTCTTTGTGAGGTGCAATGGAAAAAAAAAAAAACACTAGAATCAATAAACTACTTATCTGTTGTCAAGTCAAACTCTCATGACAGAACACAAGTTCTTTAGTATAGGTTCATCACTAACAACATTAGCTCCTTGATTCTCAGTTTGCTGCTTCCTTTTGTGGGCTTCATATTGAAACCTCCGATGTCTAGTTTGGCGACAAAACCATCACTCATCTTTTGCAATTTGTCTCTTTCTCCTTAATTATGACTTGCCATGCCCGATGAATTTTCCTTCATTTTTACTTCTCCCGTGGTTCTCCATAGCTAATGCAGTTAAAGAGCTAGATGCTGAAAAATTATCTCCACCTAAGACTTTCCTTCACATCTCTTCATCCATGATCCTACTCACAGCATCATCCAAAGTCAAAATCCTTCATGGTGCTTGAAATTCCCCACACTATTGTATTATGGCTTTCTAGAAGGGAATGTAAAGATAATAAAGCTGGGAACTTTATATCTAGATTTGTGCTTGTGGATTCCAACTGTCCCGTGACTAATGTGAAACTATTATATGCTCTGCCAAAAAACCTCGATCAAATAACTTCATATTAACTAATTTCTTTGACAAAAATACTTGATTTGATGTGGATGGCTTCTCATAAATATTCATTAGAATATCAATGACTTTTTTTTGCAGTTTTTGCTTTTGCAATGTCATACCTTGTCATTTTCGTCAACCCCAGACGAATCGCACCTAATATCTTTCAATTAAGAATTTTCTATTCGAATTCTGCTGTCATATCCACTTCTGCAATCTCAGATTTCCAACCCTTAAGTGGTACATACAAATATTTCTGATAAAGATAGTCCTCGATTTGAAGTTTCCACCATCCAAAATCTGGCCCATCGAACTTATCGATTTTGATATTATCTTCTGCCATGTCATTTGCTTTCAATTGAATGTCATCAAAAAACTCTCGATGTTCTCAATTAGCCAACCCAGGCTTTGATACCAGTTATTACGAAACGCATGTTGATTCCCAAAAAAATACCGCAAGCAAATAGTCCACCTAGAAAAATATAATAATAAAAGAACATAATCAGAAGAATACACCAGAAAATTTGTTATTGAAGTTCACCTATACCTAGGCTATGTCTTCCCGCAGAGGTACTATGTGAATTGTGGACTGGTAAGAAACTAGACTTAAGTAATCTACGTACATGGGTTGTGCAGCTTATGTTAATGATTCTTCCTATAAATATGACAAATTAGATCCTAGAGGAAAGAAATGTATCATTATAAGATATTTTGAACACTCCAAAGGGTACGTGTTTATAAGTGAAGAAATTGTTGGAAGTATAACCAAAATGGAGTCACGAGATGTCACATTCTTAGAGAACGATTTTGCTAATAGAGGTGAGATTGATAAGGATTTCCAATTATATGAGATGAAAAATCCTAATAACACACCCACTAATGTTGTAGAGTGAAATGAAGATTTACCTCAACATACAAGACTTAGTGGGAGTGTTGCATCGCTTGGCGAACTGAATTCAAGAGAAGTTCAGCTACGTAAAAGTATTCATCATTGTCATTTTGAGATTGAAGGGGGAGCATTTATGATTGCTCATCAAGACGATGCCAAGCCTAAGATTGTTCAAAAGGCTCTCTCAACCTCTAATAAGAAAGAATGGAGAAAAGTTTTGGAATGTGAGATGGAGTCAATTAGGGCAAATCACATCTGAGACTTAATTGATCTACAACCTAATCGCAAGGTTATTAGGAACAAATGGATTTTTAAGATTAAGCGAATGGTGGATAGATCCATTGAAAAGTATAAGGCTCGTCTTGTGGTGAAATGTTATACTCAATAAGATTGTATAGACTATGAGGATCCATTTTCACCAATTGTAAGATTTGACTCAATACACCTTATCCAAGCCATTATTGCACATTTGGACCTTGAATTACATCAAATGGATGTAAAGACAGCATTTCTCAATGGAGAACTAAATGAGGAAATCTATATGAAGTAGCCAATAGGTTTCATAGTTAAAGGTCAAGAGCATAAAGTTTGCAAGCTTCATCGCTCAATATATGGCCTTAAGCAATTATTTAGACATTGGTATCTTTGTTTTCATTGAGCCATAACGACTTTTAGTTTCATGATGATCAAAGAAGATCACCGCGTATATGTCAAGCGGTCCGAAGATAAATTTATGATTTTATCACTTTATGTGAACGATATTTTATTAGCTAAAAGTAACAAGATTTTGATTATCACCATAAAAGAATGGTTTTTTTCCAATTTTGAAATGAAGGACATGGGAGGAGCTGCTTATATATTAGGAGTTAAGATCGAAAGAGATTGATCAAGGAAACTCCTTACTTTATCACAAGAGTCTTATATAATGAAGATTCTTGAACATTTCAATATGTAGCTATGGCATCCCAAAAATTCAAGATATTTCTAGAGGAATTAAAGCCCATAATTAGATAATGAAATTTCCTATGGTTTATATTTTAGCCATTAGTTTTCTTTTAAGGCTAAGTAATAGATGCTTGTGTTCATAAATTTTTAAATTAGGACTATAGGATAAATTAATAATCTATGCTTGGCTATGCACCTTATAGACTAAATTTCTATAAATAAAATGTCACAAGACTTTGGCCATGTGGAATTTAAAATTTAAAATTTGTAGAAGAAATTATAAAAGGGGAAAATTAATTTTTAGGTTGGGCCTTAGGCCCATTGGCCTAAGCTTTAATGGGCCAAGTTAGTTGGCCCAATTAGGCCCGCAAAAGGGGGCTGTCGCCGGCCCAAAAGGAGGCCCAAGAGGAGGCCCAAGCCCATCTTGCATGTGGTGACAAGTGGCAAGAAGGGGGTCTTCATGCATTGGCCAATTCGAGAGGCAATCTAATGATTGCAAATGATTAGGAGATGGGGGAATAAAAGGGAAGAAGAGGAGAGAGAATGGCCGGTTAGCCATTCGGCCAAGAGAGAAAGGGAGAGGGAGAGAGTGAACCGTGCGAGAGAGAGGAAGAGGGTGCGGCCGAGAGGGAGAGGAAGGAGTCGCCACCATGTTCGCTGCCGTGTGCCGTTGTTTTCTTCGGTCTAGAGGCAAGTTGGGAATCCACTTTCTACTCTTGCACCAATGTTTGGCATGTATGGTCGAAATCTAGGATGTTTGGAGGCATGGGAGTGAAGCAAGTGTGGTTTGTTCTTGAGTTGCATGCTGTTTTCGCATGAACCGTTTGAGTCAGAACCTTGTGAGAGCTTGCATGCATGTTTTGAGTTCGATTTTGACTTTGATCTCTTCATGAAAGTTGTATCTAACATCTTAAACTATAACATACTAACATTTGGTGTAAAATGATGGAGATTTGAGGTGTCAAACTCTCATCCTACGGAGACATCAGATCTGGAACGATTTTGCTGACCTTGTGGCAGATCGAGGCTTGCATGTTGATTTTTATCAAGAATCTCTCTTCAACTTCTTCATGAAACTTGTATAGAACATCCTAAAGTTTAACATACTCAAATTTGAAGCAAAATGAACAAGTTTAGCCTAGTGGATCAACTTACTCTTGAAAACCGTAGATCTGGAGACGCGGTATAGGTTACCCGAGACTTCATGGACCAATATGGTGACTTTTCTTTGGAAATTTGACTTAGATCCCTTCATGAAAGTTGTAGGGGACCTCTTGAAGTAAAACATATCCACATTTCAGAGAAAACAAAGAAGTATAAGTGGGTAAAAACTCATTATTTCGGAGAAACATACACTGGACGTTTCGATGTCAGATCCAGAAGCTTCGTGTGGCTGTAGAAAATAATATAAAAATAATTTGGCTTGAAAGTCTGCATGAAAAATATATTTTAGTGTCTTGGCTATATTCTGGTAAAATTTCATAATTTTCGGAGGTCGTTTGGATATTTTAATCAAATTATTTCGGAAGCTGTGCATTCTGATTTCTTTCGAAATCTCGTGCTGTATTTGTGTGAATTATGATTTTGTGTGGAATTCTATTTGGCCGTGTATTTTGCATGAAATCATTATCCTATTGTCTTCTCTATCACTTGCCTTAATTTTATGATTCTTTAGATTCATGTGGATATTTAGATTAAATATTCTCGAAAGTGGTACAAGCTGGAATTTAAATAAATGTAAAAATGGCATGATAAATGGACTATTCCAAATTATATGGACTCCATGAATTGTATTGTTGTGAGTAAATGTGTCTTGTTGCATGCATGGTGATAATTAGAGATGCATGTATGAATCAAAGCATGAAAGTGATCTTGTTTGCCATTGCATCATGTGCTATGCTGAGTTGAGGCATAAATTTGGTAAACATGAATAAAGAGATAAATGAGGAGACTGTTGTGACCAGATTGAATAAGGGGGATTGTATTGCATTAACGGAGCGTATTACGGCTAGGATTCAGTCCTAGACGCATCGTTTTCTGTCCTTTGCAGGGAGACTGCAGCTGATTCGGTCGGTTCTTTACTCGATTCAATCATTCTGGACAAGTGTCTTTATGCTTCCTGCTTCGGTGTTGTCAGACATCGAGAGAATTATGAGGCAATTTTTATGGAAGGGAACAGCTCTTGGTCGTGGAGGAGCAAAAGTAGCGTGGGAGGATGTATGTCTTCCGAAACTTGAAGGGGGTCTTGGCATTAGGAATATCAGGGATTGCAACAAAGCCTCTATGCTCAAATTCATATGGATCCTCTTCTTGAATAAGGAATCGATGTGGTGCCGGTGGATTCATTCCATTTTCTTGACAAGGAAGAATTTTTGGGTTTCATCTCAACCTGCGACTTGCTCCTGGGCGTGGAAGAAAATCCTCCAGCTTAGAAAGCATTTCAGAACCTTGTTTAGGTGGAAAATTGGTAATGGCCTATCGGTATCCTTATGGCATGATTACTGGCTTCCATGTGGCCCTCTTGATGGATTCGTTCCGCCCTTGTTTAGGGACAATATGCGGCTCCCTTATAATGCAGTAGTTGCTGACTTATATACCCCGTTAGGTGACTCGTTCTCTCGGATATTAATCAGATGGGGTGTAGCTTTACCAACTCTGGAGGATTATAATGATAAGTTTATTTGGTGTGGCGATCCATCAGCCTCCTTCTCGGTCGCATCTGCATGGAATGTCATTAGAACCAAGAGAGATCGGGTGGAGTGGGCTTCTTTGATTTGGGATATTGATATAGTCCCGCGCCATCAGTTTATTCTATGGCTTATATCTAGAAATCGTCTTCCCACTCAGGTGAGGTTGTTAAATCAAGGTCGAATTGATTTTAATCTATGTGCTTTTTGTAGTGAAGAACCGGACTCAATCGAACACTTATTCTTCCGGTGTCGCATCTCCGCCTCGTTGGCTTTTTTTTGGGCGGCCAAATGTAACCTGCCATGGAGGAATAGATGTTGGAGTGAGGCGCTCACTTGGGCTAGGAAATTCCTCATGGGGAAGGATTTTTACCACAGGATAGTTCGATTCTCCTTCGGTGCTTTGTGCCATCTCATTTGGAAGAAGAGGAATGCGATTATCTTCGGGGGTGAATCCTTGGTAGTCCCTGCCCTTAAAAATCACCTAATCAAGGTGGTTAAGGACAAATCACTCACATTCACGGAAGTTCTTCATTCTCCGAGGAACAGAAGACTACAAAGGGGGTGGGGATTCCACCCAATGATCTTTTCATCTATAGCTATTCCTCCTTAGGTTGCTGGTGGTTCGGTCTGATCTTGTTCTTGTAGTTACAGGTTCCTTCCTCATATGTTCTCCGCTTTCAGCTTTGAGGGCTTGAGGATGGGGACACTACGGGTTCCTGTCGTTACGGCTTGTTTGTTCGCTTCATAGCGTTTGTGTTCTTGCTGGCGCCCTCGGGCTTTTATCGGATCCCCGTCACTCTTGCTCCTTTGTTAAGAGTGCTTGTCCCCTCATTAATATTATTACCTTTACCCAAAAAAAAAAAAAATGAGGAGACTGTTGTGGCGGATGATAATGCCCTGGGAGTATCAGGATGCCCGGGATGGGGGGTGCCGGAAGCCGGATTATATTGAGATACAAGGCCGGATGGTCCTCAGGAGTTTCGAGATCCCCGGGAAGTGGGGGTGCTGGAAGCCCTGGAGGTTTGTGCCCAGGGGGATGCCTCGTGATGCCAGTTGGGATGCGAGATGCCCGGCCAAGGAGTGTAAATGCCGGAAGCCCTGGAGGTTTGTGCCCAGGGGGATCCCTCGTGATGCCAATTGGGATGCAAGATGCCCGGAATGTGGGGGGCCGGATGCCCGGTGGTGTGTGCCGAAGGGTTATCGTGCGATGCCGGATGTGGTGATCGAATTGAAGGATAAAAGTGAAAAATGATAACATGATATGATGATGATCACTTATGGCATGATGATGATATATGACATAATATGATGATTATAACCTATGGCATGATGAATATGCATATGATACGATAAGATGATGTCATGATGATGATGACATGTGTATGTATGATGATGCCATGATGATGATGACATGTGTATGATATGATGATGCCATGATGGTGATATATGATATGATGTGATGATGATGATATATCTATAACAAAACGATGATGGCATATTTATGGTATGATGGTAACCTATGGCATGACGACACGTATGTGTTATGATTGAGATGAAGATGTGTGATGGTATATGCATGGCTTCAAGGTAAGTACGCATGGATGCATGAATGACGTGTATGATGTTGTGATTGCATTGTATGATGCATTGAGTGGCTATTAGATTCTTTTACCTGCTGAGTGGTTGTACTCACTCCTTCGGGGACCAACATTTGAGATTAGAAAATGCCGCTTCCTACCGTCGCACGAGGCACCTTCTATGGCCTCCCATCGGATGTAGAAGTAAAATGTACGGAGATCGACTGCATCACTATCCCTGGATTGACATTTGTGCGAGTGCGAGTGCTGGTCATGTACAATGTGGGCCTGGCTGGGGGCCCAGTCATCCAAGAGTTTTTGTCAGTTCATGTCCACCGAGACGGAGTGATTAGGGGGATGTTGCTGCCACCACCACCCGACGCACCTGGATGGGTGTGATGGTTGTGTGAAGGGTAGAGAGTTGGTGTTTCTTTTTGGGAGTAGCCGCTGCTGTTAAATGGAGGACTTCATGTGATTTTCTTTAGGGGTCGTAGTATCTTTTTGGGATGTGGCCGAGTATGGCAGAAAATCTTGGCCTTCTTTTGTTGTATCAACCCGCGAAAGATCCATCACGATAATATGTAAATAAAAGTGGCATGGCTTGTCTTTTAATCATGATGATTAGTGGTGTGTATTTGTATCATGGTTGATGGAAGGTGAGATGGTGATGTTTTATTTGCTTCCGCTAATGAGTCGCGCTGGGACCGCCTTTTAAAAAAAAATGTCTATGAATTACGACGCCTCTTCAAAGAGATGAAATAAGGTGTACGCTGGTGTCTGTGGCAACCTGCGAAGGGTTCAGGGTGTCACAGTAGCACTGTAATCCCATTAATACTCCTGTCATGTAAGGTGAAGGCCTAAGTAATAAGATATGTCCTAAGACTCCAAAAGAAAACAAAGAAATGGAAACTATTCCTTATGCTAGTGCAGTCAAAAGTTTGATGTATGCTATGATGTGTACTCGACCTGACATATGTTATGACGTGGGGTTGGTGAGCTAATATCAATCAAATCCTAGTCAAGCACACTAGAAAGTAGTGAAAAGAGTCCCGAAATACTTAAAAGGCACCATGACTATCGACTTTGTTACCAAGGGAATGATTTACGCCTATTAGGCTATTCAGATGCTATTGGGGAAAGACCTAGATAAGCGTAAATCGATTTCTGGATATGCATTCTTTGCTCAATGGAGGTGTAATTTTTTAGAATAGTAAGAAACAGACATGCATGGCCTTGTCTATGAAGGAGGTAGAATTTATTGCATGCTCTGTTACAATGCAAGAAGTAGTATGGCCAAAACGTTTCTTGGAAAATTTAGCCATTGTCACTGAGGTTCCAAGATCGGTGATAGTTTATTGCGATGGTCAAGTAGCCATTGCCTATGTGAAAGATTCCAAATATCATGGAAGGAGGAAGCACATTGACATAAAAAACAATTTCATCAGAGATATAATAGTGCAGAAAGAAGTGATCCTACGATACATTTCAACTAATAGAATGGTTGTTGATCCATTTATGAAGGCTATTCTTAGAGATGTATTCTTGACCCATAGGATGTCACTAGGGTTACATAAAATGTGATATGTGATATTTTAAAAGATCATCGATTTTTTTATATGTGAACATATGTATTATGCTTGTTTATTTATTAGTGACTTGATGTTTTATCAATAACTACAAATCCATTATGAAACTAGCACAAACACACATATATTATTGAAAAGTATGTTAGTACACAATGATTGGCTCACTCACATGAGCAATCACCTCAAGTGCTATAGTTAGTACGTTGAGATGAGACGTTATGTACAAATAAATGTTGAGAGCAATTTTAGTACATAAAATAATATGTCACCTTGATTGGAGTCAAGATAAGGTCTATGATTTGTATATGATAAGACCGAACATGATAGTCCCATAACTATGTATGCTTGAAAGATGTCGGATGCGAGTACTTAATTGGGCGATATAGAAAGCGAGCTAATATAGCACTCAAGCTAAACTTGAGTATGTGACTATGTTTAAGCAAAGATCTATATAGTAAATATATTTAATAAATGACATACGCTCTTATAAAAATAGAAATCCACTATAACATGTAATTCATACTATATGTGCATTATACGACTGATAATGGAAGGTGAGTAAAATTATCCCTAATTACTCATTGAGTGAGCCCTTGAGGTAATTTATAATTTACCTCATATCCTGCCTTATGTTAATTCTAACTATGTTCTCGAAGTGAAAGATCAATATTGATACTTTAGCATGTTATCAAGGGTCGGACATAGATATGGCTTTATGGGACGGGTCTAGGAAAGCGGTTTTTTTTTTTTTTTTAAATGGAGAGAGACATGTGTGCGAAGAAAGACTATTGTTGTTTTACATCTATCACATACATTTACTGGTCGACCTATTATATCGTTTTTTGTGGTTTTGGATATAATTGTAAATACATTGTGTTATGAGAATAGTCAAATATAGCCTTTAAGGGATAGGTATACTTGGATTGATATAACAAAATATGTCTAGGGCACTGTGAGACATTAATTGTTTATTTATTTTTTGGGGTTGTAGCCATTATGTCATCCCTATTAGGTACATAATTTGAACTCCCAAGTGCAGGTGTACTCACTGGTCGCATAGCTTTCCTCCCAATATGAATTGTTTCTAAAGTTGATGCTTGTTGAATGTCTTATATTCTTGATAGAGCGCTATCAAGCACATCATGTCTGAGTGGGAAATATTGTACTTTATTAGTACGTCCATGATGGGGTGCAATTAAGATGCACCATTTCGTCTTAATATATTATGATGGAAAGACACCCTTTAAAAGGTTATGGAGGAGTTATATAAAAAACTTCTGAAGATAACTGTTAGGATGATTTAGGATGATTGGCAAAACGTATGTTTAGAAAGAAATTGTTCTCCCTTCTTGTCCCCTTTCCATCAAAGAAAAAAAGGCGTTCCATTATTCCTTTATGAAGACAATAGGCATTTACGCTATGGAAATTGGATGTTTTTCTCGTGACTGCATCCAGACCATCGTGAAGTTATATTGTTCGTTGATCACCCATAATTCAACGTTCGTTCCGGGGTAAATTGTTCATTGTGAATCCGAAAGAGGTTAGTCGTCTTCCACCCAGTATCTTCCTACAAGCTTGAACTTGTTGAATTTGTACCCTTGATCTAGGCAATTTTTTATCTCTTTCAAATGTAAAAAGGGTACCATATCAAAGATCGCTTACAAGAAAGAGCATCCACCATAAATGTATGAATGAATGATAAATAAGATTTCATGCAGATATTCAATCATGTAACTTCATTTTTCATGCAGTTGAAGGACAGTGATCTTTTGCTTGAGACAACATAATCAATTTTGGTCCATCTTAGATTGCTAAGTCACTAGTCTCCATTTGCTTGTGGTTTTGCTTTTGCTAGATGCAAATGCCTATGAATGATAGAATTCCATATCCAATTCTAGACAAATAATGACCATGTAGACCACATGACTCCATATGAAGTTCACATTTTACATCAACTAGGCAATGACAATTAACTCAATAAGTTTCTTCCTAATTCCTTGGAGTTTATTTAGTGCATCAACGATGTCCATTCGTTCCTTTGGAGATTCAGAAGAGGAAGTGACTCCTATTTCAATGATTGAAACCAAACACTCCTGAATATTGCACCAGCTTTTGTTCTTGCCCTCTGGAGCGACTATTTGTCTCTTCTCCGACTCCTCGATTTCTTGAAGTAGAACGGGATCGATTACCTTCTCCAATCGGTCTACCAAAGCTGCCTTCACAAAGCGATGAAGGTCCTGCCCATTTTCAAACATGTCATTAGTCGGCCTCTTACCTGTGAACATCTCCAAAATTAGGACTCCAAAGCTGTACACATCTCCTTTTGCGGATATTGTAGCTCCCGCACCATATTCTACAACAATCAATAACATATAGTGATGTAAGGTGAATAATTAAGATTGAAATATAGGTGATATTTGATGTCTATACCTTTTTGTACAAGGATTGATCTCCAATTACTTGTTCAATATAGAAAATAAAATGAAAGGCCTAACTTGTGCATCATTACCTGGAGCTAAATAGCCAAAAGATCCTTTTACTCCGATAGAGCTTGATTGATCGGTCAATAACTTATGTGTTGCTTCTGGAAGGAACCTAGCAAGCCCAAAATCGCTGACATGTCCGATCATTTCATCGTTAAGAAGGACATTGCTTGGTTTTATATCACAATGAACTATTGGTGTTTCACAGTGATGATGGAGATAATCTAGTGCACAAGCAACATCAGTGGCAATATTCACTCTCTCCACTAGACCAAACTTGCTTCTCGTTGTATATTACGATACACATGGGTGCAACCATTCATCTAAGCTCCCATTCGACATGAATTCATAGACCAATGCCTTGAAATCATTTCCATTAACATCAAACCCAGAACATGCCGTGACTACCTTCACGAGATTACGGTGTCGGATTCTTCTTAAGGCCTCGCACTCGGCAATGAAGCTTTTGGAAGCGCCATGACGTGTGAGATCAAAAATCTTGATGGCCATGATTGATTGAGTTTGGTCAAGAAGCCCTTTGTACACAGATCCAAAACTGCCCTCGCCTAGCAAATTGTCAGAGGAGAATCCACCCGTGGCTTTAAATAGACTTTGATAAGAAACATGCAAAAGCTCATCTTCAGAAGAGCTTGAAGTTGGTGCATTCTTATTGTGTCTATACCAGAAGAAGTATAAGAAAGACAGTATGCAGGCTACTCCTACCAGAGCTGACACTGTAGATATCAGAACTTTTGCAGTTCCGCTTATTTTCATCGGTTTTGACTCTATGTAGTCACATTTCGATAGTTGAAAATTTGGTGGACCCCCACATAGCTTCTTGTTTCCAATGACTGAAGTTGAAATGGCACTTCTAAAAACTCCTCCTGTAGGCAATGCACCCTCAAAATCATTGTAAGATAGACTTAAATTTGTCAAATTTAGTGTCTCGAAAAATTCTGGGATTTGGCCGGACAATCGGTTATTGGAAACATTCAAAACCTCAAGGCCTTTCATGGATCTCATAGTTGGTGGTAGAGACCCTTCAAAGAAATTATCCTGCAAATATAGACGTTCCATGCTCATACAATTACCAATGCTACTTGGAATTTGTTGAGACAATTTGTTCCCGTCAAGATGTAATTCACCGAGATTTTGCAATTTTCCAACCTCTATTGGAAGGGAACCGGTAAGACTATTTTGAGACAAGTTAAGACATATTGACAATGATGAGAGACCCATAATTCCTGGTGGTATGTGGCCGCTAAGGTTGTTGGTTGAAAGGTCCAATAGAAGTAGATTCTGGCAACTTCCTAGAGACGATGGTATTGAACCCCGAATATTATTTTCAGACAAGTAAAATTCGATCAACATCTTTAAATTCCCAATAGAATCAGGTATCTTCCCCGAGAAATTATTTTGATATAGATCCAAGATCTTCATTTTTTTCAAATTTCCAATCTCAAAAGGAATGTTTCCTGAGATACTGTTGCCCTCCAATCCCAGTGTCTCCAAATTGATGAGATTTCCAATTCCAGAAGGTAAAGTTCCAGAAATATCATTGAAACCTAACTCAAACATTGAAAGGGCGATAGAGAGGTTACCAATACAATCAGGGATTGATCCTCCAAAAGCGTTGATCCCTATAGACAATATTTTCAAGTTTGTAGAATTGGTTAAAGAGCAGAGGAAGTCAAGATCAGTAGATTGCCCACCTCCTAAGTTGTTTCCGCCAATACTAAGACTATTGAGTCCTCTCATCTTTGAGAAAGAAGGAACTTTACCCGTAAAGTTATTCAACACGATATGGATCAGATAGAGATCCGAGGCATTGGATATTGACTCAGGAATGGGTCCGGTGAGGTAGTTGCCACTCAAAAGAATTCTCTCGAGATTCAGAAGAGTGAAGCCTAAGTCTCTGGGTAAGCTTCCTTCAAATTGGTTTTTAGTTACATCAAGCTCTGTCAAGGTGGATATATTGAAGATGGAGATAGGAATTGTACCGACAAATTTATTCTCGTCAAGAAAAAGGACGATTAGATTTCTCAGCTGGCCAAAAGTCTCTGGGATCGTACGACCGAGTTTATTAAATGGTGCTCCGAAGAATTGAAGAGAGGATAAGTTTCCAAATGATGGCAGAATTTTTCCTGTCAAGCCATTGACGTGAAATGTTAGTATTTGGAGCTTGGACAAGGAGCTGACTTCTGCAGGCAAATTTCCTTTGAGCATGTTGTAGCCTAAGTGAAGAAAGAGCAAATTAGAGCAATAGGAAAGATTCGAAGGGATTTGTTTGCTGAACGAGTTATTTTGAAGAATCAACTTCTGCAACCGAAACAAGCGACCAAATTGCGGGGGAATTTCAAAGTGGAAATTGTTGTTCTCCAGATTGACTTCCCTCAGAAAGCTCAAGTTACCAATATGGGGTGGCACAACGCCAAACAAGTTCTTAGAGGCAAGGTTTAATACAATGACCCTTCGGTGTTTGTGACTGCATGTGACTCCATACCACTCGCAAAAGTGGCTAGTATCGTTCCATGAGCTCAAAACCCCATAAGGATCGATTATGTGGGCCTTGAATTCCAGCAAAGCAAGTTGATCCGTCTCGTTCCCGCCAGCATCTATTAAATCTAAGACACTCCCTAACAAAAGAATGATGGTTGTTAACCATGAGAATGACATGGATAAAACCTGATGTCTATAAGGAAGATCGATGAGGATTTATAGCAAAGTGCTCTTCGCTCAAGTTTCTTTTGGTTTTCTTGCGATGTTGTTTGGAAATAATTCGCAAATATATAATAACAGGCAACATACTATTCCATATTAAGACGTGTTGATGTCATCAAATGCCAGCAGATCTTTCATGGTCCTCTCAAGTTGAGAAAATTACAAGACCGTGACAAACAAGGTAATAATTGATGATCAAGTCAGTCAATGAAAGGTGAAACACCATGGAGGCCTACTTTCGTTCATTGTCAATTGCATCTTTCCAATCCCTAAATTTGCGGCCATTTAGGGTACAAATGATAATTATTCTATTCCAAAAATTAATAGATTTTTATTTTTATTTTTATTCCCCAAACGAGTTTCTAAGTAAAAATACACATTTGATAATAATACAAAATATTTACTTCTAGAATATAAACTTGTTTAATAACAACACATAATTTAATGACAACAGGTGACCGACTACCAATGGCGGATGGCTGGCAGTAGGTGGCAACAGGTGGTGATGGGTGGGCAGCCAACTAGTAGTGAGAGCGAGTGATTGGAAGAGTTTTTATTTCTCACTTTTGTTCAAGAAATAAAAAAGAAAAAAATTAATTTTTGATTTTTGTTTTTTTTTAAAAAATCAAATTGCATTACTAAATGGATTTCTATTCTAAACCTATTTATGGGAATTGAAAAATAGAAAAATAGAGAAATGGAATGCTTACTATATGTGCCCTTAGTAGGGACAACAATTTCAATCTTTTACAAACATATAACATCTTGACTTTCTAGTACTCAGAAGCAAAATAATATTAACCGTACATGTAAGTAGATCTGTTTCACAATTTATAATCAACTTTACTTTCATTTGTCAATAATAATATATATCTTTTCTACAAATTATACATTTACGATTTTTTTGCTATTAATAGATTGAAAATAGTGCTTCTCCATGAAAGAGGATGAAATCTCTATTATGGTGAAGAAGAATTTATTTCAAAATATTAACTCTTAGATTAATGTTGCACTTCCAAGCAAAAAAAAAAAAAAAAAAAGAAAGATTAATGTTGTGCCAGCTTTTAACTTTTTATATTGATATGCAAATTGAATTTTGCTTCTTGAGTCCTTATAGATGAATTGATAATTGATAGTAACAAAGCCCACGCTATTAATTATGATATTTAACATTTTAACACAGTCATAATGTTATTTAAAAAAGGTATTGGAATTATAAACAACTTGGTACGAATTTAATCCCAAAGGTATATAGATGATAAAAAAATAAATAGACAAATTGTAGTTGGCAAAGGATATTTTACTGAATAAGTGCTATAATTCAAGCCAAATCAAGTAAAGGATCCTTTACTGACCAAAAAAAAAAAAAAAGTAAAGGATCCTTCTTCTCCTTTATCTATTGGAAGGGCGTAATTGAGACGTTTCAGATGGGAAAAGTCATAGGAGCGTCATTTTGTTTCATCCTCCAACCTTTCAGTTGCTGTCATTTCCCGGAATCAAGGAATTATAAATAATGACCCCATTAAATAAAGTCATAATACTCGACACCCACCGCTCCGTCCTTACTTAATTTGATTGGTTGCATGTCCATGCCTGACGGGTGAAGATCTTTTCGCATTAAAAACGCGGGGAAGCGTGATTAGTGTAATACTTTCCAAAAGCAGAAAAAGAGAAAAGACCATAAAAAGAAGGTAGGAATTGAAAGCTGTTCACACATGAGAAAGTGACTCAGCTGCATCGCATCGAAGTGCACGACAAGCTAACTTTATCACCAACACTAACCAAATTTCCTCTAGGAATAGGTCCCATTCGATCACAATTGGATTTACTTTCTTTAGTTAATCCCATCTTAACTTTTAATTAGTCGTGACGTCCACGTCTCATCAAAACTTTTTGATGCCATGTAACTAAAAGGAATTTTGTTTTCAGCAATCACCCAAGACCAATTAGAACTAGACAAACAAAAAATGAACATTAACCTTCATGAGAATAAGACTGTAATTAGGAAATAATTAAGATTGTTGTTACACGACATGATCCTTATCCAAGGGGAATCAAATAAGAATGGCATGAGAAGGCAATGTGATTCAGTGAAGTGGGACAAATGGGGACTCGTGGAATTACTTCATGTCTTTTGTACTAACTCTGCATTCTTTTGGCAAAGTCTTCATCAATAAATTTAAATTTTATATTGAATTAGACTCGTGCGACTCGTTATATAGGGTTTCACACATCACCCCTACCCCGTAGAATTTGTAAGAAAAGAAATACTAATTAAGTTATAAGGAATAACTTCTGAGACCGAAATAAGCGGCCGAATTATGGGGAATTACCGAGTAGAAATTGTTGCTCTGCAGATTTGACTTCCCTCAGGAAGCTTAGGTTATCAGTATGGAGCGGAATGACTCTAGCCAGGTTCTTGGAACTAAGGTCCCATATGGTGACTGTGCAGTTTCGCCTACCACATGTGATACCATTCCACAAGCTCAAAACCCTGCTTGGATAAGCTATTCGGGCCTTAAAATCCAGCCAACTGATTAGTCTCGTCCCCGCCGGCTTCTGCCAAAGCTAGGACACTCCCTAACAGAAGATTGTGTTGGATGTATACCTTAAAGCTACTATATAATAATTACATATTAACGGTTTCAGTTGTACTATCCTTATTATTATTTAATTAATGGCAATGATGTATTTATTCATCTGTCCAGTTATTTATATTTATGAATATTCGATAAGATCAATTGCAACTAAACCTATTCTTGAGACGTTAAGAATATTGTGACGGGTTCATAGTTAGATTGAATCTTTAAATCGTTCCTAGTCGATAGATTATTGAGTGGATATTAATAATCATGTTGAGACCGGTGTGTTCTTAACTTCACCATTAAGTATTGGATACTTAAGGGAATGATGAGTCATATGTTATTGGGTATTATGATACCTGAGTTAGAACACAGGTGTTTGTATTAGACGAGTTCATTGAATGTAATGCATATGGAACGATTAGCGACATGGAAGCTTTTAGCGTGGTCAATGTCTAATTGTTCAAGCTTTGGTCTTGTGTAAATAATCCTTAGACTTGAGGCACAGTATTAACTTGTGTATCAAACAACTATGGTTCACAGGTGCACATAATGCCGGGTCTTTGATCTGTCTTTGTACCCGATGGTCATAGTTTGTTCATATACGAAGTTACACATGTGCGCAACATGGAATCTGTCTCCTTATCACATGTAATGTATAATAATGATGTCCTATATGATCTAATTATGACAATGCATTGAAATCCTCGGTTGAGGTTTAACCGAGAATAAATTGTTTATGTCTTGAATAAAATGCATGTCAATTAGATTTGTGCATATGATTGAATTGGTGACTTGACAAATAGTCCATGGTCTTTACTTGATCAAAACATAGTAAAACAGAGAAATTGAAAAACACTGTAGTCAAAACTGACAGGTTCATTATGTTCTTAAAGCATTCACACTATCTGGGTAGCCATGACATATTGCTAGATGTCAATCATTGCTTGTAGGACCCAAAGATTAATCAGGACAATTAATTCTTTTTGGAGTACTAATGTGTTAGTACAAGTCTTACTACCAACTTAGTGATAAACCTAGGGATGTCACACATCATAAACAATTAGGATAACGTGGAACAAGAGAGAAATATTGTTGTAAATGAGTTTGCAATTACTACAATCGAATTGAGTCGATTTGAAATTAAATTAAATGAGATTTAATTTTATTTGTATTATAGTCACGAACCTACTTGCATATCATACACACGCATGCTCAAAGTGGATACATGTTAATGTATTCCAATTGTACATATAAAGATTATGTTCTTTTTATTTTTAAAGGGGATTGATTAATTATTTATTTATTCAATTAATTAATTAATTAATTAATAACTAATTTAAAAAATTGAAACTTCATGCATGTGCACGAAAGTACGAAGCATGGATGGTTAGCAACCGCGACCATCATGCACGATCGTTCGTGCTTCAGCGGACGATCAGCAACGGTTGCTGATCGTCCATCGATCAACAACCGTTGCTGATCGATTTTATTTTTATAAAACGCTGATTTTGCAATATAATAAAAAGGGTTACTGAAAATAGAGTAAAAAGGTGTGTGTTCTTATGTTTTTTTCGAGACGCGAGAAAGAAGAGTGTTCTCTCATTCGGGCTGTGACTATAATACATCAAAGATACGGCGGATTGTCTCCACGAGATTGATAGCACGATCATAGTGGTGATTATCCGAAAATTATCTCTTCCATTCGACGTTCATTGTTGGTGTATTTAAACTAGAGGTCCGATATTTGTGGGGCTCGAACTATAGAATATCCAAACCAACTCGTATAAAGCGCACTTCAAGAGGTAATTCATTTAACTTCCTTTTTACATTCGGATTTTTTATTAAAACGCACGAACAACACCTTGGGAGAATCATGTATAAAATATATCATATTTTTTCCGCTGTGTTATTTTTGTTAATTTTACCTATACATGATTCATGAAACCCCAACAGATTGATGTAGTCAAGCACGAAATTGACCTGCATGAAACCTGATCTCTGTGAGGAAGGTGATATAGCTAGAATAAGTACCTAGAGGGGGGTGAATAGGTATATAAAAGATTTTTCTCGATAATTGCACAATACTAGACAGTTGATTGATTTGAGACAGACAATAATCAAAATAAATAGAACTAAGAGAAGGGAAGAGAAAATTGAACACGCGGTTTATAGTGGTTCGGCTTATTTCAAGCCTACGTCCACTCTTCTGCACTGACAGCCTATTGGCTGGATTCCACTATGAACAAAGAGATGTTACAGCAATGTTCATCCTTGATTTCTCGGTGTAGATGATCTACCACACTCGCTCAAGGTATCACTAAGTATAGACACTCTCTGTGTGTACAATTTCGCTTAGAATGTATCGACTAATAATCATGGTGCTTCAGACTCTGAAATTTCTCTATCGATCATATTCTAAAATAACTAGAACGTCTTCCTTTTATACTCCTTCATGTTATCATACCCGTTGGCACTTACCAAAGGAATTCCTCCAATCTACCCGTTGGACGGAATCAATCAAGAAGATTATTCGAGCTATTAAAGGAACCTGACAATAGCCCATCAATCCTGTTCGCCCATAGAATCAGGATCTTGGTTTCCAAGAATAGAACCTTCCAAGAATACTTCGTCGACCATCAGATCTTCAAACGATCTTGATTACGAATGAAAGAATATGTTATAATTATCCAACCAAGAGATCTTCTCCAGAGGATAAGACTAAATCCTCAACCAAATACTTCAGCTCTGGATTGCCTTTGACACTGGATTAGAAAAAATGTCAGTGAGAATAGTCTTGAGTCTTGAGTCTTGAGTCTTGAGTCTTGAGTCTGGTGATCTGAAAGTCTTCAGACTCTAAAACAGAAGGTCTGCAAATATCCAGTCTAGACTGATAGAAACGTTTTGTCAGCTTCAAAATATTCTGGAAAGATTTCTCCAACAATCTCCCCCTTTTTGATGGTGACAAAACTTTCCTATAAATTTAAACAACTTTAACCTACAAATTATTACTCAAGCAATATGGCTATCTCATAAAGATTAATAACATCAACAACCAGACTCTGCATCCACAGAAAATCGGTTAGTCTTTCATGAGTAAAACCATATAGTGATACTTGATATAAATGCAAATAATCAATCATCAATCATCAAAATCCACATCCAAGTCAGTCAAATTCAACACTCAAGTCATACTCAAAAACATTCAAACACACAAAAAGAAATTTAAAATCAAAGTTTTAAAGAGAGTTGAGTTCAAATTGCAATTCTCCCCCTTTTTGTCAGCATTAAAAAGGTGAGAAAAGAGTCAATTCTGCTTGGGAATGCGCACGATCTAGAATTCTCCCATTGACTGTACGATGCTTTCCAGTCTCTTCAAGTCTTCCCGTAGATGAGCCACCTCTTCTCCTTTAGCATTGGCTTGAATTTGAAGAGCGAGGTCTTTCATTTGATCTGCCAGGGTAGTAGAAGATGCTTGTCCAGCATTCTTTAGGACTTGAAGTTCACATTCCAGAGCATAGATTTGTCCACGCATTTCCAGAAGAACATCAAGGATACGACGAAAATCTGTTGTATTATCCGTTTGTGTGCCCGCATTTGCTCTCTCGGATGGAGTGAAAGCAGACGATGGATCTTCGGTGAAATCGAGCAAATTTGGTGTTGATGTATCATGTCCTTCTTCAGGCATTTGAGAAGCCTGAAAATCTTCTGGATTTTCTGGTGAGCAACTCACACCTTCAGTGTTGACAGGATCTGGTGTAGTCCTTCCTTGCTCGCCATCTCCCCCTGTCTCTGGGACCTCAATTGGGGAAGAGTGATGGTCATGCTCTTCAACGCCTTGATTCCCTTTCTCTCCTACTTCATCTGCAGACTTTTCTTTCACTACTTCTTCTTCTTCTTCTTCAACCTCTTTCTCTTTCTCTTGTTGCTCCTCTGCTTCTCTGTTCTTTGCTTGTTCCTCTTTTTCTCTCTGTTATGTTGATTCTGGTACAGAACGTCTGGTTCTTGTCAATGCAGGAATAGAGAGATCTTCCTCTTCATCTTCATCCTCCAAGATAAGAGTTCTTTTCTTTTTGGGTGGAGCACTCATGGGCTCCTTCCCTTTTCTCTTTGATGCAGAAGATACTGGAGTCTTCACTTTGAACTTCTCCATTGCCTTGCTAAGTTCTTTCAGACGCATTTTTATCAGTATTTTCAAACCCACCACCATTTTGTCGCACGGTCGAACACAAAGAGTATGTGGAGGCTCAATGTTTAAGTGTCTGAAGATCTTGGTCACAAGAGCTGCGTAAGGCAATTGGCCCTTGTCCTTCACCATTGCTTTATACATGTGAAAGAGAATGATGTGAGGGAGAGAGAACTTCTTCCCTGAATTGATCGCATACATCAATTTCGCCTCGAAATTAGACACGTCGGTCTTTGATGTAGACTTTGGCCTGAGACAGTTGATCAAAATTTTGTGAAGTACGATGTTGATGGCACTCATTCTTGAGTAGGTAATTCTTCTCTATGTATCCCTGTCTTTGACAAGCTTCAGTGTGGTATGAGCAATCGAAACTTTGATTGGTTGATAACGTCCTCTTTCAACTCCAATTATGTTTGCCAACATGTCCACATCTACCACATAGACTTGGTCTCGAACACTGAAGGATATTCTATTCGCATCTAAAAAGCTGAGATTCGAATAGAAGTATGCTGTCAATTGTGC
This sequence comes from Eucalyptus caleyi, assembly GCA_014182885.2. Taxonomy (NCBI): domain Eukaryota; kingdom Viridiplantae; phylum Streptophyta; class Magnoliopsida; order Myrtales; family Myrtaceae; genus Eucalyptus; species Eucalyptus caleyi. Next base: position 38,624,532 of record CM024472.2, read on the forward strand.
ATAACTGTCTGTGGTATCGGAGCAAAATTGCTCAAGTTGAAGCAGATTGAACTTCTCCCGCAAGTTCACATTGATGGCATCCAAGAAGTCGAAATCAACACTCCTAGGGTTTATCACCCCTCTTTTCAACAATCTGAAAAACAGATTCTCCTGATCCTTCGATTTAAACAAATCCATCCGATTTCCCTTCACCTTTGCTGCAACACCCATTCTAGGTTGGAATTCAAGGAACATCTTATCATCATCGTTCCCATCAATCAGATTCTGTCCCGGTACACGAGGGTCACTTGGAATGTTCGCAAGTGCTTCCTCAGCCTTTCCTTTGGGAGCAACTCCCAAATCCTCCATTTTCCGCAGAAAAATATACTCATTCCCATAATTCTTATCTTTAAGAAATTCATCTACGACATTCAGTGGAGACCCAATGCTTTTCAACGCACGATAGAGCTTGTAAATAAAAGCGGGTTTTTGGACTCTTACAGGGTCCGCGTCCTCGATTATTTCTTCCTCCTATTGATGACCCACACCTTGTGGGGTAGATGGTGAAGATTGACGTGGAGGAGAGTGAATCGGGCTCTGTTGCTGACTCGATAAATCTTCCTCCTCGGTGAGATCGAAATGTGTAGGCCCTTTCCTCATTCTCTGTGGTCCCCTTGTTCGCGATTCTTGATGACTTTCTCGAATAAGACATTCTTCCTTATCGTTGAAAGATTCCTTTACTCGCTTTCCCAAGAAAAGTTGACAACTTTCTCAAAGATGAACACGAAGTAGAGACAGGATTGGGAGGAGAATGCCTTTTTAGGGTTTTGAAGTTTAAGCGAGGAAAACTGTATATATATATAACTCAGTTTAAAAATGGAAAATGAACAGTCGTCTCTTTTGAAATTGATAACTGCCAAAAATAAGTTAATATTTTTGAAAAGACACGATTTCATTTTTTACGGAAATTATAAATTAACTGAACTAATGATCGTAACTTTTAGAGATTGAGTATAATAACAACTTACAGTCTATAGCCATGAATGTCTGAGTCTGACGATTGGATAGTCTTTAGACTTTAACTTCCTCAAGCTTCAAAATGTTGAGTCTGGAGCGGATAAAATCGAATTGATTTTTATCCAAAGGCTTTGTGAATATATCCGCTAGTTGGCTCTTTGAATCAACAAATTGAATTGAGATTTCTCCATTTTGAACATGATCTCTGATGAAATGATGTCGAATCTCTATATGCTTTGCTCTTGAGTGAAGGATTGGATTTTTAGTGAGATTGATTGCGCTGGTGTTGTCACATCTAATCTTTGTGCATGAGTCTTCAATTCCAAAGTCTTGTAGCTGTTGTTTTATCCATAGAATTTGCGAACAGCAACTTCCAAGAGCTACATATTCTGCTTCTATTGTTGAGAGAGCCACGGTGCTCTGTTTTCTTGAAAACCAAGACACTGTCCTGCTTCCAAGCAACTGGCAAGTTCCCGAAGTGCTCTTTCTATCAACTCTGCAACCGGCCAAATCTGCGTCTGAATATCTCAGAAGATTAAAGTCTCCCTTCTTAGGATACCAAAGACCGATGCTTGAAGATGAAGCAACGTATTTAATAATACGTTTCGCAACACTGAGATGGGATTCTCTAGGATCTGATTGAAACCTAGCACAGATACAAACACTCAACAAAATGTCAAGTCTAGAAGCAGTAAGATAAAGAAGTGAACCAATGATGCTCCTGTACAGCTTTTGGTCAACTTTATTCCCTTCTTCATCTTTGTCTATCTTCAGAGAACTTGACATAGGTATGTTGGTCTTTTTGCATTTTTCCAGTCCAAACTTCTTGACAAGATCAATAGCATATTTTTCTTGATGAATAAAAGTTCCTTCCTTCAATTGTTTTATTTGGAGTCCAAGAAAGAATGTTAACTCTCCCATCATACTCATTTCAAACTCATCCTGCATAGACTTAGAAAATTTCTTGCATAGACTTTCATTAAGGGATCCAAAAATAATATCATCTACATATATTTGAACAAGTAAAAAGCTTTTGTTTTCCTTCTTGATAAATAAAGTAGTATCTACTTTACCTTTGACAAAACCATTCTGTATTAAGAACTTATTTAGTCTATCGTACCAAGCTCGAGGTGCTTGCTTTAAACCATATAATGCCTTTTTCAGTTTAAAGACTGAATCTGGCTTCTTTGGATCTTCAAACCCTGGTGGTTGTTCCACATAAACTTCCTCATGGATAAATCCATTTAGGAAGGCACTTTTGACGTCCATTTGGAATACCCTGAAATTTTTATAGCAAGCAAACGCAAGTAATAATCGAATAGCTTCTAACCTTGCTACTGGAGCATAAGTCTCATCATAGTCTATTCCTTGTTCTTGCGTGTATCCTTTGGCCACAAGTCTTGCTTTGTTTCGTACGACTTTTCCTTTCTCATTCATCTTGTTCCTGAACACCCATTTGGCTCCAATAACAATTTTACCTTTTGGTTTAGATGTCAATTCCTAGACATCATTAATGTTGAACTGTCTGAGCTCTTCTTGCATAGCTTCAATCCAGCTTTCATCAAATAAAGCTTCTTCTATGCTCTTTGGTTCAATTTCAGAAATGAGAGCCACAGCACTAGACTCTTCACGCCTTTTGGATCTGGTGCGAATTCCTTCATTAATTTCGCCGATGATAAGTTTTTTGGGGTGATTGGACTTATGCTTCCAATTGCTGGTTGATTTGTCTGGTTGATGATCTCTTTCTTTATTTGAATCTTCACGAACAGCTTGATGCTGGTCTTCCAGAGTCTGAGTTACTTCTTGAGTTGTAAGCTTTAGAGAGTCTAGAGCTGATTCAGACTCTTCATAGTGAGTCTGACTGGTTTCATCTTACATAGAGTCTTGAAATTTGACATTCATTGACTCCTCCACAGACTGACTCTTCTTGTTGTAGACTCTGTAGGCTTTGCTTGATGAAGAATATCCAAGAAAGATGCCTTCATCTGATTTTTCTTCAAACTTACCAACTCGATCTTTAGCATTTTTCAATATAAAGCATTTGCAACCGAATACATGAAAGTATGAATCAATAGGCTTCTTACCTTTGAATAACTCATAAGGGGTTTTCTTTAGAATAGGTCTTAAGAAGACTCTATTGATTATATAGCACGATGTTGAAACAGCTTCAGCCCAAAATCGTGAAGAAATCTTACTTTCAATTAAGAGAGTTCTAGCCATTTCTTGAAGAGATCTATTCTTCCTTTCCACAACTCCATTTTGCTGAGGAGTATATGGAGAGGAGAAACATGCTTAAAGCCAGATTCATCACAAAATTTTGTAAAATCTTGATTTTCAAATTCACTTCCATGATCTGTTCTTATACTAGAGATAACACATCCTTTTTCATTTTGAATCTTTTTAGCAAATTTCTCAAAATACGATAAGGTTTCGGATTTACTTGCAAGGAAATATACCCAAGTAAATCGTGAGTAATCGTCCACAATTACTAGGCAATATTTTTTACCTCCAATGCTCTGAGTTCTGGTTGGTCCGAAGAGATCCATATGCAGCAGCTGCAGTACATGATTAGTAGAAACATGATTTATTGGCTTAAATGAATTTCTTACCTATTTTCCCAGAATACATGGAGTGCATGGATCAGATTTTTGGTATGGTAATTTGGGTAGACCTCGAACAAGCTGCTTTGAAGAGATTTTGGCTAATTGCTTCATGTTGATGTGACCAAGCTTTCTATGCCATAAGCTTGCTTCGTCTTGAATTGAGATTAAGTATTGCGATTCATTCGGTTTTACATCCAAGAGATAGATGTTTCCATGCCTTCGACCCATGAAAGACTGAGTAGAGTCTTTGCTGATACCAGAACATGTTCTTTCTTGGAAGAAGATCTTAAAACCAGTATCACACAGTTGACTGATGCTGAGAAGATTGTAGTTGAGTCATTCCACTAGGGAAACATTACTTATTGTGAGATTTCCAATTTTCACAGTTCCAAATCCCACAATACTTCCTTTGTTGTTTCCTCCAAATGAAACTTTTCCACTATTTACTTGAACAAGCTTTATGAAGCAATTTGAGTCTCCTGTCATGTGTCTTGAGCATCAACTGTAAAGATACCACTTCACCTTTTTCTTGACGGAGACCTGCATTTAAAAGAGAGTCTCAAGCTTTCTTAGGTACCCAAATTTTCTTGGGTCCTTTGGTGTTAGTAAAATAAACACTATTAGCCCAAACTTTCTTAACAGGTTTCCAAACCATAGGACACTCTTTTTCAAAGTGATCCAAACTGTTACACTTAGAACACCTGAGGGCATTTCGACCTACAGACTTTACAAAAACCTTCTTGAAATGATTTTTGTAAGCCTCTCTCGAGGGTCTTTGCTTGATTCTTTCTTTTACCTTAGGAAAATCAATCAAGGTTTAGGAAAATCAATCAAGGGAATAGTTTCTGCTGTCATACCTAAACCAGACTTATTGAAGTAAGCTCTTTGCACTGAAAGAATTTTGTCAAGTTTTTGGACCCCATTGAAAATTTCTTTGAAATATTTGATAAGTCAGTTTTTAAAAAAGCATTTTCTTTTAAGAGACTATCTTCATTTTCTTTAAGAGTGAAAACATTCTTGTCTAAACATTCAACTTTTTCTTTTAAAACATTTTCCTGTTGTTTTAGAGCAGAGTTTTCCTTTTTAAGTTCGGAAATCATTTTGAGAGAAGTCTTAAGACTAAAACACAGTTCATCTATATATTTAGAAACTTTGGCAGGAATTTTAAAATCACTTACCTCAAATTCACTATCTGAGTCTGAGTCTGATTGCATCATCAGACATAAGTTGGCATATTCATCCTCACTTTCTTCACACTCTGTATCACTCAAGGTTTCAGCTTTGAGAGCCTTTCGAGACTTTTCAGCTTTTCCTTTCTTTTTCTTCAGAAGAGGACAGTTGGGTTTGATGTGTCCTCTTTTCTTACATCCAAAGCAAACTACATCTTTGTTTGGTTCCTCATCATCAATAGACTTGGTCTGCTGTTTTTGAAAACTTTGTTTCCTTGAGTTGAACCTTCTTCCTTTTCTATTCAGTTTTCTGAATCTTCTTATCATGAGAGCAAGCTCCTCATCATCCATATCATCTTCAAAATCTGTAACATCATAATCATCATTTGATTTTAATGCAATGGATTTCTTACCTTTTGAACCTTCGTCTTCATTAATTCGTTCCACTTCATAAGACTGAAGAGTTCCAATCAGCTCGTTGACAGATAGTGGCATAATTCTCTACATCTCTCTTATCGAAGTCTTTATGTGATTCCAATCCTTGGAGAGTCCACGCAGTAGCTTGTTTACCTTCATAGGATCAGAAATTTTTTGTCCTTGATTCTCAAGACCATTGACAATATCTGTAAAACGGCTAAACATGTTAGTTATAGATTCTCCTGGTTTCATTTTGAAGGCTTCATATTGACCGAGGAGAATATTAATTGTGGTCTCCTTCACTCGATCTGTTCCTTCATAGGTGATATGCAATCTATCCCAAATTTCTTTTGCTGTAACACAAAAAGATATTCGGTTATATTCAGTTGGTGACAAAGCACAATATAAAGAGTAAATTGCTTTTGCATCGAGTGCTTGTCTCTTCATTATCTCTTCCTGAGTCATTCCGCTGGTCTCAACAGTTTCTTTTCCTCTTTCAGAGACTAATGCAGCTGTAGGAGTAATTCCTTTTTCTACAACGTCCCATTCCAGAGGATTCTTTTATCGTAGAAAGGCTTTTATCTTGTTCTTCCAGATGTTGTAATCCTTTCCATCAAAGTAGGGTGGTCTGGTATTGCTTTGCCCTTCCACCAGCCCTGGTGCTAGCATACTAGCCATGGATCTTTTACTCTGAAGTAAAACACTTCAAATATAGTGAGAACCAAAGCTCTGATACCAATTGATATAGCTAGAATAAGTACCTAGAGGGGGGGTGAATAGGTATATAAAAGATTTTTCTCGATAATTGCACAATACTAGACAGTTGATTGATTTGAGACAGACAATAATCAAAGTAAATAGAACTGAGAGAAGGGAAGAGAAAATTGAACACGCGGTTTATAGTGGTTCGGCTTATTTCAAGCATACGTCCACTCTTCTGCACTGACAGCCTATTGGCTGGATTCCACTATGAACAAAGAGATGTTATAGCGATGTTCTTCCTTGATTTCTCGGTGTAGATGATCTACCACACTCACTCAAGGTATCACTAAGTATAGAGACTCTCTGTGTGTACAATTTCGCTCAGAATGTATCGACTAATAATCAAGGTGCTTCAGACTCTGGAATTTCTCTATCGATCATATTCTAACATAACTAGAACATCTTCCTTTTATACTCCTTCATGCCATCATACCCGTTGGCACTTACCAAAGGAATTCCTCCAATCTACCCATTGGACGGAATCAATCAAGAAGATTATTCGAGCTATTAAAGGAACCTGACGATAGCCCATCAATCATGTTCGCCCATACAATCAGGATCTTAGTTTCCAAGCATAGAACCTTCCAAGAATACTCGTCGACCATCGGATCTTCAAACGATCTTGATTACGAATGAAAGAATCCGTTATAATTATCCAGCCAAGAGATCTTCTCCAGAGGATAAGACTAAATCCTCAACCAAATACTTCGGCTCTGGATTGCCTTTGACACTGGATTAGAAAAACTGTCAGTGAGAATAGTCTTGAGTCTTGAGTCTGGTGATCTGAAAGTCTTCAGACTCTAAAATAGAAGGTTTGCAAATATCCAGACTAGACTGATAGAAACGTTTTGTCAGCTTCAAAATATTCTGTAAAGATTTCTCCAACAGAAGGCCCATGAGAATTCGTAATAGAGCTTTGAACAATTTGCAATACACATGAATGGGCAACATAATCTTTGATACTAAGGCATGTCAATGACTGAAACGTCATGGGGCCAAGTTTGGTTTGTTGTCACTTGTGTTCCTCATCTTTATAATCCACGATGCCCATTTTTTTGGTAGTGGATATTTTCAGTTTAGGAATGAATCAATTTTCACCTTCAATGCCATTCAATCCAATTTTTCCTCATCATCTTCCTAGTTAACGCCTATAGTAGACTCATTATTCATTCTATAAAAATTACGGATCGAACTTCTTGTTAACGACATAATTTTTTCCCTAAAAAAATCCATCTCGTGCATTGTTGCATATTCGTTCTTCTATTGCATTTAGAAATTAGGGATATCTTTCATTTTAAGAATGGCATGTCCGCATTGAAGTTGAGTGACGGGGGCACTTGAGATAAATAATTGTCAGTGGGAAACAACATAAAATAACAAAAGGGAAGTAGATCAAAGGGAATCTACCATTATCATCCACTATCAACGCCATCCGTCTCACCCTTATTGATTTTGTTTTTTAAGGTCTCTTCAACATCATCCACTAACAGCACCAGCTTCCTTTCCCTATCTTCAATCATATGGTTCACACCCGATTGTTAATCGACGTGTCCAAAAGATAAAAAAAAAAAATTGAGATTAGGATTTCCGATCGCAACGGAGCTCATTTCTCAATCAAAAAATGTTGTTTTTTTTTTTCTTTTGACTTGTTGTTTTTAAGTGATTTCCTACTTTCTGTTGAAAACCTGAAAAGTCAAATGGTTGACTTTTTAGTGAACTTTTTGCTCAACGATTTGACCAAAGATCAACCCCGAGCCAAAAGTTGACTTTTTGCACAAAAAGATGTCAAATGATCTTAATTTCACTTTAGCCAAATTAATTTTCGAAAATTTCAAAGATTTAATCCGAAAATCAATATTTTAGGAAAAGTGAACTAAATAATCGACTTTTGGTCAAATCTTTGATAAAAATTTTAAAAACAAAAAATCCACAAAACATTTCAATTTAGTGTCAATTTGACTTTAGTGTTCAAAATTTTCCAAAAATTGATTAAGAACCTTGTTTTCTGAATATTTCGATTTTAGATTCTAAATTGACCAAAAAGAAAATTACTTTCATCTTAGTCACAATTAGGTTTAATTTCTTTTACGACATTTGGTCTAGGGACTATTTCTCATGCACTCATTCATTCGATTTTGAGAATGGTCAAAAATCGAATTACCATTTTTAGCCCTAATTAGGGCATTCGAATCGATCTTTTGTGATTTGCAAACAAACACTTGCATTTCACTCCATTTCTTGAGATAAGTCTAAATTTGAGATCCGTTTTGAAAAATTTTCCCAAGAACCTCCCAATTTGAGGAATTTCGCTCTTTTGAATATAAGAAAATCAAGTTATTGAGCTTTAACAAGTTAACCTGAGACCAAAGTTAAATTTCATGAATCAAAGTCCAATTTCGATATTAGACCTTGATTCATTTTGGCCTAAGAGTCGTGATATCAATTTAAGGTCAATTTGGATGCAATAGACTATTCTAAGCATGGGGAATTAGATGTATAGGTATTTCGCAATATTAATTTAATTTAATTTCAATTAATTTGTGATTTCGATCGAGGAATTGCAAAATTGCTCGTTTTGACATATAATGTTCAGTTATGTGCACCATGGTCTAGGTTCGCTATTTTTCACAATAATCAATCAATTAAGTTAATAGAAAGCTAATAAATTACATTCACATGGTTTAATTGACCTAATTTGATTGGAATTGGACTATTTTGTCCTGAAATAGGGTAAGCTTTCCCTTCAATTTGGTCCTCGAGGGACCAAATTGCATAAATTTTTAATCCATAAGGACTGTCTGGCTAGAACCCGTCGAATGAGTGTGAACCGACCCAATAAGTCTGACCGGTCGTTGACGAGGCAAGCAGGTTCAACCCCTTGCCGGCCAATTCTGGATCACTAGCAACTACTCGTTGGATCCTCATCACGTGTATTTTATCCCTATATCCTTACATTTTCAACATTTTGCAAAGTGACCCCTTGATTTTGTGAATTTACGATTTCAACCCAAATTAACCACTAATTGTGATTTTCATTTTAACTCTCAATTTTTGTGAATCAAGGCCATTTGATCAGTTATAGGACACGTTCTAGGTGGGATTAGTCCTTAATGAGCTTAATTTTATTATTAAATTAAGATTTTAGCTGTCGAATCGAACCAATGATCAAGATTTGGCATTTAATCAAAGGTATAAAAGGGTTTTTCCTCCAAATTAAAAAGGGGCTCTCATTGGAAATTTCATATCAAATACACAAAAAATACTTTGAAAATTCTCTCTCTTCTCCCTCTAATGTCCTGCCAATCCTCTCTCTCGGCCTCTCTTTCCTTGCGCACATCTCCGCCCATTGTTACTTGCTTGGGCTCTCTTGTTGGCAATTCATTGTTAGTTATATGCTCTAGAGCTACCATGTAATAGTTACATGTTAGGGATGTAAGTTGTATTGTCAAATTAATAGCAAAGATGTGTCCATTCATTTGTCCAATTGTCTATATGAATGATTCCATAACATTAGTTGTGACTAGACTTATTCTTAAGATGTTAGAATATGCATGACGGGTTCACAATTAGATTGAATCTTTAAACCATTCCCAGTGAATGGATCATTGAGTGGATATTAATGATCCTATTGAGACCGGTGTGTTCTTAACTTCACTATTAAGTATTGGATGCTTAAGGTAATGACAAGTCATGAGTCATTGAGTATTATGATGCCTGAGTTAAAACACAGGTGTTTGTAATAGACAAGTTCACTGAACGTGACACACATAGAACGATTGGCAACATGGAAGTTACACTGCATTGAATACCTTAGTACTAAATTGGTGACATGAAATTGTCCTAACATTAGCCAACGGAGCAAGATTGGCAACATGAAATTGTCCCAACATTTGCCAATGGAACAAGAATTGTTGCATTAGCTGTAAGGACTTTTCGTTTATGTTTGCCTTATTGACATGTATTGGTTTTGAAAAACTGTTTGCATTATAAGAATGTTATTAGGAACATCATCTCTATACCTCGTTTGGGCAAAGAGAATTATGAAATTTCTTTTGCTAATACGTATGTTCTGTTTATCATAATAGAAGATGTGTTGGTTCTAGCTTATTAGCCAATAATTTTTATACCATTATAATGTCTGGTAATGCAATTAACAATGTCAATAAGCAAAATAGAATTGATATAAATGCCATAGCTAATAAATGCTCTAGAGATAGTCCAAATCTGAAGTATGTTTGGCATCTCCGATTATGTCATATTGGAGAAGATAGAATCAACAAGTTAAGTAATAATGGATACATTGATCCTTCCATGTTTGAGTCATACTCGACTTGTGAGGCATGTCTTCTAGGAAAAATGACCAAAGCTCCTTTTGTGAGACATAGTGCGCGAGCCACTGACATATTAGGGTTGATACATATAGATGTATGGGGACCAATTAATGAAACTACTAGTGGTGGTTATTCTTACTTCATCACCTTTACTGATGATCAGTCATGGTATGGTTATTTGTACTTAATGAAGTATAAATCTGAATCTTTTGTAAAGTTCAAGGAATTAAGAGCTGAAGTTGAGAAACAAACAGAAAAGTGTATTAAGGCTCTTCGATCTGATCGAGGAGGTGAATACCTTAGTACTAAATTCTTTAACTATCTTAAAGACAGTGGCATTTTATCACGATGGACACATCCTGGAACTCCAGAGCATAATGGTGTATCTGAATGAATAAATCACACTTTATTAGATATGGTGTGATCTATGATGATCTACACTAACTTGCCTATAGTCCTTTGGGGATATACCCTTGAGACAGCTGTATATATATTGAACAGAGTGCTGTCCAAATCTATTCTGACTATGCCTTATGAGATGTCATGCCCCGAACCTCAAGCGCGCACACATCCCTCGGTGGTCGATGAAATTGTGATGTCCTAGGACGCGTCGTCAACGCATTCATTTTATTGCACATGCGAAAGCAAATAAACCAATCCCTTGACAGCAAACAACATGAGATAGAAAAGCAGGACAATAATTTCACAACCAAAACATTTTTATAAACACACCGGTTTATATACAAAAGTCTACAACCAAAAGCCTATCCCAAAAGAAGAACTACCAAGCCATCTAGGCACATGAATCCCCATTCGAAATCTCCACAGTCTCCGAGGGTTCTGCATCCTCCACAGCACCATCAGGAGGGTCATCTGCGCGCTTGCCTAGAGCGCCGTCGACTATCACAACGGGGATCTCAAAATCCTAAAGGGGTCCAACTCGGTATTCATTGACCCCGTCACGAAACCAAGCCCTAAATTGATGAGGTACCCTCTGAGGTAGGCTCTCATCAACCCAAATGGTGGTCACCAAGAGCTCATAGACCCAGTGGCTCTCGGGAATAGGAAAGACGGTGCTCAGCTCAGTAACCCTCCTAAGCTAACCATAACATACCGAAGGGGCTGCCATCTAAGGACCTTAAAACATTGAACCCACGACAATGTGAGATAATATCTTAGCAAGTTCACCCCCTAAACCCTAACTAGGAAGGGAATACGCCTAGAGACAGTCTATACATACAATACAGATGACTTACCTCACTTCAGTTCCTCCATAAACGTCAGCACAGTTTATACACTCAACCATATGTAGTAATAAAGCTCAATCAATTAGAATGCCACATCTCAAATCTCACACAGCTACAAGGGTCCCGATTATAAGGCCAAATCGTTATGATACGTCCTATACCATGCCACAAAATTTTGTCCCATAATCAGACGTGTCAATTCAATCAATCATGTGTTCCAATTTTTATCACGACCCAATGGGCATGGCCTACTCAACGTTCGGCAGTCTTTTGGCGTAACCAGGCATCGTCTCACCCCATTGAGCACGGCAACTTCTACACGAGACAGCAATCCCAAAAGAGCATTGGTCCAAAATCTACTGCGATCAGCATTCATTGTCCAAGGCATCCCTGGAAGCAATCATATCTTATATTATCTTCATGGTTCTTGACTTATAAGCCCAATGAAAATATTAATTGAATATTCTTTTCTTGGCCTCAAAGCAAATATCCTTTGTGTAAGTCCATGACCAAGCCAACTTCCCTCTCATTATAATAATAGTAGCGGGAGTTGGATGTATTGTCGACTATCTCGTGAAGGAGATCATCAACCGAATCATTGTACGGCCATGGTTGTAGCCGTGTCTCCATTGCAGATTTGCATGCCAATGCTTCATCCGTATGACCTCTTATAACGTAGCATGAACAAAGAAGTTGCAATTAGTGTAGTTACAATAATGTGGTATGAAGCCACGAGTCTCTTACCTCCTTTCCTTTATGCTACTCATCCTATATTGCTCCTTAAATAAGGGCTATGTCCAAGAGATGGATGCTTCTTATAGGTTTCTCCACTCTTTTACATGGATTTTCTTCTGTGATTTCTTTGGTTAGCAAGTTTACTACTGGAATTCATCAACAGCCAAGAATGCATTAGGCAGTAAAGTTCTTGCTCTAGCGGTAGTTTAGAAAACTGTCTCTCATCAAATTAGGCAGTCGTCAGTGTCTTATTTCATTTGAGTACATTTCAGCCGCCCCTCTTATCGCATCTTGTTTGGAGTCGATGGACTTTTTCTTAATCAGCCTCTTCCAAAAGATCCATTTCTGTACCATCGGAGCTTGATTTGATCTGATAATCATATGTCGCAAGCATTTTTTTTAGTTTATTTTGGGCGAGCATATTTGCACCGACATGTGTCATTTAAAGAAGACAATTTTCACAAAAGTAATAACTTCTTCTGAATTTTCTTCTTTGGGATAAATGCCCTGGAGCCTACGTGGCAAAAGTTTTGTCAAATGACGAAAGATGAAACCTTTGAGGGATGGAATTTTCATGGTGATCCTCATGAAGCCTGCAGAGTAGAAGTTGTCCTGGCTCTTCTCTAACGGAGCTCTTCTGAAACGAAAATGGAAGGAGCTTTTCTCTTAACGAAATGCAAAAGATGTCAAACACTGCACTTTCAATTTTCTAAGTTTTATTGAAGCTGCTGGTGTATGGCGGGAATTTTGCAGCCACTTCGACTATTACTTTTCTTTTAGTTAATTTTAAGTCGCTTGCTGCGTGTCAATTTTTAAGCGAATTTGATTAGGTAAAAGCACGCCACATCAATCCCTGACTAACATTGTGCTATGATAGTACTGAATATTTTCTTCCCATTTTATCACCTCTAGCTGCATCATCCCTCCATACATTCCAACTCTAGCTGCATCATGCCTACACGTCTGAACCACTAAAGACTCGCCACCAATATTTTCCCTGTATCGCTTACTCTATAGCAATCGATCGAAAGGCATTTCCCGGAAAACGTTCCCAACTTTGGGAGCTGAGTGACACTAACTGGTCGCGTCCCCCAAAGGAAGTCCCCATTAACCCTTTTTTCTCGTAGTGATGCATACTTGTACCTCAAGAAGCGCTCCGTGCTTCAATGACAAGCTCGTCCTCAGAGAGTTGGACCGGAAAAACTTCAAGCTTCTGCTCCTTCTAAGCAGGCTCCTCCTCAGCGAAACAAGAGGGCCATGTTTCTCCATCAGCCTCAACCTCCGCATCTTACAGTGATTCAGAATTCAGAAGATGAAGCAAACTCAGCCACTTGCCGCCACCCAAGTCTGCACTCTTTCTTGACCATATAACAGATAAGTCCCCCACAGAAATGAAAAGCATCATTCATAACAATGAAAATGAATTGAAAGGAAAGAAAGATAATTTAGTGCATCACGCTTACGCTCTGTAAAAACTTGCTCTGCATTTTATACATACATATATAGCTTCAGATGAATTCAAAATGGCATAAAGGTGGAGGCTTGGAATTTCCTAGATTCCAACCATTGCCCATGATATCCTAGAATTCATCACAAATTTCAGTGTTAGGGTGGAGGGTTGGAATTTCTCACACTGAAGTCAATGCAATGATATCGGGATACAAAAACGTACTTCAGGTTTTCCTCTCCACTGCCTATCCTCTTCAGTGTTATCAGAATCCTTATCAGAGTCAGAACCATTATTGAAGCTGAGGATTTATCCATCATCCTCTTGAGCAAAATTCAAGTCAATCACATAAGGTTCGATCAATTTCCAAAACCACGTAGAATTGCTTCCGAGTAGACCTGTCCAAAATACCTGCCCTTTCCTCTTTACCCTGCAATCCAAGGACTTTGCTTTTAACGCCTTAACAACTCTCTCAACTCCTTCTTGACTTCCTTTAAGTTTAAGCAATATATCTCCTGACGACATCCTGTAGCCCCCATAAATGTACCAGTATGCAAGGACACATGGTGACAACCACCGATGTATTAACTTTGGAATCACTGGTTTCCCTCTGGGCCAAAACTGATCTGCATAGAAACTGAAATATGAATGACAAATCGTGGAGAAGCTATTTGGTATTTCATTGGAATTATCATCTAAATTGCAAGAAGGATGTAGCCACTCATGGTAATGCTCGTAGATATGTCTCTTCAGAGCAGAATGCATCCCAGAAATTCTCATTAAACTTGAACTTGATCATGTGGTTTTTTCTCTGTTCATCAGAATCTATTTGTAAACCACCTAAGAGGATACCCACTAACATTTCCCTTTGATCTTTGGTCAGCTTGAGGCTCACTGGCTTCTTAACCGCTTTTCCTCTCAAACTAAGGATAGGGTCAAGCTTTTCCATTGAGGGCCGGTTCAATTTCGTACTTTTTCTGACACATTAGATGGTATAATTTTTCTGCCTTCACATAGTCCCCAGCAGACAAATAACCACCTAAAACGGAGTTGCAATTATGTCCACTGATGCCGATAAATCCGCTACTATGCATTTCACTAAAAATCTCCTCGGCTTTGCTAATGTCACCAATCCTCAACAGAGAATCCAAGTAAATGCCATATATTGCACAATTTGGCTTACACTTCTCTTGGCACTGGGAGAAAGCTGACTCCAGTTTATCATGCAGGCCCAAGTTGAAAAACATATTCATCATGTCAACAAAAGAAGGACCGAGGGGCTATAGACCACTATTCTTGAACTCCGCCATGAGAGATTCTGCCAATTCCACATCTTGAGCTTTACAAATCACCTCTATAATTTTATGGTATGCTGCCACAGAAGCAGAACCCAAATGCTCCTGCATCTCCATGAAAAAATTCAATGACTTCATGTGCTCTGCAAACTTTGCATAGACTTCCATTTTGTACACTTAAGCTAGAGAAGGAAGCTTCACCCAAATGCTGAAGTCTGCGCCAAACCCTTTTAGCTTCATCCAAATTCCCCTCCTTAGAGCAAGCCCTCAGTACAGACAAAAGCACCTCTCGAGTCTCTTCAATTCCAGATCCTTGCATCTCCTTTCTAAGTTCAGCAATCTGCTCTCCGTCTACAGTGTCCTGATAGCTATGCAGCCATATGAGACCCCTGTAAATATCCCTGTGTATTTCAAGCCGAGATGTCACCAAATTATGGAATATAAACTCTGCTTGCTTGAGATGATGCTTCGACAAGGCTCCCGAGCTGCTCACCAGAGCTCTGAATAGAGAGTTGTGCAAACTAAGTCAACGCTGATACCCTCCTAACTGGATCATGCGATTGTAAATACCACATGCTTCCTCGAGGCAACCTTGGATGGGTGCACTCAGATATGCAACTATGAGAATGTGGAAAGTAGATTCACTTGGAACCCGTCCCTGGTTTATTATGTCATCGAATATCTCCCTACACTTGGCGAATTTCCGGTTCTTACCCAAGTAATCAGCAAGCTTCGTCACAAGCGCGAAATCAAATCTATACCAATGTTGCTGCATCATCCACTTATACACCTACAATGCAGTGATATACTTCAAAGTCGTGAACATAACTATTGCAACAAATTGAGGAGGCAGAAATCCTAATTGTTAGAAAAAAAACTAACATGCCATGCCCAGGAACAGGTGAAAATTCAAGAACCAAACCCACATACCTTGAAGGCGGTCTCGTTCTCCCGGATCCTCATACAGGGAACAGCCACATAGGTGGCATCCTCCTGCCTCATCCACTTCCTCTGCGCGTTCAGAATCCTCACCAGGGTCCCGCCCTTCTGCGCCGGCAACTCCTTGCACAGCCACGCCAGCTTCGCCCGCCGCCACTGCTCCGGCACCTCCTCCAGCTCCCTAACCTCCACCGCGGGGGGCGGCGACGCCAGTTGCCTCATGTCGCGCCCCACGGAACCCACATCGAAGCTGAACCCCTCGGAGTCACCGCCCCTGCTCGTGAAATCCCAGTTCTCGTCCGAATCGGGCCCGTCCACCACCTGCTCGACGGAACTACTCAGCGAAGCGGGAGAGGCGCGGGGCGAGACCAGGAGGTGGGGCCGGGCGAAGGGAAGGCGGATGGCGGCGAGAGAGAGCCACCGCGACTGGCTGAGGAGCAACAGAGCGTTGCGGCCGCCGCCGTGGGGGTTGTGTCGGTGGCGGTGGAGGGAGAGGGAGAGGGAGCGGAGGAGAGAGAGGGAACCGCGCATGGATGAACCGGAGCTCGCCGGAAGGGCGGCGGCTGCGGCGGCGGCGGCGGCGGTGGGGAGTGGAGGGAGAGAGAGCTCGGTGGCCGTGGCGCCGAGGAGCATGTCGTTTCGAGCTTCCGCTACGCGCGGCGGCCGGATGAGGAAGGGATGACCATGGCCAATCGGAAAGATGATGAAGAGGGAGCAGATAAAATTTGCCTAATCGAAAGGGCTACGGGCCCATGGGCCTAGGCCCAATTGCATCGCGCCCGGTGCATTCATCCGGATTTCGGTTTAGTTTTGTTTAATTTTCGAAAAAATTATTCAAAAAGTCAAACTTATTATACGGTGATGACCAACAATTCAGTCTTTAAGTCTCTTGACAACTTGCTAATTTAGTTTTATGTCAAATTACTCATAAACATTTTAACGACTCATTAATTTAGTTCTAAATCTTTTAACAAATAGCCAATTTAGCCGTTCCGACTCATTTTGATCGAACATTGCCAACATGATGGCCCAATCAACCTCAGCCATCCTATGACCAGCGCCAACTTTGACAATTTTTAAATTTTTAAAGCAAGTCTCAACAAATTAATATTGAGTAGGGTTTACCACCATTTCGATCTACCATCACCTTATGCTGTCACTTTAAGTACTCCTTTTTTGGATGAGCCAAATTGAGCAGATGATGATCATATAAGATTGTGATCATTTGGGCTACGCATTTGCCCTATGGATCATTCAATCGAGCTTTTCCCATACGTCTAGTGGATATGGGACTTCAATAAGGGCGCATAAATGGTGCCAAGTTTCTTAGTTGAAGAATCCACCTGACCCAAACAATTCAGCCTTGATTTTATTGGACCAAGTTTGTGGTGTCATGACCTTCCCGAAGGTAAATTAAACAAAAGAACGCTAATGGAGTACTAAGTCCAAAGACTTAGCACGGACCTTCCTAAGTCCTACCAATTGCAACTTGATATTAAAAAATTAATCCATTTAAACATGCAATTTAATCAATTTGGAGACACCACTAATCAATTAGGGTTGATTAGAAACCCAAGGAAAGTATAGGAGAATAATTTACTTTTGCGAACTAGAGATTCAATAGGTTTTGGGACATGATTACGCTAGATTAATCTAATGCATTATTGGTATCTTTTCATTTTAATTTCAAAAATATTTTGGAAGTAGTCTTAATTAATTTTAATCTAAGCCATTAACAAGTAAAATGTGGTCATGTGGATGCACAATCAATAAAATAACATTCAATAAACCTAAGTGATAAATTGTAAAAAATTATGACTAACCTTAAGCAAAACAAACTATGACTTTCTTAAGGTTTATTCTCTAAAAAAAACCTACAAAATGTTAATTAAAAATGCATGCCCTAAACATGATTTCTAAATGATATGACACTTAATTTTTTATTTTATTTTTTTAAATGTTAATAACTTGAACAATCACAATATGTGTGCAATATGATTTATGTGATCCTAAATATGTGTGTGCTACATAATGAACGACATGGTAATTCTATGTGCATGCATGTTCTTTTTATGATTTTTTTTTAAAATAATGCAATTCCGATAAATTCTTATATATATATATATATGCAACCTACAGGAAATAACAATGACATGAAATAGGAATAATTATGAATTAACCCTATTAATTAACCAAGCAAATGACCTTTGTGTTTTCCTTTTAAATAGATAAAAAAAAATTAACACGACTTAATAATTTTTATTCAAAAGAAAGTGACTAGATCATGCAATGCAAATTTTTTTTATTAACTAAATCGATTAATGCATGAAAAATCGATTATTAATCACGGTCAGGCTGCATTATGGGAATACTAAGACATTGAACCTAAAACGTATGACTCACTAACTAACGCACAACATATGACATGCATATTATGAAATCTATATGATCTAAATAACATTTTTATTCAATTTTTTGTTTTATTAAAGGAAAATTATACTAATTCCACATGAATTTTAAAAATCAACATGCGTTGCGTTAAACATAAAATATGTATGGACCTAAGTTCTAGATATGACATATGATGCGTGATAAGCAATGTGTATGTAACAAATTAAGCATCAAATGACGCATCCAAATATATGTCCTATTGATAATTCACCGGTACAATTCAATGACATATTATCTTAATGCAAATCAATTATGTATTGCGAACCATAAATTTTCCATGGAAAATCAAAATAATCAAAAATCTGTTCTAACATCTCAAGGTTCGATATTCTTGATTATTATGATTTAATGTGACAAGCTTCCTAATCGGATAATGTCAATATATATATTACAAACTAGGAAACTAAATACTTGAACCGAATTTAGTATACGGAGATTACCTAATTCAAGTCACGGGTTTTACGAGGACGGCAACAAGGCTTGCAAACTGACGAATTGGGGGGGGGGGGGGTTTGACAAAGCCTTCATTGATGCTTGATGAGTAGCTGGTGGTCGAGAGTTGGTAATCTAGCAACGATTCGTCAATTACACCACCTTGGGGTCTAGCCAATGCACTGAGAACCTATACAGAAAAGAATCAATACACCACGTTGGCTGGATGTTGCCTAAAACGTGTTGGAGGCTTCATTGGGGATGCAATTGCTGTTGGAATGCCTCCTGGAGTTGACCTTTCAATACTGGACTTGCTAGACAGATTCAAATAATGCAATGTTATGAAATGCTTAATATAATTTAGACATTTTCATATGACAAACAAGTATATAAGTCAACATTTAGGTATTAACAAGAGGCCCAAACTAAATGGGCAAAACTTGGCCCAGATGACTTTTCTAGGGCAGAGTTGGCTCGATTTGACCCAAGCCCAAAACAACCATGCATTTCTATATATAAAGATAAAACAAACCAAAAAAATTAAAAGATCACATCCTACACAAGAGAAATACCAACATATAGCAAGAGTTCTTTGCAAGAACTCGTTATTTAGCAAGATCTCTTCTTGAAAATGAAAAGAAAGAGCGAATTTGTTCGTAAGAAAATCTAACCTCGGTTGCCTGGCGTGGCAATTCTGCTTAGGATGCTCGAAACGTCACTCGTGGTTGTTGGAATGGTGTTCGTGGTGGTCGTGTGGTGGAAACGTCGTCTGTAACTGGTGGAGACGAGAGGCGTGAAGGGGAGAACATGAAGCCCCAGACTTGAGCAGATGACAATGTTAAATGCAACCCTTGATCTCTAGACAATTTCGATTAGGGTTATCAACTATTTTATTTTAAAAAAAATTGTTCATTTCCTCACATTACCTTTTCTATTGATTTCATTAGTTCCATAACTCAGTTGTATACTAAGTTCAATTGAAAGATTCAAAACTTATTTGGTTTGACTTTGTACTTCCTTATCTAATTCCATTGTTAATCTCTAGATGATTTTAATTAGGGTTTTTTTCTATTTTATTTTATTTTACTTTCATATAGTTACTTTTTCCATATAACCTTATTCTAATTTCTTTGGTTCCATAATTTCATCAAACACCATGTTCATTTGAAGGATTCGAGATTTGTTTTGGTTCAACCAATTCCATTGCTAAATGCAATTCCAAACTTTAGTTGATTTTCATCAGCGGTTTTTGCTATTATTTTTTTTCACTGAAGGGTTACTTGCTACTTTAGAATGTTGCACACTCACTCACTTACTATTCGGCATGTTTCATGTGGGCCAAGTTCTCGAGAGGAGTAGACTCATCAAGGAATACAGAAGGCAGAAAGATGGAAACGGCTCAAATAGCTCGGAGGATAACACTGAAGAAGTAATTACTCAGAAGGGATATTACTTATGAAATAGTTTAAACCCTAGCCTACCTAGCGTCAGGCATGGGAGTTAAATTACTAGGAACGGAATTCCCAACGTGGTTATTTCGCCTACGTGGACTCGTAATTTTGAAATGTCCATGGGATGTTTCCACCAAATATTCAAGCATAATTTCAAACGCTTTAATTTTGTTTCATTTCTTGAATGCATAATTCCTGGTAGGAGGTACAATTTATAATTTTCATACAACAAATGAATTTTATTATAAAAGGAAATGGAAATACTAATAATGCAAATTGATCCAGCTATAATGATAATTGATTCAGCTACTAATTCTCTTCCATTCTAAGCTTCCCTTAGGCTGCGTTTGGCAGTTGGGATAAAATTCAGGATATGATATTCCTATGTTTGGTGTTCGCTCAGGACAGGATAAAGTTGGATATAAGGGGGATATAAGTAGGATAAAATTATTCCATGAGAGAGATGGGATGAAGATAGATAGAATTTCTAATGTCCATAATAGGAAAGTTATTTTTCTCGAATAACAAACTTATTAAGTTAACAAAATTGAAATTATATTTCAATGTAAATAATATTTGAATTCTACCACCCGTGGTGACGGTGTAGTGGTTGAGCTTTAGTTCCTTTCGGGAGAGGTTTAGAGTTCGAATCCTTGCGTCGTCCGCCTTATTGGAAAGAAACCCACGACTTGCTAAAAAAAAATATTTGAATTCTAATTTAAGAAATTAAAACTAAAAAAAATAAATATTTTTAATTAATCTTATTTTAATTTATATATTCAACTTTAATTCTATCTTATAATAAACATTTAATCTATATTTTAAATATTTATATTTATTGTATATTTTAGGTATGTTAGTCCGGTTTACTATTTGATAAAATTTTATTAAAGAATGATGAAAGAGGAAAAGAGAAATTATATAAAAAGAGGAAAAATAAAATAAAAATAAATTAAAGAATGGTATTACAAGATATTTTCACCATCTCCGTTTATGAACATTTAGGTTCATTTATAATAACATGTCATTTATATCAGAAAAATATACATGATATGATGTGAATATATCCGACTTTAATACTGCGATTCATCAAACAATGGACAAGATATAAAAAAATCCCAAGATTTAATATCCTATCTTATCCAGTCCTATCCCGATTAGAAATCCAGACGACCAAACGTAGCCTTAATTCTTGCTTCCATCGAGAAAAATCATCCTCCCTTCAATTTTGGTCTAAAAATTTTCATTCTCCGTCCTAGATTCCATTTTACGCTTTCCTTGATTTTTGCTTCCATCCCGAGAAATCATCCTCTCTTCAATTTTGGCCTGAAAATCTTCATTCTCTGTCGCAGATTCTTGCTTTCCACTTTGAATATATATCTTGACCGTGACATCTTCTCCCTGCCAAAATTGTCCTAGTCCTCAAGGACAAAAAGGTGCGGGAATTGGTCCGAGATCACAGTCTTCCCATGTGGCAATGGATCATACTTTTTCTATTGTGTTTTGCTAATGGTTTGGTGGTTAAAAGAAGCTGATAACAATTTTTTTTTTTTTTAAATATGCTATATGATGCAGGAGTATCCAACGTAGCTCCATCGACCAACTTAGAACCATCGATGCTTATCCAAGCCAATAAAGAAGTTGAGCAATATGTGCTTCGACGGATCATTTTTTGAATCATTCACCCCATCATGCATCACTATACTAGCACTAAAAATAACTTCAACGCAGATGTTCAACCTAGGATTAGTACCTCTAAAATATTTCATGTCTCCTTTAGTCTTAGATATCATGCTGCACTTTATCATCTATTTGAGATCTTTTGAATATGCTCAAGTGGATAATGACCATAGCAAAGTAAGTTCGGAACTAGATATCAAACTAAAAAGTATTGAAGAGGGGAAACAAAAAAGAATTTTCACATGTGAAACAACATTTTTCAAAAAAGTGAACAACACTTATGAGAAATCTCATTTTTGTTGTTTAGGAAGCTAATCATCTCATTTACATTGCTTTGCTACACTTAAAAATCTAGTAAAGGTGTCACCTACTAAGGAAGTGCTCCTTGTTTCAAGAAAGTATTCAATGAAGCAATTTTACTTGTCCAGCAACAACCGAACCACCAACAATAGATGATGAAGTTGTCCAAACCTGTAAACATATCTGAAATGCAGCCAAAGGTGTTGAACCTAATCGTATAGCCAATAAGGCAACAAGGGTAGAATAGGATGTGAAAGCCATCACCATTGCTAACATAAGAAGTCTTGTGAATAAATACAAGCATTCATATTCTCAAATTTCAAAAAAGAATAATTTGCAAAACACGAAAGATAATCAAATTTGTTCTTGTGGCGGCTTTTTATGTATTAAACAATGAGCAAATAAATTATTAGTATTCATTTTTTTGCTCATAGTTTTATGGCCATGTGTTCCTCTGTGTTACAAAAAACTCTTTCCTCTTTGTATTGCAAAAAACTCTTCTAAAATTTAAGAATATTATTAATTCTAATTGAATAATTGCATTTGTTCATGAGACTTCTTATGTTGGCAAGAGTGATAACTCTAACATCCTATTCTACCCTTGTTGTCTTGCTAGTCGCACGACTAGGTTCAAAACCTTTAGATGCATTTCTGATATGCTTACAAGTTTTGATGACATCATCACTTATTGCTGATGGTTTGGTTGTTACTAAATGGGTAAAACTACTTCCTTGAATACTTTTTAAAAACAAGGAGCATTTCCTCAATGCGTGACACCTTCACTGAATTTTTAAGTAAAGCAAAGCAATGGACATGAGACAATTAGCTTATTGAACAACTATAATGAGATTTCTTGGAAGTGTGGTTCACTTTTGGAAAAATATGTAGTTACACATACTAGAATTCTTTTTCATTTTCTCCCTTCTATACTTTCTGGTTTGACATCTAGTTCCAAACTTGCTTTAAAATGGTTATTATCCACTTAAGCTTATTAGAAAGATCTCAAATAAAGGACATAATGCAGCTAGGAATCTAGCTATTTGATGATGTATATTTTCAGAGGTACCAATCCTAGATTGAACTTGTGAATTGGAGTTATTTTCAGTGCTATATTACAAATTCAAAGGATTTGTCATTGGCTACTTTATATCACTTGGCAATTAGCAAAATCAAAAGAAAAGTACAATCCATTGCATTAGCAAGTTGTCATTTGAAATTATTGATATCTTTGATAAATGTCATAATATAAAAGAAACAATTTCAATCACATGATTTTCCTTTAAAATGTTTTCTTTCATTGCAAAAACTGTGCTATAGCCTTTCATGATACCATCGTCATTTATCTTATAACATTTCTCATCAGCTATGTATAAATCATTATAGAAGTTCTTCTTAATCTTACAATGTACAATGTCCCGCAATGTAAATAGTGATCATTGACCAAGATATGCCTTCTCTACAAATAGTCAATCCTAGTAGGTGCAAAGCAACTGCAGCTACACCTAAGGTATTAAAAGTAACTATTTTGAGGAATGATAATGACTTTTTGAACCATCAAATCTTGTTAATTGGAGATTTATGAGAGCAAAGAGAAAAAAGAAAGGAAACATCTAGAATTACTTAAACTAAATGATAGGTAGTATTCAAGCATGAATACAAAAAACAAGCACAAATATTCAACGTAGTAGAAATAAGCATCATACCCATTTAATCTTCTTTTGTTGCATCGTCTCCAAATACACCACATGAGACATGAGACACAGCGGTGCAGTACTCCAAGATTTTTTTGAGATAAAACCAGCACTATAATTTGGGGAAAACGTGTTTTACTATTCATTTAACCAGACTCACGCACAAGACATCACATGCAAGGACACATACTCACATATGGTGCACACCTTCTTTTGCATTTGGCCATACACACATATACACACACTTGGATCCAAAAATGTGCACGTGAATTGTCGTGTGAATGTCACCCCGCCTTCTTTTGCATGTGGCCATACACACATATACACACACTTGGATCCAAAAATGTACTCATGTGAATTGAAGTGTGAATGTCACCCCTATTTAATGGTTCCAACTATAAGCCAATGTCAAAAATCTCATCCAATTTTTTTCTTGAAAATTTGTTCATCTTCAAGCATAGTGGACTGTGGATAGTGGACACAAATGTCCATATCACTAGCAGGTGTTTTTCACCCATGTAGTGCCATAGCTACCACTTGCTAGCTGCAGCTACTGTTTTGCTTGCAGTATAATCATAAAACCCATGAAAAATGTCATTCCCTAAGAAAGCGCTAAGGTCTAGTCCTACTTCCCATTATGCAAAACCACATCAAATAAAGCAAAAGGGTACTTTCATGCGCACATGAACATTATCCAAGCGGGGGATTCACTACTCCAAAATACTCATGAATACTCTTGAAATTAACATTCTATTTTCAATTGATAATTTGATTTCAAATAGTATAAAGTGCTTAACTTAGTGCTTCACCAAAGTTTCCATAACAAATATAAGGCAAAATGGTCAATTGAGGTGGAAATTCTTATCATGAGATGAAAATGTAAGGGTTCAGAAAATTTCAAAAAGCAAGCAATCATACCTTAAAATACCAACTATAATTCGAAGACTTATATATAGTTAGAGTAACCCATATTCCAATAAAACCGTCACTCTTAGAGAAAAGAAATAACGAAGCTATGCTAATAATGGAGACCAAAACCTGGATATAGAAACCTATTAGAGAAGAGTCAACATATTTGAAAGTCACAAGAATTGGATAATAAGGTCTTGATAGTAGAGATTTATGGGCTTGCAAAATAGGCAAGTTGATGTTCCAATATTGATGCCATCAAAGACAAGCCAAGGAATTAATAGGCTGTGTAGTTGCAGCAAATTATCATGCACATAAAGAGTATTTGCTCTCTAAATTGCCCCATTGTTTCCGACAAATTGTTTCCGAACAAACTCTTAATTCCTTATGCGCATTCAAGATGACTATTTAAGTGCATCCTAAACTGACCTCCCGGCGGAGAGAGTTTGTCTGGAAACAATTTGTTGAAAACAATAGGGCAATTCAGAGATGCTCTTTATGTGCATAACAGTTTGTTGCAACTACACAACTCCTCAATTCCTCGGTTTGTCTTTGGTGGCATCGATGTTAGAGCATTGGATTTTTGCCTATTTGGCATGTTCGCCTACTTGGCATTTTCCATGCATGGCAAACTCATAAATCTCTTCTACCAATACTTATTTTTATCTAGTTCTTGTGACTTCCAAATATGTTGACTCTTTTTCGCTAAAAAGTTTATGTATCCAGGTTTTGGTCTTCATTATTAGCATTGCTTCGTTATTCCTTCTTTCTAAGAGTAACGATTTTATTGGAATATGGGTCATTCTAAATATATAAGTTTTTGAACTATAGCTGGTATTTCAAGGTATGATTGCTTGCTTTTTAAAATTTTTCCCAAAGAACCCTTTCATTTTCATCTTATGATAAGAATTTCAACCTCAATTAACCATCTTGCCTAATATTTGTTATGGAGAACTTTGAAGAAGCAAGTTAAGCACCTTGCAATTTGGAATCAATTTACCAACTAAAAATAGAATGTTAATTTCTAGTATTCATGAGTATTTTTGAGTCGTGAATCCCTTGCTTGGATAATGTTCATGAGCATGTGAAGGTACCCTTTTGCTTTATTTGATGTGATTTTGCATAATGGGAACTAGGAATAGACATTGGCACTTTCTCAGTTTCTCAGGGAAGGACATCTTCCATGGGGTTTATGATTACACTACAAGCAAAAAATAGATCGTGTTTAAGCAATCAAACAAAAATATTGGAGGGAAAAAAAGGCATCAGTAGAAATACTAGAATACAAGTCAAATTTCATCTTACAAAGTGACCTACCAAGTTGGAAAATTACTTGTTTTGAACAAAAATGAGGATACTATTCGTCATACTGTTCTTATGAACAACTATAAAATGATGTCTTCTCGACTCGCCGAGTGCCAAGTTGTCTTTTTCACAGTCAAGAATTTATCAACCCATGAAAAATGGTATCAAGGCATAATCCCTCCAATAGATATGGTAATTCAAGGAATTCTTGTGGTCTACCTGATCCTATGATGGCGGAGAGTGAATTGCCAAAGCAAAAGGGGCTCAGACAAGGTACAAGTCTTGGCTTACTTCGTGAAAGACAATGGGAGTATAGGAAGAAATCAAATTGCTCATTGAATAGAAAAAAAGGTTCTCGGATCAATTGGCAAATCTCAAGATGGGTTTGCTACCACATTTTGAACAAGGGAAGAAACCTTCGTTGGTCTACTAAGATCAAGAGAAGCTTAGTAGGAGAAAGAGGGTGCTACGAAAAGTGCAGTTGGCTCAAAATGCCACACTTATTAGGGAGAGCACAAGTGACCAAAGATACCCAAGTAGCTTTGATCAGCGGAAGACACTAATGGAGTGTAGTGGCTTGTTTGTTGGGTGAGCATCCACCATTCATGTAAGACCCGATCGAGCAACATTTATGGTACTGAAGCGACTCAAGGAAGTGACTAACCAGCCTACAACAAAGGTGTTGAGGAACTAAATGGGGGAGAATGTCATGGACCGAATTCTCCCATACTCATATATCCTTGAGAGTGGAACTTTGTGGCGTCAAGGTGAAGAGCAAGTGATGTAGAAGGGATGATACAATTTGTTCATGGAAGTGGCATTAGGATGTTTGTGCTAAGAGTACTAAGATTAAACAATTATAATTCTAGAAACTCTGAAGGCGGGGTTAGCCTCCCATGCATAAATTGGTCAAAAGCTTATGCTACTCTCCTTATGAGGCCATAGTAGGCCAAAACCAGTTGTCATGCCTAAATTGTTTAGTGCATCTTGCTCAAGGGTTTGAATGCTCGAGCTAAGCTAGTTGTAGTATGGCATAATACAGGGATGCTATTCATCATACTATTCTTAGGAACAACTATAGAATGAAGGCTAGCTCGATGTCTTCTTGACTTGCTAGACACCGCATGGCGTATTATGTGGTCAAGGATCTGCTAGCCCATGACTCATGTATCTTTTTCTCTTAAACAACAAACACTCTAATGGAATAAATATTATAATAAGCTCACATACCTCACTTCCCAGTCCGTTTTATCCTCATAACCCCAACTGATGACTTGAATAGCCTCTTTAAGAAGGGTTTCTGGAGTTGTAGATTGAGGAACGCCACCATTCTCCATAAATGTACAGGCCACAAAGACGGTAGGACTGACCAAACCTCTTCTCCAGGCTCATTTGCGACGCAAGCAATGACTTTTCATCATCAAATCCAGCACCTATGAATATGAAAATAAAATGTAATCCAGAGAGGTTCTAATATAAATGTTAAAGCTCCTTAAAGCATTATAAGTCTCGAGCAGAAGATCAACACTATCACCTGAAATGAACTGTTTGATATTTAATAGCTCTGTTGGTGTTTTGCGGAAGCGTGTGTGTGTGCAAGTGTGTATGTGTGAAATATGGGCTACAAAGGCAAGGGTGTATGGGTTAAAAAAAAAACAGAACTTTTTTATTATGAAAGTAAGTATTACAAAGGGAGGAGTGGTTTTGGTTTTTTTCAGCCAACTAAAACAGACACCACACCTCTATTTATAGGCGTGAGCACCGCCTCTTCTTCACCGACATTGAGTATAAGAAATATAAAAAAAATTCAGCTTGCTTCTTCGTCCATGCGGCTTCTCCCGATTCTTCTGGTCTCTCCTCCATTTTTCTGCATTTTTCTATTCTCTCCAACTCTCAGCCACTTTTGTTGACTTTTCTTTGGCCTATTTGCTGTCCACGTGCTCTGCTGCCCACGTACCAGAAATTTCTTCAGCTTTTGAGAGTCTTCGAATCTTGTTGCTGCCAATTTTGCTCCTTCTCCATTAAGCATGAGTGGTGTAGTGAGTTCTAGACTTTTCACAAAATGGATCATATTTTAACACTCCTCCTTGATCCATTTCTGTGATACACCAAGTATCCCTCTCAATGTCTCAAATTTTGTAGGTGGTAATGCTTTGGTAAATATGTCTGCAATTTGATCTTCAGTTTTACAATACTTCAATTCAATCTCTCCTTTGCTTTGCACTTCACGAATGAAGTGATATTTAATGTCGATATGTTTGGTTCTTCCATGAAATACTGGATTTTTTTATATTGCAATCGCGGACTTGTTGTCGCAAAATATTGGCGTTGATTCCATTTGTGGTTCTCCAATGTCTTCTAAAATTCTTCGAAGCCATATTGCATGACTAGTAGTTGTAGCAGCCGCAACATATTCTGCCTCTGCAGTGGATTGTGCCACTGAGTCTTGTTTTTTAGATATCCATGAAAATATTCCAGAACCTAATGTGAATGCATAACCAGTTGTGCTCCTCCTGTCATCAGATGATCCTGCCCAATCGCTATCAGTATAACCGATTAACTTAGTTGTTGTACTAGGTCGGTACCAAATACCATAATCAGTGGTTCCTCGTAAGTATCTTAGAATTCTCTTGGCTGCTCCAAAATGAATTTGACTTGGACTCTGCATAAACCGTGATAGTAAACTTGTCGCGTACATAATATCTGGTCGTGTAGCAGTAAGATATAGTAGACTCCCAATTAAACTTCTATAGAGGGAGGCATCGGCTTTTTCAGCTCCATCATTTTTCAATAGTTTCTCATTCATCACTAGTGGTGTTGAAACTATTTTGCAATTACTCATTTTGAATTTTTCAAGGAGCTTTTCTGCATTTTTCTTTTGTGAGATGAAAATTCCTTTATCTTGATTAACTTCAATACCGAGGAAATAGTTCATCAAGCCCAAGTCCGTCATTTCAAATGTTTTCATCATTTCTTCTTTGAATTCTTGGATCATTGTTTCATTGTTTCCTGTATATATAAGATCATCTACATATAGAGAGACAATGAGAGTGTCGGACTTACCTTGGGTCTTGATGTAGAGTGTCGGCTCACTCATACTCCTCCTGAATCCTTGCTTGATGAAGTGCTCATCAATTCTACTATACCATGCACGTGGTGCTTGTTTTAACCCGTATAGGGCCTTCTTAAGCTTTAAGACTTTTTCTTCTTGGCCTTTGAGAATAAAGCCTTGTGGTTGTTCTATGTATATTTCTTCTTGAAGATATCCATTTAAGAATGCTGATTTTACATCTAATTGATAGATCTTCCATTCTTTTTGTGCCGCTAAGGCTATAAGTGCTCGAATAGTATCAAGGCGAGCGACGAGAGCAAAAGTTTCAGTATAGTCAATACCTGGTTGTTGCAAGTATCCTTTCGCCACAAGCCTTGCTTTATGCTTTTGGATTGTTCCATCCATATTGAGCTTTGTCTTGTAAACCCACTTAACGCCAATAATCTCTTTGTCTTTGGGTCGATCTACAAGCTCCCAGGTTTCATTTTTCTTGATTATTTTAATCTCTTCCTCCATAGCTTTTATCCAAACTTCATCTTTGGATGCTTGTTCATAGTTTTCCGGTTCCAAAATAGCAAAATTGCATGTGTCATAAATTCTTCTAAGGGCTTTTACCCTTAGTATTGGAGACTCTGGAGTAGATTCTTCTTGCGTCACCCTTGGAGAGCTTGGTGGAGTTACGTCGTGAGTGGTAGAATCCGGTACTTCTCCCTCTTCTTGTGACGTTGACTCCTCTTGAGTAGGTGTTGTGTCTGGCAAGGTTATGTACTTCTTTACGATCTTCTCGTCCTCCCAATTCCAGGCAGCATTCTCATCGAACTCAACATCTCGACTAATCATTAGCTTTTTAGTTCTTAGGTTGTAAACCCGATAGCCTTTTGATTGGTCACTGTAGCCAAGGAATATTCCTTTTTCTGTCTTTTCATCTAGCTTACTCCTTTTTGAGCAGGGATGTGAACGTAGCAAATGCATCCAAACACTTTGAGATGCTTTGCTGAAGGCTTCCGTCCACTCCATGCTTCGACTGGAGTTTTATTTTGAACTGCTTTAGTTGGACACCTATTTAATAGGTATACAGCAGTATAAACTGCTTCTGCCCAGAAAGTGTTGGGAAGGCCTTTCTCTTTTAACATAGACCTTGCCATCTCCATGACGGTTCTATTTTTTCTTTCAGCTACTCCATTTTGTTCTGGGGCATAGCCAACCGTTAGTTGATGATGGACTCCTTCATCTTCACAAAATTTATTAAACTCCTTTGAATTGTATTATGTGCCTCTGTCACTTCTTAGGACTTTGATTCTTTGGCCACTTTGATTCTCGACGTGGTTCTTGAATTTTCTAAAGATAGAGAAAACCTCAGATTTTTCTCGAAGAAAATATACCCACGTCATTCTTGTATAATCGTCAATGAATAAGATGAAATATTTATTTTGACTAGGTGTAGGTGTCCTCATCGGACCGCACACGTCCGTGTGGACAAGTTCCAAAGGCTTCTTAGCTTTCCATGAAACTCCAGATGGGAAGGACTGTCTCTGTTGTTTTCCAAGAAGACAGCCTTCACAAACATCTGAAATTTCTGTAATGGCTGGAAAATCTCTCATCGTATTTTTCTGATGGAGAATTTTTAGTCCAGCAAAATTGAAGTGGCCAAATCTTCTATGCCATAACCATGAATCATCAAGTTGAGCTTTCATGGCTATATCTTTGACCAATTTCCATTGAATAGGAAAATTGTTATTTTTCATCTTAACAGAGGCAATGATATTTTTATATTTATCATAGATAATGCAGGCATCTCTATTAAAATATAGAGAATACCCACTTTGTATCATTTGGCCCACACTTAAGAGATTTTGTGCAAGACGAGGGACTAGATATACATTATGTATATATTTTGGGCCTTTATTCGTTTCCACGGCGATGGTGCCTTTTCGTTTGACATCTACTAATGCACCATTGCCCAACTTTACTTGAGATTTCACTGACTTATCAATATGAGTGAATATAGATTCGTCCCCCGTCATGTGATTGCTACACCCACTATCGATGTACCATGTTTCATTTTTATTGTCATTTGCCGCTTGGCCTGCGTAGAATGTATTCTCTTCACTTTCTTTTTTTTCTACATAGTTTGCTCGATTATTTGTTTTCGAGCGACAATCTTTTCTACGTGGCCATATCTTTTACAAAAGCGGCATTGTTTTTTATTTTTAAACCAACAATCCTTCTCCAAATGATTTGTTTTCTTGCAAATACCACAAGGTGGATAATTTTCTTTTTTTATAATTTCTCCTCCTCTTTTGTTTTTCCATGAGCTCCTTCCATCATTTTTAGTTTGATGAGACCGTATATTTACTTTAGACTGAAAGGCACTTTCAACCGAATCTTCATCTTGTGCCATTAGTCTTTTCTCATATGCTTCTAGAGAGCCAATTAATTCACTTATTGATAGGGTCGTCAAGTCTTTAGTTCCTTCTATAGTTGTAACTATGGAATTGTATTTTTTGGTAAGTGACACCAATATTTTCTCAACAACCCTTTGATCAGTTATCCCATCTCCATAGGCTCTCATTTGATTAACTAGTTCCTTTAATTTTCCACAATATTCTTGTACGGTCTCATAATTTTTCATTTTAGAATTTTTAAAATCTCTTCTTAGTGTTTGAAGGCGAATAATGCGTACCTTTTCCGATCCTTGAAATTCTTCTCGTAATATATCCCAAGCCTCTTTTGCAGTCCTTGCTCCAATTATTCTCGGAAATATGGTTTCCGAGAGTGCTTGCTGAATAAAGTATAGCGCCCTTGCATCCTTTTGTAGTTGATCCTTCGAAACACTTGCACCTTCTGGTGGAGCCTCGCAACCTTTTTCCACGATGTCCCATAAGTCTTGGGCCATCAAGAATGTGGTCATTTTTATGCTCCAAAAATCATAGTTGTTCCCATCAAAAATGGGAATGGGAAATGATGATGAGGTAGGGTTGGCCATGGTTTAGTTAGTGGGTATTTGGAAAGGGTAGTTTTAGAAATTGGTGGGTAGGACAAACGCCCGATACCAACTGAAGAACGTGGCTCTGATATCACTGTTGGTGTTTTGCGGAAGCGTGTGTGTGTGCAAGTGTGTATGTGTGAAATATGGGCTACAAAGGCAAGGGTGTATGGCGGAAGCGTGTGTGTGTGCAAGTGTGTATGTGTGAAATATGGGCTACAAAGGCAAGGGTGTATGGGTTAAAAAAAACAGAACTTTTTTATTATGAAAGTAAGTATTACAAAGGAAGGAGTGGTTTTGGTTTTTTTTTTTTTCTTCACCAACTAAAACAGACACCACACCTCTATTTATAGGCGTGAGCACCGCCTCTTCTTCACCGACATTGAGTACAAGAAATATAAAAAATTTCAGCTTGCTTCTTCGTCCATGCGGCTTCTCCCGATTCTTCTGGTCTCTCCTCCATTTTTCTGCATTTTTCTATTCTCTCCAACTCTCAGCCACTTTTGTTGACTTTTCTTTGGCCTATTTGCTGTCCACGTGCTCTGCTGCCCACGTACCAGAAATTTCTTCAGCTTTTGAGAGTCTTCGAATCTTGTTGTTGCCAATTTTGCTCCTTCTCCATTAAGCATGAGTGGTGTAGTGAGTTCTAGACTTTTCACAAAATGGATCATATTTTAACAAGCTCTTACACACAGGAGCAGCGTTAAAATGGATAGTGAACAGGATTGCCAACATGAACTATTAAAGCACATTAGCAAGGTCTCAATGAAATAAGTGATAGATGAAGCTGGGTAAAATCCAAGAAAAGAAAACATTAAGAAAAACCTAAGAAACTACATCACTGAAAGAATGTAGAAATTGCGCCGTCGTAAGAATCCCGAGTCATCAGGGACAAAAGTCGTCCTCAGGCAAGAGTGTCAAAACCTCAAGGGCCACTATTAAATGAGGCTACATTCCAGATCTCAAGGCCTCACTAACTTGTGTACCACTCTCTGCTGTTGACCAGTCAATTGTTATGGAGGTTGCAAGGAAATTTTCAGCCAAATTTGAATGATCCAAGAAATAGCTAGATCTGTACCTTCCACAACCTCTTCTATATCTTGCAGGCTGAAGATAGGCACAGTTGGAACTACATGTTTGCCACTTATTGTCAAAAACCTTTTTACTTCATCTTGCTTTCTTTCATGATCCACCTCAGAGAGAAGACAGGAATCCTCACTTTCTATGCTTTTGCTTGTGAGGAGCTTCATAACCATATAAGGCTGTTCCATTGAACATACGGCCAGTTCCAACATAAAAAAGACCTTGGATGCCATCCAAACCTCTTAAGCTTGTCCAGATCATAAGACAGAATCTCCGCCTAATGAGTTATGCAAGGAAGCTGAAGAGTGTTTTAATCTTAGTCCACAACAAAAGAACTCGCTTCGGCGGAGGACATGATTCTGATGTCAGTGCAAGTAGCAATTGGACATAACATAAGAAAATGTATTTTAATGAAGAGACAAAGAGCCTAAACCAAAGAACACAATATCGCGATTGGTGTATCTGTCATTTCTGTCAACACCGTCATATCTCTTTGGAAATTGAACATGACTCACATGTTTCCCAAGGTTACGATCCATCAAGAAATACATGGCTTCTCTCAATGCCTTACTGTAGTTTATGTAGTGATCATAATCAAGATTCAACAAGAAAGGTCCATTAGTGAGGACAGCAGAGACTCTCACCTGAATATAAATAAGACAAAAGGTAAGGAAAGCATGAAAGCATCGACATCCATAATTAACAGACATATCTACTCACAAGAGCATTCATGGCACCAGCTTTCTTGTGATGTTGGAAGCCCAGACGTTTTTCACAAGAAACATAGATCAAACGTGGCAACTCATTACCCTTAGCATCAAGACCGCCACTTGGCCCTAAGAAAACATGACAGCAGGCGAGTAAGAAAAAAAATTGCTGCTTCCAGGATCCAGGAACCACAGTTTTACCCATATCATAACTGAGTCGAGAACTTGGATGTGGAGTCATGGCCTATAAAACGCAGCACGATAGGAAACAAGAGAAATCTGCCACAGACAATGATATTCATGAGAAGAGAACTTTATAAAATCAAACCATAAGATCTTAAGATTTGCAAACTTTATATAATAACCTGGAATTTTTTATAAGTTTTATACTTATTTATCATGAGAGCTCCACTCCATCAAATTTAGTAATAGAAGTTAAATGATACTATTATCCAATTGACAACATCACCAATGTCGCATTGTACCCCCCCAAAAAAAAAGCATTATCCATAAAACATAAAGTATTCCAAGTAGCATTTTGGCTCTTGAGATTTCCTGATGTATACTTGCATTATTGAAGAGAAAAAAGTTAAGAAACTAATCCCTTGTGTTACATTAGGAAGGCAAATTCATGGAGTGGATATAATCACAAACTTTAAGTCACTCGATACGTAATCATCATTATTGTAACTTTCTGATGAGTATCAGTAAATCAGATAATATATTTCAAATTGATTGCGAAAAGAATGCAACAACTTGAAACAGAAAAGACAAAAAGAATCAGGGCCTATCGAGAAATAACTTCCCATACAATAAAAGTTTTAAAGCTTTCACTTTTTGTTGCTGAAGTAATTTGGGTGGAGGAGAAGATTTCCGACGAAGATTTATGTTATGGTTGGTGGCATATGAGGCTCAGTGGCAGCACCATTGAACTCTCAGAGAGAAAGAGAGAGAGAGAGACAGAGAGATTGCTGTGTTGCTACCTCATAGTTTAACTACAAATTAACCTGAATCAATCCGGGGTGGGTAAGATTTTATGAGCTCAATCACAATATCAGATACATTCCAAAAATTATATTTTGACCTGAATCATTCTGGGGCAGTCCCTCGTATTTTTTCCAGGCCTTGGAGTCCCATCTTGCATTATCCATCCTTCCTTGGGAACCTTCTGTGCCTTGGCAACAAGTCCACTTATGAGGACTTTAAATTCTCATACTATCTCTGCTATACATGAAAATGCAAACATGCCACATCGATGCAATGTACAAAGGGATTGCAAAACACTATCAAGATTCTGATCTAAACTCATGCCTTCATAGCTTTGTGATCTTTGACAAATGACGGATGACCTTTGTCCTTCAAGTAGTCGATTTTCGGAGCGAAGCACCATTCGGGGGCTCAAGGCTTAAGGCTTTATGCTATGCTTCTTACAAAAGGAACCCATTTCCTTGCGAACTCTGATGTTCCAGAAGGGACCTCGAAAGTTAACATAGCAGCTCCATCGTTGGATACATAGCATGAGACCTTGTCAACTGGGTAGTCAACTGCAAGAACGAAGAATGCTGTATTTGCTGTCACTAGAGGATGTTCTTTAGTGGGTCAACAGTACCGACAACAGCAGCTAACTGTGACGGTTCTCCTTCTCTGTCGTGCCTATATCCATGTAAAGTTTCACAAAAAATTCTGATCTGACAAAACAAGTTGGTGATAAGAAAAACCTAAGTTACCAGATTCATGAAGTAGTGATACTACTAATTGCTAGTCTGTTGAGATACGTTTAATGGTTTACCAGAAACCACTTTGGGAACTGATCCAATATCGAAGAAATTGCAAACCAAACCTCACATATCACAGATAATAACCACAGAGCATAGGCATTGGTCACAGGATTTGTTATTCGGTAGCCTGGCTTTGTCATTCCCACAGAATAAGAAAAATATTTATGCGAAATGCAGCCAAGGACTGAACACGACTAACAGATCAAACGATTTATTAAAAAGTAGTGACAGTTACATTATTACACCGGTACTTATAGATACTAATGGAAAGCATGCGTCAGGAAATTTTTTGAGAATTCCTAGCAATTCGATATATGTTGACAGCTTTTTTGGTTGAAAACAGAGACAACCACATAATTAAGAAACATCGACAAAGGAAAAGTTAGTGAAAATGGTCAGCGTCACCTTTGGCCCGACACCTGCCAAATTCGACTGTAGGAAATACTAAGCTTTTAAAAAAAATAGACTAAGCTTAATATCGTAGAGACTCACAGTAAAGAGTCATCCACAAGCGCATTGGTGCTTGGCATTGACATCACCACCCCCTCTTTCAGAAGTAGCCTGGGCAGTGCTCATTGGAGCTATATTCTTCTCTTGCTTCATTTTCCAGCCATCAACCCTTTCCTTCCAGGCAACATTGTTCAGTCCGGATGAATCAAATTCCCTCAATGGGTCACCCTATTGTTAGCTGCATTGCCAGTACCACATAACCAATATGCGCCATACCTAGGGTTTACAACCATGTAGAGACAAGGATGTTTGTGAATAACAAGAGCGAAGTTCGCGATTGATTGGCATCAGCTACAGAAGCTAGAGAATGGATGCGCTTCCCAGCACCAACATCAGGAGATGCCACGGAGAGGCGTTCAGGTGAAGCAGCAGATAACTTCCCAGAAACCTGAAGCGTTGTAAACGATGCAAAGACATGTTTAATTCTAAAACAACGGCAACGTGAAAACCAGCACCCCCTAAGCTCAGATATTGTACCTTTTGGCCACTTGTAAGTTGAGGAATACGGTTGTGAGAAACCTCCATATCAAATTTGGGGCACTTGCATCCTCCATCTCTCCATACCACGTGTGCCGACCCGAGATGTGTTCTTCGGTCTTCCGGTTTGGATTTTGATTTTCTAAGTAATCAAAATCTTTCCCAAAAACATCAATCGGCATCTTCTTCTTGGTCACCAAGAATAGCAGGACTTCCTGGAAAGAACAACTACAGCATAAAAGGAACCGCAGAGACTAATATAGTTGTGAGAAAAATAATAGCATTACACGAATCACAAACAACTTCAATTCGCCTGATGGGCTCTCTCCATGGATCGCGATTCTCCTATTCAAAAAAAATAAATTCCCGGAAACGGATCACTCCTTTGCAGAAAAATCTCACGTGAGCATGAAGGTCTCGAAAATCAAATTAATTCAGTGATCGCAAGTTCCTTTCTAAAATGTCCCGAAAGTTTGAGATCGAAGTACATGCGGATGGTGCACGGCACGCAGAAGCAAAGAAACTAGCAGACCTTTAATCAGAAAACTAACTGCAGATCAATATTCCATATCATGCTTTGAAAGAACGCCATGGCTGTCCAGTTGCTTAGAATGGCCTTATGCCCCTGATCCAATCCAGTAATGACGATGAACGATGAGATTTCAAGCGCGGACAAATGAGAGGAGAAGAAGAGAATGCTCTGCTCTAGTAGCAGACCGAAACCTGGTCAAAAGCACAACCGCAATCTCCGACCTTCTCGGTCGTTTGGAAACCAGAGCATCGTGGGACGTTACGTGGACAGTGGAGTGAGACATGAAAAACCGAGATGCTCGGTAACCGTAAGTTATCTTTTGGATACCCGGCAAGATCAGACTCGCTCTGATTTTATAAATAGAAAAAGCCACAAAAAAATCTCAAATTTTATCCACTATAACTTATTTACCCCAAATTTTATGTTAACAAACTATAAACTTGTATGTGTAGGATATACTTACCTCCATCAAGTTTCCATAAATAAACATCATTAAAAATCTACTTATATGGACACCTAAAAGCAAATGGTATTGACATAGTAAGTGAAATAAAAATGGTGTTTTTTTAACTAAAAAGTTATGGGGTGGAACTTAAATGGATGGTAAACGTGTCACATAGCTATAAATTTTGAATATTTTATGTTACAAGAAAAGTTTAAAGCAAATGCGTTATAGTGGCTATAGTTTGAGACTTTTGGTAGCTTATTCCCTTTATGAAAGCTTCCAATTCGTAGATTTTCAGTACATTTGTTGAATATACTGTAGCATATGTGAAACATGGAGCTTTCTGGAGTACTAATGTTGATGGATTATTAGGATGCGTTTGTTTCGCGAAAAATGAATCATTTAAAATGATAATTCGTATCGCTTATAAAAAAGAATGGACGAAAAAGTATATTCATTGTCTAAAGAAAAATTTAAATATATATTTTAATTGATGATGAAAATTTTTTCATTCATTAATTATTTCAAGTAATATAAATGATCTTTTAAAAAATAAATTATTCATTTTTAGTGAAACAAATGGAATCTTGATTCATGATTTTATTTGAGGGTTGGAAACCTCATTTCACACTTCTAAAAGTGCAGTGAGTTAAATCATATGAACTTTATATGCAGAACTAGATGTTAAAATGTGAACTTTAGATCCTGAAGAGTTCGCTACATTTTCAAAAGATATGAATTACTCATCCTTCTTTTCCAAATTTCTATTTCAGCTACATTGTTACTGCACAAGGACATTAATTAAAAATTACAATACAAAAATGTGTCTTCATAGAAGATTTAAATTAATGAAATCTTCCGTATGGAGAAAAACCAAATCTAATCCACTAAGCATGAAGACGAGAAGGACAAGTCACTACATGACTATCCAGATATATGCTTCATAGAAATTTTGAGCACATTTTGTTAGCTTATACTTTTCAGAAAATAGTTGTTCAACATGGTATTGTAGCTTCGGGTGAAGGGTTTGAATCTTTGTACTCCCTCTTGTTGTCATTAAGTCTGTCACAATTGTTTGCCCTCTGGCAATTATTTGATGTGGTTGTTGCTACATTCTATGTCATTATATAAGATAGCTTAAACACCAAAGGGAGTACTAAGACATATACAACCCTGATATACAATGCTAATATGTTTCCCCATACCTCAAACTTTTGGGAGCAACAGTTGATCAACAATGACTAATTTCTAACTAGGAGGATTTGACCGTGTCAAAAAGCATGCTTAACCAAGAACAGGTTTTGCAAAAATTATTGCTTATAACATCAGCATCAGAGTTACAGACCCAAAAAAAAAAAAAAAAAAAAAAAAAAAAAAAAAAAAATCAGCGTCAGAGTTTTACAAAGTATGAAGATTAAAAAATCACCTTTAGCATGGAAACAACAATTTATAGACCGAAGTTGCTTAACCATGACAAATTTAAGCCTATGCTTTGTAACTAGAATCATTAATACCCTTTTTTCATAGGAAAAACCTGAATTGCAAAAAAAATACCTCACTCTCATTACTACGAGCATGTTAGATTTGTTTTAACTACCTTTCAGTGCCATAACATGCTAAGACAAGCAAAAACACTCTAAAAGAAGTAATGAAATTCTGGATTTCCTCTTGTGAATAATTATAAAAGGCATTATAATAATATTGATAGAAACTTCAAGTTTAGCAGGTTATACATGGAAAGAGTCATACCTGTGGTCCTTGGCTTTGTGATGGTATCTTAGCAAGAAGCTCTTCCATGGGAGTCAGTGGAGCAAGTATGAAAGGCCACAGTTTTTGGCCATGATTGCCATGAGTTCTGCCACCTGAAATAGTAAATCAGAAATGCCTTTCCTACCATTGGCAATGTTGAAAATGTGTGACAACTATCCCTGAGAACATTTTCCCCCACAAGTGCTGCAAGGATGGAAATCTTTTTCATTCAAAACAGAGAATAAATATTTGCAGTATTTATTCAGAATGCAAACTGAAATGCTAGCAAAAACAGTAAAAGTGACTCCTCAATTCATCATTTTTGAGGTGAAATTTTAACAAGTGCAAGACCTCATACATATACTATTAATTCAGACAGATCTGCAAAGCAGTAAGGAGCATGAGTTGAAATGAGAGAACAAACCTGATACACCTAAAAGGTGATATGAAATGGATTAAAAACAGAACATGCAATGTGTGGAACTTTGTCCTGCCACTGCCAATAAGCCTAAATCTCGTGCAAAAACAACAACAATAAATGAAGCCTCATCCACTAAATGGGATCAACTATATGAATCTTAGATCTCATGCAAAGATGCAAAAATTTTATTCAGAATGTTGCTTGGCCCATCTGCTTCGCTCACCCAGACCAAAAGCAAACAAAATAGATCTTCCAGCAAAGTTTTCTGTATATTCAGAAAATAATATCTTTACTTTCTTTAAAGTTATATACCGTTTGGTTTTTTCCCTTCAGTAAAAAAGAAATGTCTTCAGTTTCTTGATAGCTAGAAAATCTAAAATTGCTTGCTGACTTATGCATATGCAAATAAACTTGACAACTTTACCTGAAGGTTTGAAACTTGGCCTCCAAATAAAGTATCTTCCTCTGACAGAGTAATATCATGAGTTTCTTTATAAGCATCAGTAGGCCGCTCCATCCCCCCTGGCCTCACTATCTGAATTAACACTTGTAGATTAGTATGATTATTCAAAAACTGTGTTCAACTGAAAAGTTGATTCAAGAAATAC
This sequence comes from Eucalyptus caleyi, assembly GCA_014182885.2. NCBI lineage: Eukaryota > Viridiplantae > Streptophyta > Magnoliopsida > Myrtales > Myrtaceae > Eucalyptus > Eucalyptus caleyi. The sequence continues at coordinate 38,665,040 of CM024472.2, forward strand.
TCACAGTGTAAGGAGTACCACTGGCTATAAGTGCTTCTTCAGCTTTTCTTTTCCAGATTAACACTCCCCAGAACAAACTTAAGGGGCAAGAAAGCAGTAAATAGATTATGTTTAAATATCTTTATGAATAGAGAATAGTCTCACAAAAAAAAAAAAAAAAAAGCCCACTTACTTCAGTATAGCCGCAGGAAATCCGACCTTGTTTGTTCCCAAAGATGAAACCATGATGAAGTGGTTAACTTTGGCCAAAGTTGCTGTCCAAACAGAGATAACACAATTTGATGGAGCCAACTTCAAGAGAAGGCACATATAAAAACTACAGTTCTCTTTCATAAAGTTTAGTCAAATTCAGTTTCACCAGGTTATTTTAATGAATGTAAAAGATCCAATAAAGATTTTGCAAATTGCTTCCTCAATTCTCCTGGCCAAGTCTTCATTTGTTACTCTTGTAGTTGAATGATCTTACTTTATGCAAAAACCTAACAATCTAATTGTTGCATAAGAATCCTGAGGCACTAAAGAAAATGATCTTCGGTGGCCAGGACTCAAGTGACCCCCCTTGATTTTGAAACTAATGAGCAATTATATGGTGTATGGACTTTATCTACCTGCATCAATGAGGTTCTTTGTAGCCATATAGTCAATTCTGTATGGGCCCGTCACATCAAAAACTTCCTTTTCGCTTGCACCAATGCAGCATATAACCACAGAAGCATTGGCTAAGGCTGGCCTTATCTGATCTGGCTTCTCCAAGTCACATTCCACAACTTCAAGCTTCTCTACAGCTGGGCTAAAAACCAGAAAATAGCCGTTATTTGTTATCACAGAGTATCTTATAAACAATAATGGATTTGTACTACTCTTCTTTCGTCTGAAAATTTCCTCTTTGAATTATTTAGAAAGAAAGAAACAGAACATAAATCCCAGCTTTCCATATTTTATTTTCTTACGTTTAAACCCCTCCTTCGTGTCATCCCCCTCAAACTTCATCTGTTTGACACTCTGCAAGAAGTTTGTCATTAACTGAGTCATTATAGCAGGAAACTGGCAAGCTATGGAGAGCAAGTTCAGATCAACCAAACCTTCTACCTGCACAAGAGTTACTGCTCTTTTAGCACTTCGCATACCGGCTCTTACTCGATATCCTAATTTCAAAAGCTCCCTAAAGAAGAATCCATCCTCTTGATCAAACGAAAGTAAGGTATAAAACAGTTTGCATTGGAAGTGTAAGTTCTGGAAAGCAACCTCACAGTCCGTGATCCAACTTTTCCAGTGGCACCAGTAACAAATACAAGACCCTCATCTTTCTTATCAACATCACTTGGTATTGCTTCTGTTGTTGCAAAGCTCATTCTGGTTGCACCTACGGGATTGAAGAAAATTTTAATCATAATGCAGATAGCTACATAGGATAAGCCATGATACTTCCAATGAGGTTAGTACTATTAGTTTCAGGTCTGGCCAAAAGAAAACGATAATTGCATTAGTCTTGCTTCTACAATTTTATTAATGACTTCAATATCTAGTCCTAAAAATGATGCCCAATCTACCGCCAGTGCAATATTGTGTACAAACAAGAGACCAATACATTCAGTAATGAAACAAATAAAGCAATGCATACAGCCTGACTGGGATGCATGAAATTCAAGTCGTGATTAAGAAATGGGAGCCTCCATTTCCAATTTCATGCCCATTTAAGCATTATGCCAATTAAATTTTGGTCTCTAACTGCAATCCTACAGGCTAGAATTGAAGAATTGGCATTCCTCACGTCACAGATCCATGATATCATCAACATGCATTGCAGAAAGACTATTCATCATTTAACCCCCTTCAGCTTTAATGCTAGGAAAGTCACGGTTGCAGACACATTCCAATATGCTCGCTAAGCATATCTTGAACCTATCACAAAAAGTTCTTGGTGGAGCAAGTTCATCAAGACCTGCAAAAACAAGTTGTGGTTAAGTTCATCATATACTTCTTCAGTATGTGTAACATGATAATATTAGATTGAAACATAGACAATAGTGGCGGAAATACGGTTCGAGTCTTCCTCCGTCTAATTTTGCCTTCCGGGCAAAGTCCCTTCTCTGACATTGTCAAAGGGAGGTTCCTTGCTAATTTCATGATCCCAAGAACTTGCAGATGAATAGAACGGAGACTGAAGCTTGGTATCAGGCTCTACGGCATCCCCTTCCATTTTAGCCTCGTCCTACATGAAAAATAAGATTTTCTTTAGCCAGCATACTAGGACAAGAAAATGCAGCTGTCATCAAATAAATATTTTCCTCAACATTGGCTTTGCCTTTTTCACAAACAAGGGTACAGCAGACTCATGGCTTTTATCTGCAAGACATCAGAAGTCTATATGCTGCTGAAAGATGATGATTCAGCAGTCCAAGCAGTGTAAAGTCTCCCCTTTTCTTTCTTCAAAGTTGGTTTTACTTTCCAAATTAAGTTCCTGGATGAAACACATTATGACCTTCCATATCCTTCAAACTATCCAAAAGTGCAAATCTCTAACCTTGAATTTCTTACATTCAGGTGATAAAACTTCAATGTATTAATCAAATAAGCAAAATGAAAAGACAGTATTACTATAGGAAACTTAAATAAATACGCATTGTATGAAACAAGACATCTAGTTGGAAGTTCCACTTTATGTCTGTATGAACAGAAATTGTAGATGAAGTCAATGGATTGATGAATATGACCAAAGAGAGGGGACCAAAGAAAATGGAAAGTAAAGCGCAATGCCAATGCCTGTATCAGATAACTCCTCTCATATGGCGACTTTTGGTTTGTTAAGGTAGGGCAAATTTGAGAGTCCTTGACATTTGCAAGTGAAAAAATGAATTCTATAGACTTGTTGAAAGAACTTTACCTCTAGTTTGTCAAGGCCCTCAACAACCCGCAGCTTAGAGCACCCCCGATGAACAAACGGTGAAGGTCCTTCAAGTTCGACATACCGCTGAAATTTTCCATAGCATTGCAACTATAAATTTCAATCGTTTGCAAGGATAACAATGTACTGACGACTTGAATCTCAAGTAGGTTTTCACACGTCGACAATCTAAGGCTTTTTAGTTTCTTGAAGGCATTGGGAAGACGAAGTACTCCCGGTGAACAATCAGTAGTCTCAATTGAAGAAGACTTTGATTAATCGAGGACCCTCTGAGATCCTACCTCACTACATAATACTATCCTTCCAATTGACTGGCACCCATAGATATTTAATATCTCCAGTGATGCCGACATCCCAACAGATTGAATCTCAATCATATTAGGGCAACATCATACATACAATGTCCATAAGCTATATGGTATGGATAAGCTCCGAAGTTCACAACTGAGCAAAGATAAGTGCTGCAATTGTGAAAGTCCCCTGAGTTGAATTTCTTGCAATCCCGAGCAATTAAGCGTCAAATCTGACATAACTTTTGAGTTAAATAGTGGCAATCCTGTGGAGATGAAATTGTGAAGATTTAAAGAAAGTAAGGAAGGCGGTAGCAGCTTGAGGGGTTGCAGGTCTAGTCCTCTCAAACGAAGATGTTCTAAAAGAGAAAGGAGACCCAACTCCGGAACTGGTGCAGTGAACTTGAGAAAATACAAGCTCAACTCTTTTAGTTTGGATAGCCTTCCAATCCACCCCAAGTCACATTTGTGCTTTACTTTTGACGAATTTTGATTTGCAGAGAAATCAGATAGGGCAAAATCTACCAGATTGGTAAACTTTGAGAGATTTGGGACTACGGCTGCATTTGGTTTAGCATTTGCAAGGGGCTTTGAGCCCAATGCAAATGCTAAAAGCCAAAAGCTACTTGGGGAAATGTGATTATTTTTGGCAAATTTTTTTTGCAAATGGACTTTGAGTTAAATGTGCGTTTGGTAAAAAAAACTTTCACAATAGGCTTTGATGGGTATAATATATGTGTATATATATATATCTCCTTCTTCTTGTTTTTTTTTTTTTTTTTTTTTTTTTTTTTTTTTTTTTTTTTTTTAAATTGAACAAAACCATCCGTCGGACTAGCGAAGGGCTACAGCCGGCGCCAAGCCAGATCTAGCGCCATAGGATCACCGCCCACAGCTCACCGGCCACCGCCCCCACCCGCGGCCAGTGAGCTATGGGTGACAACCGTGCGGCGACTGTGGCACCCCGAAGCGCCCAAGGTCACCACATCTTACCAAAGAAGTACCTAAATTCCTAGGCATTTTTTTTTTAAACGGTCCCAGCGCATCTTATTTGCGGAAGCATAATCAAGTTCTACTAATTCTCCCTCTAACAACCATGATACAAATGCACACCACTAAATATAATAAGAAAAGATAAAGCCAAGACACTTTTATTTACATATTTTCATGATGGATTTTCTCGGGTCGGTACAACAAAAGAAAGACCAAGACTTTTAGCTACACTTGACCATAACCCCAAAAAGAGACACTCGACCCACTATGTCTATCTTGCAAAATCCCCTATCAACTAGTGTCGGCTATCATCCCAAAAAGTTGCAGCTCCTACTCTTCACAAATGGGTCGTCACACCCATCCCGGTGCGTCAGGCGATGGCGGCGGCAACATCCCTCGCATCACTCCATCTCAACGAACGTGAACAGATATGAACTCCTGAATGACAGGGCCCTCAGCCAGGCCCACATCATACATCACTAACGTGCGAACTCGAATAAACGTCAAACCAGGGATGGTGGAACAGTCAATCTCCACACACTCGACCTCCACATTCGAAGGAATGCCATAAAAGACGCCCCAAGTGACAGCAGGGAGCGGCATCTTTCTAATTTGAAATGTTGGTCCCCGAAGGGGTGAGTACAATCACTCAGCAGGTAAAGGACCCAATAAACCACTTAATGCATCATACAATACAATCATCACAATCATAGCATAACACATGTCATTCAAGCATCCATGCACAATTTACCTTGATATCATGCACATGTCATCATATCGCATGTACATGCATCCTCATATAATCATCACCATCATGTCATACACTTACCATCATCATGTCACATGTACCATCATGCCATAGGTACACATACCTCCATGCACTCACCATCATCATGCATTCATGCACTCATCATCATCATATCACATGTACCATCATGCCATAGGTGCACATACATCCATGCACTCACCATCATCATGCATCCATGCACTCATCGTCATCATATCACATGTACAATCGTGCCATAGGTGCACATACATCCATGCACTCACCATCATCATGCTTACATGTATTATCATGCATAATTCAATTTCAATTTCCCAATTTCATTCTTTCATTTTATGTCGCCACATTTCTCTTTCCCGGGACCAATGTTTGCATCCCACATTTATCACTCGCACCCAATCCTGGCATCACGAGAACCCTCCGGCACAAACCTCCGGCATCCGGCACAATACCTACCAGGCATCTTGCACCCCAACTAGCATCGTGAGGCATCCCCCGGCATAATACCTGCTAGGCTTCCGGCTCCCCATGCTCTGGGCATCTCGAAACTCCCGAGGACCCTCCAGCATCCAGCCATTTAAGGCCACCGAGCAACCGGCCTTTACCCTTCTAGCTAGGCATTCCGACACTCTCGGGGCATCGTTGGCTCACACCTCCGACAACCTTCTCACTTATCTTAGTTCACATCTTCAATTATAACTCAATTTTAACATGGCATATGATGTGATGGTAAACAAGATCATTTTCATCATTTGATTCATATATGCATTTCTAATCATCATCATACATGCAGCAAGACACAATCATCCATGACAATACAATTCATGGGATCCATACAACTTAGAAAAATCCATACATCATGACTTTTGAGATTTAGCAAATTCCAGCTTGCACAATTTCGGAAAACATGTAAATTAAATACCCATATGATCTTCAAAAATCATGAAATCAGGACACGTGATAGACAAGACAAAAAGGTAGCAATTCCATGAAGAACACATGCCCAAAAGAGTTTCACACAAGAAGATATAGTTCACACAATACAGCATGTAAATTCGGATAAGATCAGATTGCGCAGTTCTTGAAATATTTCGATTAAATACCTGAATGACCTCCAAAAGTTATGAAATTTTACCAGGTTATAGTCAAGACCTTAAGGTAGATTTTTCCTGAAGACATTTATAGGCTAGATTCGTCCTAGATAATTTACTATGGCCGGACGAAGCTACTGTTCCTAGTACCAAACAGTCCAATTTAGCTGTCTCCGAAAAATCGAGGTTTCGCCTACTTATCCTCCTTCGTTTCCTCTGAAATTTTGATATGTTGTGCCTCAAGAAGTCCAATACAACTTTCATAAAGGGATCTAGGTGAGATTCTCCAAGGATAGTCACCATTTAGTCCACGAAGTCTCGGGAGTCCAGTACCATACTTCCAGATCTACTGTCTTTAAAAGGAAATCGTTTCACTAGGCTACACTTACTCGTTTTATCTCAAATTTGAGTATGTTAATAATTAGGATTTTCTCTACAACGTTTGTAAAGAAGTCGAAGTGAAATTCTTAGTAAAAAGTGACATGCAGTATACAAAACCATCAAGAGGTCGACGAAACAGTTTCGGATCTAGCCTTTTAGTAGAGGATGGGTTTCACCCCTTAAAACTCAGCCATTTTGTCTCAAATTTTAGTATGTTATACTATGAGATGTTTTCTACAACTTTCATGAAGAATTCGAAGCTAAAATCCAACTCAAAACCCACATGCAAGCCTTCACAACGTTCGGGGTCAGGCGGCATGCACAAAAACAGAATACATTTTCAAGAACAACACACTCTAGCTTCGGTTTTTGCCTACCCTAAACATCCGAGATCTATCACCAAACAATCACACATGCAAGACACACATGCAAGAGCAGAATATGGATCCCAACTTGCCTCCAAAATCAAGCGAAGAACAGCACACGGATGGTGATGGACGGGCGGACGGACAGAGACGGGCGGCGAGCGGCTCCTTCCTCCTCTCTCTCGGTTCTCTCTCTCACTTGGACGACAGCCCCCTTCAACTGGCCTCTCCCTCTCTTTTATTTCCCCACAAAGCCATCATTGGCAATCATGAGAAGCCTCCCCCAATGGCCAATGCATGGAGTCTTCTTTTGCCACTTGGCAAGACACATGCAAGATGGGCTTGGGAAGAAGTGGGCCGGCCTCTCCCCCTCTCCTTGGTTGACGGCAGCCCTATCCATGGGCTTCATGGGCTGGCAACAGCTCCTCTTCTTGGGCTTCGCAGCTAGGCCCAAATGGCGAAAATAAGGTGAGGTCATGGGCTGGTTTTAAGCAATTTCTTTGGCCCCTATCTCATCCTATTAATTTCCCTAATCCTTAATTATATAAACTCCTAATTGAAATTCACAAATCACAAAACTCTGCGACCTATCTTAATAAATTCCAAATCCATAATCCTTCATGGCCAAAAATAAATTTTTTTTATAAATAATTATTCACCATAGGCTTGGCCAAAGTCTTAATGCAAGACATTAATTTGAACACCCCTAATGACTGGCAAGGAATTTTTTTTTTTTAGGATGCCACAGCGACTATCTACGATCGTGCAATGGTTGCGCGACGGTCGTGCGACATTCCTGTGACAGTCATGCGACGGTCGTGCGGCATTCGTGCGACGGTCATGCGGCGACGGGCAGTAGTCCGTGAGCAAGAAGAAAAAATAAATAAATAAATAAATAAAACTATAAAGTTTTACCAAACGCATTTCTATTCTTTTTCAATTCCTAGAATATAAATTTTGTATAATTACAAAACACCTTATTTTACTAAGAAATTGATCCCGAAGTAGAAATAGAAAAAAACAATTTTTGAAAAGAAATAGTTCCCCGGTATAGAAACCCATAATATATCTTCTTCTTATTTTTTGGAAAATTGAACAAATGCAGCGCGCCAGATTGAACAAGTAAATAGACTAAACTCGTTGGAAACTTGAGTGACTCTGTAATCTCATCACACCTTGTTAAGTCAAGTGTTAAGAGGCAAGAAAGCATGTTAATTGTTCTCGGAACTCGACAGATTTTGGTATAACATAAATCTAGGACACTTAGAGAGGAAAGATGTCCTATCTCCTTGGGAATATCGCTTTCCAACTCCTTGCGACAACCAAGATAAAGCTCCTCTAGTTTCTCCCCTTTTCTTTCTTCAAAGTCGGTTTTACTTTCCAAATTAAGTTCCTAGATGAAACACATTATGACCTTCCATATCCCTCAGACTGTCCAGAAGTGCAAATCTCTAACCTTGAATTTCTTACATTCAAGTGATCAAACTTCAATGTATTAATCAAATAAGCGAAATGAAAAGACAGTATTACTACAGGAAACATAAATAAATACGCACTATATGAAACAACACATCTAGTTGGAAGTTCCACTTTATGTCTGTATGAACAGAAATTGTAGATGAAGTCAATGGATTGAGGAATAAGACCAAAGAGAGGGGACCAAAGAAAATGGAAAGTAAAGCGCAATGCTAATGCCTGTATCAGATAACTCCTCTCATATGGCGACTTTTGGTTTGTTAAGGTAGCACAAATTTGAGAATCCTAGACATTTGCAGGTGAAAAAAAGAATTATATAGACTTGTTGAAAGAACTTTACCTCTAGTTCGTCAAGGCACTCGACAACCTGCAGCTTAGAGCACCCACTTATGAACGAACGGTGATGGTTCTTCAACTATGACATACTGCTGAAATTTTCCAAAGCATTGCTACTATAAATTTCATGGAAAATTTCAATCGTCTGCAAGGGTAACAATGTACTGACGACTTGAATCTCAAGTAGGCTTTCACACATCGACAATCTAAGGGATTTTAGCTTCTTGAAGGCATTGGGAAGAGGAAGTACTCTCGGTGAACAATCAGTAGTCTTAATCGAATAAGACTCTGATTGATCAAGGACCCCATGAGATCCTACCACACTACATAATACTATCCTTCCAATTGACCGGCACTCATAGATATTTAATATCTCTAGTGATGCCGACATCCCAACAGACTGAATCTTAATCATATTAGGCCAACAGCATACATACAGTTTCCATAAGCTATATGGTATGGATAAGCTCTGAAGTTCACAATTGAGCAAAGATAAGTGCTGCAATTGTGAAAGTCCCTCGAGTTGAATTTCTTGCAATCCCGAGAAATTAAGCGTCAAATCTGACAGAACTTTCGAGTTATATAGTGGCAATCCTGTGGAGATGAAATTGTGAAGATTTAAAGAAAGTAAGGAAGGCGATAGCAGCTTGAGGGGTTGCAGGTCTAGTCCTCTCAAACGAAGATGTTCTAAAAGAGAAAGGAGACCCAACTCCGCAACCGGTGAAGTGAACTTGAGAAAATACAAGCTCAACTATTTTAGTTTGGATAGCCTTCCAATCCACCCCAGGTCACATTTGTGCTTTACCTTTGACGAATTTTGATTTGCAGAGAAATCAGATAGAGCCAAATCTACCAGATTGGTAAACTTTGAGAGATTTGGGACTACGGCTGCGTTTCGTTCAGCATTTGCAAGGGGCTTTGAGCCTAATGCAAATGCTGAATGCCCAAAGCTACTTGGGAAAATGCGATTATGTTTGATAAAAAAATTTTGCAAATGGACTTTGAGTTGAATGTGCATTTGGTAAAAAAAACTTTCGCAAGGGGATTTGATGTGTATAATATATGTATATATATCTCCTTCTTTTTTTTTTTTTTTTTGAAATTGAACAAAACCACTCCCCGGAGAGGCAAAGGGATACAGCCGCCGACGAGCCAAATCTGACGCCACAGGACCACCACCCCCACCTGCGGCCGATGGGCTATGGGCGGCAATCCTACAGCGACGATCTACGATCGTGCAACGGTCGTGGGACGGTCGTGCGGCATTCGTGCGACGGTTGTACGGCATTCGTGCGACGGTTGTACGACGATCGTGCGGCATTCGTGCGACGGTCGTGCGTCGGTCCTGCGGCATTCATGCGACGGTCGTGTGATGTTCGTGCGGCATTCGTGTGATGGTTGAACGGTGATGGTTCTTCAAGTTCCACATACCGTTGAAATTTTTCATAGCGTTGCTACTATAAATTTCAATCGTTTGCAAGGATAACAATGTACTGACGACTTGAATCTTAAGTAGGTTTTCACACTTGACAATCTAAGGCATTTAGTTTCTTGAAGGCATTGGGAAGAGGAAGTGCTCCCGGTGAACAATCAGTAGTCTCAATCCAAGAAGAGTGATTGAAGGCATTGATCGAACAAGTCTCAATCCCGATTGATCGAGATCTTTTAGTTTGGAGATCCTACCTCACTACATAATACTCTCCTTCCAATTGACTGGCACTCATAGATATTTAATATCTCCAGTGATGCCCACATCCCAACAGACTTAATCTCAATCATATTAGGGCAACAACGTACATACAGTATCCATAAGCTATATGGTATGGATAAGCTCCTGCAATGGTCGTGGGATGGTCGTGTGACATTCGTGCGATGGTCGTGCGGCATTCGTGCGATGGTCATGCGACAGTCCTACGGCATTCGTGCTACGGTCGTGCGGCATTCGTGTGACGGTCGAACGGTGATGGTTCTTCAAGTTCCACATACCGCTGAAATTTTCCATAGCATTGCTACTATAAATTTCAATTGTTTGCAAGGATAACAATGTACTGAGGACTTGAATCTCAAGTAGGTTTTCACACGTAGACAATCTAAGGCATTTTAGTTTCTTGAAGGCATTGGGAAGAGGAAGTACTCCCGGTGAACAATCAGTAGTCTCAATCCAAGAAGACAGTGCTTGATAGAGGAGCATGCGAGATCCTACCTCACTACATAATACTCTCCTTCCAATTGACCGACACTCATAGATATTTAATATCTCTAGTGATGCCCACAACCCAATAGACTGAATCTCAATCATATTAGGGCGACATCGTACAAACAGTATCCATAAGCTATATGGTATGGATAAGCTCCGAAGTTCACAATTGAGCAAAGATAAGTGCTGCAATTGTGAAAGTCCCTCAAGTTGAATTTCTTGCAATCCCGAGCAATTAAGCGTCAAATTTGACATAACTTTCGAATTATATAGTGGCAATCCTGTGGAGATGAAATTGTGAAGATTTAAAGAAAGTAAGGAAGGCGGTAGCAGCTTGAGGGGTTGCAGGTCTAGTCCTCTCAAACGAAGATGTTCTAAAAGAGAAAGGAGACCTAACTCCGCAACCGGTGCAGTGAACTTGAGAAAATACAAGCTCAACTATTTTAGTTTGGATAGCCTTCCAATCCACCCCAGGTCACATATGTGTTTTACTTTTGACGAATTTTGATTTGCAGAGAAATCGGATCGGGCCAAATCTACCAGATTGGTAAACTTTGAGAGATTTGGGACTACGGCTGCATTTCGTTCAGCATTTGCAAGGGGCTTTGAGCCCAATGCAAATGCTGAATGCCCAAAGCTACTTGGGGAAATGCGATTATGTTTGGTAAATTTTTTTTGCAAATGGACTTTGAGTTGAATGTGCAATTGGTAAAAAAAAATTCGCAATAAACTTTGATAGGTATAATATATGTATATATATCTCCTTCTTCATCTTTTTTTTTTTTTTTTTTTGAAATTTGAACAAAACCATTCGCCGGAGCAGCAAAGGGATAAGGCCGCCCGCGAGCCAAATCTGGCGCCACAGGACCACCACCCACAGCTCACCGGCCATCACCCCCACCTGCGGCCAGTGGGCTATGGGCGGCAATCCTACAGCGACGATCTACGATCCTGCAATGGTCGTGGGACGGTCGACATTCGTGCGATGGTCGTGCGGCATTCGTGCGACGATCGTGCGACATTCGTGCGACGGTCGTGCGATGGTCCTGCGGCACTCGTGCGACTGTCGTGCGGCATTCGTGTGACGGTCGAACGGTGATTGTTCTTTAAGTTCCACATACCGCTGAAATTTTCCATAGCATTGCTACTATAAATTTCAATCGTTTGCAAGGATAACATTGTACTGACGACTTGAATCTCAAGTAGGTTTTCACACGTAGACAATCTAAGGCATTTTAGTTTCTTGAAGGCATTGGGAAGAGGAAGTACTCTCGGTGAACAATCAGTAGTCTCAATCCAAGAAGACTCGGATTGATCGAGGACCCCGCGAGATCCTACCTCACTACATAATACAATCCTTCCAATTGATTGGCACTCATAGATATTTAATATCTCCAGTGATGCCGACATCCCAACAAACTTAATCTCAATCATATTAGGGCAACAACGTACATACAGTATTCATAAGCTATATGGTATGGATAAGCTCCGAAGTTCACAATTGAGCAAACATAAGTGCTGCAATTGTGAAAGTCCCTCGAGTTGAATTTCTTGCAATCCGGAGCAACTAAGCGTCAAATCTGACAGAACTTTCGAGTTAAATAGTGGCAATCCTATGGAGATGAAATTGTGAAGATTTAAAGAAAGTAAGGAAAGCGGTAGCTGCTTGAGGGGTTGCAGGTCTAGTCCTCTGAAACAAAGATGTTCTAAAAGAGAAAGGAGACCCAACTCCGGAACCGGTGCAACGAACTTGAGAACATACAAGCTCTACTCTTTTAGTTTGGATAGCCTTCCAATCCATCCTAGGTGACATTTGTGCTTTACTTTTGACGAATTTTGATTTGCAGAGAAATAGGATAGGGCCAAATCTACCAGATTAGTAAACTTTGAGAGATTTGGGACTACAGCTAGGTTTCGTTTAGCATTCGCAAGGGGCTTTGAGCCCAATGCAAATGCAGAATGCCCAAAGCTACTTGTGGAAATGCGATTATGTTTGGTAAATTTTTTTTTGCAAATGCACTTTGAGTTGAATGTGTATTTGGTAAAAAAAAGCTTTCGCAATGGGCTTTGTTGGGTATAATATATGTATATATATCTCCTTCTTATTATTATTATTTTTTTTTTGAAAATTGAACAAAACCATTCGCCGGAGCGGCAAAGGGATACGGCCGTCGGCGAGCCAAATCTGGCACCACAGGACCACCACCCACAGCTCACCGGCCACCAGCCCCACCTGCGGCCGGTGGGCTATGGGCGGCAATCCTACAGCGACGATCTACGCTCCTGCAATGGTCATGGGATGGTCGTGTGACATTCGTGCGACGGTTGTGCGGCATTCGGGCGATGGTCGTGCGACAGTCCTACAACATTCGTGCTACGGTCGTGCGGCATTCGTGTGACGGTCGAACGGTGATGGTTCTTCAAGTTCCACATACCGCTGAAATTTTCCATAGCATTGCTACTATAAATTTCAATTGTTTGCAAGGATGACAATGTACTGACGACTTGAATCTCAAGTAGGTTTTCACACGTAGACAATCTAAGGCATTTTAGTTTCTTGAAGGCATTGGGAAGAGGAAGTACTCCCGGTGAACAATCAGTAGTCTCAATCCAAGAAGACAGTGATTGATCGAGGACCCTACGAGATCCTACCTCACTACATAATACTCTCCTTCCAATTGACCGGCACTCATAGATATTTAATATCTCCAGTGATGCCGACATCCCAATAGACTGAATCTCGACCATATTAGGGCAACATCGTACAAACAGTATCCATAAGCTATATGGTATGGATAAGCTCCGAAGTTCACAATTGAGCAAAGATAAGTGCTGTAATTGTGAAAGTCCCTCAACTTGAATTTCTTGCAATCCCGAGCAATTAAGCGTCAAATTTGACAGAACTTTCGAATTAAATAGTGGCAATCCTGTCGAGATGAAATTGTGTAGATTTAACGAAAGTAAGGAAGGCGGTAGCAGCTTGAGGGGTTGCAGGTCTAGTCCTCTCAAACGAAGATGTTCTAAAAGAGAAAGGAGACCTAACTCCACAACTGGTGCAGTGAACTTGAGAAAATACAAACTCTTTTAGTTTGGATAGCCTTCCAATCCACCCCAGGTCACATTTGTGGTTTACTTTTGACGAATTTTGATTTGTAGAGAAATCGTATAGAGCCAAATCTACCAGATTAGTAAACTTTGAGAGATTTGGGACTACGGCTACGTTTCGTTCAGCATTTGCAAGGGGCTTTGAGCCTAATGCAAATGCTGAATGCCCAAAGCTACTTTGGAAAATGCGATTATGTTTAATAATTTTTTTTTGCAAATGGACTTTGAGTTGAATGTGCATTTGGTAAAAAAAACTTTCGCAATGGGCTTTGATGTGTATAATATATGTATTTATATCCCCTTCTTTTTTTCTTTTTTTGAAAATTCAACAAAACCACTCGCCGGAGCGGCAAAGGGATACAGCCGCCGACGAGCTAAATCTAGCGCCACAGGACCACCACCCACAACTCACCGACCACCACCCCTACTTGCGGCCGATGGGCTATGGGCGGCAATCCTACAGCGACGATCTACGATCGTGCAACGGTCATGGGACGGTCGTGCGGCATTCGTGCGACGGTCAAATGGCATTCTTGCGACGGTTGTACGATGGTCGTGCGGCATTCGTGCGCCGGTCCTGTGACATTCGTGCTACGGTCGTGTGACGGTCGTGCGGCATTCGTGTGATGGTTGAACGATGATGGTTCTTCAAGTTCCACATACCGTTGAAATTTTCCATAGCGTTGCTACTATAAATTTCAATCGTTTGCAAGGATAACAATGTACTGACGACTTGAATCTCAAGTAGGTTTTCACACTTGACAATCTAAGGCATTTAGTTTCTTGAAGGCATTGGGAAGAGGAAGTGCTCCCGGTGAACAATTAGTAGTCTCAATCTAAGAAGACTCTGATTGATTGAGGACCTCGCGAGATCCTACCTCACTACATAATACTATCCTTCCAATTGACCAGCACTCATAGATATTTAATATCTCCAGTGATGCCGACATCCCAACAGACTTAATCTCAATCATATTAGGGCAACAACGTACATACAATATCCATAAGCTATGTGGTATGGATAAGCTCCGAAGTTCACAATTGAGCAAAGATAAGTGCTGCAATTGTGAAAGTCCCTCGAGTTGAATTTCTTGCAATCCCGAGCAATTAAGCGTCAAATCTGATAGAACTTTCGAGTTAAATAGTGGCAATCCCGTGGAGATGAAATTGTGAAGATTTAAAGAAAGTAAGGAAGGCGGTAGGAGCTTGAGGGGTTGCAGGTCTAGTCCTCTCAAACGAAGATGGTCTAAAAGAGAAAGGAGACCCAACTCTGGAACCGGTGCAGTGAACTTGAGAAAATACAAGCTCAACTCTTTTAGTTTGGATAGCCCTCCAATCCACCCCAGGTCACATTTGTGATTTACTTTTGACGAATTTTGATTTGTAGAGAAATCGGATAGGGCCAAATCTACCAAATAGGTAAACTTTGAGAGATTTGGGACTACGGCTGTGTTTGGTTCAACATTTGCAAGGGGCTTTGAGCCCAATGCAAATGCTGAATGCCCAAAGCTAATTGGAGAAATGCAATTATGCATAGTAAAGTTTTTTTGCGAATGGACTTTGTGTTGAATGTGTATTTGGTAAAAAAAAACTTTCGCAATGGGCTTTGATGGGTATAATATATGTATATATATCTCCTTCTCATTATTATTATTATTTTTGTAAAATTTAACAAAACCATTCGCTGGAGCGGCAAAGGGATACGACCACCGACGAGCCAAATCTGGTGCCACAAGACCACCACCCCCACCTGCGGCCGGTTAGCTATGGGTGCAATCCTACAGCGACGATCTACGATCAAGCAACGGTCGTGGGACAGTCGTGCAACATTCGTGCGACAGTCGTGTGGCATTCGTGCGACGGTCCTGCGTCATTCGTGCAACGGTCGTGCGACGGTCGTGTGGCATTCTTGTGACGATCGAACGGTGGTGGTTCTTCAACTTCGACATACCGCTGAAATTTTCCATAGCATTGCTACTATAAATTTCAATCATTTGCAAGGATAACAATGTACTGATGACTTGAATCTCAAGTAGGTTTTCACACGTGGACAATCTAAGGCATTTTAGTTTGTTGAAGGTATTGGGAAGAGGAAGTACTCCCTGTGAACAATCAGTAGTCTCAATCCAAGAAGACTTTGATTGATCGAGGACCCTGCGAGATCCTACCTCACTACATAATACTCTCCTTCCAATTGACCGGCACTCATAGATATTTAATATCTCCAGTGATGCCGACATCCCAACAGACTGAATCTCAATCATATTAGGGCGACATCGTACAAACAGTATCCATAAGCTATATGGTATGGATAAGCTCCGAAGTTCACAATTAAGCAGAGATAAGTGTTGCAATTGTGAAAGTCCCTTGAGTTAAATTTCTTGCAATCCCGAGCAATTAAGCGTCAAATTTGACAAAACTTTCGAATTAAATAGTGGCAATCCTGTGGAGATGAAATTGTGTAGATTTAAAGAAAGTAAGGAAGGCGGTAGCTGCTTGAGGGGTTGCAGGTCTAGTCCTCTCAAACGAAGATGTTCTAAAAGAGAAAGGAGACCTAACTCTGCAACCGGTGCAGTGAACTTGAGAAAATACAAGCTCAACTCTTTTAGTTTGGATAGCCTTCCAATCCACCCCAGGTCACATATGTGCTTTGCTTTTGATGAATTTTGATTTGTAGAGAAATCGGATAGGGCCAAATCGACCAGATTGGTAAACTTTGAGAGATTTGGGACTACGGCTGCGTTTTGTTTAGCATTTGCAAGGGGCTTTGAGCCCAATGCAAATGCTGAATGCCCAAAGCTACTTGGGGAAATGCGATTATGTTTGATAATTTTTTTTTTTTTTGCAAATGGACTTTGAGTTGAATGTGCATTTGGTAAAAAAAAACTTTTGCAATGGGCTTTGATGGGTATAATATATGTATATATATCTCTCTTTTTTTTTTTTTTTTTGAAAATTGAACAAAACCATTTGCCGGAGCGGCAAAGGGATACGACCGCCGACGAGCCAAATCTGGCGCCACATGACCACCACCCATAGCTCACCGGCCACCACCCCCACCTACGGCCGGTGGGCTATGGGCGGCAATCCTACAGCGACGATCTACGATCGTGCAACGGTCGTGGGACGGTCGCGCGACATTCGTGCAACGGTCGTGCGGCATTCGTGCAACGGTCGTGCGGCATTCGTGCGACGGTCGTGCGCCGTTCCTGCGACATTCGTGTGACGGTCATGTGATGGTCGTGCAGCTTTCATGTGACGGTCGAACGGTGATGGTTCTTCCAGTTCCACATACCATTGAAATTTTCCATAGCGTTGCTACTATAAATTTCAATCGTTTGCAAGGATAACAACGTACTGACGAATTGAATCTCAAGTAGGTTTTCACACATAGACAATCTAAGGCATTTTAGTTTCTTGAAGGCATTAGGAAGAGGAAGTACTCCTGGTGAACAATCAGTAGTCTCAATCCAAGAAAACTCGGATTGATCGAGGACCCCGCGAGATCCTACCTCACTACATAGTACTATCCTTCCAATTGACCAGCACTCATAGATATTTAATATCTCCAATGATGCCGACATCCCAATAGACTTAATCTCAATCATATTAGGGCAACATCGTACATACAGTATCCATAAGCTATATGGTATGGATAAGCTCCGAAGTTCACAATTGAGCAAAGGTAAGTACTACAATTGTGAAAGTCCCTCAAGTTGAATTTCTTGCAATCCCGAGCAATTATGCATCAAATCTGACAGAACTTTCGAGTTAAATAGTGGCAATCCTGTGGAGATGAAATTGTGAAGATTTAAAGAAAGTAAGGAAGGCGGTAGCAGCTTGAGGGGTTGCAGGTCTAGTCCTCTCAAACAAAGATGTTCTAAAAGAGAAAGAAGACCCAATTCCGGAACCGGTGTAGTGAACTTGAGAAAATACAAGCTCAACTCTTTTAGTTCGGATAGGGCCAAATCTACCAAATTGGTCAACTTTGAGAGATTTGGGACTACAGTTGCGTTTGGTTCAGCATTTGCAAGGGGCTTTGAGCCCAATGCAAATGCTGAATGCCCAAAGCTACTTGGAGGAATGCCATTATGTATGGAAATTTTTTTTTGCAAATGGACTTTGTGTTGAATGTGTATTTTGTAAAAAAAAACTTTCGCAATGGGCTTTGATGGGTATAATATGTGTATATATATCTCCTTCTTCTTATGATTATTATTTTTGTAAAATTGAACAAAACCATTCGCCGGAGCGGCAAAGGGATACGGCCGCCGACGAGCCAAATCTTGTGCCACAAGACCACCACCCACAACTCACCGGCCACCATCCCCACTTGCGGCCGGTGGGCTATGGGTGCAATCCTACAACGACGATCTACGATCGTGCAACGGTCGTGGGACAGTCGTCCAACATCCGGGCGACGGTCGTGTGGCATTCGAGTGACGGTCATGCGGCATTCATGCGATGGTCGTGCGACGGTCACACGGCATTCGTGCGACGGTCCTGCGTCATTCGTGCTACGGTCGTGCGACGGTCATGCGGCATTCTTGTGACGATCGAACGGTGATGATTCTTCAAGTTCCACATACCGCTGAAATTTTCCATAGCGTTGCTACTATAAATTTCAATCGTTTGCAAGGATAACAATGTACTGATGACTTGAATCTCAAGTAGGTTTTCACATGTGGACAATCTAAGGCATTTTAGTTTCTTGAAGGTATTGGGAAGAGGAAGTACTCCCAGTGAACAATCAGTAGTCTCAATCCAAGAAGACTCTAATTGATCGAGGACCCCGCGAGATCCTACCTCACTTCATAATTCTATCCTTCCAATTGATCGGCACTCGTAGATATTTAATATCTCTAGTGATGCCGACATCCCAACAGATTGAATCTCAATCATATTAGGGCAACAGCGTACATACAATATTCATAAGCTATATGGTATGGATAAGCTCCGAAGTTCACAATTGAGCAAAGATAAGTGCTTCAATTGTGAAAGTTCCTCGAGTTGAATTTCTTGCAATCCCGAGCAATTAAGCGTCAAATTTGACAGAACGTTCGAGTTAAATAGTGGCAATCCTATGGAGATAAAATTGTGAAGATTTAAAGAAAGTAAGGAAGGCGGTAGCTGCTTGAGGGGTTGCTGGTCTAGTCCTCTCAAACGAAGATGTTCTAAAAGAGAAATGAGACCCAACTCTGGAACCGGTGTAGTGAACTTGAGAAAATACAAGCTCAACTCTTTTAGTTTGGGTAGCCTTCCAATCCACCCCAGATCACATTTGTGCTTTACTTTTAACAAATTTTGATTTGCAGAGAAATCGGATATGGCCAAACTTACCAGATTGGTAAACTTTGAGAGATTTGGGACTACGGCTGCATTTGGTTCAGCATTTGTAAGGGGCTTTGAGCCCAATGCAAATGCTGAATGCCCAAAGCTACTTGGGGAAATGCGATTATGTTTGATAAATTTTTTTTGCAAATGGACTTTGAGTTGAATGTGCATTTGGTAAAAAAACTTTCGCAATGGGCTTTGATGGGTATAATATATATATATATATATATCTCATTCTTCTTATTATTATTTTTTTAAATTGAACAAAACCATTCGCCGGAGCGGCAAAGGGATATGGCCGCCGGTGAGCCAAATCTGGCGCCACAAGACCACCACCCACAGCTCACCGGCCACCACCCCCACCTACGGCCGGTGGGCTATGGGCGGCAATCCTACAGCGACGATATACGATCGTGCAATGGTCGTGGGACGGTCGTGCGACGGTCGTGCGGCATTCGTGCGACGGTCCTGCGGCATTCGTGTGACGGTCGAATAGTGATGGTTCTTCAAGTTCCACATACCGCTGAAATTTTCCATAGCATTGCTACTACAAATTTCAATCGTTTGCAAGGATAGCAATGTACAGACGACTTGAATCTTAAGTAGGTTTTCACACGTTGACAATCTAAGGCATTTTAGTTTCTTGAAGGCATTGGGAAGACGAAGTACTCTCGATGTAGAATCAGTAGTCTCACTCCAAGAAGATTCTGATTGATCGAGGACCTCGCGTGATTCTACCTCACTGCCAAATACTATCCTTCCAATTGACCGGCACTCATAGATATTTAATATCTACAGTGATGCCGACATCCCAACAAAATGAATCTCAATCATATTAGGGCAACAACGTACATACAGTCTCCATAAGCTATATGGTATGGATAAGCTCCGAAGTTCACAATTGAGCAAAGATAATTGCTGCAATTGTGAAAGTTCCTCGAGTTGAATTTCTTGCAATCCCGAGCAATTAAGCGTCAAATTTGACAGAACTTTCAAATTAAATAGTGGCAATCCTGTGGAGATGAAATTGTGAAGATTTAAAGAAAGTAAGGAAGGCGGTAGCTGCTTAAGGGGTTGCAGTTCTAGTCCTCTCAAACGAAGATGTTCTAAAAGAGAAATGAGACCCAACTCCAAAACCGGTGCAGTGAACTTGAAAAAATACAAGCTCAAATCTTTTAGTTTGGATAGCCTTCCAATCCACCCCAAGTCACATCTGTGGTTTACATTTGATGAATTTTGATTTGCAGAGAAATCGGATAGGGCCTAATCTACCAGATTGGTGAACTTTAAGAAATTTGGGACTACGGTTGTGTTTGGTTTAGCATTTGCAAGGGGCTTTAAGCCCAGTGCAAATGCTGAAAGCCCAAAACTACTTGGGGAAATGTGATTATGTTTGGTAAATTGTTTTTGCAAATGGAATTTGAGTTGAATGTGCGTTTGCTAAAAAAAACTTTCGCAATGGGCTTTGATGGGTATAATATTTGTATATATATCTCCTTTTCTTCTCTTTTTTGAAAATAGAACAAAACCATTCGCCGGACCGATGAAGGGCTACGGCCGCCCACAAGCGAAATCTTGCACCACGGGGCCACCGCCCACTGCTCACCGGCCATGGCCCCCACCCACGGCCAGTGGGCGGTGGGCGACAATCGTGCGGCAACAATCTACGATTGTGCGACGGTCGTGCAGCATTTGTGCAACAGTTGTGCGACGGTCGTGCGGCATTCATGCGATGGTCGTGCGTAGCGGTTGTGCGGCGACGGGTGGTGGTCCGTGAGCAAGAAAAGAAAACAAATAAATAAAAAAATTTATAAATTTTTACCGAACGCATTTCTGTTCTTTTTCTATTCCTAAAATATAAATTTTGCATAGTTACCAGACACCTTATTTTGGGACTACGGCTGCGTTTGGTTCAGCATTTGCAAGGGGTTTTGAGCCCAATGCAAATGCTGAAAGCTCAAAGCTACTTGATGAGGTGCGATTATGTTTGGTAAATTTTTTTTGCAAATGGACTTTGAGTTGAATGTGCGTTTGGTAAAAAAAACTTTTGCAATGAGCTTTGATGGGTATAATATATGTATATGTATATCTCTTTCTTCTTTTCGTTTTTTTTTTTTAAAGAACAAAACCACTCGCCGGACCGGCGAAGGGCTGCGGTCGTCGGTGAGCCAAATCTGGCGCCATAGGACCACAACCCACAACTTGCCGGCCACTGCCCCCACCCGCGACTGGTGGGGTATGGGCGCAATCCTATGACGACGATTTATGATCATGCAATGGTTGTGGGACAGTCGTGTGACGGTCGTGCGATGGTCGTGCCGCATTCGTGAGACGGTCGTGCGACGGTCGTGCAACATTCGACGCGGCATTCATGCGGCGGTCATGCGGCAATGGGAGCAAGAAAAGAAAACAAATAAATAAAAAAATTTATAAATTTTCACAAAACACATTTCTATTCTTTTTCTATTCCTAGATTATAAATTTTGTATGATTTCCAAACACCTTGTTTTACTCAGAAATTGATTCCAAAGTAGAAATAGAAAAAAAAAACAATTTTTGAAAAGAAATAGTTCCCTGAATCAAAACCCTTCGCAGTGGGCTTTGATGGGTATAATATACTATATATATATATATATATATATATCTTATTCTTCTTTTTTGAAAATTGAATAAATGCACTTATTCTTCTTTTTTTGAAAATTGAATAAATGCACCGTGCCGGATTGAACATGTAAACAGACTAAACTCGTTGGAAGCTCAAGCGACTCTATAATCTCATCATACCTCGTTAAGTCAAGTGTTAAGAGGCAAGAAAGCATGTTAATTGTTCTCGGAATTCAACAGATTTTGGTAGAACATATATCTAGGATACTTAGAGAGGAAAGATGTCCTATCTCATCCAGAATATCGCCTTCCAACTCCTTGCGACAACCAAGATAAAGCTCCTCTAGTTTCTCCCATTTTCTTTCTTCAAAGTTGGTTTTACTTTCTAAATTAAGTTCCTGTATGAAACACATTATGACCTTCCATATCCCTCAGACTGTCCAGAAGTGCAAATCTCTAACCTTAAATTTCTTACATTTAGGTGATCAAACTTCAATGAATTAATGAAATAAGCAAAATGAAAAGACAGTATTACTACAAGAAATTTAAATAAATACGCTGTATGAAACAAGACATCTAGTTGGAAGTTCCATTTTATGTCTGTATGAACGGAAATTGTAGATGAAGTCAATGGATTGAGGAATAAGACCAAAGAGAGGGGACCAAAGAAAATGGAAAGTGCAATGCCAATGCGTGTATCAGATAACTCCTCTCATATGGCGACTTTTGGTTTGTTAAGGTAGGGCAAATTTGAGAATCCTAAACATTTGCAAGTGAACAAATGAATTCTATAGACTTGTTGAAAGAACTTTACCTCTAGTTCATCAAAGCCCTCGACAACCCACAGCTTAGAGCACCCACTGATGAACAAACGGTGAAGGTTCTTCAAGTTCGACATACCGCTAAAATTTTCCATAGCATTGCAACTATAAATTTCAATCATTTGCAAGGATAACAATGTATTGACGACTTGAATCTCAAGTAGGTTTTCACACGTCAACAATCTAAGGCATTTTAGTTTCTTGAAGGCATTGAGAAGACGAAGTACTCCCAGTGAACAATCAGTAGTCTCAATTGAAGAAGACTCTGATTGATCAAGGACCCCGTGAGATCCTACCTCACTGCATAATACTATCCTTCCAATTGACCGGCACTCATAGATATTTAATATCTCCAGTGATGCCGACATCCCAACAAACTGAATCTCAATCATATTAGGGCAACAACGTACATACAGTGTCCATAAGCTATATGGTATGGATAAGCTCGGAAGTTCACAATTGAGCAAAGATAAGTGCTACAATTGTGAAGGTCCCCTGAGTTGAATTTCTTACAATCCCGAGCAATTAAGCGTCAAATCTGACAGAACTTTCGAGTTAAATAGTGGCAATCCTGTGGAGCTGAAATTGTGAAGATTTAAAGAAAGTAAGGATGGCGGTAGCTGCTTGAGGGGTTACAGGTCTATTCCTCTCAAACGAAGATGTTCAAGAAGAGAAAGGAGACCAACTCCGGAACCGGTGCAATGAACTTGAGAAAATACAAGCTCAACTCTTTTAGTTTGGATAGCCTTCCAATCCACCCCAGGTCACATTTGTGCTTTACTTTTGACGAATTTTGATTTGCAGAGAAATCGGATAAGGCCAAATCTACCATATTGGTAAACTTTGAGAGATTTGGGACTACGGCTGTGTTTAGTTCAGCATTTGCAAGGGGCTTTAAGCCCAATGCAAATGCTGAAAGCCCAAAGCTACTTGGGGAAATGCAAATATGTTTGGTAAATTTTTTTTGTAAATGTAGTTTGAGTTGAATGTGCATTTGGTAAAAAAAAACCCTTCGCCGGACCGGCGAAGGGCTACGGCCGCCAGCAAGCCAGATCTAGCGCCATAGGATCACCACCCACAGCTCACCGACCACCGCCCCCACCCGTGGTCAAAGGGCTATGGGCGGCAATCCTACGGCGATGATCTACGATCATGCAACGGTCGTGGGACGGTCGTGCGACATTTGTGTGATGGTCGTGCGGCATTCGTGCGATGGTCGTGTGGCAGTCGTGTGGCAACGGGCGGCGGTCCATGAGCAAGAAGAAAAAAAATAAATAAAAAATTATAAATTTTTACCAAACACATTTCTATTATGTTTCTATTCCTAGAATATAAATTTTGTATAATTATCAAGCAGCTTATTTTACTCAGAAATTGATCCCGAAGTAGAAATAGAAAAAAAACAATTTTTGAAAATAATAAGTTCCCCGGATTAGAAACCCATCGCAATGGACTTTGATGGGTATAATATCTTCTTCTTTTCTTTTGAAAATTGAACAAATGCAGTGCGCCAGATTGAACATGTAAATAGACTAAACTCATTGGAAGTTGAGGGGACTCTATAATCTCATCACACCTCGTTAAGTCAAGTGTTAAGAGGTAGGAAAGCATGTTAATTGTTCTCGGAACTCAGCAAATTTTGGTAGAAAATAAATCTAGGACTCTTAGGGAGGGAAGATGTCATATCTCATCAGGAATATCACCTTCCAACTCTTTACGACAACCAAGATAAAGCTCCTCTAGTTTCTCCCCTTTTCTTTCTTCAAAGTTGGTTGGTGTAGTTATATCAAACTGGATATTTGGTTTGAAAGTTTTAATGATGGGCCCATCTCCTCAAGTAACGGAGTAGGTTTTTGCCAAATTACACAAATTAAGATGACATCCTTTGTCATGTAGTAGCTTGACATATAGGGGTGCGGGTCCTGACGTAAATGCTTTCCTTTTGAAAATTTTCTTTTTGAGAGTATGGGTTAGGGGTGAGCATCGGTCTAGGGTCAACCCTAGACCGACCCTGGACCGACCCAACCCTGCTGGTCTTGGTCCAATTCCCAGAGAGATTGGGTCGGTCCTTGAACCTAGAATTCCTGGACCAGCACTGTGCAGGTCGATCCTCGGTCTTGAAAGTTCCGAGTTGGTCCAACCCGAACCCACCCTAACTCTATAAATATAATATTATTTATAATTTTTTTTTATATATAAAAATCTTAAAATAAACAACTTTAACAACATTAAACAAATATTTAGTGAGGAATTCAAGTAATTTTATATTGTTATTTAATAACTTAGGTTTTTAATATCTTTTACAACGTCAATAGTCATAATTTACGGAGGAAAATATTTTTGTGAGGAGTCCTCACGGCGTCCAACAAGGCACATTATAGCATATGCCTCTAATATTGGTTCTCTTCTATCTTATTTGTCCTCTTAGTCTTCAATTTGCCAAAATCAAAAGACTGTCACTTGACTCTCGCCTCGCTTGCTTTGAGCCACTCGTGCCGCTCGCCGCTTGATGCTGGCTTGGCTTGTTACTCCTCACTTGACATTCGATGCTCATTCTATTTCGACGCTCACTCCACTTGACCCTTACCACTTGCCTTCCTTAGCTGACCTCGCTCATAATTGAACCCATTGGATCGATACGATCATTGGTTACCCTTTCAAGAAATATAAAAAATGAAATAAAAAATTATTGGTTGGTCTTGGGTTGACCTTGAAATCGGACTGAACCTATTAGGTCAATCCAATTCTCAATCGTTTTTTTAAGGAGTACAAAAAATGAATAAAAAATTATCGATTGGTCCCGAATTGACTTTAGAACCGAACTGAACCCATTGAGTCGGTTCGGTCCTCAATCCCAAGTTCAATAGGGTCAGTCCTTGGTCCCAAAAATTAAGGACCAGTACTGTATGGATTGGTCCTAGGGTTAAGGGGTGGACCGGCCCAACCTGGCCCATGCTCACCCATAGTATGGGTTCGGCCCCCCTGAAACTTTTAGATATGAGTGTATATCTACAATCAAATTAAATCTTTGTAGATATCCTACCCGATCCGACCCGACCACAAAAATTACATATTCCTTTTGCCCGACCCATGTGGAACCCAACCTAGAAAGACAGATTAGTTCTTCTCTTTTTTATTCTTTTGCAAACCCAAATGACTACCCAGAGAATCACCAACATAATCTACAGCTTCTACGTTGAGCAAACAACATTAACACACTTAATACCCTTTAAAAAGCTCCTCAATTTTGTTCCGAATTCCTTTTATGTCAAAAACAATCACAAACTTTCACTATAATCCAAGCCTATATCTCACGTAGAAAATATCACCACTAGTTTCTTCAAAATTATCAACACGAAAACCAGTTAAAGATTCATTATCAAAATCTGTTTCTTTACCAAAACATTCACCTTCTTATGGAGAACAACAGCCTTTTAATGTTGATAATTTTGAAAAAACCAGTGATGATTTTTGGATGCATGGTAGGGATAAGATTAGAGTGAAAGTTAGTGAATTTTTTTAGATAAGAAGAGGTTGAGATTGAATTGGGATATGATCTAAAATTTGAGTTGTTTTAAAAAATTAGGTGGACATTAGCATAATAATCACAACAATGACCAAAAAAAAAAAAAAAAAAGGTAGTGATTGTTTCTTTAGGTCCTCGTGTTGTGTAGTTCTATTTGGGTGATCCTCAATCCAATAGGTTTAAAAAAGTACGGGAAAAAGCACAATGAAAAGCATAGAAGGAGAAAACGAAGCCAAACAGCAATAGTTGATTAGATTTAGGGAGGCATGAAAAAGGATAGGAGCATGTCTTGACCTACTTTTTTTAGGTGCCACCCTCAACGAATAGGTTTAGAGGTATTTACTCAAAATGATTATTCGAATGGTACATACAAGTCACGGTCTCAAACTATCCATCAAATAAAAACACTACAAATGGTCCACCGATTTCGGGTGCGGACTTTTTAATCCCATACTTTACGTGACATTGGACGTTTTTTTTTTATATTCTTTACATCCTATGCATTTCTAAAAGTTATCCTTAACCTATTGAGATCGGTTAGAAATCAATCAAGACATGGGAATATTGTCTTGTATTCCTAATGCAAATTTTAGCATAGGGACTTGATTAAGCTAATGTTTCCATTAGCATCCTTTCGATACATAACTTGAATGTGTGTTATTAAGTAGTCATGCAATCTTTATTACTAACTATAATCCTAAAGGTATCAAAGTCACTTCAATAATCTTGGAAATGCTTCTTTTTTCTTTTCTTTTTTTTTTTTTTTGTGATTTTCGTTAGAATTCTAAACTAACTAACCTAGTCTATAAAAGGAAAATAACACTCAGTTTATTGAAAAACAGTGCAATAACTAAACACCCAACTAATTAAAATCACATAAAAGATAAATGTGGGGGAAAAAACTGATGGCTTTATTCTAAACCCGGGAAAAGCAACCTCCATGAGCTTAAGAAATCTAACAAAGATCTATTTCTAAGCATTTTCTGATTTTTTCAAATTTTTCGAATTTTTTGACCATCTAATTTTTAAAATATATACATAATTTAATATTCTGGAAATAGGGACTCGGGCTGGGTCTTCGGACAGGGCTGCCACTGGTCTCACGAAACTGGGCTCGTGGACGCAATCGGTGGTCTTGCATCAGGCCCTCTCAAACTGTTTAGGCCCAACTAAGCCCAGATTCTACAAGACTGAAGAGGTAACCCAAACTCGCTAAAGCCTAAACTAGCTCACTTGTCGCCCTACTCTCTATCCAGCTCCAACCCAACAAGGACCATCGTACGCCGCAACACAATAGGCCCACAAGCACGATTTATAAGATACAGCCCACTCCAAACTCATGTTCAAATAACTTGGCCCAGCGCACCTCTAATTAAGAAAATGCTCGGCCCATATTTACCACTCCCGCTCTTTAACAACGGAAAAGAGACCATTTTCTTTGTCCTTTAAAGCTGCCACCTTCAAGATGGGAAGGAGGAGAGCAGCTTATTTCCTCTAGGACTTGTGAAGTTGTGAGACCGCGCCAAGCGACGCGGTCTCGAGGAGTGCGAGCTCAAATTTTATAGTGCTAAGTATGGTACTCTAAACGATCGATTGGCTCTTCAAGTTGAATTCTATTTAATCAGACCCAAGGTCCTTAAATTTTATGGTCCCTCAATTAAATTTCTTAAGAAAAGATTAGAGACTAACAAAATAATAATAATTTTTTTCCTTTCTTTTTCCTTGCTTTTTTTTGTTATTATTTTGAAAAATTGAAATCCAAAGGCCTAATTTTGCATGCATATGCTACATTGACATTTATTATGCAATTGAGATATTAATGACACTGATCTAATTTCTTAGTCAAGAAACAAGACCTTTTTGTCAACAAACGAGACTCCTCTTGATAGGGAATTTTGAATTTTGAATTTTCAAATTTAAACTGTCGAAGAAATTCATATGTCAACAGAGCCTAGACTAAAAGAGGAAGCAAAAGAGGATTCACGGCCTCCTCTCACAATGTGAGAGTAGCACGAGGAGCAAAGCAATAGTGGTGGCCATTGGCCACCCTTGTTCAACCACCTCAAGTTCTCCGTAGAGGGTGGCGAGAAGAGTTACCTTGATTCGACTTCAATCGCCTCTCTCTCTCTCTCTCTCTACTTAGCTCCCGAGTTAAGATTGATGAGTTCAGATTGGAGCTTCTCGAGGGTAGAGGGTGAGGATGAAGCAAGTAGCTTTGCGTGGCTCACTTAGCCTCGTGATACTCACTTAGCCTCGCGATACTCATCTTCCCTCTTGGAACTCATTAAGCACACTCACAAATGCCTAAAAGAGAAGATAGTTAGCTTAGAAAATGCTCGGCCCATATTTACAAGCCGTGTCCAGCTCCAGCCATAACACGGCTACCATCCGCGGCCATACCACAGCGCAGGAAAAAAAAGAAACAAGTACGTCTGATCCCGGCAAAGGCTTAGAAAATCAATTAAATGTCACCTAATCTAGGCCATAATGCGCTCGAGTTCGACAACAAAACGTAGCTCACCCACGCCGATTCTTACAGGCATCTTGTCAAACAGGTTGTGAATGTGAACTAAGAAAGAGGTAGGGGACCAATTCGAGATCCGCAACATGGTACCCAGACTCGAGAGAATCGCTCAGGGACGCTCGAAACGAACAAAAACTGAAGGCACCTACTCTCGGCTCGCGCTTCACTCAAGACAGGGCACGGCAAGGATTTTGGTGTCAGGGAACGGGCGTTCACTTGCAGGGGTTCCTACCCGGCTTGGAGATGGCGGCCCATGGCGAGTTCGACTCGCAGCATCTCCGAGCTGAGATCCTCGGGTAAGAGAGAGCGCAACAACCAAAAGGACTCGCTGAGATGGCACGGGAACTGGGAAAGCTAGGTCGTGAAAATGCTGGTCGGAGGTCGGAGGTCGGAGGTCGTCAGACGGCGACAGTGGAGGTGGCTGGTCGCGTGCGAAAGGGGAAGGAGGAGTGCGTGAGGCGAGGGTCCATGACGAGCCTTCTGTTTTTTCCCTTATCTTTGCTCTCACCTCCTCAATAAAAGAGGGATCCTGTAAATATTTTCCTTTTCATTTTTTTTTTCTTTTTATCCTCTTTACCACTCTCGCTCTTTAACAACGGAAAAGATAACATTTTCTTTGTCCTTTAAAGCTGCCACCTTCAAGATGGGAAGGAGGAGAACAGCTTATTTCATGTGAGAAAATGTTTTCTATGAAAGCAAAAAAGTCTTCTAACTTAGAAGAAAATGTTTTCCACTTTTTGATCCTTGCAGAGTGTGAGAGCTGAAACCCACACCTAAAATTATATCATTCCCAACCCTAACTCTTCCTGAAAATGTAGAGATTCGAATCTCTCACCTCCCATTCCATGTTAGAAGGGTGGCAACAGGGACAAACCCCAATGATTAGATTAAATTAGGTTGACATTAAAAAAAGATGGATCAAGCAATTAATATTTTAATTTATGTGGAGGTTAAGACTTTTAAAGTAGAGTCCAATTCTCCACAAGTTTCAGGTGTTGAGAAACCCTAAGAGAACCACACCATGACCTTCGAAGAAATTAAGATTTTAGTTAAGGAATATTGTCTATTTGTTTCACCCTATAATTTTCAATTCTTAATCAAAATCAATAACTCCCAATTCGATTCGAATATAAGGCCACGCAAGTTTTGGTGTTCTAAATAGAAACTATATTCATAATGATATTAACTGATGAATGCAATTTTAGAGGGATTAGGGATACCCACCCAGGAACCAAATTGGACTGGCGGTTTGGTCTCGGGTGGATCCATGGAACCAACAAGTAGGTTTTGATCCTAATTTTTTGAATAAGTCCTTAGTGGGTAATTTCCAATTCCAATGTGAGAATCATCCGCTTGGACCATGGTTACCTTACTTTAAATTGATACACCTATAATAAATTTATTCTTCATTAGTTTCTATCAATTTTAATTATTAAATTTTTGAATTAGATAACACATGATAGTTCATACACACAAGTGTATTGGTTTGTTATTTTTCATGGACCCAATCTAATTTAATGAAAACTAACAAAAGGTAATTTATCACAAATGTATTAGCTTGAGGCTTTTGGCGATCATAAAACTAGTTTGAGGTAATTTTGTTACAAATATACTAATTTAGGTTTTTTTTTTTTGTGATATTAACCCGTTTTTATAAGTAGCAAGTAATTAATTGAAAGTTATGTCACTTAACTGATTTTTTTTTTCCGAAGTTATGGCACTCATGTGGCACAAATTCAACGATGCATCAAATGATGACCACACGTAAGTCATGTTCCCACACCCTTTCGGATGGACTCCAAACAAGCCCATTCATCATATTATACTATAAGTGGTTTTGTCCACTAAGTATCTAGGACCGAAGACATGGATATGGCCCAGAATCCTTCAAATCCTACTAGAGGGCGCAGGTTTGGAAACCCATAGAAATTGTTAATGAGACTTGCCTTGAAAGGGGGAGCGTTCTTTCTCCTACATTGCATAGATCACTTTATTTTAAAAACCTTCTCTGGTTTCTTTTGTAATTAGGCGCTGGAGGGCCGTCTAAAATTAAAAGGCGGAGGCTTCTTTGTTTGTGTGGCGTGAACTGGCATCATCACACTATCTCTTTACTAGCTAGTAAGGCTTAACGCTGTATTATCTTCATCATTTGATATTCCAAAGAGCACTTTGAGGGTGTTAGCGAACTTAAAAACCTCACACTGGATGATCTATGTGGGAAAGGAGCGGGTAATAATTGAAAATATTCATTATTCTACTCAAATCACTAGAGCACATAACAGGCTAAACAACATTAACTTTCTTGCATTTCGTGCTAGAGCTAGTAACTCTCAAGGATAGAGATGTAATGGCAAACGCAATTCGGCATAAGCAACAAGTATATGTGCAAGAGATACATCCTCAAAGGACTCGTCAAGAATTATGCTCGTGACATTAGGTGGTGCCTTCCAATCAAACCCTTGAACCATCCTCGCAAGAAGCATGACGGTCGTTGTAGTCCCAAGCTTAGGAGCCACGCAGCCACGCCGCCCGGTGCTGAAGGAAATGAAGCGTAAGTCCGGCTCTGTGAGGTGAACTTCTGTGAAGCCACTAGTAAAGTGCCGCTCTGGCCTAAACTCGAGCGGCTTGTTCCAGACCTTAGGATTTCGTCCGAGGCCGAGACGGCTCAATAGCACGTGACTTCCCTTTGGGATAAAGTAGCCGGCAGCAATGGCATCAGACATGGCCATTTGTGGAGGGTTGAAAGGTACGATTGGATGGAACCTGAAGGCTTCTTGAATGCATGCTTTGATATAATAAGATGTGGGATGTCACATTCTTGGACTAGTCTCTCTTTACCAACGACCCTGTCCAATTCCTCCGGCGCTGTCTTGAGGATTTCAGGTTGGTTTATCATCTCGGTCATGGCCCATTCAATTGCGTTTGAGGGATTGTCAATAGTGGCAAACATTATTTCCTGCAAATATAGATTTTGATTGGTTTAGTTCTTGCACTTCATTCATAAATTTCCTACTGTTCCGTTTAGACCTCAAAATTTATTTGAAGACAAAAAAAGACAATGCATATAGGATATAATTCAAGTGAAATTGAGTTTCTGTTAATGTAACGATACAATTTTGACGATGTATTAAAGTATATTATAGAGATCTATTTGACATAAACATACACAAGTAAAAAAAGTTTGCTTAAAGAAAAAGAAGCTAGTATATACATGTTTGCATCTTACCGTTGCTTGTGCTTCGATTTCTTCAGGTGTAAGTAGTGGCTTTCCCTCTGAATCTTTTAGCATAACCAGAACATCGAGCAAATCATGAGGATCACTGCTGGTGGATTCCTTGTTCGAATTGCCGAACCTCCTCCATTTTCCGATCCTTGCATCAATTATGGGGTCACGATAGTGTTGGAGGTTTGTTTGTTAAAACAAACAAGAGTGTTTTCTTTGTCCCACATAGGAAAAGTGAGAGGGAGTGAGCTAATTTAAAAGTGCGGGTTTTTCTTTATGTACTTAAAGAATGATTGGGTGGGGCTAGACCCCATCATACCCGTGTGCGAGTGCGCGAATAATTGCACACTTAGCACTTAGCGGTTTAATTAAACACTAATCCTTTTGTTATTTATTCTAATTTTTATTTCTTTGTTTATTTTGAGAATTTTGGAAATAAAATATATATAAAACGAAAATTGAAATTCTATTTACAAAAATTATAATTATTCTGAATTTTGTTTATGTTTTTCAAGACAACTTTTGGAAAATTACTTATTCGGTTTTAACTTTTCCCGAAGGATTGCAATTGTTCGTTTTCAACTTCTTCCGAAGAGTCACATTTATTTATCCGAACAATTTTCTAAAGACGTGTTTGTTCGCAATTTTCACAAGAGTTGCAAGACTGTTTCATATATATATATACTTGTCATTTTTCGGAAAGAAAATGTGTAGTCATTTTTCAAGTCTTCTTTCTAAAAAACAGCAACCAATTTTTCAATTGTTTTCCTGAGAGACCCTGGAGAAATACTAGAATTGCTATCTGAATTCTCATCCGAGACTTTGTTGTATCCTGGAGGATTTTTGCCGGTGACCATTAGCAACGTTGTGGGGCAAATAAATCCTTAAAGAAAGTGATATCACGCCTCAAAGTCCGAGTTATTTTACTCGATCCGATTTTATTGTTCAACCCATTTCGAAGCCATATATTTCCAACAGATAGTTGTTTACAGTATTGACAGCCTCTTTAACAAATTTCTCATGACCATCTAAATCAAGCCCTACCAACCAAGGAAAATAGTCAGATATGCAAAATGCATATAAATACTTAAGTATAGTAAATATTGCCTCAACGGCGTAATAGATTAATTTAACGCAAGCGCAATATTCTCAGAGGATAAACATCCTCTACTATGTTCGTTTCCTCTTGGTGACTTGACAAATGTTGACTGTTGTCATGTTAGTCATAAATTTCATGAAAATATCTTTATTGGGGTGGATTAATTATTGGGAAAATTACTAAAAAAATTCTAAACCTATTGCATGGTGTGAACTTAGTTTGAAATTCTTTAATTATGTTAATTTAGTTTTAAAATTTCACATTTTGTCAATTAAATACTAAACTTATGACAATTTGCCAATTTAGTCATTCCAATCAATTTTGACTAGAAATCACTAATATGACAATCTACCCTAGTTGTCCTACATGGTGCTACCGGTGCTGGTATGAATAATCTTTTCCTTTTTCTTTTTTATTTTCCTAACCCTAAGTTAGCAAGGTCATTGACCGATACTCACAGGTGAGGTAATTGCAACCCTCGCCCATACCGAAGGGATTGGATCCCAATTTTCAAAACTGTATACCCGATCTGTCTGGCCTAGTCCCATTCCCAAGCAATCTAGTGGAAATAGTCATTTTAGCTTTTTAAGCATTTCATTTTGCAGAGAAATTTCACACTTGAAGTAAACAAGTCTATCCAAAACATAACCACCATATTCTCATCTCACTGTGAACACTTTGAAATCGTATAAAACAAAATCTCACATTACCCATATTGATTTCCCTCATAAATGAGTATCTTGTATGTATCACTTGTATCTAGGCTACATTCTAATCGATAAATTTACTCTAATTGAACACATGATTTGTTCAAATGTGCGTCGATGCAAGGTCATCTAAAGAGGAGGCGTGAACATTGTAGACAAATTTGGGAAGACCGAAAGATGAAAGCAAGAGGAGATTTGCATATGAAATTTTAGATATTAAGTTTACATTTAAAAATGAATATATAAATAGTTAATTCAAGCAATCTAATTTGATTTGATTCCCCCTTTGGAAACAGGAATTGAACGGGCACCCTGAAAAGCAGACTAATCGGGTGGTTCTCAATTCGGTCGATCCATCTTGCTCACCCTAGATACACCAACAAAAATAGAGGATCTCATCTCTCTCTCGTTAAAACTTCATAATGAGAAAATAG
Source organism: Eucalyptus caleyi (assembly GCA_014182885.2). Taxonomy (NCBI): domain Eukaryota; kingdom Viridiplantae; phylum Streptophyta; class Magnoliopsida; order Myrtales; family Myrtaceae; genus Eucalyptus; species Eucalyptus caleyi. Next base: position 38,699,235 of record CM024472.2, read on the forward strand.
ACGAAATAGAAAAAGACAAGTTGACAAGTTGAAGTTTCTGTCATCCATACAGTCCGTTGATTTTCCAACGGCGGATGATGTCGCACCCATATGCGATTATGTTTTGATACACTAGAGATGTTCCTCTGTGGGACCCTTCATTTTCTCGGATATCTTGTTCACTTATGTTCGTGCATGCCGATATTGAGGCAATTTAAAAAATCAATATTTTAATATGTCAGATTTGCTAGAGCAAAAACGCATGAATCACGGAGAGTCCCACCTAAGCAAGCCACCAAGATGAGATGCGTAGAATAAGACATAATTAATTTCTTTTTGCGATGAACTTAGAAGATGGAACAAGAAAACAAGAAGGGTCAATTGAGATAATTAGACAATTGAAACTCTAGCTCAAGTCTGTCAATGGAATGGACGCCACGGCTGTAAATCAAAATCGAATTACTTGTCACTATTTCGATGTTGCCTGATGAATTTTTGGTATCGTATACACACAGATAGACATGCACAAAATAGAAGTGGAGAGATGGATAAGTACGTAATTTAGCGAATAAATCCGACAAATATCAACTTTATTCATTTGCAGCGTTCATGCACCAACCTATAGGTAATTAATTCCTAAACTTAGCATATATATACTGAACTCAATCCCAGCCGTTAAATTTGATGGGACCCACCGTCATGAACGGTCCGGATTAGATTGGGCATTATTGTCGTCCTCATAAAATAATCTCCGGCAACCTAAACTTAGTATTTGGATTTGTATAACATTGACAACTCAATAATGAAGTGATGGTCACCCCAATCTGTCTTGAAAGTTGTCTCGTCCCAACATGGGCGGATCAACACGTGACAACCTTGCTTTGCTTGTCAACTTGACAGATATATATCATTTGAGAGAGAGATAGAGAGAGTTGTTATAAAGTCTTTCGGGCTCTCGAAGGGCCAATAACGTCTTTCGGGCGATCGAAGGGCCAATATAATGGCTTCTTCAATCCGTGACTCTCCACTTTCTCTCGTTTCTGGTTTATATTCATTGCTGTCTGTCAACTCCATGTATCACGCCTTTATATATATATATATTTAAGTACATACAAGTTCTCCTTGCATGGATGAGCTCGGGGATAAGTAGAAGGAAGCACACATGGTGATACAGAAGAAAGAGATGTGCATAGAATTGCTGAGAGTGATGATGGAGTTTATGCTCGTGGTCGTGGAAGCGGTTGGCATTGTGATTCAGCAGGAGACGTTGCCTCAGCTCACCAACGCTGGCTCCGGTTTCATCTGTTCCGTTCCGTTAGTTGGTTTCCTTCCTTGAGTGACTTCAATGTAAGGTGCATAGAGCGATAAGCGCGGGGTTGCGGTTTCAGATTCGCGAGGCCCTTTTGTTCTATCAATCTGCTAAGAGTGTTTCGTACAATAGCTGGGATCCTCTCTCTTTTTACTCTGGCCACTGAACTGAGTACAATATCTGACCCTTCAAGATGATAAACTACTGTGTACTATGTCGGATGACGGCGATGAGTTAGACTCCAAGGAGCGAACTTTTTGTGTGTGAATTACGCAAGTGGTACAAGTTCGATTCTATCGTGCCACTGATTGCAAACGATTTAGTATATGACTTATCCACCCGAGTTTAGCTAGCATCTTACCCTACTCACAAGGTCAACGAGACTTTTCATTTATTCGAGATTTGCCTATCAAAATAAATATGTATTCCTCGTCAAGAAAAAGAATATAAAAAGACTTAGATCATTGTCCTTTTTTTTTTTTTTCTGTTTTACATGCACATTCATGTGTGCCTTTTTTTTGCTATAACTCAAAAAGAAAGCAACCAAAATGCAATCACTTGACGACAGAGGACTGTCATTTGTAATCATTCTCCTTATAATGAGTGATTTTTTTTCTCTATTCATTTTGCTACCTATATATTACCTTGTCCCTGTCCCTCGTCTCTCTCTTCATTATTATATATTATATATACGATTAACTTATTAGTAGGGGGTAAGCATTGATCCAAGGTCAACTTTAAACCAACCCTAAACTGGCCCAATCCTACCAAGTCTTGGTTCGGTTCCCAAGGAAATTAGGTCGGTCCTTAGTTCTAAGACCCTTGAATCATATATTGCATGGATTGGTCTTCATCCTGAGATCTTAGGGTCCCTATATATATACATACATATATATATATATATATATATGTATGTATATATATATATACATACATATATATATATATATATATATATATATATATATACAATATATATATATATATGTATGTATATATGTATAAAACATATATAATATGTTATATATATATTTACTCTAAACTTTAGCACCTCCGCCTGTGTTCTTTCTTATGTAGTTATGCCATGTGAATTAGAAAGTAGTAACCCAGCCTAGATTTGACCCAAAAAAGAAAAGGAAACTCTCTTCACTTGGCTTAGCCTCGCTTGCTGCTCGGGTCTCTTCACTTGCCTTGCTCGCCTCACCTCTAGCCTCTCCTTACGCGCTTCATGAGCATAGCTTAGTTGGTAAAGTCACTTGCCTCTCTTGGCTCGCTTCACGAATGTAGCTCAACAATCGAAAATGGACATTTATGTTATTACATTTATCTTAGATTTATATTTGATATATATCGGTGTTCATAGTTTAGTTGCTCAATATCATATTATTGATAGATATATAATTTGAAATGGTATTTTGTCCTTTTAAGATATATAAAAAATGAAAAAAAAAAAAAAGTTGTTTAATCAAGGTCCGAATTGGACCCATAGGATCAGTTTGATCGCAGTCCTAAGCTCAACAGGATCGGTCCTTGATCTCAATTTAGAAACCAATACTATGCGGGTTAGGGTGCGTTTGATAACATTTTTGTTCAAAAATTGTTTCAGAGAACAAAAATAGAAAAAACTATTTCTATTCCGGAAAACAATTTTTGAACAGAAAAACGCGTTTGATAAATTTGTTCCTAGAATATAAAAAGAATGAAACACGTTTGGTAAACTTCTATTTTTTTGTTTCTTTTAATTTTTTAATATTTTAATTTAATTTAATTTAATTTAATTTTTCCTTTTTTTCTTTTTTCTTCCTTTTGGTTGGTCACCGTCCTCGACCATGGTCGGCGACCGGCCGATGAGGGCCGATGGCCCCGCCCAGCCACGGCGAGGCTCGCCAACCCCAGGCGAGGCTCGGCCTCACCACGGGTCAACAACGCTCCCCTCGCCAAGGGCCAGCAATGCTCCAGCGAGGTTGCTGGCCCTCGTTGGCATCGCCTACCCTTGACGGCTGGTCGCCAACCATGGTCGAGGCCGGCAACCAACCAAAGAAAATAAAAGAAGAAAAGAAAGAGAAGAAAAAAATAGGAGAGAAAAATTGTTTTCTCGGAGGTGTTCTAGGAACAAGAAACAAGTTTTTCTTTTTCTTGTTTCTGTTCCAAATTTATTCCCGAAAACAAAAAAATAGATTTGGAACAAAAACACAAACAAACGTTTTTGTTCTTTTTTTGTTACCCGGAACAGAAAAAAAAAAAAAAAAAAACAGAAATTGTGTTTATGACCAAAAAAAAAAAGAACACAAAAAACGTGGTCTTAGTCTTTGGGTTAGGTGCTTGTTTAGCCCAACCCAAACCATGCTTATCCCTATTTTCTAGTTTTCTGCCATTAAGTTTTCAATTATTTATTGTTTTACAAGTATCATTGAGTTGCTTATTAATGTTTATTTTATTATTTTTAAATTTACCAAATTTCTATATTAATCGACTTTTATTTGTCTTATATTTTCATAAGTTAAATTTACCAACGATATTGAGAAATAACCATCCTTCGATTACCATAATGTAATTTGATAAAGTTATTAACTAGCTTTATGTCATCTTCTCTTGTTTGAATTAATTACCAATGTTTATTTTGCTTTTTATATATCCTATCTCTATCAGGAAAACAAATCTTCTCTTATCTTTACAAATATTAGTTTTGCTTTTTTACCAATGGCTTAAATGGACCAACTACTATAAAAAAGTACCGACCTTCATTAGATTAACTTACAAATTTTTATCCAGTTAAGTTATTAACTAGTTTTAAGTTACCATAACTTATTTAAGTTGCTAATCAATGTTTATTTGTTTTTCATTGATCCACCAACTTTTCCAATTGACTACTACTATCATTTGCCTTACTTACTAATTTTTAAAATTTACCAACTCTTTTAGAAAATATCAACTTCAATTAGAGTGATTATGAACGTTTCTTTAATTAAGTTACCGATTATTATTCATTACCAACTCCTATTTGGGTTAGTTACCAATATTCGTTTGTTTTTTCTTAAATTACCAAACCTTTGCCACAACAAAACATCTTTTATTGTAAATCAACCATTTTCCCTTTCTTACGAAAGTTTAAATCTACCAAAGATCATGTTAAATTACTTTGTGAATTATTAAACTTTTCTCGATTAAGTCTCTAACTAGCTTAGAGTTAACGGACTCTCATTTAAGTTATTTTATGATGTTTGTTTGTTTTCCTAAATTTTACCGATATTTCTATTGAGCTACCACTTTTATCTGACTTCCTCGCCAACTTTCAACATCTACCAACTCTTCTAAACAATTACCAACATCAATTAGAGTAATCAACAGCTTTTCTTTGATTAAATTATCCAGTTAGTCTTGCGGCCAACACTTGGTTTGAATTACTTATTAATATTGTTTTTTTTTTCTAATTATTAACTTCTCTTATCTCTTACAAAATTAAAAGGAAGAAAAGCTTATCCTAAAGTTTACCTAATTTTATTTGCAAATCTGGCCAAAAGCTTAAATTTACTAACTATTATATGAAATTACTACGAGTTACAAACTTTTTGCTATTTAAGCTCCAAACAAGGTTTAATTACCAAATGTAATTTCAATTTTTTACGTTAGTAACAAAGCTACTTAAATTCTTAAATTTATTAACTAATTTATTGAGTTACCACTTATATTTGCCTTACTTACCAATTTTTTATATTTTATCATCTCTCTTTATAAATTATCAACTTCACTTAGAGTGATATTTGACTTCCTAACTAGTTTTTCCTGACCAACTCTTATGTGAGTTAATTACTAATGTTTATTTATTTTCCTAATTACCAACTTCAATAATCTCTCAATAAAAAAAGAAAAAAGAAAAAAAGAAACTGTTCTTATCTATAACCAACGTCTATTTAATGCTCTTAGTGACGCCTTAAATGTACCACTTATCTGCGAATTACCAACCTCTTTTGTCTTACTTACAAAGCTTATTCTATCAAGTTATAAGTAGTTTTGGGTTACCAACTTCGATTCAATATATATATATATATATATATATAGATATTGATTATACCAACTTTTCTTAGTGCCTTGGATACCAATCCTATTCATGATTAACATACATGCTAACTTTGCGAGACTATTTAGTTATTTTGTTTAGATTTTGGTTTTAAAATTACTACCTTTTCTTATCTCGACATAGTAAAAACTTCTCTTATCTAATCAAATTTTATTTGCATTTCTTACAAACTCCTTAATCTAATAAACAATTCTATAAAATTACCAACCTCTATTTGAGCGACTCACCAATTTTTTCGTGATTAAATAACCCAAGATAAGAGCAGTTAAACTAATAAAACCAAATAAACATCGGTAATTAATTTGATAGTTGATAATCCAAAACTAGTTGATAATTTAATTAGGGAAACAAGTTAGTATATTTAAGGAATTTTTTTTTTTAAAGAAAAACTTGCTAAATAACTCAAATGAGAGTTGGTAATCCAAAACTACCTAACAAACTTAAACGGAGAAAAGTTGATAAATACTATAACTAAGGTCAATATTTTTTTTCCTTTTTTTTGTTTTTTTTGTTAGTAAGGTTAGTAATTTATAAAGAAATGGGTAAATTCAAGCGTTGCTAATTAAGTAATGTAATTAAAAGTTTCCAAGTTATAAAAATTGGAAAACTAAAGAAATCAAATAAACATTGGTGAATAACTCAAATGAGAGTTTGTAATATAATACTACGTGGTAATCAATGGTAGAAAATTTTGAGTCATAATGGGATATTAGTAAATGTAAGTGGTTTTTTTTTTTTTATGACCCAGGGAACCCGCGCATTGTACCAACACGGACAACCCGACAGGCCCGGGGTAACGGGGGGTAATCACTGGGGCGACGCTAGCGAAGGACCCACCACCCCGACGTCGCACTTAAGATCCCGTGCGGCCATCAGGATTCGAACTCTTCTCCTCTCGCAAAGGATCATGAGAGCGCTTATCCAACTGGGCCACCGCAAGAGGTGGTAGTAAATGTAAGTGGTTGTTAACAAGGCAAATGAAAGTTGGCAATTCAATGGATTAGTTTAAAGAGAATACAAAAATAACAAAAAAATGATAAGTAATGCAAATAAGAGTTGGCAACACAAAATTGATCGACAATTCAATATAAAAAAAAAGTTGTTAAGTCCTTCTAATTCAGGTTGGCAATTTCATATAAGAGTTCAAAAATTAAAAACATCACTAACTTATGTATATAAAAGGTGGTAAGTTAGTAAAAAAAATTGCTAATTTACAAATTATACTTTTGTAATTTCACAGAAGTGTTGGTAAGTTACTAGAAATATAGTCAACTATCATTCTTTTTTTTACTAACAGATTTTTAACACCAACCACCTGTTGAGATTTATTGGCATGACATAAAAATTCATGCTTTTGGGCACAGCACAATAGAATTCCGCCAAACACGGACATAGCTCGAATTTCTAGCCTTTCACAAACTTTATTTTTAGTTAGGCTTTAGTTTAATGGGCTCCAACTTGACACATATTTTACCAATTTGAATTCATCCACATATGGATATACTCACTTTGTTTGAACACTTATCAATCCTCTTCTAATTTCAGAGGAATAATCTAATTTACCAGCTTATGGAATTATATCAAACCCAAAGCTTACTACCTTGATGCCATATTTGCCTGCTTTAATGGAAAAGTTACTAACACATTCTCTCGAACAGCACCTACTAGTTAATATAAGGCAGGTAATTAATTGCCTGATAGAATCAGCAAATTATCAAATCCATCGATAAGAACAAAATTCAATATTGATAATCATTGGAAAGATGGGACGCATACATAAGAATTAGTTATGTAACTAAACATTTGCACTTATATCACATCCGATGGAGACTACATAAAACAGTCTAGACTGATGAAGATTCTATCTGATGATAAGGTAACCTTTTGAGTCAAGACCATACATCTAAGTTTTTCTAGAGCGTATGAGTCCCCTTTTGAACATTTCTCCCCAAAGTCTACACTCCGGAAGGTAAAGATGCATATAATATATAAAAGAGAATCGATTGTGCTTTGAAATTGTACTAACGAGAATCTTCTTTATCTCTTTCACTTTTGACGTCATCGCTCAGACAGTGCGCGTCACTTGTCATTCTAGAATCTTCTTCACTGAGGAAACGCTTGAGACATCTTCATATCATGATCTGCATGCATGGTTGCATACATGAAATTCTGGAGTCTTCTTCACTGAGGAAACGCTATTTGACTTCATGCCATCTCGTGCTTATCCATGCATGTCCGATGTCATGAAGCTATAAGCTTTCATTTTTTTTTTTCCATTTGACTACAACGACCAGATGGGTCCTACTATCCCAGTTTAATCGGCGTTGTGGACTTCGAAGAAGCTGTTCTTAGCGGAAATTTCGTTGTTAAGTTTGAGGTGGGATCCACTTGAACATTAGTTCCTTGTCCATCAAGCTAAAGGAAATTACTTGTTTCTTGTGTTCATAAATTGACCCACATGGAAGGGTTTAAGCCAGCACTCTCAAAGCCAAGCCAAGCCAAGCCAAGCCAAGAGTAGACTCTGTCTCCTGTGTTTGTATTCTCTTCCTCTGCTTATTTCACTCCTCCCATTCTCTACTCTTTTCTTCTTTCCATTGCAGAATTGAATTTGAGACAGCAGGTATATAGCATGGCAGGATCAATGGAGGCGGAGCAGATGGGATCCGGATTCAAACCGTCGGAGGAGCAACTCGTTTGTCATTTCTTGAAAAAGAAGCTCAAAGGAGAGATGGAAGCTAGCGCTATTCCCGAGCTATACATCTACGACTGGGAGCCTCCGGATTTATTTATGCTATACGATGGTAACTTACATTTAGTTCTTGGAATTCTCTATTTCCCTATTTTTTCATGGTTTGATGGTAATTGGTAGTTGCTATAAGACTTCAGTAAAATAACGGGTAAACAATCTTTGGTTGTAGTATTTTCTAGTGAATCGTCGGATGAACGCGAGTGTTTCTTCTTTTGTCCCCGTGGTCGTAAGAGGAAGACCGAGCAGGGATATTGGAAAGAGACGAGTAAAAAGCGTGTTATCCGAGCACCGAACACCAGTAAGCCGATGGGGACCAAGAGGATTTTGGTTTACTATGAAGGTCGACAACCAAAGGGCCGCAGGACTGATGCGGCCATGCATGAATATCACCTAAATTCAGATGATTCAGATAGTGAAATTTCGGACCCGGTACTCAATTTCTCTTCTTTTGGTTACCCTAATTGAGCATCTTTAACATGGTTACTAGTGCAGGTAAAATTGATTTCACATCTCTAGATATGTTCCTCATTCAGCTTCTTGAGGTTTCTGGCTTTGTGAGTTCATGATTGTGCCATAATTCGAGTGCGATTTACCTTTTAACTCTGCTGTACTTTGAACATTAGTTTTCGCAAGTCAGAACTTCTCCCACTGTATTTTGTACAGAAACGAAACTGACGAATAATCATTTTAACGTTAAATTCCAGTGACTACTGAGGGTTAGATTGCCAAAAATAAAGTGATTCTGCATCAACAAAGGGGGCAATTTGTTCTTGAAATTTAAATTACTTCAGTTTTGATAAGTGATGCGTGATGTATCTCATGCACAATATACTTTCGTGCAACAATGGAGTTTCGGTTGTCTTAACCGTGAAACTCATCACCGGTATCATTGTCTTTATAGACGGAAATGGTCCTCTGTCGCATAATAAACAGGAAAAGTAAGGAAGCAAAGTCGGCAACTGCCAGTGCTTCAACCGATTTAAGCAGCCATCTGAGTAGTGCGCAGGTGAGCAAATGTTACTTTAGGTTGATACAAAGCAACATATGATCCGAGATACATCTAACTACACTAAAGCTCGAATACTGTGTGTTCATGTTTTTTTTTTTTTTCAGTTTTTTTTTGCTCAGCCAATTCCAGGAGTTACTACTGAATCTGACTATCCAACTGAGACGTTGAATACTGGTTTACACGACCGGAATGTGCCTATTCCTGATCAGCAGCCTCAAATGGGAAAAGAGCAACCTTCGTGTTGTGGTGATAATTGGCATGTTGATGGACCTAGCGATGGCCGTTGTCACATACCAAATTCTCCCAGCGACGGCATCAGTATCACGGATTTGTTGAACTCTGATGCGAACACCGAGCAAACTCAGACATGCAAAGAGAAACATTTACTGTATGATGATAATCAGCATGTTGACGGACCTAGCGATCCAAGTGACGGTATTGGTCTCGAGGATCTCTTCAACTAGAGCAAGGATTAGTATGCTACAGTGTGTGTAGATTATCCTCTACAGATTAGTTTTGAATTGTGATAATGGATTGCCAGTGTCTGGTGATCCTTTATAGACGTTAATCTCAGCCTGGCTTGTTATATCAGTGATAATGCTGGGCACCAACTATGCTTCTCCAAGGATGGGACATTATATCAATCTTGTATGCTTGTATATTGTAGTATTAGCTTTTCCTCACAATTCGTATATTATCTTGATTTTATCTACTCAGCACTGGTCGTGCATCAATATCTATTCGTCTAACCTTTGAGAGGGCTTGCAGCACGAGACTTTCCTCCATTGTTGTAAAATCCTAAGTCCATACATATGACTTGTCAAGTGATTTGTAAGTAAAAGACCCATTCCTCATCAATTCGCCAATTATTACATACGACGGGTTTCTCGGTCTCTTTTGATTTCTTGCCTCTTACCCTTTTGCGTGGCCTCTCCTCTCTCTTCGATGGCAGCACCACCCCAACATGATGATAGATAGGGCAAAGTAAGGAAAACTTTTAAATAAGGTTTGACGGTGAGATTATTTTTTCAGAAGATGGCCTGAGGTGAACCTTGTATCAAATGAGGCTATAAGGTGCCGAACTTAGTCTCAAATAAGATCTAGAGCTCACCATCTGGCTAAATCTTCATTGCCCACAAGCACATTCGACTCACGCAATGCTTTCCAAGCCATGGCCGAGGGTGTTTTCATCCCAAAGTATTTTTTTTTTTTAGTTTTCTTTCTTTTTCTTTCTTCTCTCTCTTTTAATTTTTTTTCTTTTTCATTTTCTTGGGATCGAGGAAAATAAAACGATTGAAAAGAAAGAAAAAAGAAAAAAGAAAAGAAAAAGTGTCATGTGAGTCGCCAGTGGAAGGAAGGAGAAAGAAAAATAAAATGAAAGAAAAGAAACTAAAAAGAAAAAGAGAACAAAGAAGGAAGAAAAAGAAAGGAAACAAAAACAAAGCTTTTGGACGAAAATGGCTTTGATCATGACTCGGTAGCACATGCTAGCTGGCCGACAAAGATTTGGCTAGTCAATGAGCTCAACTCCTTATTTGAGAATAAGTTTGTCATTTCAATGCTTTATTTAAGTAAAAGTTCATCTCAAACTCTCTTTTAAGAAAACGACCTTATGTCAGGCCTTATTTAAAATGCTCTCGCAAAGAGGGCCCAAAGTGAATTTTAAATCAATGGCTATAAGGTGCCAAAATTAGTCTCAAATAAGATCAAGAGCTCACAGGCCAGCTAAATCTTTATTGCCAACAAGCTCATTCGACTAATGCAGCACTTTCCAAGCCATAGCCGAGGGCATTTTCATCTGAGAGCATTTTTTATTTTTTATTTTTCTTTCTTCTTTCCCCTTTTTTTTTTTTTTTTTTCTTTTTCATTTTCTTTGGACCAAGGAAAATGAAAAAGAAAGAAAAAGGAAAAAGAAAACAAAAAGTGTCATGTGAGTTGTTAGTGGAAGGAAGGAGAAAGAAAATAAAACGAAAGAAAATAAACTAAAAAGAAAAACAAGACAAACAAAAAAAAAAAAAGATAGGAAACAAAAAAAGAAAAACTTTTTGGATAGAACCTAAAAAAGAAAAAGTTTTTGGATAGAACTGTAGGCATAGCTTGGTTGTGATATCTCTAGATTAACTCATTTGAGGTATTATTCGCTTTAGCCCGTCCCATGCCAACCCTCACAAATTTGTCCTTTGGCATACGAGCAAACACTTTCCCAAGAAGTCACCCATTTTGGTAGTGCTTTTGCCTGGGCTTGCTTAATTTTGGAAATCCAAAGCAAAGCTTGCTATTAGGTTAAAAGGTGTCTCCGTTAGTTAATTCCAATTATCACCTATATATTCCAAAATTTGTCTCACCCTATTCGATACACAGTTCAATTCATTCTTACTCCATTCGCCATCTTAGAATCCTGGTTGGAGCCGCTCATTGTTTAGGCCCTTTAGCCTCAGCAACCACTCCCAGCTCTCGTCTAATTAAGTAGAGACCCACCAACTTTCGCGTGGTTCGCCCGCAAAACAATACACCTACTAGAGAGAGTCCAATTCTGACACCATATTGTGACATCCTTGGATTAATTCAATCGATATATTGTCCACTTTGGCTTGTCCCATACCGAGCTTCATGATGTTGTCCTTTGGTGTACAGGCAAGCACTTTCTCAGGAGGTCACCCATCCTAGTAATGCTCTAGGTTGGGCTTGCTTAACTTTGAGTTCCAAAGCAAAGCTTACCATTACATCAAAAGGTGCCTCCATGAGTTAATTTCAGTTTTTACATATATATTCTAGAATCGCTCTTAATGCACAATTCAATTCATTTTTGTCCCCTTCATCATTTCAAAAGCCTACTAGGTGCTACTTCTCGTCAAGCCCTTTGGCCTCGACGACCACTTCCCACCATCGTTGAACTGGGTCATTACATTGGTAGCACATGCTAGTCGACCAACAAAGATTTAGCTAGTCGGTGAACTTAATGCCTTATTTGAGACTAACTTTGCCATTTCAATGCCATATTTAAGTAAAAGTCCATCTTGAACTCTTTTGAGAAGCGACCTTATTTTTTGCCTTATTTAACATGCTCCTGCAAAGAGAACCAAAAGTGATTTTTTTGTGTCAAATAAGGTTATAAGGTGCCAAAATTAGTCTCAAATAAGATCTAGAGCTCACCGGCTAGCTAAATCTTCATCATAGGCAAGCAAATTCAACTCTCATGGCACTTTCCAAGCCATGGCCAAGGGCATTTTCATTTAGGAGCATTTTTTTTTGTTTTATTTATTTTCTCTCTTTGTTCTTTTTGTTTTCTTTTTTCATTTTTGTCTAGGAGCATTTTTTTTTTTCTTTCTTCTTAATCTCTTTTTCTTTTTGTTTTATTTAGACCAAGGAAAATGAAAAAGAAAGAAAAAGAAAAAAGAAAAGAAAAGAAAAAGTGTCATGTAGTTGCTAGTGGAAGGAAGGAGAAAGAAAAATAAAACAAAAGAAAAGAACCTAGAAAGATAACGAAAACATTAAAAAAAAAAAAAGAAGGGGAAAAAAAGAAGCTTTTGGATGGAAATGCCGTTGGCCATGGCTTGATAGCCCAAACCAGCCGGCCAGCAAAGATCTAGTTAGTCAGTGAGCTTAACGCCTTATTTAAGACCAAGTTTGTCATTTCAATGCCTTATTTAAGTAAAAGTTCATCTCAAACTCTTTTTTGAGAAAACTTAGTTTGGGCTTATTTAAAATGTTCCCGCAAAGTATTTCTTTCTCGTTGCCTCTCCTCTCTTCTCCAAGGTGAGACCATGCTATCACCAACAAAGCTAAAGAAAGAAGCAAGAAAACGAGCAGCCTTAGATGTTTGTTATATGTATGATGTGATTATGAGTATTGATTGAAAATTAAAGGCAATTAGTAAGCATGACCTCACATTCAGTGTTATTGGGATGGTAGGGTGTCTCACAATTTCTCACCAAAGAAAGCATGATTTCAACTATAGCCAAGTCACTACCTCGCTATCAGTGTCATTTGGAAGCCATTTTTCCATAAAATAAAGCATGATTTGGATCATAATGAAGTAATAAAACATCCAAGTTTTTGACCCAATTTATGTGCAAGACTTTATTGATTATGAATATCAATGGAAAATAAAAAGCAAATTTTATGTGAAAATGAGGAAAACTGCATTTATAATGACAACCCTATCAGGTCAACACTCAAACTCTAGAATCATGAAAAGTAAATCAAAGGATCAATTGAAGAGATATTGTGGATTGAGTTATCATTTCCGGTTCATGGATCAAGCTATAGTCATATTAACATGCTTTGTACATTTTGACTTATTTTGGTAGAAGTACAGCACAAATGCCAAAATTTTTGGCACTTACAAGAAGACATTTAAGTATCAAAAGTTATGAAAGGCATATATAAGTGCCACTTTCTTTGAAAAATGGGATATTTAAGTACGAACTCCGGCAAACGGTGCCACAAATCCTACATGAAATTTTTTTAATAATATAACTTACCTACGTGGTTCGCTGGACAGCTAAGTCAACAAAGAAGAGCCAAAACGATGTCGTTTTTTGCCTCTTTTTTTTTTTAATTTTAATATAAATATTAATTAAATTAAATTAAATGTAGCCCTCACCTTCTACAATATTCATCTTCTTCCTAATTTAAAACTAAATTTAAAAATAAAAGGAAGAAGATGAAGTTTGTAAAAGATGTGGGCTAAATTTAATTTAATTAATATTTATATTAAAATTCAAATTCGAGGCAAAATGATGTCATTTTTGGCTTATCTAGCCATGTTAGCGTGCAAGATGACGTTGTTTTCGGATTATCTAGCCACATCAAAGTGCAAAACAATATCCTTTTACACTTGTCTCGCCGAAAAGACATCACATCAATATTTTGGCTAGATTTTCTTGCTATTGGCACTTAACCGATTCATTTTGCTCTGATTTTGACACTTAAGTATACATTTCCTAATTTTTTGTACTCAAGTGTCTCCTCATACCAAATTTTAATACTCTAGGGGTCCGGGTCTCAACTTCCTCCTATGCATGGAGGACGATTTTGAAATCTAGAAGCCTTGCCGAATCTATGATTAAGGTCATTAGATGAGTCAATTCTAGGGTCCCGTCACAAGAAAAGCTAGAAATTTTTTTATGGTGGGTAGATTTTTGAAAGGGTGGCATTATTTCCACCCTTTATATAACTAAATCTACCCAATCTTCATTAAAAATACAAAATTACCACCTACACTTAATTGCGGTTTAAATCAGTGGTCTCAAATTTATTACCTACCATTAGTTAAGAATTTCATGTATTCAGTTTTGTTTATTATAGATCTTCCAAGTATATTAAAGGAACAATGTCTCTTTCAATTGTAAGATATTACTTCAATAAAAATTAGTTTTGTCAAAACTGAAATTTCCCCCCAAAAGAAAAAAAAAAAAAAAACTTGCTTCTTTTCTATCGATTAAATTTATGGATAAATTGTTAAGTAGATGAAATTTAATTAAATCAAAACATTGCATAATGTAAGAAATTTTCTTTGAAAATGCCAATGAAATTTCATAATGTTGGATCGACAAAAATTAACATCATCCATGAATTGTTTATAGAAAACTATTCAAGATGCCTCATTGTGCATAATGTTCTTAATGTATCCCTAGATACTCCTCTAATGTATTATATACTCTATATAAAAATATCTTGCCAATATAGTAAGGAAAAATATAAATTTTTTGACATAGTTTATAAAGAGACTATATATCTTACACTACTAAAATTAATAAAGAAAGTAAGTTTCTGATATAAGAGGGACAAAAATAGAGAGGTTGTCCTTACCAAAAAAAAATATTAAAAAAAACCTTACCAAAAAAAAAAAAAAAAATAGGTTGTTATAAGATCAATGAGGAAAAAGAAACTTTTCAGTTTTATTCTAAATCAAAGAATGTTTTTCTTTCCTTACTATTAGTAAGATAATTTTACACGAAGCATGTAAAACGTTGTAGGATTATCTAAGAATTCATTTTGTTTAATACGCTAAAAAACAAAACTTGTGAAATGCTTAATTATGGTAACTTTCCTAAATAAAAATAGAAAAAAAGTGAAGGAGTGGGGTCATTTCCTAAAATTGCAATGAAAGATTGTTGGCAATTTTGTCTTCTCAGCGTACATGGAGGGATGGATTTGGTCATTTAGGGAGAGAAAATAGTGCTACACTTCTGAAATTGTTAGTAACTTCTAAAAATTGAGAAGCCTTGCTAACCCTCTGATTGAGCACATTAGAGGGGATGAGTCTAGAGTCCAACCATAGGAAAAGCTGGAATTTTTTTTTAATAGCTGGTAGATTTCTGAAATTCCTTGTAAATTTCTAATACGGTTTGTAAAGAAAGTATAATAGGTAGCTTGAATGGTAAGTAACTTGTTATTATATTATTGGCACTATTAGGAATTTACCAACTTTCAAATTAAATCAATAAATTACTAACTCTTCTAAAAGTCTAACCAATATCGTATGAAAATACCAATAGTATGAATATATATATATATATGGACAATATAATAAGCTAGGAACTTATCAACTTCATTGAATTGTTACTTTTATAATTAGGAAAACACCAACCGTAAAAGAAATTTACCAACATTTAAATAAATTAGCAAGTTACTAACTTTTTTTTATAAATTTTACAAATGTTATTAGTAAAATACTAGCAATACAAGGAATGTACTATCATCTCAATAAATCAGTAAATTACCTATTTCCTTGAAATTCTAGTAAAATATCAAATTTATAAAGAATTACCGCATTCCATTAAATTAATAAGTTAACCACTTTGAAATTTACAAGTTCATATCATAAACTACCAACGCAATAGAGAATTTTATCAACATTTGTTGGAGAAATATTTCAAAGAATTTTGATAATTCTCAAACTATCCTTAATTTAATATTTATTATGATGTTTGCAGATGTTTGTGATATCAGTAGTGGTTTGATTTTATCTCTAAGCTTCTAACTTGACTGTCCACACTAATAGCCACAAGCTTGATTGGATTGCACTAGTAATATGCTAGACAAGTTACAATTAACAAACTTCAATCCTATCACATAATATATCACACTATAAGGAGTCAGGTGTTACTATCACTCTATACACTTGATCTTTTGCATGAGGACAAGCCAGTAAGAATGCTACAATGAAGATCTTTAAGAGAATGAAACACTTCTAGCGAAGAACACATAAATTTTTGGATTCTATTTACTGCACATCTAACATTTTGGCTTCAATAATCTTCTCTTAAATAAGAATCCTCAATCTTCTAGTTGGAGATGTCTTAGAGAAGCAAACAGCCATTAGAGTTCCATAGGTGTTCCTGTCCAAAGATAGAACTATCCATACAGTCTTTCTTTCTAAACATTTACAAGCTAGCCCAAAATAGCTTATATCATTATCTTATCACTAATGCTTTCACAAGTCTGATAGAAAGCCCGTTTCCATGTCTTAGAGGTCTTTCAATTCTTTTGTACGCATTTCCAAGTGACATCGACTATCTCTTACTCTTGCTTGCATTAGCACTCAACTTGATTCACACTGCTTGAAATATCCACTTGACTTGATCCTTACAAAGTTGCTAACATTTTTCAACAAAAAATGTCAAAGTATTTCAAAACATTCTATTCACCACAACATATTCACCCTTCTTAGGTTTTATTTTTTAGCCCCAACAACATTTAACAAAATAGTTAATACCTTTTTCTTTCAAATTTTACAAGGTGGTTAGTAAAAGAATGACCTAATAATGAATTTAGCAAACATCTTGATAAATTAGTGAATAACCAACTTCTTTAACATTTGACAGGCTCAATTAGTAAACTAGTAACATAATAAGGGATTTGATAACATGTCCAAATAGACTAGTCCAACTTTTTTGAAAGTTTACAAGTATGGTTAGTAAAATATTATCTCTATAAGAAATTTGCCAATATCTCCTTAAATTACCAACTTCTTTTAAATTTTAATAGCTCGGCCAGTAATTCACCATGATGAATTTATCAAGGTGCAAAAGAATTAGTATGTTGTATACTTCACCGGTATAGTTAGTAATGTAAAGAGAAATTTGTACCAAAAGTCTAAAATGTTAGGCATAATAAGCAAGCTAGTACTAGACATATTCAACCTGGTGTAATTAAGTCTTTCTATCGACCAATTTGCTGATTTGACATGCCAAAATACAACGCGATGCTTGCTAATATTGTTTCTGGCATAGTAGTGCAACAATGGGCACCACATCAGCAAATAGGTTAGCTATAAAAATGTAAAATTACAAATAAAAATGGATAATAAAAAAAGCCACATATTTAGGAAAAAGAAATGGTGATGCAGAAGATAGAGATGTGCATAGAAATGGTGAGAGTGATGGTGGAGTTCGTATTCGTGGTCGTGGTCGTGATTCAGCAGGAGACTTTGCCTCAGCTCACGAACCACGGCTTCGGATTTGTCCATTCCATTCCGTTGCTTGGTTTTCTTCCTTGAGTGACTGCAATGTAAAGCGCACCAAGCATCTATAAGCACGTTGTCTGAAGTTTCAGATTCGTGAGGCTCATACTTCTGCAGAATTGCTACAGATTTTTGGGGACACGTTGATGCCCTTTTGTTCTATCAGTCTGCCAAGAGTGTTTCGTACAATAGCTGAGATCCTCTCTCTTTTTGCCGCGGCCAATGAACTCAGTACAAGATCTGACCCTTCAAGATGATAAACTACCGTGTACGATGTCAGAGAACAGCGATGAGTTATATTCTGTTGTCGAGGAGAGAACTTTTTGTGTGTGAATTATGTGAGCGGTACTAGTTCGATTCTATCGTGCCACCAATCGCAAGCGATTTAGTACATGACTTATCCACCCGAGTTTAGCTGGCATCTTACTCAACTCATAAGATCAATGAGGCTTTAGATTTATTCGAGATTTGCCTATCAAAATAAATATGTCTTCCTTGTCAAGAAAAAGAATAAAAAAGACTTAGATCATTGTCATTTTTTTTCCTATTTTACATGCACATTCATATGTGCCTTTTTTGTTATCATTCAAAGAGAATGCAACCAAAATGCAATCACTTGTCCATCTATTAATATCTTTTTCTTTCTTTTTTTAAGAGTTGTCACTAAGGTTGACAGTATAGGACTGTGATTTGTAATCATTCTCCTTATAATGAGTGATTTTTTCTCTCTCTCATCATTTTGCTGCCTATATATTACCTTGTCCCTATCTCTTGCTACCCTCTTCATTAGTATATATTCTATGTATGATAGGATTAATGTTGAACTGCCTTGGACCAGTCCAACACGGCCAATCCTGATCCGATTCCCAAGGAAATTAGGTCACTCCTTAGTCCTAAGACCCTTGAATCCTGTATTATATGGATTGATTTTCGGTCTTGGGACATTAGGGTCCCCATATATATAATATATTATATATTTTGTCTATTCTAAACTTTAGCGCCTTCACCTTTGTTCTTTCTTATATAGGTCTACCATGTAAATTAGAAAGTAAAAACTGAACCAGATTCGACGAGAAAGAAAAAGAAACCCTCTTCACTTGCCTTGCCTCTAGCCTCTCCTTACTCACCTCATGACCATAGCTTAGTTGGTGAGATCACTCACCTCTCTTGGCCCGCTTTACGAATGTAGCTCAACAATCGCAAATGGAGGTTTCTATTGTTATATTTATCTTAGATTTATATTTGATATATACCGGTGTTCATAGTTCAATTGCTCAATATCACATTGTTGATTAATAGGTAATTTGAAATAGTATGTTTGTCTTTCTAAGGTATACAAAAAATGAAACAAAAAAATAATTTTGTGTTCCCTAGTTGACCTAGAAATTGGATTGAACCCATAAGATTGGTTTGGTCACTGGCCTCGGGCTCAACGGGGCCCACCCTTGATCCCAAAATTTGGGAACCAATGCCATGCGAGTTGGTTATCGGGTTAGGTGTTAGATTGGCTTAACCCGAATCATACTCACAAGTACTTACTAGTCTTCTAACATTAAGTTTTTTGATTATTTTATGTTTTACAAGTATCATTGAGTTGTTTACCAATGTTTATTTTATTATTTTCAAATTTACAATTTTTCTATTTATTTATCAACTTTTATTTGTCTTATATATTCATAAGTTAAATTTACCAATGATATTAAGAAATAACCATCCTTCAAATACCATAATGTAATTCGATAAAGTTATTAACTAGCTTTACTTTATCTACTCTTGTTTGAATTAATTACCGATGCTTATTTTGCTTTTATATCCTATCCCCATCAGAAAAACAAATCTTCTCTTATCTTTACAAATATAATTTTAGCTTTTTTTACCAATGGCTACTACTATACAAAAGCACCAACCTTCATTAGACTAACTCACAAATTTTTATCCAATTAAGTTATTAACTAGTTTTAGTTACCAAAACTTATTTAAGTTTCTAATCAATTTTTATTTGTTTTTCATTAATCTGCCAACTTTTCCAATGAACTACTACTATTATTTGCCTTACTTACCATTTTTTTTTTTTAATTTACGAACTTTTTTAGAAAATATCAACTTCAAATAGAGTGATTACGGACTTTTCTTCAATTAAGCTACCGATTATTATTCATTACCAACTCCTATTTTGGTTAATTACCAATATTTGTTTGTTTTTTTTTTTTTCTGAAATTACCAAATTCTCTTATCTTTGCCACAAAAATCATCTTTTATCGTAAACCCACTATTTTCCCTTCCTTACCAAAGTTTAAATTTACCAATGATCACGTTGAATTACTTTGTGAAGTATCAATCTTTTTTTCAATTGAGTTAATAACTAGCTTAAGGTTAACAACACTCATTTAAATTATTTTATGATGTTTGTTTGTTTTTCTAAATTTTACCATATTTTTATTGAGTTACCACTTTTATCTGACTTCCTTGCCAACTTTCAACATCTACCAGCTCTTCTAAAATATTACCAACATCAATTAGAGTGATTAACAACTTTTCGTTTATGGAATTATCCAGTTAGTTTTGTAGCCAACACTTGGTTTAAATTAGTTATTAATCTTTTTTTTAAAAAATTATTAACTTCTTTTATCTCTAACAAAATAAAAGGAAGAAAAGCTTATCCTTAAGTTTACCTAATTTTATTTACAAATCTAGCCAAAAGCTTAAATTTACTAACTATTAAATGAAATTACCAACATTAATCTGTATGAGTTACAAATTTTTTTTTTTTTTTGAGATTAAATTCTAAACAAGGTTTTTTTTTTTTAATTACCAAATGTAATTTGAATTGTTACGTTAGTAACAAAGCTACTTATATTCTTAAATTTATTAGGCAATCTATTCAGTTACCACTTATATTTGCCTTACTTACTAACTTTTTAAATTTTATCAACTCTCTTTAAAACTATCAACTTCACTTAGAGTGATCTTTGAGTTCCTAACTATTTTTGCATGACCAAATCTTATGTGAGTTAATTACTAATGTTTATTTTTTTTCCTAATTACCGACTTCTCTCTCAACAAAAAAAAAAAAAGAAAAAAGAAACTGTTCTTAATTATGACCAACGTCTATTTAATGCTCTTAGTGACACCTTAAATGTACGAATTATTTACGAATTACCAGCCTTTTTTGTCTTACGTATGAACCTTATTCTAACAAGTTATAACTAGTTTTGGGTTACAAACTTTGATTTGAGTTGCTCGATATTGTTTTTGGTTTTTCGTCGATTATACCTACTTTTCTATGTAGTCAACATTTCTTAGTGCCTTGCGTACCAACCTTGTTCATGATTAACACACATGCTAACTTTGCGAGTCTATTTAATTATTCTGTTCGGTTTTTAGTTTTAAAATTGCTACCTTTTCTTATCTCGACATAACAAAAACTTCTCTTATCTAACCAAATTTTATTTGCATTTCTGACAAATTCCTTAAGTTTATAAATAATTCTATAAAATTACCAACCTCTATTTGAGTGACTTGCCAATTTGTTCCGATTAAGTAAGCCTAGATAAAAGCGGTTAAACTAATAAAACCAAATAAACATCGGTGATTAATGTGATAGTTGATAATCCAAAACTAGTTGATACTTTAATTGGATTAACTTTATTAATGCTATATAAGAGTTCGTATATTTAAGGCGAAGTTAAAAGAAAAATAAACTTGGTTAACTCAAATGAAAGTTGGTAATCCAAAACCAGTTGACAACTTAATTGGAGAAAAGTTGATAAATATTAAAACTAAGGTTAGTATTTTTTTTTTTTTTTGTGGGTTGGTAAGGCTAGTACTTTTTAAAGAAATTGTAAATTCAAGGCATTGCTAATTAAGTAATGTAATAAAAGGATTCCAAGTGACAAAAATTGGCGAATTAAAGAAATCAAATAAACATCAGTAAATAACTCAAATGAGAATTTGTAATCAAGAAAAAATTTGAGTCATTAAATGGAATTAGTAAAGGTAAGTGGTTGTTAGCAAGGCAAATGAAAGTTGGTGATTCAATGGAAAAGTTTAAAGACTATACAAAAAAAAAAATATATATAAGTAATGCAAATAAGAGTTGGCAACACAAAAATAATCCACGATTCAATATAAAAAAAAAAGGCTGGTAAGTGCTTCTAATTCAGGTTGCGAATTTCATATAAGAGTTCAAAAATTAAAAACGTCACTAGCTTATGTAAATAAAAGTTGGTAAGTTAGTATAAAATTGCTAATTTACAAATTATAAATTTGTAATTTCACAGAAGTGTCTGTAAGTTACTATAAAGTTACTAGAAAAGTAGTCAACTATCAATTTTTTTTTTTTCACTAGCAGATTTTTAACACCAACACCTGTTGAGATTTATTAGCATGAGATAAAAATCCATGCTTTTGGGCACAGCACAATAGAATTCCACCAAACACGGACATAACTCGAATTTCTAGCCTTTCACGAACTTTATTTTAACTTAGGCTTTGGTTTAATGGGCTTAAACTTGACACGTATTTTGCCAATTTAAATTCACACACATGTGGATATACTCACTTTGTTTGAACATTTGTCAATCCTCTTCTAATTTCGGAGGCATAATCTAATCTACCAACTTATAGAAATATATCAAACCCAAAGCTTATTACCTTGATGCCATATTTACCTGCTTTAATGGAAAAGTTACTAATATATTCCTTTGAACAATACCTACTAGTTAATATAAGGCCGGCAATTAATTACCTGATAGAATTAACAAATTGTCAAACCCACCGGTAATGAACAAAATTCAATATTGATAATCATCGGAAAGACGGGACGCATACACAAAAATTAGTTATGTAACTCACATCCAATGGCAACTATATAAAACGGTTTACACTAATAAAGATTCTAAATTCTGATAATAAGCTAAACTTTTGAGTCAAGAACACGCATCTAAGTTTTTCTAAAGAGAACGAGTCTGCCCTTTTGAACCTTTGCCCCCAAAGTCTACACTCCAGAAGGTAAAGATGCATATAATATATAAAGAGAATCAATCGTGCTTTGCAATCGTACTAACGAGAATCTTCTTATCTCTCTAACTTTCAACGTCATTGCTCAAACAGTGCATGTCACTTGGGATTCTAGAATCTTCTTCACCAAGGAAACGCTTGAGACATCTTCATATCATGGTCTGCATGCATGGTTACATGCATAAAATTCTGGATTCTTCTTCGCTGAGGAAGCGCCATTCAACTTCATACCATCACATGCGTATTCATGCATGTATGATGTCATGTAGCTATAAGCTTTTATTCTTTTTCCATTTGACTACAACGACCACATGAGTCCTGCTAACCCACTTTAATCGGCGTTGTGGACTTCGAAGAAGCTGTTCTTAGCGGAAATTTCGTCGTCTTGAGCTTGAGGTGGGATCCATTTGAACAGTATTTACCTTCTCTATCAAGCTAAACGAAATTACTTTTTTTCTTGTGTACATAAATTGAACCGCTTGGAAGGGTTTGGAGTTAGCACTCTCAAGCAAAGCCAAGCCGAGCCAAGAGCAGACTCTTGTTTCCTGTGTTTGTATTCTCTTCCTCTGCTTATTTCACTTGTCCCATTCTCTGTTCTTCTCCTCTTCTTTCCATTGCAGAATTGAATTTGAGACAGCAGGAATATAGCATGGCAGGATCAATGGAGGAGCGGCAGGTGGGATACGGATTCAAACCGACGGAGGAGCAACTCGTTGGTCATTTCTTGAAAAAGAAGCTCAAAGGAGAATTGGAAGCTAGCGCTATTCCCGAGCTATACATCTACGACTGGGAGCCTGCGGATTTATTTATGCTATACGATGGTAAGTTACATTTAGTTATTAGAATTCTTTATTTCCCTGTTTTCTCATGGTTGGATGCTAATTGGTAGTTGCCAATAAGACTTCAGTAAAATAACGGGTAAAAAATCTTTGGTTGTAGTACTTTCTGGTGAATCGTCGTATGGACGTGAGTGTTTCTTCTTTTGTCCCCGTGGTCGTAAGAGGAAGACCCAGTTGGGATATTGGAAAGAGACGAGTAAAAAGCGTGTTATCCGAGCACCGAACACCAGCAAGCCGATGGGGACCAAGAGGATTTTGGTTTACTATGAAGGTCGACAACCAAGGGGCCGCAGGACTGATGTGGCCATGCACAAATATCACCTAAATACAGATGATTCAGATAGTGAAATTTTGGACCCGGTACTCGACTTCTCTTCTTTTGGTTCCCGTAATTGAGCATCTTTAACATGGTTACAAGTGCAGGTAAAATTGATTTTATTTCTCTAGATATGTTCCTCGTTCAGCTTCTTGAGGTTTTCTAGCTTTGTGAGTTCATGATGTGCCATAATTCAAGTGCGATTTACCTTTAACGCCGCTGTACTTTGAACATTGGTTTTCGCTAGTCAGAACTTTTCCCACTGTATTTTGTAGAGAAACGAAACTTACCAATAATCATTTTAAGTTCAAATTCCAGTGACTACTGAGGGCTAGACTGCCAAAAATAAAGTGATTCTGCTGCAACGAAGGGGGCAATTTGTTCTTGAAATTCATATTACTTCAGTTTTGATAAGTGATGCGTGATGTATCTCATGCATAATGTACTTTTGTGCAACAATAGAGTTTTGGTTTTCTTAACCGTGAAACTCATCTCCGGTATCATTTTGTCTTTATAGACAGCGATGGTTCTCTGTCACATAATAAACAGGAAAAGTAAGGAAGCAAAGTCGGCAACTGCCAGTGCTTCAACCGATTTAAGCAGCCATCTGAATAGTGCGCAGGTGAGCAAATTTGGTTGATACAGAGCAACATATGATCTGAGATACATCTAAATACACTAAGGCTCGAATACTGTATGTTCATTCTTTTTTTCGGTTTTTCTTCGCTCAGGCAATTCCAGGAGTTACTATTGAATCTGACCATCCAACTGGGACGTTGAATACTGGTTTACCAGACTGGAACGTGCCTATTCCTGATCAGCAGCCTCAAATGGGCAAAGAGCAACCTTCGTGCTGTGGTGATAATTGGCATGTTGATGGACCTAGCGATGGCTGTTGTCATATACCAAATTCTCTGAACGACGGCATCAGTATCATGGATTTTTTGAACTCTGACGAGAACACTGGGCAGACTCAAACATGCAAAGAGAAACATGTACTGTATGATGATAATGAGCGTGTTGACGGACCTAGCAATCCAAGCGACGGTATCGGTCTGGAAGATCTCTCCGACTAGAGCAAGGATAAGTATGCCAAACTACAGTGTGCGTAGATTATGCTCTGCAGATTAGTTTTGAACTGTGATAATGGATTGCCAGTGTTTGGAGATCCTTTATAGACGTTAATCTCAGCCTAGCTTGTTATATCAGTGATAATGCTGTGTACCGACTTTGCTTCTCCAAGGATGGGACATTATATCAATCTTATATGCTTGTATATTGCAGTATTAATTTTTCCTCACAATTCGTATATTATCTTAATTTTATCTACTCAACACTGGCCATGCATCAATATCTATTCGTCTAACCTTTGAGAGGGCTTGCAGCACGAGAAATTTCCTCCATTGCTGTAAAATCCCAAGTCCATACATATGACTTGTCAAGTAATTTGTAAGTAAATGACCCATTCCTCATCAATTCGCCAATTATTCCATACGACGGGTTTCTCGGTCTCTTTTGATTTCTTGCCTCTTGCCCTTTCTCGTGGCCTCTCCTCTCTCTTCAATGGCAGCAGCACCCCAACATGATGATAAATAGGACAAAGTAAGGGAAAATTTCATATAGGGTTTGACGGTGAGATTATTTTTTCAAAAGATGGCCCAAGGTGAATCTTGTTTCAAATAAGGCTATAAGGTGCCAAACTTAGTCTCAAATAAGATCTAAAGCTAACCAGATGACTATATCTTTGTTGCCCGCAAGCACATTCGACTCACGCAGCACTTTCCAAGCCATGGCCAAGGGCATTTTCATCCCGAATCATTCTTTTTAGTTTTCTTTCTTTTTCTTTCTTATCTCTTTATTTTTCTTTTTCTTCACACTGAGGAAAAAGAAAAGATAGAAAAGAAAGAAAAAAAAAAGAAAAGAAAACGTGTCATGTGAGTCACCCGTGGAAGGAAGGAGAAAGGAAAAAACAAAAAGAAAGGACAAAAAAAAAAAAAAAGCTTTTGGATGAAAATGCCCTCGGTCATGACTTGGTAGCACATGCTAGCTCGATGGCAAAGATTTGGCTAGTCGGTGAGCTCAACACCTCCTTTGAGACTAAGTTGTCATTTCAAAGCTTTATTTAAGTAGAAGTTCATCTCGAACTCTTTTTTAAGAAAATGACCTTATTTCAAGCCTTATTTAAAATGCTGCTGCAAAGAGGGCCCAAAATTTTAAATGAAGGCTATAAGGCACCAAAAATTAGTCTAAAAAAAGATGTAGAGCTCACTCGCAAGCTAACTCTTCATCACCAACAAGCACATTCGACTCACGCAACACTTTCCAAGCCATAACTGAGGGCATTTTCATCGATAGCAATTTTTTATTTTTCTTTCTTCTTTCTCTCTTTTTCTTTTTCTTTTTCTTTACTTTTTTGTTTTCTTTGGACTAAGGAAAATGAAAAAGTAAGAAAAAAAAAAGTGTCACGTGAGTCGTCGATGGGAGGAAGGAGGAAGAAAAATAAAATGAAAGTAAAGAAACTAAAAAGAAAAACAAAACAAACAAGAAAGAAAAAGAAAGGAAACAAAAAAAATAAAAAAGTTTTTGGATGGAACCTTGGGCATAGCTTGGTTGTGATATCTCTAGATTAACTCACTTGAGGTATTGTCTGCTTTGGTCCATCCCATACCAAGCCTTCCTTACGGTTTTGTCTTTTTGTGTACAGGCAGGCACTTTCCCAAGAAGTAACCCATTTTGGTAGTGCTTTTGCCTAGACTCACTTAACTTTGGAGTTCCAAAACAAAGCTTGTCGTTAGGTCAAAGGGCATCTCCATTAATTACTTCTAGTTTTCACATATATATTCCAAAATTTGTGTCCTCATGTTTGGTACACAATTCAATTCATTTCTACTCTATTGGCCATGTTAGAATCCTACTTGGACCTGCTCATTGTTTAGGCCCTTTGACCCTAGCAACCACTCCCCGCTTTGGTCAAAGTGGGTAGAGACCCACCAACTTTCGCGTGGTTCATCCTTAAACCAATACACCTACCAAAGGGGGTCTAGCTTCAGCACCACATTGTGACATTCTTGGATTAATTTGCTTGAGGTATTGTTCACTTTGGCTTGTCCTATACCAAGCCTCATGGTGTTGTCCTTTGGCATATAGGTAGGCACTTTTTGAGGAGGTCACCCATTCTAGTATTGCTTTAACTTCGGCTCGCTTAACTTTGAGTTCCAAAGCAAAGCTTACCGTTGCATTAAAAAGCTCCTTCGTGAGTTAACTCTAGTTTTCACATACATATTTCAGAGTCACTCTTTCCCCATTTGGTGCACAACTTAATTCATTTCTTACCCCTTCGCCATCCTACAAGCCTGCTAGGTGTTGCTCCTCATCAAGCCAACCACTTCCCACCATTGTTGGACTAAGTCATTACATTGGTAGCACATGCTAGCTTATTAGCAAAGACTTGGCTAGTCGGTGAGATAATGCTTATTTGAGACTAACTTTGTCATCTCAATGCCATATTTAAGTAGAAGTTTGTCTCGAACTCTTTTGAGAAACAACCTTATTTTGGGCCTTGTAGTGGCCAAAATTTCAGGTGAACCATCTAGGATTTGGCTAATGGATTACTAAACCCAAACTTAGCTCGGGCTCTCCCAAGCCCATACCAATTTGTGACTTAGGTTCAAGTTATTAACATGCGATTGATTTTTCAATTAGGAGTCACCACTAATCTATTTTTGGTGGGTCGATTGGAAACCCAAGTAAAATAACAGGAGATTTACTTTACTTCTACGAATCAGAGATTGTGAGTTCGGGGATTTGGTTACGCTAGATTTGTCTAACACCCTTTTAGTACATTCGAAAATCAAAGCCCCCTTTTTTCCTATTGACTTTGACTGTAAAATAAAATAAAACAAAAAATAAAAAGAAGCCACCCTAAAAACGACAAGAATTTTTCCTTTTGTGTTGTTTTCTTAACCTAGAAAACTGAGAAAAGCCCCCAAAATCTGAAGAGAAAAAGAAAAAAGAAAAAGAAAAAGAAAAACCCTCTACAAAGTGATAAAAAGAGAAGCCCCACTCGCGTTTTTCTCTCAATGGCCATATGTATCAATGTTTGGCCCTCCCCCCATCTATAATGTAGCAATCTATTTATAGGTGAGTGGACTAGGGTTTTAGATCAACATCCATGAGGATTTTTTCCAAACGCAACATTTGTTTTTATTTTCAACATCTCCTCTAGATTTCCTTTGCAAAAATTAATATTTTTCACCGATTTTTATCACATATTACCAAAGATTCAAAATTGCAATAGGATTTTTCTCAAATTTCAAATCTGGCAAAGATGAGCTTGTAATATCTTCTTGAGGATACGGGCCTAGGCCAATTTGCTCTCTTCGTAGGCTCAATCCAACTTGTCAAATTAAAGCTCTGAACCATCAAGTCGAACCCATATGTCGCCGGTCCAATGCAAACAATAATTAAAAAAAATGATCCTAAAACTATATGCTATGCAATTAAATTCTATATATTTTTTAGGGGTTAAAAATTAATCTCTAATTTTTAATACAATAAATAAATAACTAGGTCGCCAAGATTTAGGTGTCAACAGGCCTTATTTAAAATGCTCTTGCAAAGAGGACCCAAGGTGAATTTTGTGTACTATAAGGTTATAAAATTAGCCTCAAATAACATTTAGAACTCACTAGCCGGTAAATTCTTCGTCACTGGCAAGCAAACTCAACTCACATGGCACTTTCCAAGCCATGGCCAAGGGCATTTTCATTTAGGAGCATTTTTTTTTTTTTTTTTAGTTTTCTTTCTTTTTCTTTCTTCCTTCTCTCTTTTTTTTTTGGTTTCTTTTTCATTTTATTTGTACCAATGAAACGAACAAAAAGAAAAAGAAAAAAAAAGTTTCAGGTGAGTCTCCTGTGGAAGAAAGGAGAAAGAAAAAAATAAAAGAAAAAGAAAAGGCCTTTGGATGAAAATACCCTTTGCCATGGCTCGATAGCACATGCTAGCCGGTCGGCAAAGATTTGGCTAATCAGTGGGCTCAAGGCCTTATTTGAGACTAAGTATGTCATTTCAATGCCAGTTCATCTCGAACTCTTTTTTATGAGAAAACGACCGTATTGTAGGCCTTTTTAAAAATGCTCCCACAAAGAGAGCTTAAAGTGAATTTTATATCAAAAAACGCTATAATGTGCCAAAATTAGTCTCAAATAAGATCTAAAGCTCACTAGCTAGCTAAATCTTCGCCGTCGGTAAGCACATTCAAAACTTACCAAGCCATCTCTAAGGGCACATCTAGGAGGATTTTTTTTTCTTTCCTTTCTTTCTTCTTTATCTCCTTTTCTTTTTGTTTTATTTCAATCAACGAAAATGAAAAAGAAATAAAAAAACAAGAAAAAGAAAAAAGAAAAGAAAAAGTGTCATGTGAGTTGCCAATGGAAGGAAGGAGAAAGAAAAATAAAACAAAAGAAATAACCTAGAAAGATAATGAGAACAAAAAAGAAAGAAGAAGAAAGGGGAAAGAAACTTTTGGATGGTACCCCTGGCCATGGCTTGACAGCACATGCTAGCCGGCCAACAAAGATTTAGCTAGTTGGTGAGCTTAATGCCTTATTTAAGACTAAGTGTCATTTCAATGTCTTATTTAAGTAAAAGTTCATCTCGCACTCTTTTTGAGAAAACAGCCTTATTTTAGACCTTATTTAAAATACTCTTGCAAAGTATTTATTTCTCGTTGCCTCTCCTCTTTTCCAAGGGCGAGACCATGCAATCACCAACAAAGCTAAAGAAAGAAGCAAGAAAACGAGCAGCCTTAGATGTTTGTTGTGAGTATGATATGATTATGAGCATTGATTGAAAATAAAAGGTGATTAGTAAGCAAGACCTCAGCATTCAGTGTTATTAGGATGGTAGGATCTCTATCAATTTCTCACCAAATAAAGCATAATTTCAACTATGGCCAAGTCACTACCTCGCTATTAGTATCATTTGGTAGCCATTTTTCCATAAAATAAAACATGATGTTTTAACCCGATTTATGTGCACGACTTTATTGATTATGAGTATCAATGGAAAATAAAAAAGCAAAATTTATGTAAAAATGAGGAAAACTACATTTATAATAACACCTTATCAGAATCAACACTCAATCTCTAGAACCATGAAAAATAAATCAAAGGAACAATTGAAACAATATTGCCAATTGAGTTTATCATTTATGGTTCATGAATTGAGCCATAGTCATATTAGAATGCTTTGTATGTTTAGCCTTCCACCTATGCATGGAGGACAATTTTGCCAAATCTATTATTGAGGTCATTAAATGGGACAAGTCTAGGGTCTAGTCACATGAAAAGCTAGAAAATGTTTCCTAGTGGGTAAATTTCTGAAAGGGCAGCATTATTTTCACCCTTCATATAACTAAATTCACCCAATCTTCATAAAAAGACAAAATTACCGTTTAGACTTAATTGTAGTTTAAATCAATGGTCTCAAATTTATTACCCACCATTAGTTAAGAATTTCATATATTCAGTTTTGTTTATTAAAAATTTACAGGTATATTAAAGGCATAATATCTTTTTCAATTGTAAGATATTACTTCTATAAAAATTTGTTTCATCAAAATAGAAATTTCCAAAAATACTTCTTTTCTACGTTGTGATTAAATTTATGAATAAATTTTAAATGGATGAAATTTAATTAAATCAAAAAATCGCATAAAGTAAGAAATTTTCTTAGAAAATGCCAATGAAATTTCATAATTTTGGATTGATAAAAATTAATATCATCCATGAACTGTTTACAGAAAACTATCAAGATGCCTCATTGTGTATAACGTACTTAGTGTATTCCTAGATATTCCTCTAATTTATTACATACTCTATATAAAATATCTTGCCAATATAGTAAGGAAAAACATAACTTTTTTGAAGTAGTTTATAAAGAGATTTTATATATTTTAGACTAATAAAATTAATAAAAAGTGCACAAAGAAAGTAAGTTTTTGGTATAAGAGGGATAAAAAATAGATAAGTTGTCATAAGATCAATGATAAAAGAAGAGGCTTTAGTTTTATCCTACATAAAAGAATGTTTTTCTCTCCCTACCATTAGTAAGATAATTTTACACGAGGCATGTAAAACGTTATAGGATTATTGGAGAATTCATTTTCTTTAATATGCTAAAAAACTTGTGAAATGCTTAATTATGAGAATTATCCTAAATAAAAATTGAAAAAGCGAAGGAGTGGGGTCATTTCCTAAAATTACAATGAAAGATTGTTGGTAGTTTGTTTTTTTAGTGCAAATGGAGAGTGGATTTAGTCATTTAGGGGATGAAAATAGCGCTACGCTTATGAAATTGTTGGTAAATTCTAAAATTTGAGAAGCCTTGCTAACCCTATGGTTGAACACATTAGAGGGGACAAGTCTAGGCTCCAATAATAGGAAAAGCTGGAAATTTTTTTATAGTTGGTAGATTTATGAAATTGCTTGCGAATTTCTAATATGGTTGGTAAAGAAATTATAATTAGTAACTTGAATGGTAGGTAACTTGTTACTATATTACTAGCACTATAAGGAATTTACCAACTTTCAAATTAAATCAGTAAATTGCCAACTCTTCTAAAAATCTGACTAGTATCGTATGAAAATTACCGATACTTTGAATATATATTGACAATCCAAAAAGCTAGGAATTTATCAATTTCATTGAATTTTTACTTTTATAATTAGTAAAACACCAACCTTAAAAGAAATTTACCAACATTTAAATAAATCAGAAAGTTACTAGCTTTTTTGTAAATTTTACAGTTGTTATTAGTAAAATACCAGCGATGCAAAGAATTTATTATCATCTCAATAAATTAGTAAATTACCTATTTCCTTGAAATACTAGTAAATATCAAATTTATAAAGAATTACCACATTCCATTAAATTAATAAGTTACCACTTTGAAATTTACAAGTTCATGTCGTAAACTACCAATGCAAAAGAGAATTTACCAACATTTGTAGGAGAAATATTCAAATAATTTTAATAATCCTCAAACTATCCTTAATATAATATTTATGACAATGTTTGTAAATGTTTGTGATATATACAAAGACAGAAGTGATATGTGTGAAAGAAAAAAATCACAAATTTGTTTTATTCATAAACAGTACCAACGAACTAAAATGATCAATTGATGATAATGCTTATATCAATGTTAATTTATGTTGTTGGTGATGTCGGAGCAAAGACCATGTTAGATGATTGTTGCATAAGTTTGAAATAGCCGTTATCACTTGGAAATGTGCACCAAAAGAATCGGAAGACTTCTAAGAAATGGAACTAGGCTTTCTATCATACTTGTGAAAGCATTAATGATAAGGCAGCAACAGAAGCTAATTTGGGCTAGCTTACAAATGTCAAGAAAAAGGACCATATGAGCGGTTCTATCTCTAAATAGTAACACCAATGGAACTCTAATGATTGTCTTCTTCTATGAGACATCTTTTACTAGCAGATTAAGGATAGTTATTTAAGAGAAGATCGTTGAAGCCATAATGTTAGATGTGCAATAGAATCCAGAAATTTGCTTAAAGCGGTGTTCTTAGCTAGAACCGTTTCATTTTCTTAAAGATCTTCATTGTGGCATTCTTACTAGCTTGTAATCATGCAAAAGATCAAGTGTATAGATTATTATAACATGTCGAACATATTACTAGTGCAATCCAATCCGACATGTGGCTATTAGTTTAGACAGTGAACGTAAAGACTTAGAGATAAAGTCAAATCACTACATATTATTGTGTGCTCATATTTATCTTACTCTTGTTTGCATTAGCACTCAACTTGATTCACGCTTCTTGAAATATTCACTTGACTTGATCATTACAAAGTTGCTAACATTTTTCAAAGTTGCCCACATGGGCAAGCCAAGTTTTCAACGGTTCTACATTTGATTTGTGGTTTACGGTCTTAGGAGGAGATATTGTTTTCTGATTGTTTGCACCATAATTATGATGGTTTCTCTTAGGAGCGAGATATTGTCATTTGTTTTCATTTTTCAAATATGTTTGTGTTCATTTTGTTGGAAAATGGCAACTTCATCAAAGGAAAATGCATATTGGAGTCCTAAAGATGTAGAAATTTTTTGTCGATTGTGCATAAACAAATTGAAAAAGGTAATCGCCCTACAAGTAACAAAAATGATGGATGAACAACTATAATTAGCAAATTTGAGGAACTGAGAGGAAAAAGTATGATAAAAATCAAATGAATAGTAAGTGGGATAATTTAAAGGAAGAATAGAAAAAAAAAAAAAAAAAATGAAGCAATTGGTTCAAAAGGAAATGGGACTAAGATGGGATCAAAGAAAGAAAACTATTGATGCGAGCGATGAATGGTGAGAGAGAAAAATTCAGATGTGTTATCTCTTCTTTTGTTTTTTTTTTTTTTTAAGTTCATCTTTTATGATATAACTCCTGATTTTTTTTTTTTTTTTTTTGTTTATAACAAGTCAATCATAAGTTTAAAGTCTTTTGAATGAAAGGCATACATCCGGATGTTGAAATTTTGTCGGATTAAATGTTCCAAGGTATAGTTGCTACTAAAAGTGTTACATAGAATCTTACACATGGTTTATGCAATATTGAGAATGTTGAGGCCACACAAACCGATATTGGTGGTTATGCAGGATCTACTGATGATACTTTAGAGCATGATGTAGGTAAAACAAATGTCTAACTAAGTTAAAGTAAGAGTAATAAAAGAGCGGTAGAAAGTTCAATGAAGCAAGCTTGAGGAAAGAGAGGAAAAAAATTGATTGGACCTAATAAGTTAGCCTTGCAAATTGATAGACTTAGTTCAACTATTAAAAGTAGGAGCAATGCAACATTGGTTGCAAGGGAGTTTGATCCTTATAAAGAAATTTTGTAAACGTTGAAAGCCATACTTAAGATTAAGCAAGACAAAAAGTTGTTCTTCTTTGCACTCTCACATTTTGTTGAAAAAAAAAAAAGACAACAAGTAGACTTTTAGAAACTTGAATAATGATAAATAAATAAAAAGTCGAGCGTTTAAAGTATAAGTTGGAAGAGTATAATAGTTATCACTAGGATGCTAGTTACTTGTTTGAGCTCTTCTATATTAATTTATATTGTAATGTGAGACCTATTTTTGATTGGTTATTTGCATTACTTGTGAACACTTTTTTTAATTATGTTCTAATGTGAGACATATGTTTTTAGTTCGTGTTCATTTGATTAGGTGGAGTTTGCATATATTATGGATGATAATTGTTCCATTAATTGATATTCATTTGTCACTTTTCTTACTATTTTGTTACTTCAAACAATTATGGATGATTCTATTGAAAGATAAATCATGAAAAAGATGATGAGGAATATTGGCAACTTGTGGAAATTACTCAAGCCACAATTGCTTATCATGCAATATATAGTCACAAAAACCTTATAGGATATCATCATATACAGGAAATACATAGTTAGGAGAATTAATAGGCAAAGATGCTAATCTAATAAGGTGTTATCAAATGTTTAGAATAGATAAGATCGTATTTAATAAATTAATGCATGATTTAGTAACACGCTATGGTCTTAAAGGAATTAGGAATATTGATGTTATAGAAATGTTTAGAATATTTCTTCATATTTTAAGACATAGTATATGTAATAGGTTAACATAAGAGCGCTTTCAATGCTCTAGGGAAACCATAAGTAGGTACTTTAGCTTAGTATTAGATAAAATATGTGAAATAGGAAAATATTTGATTCAACCAGCCGATTGACAATTTAAGGATGTTCCAGAAAAGATCAAGAATAATCGAAGATTTTATCCATATTTTAAAATATGTTTCGATTATACAATAGGAAGAAAGAATTAAATACAAATTTTGATCATATAATAATATTTACGTTTTTATTTAAGGATTGCATTGAGCTATTAATTGCACACATATCCCAGCGGGAATACCTACAAAATGTACAAGCCCATGATACTCGTATTTTCTATGAAGCCCTAGGGAGATGTGATGTGCAATTTCCTCATCCTCCTCCAGGTTTGTTAATTAATGGTTTTTGTATATTAATATGTATTAATATGGTCTATGTTAATTAAATTTACATTATGTTTATATAGGTAAATATTATTTAGTAGATGTCAGATATCCAAATCCAACGAGTTATTTGAGACTATACAAAGAAGTTAGGTATCATTTACCAAAATTTAAACAAGGTCCTACCCCTACAAATTATCAAGAGGTATTCAATCGTGCTCATTCCTTAGTACGATCGGAAATTGAGCAAGCCTTTGGTGTATTGAAAAAGTGGAAGATTCTAAAGTATATGCCAAGTTTTTCGTTTGAAAAGCAAATAAAAATTATTGTACCAGCAATGGCTTTACATAATTATATACGTTAAAAGGCTATCAATGATAAACATTTTGCAAGAATGGATTTAGATCTCAATTATGAATATTCAGTTGATCTTGATAGTACAAATGAGATGGCTGGTACTTCAAATGATAATTTTTTTTTTTCAAAGATGGCGCATTTACGTGATCAAATAACAATGAGTTTAGTAAACACGCTTGTAATTTTCAATGAAAATCTATTTCTTTCTTCAATGCCTATGTAACCATGCTTATGATAATGAAATTTTTTTTTTTATATTGAGAAAAAGTCAACATTGATGTATTTTTTTACTTATGAATTTATTAATATATCTTTTTTACATTACATCTTAGTGCGAAAATATATATATAAAAGTCATTGTTTTTATTTTCAATTTTAAAAAAGAAAAACTAAAAAAGCTTAAATTGGTCATGCCAAATAACTTCATAAACATGTGTTTACTAATCAGCATTCTCCCAAAGTTGCTTCTCAAGGTACTTTTCAATCATAGTTCATCAAACAGTTTTTGTATTTCATCAAAACCCTTTAGACTAAGGGCATTTGCATTTCTTTACAGGCTTTTCCCAAAAGCCTTTCCAAACACACCCGTATTCCCCTTTTTTGTGTAATTTAGTACCCTAAGGATTCAATTGAAAAGAATCTTTACTCAATGAAAAGACAAAATTAGCAACACAATTGCCTATCTCAAAATTCTCTAAATGCAAATTGATTGAAATTAAGTTCAATTAATATAACAAAACATTAATTGGTTCAATTGTCTATGTTCATGATGGCCTATTGCATTCAAATTAACATCAAAGTGATGGGACACCCTTTATGCCAAAATTGAATTGAAGGTCATTGTTGAAATTGAACTTCAACCCATCAAATTAAACTTTAGTCTATAATAGGTCAACTTGAATTGCACCAATTAAAGCTTGTTAGCTTGGATTTCTCAAATCTAATGTGCCAAATCCATCAAATTGGAGAGTTCTCAAGTAAATTCATCAAAATTGACATTGCTTTCGAATTTACTTCAAAAAAATGAATTGAATGGGAGTGTTGACTCACAATTCATGAAGAACCGTTTCAAAATCCTAATTAAGGTTAAAAATGACAATTTTCATTTTGACTTGTCAAATCTCAAAATTAGCCGCACGAACGAATATGAAATGACCTCTAGATCAAATGGTGTAAAAAGGAATTAAGTTAAATGAACAAAAAGTAATTGATTTTGAACCTAGAATGAAAAATTCAAAAAGTGAGGTTCTTAATTGATCCTTGCAAAATTTTCAATGCCAAAATCAAACTGGAGTTAAGATGTGATGAGCCAAGGGTTTTTTTTTTTTTTCAATTTTGGTCAAAAGTTTGACCAAATGAACTTTTCACTAAAATGTTGATTTCGTGAACAAATATTTGAATTTTTTGAAAACTAATGTGGTTAAAGTGAAATTAAGGCTATTTAGGACTTATACATATATAAAGTCAATTTTTAACTTGAGATTGACTTTTGGTTAAATGATTAACAAAAAAGTTAACTTGAAAATCAGTCATATGACTTTTCAGGTTTTTGGTGAAAATGATTAGGAAATTACCTAAAAATGATAGGCCAAAGAATAAGAATGAAAACTAACACTTGGTTCGAGAAATGGGCTCCATTGAGATGGGAAACCCTAAACTCAAGTTTTCTACCTTTATCAATGCGTCAGCTAAAAATTATTTATCAACAAATGTAAATTGGCAATGTTCAAATAAAAATCCAATCTTGGTTACATGCATTCACAAATCATGGACTACTCAATCAATCAATCAATCTTGGATCCCATCAAGCACATGACGTAAGACGAGTTTACCATGCAATGAAAATCAAGCATACTTAGTGTGCGCATAACAACATTTCTTTTTCTCTATTTCTCTATTTTTTGTTCCCTAGAATAAATTTGGAATATAAATCCGTTTGGTAACGTAATTTTATTTTTATATTTTGAACAGATATTTGTTCCAGAAATAGATTTGGAGCAAAAATTAGAAGTTAAAATTTTTAACTTTTATATTCCTGAAACAAAAATGAGAAATTAAAATATTTTTTATCGTTTACTCTTGTCACTGCTCATCACCCACTTGCTGCCTGTAGGATGCCGGATGCTCACCACCGGTTGCCGATCGCCTGCCACTGGCCTCAACCACCAGTTGTCGACTGCCGGCCATCGAATGTCAACCATCGGCCACTAAACTTCTTCCGCTCGTCGCCAATTGCTAGTCGTCGAATGCCGGATGCTCACGGGTCACGTTGCCCGCTCATCGCCAATAGTTGGATGCCGGAGGCTCACCATCAACCACCGGATGTACACCACCAACCATCCACCGCTTGCCATTAGCCGCCAAATGCTCGCCACCCACTGTTGGACTCCAGCCACTAGCCACCCACTGCCGGCCTACGGTGGCCAGACTCTTGATGTTGAATGTTGGACGTCAAACTCCAGATGTTGGATGACGATTGTTGGTCATTAGACTCCGGACTTTGACTGCTTGTCGCCAGTCACCGGACTCTGATGCTGGATGTCGGACATCAGACTCTGGACTTCGGCCGCCACTGCCAGTCACTGGATGTTGGTCGTTGCCGCTCCTAAAAATAGAAATTTTATTCAATTATCAAATGAAATTTTATTTTAGAAATAGAAATTTTGAATTGTTATCAAATGTGTTTCTTTGCTAAGAAACTCGTCTATGGAATAGAAATTGAGAAATCAATTTATGGCAAGAAATTAATTTCTCTTCCAGAAATTTTGTCATGTGTGCTCTTAGGATGCATTTGGTTTAGCATTTCCAAAGGACTTTCAGCCTTCAAAGCCTCTTAAGGAAATGTTGGACCGTTTGTTAACTATTTTGAAGTAACTTTCAAGTGAAAGTCAATATTGGGAAAGTTGAAAGCCCAATACTAATGATGACTAACTTTAAGTTTTCAGTATTTGATCAAATGCTTAAACTTATTTTTTTCTTTCAAAACTATCTTCCCTCATTCTTCAAATTTCTGATTTTGTCCTCATTATTTTTTTTAAATGCCAAAATAATGCTTAAAAAATAAAAATAAAAATAAATGCTAAAAAATTAAATATATTTTTGTCTTTTCAAAAAAATTATATTTTGATTTTTTTAGCATATATATTTGATTTGTTTAGCATTATTTTCAAATTTTATATTCAAAAAGTTGCATACATTATTTTTTTTTTCAATTTTAAACAAATAAAAAAATTCCGATGAAGAGTTTGGTCTTTTTTAAAAAAAAAATTATATATATATATATATATATATATATATATATATATATCTATTTGGTTTTTAGCGTTATTTTAATTTATATTTAAAATGTTGCATATATATTTTTTTCAATTTTAAACAAGTAAAAATTAAAAAATTTCAATGAAGGATTTGTTTTTTTTTTATTTATATAAATTATATATATGTATTTGATTTTTTTAGCATTACTGTCAAAATTTATATTTAAAAAGTTGCATACATTATTTTTTGAATTTTTTTAAAAAAAAAATTCCAATGAAGGGTTTAGTCTTTTTTTTATAAAAAATTATATATATATATATATATATATATATATATATATATATATATATGTATGTATTTGATTTTTTAGCATTATTTTCAAATTTATATTTAAAAATTTGCATACATTATTTTTTTTAAAATTTTAAACGTGTAAAAATTAAAAAATTCCGACGAATGTTTTGGTCTTTTTTTATATATATATATATATATATATATATATATATATATATGTGTGTGTGTGTGTGTGTGTGTGTGTGTGTGTGTGTGTGTATTTTATTTTTTAGAGTTATTTTCTAATTTATATTTAAAAAGTTGCATACATTATTTTTTTTCAATTTTAAAAAATAAAATTAAAAAATTTCGACGAAGGATTTGTTTTTTTAGCATATTTGTCAAAATTTATATAAAATTTTGCTTACATTATTTTTTTAAATTTGTATTTAAACAAATACAAATTTAAAAATTTCAGTAAAATATATATATATATATATATATATATATATATATATATATATTTTTTTGTTACCATTATTGTCAAAATTTATATTTAAAAAGTTGCATATGTCTTTTTTTTTTTCAATTTTAAGCAAATAAAAATTAAAAAATTCTAATGAAAGGTTTGGTCTTTTTAAATACATACATACATACATACATATATATATATATATATATATATATATATATATATATATATATATTATGTTTATAGTATTATTGTCAAATTTTTTTGGTAATGATATTATTGTCAAAATTTATATTTAGAAAATTGCATACATTATTTTTTTTCAATTTTAAACAAATAATATTAGAAGAACTAATATTAATTATTCAAAGGGCTTTTCAAATGTATTTTCTATCAAATAACATTTCTCTTAAAGTTGTTTCTCAAAGCATAATTTACCAAACGGCATTTACATTTACCTAAAGTCCTTTAGACTAAATTGTTTTGTTTTTTTCCAATGAATTTTCGAAATGCTGAACCAAACGCACCCTTAGTCATCTCATCATCTCCTAGGTCAAACCTATAAGTTTGAATGATTCTTACATGGATTAAATGTTTTTATTCCAAATAGTCCACTGCATTAGAACAATTAATCATAGCAGATTGAATTGTAAAGACCCAAAAATGCGAAACCCTTCTTTGTAATTGGCTTTCTAATCCGAATCAAATATTAAGAGACCTTTTATGTTCGAAGGCCCATTTACCATATACTTAGGGGTGCCAACGGTTTAGTTCAATACCCAACCGAAATGTTTGAGGGTGTATTAGCTTTGAACTGAATCGTTCCCTTAGTTCGGTTCAATTTGGTTTAGTTGTTTGGTTTTCTTTTTGAAAATATTAAGAAGAGGTTCAGTGAAGAATGAGAGAGATTGATAAATTGTAATATTAAGAAGATAGAATAAAAATGGTTATTTTTAATTATCTGAATCAAAATCCAAACCAAACCGAAAATGCATGAAAATTTGATTTTGTTCACATCGGTTTCGATTTTATTTTGGTTTTCTGGTTTGATACAAACACCCCCTCATTAAATTATAAAGTAGTGAGAGTTGACATTTTCTGGAAAAAAAGAAGAAGAAGATTTCCATTAAATTTTACACTCGGTGATAAACTATTCTCTCTCTAGAGAGCTAACTCAACTCCTAGTAAATAAAGGAAATGTTCCTTGATTCGTTCGAAAGAAAATTAATCGATGATAATTAGAATCTTGCTATTGCTATATAAAAATTGATAAAATTAATTAATTAAGATCTTCCATATTTGGTAAGACATTGTTAATATTATACTATCAATTTTTAATTATCATCAAATAACGGAAGACCTTGCATGACGGGAAATTAAATTGAATCTAGGCCTCGTACCCACCATGAGATCTTTGGACCATTTCATCGTTGAACAACTCTAAATTTCCGTACCCAAATCGTGTGTTCAAGATCTCTTCTGACGATAATAAAAAATAGTTTCAAGATCTTTACGGACAAAAAATGAAAATCCAACGTGGGAGTTTACCTAAAAAATAATCTCACCCTTTATTTTATTGAGGAAAAATTAGCGGCGCCAGTCACTTTCAAAGAAGATTATTAGCATATTCTCGTAGCATCTCAAAAGCTTGCGTTTGAGTACAAAAGAGAGTTTACCTAAAGAATTGCGTCAAGGTTCTTTTTGGCGGTTGGAC
This sequence comes from Eucalyptus caleyi, assembly GCA_014182885.2. NCBI lineage: Eukaryota > Viridiplantae > Streptophyta > Magnoliopsida > Myrtales > Myrtaceae > Eucalyptus > Eucalyptus caleyi. The sequence goes on from CM024472.2 coordinate 38,740,136, forward strand.
GTTTTGAATTTGGAAAAAGAAAAGCCACGTCAGATAAATTACTTTTAAAAAACTACAAAAATTCGAAGCGAAAAGGCATGTTTTCCCTTAGTAATCGCATGCATTTTCACTTAATACACGTAAAAGAGGGCGAGAGAATGAAGAGCTGTAATAGCTTTGTTTCAAAAAATAAATATTTTGAAAATTTTTTTCTAAAAGCAACAACTTGTATCACTTGAAAATTGAATATGCGAAAAATATTTTTATGGTCCACAAATATGCTTGGATGTCTCATTAGTTAATTATGTTGAGCAATACAAATGTTCATTCTCATATAAATATATTTTTAAATTGTTCATTTTTTGGAAAAAAAAAACTCACAAGTGAAAGTTGAAAGTCGAATACTATATAATCGGTGAAAGTTTAGGAGACGATGCTTGTCTAATCAGGGTTGAGGAGGGTTTGTGAACATTTTTTTGTTCTTTTAAATTCAAATATAATTAATAATGAGCACACAGACACATTCAAATAGATAATATAGGATAACTTTCTAATAATTAGACTCATCTTACTTCTAAAAGGGATTATTTGTATCACTTTTAAAAATAACTAAATAAAAAATATTTTCATCATCTATAAAAATATTTTTCAATAATAAATTTTTTTATTAACTAATTATTTCAAAGCGATTCAAAAGATCATTTTCAGAAGCATACGAACCCTTTAATGAAATAGAAATTGCCGTCTAATAATTCTTATCTAAAGGAAAATCCAAAGCTCAAATCAATCAAAAGAAATCGAATCGTTTAGCCAAAAATCAAGAAAAATATCAAAATAAAGGCGAACCGAAAAAAAAAGAAAAAAAAACTGAAAAATACGAAAACGTGGACTCAATGAAAGAGCACGCGGCAAAGCGCACACGTGGGGCCCCCATGCCCCCCTCTCGCGCTGCTGAGGTGGCAGAGAAATTTCAAAGGTGGTCCACGGCGAGAACGCACGCAAGCGCAACGGATTAACCAGTCGCGGCGGTGCAGAAAAAGAGAAGAGAGAAGAGAGAAAAGAGCGCTCGTGATATTCAGCTGATCCGCCCTCTTTGATCAGCAGAACCTCGACCGACCGACCGGCCGGCCGATCGGAAACCCTAGGCTCCCGATTCCCGGAGATCGTCGCCGCTCGATGCCCGATCGCTCGCCGGCGCCGCCGGAATCGGATTCGCCCGCGGAAGTCTTCTGATTCTTCGGGGGGAGAGAGGGAGAGTTTCCCCCCGGCGTCCGAAAATGAGGGCCATGGAGACGGTGCACGATCTGATCGAGGAGGCGAAGGTTCGGACCCTGTGGTGGGCCCTGGTCATCTTCGCCGTCTCCTACTTCCTCTCCCGTAAGTCTCCCCCGCCTCTCCTCTCCTCTCCCCTCCTCGGAACTGGGAACCGGCGCCCCCTTTCGCCGTCGCCGAGGGAGGTGTCGGATTCCGTTAATTTAGGATGCATTGGCATGTCCTGCTCCTCTCTTTCCTTTTTTTTTTTTTTTTTTTTTTTTTTTAATTTCCTTGTCCTTACTGAAATTCGCTGTTGGATGGTGGTTTGGGTTTGGGGTGAGGACTTGTGCCCTGTTTTGGCTTACTGACGAAGAAATTTCCTGGAATAGAATGGCGAAGGAAGGGGGGGTATGCTTGTTTGAGTAATAGCAATGAGATTCCCCAATATCATGCTAAGAATAGCTAGGATTTCCAGAAGAAGATGCCATTCGTTTGATGAGAAATAAAAAGGAATATCGAAAATTCGAGTGGCATGCCGAAGGAAGGGGAATATCTGATTATGATGTGGGAAACTTAGTTCAGCAACAAGGAGAAACCGACTGGGATAAGGCTTTGGCAAAAATTTGGCACTAGGTTTAAGTTACTCGGATGTTTTTCGGATTATGAATTATTAGGGAATTACAATTTGTTCGATTTACGACGTTTTCGGTGGCGGTTTCGGGTTGTCGATGCACCCTCTTCCCATTATATGGGAATGGGCAGTATCGAGATGCAGCTATCAACAACGGTTACTAGCGTTTTAGCTGTGAAATTAATTCTACTGTGGAAAATTTGGAATGCACATGTGGATCCGGTTTGACCGTAATCTGTTTTTTTTCTTTTCCTTTTTCCTGGAAACTTATAATAATGAAAATTGCCATTGTTGATTTGCATACATTACTGAACCTGGACTTTGAGTCTCACACTTAACTGTTCAAATGTGCATGCAAGATTAGGCATACCCCTAGACACCGGTGAGTAGGTAACTTAGCATTAAAAAGTACACGGGCGCACACGGATAGATTAAGATGTCCTTCGCCGACAAACTGGTTGCTAATTTGCCTCAGTATTTCGGTGCCCATGTATGTAGCCTTTTCCTCTGTTAAATCTGATAATCAGTTTTAGCTGATTCATCGGTAAGATGACTGTTCTGAAGATGTATATAATGTTGCAGATACAAGTAAATCAATGTGGATGAATTTACCTATAGCAATACTATTTGTCTCTGCACTGCGAATTGTCTTCAATGAAGTTGATTTCCGGTGGAGAGTTCGGTCCGTCCGTCCCAGTTCTTATTTATCTGCTCTAAAGGAGAGGCAGTTATCCATAAATGACTCACGTCTTACGACTCCTCCACCTCCTCCAAAATGGAAGAGAAAAATTGATTCACCTATTGTGGAAGCTGCAATGACTGAGTTCATCGACAAAATCCTGAGGGATTTTGTTATAGATTTATGGTACACTGATATCACACCAGATAGGGATTTTCCTGAGCACATACGTGCAATAATCATGGAGGCTCTTGGGGAGATATCAGCAAGAGTCAAAGCAATTAACCTTGTTGGCCTACTGACCAGGTATATTTTTACTGTTACTTCTTTATCTTATGGGAGTTGAGTAAAGTTCATGTTTAAATTGTTCAATATTAGTCGGTACAGGTAAAGTTAATCATCCTCTAAATATTTCAGGGACATAGTTGATTTGATAGGTCATCACTTAGATCTTTTCAGAAGGAACCAAGCAGTCATAGGTACTGATGTGATGGGGACTTTGTCGTCTGAGGAGAGGGATGAAAGGTTGAAGTTCCATCTTATGGCATCGAAGGAGCTTCATCCTGCATTGGTATCTCCTGGGAGTGAATACAAGGTGCGAGGTGTAATATGCATGCTTCATGATTTCTGGTCATCCATTGAGTTTTCTCTGTTTCATGTAATCTCTGTGAATTTCCAAACAGGTGCTTCAGTGTCTCATGGGTGGAGTTATAACTTTAGTTCTGAAACCAAGAGAAGCTCACTGCCCTGTCGTGAGTTCCATTGCTCGAGAGCTCGTTACTTGCTTAGTCATCCAGCCTGTCATGAATTTCGCAAGCCCAGGGTAAGTTTTTAGAACATAAATCTCTGCTCTTATTCTCTAAAAGAACAATACAGTCATCTTTTCATAAGCTTTTGATCATGAAAACTCTCAATAAAATGCAAGATTTGATATCCTGCTTTGGTATTTACATGTCAATTTATTTTTCTACTAAATGAAGAGAGTTTGGTGGTGCAGAATTTCCTCACACATCGAGTGCTTAGGGGGTGTTCTCTTTGGGCTTGATTATTGGTAGTTCTAGTTGTACATTAGGAACCAATGAATGGTTGTTCTATGATAGTATTTTGTCATAATGGTCATCCTGAATCCATGATCTTAATGCCATTCAATGGCTAATATATACTTTTTCTCACATGTCCAGGTATATCAATGAAGTAATTGAATTAATTGTCCTTGCTCTTAAAGAGGATGGAAGCAAAGTATTTGGTGCTACCCAGGCAACTAATGTTGCTAATCGCCATGATTTTTCTGGCACTGCTCAGGCCAAAGACAGTGAAGGTAAATATCCATCCAGCAATTCTAATGCAATGGTAGCTACATCTGGAGATGAATCCTTTGGTTCTAGTACAGTTCCAGAAGAGAGTAAGCCGCCTAGGGCTACTGATTGGGCAAGGGTGCTGGAGGCGGCGACCCAGAGAAGAACTGAAGTTCTTATGCCCGAAAATCTTGAAAACATGTGGTCCAAAGGAAGAAATTATAAAAGAAGAGAGGCCAAGAAAGTTAAAGCAGCAGTTCAGGAATCAGTTGGAAGTGGGTCAGTTCATGCTATTCCTTCTGTAGATCGAAGAAGGGGATCGTCAATCACTGGGGTGGGAGATTCTACTAGATCTGAAGAGAAAGCCGTAGCCCAGCTGCCTCCCCCATTGGTCTTTGATAGTCCACTGGAGCTTGGGAATGATTCTTCGAGCAAAGAAAAGCAGCCACTTTTTGGACACGGCAATCTTGAGGAGACGATGGAGGATGCTGCTAATAGTGGTGCTAATGACAGGAGAAGTAGACTGAAGAGATCAAACAGCACTTCTGCTTTAAAAGTTGAGCCCGACACAAAAAAGGTTTTTACAGGAGATGGTGAAGGTGCATATATCGCTGAGTTCTACCACCCAGATTTTGGCAGCCATAGTTTTAATTGTAAAGTTAAAAGTTCCACAGACATGGTAATTCGAAGTGAGGGTCCTCGTCCACCTAAGCTAAAGTCCCGGGTAAGTTTTTTAAACCACAGTTTTGCCCTGTAGATGCACAATTCCTGTCAAGTCTTCAGACAAATGAAGAATCCTACTTTAAGCCAAAATATCTTTTCCAGTCAATATATCACATATTTGTGTCTTATTTAATTGTCGCTTCATAGGTGTTGGGAGCATATTTTGAGAAACTTGGATCAAAGTCTTTTGCGGTTTATTCGATTGCTGTGCAAGATGCAGAAAGCCAAACTTGGTTTGTCAAGAGAAGGTGTGTTTCCAATCTTTTTTATCATATAATGGTTGGAGCTGACTGCTGAAATATGTAGCATTTTCCTAGGGAATTCTTTTTCAGTAGATATCAGGATTCTTTGGTTTATGGTAGTCTTTTTGGGCCAGCAGATACAGTAATTTTGAGCGGTTGCATCGACATCTTAAAGAGATTCCTAATTATACATTACATTTGCCACCTAAGAGGATATTCTCATCAAGTACAGAGGATGCTTTTGTTCATCAGCGCTGCATTCAGCTTGACAAGTACCTGCAAGTATTACTATGTTCCTATTGACTCTTCTTTATTTCTTTTGCTGTTTTTCATTTTCTGCAATTTAATTATGCTGTCTTATTCCAGGATCTTTTGTCGATAGCTAATGTTGCTGAACAACATGAAGTGTGGGATTTCCTGAGTGCTTCCTCAAAGGTGTCCAATTTCTATCATAATATGAAAAAATAGTCAGCTGAATAATTTCTTACTTGTGCTTAAATGAATGATGTCTGATATGTGTCAATAATTTCTTTCTTCAATAGAACTACTCTTTTGGAAAATCATCTTCGGTGATGAGAAGCCTAGCAGGTACGTCTATATCTGCTCATTTATCGTCTAGATGTAATTTGTGGCAGATATAATGTGGTTATGGTGGTTGGCATGATAAGAATTTTCCTTGACCACTGTTATGCTCATGGGCCTAAAGGGCCTGGTTTGGTTCTATATTCTGAGCGATATTGAGGTTTCTGGCTGGGAACTTCTCCACCACGAACCAAGGACATCATCCAAGATTGGAAGCATGAACCACCCTTCAGTTCTGTTCTGTTCAGGAGATTTTTATCTTCCTATCTATTTTCTCCTCATCCTGTTCCTGTCTCTTTCTCAGCTGCATCATGTGAGAAGAAATATGAACATTAAAAAAAAACCAAATGTGCAAAACATACATTGAAAGAGACACATAGGTTTGCAAAAAAGGCCGCAGTTCTAGAGATGCGAAAAGAATAGCTTGCAAAAACAATGTGCTTCCCAATTAATTGATCATGTGATGATTGGAATCTCCCTAGAGCTAGGTGGAGAAGAAAGTAGATGCAGAGAAGGAAGACATGGTTTTCTCTTATAATTGCCGAGAGATGAAGACGGCAGTTGCTGTTGCTTTTGAAGAACATGTAAACATTAAGCCTTTGCAATGCTCGAGACCTGCTTTTGTAAGCATGGCCTGGTTAGCACTTGACAACTTAGTAAAACACGTGGAAAAATTATGGTACCATTTGACTTTTAATGAGCAAAAACCATATAAAAATAGAAATGTGGTCAAAAGTTAAAATGAGTCCTGCAGAGAGTTAGAAATTTTCGGTATGTTTCTATCAGATCTGTCTGGCTTTTCAGGTTCATCTGGTATTTTAATTGGTAGATTCACCTGGTTGTTTTGACATCCTTAGTTGTGCCTGTCGTGGGTCGTTCATGTTCTTATACTTGGCCTCTCTTAACATGTATGTAACTAATCAATGGAAGTTTTTAAGCACATGTTATTTGCCATATTTGGAGTTTATTGTTCAAGTTGCTAGGTGATGAGTAACTTGTCCGTGAAATGACTTGAATCATGTCAAATATCTGTTAGTTTGGGCCTGATATCAAACATGTTGGGCAACTCATATAGGATTATTCCCAAGTGAATAGGGAAGAAAGATGCTTTGGTTTTTGGGGGAAAAAAAGGGAAGGGTGGGGACAGCTGACACTCCCACATTGATGTCTCTTCTGTTCTTGTATTGCCAGAGATGTAACTGTATAGTTTTGTTCCAAGACTCCTTTCTCTCTCTCTCTTTATCATACTGGTCATCAACCAGCACTGACTTCTTTGCTGCTTGCTGTTCCATCAATAACCAGTCTTTCTTTTGTAAATGCTAAATGTTCAGCAACAACTGAGTAATGTCATTGTTTTTTAAAACGTCAGAAGAATCTTAAAACTTTTATTTTTAATTTGAACCTACAACTTTACCATGTTGAAAAGAATTCTTAATGTGACTTCCATATTACACTTAGTCCTGCTGGTAGATAACCATTATTTTATCCATAAGGTAGTAGGAACATCCTTATATTTAGCTGCTAAACATCATGGTCTATCCGTAAAGTCCATTGACACTAATTATTAGGCTATCACCTGCACATTCTAGCAAAAAAAAAGACTATCATCCTCTCTGCTTGCTTTGTAATTTGACTTAAAAACATGGTTGAGCATGTTAGTCCATAAATGTCCCTAGATATGTGTGTGTTACATCAACAAAGCCTTTTATTCTCGCATTAACAATTCTTTTACATATTTATCTCATTGAAGAGTAAGTTGATTTTAAAGTAAAAAATTGAAAATCTATAAAATGACCAATTAAAATAATACCAGGGAAAGACATTTTGTCACTTAATTATATCCATCCATTAATGAGTAAATATGTACCTCGCAGGGATTCATTTTTTTATTTAGGTTGAATCTGAGATAGTTCAGGCAGCTTTATCCAATATGACTACATACATGAAAATTTTATCAACTCAATGTACTTTTATTTTTTTATTTTGGCTTTCATTTATATTTTCGATGCTTAAAGAATGCAAAGAAGATTCTAAAAATATAGAGGAAAAGTAAACTTAAAAGAGATTAGTGATGTACAATGTTAAGTGCAAATTCTTACATTTATGTGGAATTATGTCTTGTTGAAGCACACTAATGTGTTGAGAATTATAGTCAAAGTGTTGAAAAATGGAAAATGTCACCCAAAAAAAGTTAAATAAGGTCAATACTATTGAGTTCATTTAAGGGGAAAAAATGAAGAACAAAATTGAAGATGGAGAATAGGCAAATTGAGGTCTACTTGCACTAATTTTATGCGCTCACTGCTCTCTACTGTAGGACCCCCAAAACTCTCCTTTCATCTATTTTATGTTGTCGAATTAAAAAAAAAAAGAAATAAAGAAAAAGAGTCATGCATTCTATTTGGACAAATTTAATTTCCTGGAGAGCATTTTTCCTTCCACATACCCAACTTGTTTTCAAGAAAATAGGATCAAACACTTTGAACCTTTGAAAATGAAAACTGAAAACAATTTCTCAAATCAAACAGGCGCTTATATTTTCTCAACATTACGATTGAAAATTGCAAGGATTTGTTTGGTTGTCTTATAGTTTTGCCTCTTGACTTCTTTTAGAGCCCCACCTACCCACCTTCTCTCTTCTCACCAGTCCCAGCCCATATGCATACATTTCCTTTACACTAATATTGAATGGGTGGGGACATCATGAAATACTACTCTTACTTTTCTATTGGCCTAAGACTGGTTAGGGAACGATGTGGAATAATTTTGATTGTGGTAGATACTCTCAAGCATCCTAAGGAGTCTAGAAGCGATATAAATGCCACACACTCAAATAAGTGACTGGATGGGAAAACCTCATCAATTACTTCCACTTTCCCTACTTTATGGAACCTGAGCTACTGTCTGTGTATTTCCAAGTTATTCTCCTTTAAAGAATCTCATAACTCTGCTACAGCTTTTGGGTACAGTGCAAGGAAATAATTTACAGTCATTTCTTCTTCTAGGTGATTGCAAATTGACAAGCATGTGCATCGATTAACAAGTATTCAATGTATGATATCATTGGGCATTTTCACCCCTAGTTGCCTGGAGTACTCAGGGCTCAAACTTATTTTGAAGTTACTTGACATTGAGTGCATTTCTTTTTTAAAATTGTCTTAGCAACTGCCTTGGTCAGTCACGGCCATAATAACTATTATGTTTTCTTATGGATGCAAAAAAAAAAAAAAAAAAATTTGAAGAGTGCTTTCTGTTTTTTTCTTTTTTGTGTGACTTGACCCTGGATCTATTTATTTGGACAAGCCCGTCCAACTTGAAATTTTTATGGTTTCCCATCCCCAGTTAATGAGTATTTGCAGTTCAATTTTATGAATTAACCATTTTTTCTCAAAACTCGAGAAACAAGCTCAAGTTCAAATCTTACTTATTCCTTTACACTCCCCCTTGTGAGTACAATCTTACATGTGAGACATAGAATGCCATATTGATAGTTGGAGACTACATCACAAGAGTAGGAAAGCTGGCAGAATAACAGTAAGAGAAGTATCAGTATTGAACTCGAACTCTTGACCTGTGCTATAATATTAATGTGAATTAATCATTTCTTTTTGAACCTTAAACTGTTAGGTAATGGACGCACAATGAATATTTAGCATAATTCTTAACAAATTGATGATTTCTAGTGAGTCTGTTTGGATCTTAATTTTCTAAGTGTTAGATTGCGCTTAAGAAGTGTGTCTATCAATGTCATGCTGATCATCATTTGAAAGATGACTTTGTCTATCATCTTTTTTTTTTTTTTTTTTTTTTTTTTAAAGTGGAAAGGGAAATTTTGTACTTAATTTTAATGACATTTTGCACTTACCTTTTTTTTTTTTTTTTTTTTTTTTTAATGAGTACAAAATTTGGATAATATTGTGCATTTTCTTTCATGATTTTTGGTTAACTCACGGCTTTCCCTCTTCATGTCAATGAACAGTGAATGTGGACGATGCAGTCGATGATATTGTCCGGCAGTTCAAGGGGGTTTCAAATGGATTAATGCGTAAAGTTGTAGGTCCTACACCTTCCACTTCTGAAGCATCAGCATCGATTTCAGCGAGGCAACTGTCCTGGAATGCAGATGAAATAGATAGATATGTTTCCAAGCAAAGCACTGCGGAAACGTCCAGTATCTCTGATAATGAGGATGGCGATAGAGATGGAAATCATGGCAGTGATGAAGTAGGATCTAGTGGACATGCAAATGGATGGCATTCAGATAATGAGTTGAACTCCAAGAATTTTCCCCCTAGGGTGGTCAGACATGGCGAAGGCTCTAGGAACTCAGTGTCTGAAAAGAAGTATGGTTTGGTGCTTCATTCTGATTGGAATGGACCAGCTGGTTCTTCTTCCCTGACAAATTTTCAAGTAGCTCCAGAACAATTGGTAGACCCTGTTGGCATGCCTCCTGAGGTACTACTGGATTTAGCTACATTTTCCCCCTTTTTTCTTCAACCCACCTGATAAGGTTTTATTGTTCATTGTGGTCCTCGTGTATTTATGCTGCAGATTTAGCACCTATCCTTCTACAAACTGATTACTTTGACAAACGCACATGGCATGAAATTTGGAAAGATCTATCTTCTTTTAATTTGGTTATATTCATACAATGCAGGATCAATTCATATTTGTAAATTACTTGTAAGAGACGTATGCTGTATTAAAGCATCAAGGAGTTATAATATAATTAGCTCTTCTTCAGATAAGTAATTCTGTTTCGGATAACAAGTGATGATTTACTTGATAGTTTTAAATATAACTTTTCGTGTAGGAATTTTTTTTCTTCAAGATCCCATTGAAAGGACTGGAGAGTGTGTTGTACGTATTTCACAAGGTGCTTTTATATGATGAAGTTCCCTATCTTTTGTGTGTGGATCATGAAGTATTTTTAAATATTAAACTGGGAAGTAGGTGTTTGTGTAGTCTGGTGTTGTGACAGATCAAATCAGACCCGTGATACCTAATAATCTGAACTCTAAATTGTCGGCCTGCTATTTTGTCACCCCTGTATGTTGGGGTTACTCTAGTCAATGGTATCTATCCTGTTAGACGACCAAGGCCTTCTGAAATCTTACTTAGCTTGGGCAGTTCAAGTGTTTTGTAGAGTAGTTGCAAAAATAGTGATGTCTTGTGCATTTTTCATATGGATTTTGTTAAGTTTCAATGAATAAGTAGTTCTGAGTCAGCTCACGGTATAAGTGCTATTGTTTTGCATGCATGGGCCTCAACAGCCTCAAGGTCACATTTTTGGCATCTTACACTGAAGATGTGTTTGGAAAAGGTTGTGTCTGCACTATATAATGCATTGAAAATTGTTCATAAAGATGGGATGGTGGCTAAGTCAAGCAGAGGACTTCAAAGCTGACAACCATTTTCTTTCCGCAAATGTTTATTTCTAATACTCTTCTTTTGCCCTGACAGTGGAGTCCTCCGAATGTTTGTGTGCCTATGTTGAATTTGGTGGACAAGATTTTTCAGCTTAAGAGGAGGGGGTGGCTAAGGTGAGCTGATTGACCCTTTTCTTCTAGACCTAGAATGTGGTTTGTTTGACTTTTGTCCCATTAGTGATTGTTTGGACCATGAAATTCTTGTTAACTTATTAAAGAAATTATCAATTAAGGTTAGTTTGTAATTGTCGCATAAATTTGCTCTCTTTACATTTGTTGAATTAAGTTATGATGAGCAGCTTAGCCTGTTGAACTGAAAGTTATTTGTAATTTGTTTGCCAATGGCTGTGGAGGATTGTAAATTATGTCTGTCAGCTTCCTTCACTGTAGAATGTAGTGCTATCAGCTAGTTTTGTTGCTCATTAGGAACACTAGACTGGGTGACATCTTAGTAGCTGGAATTTCTACTCAATGAACTGGCCATGTGAAGCCTTCAAACTGCAATTCATTTTGTGCTCAATTTAAGAGGTTGTAATGGAATAAATTCAACTAATAATTTTATCTCAAATTGATTTTGTGCCTTGTGTGGATTTAGTGCCAATTCTCTTTTATTTTCGTAATATTTAAGAGATCAATGAAAATACATTGGAATGCATGGAATTGCACATTCAGTAATTAGGTTGCTAATTATATCCATGGGCACGGATTACCTCCTTAATATCTATCAAACATATTGAAAAAGATGACTAAGTTGCCATTGCACTGTTTGATGTTCCTTTTATCAATTGCCTTCACCCCAGTGACTGTAAGGCACCATCACCAGTCAAGGGGATAATCGCTGGCATCTACTTAAACCCCACGATTGGAATACTGCTTGATGGAAAGCAAGTCCCCCATAAGAAGTGATTTACCTTAAATTTTGCAACATAGTAAGAAAGAAAAAGTGAATTTATGGATGTACAACAGTTAAAGTTGATTGAGGAAAGTTCAGTTGACTGCCTAAAAGTCCTTGTAATTATAGCCTTGGTTCCACATGCAATACTCCCGACCACATTGAACTCATGAGGGCTAAAGTGAACTCACCACCTTGCAAGTCTGATATTGACTATATTCTTGTAAGACTGCAAATGACCCCTTCTTCTGTGAAAAAAAAAATATGCAATTAATGAAACAATATGCTGTCAAAGGATGTATGGAAACAGTAATAAAGTTATTGGCAATCCTTGACAGTTGATTGTCAAAACTCTTGGATGCAGGAGACAGGTATTTTGGATTTCAAAGCAGATTCTACAGTTGGTAATGGAAGATGCTATTGATGATTGGCTCTTGAGGCAGATTCACTGGCTTCGAAGTGAGGAAGCTATTGCCCAAGGAATTCGGTGGGTTCAAGATGTAAGAACAAAGAATGCTGTAGTAACAGCCTTCTATAGTAAAGGATGCAATGCTGTGGGATAAATCTGATATGAACATGAATGACTCTTAATGCGACTCATATTTATCTAAACAACTGGCCAAAAGATAACATACATCAAAACATGATTGTGTGGCCAAAATACGATACACATCAAAATGTGATTTCGTGTAGTTTCTTATGTAATGCTAATTAACCAGGCAGTATGCTTCAGAAGTGATATGACCTTTTCTTCTCAATGATCTGAAAGAAATGAACTTTTTTCAGGTTCTCTGGCCTGATGGTACATTTTTTATAAAATTTGGAAAAAACAAGATTGAAGAAGATGATATGCAACCAAACGAGAGATTATTTCAGACTATAAATCAATTTGGTGGCAGTAGGATATCCAAACAAGGGTCCTCATCCTTCGAGTTACAGCTTGAAGCTGCTCGCAGAGCCCGTGATGTCAAGAAGATGTTATTCGGTAAGTAAATGGTAGCGCATGACCCCCAATTTCATTTTGACATAGAGTAACTTATTATGTCGAAATTTATGCTCTTTGATGGTAAAGATGTTTTGTGTTGCTGGTTTATTTGCCTTTTCTGTCAGATAACTAATTGTATTCTAAATACTCAACTTAATGATCATATCTCGTTTAAGTATTTAGGTATAGAAAAAGAGGTGAATAAGGAAGATGTCTAGCCCCTGCCCCCATGCCAACTATGATTTATCCAGTGGAGAGTTTGCATTTTAAGTAGTTCGAGTTTGTGTTTTAAGTAGTTTGTGTATTAGATAACATGGTTTAACGTGGTTTTACTACTCAATTATCTAGTTATTTAAGCTTTTGCCATGGTTTCATATATTTGGCTAGGGCAATGTCTCATTAGCATTTCGAGGACCTTTTATGGATAGTAAAAATTAAGTTAATGTCTATTATGTATACAAGATTCATAATGAGGTGATATAAGAAAAAGAATTCTGCTTACTGCTGTGAAAATATAATCAAGAAGGATTTGAACTAACAAGAGAAAAACCAGTTGATGGTAACTTAAACAGAAGCCTGTCTTTGATGGTAAGAAATTCCTTCTGTTTCAAAAAATTTGTACATTCTAATTTCCATAAAAACAATATTGTCCTCAATGAAGGATCCTGTTTAATTCAAAGTACCCATTGTAGATATCAGATGGGCGGTTTCTTAATGGATTGCATATGATGTCTGGGAGTCATTTGATCATTTTATGATGAGTCGAATGTCTTCATGTCGACTTATCTTCTAATGACCTAATTGGTGATCATCTTGTGAAAAAGAAATATTTCTTTTAGCAATTAGTTAGGATCTTTTTGCCGGGGGTTCTTGTTATGATGGTTTTAATATCTTGCCTAATCATGAGAGTTGAAGTTGCAGGAAGGGGGCAGTGGATTACACCTCATACAGAACAAGAATAATGAAAAAAAAAATGCTAATCTCTTGTTCACTATATTTACTCTCTATAACCTGTCTCTTTCTAGATTAAGATACTTTGCTCTATAGGACTCATTGACTGCAAATATCAGCTATTGATAAAATCATCTTGCTTTTTTCTTTTTTGGGTAGAAATAAAATCATCTTGTTGAAATTGCATTATATTGACTGTTTCCTCCTTGGTAGAAAAAGCTTACAACTTCACTAGGTAGTGAGCACCATAGTAGTGTTATGCAAAAGGAGACTTAGTTGCACCAAAATCCATCAAGGAAATCAGTTGAAGTATTGCTTCCACTGATGGATCTTGTTATTTAATTGCGCATAATTGGAATTGGGAGAGCAGGGTTAATATAGTAATTGAAGGAGATTGGCTCAAACTTTTGGTGGTGGTATGTCACAAGCAATAGGTAAAGAGAATGCAGAAGATAGCACATGTAGTAAAGAATGTCATAAATGATCATAGTCAAGACAATCATATAATTTGTTTGCATTCCGTCTCTTATTAAGCACATAATGGGTGGAGTTGAATTTTTAATGGTTGACAAGCTTTCATTTTTGTCTCTAGCCAATAAACTTTCTTCTTTTATTTACCTTGGGGTGTATAGGTGCTTTGAATTTCAGCGTTCAGTAACAATTCACTGTTGGTCCTTTAAGTACATGGCAGCAACTTTAACTTTTTCCATAAATGATGCATTTTTTCCCCTTATGTCAGAGGGAGCTCCCGCTACGCTAGTCAGCTTGATAGGCCACAACCAGTATAGGCGTTGTGCCAAAGACATGTACTACTTCCTTCAGGTTACCATCGTCCGTTGCCTCACATCTTTCTCTGTTATTTTTATATCTATCGCTACTGTCTTCCTACAATTATCTATATGATGCATCTCACCGGATCATTTTTTTTTCTTTTTGAAATGTGCAGTCTTCTATATGTGTGAAGCAATTGGCGTATGGAATACTGGAACTCTTACTAGTGTCAGTTTTCCCTGAGATGCGCGATGTTGTCGAAGACATCCATAAGAAGATGCGTGTTGAGCAACCTGCTTAGGGCAATTAATGAGAGATTTCACAATTTTGGCCATGTCGTCTTGGAATAGTCCAATGGGTCCTTGCCTTCACGTCTTGTCTATATTGAAGCTTCCCCTGTATATCCAAATATACAAGTAAATGAGGATCGTGAATTCACGAGACCCGACGAAACCAGTTTTGCAGGACAGGATCGGGCTTTGTCTCCTCCAATGCTAACTGTACAGAAGCGCACATTCAGCGTCTGTATATAGTTCATGTGCATACCTTGTTTTGCTTGAAGCAATATACCCCGCCGTTTGATTGGGGTATGTGTGTTCTTTGTGCATCTTTCTGTTTGAAAATGAAAAAGGAATGATCCACCCAATTCTTTCGGTATTGTATACCCAACGGTTGTCTATTACGAAAGCTCAGGTGCTAATGCTCACGAGTGTGCTTTCTCCATCTCTTTCCGCTTCTGCATGGCCTTAATTTATACTTCCACAATTGATACTTGTGAGCAACTTTACAATGCTTGACTTGTGATGATTGATCATGCTAAGAGCAGAGCTGGTGATTCAATCATGCTGATCTCTCTCTCTCTCTCTCTCGTTCATAAGTCATCGTGTGCATGCGTGTCCCCCCCGAGTGCTGGAGTTTGTATGTTATCGTGTGCACGTGCGTTCGTAGTGTAAAGAAGCTGTGACGTGATAAAAGTTCCTGAATGGTTAAAATCTGAAAAGGAAAAAAGAATAAAAAAACCAAACGAGAAAGGAGCTGTGAACAATGCGCCAACATCTCAGGCCAATCTGGTAATTGGAAGGTGTACCGAGGTTAGGCAGTCAGATCCCTATTGAACAGGCTTTTGATGGCAATTCGAGACCAAGTTCGGCAGAGGAAGTTGGGGCAAAAGAATCAGAAAAATAAATAAATAAATAAATATATATATTTAATTAGTAAATCACAAATTTAAACATCATTCGTACGCAAATTTGATAAAAATTTGATTAAAGAAATCATCGCTTTTTAACTGTATCAATCATACAGAAGTCTGTATTCACTCCTCTACTGAGGTAGAGCATAAGTGCATGCATTCCTGACTTTAGGTTCCTCTCGCTTGTTTATTCTTGAGCCCTTTTATAAGGCACATGAGCAATCATAGTCCCAATGGTCAAGGTAAACCATGCTTCGGTCTTGGTTCGTTTGATTATCTCTCACATAGTGGAGACTCGGACATTGCTTCAGTCGCACGCTACTCGTACTCCTATGTCCGAAACTCGCACCAGTCCCAACTCTCTGATACTCTTTTCGCACGGAGAGGGAGAGAGAGAGAGAGAGATGGTGTGAAGGAGGACAGTTAACGTGAGAGCAGCAAGGGTGGTCAAAGGCAGGACGAAACAGGGAGAGATAGGGCCGCTCGGGCTACGGGCAGTTCAGGGAAGAGAGGGTCAGAGGGAACAAGGAGAGGATGCCGGAGCTTGGCATTCTTCCTCTTTCCTTCAACCTCAACCTCAATCTAGTGAATGCCCAGAGACACAAACATGTTGTGGAGAAGAGGTCGCCTCTCTCTGCTTCCTGCTTCGACGCCTCTGCATTCTGCTTCTTGTCATGTTAGCGTTGTGAGTGTCTTGCAATACTATATGTCTATCATGCCCCCCTTTTGTTGCATTGCAACGAGGAGGAAAATGTTTTCTTTGAATGAAGAACTTTCACAGATGACTTGTTGATGATTTCGTTTTGGCAGAAAATGGAAAATGGAGTGAAATGCTTACCAGTTAGCAGTGAGTTATGTTACAGATATTGCGTAGTCTTCGTAGAATCAGTATGGAAATCCTGAAATTCACACGGTATTTGAATTCGAAAGGATTGACTTCAACCATACCCTTTCTTGTTCGCTAGACTTGAACTACTACTTTTCTACTTCTGCAGATGAAGCCTACATGCATTCAGCCGCAGGATACAGTAAATCACACTTGTAGTGAACCTTGTCGTACACAAGGTGTTCTTGACAGTTACCTATCTTTTCGACCAAAAGATGTTCACGTGCCACAGCAGAGAAAAGGATCAATGAACACATTGAGGCCAAGCATTTTAATGAGAAATATCAACTGTTAGATGAAAATGAAACACAGATGGATGTGATGGAGTTTGTGGAAGATGACAGGTTTGTTCTTTTGCTGGCATTCAAGTCCAACAAATGACACTTTGACGTTGTTAGAGTTAATTGTGAAAATTGCTGCCAGAAGCAAATAAGTGTGGTGTATATCCGACTCTAATACACTTCACTTTTGGCTTAAAAGTGCTTGGTTTTGATGGTTATTGTGACATAAAAATCACGGAACAGATGTTGCCGTGCTGAAATAGGAGCAATCCATGCATGTACTAATAGTTGAAGGAAAGGAACATTTTGCAGTGAGTCTATAACTTACCTCAACAAATTTGGCAAACATAGACTGAATTAATTCTCTTATTTAGATTAGAAAAGATAGTGATAATTAAATGGCGACTGATGAAAAGGAAGAGCTTTAGAACATTTCAGAGCTAATAGCGCATTTGCTTTTTCTATCAGCATCACCACTGAACAAAATTGGACCCTAACTCTAGGAACTTTGCTACTAAAAAATTCGTGGTTCCCAAGCAAAGTTGCACTCTTGCCTTTTCCTCTGCCACTGAACTTGAGCAGCTCTAGCGTACAGGCTTTATAAACACCTATGTTGCACCTTAATAGTGGCAAAAGCTACAGTTCTTGTATCCAGCATAAAAACTGTTAACAAGTTTCCAGATCAAAAGATCTTTGTCTCAGTTGGTCAGTCACAGAGTTTGACTGAGACCATATTTAATGTCTTTTGTTCACACAAGAGAGGCTGCACATGCAGTGAAACCTACAGCTTGAAGTAAGGTTACATGGTACGATGCCATAATGTTCACATCAGTTGGAACAGATGAATAAGATTCCAAACATCTGGATAAACACCCCAAGAAAATTATCTAGCAAAACATAACTTTGAGAGTTCATGGCAGATTTTGGAAGTTTCTGAATTAAATCAATGAGGTTGGTGCGGAATGTTGTAGGCTGCTATATGGAGAAGTTAATCGGTGGGAATTCAACAAGCCTGCATATTTTTCCTCATTCTATTGACCTGGCTACATTTGTTTTCCAATATTGGGAGATAGGCAATCATCAGAGACTCAGAATTGATCCTTCTAATGCACTGTTTCCACTACCAAATGATCAGTCTCAGAACATATTTTGGTTTGGGTTGGTGATTGTATCCCGAAGATCAGAGTATAGGCCATACAGAGAGTACCGGCGAAGTTCTTTACTTCGTACCACGAGTTGAGCACAACATCGTTCTTGTCAGTACCCGAGAATGTGAGCTGTATGCCTATGTTGCATGCCCCGGCATGACTACACTTGGAGTTTGGTACTGCACAGTCTTCATTGTTGAGGCAAACAGCGGAGTCCCTGGGGCACGAATCGCATCCAAACTTCTTCCAGTACAAGTTTTGGAGCGTACCTTTCTGGAACTCAAGGACCTGTAGCGAACCGCATCTACTGTCAATTATGAGGGAGACAGAAAAGGAGGAAGAAAAAGTAAAAAGAGAATGCCAGTGAAATGACAGATAATCGATTTTATGATATTTACCAAAGTGAAACTGGTTATTGTGTGAGTAGAATCGGCCACTTGTACTGGCAATGATCTTGCAGCATACTTATGTCCAGCGAAGGCTACCATATAACCTCCTGACATTGCCTATGAGTCCATAAATAACATCAAAAGAAAACATCATGAAAAAGAGTAATTTCATTGTTCTAGTGATGTTGCTGTAACATATATGAAGGATCACACCAAATCTCATAGGGAAAGATGGCCAGTACTAACAATTTGTTCATAGGATTCAAGTGAAAATCAACACTCCTAGGAAGTGAAAGTGGAGAGGAGTAAAGAGAGACATAAAGCTAATTGGTTGAGAGCGTCGGCTTCCATCGAGTATCGACATTTTTGCCCATTTGCAGATGTTAAAAAAATAATAAATAATAATAATAACTACAAGAAATTCATGGTATTGCGCTGGAGCAGAAGTGTTGACAAAAAGGGTGCAAATTCCAGCACACAGAAGAAAATCAATAAAAACCAACAGAGAAGATAAGATAAAAGGCCTGGTCTTCAAACTAACCCATGCAGCATCAACTCCTACAGGATGTTTTGTAATGAAAAACACATTTCTAAGATGTCAACTATCACTCTTAATGCCAACCAATATCTGCTGCTTTTAGTTTTCCTTGAATAAGAATCCACAACATTGCAACATTAATCAACAGAAGTAATGACATTAAGAAGACACCAAATCCAGAGATATGTAGGGCGACTACATGATTATAAAGGAATTGTGACTTAATCTGAAAGACAAACCAATCTTCTCTGGGGTACTTAATGCACGAATGCGATTTGATTGAAATGGACTTCCTAATTTCAGAGAGTTGGCCTTCACCCCTCTGCACCATTACCGGGTCTATATACAAAAGAGTGAGAACTTTTTATCACACCTTCATTAGCCAATGCTGGCCTCTGAATAAATATGTCCTAGCCTAAACAATTACGACCACGGACATGCTCCAAAGTCCAAATTTTAACAACCCAAGTGATGATCGACAAACCGAACAAATGAGATGCTCCAGCTAGCATGCTGGCATGATTGGTAAAAACCATGTCCCGATAACGCTGACATGTGCTAATTAAGCACATCTAATGGCATTGACTGACATGCGTTGCAGTGCAAATATACGCAGCATTGTTATGCATCAAAGCATGGAATTCATTGAAAAATCAGCTTCACATGCTTCCTAAAGTACATACCGGGTTGAATGCGCTGCTGTTGATGGTAAGCAGGGAGATCTCATCCACTTTTGGCCTGTAAACAGCAAGCTGAGCACTTGAACCTGCTAGAGGAAGTCGATTGTCACAGGGTGAAAGCTGAATCTGTTGAAAGAAGAATGATTCCTTCGTGGAGAAGGCAAGGCCGAAGGTAAATCCATCCCCTTTCTGGATTTTCGTGTCCGAGCATGGATCAAAAACGAGATTTGTGTCTTCTGCATCTACAGCAATTGTGATAATCGAAATCGCTGCTATTAATGGTATCAAAACTGCTCTGTCCATTGTACTATTTGCTCTCCATTTTCCCATCTTCACTTCTCAAAATCTAAGAAAAGGAGGCAAAAAAAACTTCATCATTAGTGCAGGATTTAATTTTATCGACCATGGATGTGAATACAAGGTGACAGTCAAGATCTGCTTCGGTATATAGGGGGATGCCTCAACATACCTGACATCAAGAAATCAGATGAAAGAAAAATACTTTTGATTTCTAACACCATGAACCAAGAAAATACGGAAGAAATTCACAAGAATAAACTCAAACATTATCATTTCCACCCACATGAGCAAATTAGGAGCATGAAAAAACCCAGTTGGGAAAATGATATCTGATGCGATTATTGTGCAACATTACATGGAAAGCGGAAAAAGAACAGATGTCCTGGATTTTCTTGAACCAATCTGATAAGGTGGGAATATAATCTGCAACTTATGCAGTATTTGTCAACCCATTTAATGGATCATTCGTGCACATAATCTATCAAATCATTGGAAGGAAGGAGAAAAAAAGGGAAAACCAAGAACGTACCTTGCCGACGCAGCAGAAAAACTCTGTTGCTCTCGCAGCAAATTTCAAGAACAAGAAAACGAACTGAAGACTTTCTGCAGAACACGCCCAGAAAAATGTTCGAGGGGCTGAAAAGGCTTGGGAAACCGTGGTGGGATTGGGCTTGCAGAAGATGCGTGGAAAACTCAAACTTGAAAAGGGAAGCGAAACTTTGATGATTTTCGAAGTTTGCAAACTGCAATTTCAAGAATCAAAGGAAAAAAAAAAAAGTTAAAAGAAAGAAATGGCAAGATGT
Organism: Eucalyptus caleyi; assembly: GCA_014182885.2. Classification (NCBI taxonomy): domain Eukaryota; kingdom Viridiplantae; phylum Streptophyta; class Magnoliopsida; order Myrtales; family Myrtaceae; genus Eucalyptus; species Eucalyptus caleyi. The sequence goes on from CM024472.2 coordinate 38,760,766, forward strand.
TGAAGGAAACGGCCCCGGGACGCAAGAAACGGTTGCATCGGCAAGCCAGGTGGATCTTGTCCCGAAAACGGTTATGGAAGTTGGCATTCCTAGCGGATCCCAAGATGGTACTACGTAGATTTTCTCTTTATTTTTTGAAAAGTCATATGTCGCCATCCATAAAAAATTAGAACATTAAGGTTGTAATGCCAAGTAGGATCAGATTCATGACACGTGGGTGTGATTGGTCGTTAACACTCCATCATTATTGGCTTGCTGTATAATTACCACAGAAGCTACCTGCTCTATTGGGTGGACAAGCAAATATATGAAAATATAAAATTCTCGTTGCAAGATTGTCGAAAGCAATGTTAAGGCCAGGTTGCGACTAAGGAAAGATTGTTTGATGCATTTGGTTTAAGTAAATAATTACAAGATAAGGTGCAAGTAAAGTGGAAATTACATAAGGCACATGAACATCAAGAAGAAGTTGAATCCTTAAGTCTCGTGATTAATTGATATATTAATTGAGTGAATTAAAAAGCCACAATGCAACTGAAATTAAAAACTCACTTTGTCACTCCAGCCCAAATTTAAAATTCATGATGACCCTTACGATTTCAAGTAAGCAAACAAAAGCTTATACTAGCCTTTCTAATCAACATATTCTTTTGGTGGAAAATAACATAAATGGTTTTGAACTATTATTTAATATGCAATATAATCTTTGAATTTTTAATTTATTCAATGCTATTTTTGAATTTTAATTCAATATTCAATGTGATCATTGAATTTTTAAATATTTGGGGAAGTGCATTAAATGTCCTACAATTTATCATGGATATGCAATTAAGTACTAAAACTTATCACAAAAATGCAATTGAGTTTTAAAAATTTTAAAAAGTGTAATTAAGTCATAAACTTATCAAATTAATTCAATCAAGTTTCTGTGTTGATTACACTTTTTGATAGTTTTAGGATTTGATTACATTTTTTAAAAGTTGAATAACTCAATTATACTTTCGTGATAAGTTATACGGCTTCTAGTAACTAATCTCTAAATATTTTTATATAGTCTATATATTACGTTAAATATTTACTAGGCCAAAATTCAGATATTGCATTGCATTAATTAAAAGTATAAGGACCATATTGTACATTCAATCCAAGTTCGATAGTCATTTGTGCCGGTATCTCTCTTTCTTTCAAGCCTTGTCTTTGCAGTTTGCATCACCTGAGAGCTGTCTCAGCAATAATAATGATAGACAGGGTTTTTTCCCGACATAAGAACCACTGTTAGGACCAGAAACCTTTGCTAATGATAGAGGACTTCAACAGGAATCGAACCACTCCGATCTTGTATTGCACCCAGCCATGCACCAAACCTCCCGATGATCAAGGAACCGAAACCCCATTTGCTGACCGGTTGGATCAGGCGTCTTCATGCTCCCCCACCGTCCACTTCGCCCCTTTCCAAGAACGGACAGTCCAATGACGACCTCCACCTCATCTCTCTCTGCAAGCGGAACCTCTACAGGGAAGCCCTCGAAGCATTCGACGCCTTGCGAAAGATCCCGGGTTCTCGGATAAGCAGTGCCCAGACATGGGTTGGGTTGGTCTGCGCTTGTTCTAGCCTCAGGTCCTTGAAGCATGGCTGCCGAGTTCATGATCACATCCGGGCTTCCGGGGCTCGAACGGACATTATACTGGACAACCATGTCATTAACATGTACGGAAAATGTGGGTCGATGGCGGATGCGAGGAAGGTGTTCGATGAAATGCGCCACCGGAACGTGGTTTCTTGGACTTCCCTCATTGCTGGATACTCACAGAATGGTCAGAATATTGATGCTGTTCGACTATACTTTGAAATGTTACGGTCAGGGTTGTTGCCTGATCACTTCACTTTTGGGAGTGTATTGAAGGCTTGTTCAGGGTTGGGAGGCGTTGGCTTAGGGAGGCAGCTGCATGCCCATGTTGTGAAATCAGAGTTTGGTTCTCACCTTATAGCGCAGAATGCTCTTATAGCAATGTACACTAAGTTGGATAGAATTGATGATTCGTGTAGGGTATATCATCGCATAAAAGAGAAGGATTTGATTTCGTGGAGCTCAATGATTGCGGGTTTTTCCCAACTCAATCATGAGCTACAAGCCTTGCGCTACTTCAAAGAAATGCTTTGTCAGGGTGTATATCGGCCAAATGAGTTTACATTTGGCAGTGTTTTCAGTGCTTGTGGGAGCCTGGTACAACCGGAAATTGGAAGACAGATCCACGGGATTTGCATAAAGTTTGGATTTGCGGGAAATAAATTTGCAGGATGTGCTCTTTGTGACATGTATGCTAAATTTGGCCTCTTGGGTTCGTCTAAGATTGTGTTTCGTCAGATAGAAACGCCTGACTTGATATCTTGGAATGCAGCTCTTGCTGGATTTGCTACTAATGGTCATTCCAATGAGATGATATCGTATTTCAATCAAATGAGGCATTTAAATTTGCATCCTGATGATATCACTATCCGCTCCTTACTTTGTGCTTGTACGAGTCCTTCATCACTCCGGCAAGGTAAGCAGATGCACTCATACATTATCAAAATGGCATTTGTTCTAGATATTTCAGTGTGTAATGCGTTAGTTACCATGTATGCAAAATGCTCCAATCTCATGGAAGCATTAAAGGCATTTCAAGAGATGAGGCACCATGATGATCTCATTTCATGGAATGCAATTCTTGTTGCATGTATGCAGCACAAAGAGCCCATGGAGGTGTTCAAATTGTTTAAACTGTTGCTCATTTCTGAAGTGAAGCCTGACTACATCACTTTAACTACCATGATCGGGGCCTACACTGAAATGGCATCTCTAGATATGGGAAGCCAGGTTCATTGCTATGCCATGAAAACTGGGCTGGTTCTTGATGTTTCTGTAGCAAATGCGCTGATTGACATGTATGCGAAGTGTGGATCCCTCAAAATTGCACGTACTCTCTTTGATTCCATTGTAAATCCTGATGTCATCTCATGGAGTTCTCTGATTGTGGGGTATGCTCAGTTTGGACACGCTGAGGAAGCTCTTAAGCTTTATGAAAAGATGAGAAGCCTTGGAGTTAAGCCAAATGAGGTAACAATTATTGGGGTGCTTACTGCTTGCAGTCATGTCGGACTAGTGGAGGAAGGGTGGGAATTATACAAAACCATGGAACTGGAACATGGGATTTTACCTACTAAAGAGCATTCTGCATGTGTGGTTGACTTGCTTGCTCGTGCTGGTCATTTATATGAAGCAAAAGATTTTATCAAACAAATGGAAGACGCTCCTGACATTGTGGTATGGAAAGCTCTGTTAGCTGCCTCTAAAACGCATAAGAATCTTGAAATTGGAAGATGGGCCGCAGAGAATCTCCTGAAGCTAGATCCCCTCAATGCTACTGCTCATGTGTTGCTTTGCAGTATATATGCTTCTACTGGCCATTGGGACGACGTTGGAAGATTAAGGAGCTTGATGAGGGAACTTGGTGTCAGCAAAGTTCCAGGTCAAAGTTGGATTGAAATTAAAAGTAGGGTTCATGCTTTCTTAGCTGATGATAATCTGCATCCTGAAAGAGACAAAATATACCAAGTGATGGGGGAACTATGGTTACAATTGCTAGATCATGGTTACGTTCCATTTCAAAATCAGGTGTTAAGCAGATTGAGTTGAAAAAAATTAATGCAATTGTGTACCTTTACCACACAGAATTGCATTTAGGATTCCCAGTTCATTATGGTTCCCTGGAAAAGGACTTGCCTGACTGCTGCAAGATTTACCAGATGGTATGCTTCTGTTTATTGCAAATTTCATGTGTTAATGCTTCTCGTATGAATTTTTATTTGTTCCTTTTGATGTGCTATTTAGCAAAGTTGGATTTATGGTTTCCATGGGATGGTAGTTGGGTTTCTTTTCCTTTTTTTTTTTTGGAGAAAAACCCTTAAAAATTTCCAAACTATGCCCACTATGACACATTTACCCCAAACTTTTTTTTTTTTTGACACTAAATACCCTAAACTTCACCGTTTGACACATTTACCCTCCGTCAAGGTTCTGACAATGAGCACCCTTAATAATTCTATGTGGCTGCCTACATGGACAATGGAAAGCAAACGGATGTGACTCCGTGCTCATATGACTCAAGTAAAATAAAATGAATTGTTTTGGGTGGAAAATCATCTGACTTGGTTTCTTCAGGAAACGTTGTTTGGTCTGCGTCCCACTCTGTCTCTCTGAACTGAAGGGAAGAACAAATTTGCTCCAAATTCTAGGGTTCTTATGCTCTCTCTATCTTGCAGAAGATGTCAATTCGTGCTTGCTCTCTCGCTATCGGTTTCTCCATGTTCTCCAGTGGTCGATGTTCTCTCTCTCTCTCTCTTTGATGCTCGATTCGATGGTCACGCCGTTGCCGAAACTCTGTTTGTTCGATTTGGGACATGCTCTATTATTTTCTCTCTGGATTCAGTCCCGACAAACAAGCTCGATTCTAATTCAGTAATTCTCTGAATGTGCAACATAACATCCTTGAGTTTCTTTAGAACATGACATGTCAGGTTTGCATTGCTTTTCCTAAATGATCTCGAGTTCACATTGTAGGTATGCAAATAAAAAAAAGAAAAAGAAAAGGAAGGTGTCGTTGTCTTTGCAATCTGGAATGAAATGTCGGTTAGCTTTTCCTTTGGGTTTTTAGAACATGCCATGTCAATTAGGTAGTCAATATCTTTCTATTTTTGCATTCTAGAATGAAATATAGCACACACAGAGAGAGAGAAAATTGGGTCTTGTTATTGAGCAGGGTTATCTACTTGTTTTCATTGTTCAACGTCAAAGGGTGTTTTTTTATCAGGCTTACAAAATCTGCGAAGTATGCCTATCCCAGCTTTAGGAAAGTTTTCATTGCCTGAACTTCTTGTCTCCTAAATGTTTGCTTTTAAGACTGATTGGACCTGCTAACCTGTGCTCTTAAAGGTTCTTTGACCATGGAGATGCAAACTTGTGTATCCTATTTGCTCAGGAATTTCAGTGATTTATTATCTCTGTGACTCCTATTTGTGTTTGCATTCTGGGCTATCTGTATTTGTTCAGAAATTTCAGAACTGGTGGTCTATTCTTGATTAATGTATTTGTCTCTATTACCTTGAAAATGAGATTTTTTCTAGCCATGACATTAGGTCTTCTACCAGATGTCACCAAGCTATTCATTGTTGAATTTAAAATAGAAATGCTGGATATGTTTCACATTGTCTAGAATCTCAGTGGGGTAGTAGATGTTCCATGAGCAAAGACTTTGTGTTCTGTACCTCTCTGAGATCTCCTTCTCCTTCTTTCTCACTTTTCGTTTTCTTTTCACTTTCTTCACTCTGATTTTTGAGTTATTTTCAAAAGGAAACAGAGGATAGAACTTTTCAGCTTGTATTGCTTGATGATGCACTGAGATGAAATGGATCATCTCTTGTTGTTCTTGCTCCAACCAGTTCCTTCCTGTAACTTTCTTTTGGAGACAGATTTTGCCGCCATGGTTTTTGTTTGATTTCTGTCAAAATATATACAGCAAATTGCAAAGCTCACTTGTGCTTTTGTTCCTGACTGACTTCTTCTTCCTGGTCTTCTTTTATAAAAAGAAATTTTTTTTTTTTTTAATTATTTCACTGGAATAGAGGTTCCAACTCACTATCATACTGCCTTGGTTGCTTTTTTGGGTTCTGTCAGGGTTGAAATCAAGAAACAGAGAATAGAATATACTAAATGAAATAAGTTATCCATCCATAATGTTTTCTTTAATAGGCTCTAATGGAGAAGCATCTAAGAACTCAAGAGGAGGCTGCTGGAGAAAGCACGGGCTTGACAGAGGTGCCCACCGACATAATCTCCAACATACTTTTGAGACTGCCGGTGAAAATGCTGTTGCAATTCAAGTGTGTTTCAAAGTCCTGGTGCTCCATTATCGGACACCGGTCGTTGCTGATTTAGTTGTAGTTCAGTAACTTAATTGCTTCGACGTCCCCTCGGCCCATATGTATCACGAAAAACTTTGAGCCAAGTTGCTTCAGCCGCGTTGGCCACAGGCACTTCAGCTTAGGACATCAAAATGGATTCACCACTTCCTTGAGCCAACTGGACCAGACTGTCAACTTGACTGTGGAGGAATTGCAAAGCATCAATGGCTTAATTTGCTTTAAAATTGGGGGTCTCACATATGTATGCAACATCAGCACTAGAGAGGTCAAGGCCCTTCTGCCTTCCGGTCACGATTTCCCTGTCCATTTGCACTGTGACATCCGTAACTTCAGCGCCTTGGGCTTTGATCCCATCACAAAAGCATGAAGTCATGAAGACATGGGTTCTGAGTGCCCTCAACCATTCAGGTGAAGTCATCACTCCGCACAAGATTCTGACATTGGGAACCAGTTCATGGAGGAAAATTGGTAGCAGCAGTTGTGAGTTTCCTTTGGGAATTAGCATTTGCATTAATGGAGCCATTCATTTCCTGATGCTTGATCTGATGAGCAACAAAATAATTAAGGTGTTCGATGTCAGGATCAAGAAGTTTAGGATGATAAGGTTTCCAAACGGTACCTTGAATCAGGCACATAGGCCTGCAGTTGATACCATTCAGAGGCCATTTGACAGTGTTAGACTGAGCATCTTGAGGATGGAAACATCATGTTAACGTATGCACTAGAGGATTATGCAAGTCAAGTTTGAACAGAACGTCAAATTGTGCTACCGCTTAGTTGGAAAGAGGATCGACTGCATTCTAGGTGGTTTCTCGTCGTTAGCGTCTGTGCTGGAGAAATCTGGCTTGCTCTGAAGGTTATACTTGCTGTCTTATGATGTAGAGAACGGCACTCTGAAGAAGGTCCAAGTCCAAGTTCTCCACAAATCTCTATTGAGGAGTTCTGTGATCATTACTTGTGCACTCATTGGATATGTGCATAGCATTTTGGCCTTGAGTGAGGTTTGCTTCTAAAGCTGTTGCACAAACCTCTCTTCTATATAGTTGCAGTTTAGGCAATCAGCATTACTACATATGTTTAATTATAAGATGTCCTTTCCGGGTTATGGTCTTCTAAGGAATGCCTTGATATAAGTTATACGTTACTTTGACACTTGCAGTTGGTTTACATCTCTTAGGAATATGCTGTACATAATTGATTCCTTGTCCACCTTCTGTTTCATCAAGCATTATTTTCCATCTTTTGCTCTGATAAATGTAATCAATGTACCTGGTAGCCGACCCACAAGTAATGAACAATTGGCTGACCTACCACCAATTGTTCACATCATGCTCAATTGGCTTCTCTTGTTGGGATTTTCTGTTTTCTTTTCTTAGTAGGCTCCTGAAATATTTTGACTAGTTTCCATTGGGAACAACTAAAATGATCTAGGGAAATTTTGAGGGGTAGGTGCTGATATAACCCTTCCAGTAGAAAGAAAGTGAATTTGTTTCATTCAACTGAGCCTGACTAAGCATTATCTCTTCTAAGTTGAATGCATCCATTTATCAAAGCTCTTTCAAAGCCAATTGACAAGTTCTTTCCTATTTAGTCCTGAAAGTGAAATGGGATAATCTATCTCCACAATATGCCCTGATTATTAAGCATTGAACTTTGTTATTCTTTTGTTATTTCTTGCTCTCTGGAAAGATTACTGCAATCTTCTTCTAATTGTTGTCATCATAGCTATTACATTCATGAACGCTGTTTGCATCTGCCGGTGTGCTGAGTAAAAAACCTCTGTTATATATTACAAAGTGCATGGGTTGAGAGTTATCACAGCTTTGAGCTAGGTTGGTTATGTGAAGCCAAAACATTGCCAATGTAATCCATGAATCGTCTCAGTTTATATCGGTAATATATCAAGACTTCTCTATAGATTCTGCAATTTTATCCCTCCCAAGAAGCCTAAAGCAGTAAGAGCAGCTGGTAACATGGCTGGATCAATTAGTATGACCATCAACTTTGATGTCCTTAGATATATATCACTTTCTTAACGTTTCCGTGAGTATCTTATCTGCATGGCTTGAACTGAACCATCATTATCAGGCTGGATATTTATTCTACAGCTAAACTGAGAATTTTGTAGTCAAACAAAGTGGACTTCTCAAAGCGAGGACAAGGGAAGGAGTCAACAAGGAAAGACAAGAAGGCTTGTGAAGTCACATGCTAGGACTGAAAATACTTCTGCGACAGGTATAGTCATTCTAGGCTGCTAGGATTTGCTCTCTTTTCCCCATGAGACATTGATGGACTACAGTGATATGTAGGCAAGAAGAAGGGAGCAGATGATGCATCTCCAATGACACTGTCAATAATATAGTCTAAACCAATGGAATTGGGTTCCCAGTGATTCCAGAAAAACATTTGAGTTTTAAGGCTCTTTTAGGCTAGACACCAATTATTGCTGAAGTCTTTAATGATATTTTAGGAAGACGGCATTCACAAAATTGGATATTTTTTGTGTCATGACCAACAATTTTTTTTTCCTTTGCCAGTAACGGGATAGATGCTTTTGATATATGCAGATAATTCCTTTGGTATTGGCATGTGTAACTTGATTTGATGTAAATAATTTAATATCTCATGGCAATTCACATACAAATCTATGTACTCTAGCTATCCGAAAGCTTGTCTCTGAGCCTCAACCAATAAGGGTCAACATTCAAGCCTTTTTCTTCTTATTTTGAATTTCATGGAGCTTGTGTTCTTTCAGAAATCACATATATCATGCAAATGAGTAATTGAGTTGAGAGGCTTTAGCTAGAATGCCCTGCCTACTTAAGCATCCAAACCATATGTGCTTTCATGATATACCGTGTTCCTGACTATGTGAACAAATAGCTGAATAGAGAGGCATGTTTATTCTGAACACATCTGCTGAAACAACCGTGTGAGAAAATGTGAGAAAAGGTCATTTGGTCTGGTCTGGCCTTTTTTTTTTTCTGGCACCGATTGCCATTTTCTCACCCATAAGTTCTCAAGATGCATTTGCTGAAATATTAATTGCAGTTTCTGAAGGATATAGTGTAGCGCAAGTCGTACAAGATGTCACTGCAGGAATATCTGCAGCTCTGGGGTCAAAGGATCTTTGCACGAAAAATTACATTCTCAAGTATTGGATAGGTTTGGTAAGCACGTGGGACTTTTAAAGTTTGTGTCTCCTAATTAAATTAATTCAGGAAAGGAGTTGATTCACTTAAGTGGAGTTTCTTTACCTTTTTTTCTTTTTTATTTGGTCTAGAACATTCTCTTTTCTTGGTGGTGGACCCAAGGGAATGAGGCAAAAGAGATTATGCAGATGGAAAGTCATTGATATGGAAAGTAGTGGAGTCTTTGGAAGTAGCTTCCACTGCAAAATTTCCTTCAAGCACATCATTTTCTACATTTGAGCCATATCAAAGAAGGATGCAGTGAAGGACTGGCCATTGCCAGCGTGGTGACTTCTACAGATACCATATAGATGGCATCTAAATTGAAAGATCACTCATTCCAGAGTACATTTACTACCTATTTGGAAGAGCCCAAGCGATGAAGAGTCAATTGATGAGACTGCTTTTGATAAAAGATGGACAGGAGAAGCTTGAGAAAAAGTGGTTGAAGCTGAAACTCAATTTCTGGTCTTGAGAACGAGAGATTCAAAATCCATGAAAATATCGGAAAGATCAGTAAGGAGATGAGATGTTTCCAAGAGGAACTGAAACTAGCCTTAGATTCTGAAACGCAATCTTGAGAACCAGCGTCAACATCATATACAAAGTGATACAAAGTGGACTTCACAAATTCGAAGATTGTTTAAACAATTTCATAGGGTAAGATCTGCCCTTGCACTTCATTTTTGCCATCACTTTCGTCGGTTGATCCTGTTTCCAACTAAGGAGTAGCACGATTTGACGTTCTGTCCAAACTTGACTTGCATAATCCCTGACGTTTTCATACTCAAGATGCTCATGTGACACCATGCTTGGTAACAGTCTGACTTACTTCCTTTGTCCACACTCATCATCATCAACAAGGAAAGTTACATCCTCATGCAATCCAATGTGTGTTTCTTGATTACTCACAGACACAAAAGGGCTATAATGTTACCATCCCCCTTCCAAAAAATATCTCTCTGCAGATGTCACTTTTGTTGAAAATAAATCATATTTTTCACAACCTTATATTCAGGGGGAGTACTCATGAAAGATAAGGGCCTTGGTATTTTTGATAACTTGGATTTATTGTCCAATGTCCCAGTCAACTGAAACTCATCCATGGTAGCTCATAACCTACATTAAATCCTATCCTTGTCCACCACAATCTCCCACACACCAACCTATCTTTGTTCTTATTCCCACTAGTCCAACTCGTATTCATGATTCTATGAGATTTTCTAAGATGTATCCAAGGAAGACAGTCATTCCAACACAAGAGCAGGTTTGAAATACCACTTCAAGTACTGTAAATGAGAGCATGGTAAGTCCTCAATCCCCTTTGAATAAACAACTTAGTGATACACTTGAGACTGGTCTTGATTTACCTATTGCTATTAGAAAATGGACTAGAGAATGCACCAAGAAACCAGTTTATCCACTGTCATATTATGTGTCCCCCTTAATAGATTATCATCGCATACTGAAATTTTATTTTGAGTTAAACACTATTGTTGTCCCTAACTCTTTGTCTAAAGCACTGTTAAAAGAGGAACAGAGGAATGCCATGAGAGAAGAGATGAAGGCACTTGAAAAAAACAAAATGTGGGAAATTGTTGATAGGCCAAGGGGGAAAAATCTAGTTAGTTGCAAGTGGGTATTCACTGCAAAGTACAAGGCAAATAGCTCTTTAGAGAGGTACAAAGCAAGATTTGTTGTGAAGCATTAAACATATGGAGTGGATTATCAAGAGACATTTGCACCGGTGGCTAAAATGGACGCTATAAGAATGTTGTTGTCTTGAGCTGCTCATTTTGATTGGGAATTTTAATAATATGATGTAAAGAATGCAGTTTTACACAAAAATTTGGAAGGGAAATCTACATGAACATCCCACTTGGTCTTGAAAGAAAGGGAACAAAAAAAAAAAAAAAAAGCTTGTAGACTTAAGAAAGCACTATAAGGGATCAAGTAGTCACCTAGAGTTTGGTTTGAACGGTTTGCTAGAGTCACAAAGGCATCTAGGTATAGGCAAAGTCGGGAGATCATACAATGTTCACAAAACACATGGAGGCAGGGGGAGTTACAACATTTTAATAGTCATGAGCAATGATGAAAGGGAGAAACTGCAACTGAAATAGTGCTTGATTAAAGAGTTTGAAATGAGGAAAGCTACAAACTTTTCTAGGAATCAAGGTTTCGTACTCTAGGCAAGGGTTCTTTGTTCACAATGAAAGTATGTAGCATATCTTTTGGAAGAAACAAAGAAGCTTAACTACAAACCCGTAGCTACTCCGATTGAGACAAACTAGAGACTAGCAAAAGCAAAAGAAGAGGCAGTAGTGGATCAAGAAATGTATCAACAATTGGTGGGAAAGTTGATCTATCTTGCTCATACCCAACTAGATATTTCCTGTGGAGTAAGCTTGATTAGTCAATTCATGCATAATCTAAAGCAGTCACATCTACAGGCTACTCATCAAGTCCTATACTACTTAAAAGGGAGCCCTAAAAGGGAGTACTATTATAGAAGAGTCTAGATCTCAAGCTTAAGGCTTATATAGATGTGTATTATGCTAGATCTGTGGTTGATATGAGGTTTATAACTAGTTGTTGTACCTTCCTTAGAGGTAACTTGGTAACTTGGAGAACTAAAAAATAGAAAAATGGTGGCAAGATTTAGTGTAAAATCTAAGTTTAGTGCAGCAGCTTTAGGAATATATAAGTTATTATGGCTCAATCATTCTTGATGACTTGAAGGTTGAGTGGCAGAGTCTTATGAAGCAAAATTGTGACAATAAGTTTGCAATTAGTATTATTAATAATCCTCTGCAGCATGACAAGACGAAGCATATCGAGATTGAAAGGAACTTCATGAAGGAGAAGATTGAATGATTGATTTGTTTATCTTATGTCCCTATAGCACAACAACAGATGTTTTGACCAAAGGGCTTAATGGTGGAAGTTTTTAGGAGCTAGTGGCCAAGCTGGGAATGAAATATATCTATTAACCGGCTTGTTAAGGAATGTTGAGTTGTAAATAGCTAGATTATCCGATTGTAAATATATAGGAAAACCAACTAATTTTTAGGAGTAGGGTTTTCTTATTTAGAAAGTTTTTGGTTCTCATTAAATCCCACAAATCGTGGGCTTGTAGTTGTTCTCATATTTAGGCTTTATTTCCAATTTTGTTTGCTAGGATTTCTTTGTGCATTTACCTACAAATATAATATTGTAAAGTAGTATAATATATGAATGAGAATAAGAATTTCTCTCCATCTAAAATTATACATCGTAGTAGAGCGTGGGATGAGGCTAATTCCATGATCATGTCATGGCTACGGAGTTCCATGGAATCAACCATAACCGATACTTGTATGTGTCTACCAATAGCAAAGTAAATCTAGAATTTCATTTGACAGGCAAGGCCTATGATGCAGCTTAGGTGTGAGAAATTAAGGTGAAAACTAGTGGGACATAGCAAAGAGGTAAGACTATTAGCGAGTATGCTAATTCTTTGTAGAACTAAGGGCAAAAACTCAATCATTATCAAGTATTCTAGATGCACTATCCAGAAGATGTGGCCATTCTAAAGAATTTAATTGGAAAGGATCGAGTCTACGATTTCTTAGCTGGACTTAATTTTGGATTCAACCAAGTCAAAATTCAAATACTTGGCAAGGAGGAAGTGCCATCATTAGAGGAAACAATTTCCTTGATCCAAGCAGAAGAAAGCTATCAATCCGTCATGCTCGAACCGTAAGCAGTAAAGGTAAGCTTTGATAATCAAAAAGATTGATGAAAAGAGTGACCTATCACGAAAAGACAACTGAGACAACTTGTGGTGTGCCTATTGTGAGAAGTCAAGACATACAAAAGAGCAATGCTAGAAATTGAATGGCAAACCAACTATTTTAGGCCAAGAGTGGGCAAATCAGGCAACATAGCTAGTGCCTCGGTTCTACCTAACTAAGCAAGTAGGTCATGAAGAAGTTCAAGAGATGCAACCTTCAATAGTGAAGAAATTGAGAAATTAAGAGGTTTGTAGGGTCTCTTAATAAAACCTTTGGTGCATGCTCACTAACACTCTTAGGTAACTCTTGGACAATTGATTTAGGGGCTATTGATCATATAACTCACACCTCATCCCATTTCAATACCTATACACCTTGTTCTAGCAATAGGAAGATTATTGTGACAAATGGGTCTCTTATTACTATTGAAGGGGTTGGAGATATTCCTATCACACCTAATATTGTTTTTAAAGATGTCCTTCATGTCCCTAGACTATTTGCCAATCTTATCTCTATACAAAAACTCAAAAAAGATCTTCATTGTCTAACTACTTTTTATCCATCTTAATGTGTTTTTCAGGATTAGGGCTCAGAGAGGATGATTGGACTTGCTAAGGAACAAATTTGGATGTATTACTTTAAGACACCTCTCACTACAAGAAGAATCAAGCATAATCTATCTTCATTGTTTCTTAGTACTTCAAATAAAGAAGCTATTTGGCTTCATAATTTTCATTTTAGTTGATGCCCTTTCAACTCTTGAGTATTATGTTTCCATCCTTGTTTAAAGCTTTGAATATTAAAGATTTCAACTGTGATGTTTGCAAATTAGCCAAGTATAATTGTGTACCATTTCTTATTAGCAATCATTGTAGTTTAAATCCTTTTAACTTAATCTATAATGAAATTTGGGGACCTTTCACGATTTCAGACTTCTTTGGAGCTCATTGGTTTATCACTCTAATGGATGATTGCTCTAGGGTTGCATGGACTTTCTTACTCAAACATAAATCCAATGTAAGTAGCATTATTCCTTCCTTTCATTCCATGATCCAAACTCAATTTGGGGTCAAGATTAAGGTCTTTCAATGTGATAATGCTATAGATTACTTCAATCAAGCATTGTCCCCTAAAGGCGTTATCCATGAGTCATCTTGTGTGAATACACCACAATAAAATGGGGTTTTTGAAAGAAAAAATGGTCATCTTCTTAACACAACTCATGCCTTGTTGTTTCATGGGCAGCTTCATAAAACATATTGGGGGGAAGCTGTTCATACGGTTACATACATGATCAATAGAATACTCTCACATACATTAAACCACAAGACCCTGATGGAAGTTCTTTCTTAGTTCTATCCTCACTTTCATACATCTACTAGTCTTTCACCTCGAGTCTTTGGTTGTACTTCCTTTATCCTTCAGATTACATCTTGACAAATTATGATCACTTGAGATAGTTCTTCTCATTCAATCTATAGGTTGGCCTGATATTTTGAAGATCACTAGTTATGCGTGTTGAGGCAACCTCCTCATATTGGGTCATGATAGAAGAGGTAGAAATTGTGGCTTTGGATGTGATTTCGGATGTGGTCATTTTGGAAAATGAAGGTTAGGAATAAAACAAAAAGCAGTAATGTAGTTATGAAGGCTATGTACAAAGAAATTTCTTTTTGGAGAATAATAAATGACAATGAAGGTTGAAAACCACAACAATAAAAGCTGTGATTTGAAATCAGAAATTTAGCCTAAGGCTCTGATACCATGTGAGATTTGATGGGACCATCGCCGATTGTTCTAAAAGCTTAAACTATTAGATGAAGGCATGATTCAATATTTAACTATTCTAATACTTCCACCCACTCTTGTCTAGTCTTTTTTGCCTAGTACTAAGCGTATAAATTTAATTAGGAAGACAAATGAGGCCTAAGAAGATTCGAACTCAGGATATCAAACTCAGATACCATGTGAAATTCTGTGGGACCGTTGTTAGCTATTTTAAATGCTAAACTTTTAAAAAATTGGCAGTAGTCCCCTCAAAGTCTCATAGCTCATAGCCTAACATTGTCAGATAACTAGTATTGACTTTATCATATGTGCCTCATTCAAGGCACTAATCCTTAACTTTTTAATCCTGAGATTAAGCACCACAATTATTTTGTTGCTCATTAGGTCAAGCGTTAGGAAATGAATAGCTTTGCTAACGGCTGCCTCCCAAAGGAAAATCGTTAGAGTCGATATGAATTTTCCTCCACAAACTAGTTCCATTGTTAGAATATTATGCATTGTGATGATTTCACCCAAATGGTTGAGGGCATTCAGAATTTATGCCTTCACGACTCTAGGATGTTTCGTGACAGGATCAAAGCCTAAGGTGCTGAAGGTGCGGATGTTACAATGCAAAT
This sequence comes from Eucalyptus caleyi, assembly GCA_014182885.2. NCBI lineage: Eukaryota > Viridiplantae > Streptophyta > Magnoliopsida > Myrtales > Myrtaceae > Eucalyptus > Eucalyptus caleyi. The sequence continues at coordinate 38,776,100 of CM024472.2, forward strand.
GGATGGGAAAATTGGGACCGATGGATGAAGAGGCCTGACCTCTATGGTGCTAATGTTGCACAAGTATGTAAGATTCCAATTTCAAAGCAAATTTAGCCATTGACTCTTTGCAAATCCTCCATGATCAAGTTAATAGTCTGGTCCAATTAACTAGAGCAAATGGTGAATCCAATTTGATGGTCTAAGCTAAAATGCCGACAGTCAAAGCGACCCGACTCAATCTTGTCCAAGGGGAGAGAGAGAATAGGCATAGGTGAACATGGGTGGAGGGAAGAGACAAGCATGCAACAATGGTGGTGTGTGGGGAAGCAGAAATGGTGTTTATGGGTAATGGAGCCTGGAGTTTGTTGGGAGCTTAGGGATTTGCAGTGGGATAATTTTTTATACTCAACATAAGGATATTGTTTAGAGGTAGCAAATATATATTTTAAAAATCAAAGGTGTGAAAGTGATTTTTAAGTGAAAAGTGAGGTATTTTTTTTTTTTTAATATCTTACTAAAGGATTAGTATGGTTGATTAATTTCGCTATATCAACCGTTAAACCGATGCATAAAATGCTTTTTCAACTCTATCAAGTTTATAATTTATTATTTTATATGTAAGCAAGTTGGGTCTAGTTATACATTTGACCCATATAGTTGTACAAGGCTTAACCTAAGTCTATAAATACTCTTTTGATCTCAATAGTAATGAATTCTTTCTTTTACCGATTACATGGTGTTAGAGCCAAACACTTCCATGTGAAAGAGAATGTATGACCAAGCCACCACTAGGGCTCCTGATGGAGGGCCTATAGATGAGCGACTTGACAAAGCTGACAACCTGCCACCAAGTGTCGGCCTGCAAGATGCACCGCAACACCTTTTCTACCTCCTTACACAAAAGTCGAGTGCTCCATGTTGGTTAGCCACCTAATCTCCACCTTATTGGTGGCCACTAACAAAACAAGCTTGTAGGTGATCATCTCTCTCCTCTCTCTTTCCTCTAATAATAGTTTGGAATTAATCTACAATTAAGACGTTCATCCATGTTTTGATTGGTGTTGAGTTCTTTCGAATGATGTGGTGATTGGATCACAAAGTTGTGGTGGTTTGCATGAGTTTCGTGTATGTTTGTGAGGTTTACTTTTTTGTCATTGTGATTTCTAACTAGTTGACTAGGTCCTAGGTAGTTAACTATTTGTGTGCAAGGGTAGCTTAAGTAATCAACTAACAATAAGTCCAAGTAAAAGTGTTTTTAAATCTCACCCGCTAGTGCTCTTAGTGTTAATGTGATAGCTTGTGGTGTTTAATTCTTGGTTTGTGGATATGTCTACTAGTTTAGCGAGCTCTCTATTTATTGGTTCGGGGTTGATTTTCCCTAATGTAACTCCTAATTTAAGATCCCTTGGTGCTTATCAGCTTATCATAGTGGTACTCATGGTGTGACAGGCTTACACACTACTTTGGTCAAGTTGGATGGTACCAATCTTACTTGGTCAATGGCTCTTTGTACTTTTATTGATGCTAATTGCTAGTCCATATGGCTTAAAAAGCAAAATTGCTTGCCGATCCAACTACTCTAGAAGAATGGAAGGTCTTTGATGCTACATTACATACTCTTTTATGCAAAAGTATGGTTGAATATGTCCGCCATCTTTTCATGGATTGCGTGATAGCTCATGAGGAGTAGAAAAAATGTACTCTACTCTATTTTGGACATAATAGTATGAGTCTAGTTGTGATATGTAGGAGGCTTCATTCAAAGCTAAAATAGGTGATGCCAGGTTGGTGGAGTATTATGCTTGTTTTTCATCTTTGTATTAACGTCACAAATCATATTTTCCATTGGCTACCATGGTTACTCAAATGCAACAATGAGAAGCAAATGTGGTAGTCCTCTTCCTTCAAGGTCTTAGTCCAGACTATAGTGCTCTTTGGCAATAGGTTCTTTGTCTGTTGGATAAATTATTGCCTTGTGCCGAAAATGTGTATTTGTATGTTACTCTCGTATTCAAATGGGATATGTCTATTATAGTCCTTCTTGTCATCAGGAGTATAAGTCTGCTGGTGTGACTTTCTTTGAGTATTAGGCATGTATTGGTAATGTTTCTTCTCTGGTGCAAGTAACAATGGATCTTTTGCCACCTTTATCTCTTTGTCAATCATTGTCATTTTTCTAACTATACCTCCTCCCGCCTCCCAGTCGAAGCCACTTCCTGTTCTTTCTACTCATGTTCCACTTGACATAGGATCACCTGCATGGACTCTTCTTCAAATCTATACATGTGGTCCTCGCAATGTTTGGGGTCATGTCACTCCACCAACTAATGTCCCACCACTTGGTTTAGCCATGGCTTCTAATCCCTTTCCACCAACTCTTGTTGATTCCCTTAGTGCTCATTGTATTTGGTCTCGGTCTCGGTATTTTCTTTCTCATTTTGTTTATTACCATAACTTAACCCCTTAAATATTTATCTCAAATATTTATCTTTGTATCGTCTCTTGCATCTATTGATGGAATATAATACACTGAAACGATCTTACAATTTACGTCACTATAAAATCACCAGAGAAATAAATGAGAAATAATAATGACACTTGAAATTTACATGGTTCAATCCAAGTATCGGTACCTACATCCCGGGGAGAGCCGGTAGCAAATAATCCACTATAATCGGAGAATTTGAGTTTATAATTGCTCACATGCTCAAGTGTTTCCCAAACCTAGATTTAAGCTCAAACCCAAAGTGTTTATAAATGAATAACTCACTTGGACATAAATTCACATCACAAAATCACCACATGTTCAAGCTTAAACTAAACACTCTACATACGCCGAAAACAAGAACTCCAGTGTCTATTTTTCTTTCACATACATGCTACTTCACGTTCTCCTTTCCTTGATCACGTGGGTGGCTCCTCTTCAACTTGACGTCATGGGGCTTTTTTTTTTTTTTTCTCTCGTAGGGCTTTAGCAGCTTCATGCCAAAGGAAGAATTTGCATCTATTCTTATACGCGTGCCCAGAGTCAACAACTTTGTCTCTGGGCCCCACGGTTTGATTCTTTCTTCAAAGAATTGGACACTGTAGGTAACAAAGAAGAAACCCTTACTTTTTCCTTTTATTATATTATTTCCTCTTTGTAAACCTTCAAGGAGTCCAGGAAGCTTCTTCTGCTGACTGAAAACATCCAAGACCCAAAAATATTTTTGAATTTCTTTTCTTGTGCGTAATCTTGAATATTATCTTCATTAGAAAAAATATCTTCATGATCAAATAATAAAATTTTATCCAAGCGAATCGTGTTTTGCAAACACTCAAAGTCAAGACATAATTTAACAATTTCCATACCAAGCAGTGTGCAAGAGGCTTTGGCCCATCTAGGTTCTAGTGTTGTGGAGGAGGAGATGACTGCATTACATCATAATTAGACTTGGGAGCTTAGTTCCTTTGCATTTTGGTAAACAATCGATAGGGTCATGGTTTTTCATCAAGCACATTCCAGATGGTTCACTTGAGCACTTAAAGGCATGTCTTGTTGTGAAGGGCTATACTCAAACTTATGGTATCAACTATAATGAGAATTTTTGTCCAGAGGCCAAGATTCCTTTGTCCGTGTTGTTATTTTTTTGGCTACCCGATTTTAGTGAACGGTTCATTAGCTTGATGTCAAAAATGCATATCTTCATAACAATCTTCATGAAGAGGTCTATATGATGCAACCACCTAGTATTTTGAATTGGATTATTTAATTCTATTTTCTTATTAATCCATCTTTGAATTGAATACGTTTTGTTTCTCACTAGGAGAAGGTGTGCAACTTGCAAAACCTCTTTATGGACTTAAGCAATCTCCTTGCGCTTTGTTTGGTCACTTTAGTGATGCAGCTAGTACTTTTGGCATGCATCAGTGCCGTTATGATCACTCTATATTTAGTAAGTCCTCTTGTGTGGGGTGTGTTATTCTTGTTGTCTATGTTGATGATATCATTGTTATTGAAAGTGATGTTGAAGGTATACAACGACTCAAAAATAGTTTCTACAAAAGGAATTTAACACGCATGATGCTAGGCGTAGTGACATACCTATGGACCTATGGATGAGGTTGATAATGAATACGAAGAGCTTCTTCATGATCAGGAGAAGTATTGTTGGTTTGTAGGCAAGTTAAATTATTTTACTATTACTTGTTTCCTTTGCTGTTAATGTGGTGAGTCTATTCATGAGCTCTCCCCACACTACTCACTAGCAAGATGTCCTATAGATTGATCATTATTTGAAGGGAGTTTCAAGTCAATGGCTCGTGTTCCATGATCGCAGTCATTTTCTGATACAAATTGGGCCAGTTGTCCAGTGGATCACCAGTCTACTTTGGGATGCAATGTCTTCCTTTGTGGTAATCTTGTGTCATGGAAAAACAAGAAATAGTCCATTGTTTCTCGATCTAGTGAAAAGGCCAAGTATCATGCTATGGCTAATGTTACAAGAGAACTTCAATTGATTCATATGTTGTTGGCTAAGATCGGACTACATATGACCGGATTTTTTACTACCCATTGTGATAATCAATATGCCATTCACATTGCCAGCAATCTAGTGTTTCATAAGCAAATGAAACATATAGATGTGGATGGTCATTTCGTTTGGTGAAATAGGTGAATTGTGATGACTTATAGTTGGTGTAGATGCGTTCTAAGGAGCAACTGGCAGACAATTTCACAAAGGCTTTTCAATGTGGACAAGTTTCATACATTTGTCACACGTTACGTCTTTTTGATATGTACACCCCACCTTGAGGGGGAGTGTCGAGTTTATTATTTTAATATTCTATAGCGTTAGCAAGTTGAGTCTATTTATGTTTTTTGCCCATGTAGTTGTAGAGGGCTTAACCTAAGCCTACAAATACTTCTTTTGATCTCAATAAAGATTCTCTCTTTTCTAATAACAGGCTCAAGTGGTGGTATGGGCATTCTAATTTTCCCAATTAGATACATGGAATATTCATCTATTCTAACCAAAAGCAATTTTAGTTTATAGAGACAATGAGAAATACAAAAATATGAAAGAGTCAAATAGTTCACTGTATTTTAGAAGTAACGTTTTAGATTAATTAAGATTCATACTACGTGCCAAATTGTGTTGTGTGTATAATAAATTGATTATTAATAACTCTCACTCAAAGCCTTTCTATATTTCCTCTTTCAATAGAGGGACATGTGCAATTTTATTTGATAGATAGAGCCAATGGAGGTCTTTGAATTTTTCTATTCCTTCGCTCGTATTTCAAATTTTTTTCTTTTAATGTCATCCCTAAATTATTCTTCTATCTATAATTGCGTTAGCCCTCCTATCAGAAAACTTGATGAAAATACAGACATAGCCATTAAATGCCGCATGAACTCATTTATAGCAACCGAGTAGAGCTTATTTGGCTTAAATGTTGAACAAGAATCACATTGACCATTATTTGTCAAGAAAACTCTTCAAAAAAAGCCAATGTCAGTCGACAAACGGCAGCGGTGGCACCCCCTATGGTGGCTTGACCCTCCCCTTGCTTCAAATATCTCTCTTGCCATCTCCTCATGAGCTCAGTACGGCCTTGCAATCTAAGTAGCACTGACATGTGACATGGACATGCGACATAACACGACAAGACACGACACGCCGACATGTCATTTCTCAAAAATAGAGAATTCCGATATATTGGGACACGTTGTATATTAAATAAATATTTTTATTTTTAATTAATTTGATTCAAACTCACAATTAAATAAATAACAAAAGAGCCTTCAATGAATTTATACTAATAATATTAATAGATCTATTAATAGGAAATTCAAAAACATCATAGTTAATGTGTATCTATATTTGGAGACATGTTTCTAACTCTAACAAAAGTTATTGATGAAACTAATACTAACAAGAAATTAGAATTAACTTATTTAAATAAATCTATGATCTTCTACAATAATCAAAATTTATCATTATTCAATTTTTAGTATTTTTATTTTCCAAAATCACTTTGTAACCTCCTTTATATATTTTTCTGATAAAAAAATGCAACCCCCAAGAGGTCCACCCTAGCCCCCACGCCCCAAATTTATTTTACTCCCTCATCTCTTTCCCTCATTCCTTCCTTCCCCACCCCCCCCCCTCCCCCAAACAAAAACCACCTGTGAGACTTCACTTCCTTTATTAAAAATTCAAGTCACCCTCTCGTCCACCCTGTAAGAGTTTTCCTGATGTGGACTAAATTAATTGATATTGTAATTTACTATTTTTACGGTTACCGTAAAACATGGTTGGTCTAAGGTGAGGTAAAATGTTTCTTAATTAGTCTAATATGGACTAGCTAGTGTGGGCCGAGTTGAGCCTGGCCCGTAATGAGAGGGACTGGCTAGAAACTCTATAAATAGTGCTCAAGTCTCTCCTCTAACCCTAATTCTCACATGTATCCTCATCTAAGGGGTGTTTACCTAACGCTACACGTGAGGGGGCCGCCTCATTGAGCCAGTGATACGGAGGGCAATAGATAAGAAGGACTTGATACGTGGATCCCCTTTATATGTGGGTAATCCATTTTTCTGCTTCCGCTTTATATTCGATGGATCCAGATGCGTTAATCTTTTTACTCAATTATGCATGTTCTTGTTCTAGTTATGGAGATCTTGGGGTTGCGCAATTTGCGTCTAACATGTGGTATCAGAGCCTTCATAGCCTTAGAACTTGAATGCAATTGATTTTCGCCTAATTTGTACGGATCTTGCCCTAATTTGTGATTTTTGAGACTTTTTGTTCAATAAAAATTAAATTAAATCACAAATTTGGACTGGGCTCGACGAGACGAGTAAGACGGTCGGCGGCACATCACCAGAGGAGGCCGCACGCGCCCCACACGCGGCCACGCGCCACCTGGGCGTCGAACGCGCACCGCGGTGAGCTCCACGCACCACGCACTCAGGCGGCGCGTGTGGGCGCGTGGAGACTCCGATCAGCGCGTGGCTAGCGGTGTTGGACTCGTATGGTGATTTCCTATCTCGTGGTATATTTATTTTATATGTTTGATAGATTTATCGATGTGAAATTGCATATGAAACCCTAAATACGTGTATTTTAAATGAATTTTTGCGTATTTTTCCTTGTATTTTTCTGTGATTTTGGAAATACAAGTGTTGGGTTATAGGTATATTATCACATAATCATTATAAAGGTGTGATTCATCAATAAAAATCAAACTTTATTGTGAACTAAAGCTGGCTTAATGAGATACAACCATTATGAGATAGTATTTGAGCTATGTATTGAGCTGATGAGAAACAGTAAAGATTATGAAATTTTTGTTGCTCAAGCATTCTCCTTGACACGTTGGTAATCTTTGAATGATGGACGTCTTAAGAACTTATGACCAAACTGATTGTACTGATTAACATATTTGCTGTATGTGGGTAATGCATGTCGATTAAGTTACTACATATTGTACATGAACTCATCTGGTCACTTGTTAATGTCTATCAAGTTGAATATTTTTATGGTTAAGGAGTATGACAATATTTATGCAGAGCAATAGTATATACTATTATAGTTTAAATATTTAGTTCTGTGGTTTGACTCAATTTATAGGCCACTTTGGTTGAAGTAATGATATTTGTTACCTAAAATTGATTAATAAATCAGTTGTTGGCCTTGAAGTCATTTTTGCCTTATGAACTCATGAGTGATAATGGATCAGCTGTCAAGCTTGTCGATTTGGTGTACCATGTATTACTATTGATGTTAATTTGTGAGAGATATTTTAGATCAGCATTCTTTTTATGTTGTTCTGATAATATGTAATTGGGGTACATAAGAGATATTTTATTCTCTGTTATGAGAAGTTTCTTGTGTTACTGTGATCAATTATCTCATTGGAATCTGTCTTTCAGGTTTGTTGTGTGTATATATATATATTAATGAATAAAGCAATGTAATTAGCATGATATGTGATTTTGGTGATATGCTGCCCTTATCACTAAAGTTAAAATCACATGTATATGGTGTATGTGAAGAGTAAAGTTTATATCCCTAGTATGAGAGAATTTCAATGATTCAATTGAGTAATGACTGCCAAAGTGGCACGCTTGATTGGGTTTGAGAAATTGCAGTCTCATATGATGATTGTGATGTCTCCTGGTCTAATGCGTAGTCATACTCTCAAAGGAGATGATTGTGTATTAGTTCATGGAGGAGGAGTGACTGATTCTAGTAATTCATATGCCCAAAGGTGATGAATTCACGAAAAATTGGAATATATTCTCATAACCACTATCATGTGGGGAGTGTACAACTGCATGTTATGTATTTTACCAAAATGTGATTATATGATTATGCGTGTAACTCTTTGGATGTGTACTTGTACATCAAGTTACACGGTACTCACATAATGCTAATTATATACATTGCTTGTTTTTCAGTCACATTTTCTGTAATTAATAACTCCAATATTATTGAGGTTTTTACTGCTTCAAATTTTAAGTTGTGGACATATGATTTGTTACTTGAAAAAAGAGCAATTGAATTTGCTGACTATCTATGAAGCGTTCCATTCTGGAACACTTGAAAAGAGGTTTGCCTGCGGACTGCATTGCTATAAGATTATGGAAGTCTTAGTTGCTTGAAATTATGTCTTGTCTGATATTGAAATTAGGACACATCTGCAAATATTGTGTTTAAATCCTAATGACATATACATCCCGTATATGGTTAAAAGGTTGTTTTCGAAAGTTTTCTATTTAAGGAAAATAACCGAGATAAAGAATAAAATAATTACAATTAGTCTTAAAAAGTTGTCGGGCTTAACGGTGGCTATAAGTATTTTGGCAAGTATGACAATGCGAAATAGCTTAAATGATTATTTGTCAAATACTTGGTAGATTGGAGTGGTAATTTAATTACTATACCTGAAAATCCTGACAAAAGATTTGGCCAAAAGGCATAAATGTACCATATTGAACATAATGATGAGTATAATTAGTAAGACTAATTTATCTGGGTTTTTGTGGGCTGATATTATGAAAGCAACTTTTCACATACAAAATGTGTCTCTTATCAAAGTTGTTTCATAAACTTCTTTTGAGTTATAGATTGGACATAAATTACTTGAATCATATGAAATTTAGAGGTGTCATGTAAAAGTGAGGTTATCTAATCCAGTATTAAGTGCGTTGGAATTCAGATCCACTTGGAATTATTTTGTATCATATCTAGATTGTTAAAGGGGTATTGATTTTATGACCCTAAAAAAAGGTATAAGAATTATAAAATCACATACTATAAAGTTTCTACAGTTCAACGTAATTGTAGAGGATAGCTACTCTCAGACTATTAAGGATAATAGTGTGATGGAAGATCATTGTGTCTTTGTCTTTGCCTATACAGACAATTGTGATACAGACAATTGTAGAATCTCCTATACCATAAACTAAACTTGTTGAGGTTCAATGTATTATTCTTGATATAGTTATGATGAATCTTTTTTTCAAACCTCTTAAGTATAGAATGAAGTGGTGGTAACTTTATTAAGGAGATTTGTTAGGAAAAGACGATCAGTTATTCCATTAGACTATATAGTCTATTTGTGAGAGCATGACTATAATATCTACTATATAGTTGATTTAGCGACATAAATAAATATTTTTTTATCATCAATCAAGTATGTGATTAGATGCCATAAAAGACGATATACAATCTATGAAACATGTTTGGAAACTTACTGACTTGTCTAAAGATCACAAGTTTATTATTTGCAAATTAGCGTACAAAACTAAAAGAATTGCAAAGAAATATTGTGGAATTTAAAGCCAAATTGGTAACTAAAGTTTTTACTCTGAAAGAGGGGTGGATTGTTTATAGTGAAGAAATAACTATTTCTTTAAAAGATTCTTTCAGAGTGAATGCGGCATTAATAGTTTATTTATTCATTTATTTATATATGGAGTTACGCCAAATAAATACAAAATCTGTATTGTACAATTGGAGAATTTTGCAATAAATGTTTCGAGTAAACTTGTATGTAGACTGAAAAAGTCTTATTTATAGTCTTAAGTAAGTTTCCAGATAATATTATTAAAGTTTCATAGTATTGTTATTTTTTGTTCAATTGGGAACAAAGTAATTCAATATACTTTGCAAGGTGTTAGTGGGAGGAAATTTATTTTTTCTCATACTCTATGTATATGATTTTTGTTTACAAGTAGTGACCTTGAGGCATCTTTTGCACTAAGGTCTGTAAGAATTGTTCTTGTCATATATATTGGATTTTATATTAGATTTTCTTGGAGGACATTTGCCAGGAATTGCTCATGTTGTTAAGGGTGATGGACTGAATCTATCACATTGTTCTTATTTAGATATTGAGAAAATCTAATTAAAGGGAGTACTTTGTGTCAGTGCACTTAAAAGTATAATGTATGCTCGAATTTGCACTAGACTAAATGTTGTCTTTGTGACGGGACTTCTAGGCAGATATTGGTCAAATACAGGACATGATTATTGGGTTGCTGTCAAGAAGGTTTTAAGGTACTTAAAGAAGACAAGAGATTATATGCTAATTTATATACATGTTCAATTCTTGCAGTTAGTAGAGTATTTATATGTAAACTTTGTTGGCTGTTATGATGACATGCAATTAATAACGAAATACATATTTATGTTAGCAATAAGTGCAATAAATAAAGTTTTATGTCATCTTCTATTATGTAAGCAGTGTTAGTAACATTCTTTTAAGTTGTTACTTGGGCTTTTAGGCTCCAGAACCTCATAAAGGAGTTGATCGTTTTAACTTTATGGATAGATCCATACGGTTGTATTGAGATAACAAATTTGTAGTATTATTTATTTACTACATAGGTCTCAAGGGGTTTAAATATATGGTGGTCAAATATTTTTGACCATAAAGAAACGGTACAGAAATGTGACTTATAATATAACATATTTTCACAGATGATGTGGTTGCAGATCCACTAACTAAAGGCCTACGCCCATGTGTATTTGATTGACATGTCATTAGCATGGGCTTAGGAGTATTTTCGGATACTATTATTTAGTGGGAGCTATTTTGGCTTTACTCTGATAAATGTTTCATCTGTGTTCGTTACACTTTGTAACGGTTTGATATGTATCAACTTTTGCATTCAATAAAATATTTTGAATGTGTTGTTATTATGTTGAATACATATTGATAAAGTCTCAAGGGATTGTATAAACCTTGAGTGAAGGCTAGGGGCATCCGGGCATCCGGTTATTAGCATTGTGCATATGTCTTGTGATACATAAAGAAATGTTAACCATAAGGACAAGACATATGTGGGTTCATTGGAACCATAAAGCATTATCTTGTGGCACAAGTTTTTGTGACACATAAGATAAGAGAATGGTGACTGACAAATAGGATTTCTATATGAGAGATGTTATCCATTTGACACACTATCATATTGAATTCTTATAAATAAAGTTGAAAACATTCGTGACCATGGAAGGCTTTGTGTGTATACATGCAGTTACCGCCATGATTCGGTGTTTAAGACTTTATGTGATAGAATTGACTATTAAGAATTATCTTTAGACCAAATGTGCGCACATACAGTACGATTTCAATTAATATAGTCTAAGTGGGAGAATGTAAGAGTTTTCATGATGTTGACTAAATTAATTGATATTGTAATTTACTATTTTTACGGTTACCGTAAAACAGGGTTGGTCTAAGGTGAGATAAAATGTTTCTTAATTAGTCTAATATGAACTGGCTAGTGTGGGCCGAGTTGAGCCTGGCCCGTAATGAGAGGGACTGGCTAGAAACTCTATAAATAGTGCTCAAGTCTCTCCTCTAACCCTAATTATCACATGTATCCTCATCTAAGGGGCGTTTACCTAACGCTACACGTGAGGGGGCCGCCTCATTGAGCCAGTGATACGGAGGGCAATAGAGGAGAAGGACTTGATACATGGATCCCATTTATATGTGGGTAATCCTTTTTTCTGCTTCCGCTTTATATTCGATGGATCCGGGTGCGTTAATCTTTCTACTTAATTATGTATGTTCTTATTCTAGTTATTGAGATCTTGGGGTTGTGCAATTTGCGTCTAACACACCCACCTTGTAAAATGAAAAAATCACACCAAATACCAATCAAAATCCCATTTTTAATTTTTCTTTAGTTTTCTCCCTCAAAAACTCCGGTTGCTGCCTTCTCCTCCTCCTCCTCCTCCTCGCATGACCCTTTTTTCTCTCGATCTCTGCTTTCTCTTAGTCACCTCATCAGCCATCACAATCGCTTGCCTCTAATGCTTCCTCCTTCGTAGCCACAGCCTCGTCGCCAGCCCTTCATTGTGGCATCACAGTCGCGACCCTCCTAATCGCATCGGTCTCTACTCTTCCTCTATCCCTCCCTTGTCATTGCTCCTTCACCCTCACCTCCACCCTCTATCATCTTCAACAATTATTTCTCCCGAACACGCGTGTCGGAACATGTCAAGAAGAGTTGACCACATGTCTTCAACATGTGTTGACCACATGTCTGACCGTGTCCAAGCGTGTCGAACACGTTGACACATGTCGCACACAACACAAAAGCTCCGGCAACGTGTTCATGCTTCATAGCTTGCCATCCTCGTTGTGGGCTAAGCAATGCCACCACCGTATCTTTAAGGCAGATCAAGCCGAAGAATGTCTTTTTCTTTTCTAAATTTTTCTTTTTTAAATCACCAATTTTATATCTTTTTGAATTTAAATTTGTATTAGTTACATAAGAGCTATGTGGCTATCAGGTGGGACTCACGTGGCTGTTGTGTAGTTTACCAATGAGACACTTAGGATGCAAATGATAATTATTTTATTTTAGAAATCAATTTTCGACTAGAAATTAATTTTTCTATTTTTATTCTCGAACAAGTTCCTGAGCAAAAATACACATTTGATAATCTTATAAAATTTATGTTCTTGAAATAGAAATTCGTTAGATAAAGACATAAAATTTCTCCCTCCTAAGTAGTGGTGGGAGGCGTTTAGTGCTTGGTGGCTAGCCATCAGCAGCGGGAGGTGGGCGGACAGCGATGGGTGGTGGGGGCGGGTGGCATGCGGTGACCAACAGTTGGTGGCGGGAGGCAGGTGGACAATGTCCAATGACCGGCAGTAAGGGGATGGCGGGTGATAGGTGGCGATCGACAACGGGTGGGCGATGATTGGCAGTGAGCAAGCGATAACCGAGGGTGGGTGGGCAGTTGGCAAAGACCAATGGCCAAGAGTGGGCAGGTGGCAACCAGCTACTAGCGGCAAGCATCCGGCAACCAACAACAACGATTAGCGACTAGTAGTGTTTGGCGGTAAGCAACGGGTGGGCGATAGGCGTAAGGAGAGTGAATGATGAGAATAATTTTCATTTCTCACTTTTGTTTTAGAAATAGAAAAGATAAAAAAAAAAAAATTAATTTCTGATTTATGGTTCAAATCTATTTCTAAAGTAAAATTCTGTTTCAGAAATCGAAAAATGAAATTGCGTCATTAGATTGATTTTTGTTCCAATGTTTTGGGGAACAGAAAAATAGATAAATAGAAAAACAGAGTAGTCATCATTCATGTTGTTAACAATCATGTCACCTTTTTCTGTTGGTTGTTTTAATGGAATGACCAAAACTATAAAATAAAGCGTAATTTAGAGATGAAATTGTACAAAAAATTCAGGGGCGAAATTTGTAAAAAGTGAAAATGTTTACGGACTTGAGATGTCTTTGTCCTTTTTATTTAATAAATTAAGGAGTTAGGAGGAGTGACATACATTGATGGCCTTTTGAGTTTTGTCATAGGAAATTCACATAATAGGAGATATTCAACTGGAATTATACTATTCAGCACCAGTGCAGGCACTTAATATTATTAAAGTGAGTTTAATAACCTCTAACTAAACGCAAATAAATTGATTCTTTTTAAGTTAAAGTTAACTTAATGCGGCAAGTAAGGAAAAAATTTAAAATTATTTATTTAATTTGATATTCAATGAAAACTAAGATTTTGTTATATTGTCAAGACCTTCGATGTTCAACAATTAAAAAATATATATATTATCTAATTTCAATGTTTATCTGGTAATTCTAACAAAAAACTTTATGGTCTTTATTTTAAGTAGGCTAGTAGCAATTATGATAGAAAAGACTATCGATTGCTTGTTGAATTTTGTGAATTATGTGAAAAGTACGATATCTCAAAAAAAAAAAAAAGATCAAAATTGGTTGATATACTTTTTGTAACAAGTAAAAAAAACAACGAAAAATGAAACCTAAATCATTGATCAACTAAGCCCTTTGAGGAAAAGCTCTTGTTGTGATTAATCCTTCAATGTATAAGTGATGAGTAATAGAGTTTGTGCTATAAACACATAAGCAGGTAAAAAGTACAAACCACCAAATAAGTACTAATAACATCTAGAAAGGTTAGAGCTATACCTAACTGTAAATAAGTCAAATCATTAATTGTGTCATAAAGATATTTATGTCCACACCCCAATCGTCACCCAAGGAATATGCAACCCTTCTCGAGACGGGGAAAGCATACCATTAGAAAAACATAAAGGATATTGATTAATAAATATGATAACAAATTAGGAGAAATGTTATGGTATACATGGTAAACTATTTCAATACACAAATTGGATTTGAAATTCCTGATTTGTGAGAAAGAAAAGAAAAAAGATAGGTTACTTGAGATCATTCTTACTTACATTAGGTGATTCTTGTATCACCCATAAATTCCAGATTTGTGAGAAAGAAAAGAAAAAGATAGGTTACTTAAGATCATTCTTACTTACATTAGGTGATTCTTGTATCACCCCTATGGGGATGAAGTGATAGAAGTTACAAAAGATTTTGTTTTCGGTATTCAAGAGCTTAAGAGATTTCCAAGATTCGAGATTGCCTTTTGAAATTGCCTTTTTTTTTTTTTTTTTTTTTCTTTTGTCGGTCATATTTTATTTCTACTCTAACTCTTGTTTTTAGAATTTTTTTTTTTAGTCTCTTTAAAGAAAATGAGAGTCAAAACCCATATTTAAAATTAAATTATGCTTATCTCAACTTTGGAAATGTGAGATTGAACGTCAAAACCCATATTTAAAATTAAATTGTCAAAATCTAATGGTTAAATCGCGTTTCCTTCGCTTGTCAAGAGATCGCAATTCTTCAAACGAGACAGCGGCGTCCAAGATCATTAATCCTCACTCAAGATCATTCCACTGAGCTGTCGGTAAATTTGTAATTCAAGCGGAGCAGGCGGGGGTTGCATGGTAATTACGCTCCTCATGTCTATTGCCTCGGTTAGCTTGTCCCTTGGGCTCGCGCTCGATTCCCCCATGATCCTCGCACGTGCGAACCACGAAGAGGTGTCCTGTCCCGAGTTAACACAGACTCGGCAGCGAGAGCGGAGCGACCTGGATTTGACTCGACGATCCGAGAGCATCAACTCAGCTCTCTCTCTCTCTCTCTCTCTTCCTCTCTCTCTTCTGGGTTTTTTTTTTTTTTTTTCTTTTCTTAGGGTCAAGTTGGCCATTTGTTTAAGTGTAAAAACACACTAACAAAAACACTATTTGACTGGAAAAGCAGTGAAGGGGGGGAGGGGGAGTAGATCTGGAGAAGCAAGAAAACCAGGCCAAAAAAAGGGAAAAGGACGAAGTGGGTGTTCGAAAGAATCGTTCTTGGGGGCGTGGGAAGCGCGGAATCGGCTTGGATTGCAGAAATTTCTGCTGGGTCTCCTCGAGAAGCCCAAGAAATGCCACGCCCTTATTTCTACAAGCTGGTGCTTTCCTCCACCATCCAAGACAAGCGACTGGTGAGGATTCGCTGTCCTGGCCTCGCTCCTCGTGGGCGCTCGTTTTGACGGTTTCCTTGCGGCGATTCCCTCAATTCGATTGCGTTCCCGTCTGTGATTGTTGGCCTTGCCTTTTCAAGTGCTGTTTTTTGTTGGGTTTGTGTTGTTTTTTTTTTTTTTTTTTTTTTTTTGGGGGGTTGTAGATGGTGATTTTTGTAAATTCGAAGCGGCGATGACCTAGATTTGGTTCATGGGTCATTACAATTGAGACCCAGAAAATAGTGTTGGCCATATATCCTGGTGGAAGGGAAAAAAAGATTGAGGTCTGTGATGATTGGTCTGCAATTTGGAGGCAACAGATATACTTGATTTAGGGTGGTCGAATGGTATTAGAGCTCGATTTTCCAGAGGCATTTTCTGGTCATCTGGCTCATAGAGAATTCAAATTGGTGAATTCGTGTTATGTCTTACTATGTTACCCGCTTGTTTTGTCGTCAGGAGAAAATTTTGGCCAATTCGATAAAAGGGTTTCATGAAGTGAGAAAGAGTAAGACTTCCCTCTGTGCTACTAAACAGTCATAAGATGTGGAGGAAGGTGAAAACTTTTTTGTTTTTCAATTTAAGTACGATGTTTCAGTTGGAACTAAGGGCGAGGAGGACAAATTGCTTTGTATGAGTGGTCGCAATGGTATCTGCTTCATGGAAGGCTTTAAGCTCAACTTTTAATTCGCCATGCAGCATTTGCTTTGACTTTTTTGCATTGAAATCTGTGGGAAACTGGTATCTGTGTGTCTTCGTAGCTTCACCTGAACTGTCTAGATGCCTTTGTATTCTTGATGGCAAAGTCCATTAGCTTGACATGCATGCAGATGCGTGCACATGGGCTCACCCATGCACATAGTAAGTTTGCAATATTGCTTGTGTTAGGTCTCCATGGAACATTGTCATTTTCTTGTAAAGGTTTGGCAACGTGACTCTCTAATTATTGATGAAAGATGTTAGGAGGATAAGATGCATAATGTTGGTATCATAATGTGAAGGACAAAGTGCAAGTGTGTGACTCTTAATTTAGGCTTGATCTTGGCATGGGAGCAAGCTCTTGATTTGGGGGCAAACTTTTACTGATCCTCCATGTCAGTATTTGTTGAATGGACTATTCACACTGCCATTATGTACTGTTCTGATTTTCTGAACTTCATTGTGCTATATTGGACTATTAAAACCAATTGATTAGAAGTAATTTGAGAATTTGTCAGGATACAATCAAAAAGCTGCTGGCTAATTTATCTTTCTTATTTCTTTTTCTGAAATCATTTTTATAATTTATGTGGACATTGTGATACTGTGGAATTGTCTTTCCAGAAGGCATGTTCTTTTGAGCTTTTTCTTTGCATCAACTGAAAGCAATTTGCTTGCTTGCAGAGAATCCCAGAAAATTTTGTCAAGAAATTCAGGGATGAGCTTTCTTCTGTTGCAACTTTGAATGTTCCTGATGGTCATGTGTGGCACGTGGGAATTAGAAAAAGCGAAAGCAAGTTTTGGTTTCATGAAGGTTGGCAAGAGTTTGTGCAACACTACTCCATTGGTATTGGGTACTTTTTGGTCTTCAGATATGAGGGCGGCACAACCTTTCAAGTGTTTATTTACAATTTAACAACGTCCGAGATTAATTATCATTCCAATGGCCGTGTTCCTTCTGAAATGCCTCATCACAGCAGGCAGTACCATGTTTTCAAAGATATGGAAGATGATGATGCTGTCGACATATCAAGTTCTTCAACATATTACCCTTCTGGTGATTCTTTGAAAAGGAAGGCTGTCAATAGTAGTGTGGATCAACTGACTTTAAGCAGGGGTTATAACTCTATGCACTTGCAGAATTTGTTTAACGGGACCGTGCATCAGCAAAAAGGTGGTGCCAACTCACATGCAGGCATACGACCTATTGAAGATATTGTCATTCAAGCAGGTGGGATCAAGTTCAAAAGTGAAGATGAAGTGAAAGTGCAGAGCGCAGATCAATCTACACGGAAAATCAAGAAAAGCTCTAAGAAAAAGCGTAAGAATGATCCTAGTAAGCTCTCTAAACTCAAGTTTCTTAATTACTAATGGCCTTTGATTGCGAAGAGGGTTTTCTCATTCATGGCTTCCAATTTTAGATGAGCCAATGCCATCTGCTCTACAAGAAGAGGATGGTGAAATGCGGTTTCGGTTTTATGCCAGTGCTTCTACAAGGAAGCGACTTGTAACGGCTGAAGAGAGGGAAAAGGCCATTAATGCAGCTAAAATGTTTGAGCCTCCTAATCCTTTCTGCAGAGTAGTCTTGCGTCCATCCTACCTGTATCGCGGTTGTATCATGGTAGTTGTAAATCTTTTAATGCATTTCTAATCTCTGTGTGCACTGCTTAATGAGGATTCCTTTCGCCTTTGCAGTATCTGCCATCCTGCTTTGCTGAAAAGCATCTCAACGGGGTCTCGGGATTTATTAAGCTACAGAGTACTGATGGCAAACAGTGGCCTGTTCGATGCCTTTATAGAGGTGGTAGAGCCAAACTAAGCCAGGGGTGGTACGACTTTTCTTTGGAGAACAATTTGGAAGAAGGCGATGTTTGTGTTTTCGAGCTGATGAGGGCTAGAGAGGTGGTGTTACAGGTCACTGTCTTCCGTGTCGTAGAAGAAGGTGGTCTGTTGAGCCATCATGGACGGTAACATCCGGGGGGTCTAATCTAACTTGAGTCGAAATGTTGTACTTTCCAGATGGTAGCTTCTATCAGTTAACTGTTTTGTCTCAGTCGGTGTTTAGTTTCTGATATGGTTTTTCTTATTTTCCCTTGTGTGGAGGTGGGGTTGCAATTTCGTGTCCATATGCTCTTCGGTACAACTTAGTGGAACCTTTTGTTAGATTTAATGTCACATTCTCTCTCCCCGTGTTTTGGTAATTCCCCTCTTTCTTTGGTAATCATTGTGTCATGGCTAGGGCTGTAAATATTCTGTTAATTTAAGTTGGTAATGAAGTGGGCTGAACTGCTGTCCTTGTTCATTATTCTGTATTTGGCCAGCTCGAACTCGAAGTACCGTTACCTTTTTTTCATTTGGCCAGCTTGAAGTTGATGTTTATGTCTGCTTTAAGTTGCAAAGTTGAAGGATAATATAGTGTAGGACAATATCATGCGAAGCCCTTTAGTTTCTGCCCCCACTGAACCCTGGCCCCGCTGGTCTCTTCCTATGTAGAAGCTGTGATGTTAGGACATGAGATGGTGTCTGAGATTTTCAGCTCGGCCAACACTGGCTCTCTCTGCCTTTTGCTCTTTTTCTTGTCATCAACACTCTTTGCATTTATCTTTCTTGTGATGAAGGTTATTCATGGTCTCTCTAGCGTGAAAATGCTTGGATTTCATTCCAGGTCTCAAATGCATATGTTTTTGTGAGCAAATTTAGATTATATTCATGGTCATTAACTGGTACAAATGAGCTGATTAGGGTCACAACTGAGTCTCAAATTCTAGTTTTATGGTAACGTGAGATGAGAGTTTTGGTTTTGTGCTGTAGCTGGTTTTGTTTTCATGTTCCTTGTGGTACTGGTAGACCTCCTATGAATGGGTTTTGCTCCTGAAAGTATGACCAGGTGAAGATAAAGAAGAGTGGATTCAGACATCTGAACAGGATTTTTGCATACGGACATTAGCGTACTTGAAAGAACGAATTGAGTTGAGTGTCATGGTTTGATGATTGGCTTAATTTCAGTTATCTTTGTTGTCCCTCGAGATAATAGGATGTCTTCTTCTCAATATGTCCTTCTATGATTGTCGCTCTAGGTTGTTTCCATGTTACCATGTTTGTTTTAACTTTTGGAGGTAGGAATGGAGAGAATTACAATTATGCTCCAAGGATCCATGGATCATGTGTTATCACAGTTTGTCCATCGTATGGGTTGCCAAATGAGTAGCTCACATGGCCCCGTGTGATCAACGTTGTGATCTATACAGTGCATGTGGATCCGTACCTAAATAAGTACATTTGTAAAGTCAGAACTTTGGGATTGCCTGAAAAAGGTGGCATGATGATATTTGTGGATTTATCATTGGAGAATAAATGCATGGTCATTTGGTTCCGGAGGTCATCTTCACTCTTTTTAAGTATTTCATGTCAACTTATATCAAGTCGTGCTCTGCTTTACAGCGTCCGTTAAAATAATTCTTATATGTAAGCCAACTCAATTCTAGCTTTTAGAAGATCATATTGACTCCATAGGAGATTTACATCATTAAATAATTGAGATAGAGTGGAGGCTTCGTTGCAGCCATTTTGCACTTAATCTTATATCTCACTCTAGTCAATTGCCCCGCTGTCATGAAAGACTTTTTTCTGTATTCTAAGACTAGTAGGTTACTAGTATTATTTTTTTAAATTATCAACTATAAAACCTCATTTTTATGTCAATAGAGTTCTCACATAATTTGAATATTTAAGAGTGTATGATGTATTGGAGATAGCCATTCAAGAATAAGATACGGATGAATGATGTTTAAGTCTATGATAAATTATATCAAGCATGTGTAAACAACAGGTAGGTTTCTCGTTAACATTAGTAGCAAGACCATAGCATCTAAAATGATGCTTTTGATCAATGGCTCACGATTGTTAGGACACTGCTCTGCAAAAGGACTTATGATAAATCAGAGAAATATAATGGAAAGAGAAATTTATAGTGAAAAAAAAAAAGCCATAAAGAGTGAAAAAGGCAGACTTCTTTCATTGCTCTATATTTTCTTGAGCAAGCGAATCTTTATTTGAAATATATTAAGTATCCACAGCATTGAAAGTGGGGGGAGAAGAGACGTTAGGTAAGAAAAGGTCTATATAATCCAACACTTTGACCATTTTTAACCTTTAAATTAATGAGCCCTAACAAAACCACTCAGAAGTTCTTCAGTTCCGTGAAAACATGTCAAAGCTTCGGTTAATTTAAAGGATTTTTATTAGTCTCGGTATAAAAGATAAGTTACACATCATACTCTCTTCATATTTTACTCTCATCAACCCAAAAATAAATAATAATGTTAGGTTTAACATTTAAATTAGCAATTAAGTAAAAAGGATAAACAATTAAAGGCTTGAGCTTTTACCATTCTTTTTTTTTTGACTTTTGACACCCCTTATCACCTTAAATTAGCCACAATGTCCTTGTAAGTCCAGATTTAAGAATATTTCTTATCTTTTTTATTTGTATTTTCTTTCCTTGGAAATTCTAATGCACATATAGAATTGACAAAAAAATATTTATTTGCCAATGTTTTTTAATAGATTGTCTTATAATGCAATTACAATTATCGTAATTTTCTTGTCAACAACTAATTATTCTATTTAATCAAGGCAAAGATAATATTCAATGTAATGTTTTAAGGAGCATTTTATTTTGAATTTGCATGATAATAATGGATGTTTAAAATTTTCAATGAAGTTATTTTGCCATTATTCAAAATTTCTTGTAAATATCTTTTTAAAAATCGTGCAGTGAAGGCATGAAAAAAAATTGGAATATTTGATTTACTGAATAAAATGAAAGCCGATTAATTATAATACATGGAGTATAATGTAATCACACATATTGACATTATAATTAAACCGAATGCATTTATTAAAACTAGTAGGTGATTTTTTTTTTTCACTTTTACTTGTACTTTGGTTATTTTTAGAAAAATGGTTTCCTAGTAATAAAAAAGGAACTATACAACTCATTAACACAATAAATTGTTTGTTATTTGCCAAATAATTTTTTTGAGGGAAAAGAGGGACACCGATTTCATGCCAAATGGGAGAAAAAAAGAAAAACAAAAAGAAGAAAAAAAGTAAGAAATAATCTTAAATCAAGAGATAGCCCCACTTTGATCTTAATCTTCATTGTTTGAGTTGGATATGGTAGATTTATCTTTTTAAAATTTGAAACCAAAGAAAAATTATAAAATATAAGAAATAATCTTAAATCAAAAATAAGATCCATGAGGGATAACTTTATAAATTCAAGGAGTACGGAATGTCAAAAGCCAAAAAAGGGGTAGAAAAAGCATGAGCAAAGCATAAACTACAACTACAATTTTATGACAAATAAAGTGAATCGTAGAATTAGAGGGAAAAATGCACTGAGTGTCCTAAAAATTTATGTGCTGAGTATGTTCAAGCTCTAAACCTCTTAATTGGTTAAATAAAGTCCTAACCATTGTTTTAAAAAAATGCAATCCGTTGACTTACATCCTTAAAGTGCACTTTTCACCATAAGTTTTACGACTTAATAACTTTTTTCAGTAAAGATTTAGAATTTAATTGCACTTTTTGGTAAATTTTTAGGACTGACTCAAATTAGTTAAAATGTTAAAAACTTGATTGCATTTCATATCTAAGGTTTAGAACTTGTGGTGATTCTAAGTTTGATACTAATATTTGAAGATGAGATTAAAGTTTAGTCATTCAGATTTTCTCATGAGACTAACTAGAACAAACGCGCGTAACGTCCATTTGTGATTTTTCAAAGTTTGCTTACGCTAATTATAGATGTAGAGAAACTGTAAGGATGAAGATCCTCTGGCCTGCGAAGGGGTTCTCTAATTATACAAACAAATATGGGATTCTCTATACTTTTTGCTATTCTTTTTCTATTTTCTTTAGTTATCTTAGCATGCTCCGAATAATTTACTGTGGTTTTTATTATTATTATTATTGTTGAAGTTTTGTTGGCACATGTAGTTCGATAGAGTTTAGTATATGGGAAAGAAATGAAAGTCAAAATTCATTGTATTTCATTTTTTTTTAAATACGATTGCTTTTGGATTCAATTGATGAAAGCTTCAATATCTCCCGTAAATTCTATATATTTATTTCCTCTTTTTTATATATATTTATATTCTCACCCATAAATATATCTTGCGAGTTCAGTTCATCCTAAATACGGGCAAACTTTTTAAACTAAACAAATACTTATTTGGGTAAAGGTTCTACGATAAGTGTGTTTGGAAGAGAACGGCATCAATACACATTTGCACGTGCCTTTTGCTTTCTCACATTTTTACCATGCACCGTGCGAGCTCTAGAATCATTTCAGATGCAAAGAAAGATGTCATAATACATTTCCAATAGAAATATAATACATGCAGAAGAAGATAAAGAGCCAAAATTAATAAATTATATAAACCAATGTACTAAATCTCGAGACAGACGAATCTTTCATAAGATCCGATAAATTAATATCAATTGATCGCAGCTAAGAGATGGGGATTATGTGTCTTATTAGGCCTTTCTTGGTACGCGAGAATTCACATTTTGGCCCATGATACTTGGCAAAACTTTATGAATTAGAAAGAAAACTCTTTGTTAGAGGAGAGGGTTTGAACTTGAACTAGAATATCAGAAAAACACAGAGCATTTCCTCATTTGGTAAGCCATGGCGTTTGCCATCCTTTTCTGGAGTCATACACACAGAGAAATTATTAAGGCCCCGCATGGAAATATTTATGTTTTTTTCTGTTTAGGAACGAAATAAAAAAAAAAAAATGTTTCGTTCCGAGAACGCAGTTTTTTGAACAAAAGAATATGTTTGGTAACGTTTGTTCCGGGAATAAAAAATGAATAGAAACACGTTTGGCAAATTTTATTTTTTTAATTTTTTAATATTTTTATTTTATTTTTCATTTTTTCCTTTATTTTTATTTTTTCTTCTTTTGGCCGGTCCCCAGCCCTCCGGCGACTAGCCGATGGGGCGGCAGCCTCGCCTAACCACGGCGAGCTCGAGCTCGCCTAGATTCGGCGAGGCCGAGCTCGCCGAGCCCAAGGTGAGGCTAGGCCTCGCCGGGGGCCGGCGACGCTCCAGCGAGGTCGCCGACCCTCGACGGCTGGTTGCCGGCCATGGCCGAGGCCGGCGACCGGCCAAAGGAAAAAGAAGAAAAAAAGAAGAAGAAAAGAGGAGAGAGAAGATGGAAGTGTTTCTTCAAAATTGTTTCTGGAACAAGAAGTAACTTTTTTGTGTTTCTTTTTTTTGCTCCAATTTTGTTCCGGGAACAAAAAAAAAAAAAAAAGCAATGTAAACGCAACCAAACATTCGTTTTTTTTGCTTAAAGTGAACAGAAAAACAAAAATCTGTTCCAGGAACAGAAATGAGAAGTGTTACCATGCAGGGCCTAAATGAACTTGATACATAAATTAATATGAATTTGGACCATTACGTCCGATTCAGTTCAATATTCAATAACTCAAATTTAATATTTAACAAAAAGAACATTAAATTAATAGTTTCTCCTGCATCA
Organism: Eucalyptus caleyi; assembly: GCA_014182885.2. Classification (NCBI taxonomy): domain Eukaryota; kingdom Viridiplantae; phylum Streptophyta; class Magnoliopsida; order Myrtales; family Myrtaceae; genus Eucalyptus; species Eucalyptus caleyi. Next base: position 38,800,201 of record CM024472.2, read on the forward strand.
AGTCCATGTCCACCTGCAATGCTTTTGTTGGCCTGTCAAATCAAAGCCCTATTCCGTGTACACTTGTCTTGGTTTCCTCAGAGGGAAAGTTCATCTCTGTAAGGCAATCAGAAAGTGGGGCTCCAAATCCAAACGAAGAATCGAGAGAGAGAGAGAGCAAATCTCTTTCGAAAAAAAAAAAAAAGGTGAAAAAACATTTCGAGTTTTTCCAAATGTAGGTAAACTTTAATCCAACAATTTCTATATGTCCTATCGAAATTCGAATTGCCACTTTAAATTAAAGTCTGTCATTACTAATTCACTAGTCAAAAGGACATTTTATAATTATCTTGAAAAACAGACAAAAAAGTACGATTTTTCTAATTCTTTGAGTGGCAAAATATATCCAGCAAGATCAAGAAAGACTCCTTTCATAGCCAGGGCATGTCAAATCGTGGCCTGAGGCTTGCAATTGAAGCATTATGGAAATTCTTTTTTTTAAATGATATTATTTACAAAAATGAATAAATGAAATTTCTTTTATCATTTACAAAAATATTTAAATATAAATTATTGTTGATGATGTAAATATTTTCTATTTCTTAATTATTTCAAACAATATGAATGGTTATTTTTAGAAAAACATTTTTTTATGTCATTCATTTTTGACAAGATAAATGGAACTTTAATGTTTAATTACTTTGTACTACAATTTATCAATAGTATCCAAAATTAAGCCACCTTTGTCTGGTTAAATTCAAAACTACAATTTTTTTAGGGCAGTAGTCATATCATTACGAGGTAATACCACATCAAGATATTTGCATCATATGCCATAGTGGACAGAGTACTCCCTCTTTGCAGTATATGGTTGCTAAACTAGTCGACATGGGTCATATACCTGTTTCCTAACCCATATTTAATAGGCTGAGTTGTCATATTTAGTAAAGAGGTCATAAATGGGTTTACAATGATAAGACCAAAATAATATTGGTGATAAATGAGTTTATAACTTATTTAGACCCAACCCACCTTTATAATACTCCCATACTTGCTTAGTCTGCATTCTCACTTTAGTTTGTGTATGAGTTTTTCTAAATTGAGCTAAATTTGAAAATGTTTTAACAATATGAGTTGGATCGGGTATAAGTTGAGTCGGGTTTGGATTATTTTATTTGTATTGTATGAAAATGGGTCAATTTGGTTTGAATCATTTTCGACCAAACCCAAATTCAAGTCCACTCACTAGTTTGGTAGGTCTGAAATTGGTTACTTGGAGGATTAATAAAGATACCATCATAGATGATATTGATGCTAATGCATAGTGGATGGTCACAACCAATAATAGTAAAGTTAGCTTGTTGCTATCAATTTTTGTTCTAATTGTAAGATGAAGTTAAATATTGTATTAGTTAAGTATATCATTGGAGTTTATATGCTCTTTATATATAAATGATCTCTCTCCAAGTATCAACTTTCGGATTGTCTTTCTAACAATATTTATGTTCTCTTGTATATTTGAAATGCGAATAACTCTATTCCTTATAATAAATCCTAAACTAATAAGATGCTATGATAATGTCATGGATCAAATAGGACGTGAGCTGAAACCGGTAAGTGACCCAAACATGAAAATTAGCAGACTAACTAACATACGTGAATGAGAGGTGATGATACCTGCCTCCTAATTATATTTCTTCAGATTTATTAAAGAATAATGCGGCTCTTCTGGTGAATTCTTGTTGGATCAGGGTCTACATAGGTTGGATTTATTGCAGGATAGTAAAAAAGTCATAAAATTATTGTATTTGTGTCAATTCATACTTAAACCTGTCAATTGTATTAATAGTCCTAAACTTTTTGACAATTTGTTAATGTAGTTTATCTAGCCAATTTTGGCTGGAAATTGTTGATGTGACGCTAGTTTTCTCATGTGGCACAGCCAACATTGAAATGGACAAATTTTTTAAATTTTTTCAAATTTTGATTACTTTTTTATGTCATTTTCTTTCCTTTTTCCCCCAACTATGGGCTAGCAAGGTTGCCGTCTAACCCTCATTGGCCATAGGCAAGGGCATTGGGCTTTCATCTAGATCTAGGAGAGGGCCGTGACCCTTGCCTCTTGATTGGCAAGGGCGTGGAGGCCCTCACCCGTGGCTAGTAAGGTGGTGACGCCCTCCCCCAACCAACAAGTGAGGGTGTTGTGGTCCTCACCAGCCAATAAGTGAGGGTGTTGGGCCTCGCTAGCAAACACAAGGGTGTCGCGCCCTTGCTAGCCAATAGGTGAAGGTTTGACCCTTACCTAAATCTAGATGAGGGTTTGATGTTCTCACTTATGGCCAATGAGGGCGTTGTGAGGGCTATGACACCCTTGCCTAGACCAGGCAAGAATCACTAGCCCTCGTATGCTTAGAATTGTGAAAGAAAAAAATAATAGAGAGAAAAGGAAATAAAAGATTAAAGTTCAGAAAAATATTAAAAATGTGTAAAATTTGTTCACGACATTGCTAATTATACCATGTTGGCTAGTGTCTATATCAGCGATTTCTGGTCAAAATTGATTAGATGGATTATATTAACAAATTGTTAAAATGTTTAAAATTTAATTAGTACAATTGAATTGTTTATGATTGAATTAATACAAATGTAATGCATTGAACACTTTTTTGGTACTTTTTCTATTTATTGCAAAACCACAATCAACTACTGTAATTTATTTAGGTCCTTAGATCCGAGTAAATGCAAGACTTGCTCATCCTCCTGTCTCCTTCACATTCAGATTCGGACATCAAACTTAGGCCGGTCTTTCACTCACTCCATAACCGATTATGATAATAAATGATTATTTTTTATTCTATTCTCTTAACCGATTCTCGAGTAAAAGAACATGTTTGGTAATCGTCTAAAATTTCTGATTCCGGAATAGAATTGCGTTTGATAACATGTTCATTGATTCTGTTTTTTAAATTATTTTTTTAAAATTTTTAAATAATTTTTTTCTACTTTTTTACTTTTTTTTTTTTACTTTTTTTTTTTTTTCCTTTTTCTCCTTTTTCTTCTATTTTTTCTTCTTGTGGCCGGTCGCCGCCCTCGGCGAGGCTGGCCCTCGTCAGCCGAGCCTCGCTGGTGGACAGGCGGGCCTCGCAGGGGCTAGGCGAGGCTCGCCGGGGCTGGGCGAGGCCCGCCTGGACACCGGTTAGGCTAGGCGAGCCCTACCGGTGGCCAGGCGGGCCTCGCCTCGTCGGTGGACAAAGCGGGCCTCGCTGGGGTTGGGCGAGGCTCGCCTGGCCACCGGTCGCTAGGCGAGCCTCCCCCGCGAGCTTGTCGGACCGGCAGCCGGCGACCGGCGGCAGGCGGTGGTCGCGGGATGGCGGAAGGAAAGAAGAAGAGTTTTATTGTGTTGATTCTTTTTTTGATTCTCGGACGTAGAATCAAATTTTTTTTTTATTCTCAAATCTACTCCCAAACTGATTATGTGAACAAATTTGTTCTCGGGAATAAAAATTTTACCAAACGCGATTCTTGTTCCAAACTGATTCTGGGAACAAAAAATCAAAATCAGTCACTGTTTGGCACGTTGCCAAACAGTGCCTTAGCATCCAGCCTTTCACTCACTCCATAACCATAACCATAACCATAACCATAACCAACAATATAGAGACCTCATTTCTCATTGCGACAGAAACTTCTTTGGGCGTTTTCGCTTGCTGTCATTAATGAAATGACGCCGGATGAAGTCTGATTCTCTGTCCCGGAGTAGCCGGCACTCGTACGCCATTATGTGGCCATCAGTTTTCAGAGAACCGGCACGTTTTAAAAGTCACTTTAGTTTCCATCTTTTAGGGACCTTTTCTGGGTAATTCTTTTTAGGAGATATTTCGTACCGTGAATTGAAATGGTTGGAAGCGAGAGTGGAATGGTGGGTTTTGTGTTTGGCAGTTTTCTTCTTGGTGAATTTGGAAATGCCTTCTTCTTGTTTGTGTGTGAAGTATTAAGAGATTTTCATGTTCCATTTGTTTGTGGAGTCTATACGCTTAGGATGTGTTTAATAATCATTTTATTTCTAGAAACAATTTCTTTGGTCATGGCTGGCTGCAAGCCAAACAAGAGTCGGGGACCTCAGAGGTCTCAGGGGAGCTTCGCCAACCACTAGCAAGGATTGACCTTGCTAGATTTGGGTGAGTCAAGTCTCACCTAGCTATCATGAGATTGGCCTCACCATGGTGGGTGAGGCTCGAGCAAGGTTGCTAGAACTTGTCTGGCTAGTTGTCACCCATTGCCATTGCCAGCAACCAGCTAAAGGAAGAAGTAGAGGAGGAGAAAAAGAAAGAAAAGACAAGGAAATAAAGAGGATAAAAAAAAAAAAAAAACTATTTGAGCTTGATTGTTGAATTATTTCTGGGAATGAAAAAATGAATTCTTTTTTTTTGTTTTATGGTGACCCAGGTTTTTTATTTTATTTTATTTCTTGATTATGTTCTAAATATATTCTCCTGAACAAAAACTCATAATCTTATTAAATAAGTGAAATGTCAAACTCATAGTTTTGTCAAATAAGCTATAAATAACATTTAATTGAGTAACACACTATCTCAATTATGAAACAACTATATTAAGCCTAAACGCTAGCAAAACGACTCTTACCCGCTAACAAATTGCATACCCAAAATAATTATTTAAACTTAAATGTATGTGGAATTCAAATGCGAAACCCTAAATCTTTGCTCCAATTAAACCATTACTTCATAATAATTCTCGTCAAACCCCACAGTTTCATGATGTCATAATCCATCATTTCCATAAAATTCTATAGCTGTACTCAACATTAGATTTCACGGTTCGATTTTCACTAGATTTCAGAATTTAGCCCTAACCTTGGAAACTTTTTCGATTGAACAAACGACGAGTGCAAGTACTTATCGAGCGTTGAGCGTTGCAAATCAAAGTAACTTCGACTTGACAAGCCTTTCGTGACGTGTACATGCAAAACTGTTTCTCTTTTCTCATTTCTTCTTCTTCTTAGTACTAACCAAACGAGGCTTCTACGAGGTGTACGCGCAAACTCGTTTCTTTTTTCCCCTTCCTCTTCTTCTTTCTTTCCCCTCTTTTTTCCTTCTTTCCCGCATTGCTCTCGGTCTTTTCTCCCTTTGCTTTTATCTCACGGATGTCTCCTTTTTAACTCTTTTTCGTTTCTGTGGGTCCCACTAAAAAGTTCAAATATTACAATTTTTAATCTACAATGATACCTTCACTATTTAGCCGGCCTAAATTAATTCTAATAATTGAATGAAGAACAAAGAATCTCAAATTGCTAATAGCGCTTATTACGTGATGAGAGAAAATCAATAATGATGATGATAATTGTTTAGTGAATCGCAAGTATTAAAATCGGATATATTTACATCATATTATATATATATATATTATATAAACAACATATTATTATAAATGGACTTAAATGTTCATAAACGGAGATGGTGAAAATATCTCATAATACTATTCCTTAATTTATTTTTATTTTATTTTTCCTCTTTTTAATATTATTTTCTTTATTATTTATTTTTCCCATTTCATCATCCTTTAATAAAAATTTATCAAATAGTAAATTGTACTAACATATCTAAAATACAAAAATACCTAAAATATATAATAATATAAATATTTACTTTATAGATTGAATGTTTATTATAAGATAGAATTAAAGTTGAATATATAAATTGAAATAAGATTAATTAAAATAAATTTCTATTTTTTATTTTTAATTTCTTAAATTAGAATTCAAATATTATTTATATTGAAATATAATTACAATTTTGTTAATTTAATAATTTTTTATTCGAGAAAAATAACTTTCCTATTATGGAAATTATAAATCATATATACATTTATCTCAAAGCTCTCCCATGAGATAATTTTATTTTGTCTATATCCCTTTTATATTGATTTTATCTTGTTTCTAAATGAAGACCAAACATAAAATAAGATAACTATATCATATTTCGAATTTGATCTCGACTGCCAAATTCAGCCCTATAGTATTGCGGCGCTAAAATTTTCTCGATAATCTAAAATTAAAAATAGTCAAATATCCATTTTTGATTATGAAATTTTTTTTTTGCTATTAAGATAATGGATTATTTGGGAATTTTGTTTTAGAAATAATCGATATCATTCATAACCATCCCAAATTGTGCTTTTATGCGGAAAAAAAAAAAAAGAAACTGTTTTTCTTCCAAAAACGAGAATAGTTATATATTGTAGTTCAAAAACAGATTGGACAAGATTAGGACTTATCACACCCGCAGCTGGAATGCTTAACTTAAGGCATCAAGGACGTACCAACTGCCCAGTAGGCGAGCACAGGCCCATCAAATGCTAGTGAAGAAACCCAAGACTCAACTTGCAACCCAAGTCTTGGACCACTTATCGAACCATCTGGTTGGTTAGACAAATTATTTATGTACATGTCTCCAAACCACCTCAGGTAATTTTATTTTGTAGACACCATCTCCCAGTCGTATTTATCAAAATATGTATAAATTTTCATTTATGAACTTTTCCAACAAAGAATATATGGGTTTTTATTTCTGAGACCTCAGTTAGGGGTGGGTGCTAGGCAAGCTGGGATGAGGATACTAGTGGGTTAAAAAACTTGCCCTGCCATCACCCCGCACCCCATGAGGGCCGGCCCAAGGGCCGAGGGAGTTTTTCCCCCACAAGGCACCGCCTTATATTGTATGAGAAGTATTTGACATTGTTTGTTGATATTGTAATATAAAATTACGTGATAATGAGAAATAATTTCATGGTTGGGTTTTGACAATAATGAACTCATGTTCAATCTCCCAAGTGAAAAGGTTAATTGATGTTGGACGATTGTGAATGGAGTACATGAAAAGAAAAAAATTGTCCCGGACTATTTACATAGAGAACTTTCAAGCTTTATCTCCTACTAAAGGAAAACTTGTACGGAGAAGTTATTCCTAGAGTCTTTTTTTTTTCCTATTTCTTATCTAGAAATCCACAAAATAACTAGTGCTTTATTCGTTTCATTGAAAATAACTTCAAAAAAAAATATATATTTTCCAGATTTTCCGACATTCAGTTTATGGAAAATAAACTAGTTAAAGAAAATATTTATTGCTAATAAAAAAACTTCAAAAATAGGAAAACTATTTTTTGCTTTTTAGAAAGTGGAAAACATTTTCCATCCTATTTCTTTCACTTCTACGCTAAGCACTTTCTTTCACCAAACACATTTTCCATTTTTTTTTTTTTTTTTGTAATTTTCCTTTTTTTTATAAAAAAAATTAACATTTCTAATTATTTTAAATTTTTTCTTTCCATTTTTTTTCCTTTCTTCTTTAGCCGGTCATTAACTACAGTTAGATATCGGTCATAGTCAAGCTTGAGCCTTGCTAGATTCGGCGAGCTAGTGATGCTTAAGCCTTGCCTGAGATCACTAGAGGTTTAGCAACCTTGGGCAAGGGCTTAAGCATTGCCTAGCTAGTCAAATTCGATGAGGCTAGAGCTCACCTTTGGCCAACAATTGGCTAAGGAAGAAGAAAAAGAAAAATAAAGAAAAGGAAAAAGAAAAGAAAATAAAATAAAAATTTTAAAAATAAAGAAATTGGTAATTTTTCCTAGAAAATCAAATTAGATATCAAATTGAGGAAAATATTTTCTAGTTCTTTTTCAGGATTTAGTCGAATATCGAAAAATATTATCATTTTCCTGGAAAATTGCTACTTGGAAAATATTTTCAAAAAACTTTAGACTCTTCGCAAAACAAATGGACCTTAAATGAATGAATAAATAGTCTTTCTAAAACTATACAAAGGGGACCCATCCGCAAGGTGGGATGGTGGGGCAGGCCGCAGGCCTAAAAAATCCCCTCCTCTTGTCCTGTCCACTCCCTGCCCAATTCCCGCAGCAGATTCTTGGTGGCCCATGTCCATCTCTGGCATCAGTCCAAGTAAGCTTTCATGCTCCCTTACCTCGAGCCCAATTTTCATACATAGTTAGATGTGGCCTCACATACACTGAACGTTCTAAATTTAATCTCTCTCAACAAAAATGAACTTAGAAAAAGAAGAAGGAAATCATCTGATCTCCACGTGAGCCAACCAATTACTTCCCCACCTTATCCTCTTCCTCTTCCACTCATCCCCCTTCTCCACCTCCCCAAATTCCCTCCTTCCCTCCTTCCTCCCACCCTCACTTTCTTCTCCCCGCTCTCCACAAACTCCTCCTCCAATCCCTCTTCCCGAAACAAGGTCTGCATCCCCTCTCCTCTACTCAATCTATAAAACCATCTTTCTGCACCATTTTTCTCACTAATTATGCGCCACTGATCACCGGTCTGCTTTTCCTTCTTCTTTTCCAACGTTCCAGGTTGTGGTTTCGTCTGAGAAGCAATGGCAGCCGCCTCCGCCGCCGTCTGCCCGGTGACCCTCGCCGCCTCCGCCGCCGTCCCGCGGCAGCGGAAGAGCAGGGTGAACTACATCGCGGGGCTCAACTCTTTCGGCGGCTTGAAAGCTCACAACGGGGTGGCTTCGCTCGGGGTGGCCGTCTGCGCCGACCAGTCGTTTGCGAAGATCGTGAGCTCTCTCCGGTCGCCGGGCAAGTCGAGGAGAGGCGGCGGTGGGGCGCTGTCTTCGACCTGCAGCGCGGTGGAGGAGATTTTCAGGATCGCGGCGATCATGAACGGGCTCACCCTCGTCGGGGTGGCGGTCGGGTTCGTCCTCCTCAGGATCGAAGCTGCTGTGGAAGAGGCTGAGTAAGAAGAAACTCCATGGCAAAAATGTCATTTACATATTTCCCTTTTTTCAAATTTAATTTATGTATTTTGGGCAGGATTAAGATTATGTCTGTTTTATTTGTTGTTTGATGATGTAAGAAGATACTCTGCTTCGAAACCTGAAAGGGGGCAATATTTTTAGCTGATGAATTTCACCTGAAAGAGAAAAGCATGAAATTTTAGCATTATTAAGTAGGCAGAAAAGATTTGAAGGCAAAATTGGTAGCATTAGACGGATTATCTGGTTCTTTCTAGGTCGTAAATTATACCCAATCATTACGAAATTACGTGACGAGGACTATCGAGTCACCGGCGGGTTTAGAGGAGCCGGGGAGAAGAGAAAGAAAAAATGAAAAATCGATTCGAATGGGAGAAAGTGAAGCTAAGTTCACTTAATCTTAATCAGATTATTTAGTGTAAGATTTGAGGAGGCCTTCTCAGTGCGATGAGTCACTCGATAGTTTAGGATTTGCGCATTTGACCTTTGCTTCTTCAAACATCAAACCTCTGGTTTTAGCATATATTCTCAAAACAAATAATGACACAAATAATCCATAAATTTTGACTTAATGGGTAATTCAATCCCTAACTCTTAATCTATTCAATGTAGTTCTTGAATTTTAGTCTAATATGCAATGTCATTTTGGAACTTTTAATTTATTTAATATAATTATTTTATTCTTTACCTCGAGCCCAATTTATTTAATATGATTCTTTTTGGTGGCCCATGTCCATTTCTGGCATCAGTCCAAGTAAGCTTTCATGCTCGCTTATCTCGAGCCCAATTTTCATACATAGTTAGATGAGGCCTCACATACACTGAACATACTAAATTGAATCTCTCTCAACAAAAATGAACTTAGAAAAAGAAGAAGGAAAAACCATTTGATGTTGTATGCATCATGTCAATGTTTTCCTTGATCGGGTTAGCTTGACATTCATTTACCAATCTTATGGCTGAAGGAAGAGGGTTTAACCTTATGTTCAATTGTCAAAAATTTAGTCTTATCATTTGAATTTTATCACAAAAAAGACCCTTACCTTTTTATTTTGCTTCGGATTTAGCCAATTATGAACTTAGTACTGCAAAAGACTGGTCATCTTCTCACTACTCAGCACCCACTTGGCACTCGTGCAGTGCAAAGCTGGCAAAATAATTGCTTAAATTTATCGTTATTCAGTAATCTTAGGTGGTGTTGGTATTATAGAGGCTGAAACTTTAATTTCAATCACCTAATTTGCGTGACTTTTGGATCATTTGGCTTGAGTACGGTCCATTTTTCAATGAGATACCGACGTGGCGTACAAGCTGTGATGCGGGGTGCGTGTGCCATGTCGGCCCTAACAAAAATAAAATAAAATAAAAAACTAGAAGTAAATTCGAAAAATATGACCAAAAAAAGACAGAAAATAGGAAAAAGGACAATGGGTTGCCGGACCTCCGCCACCGTCACAAAAGGGCTGGGGCTGCCTCTATGACATCGGCTAAAGGCCATGCGGACAACCGATTGTGAAAAGGTCATGTGACCCTCAACTACAATGGCAGAGGGCCGCGCGGCCCTTTGCGGTGGTCCGGGGGGCCGTCTGCACCTACCTCGACAGTAACATATACTCTTGCAGCCCTCTACCGTGGTTTGCAAAGGGTCACACCACTCTCCTTAGCTGCAAGCAGAGGGTTGTTGTACTGTGCAAAGGGCGATACGACCCTCTGCAATGGCGGCGTAGCGCCGGCGACCCTTCATCTGAGGTATGAAAGGGCCTCCGCCTTCTGCCCCCTTTTATTCCCCTTTCTTAAAGTTTCTTTTCAATTCTCTTAGGATTGATATGGTGCATGTTTTGACGTCCGCGTCGCGTCTTCACCGTATCAGCATTTGGCCTGAAGGTTTTACCACATTTTCAACCAAAATGCATCAATTAAGAAATGAAATAGAGTTTATTGCATTGGGTGATTGAGAGCCTAAGTTAAATATACCGTAACGTAATTGAATTATACTCGAGTCAGAATCTATTGAAGAAAGTTTCATCCAATCCTCTAGAGTATGAAGCGTAGTTATTTTATAACTATGCTTGAGAGCATAAGTAAAATATATTGGTGTTTACTGGTGTACTTGTAAGTCATGCTTAGCATTGACGGATCTCAAAATGGGATGATTCTAAGTTTTCATTTTAGAGATGAATCGGTTAAGTTCGACCCTTTAACTAGTTCAAGTGACTCTCGTTTAAAGCAATTTACTTATATGTAACTGATGAGACTTGAACAAGTGATTTCCAATTCTTGAGATTGAAAATTTCCTGATGCTGCCTTACCAACTATGTCAATCCGAAAAGTTTATAGTTTAAAGCAAGGTTCTCAAGTAGATCGATTCCCACAACTCTTATGATTTAACGAAGATTTCCCCTATAATACTTTTTACTTCTCAATGATGAAAGACCAATAGTCAAAGCCTCACAGAATTTGGCAATCTTTACAGCTTGACTGCCCAAATATTTGGTCCCTAGAAATGATCCTTTTAGAGGGAAACCTGCAGTTTTTGTTATTTTGGATAACAAGGTTTAATTTATGGGAAACCAATAACAAAACATGACTTATCTTTGGACATCATAGTGAAAAGAAGGAGAGATCATGTGACTCTTCAAATTATCAGCTAAACAAGTTATTCATGTCTTCATGCGCCAATGATAAAGACTTCTCAACGACTCTTTAATAATGTGACCATGATAGATTTTGCTATAATATTGACAATACCAACATGCGCATCTCAATACGCCGGCTTAAACATTGCGTGACTTAATTTTCTTGGAAGAAATAATCCTTGTACCGAATTCTACAATCAGTAAGTTGAACTTGAGCACCAACGCTCAACGTGCATAACTCTAGTATCTTTTGCTTAGCTGCACTCAAGCACCCATCGCAGTCTGGATGAGAGAGGTGTCCGTTGCACGCTCCATGGCCAAAGCAAGTTTTGGTCAGGAACTCCTTCCTCTCAGTGTAATAGCTGTAGAAGCCGGAGTTTGATGTATTGTCGACGATATCTTGAAGGAGATACTGACTGAATCATTGTAAGCCAAGGTTGTACTCTTGTCTCCGTTGCAGATGTTGTATTGCAGAGATGTGTCTGGATCGCCTTCTATAACCTTGCACGCATGAAGGAGCACAATCACTACGGCTGCTGCGATTCTGGGGAGTGAAGCCATGTGTGTATCTGACCTCCTTTTCTTGCTGCTCATCCTTCTTTAGTTTCGCTTTCTTATATAAGAGCCGTAGCTGTGTCCATAAGAAGCATCGTTTTTCTAGGTTTCTCCGCTCTTTTAGATGAATTTCTTCTTTGACATTGCTAGTTACGAACTTCACTTCTAGAAGTTATCAATTTTCAACAATGTTTGGACAACGAAATTCTTGGTCTAGAAAAGGTATGAAATCTTGGGTTACATCAAATTAGGAGATCCTTGTCATCTTATTTTATCGGAGCAAATGCGGTCCCTGCTATTGCTGTAACATCCCGGGCTCTACTGTGTAATATTCTCCGCTTTGGGTCACCCGCCCTGACACAGACGAACCGCCATCTCAGCCACGGTCTTTTCCCTCACGGCTTTAAAATGTGTTCCACAGATTAGAGGGACCAACGGCTTATAAGCTAACCAAGACCTCCCTCCCTATGCGATGTGGGACAAGAGAAGAGAGGGACCCCTTCCTTGCGCACATCCGAGGACCGTCGCTCGGGCCGTCACACTTGCAATCTCTCTCTGCACCTTGCGCTTTCGATCTTGACATTTCTCTTATTTTTTTCTTAAATTTGCCCTGATAATCACTTCTTTTGCTAGACAATAATGACCGTTTCAAAAAGCACTACAGCAGGAACTTTTACAACTTTTCCTGATGAAAATTAGACAACCTAGTTACCTAAGTATCAGACAAATTTTTGTTGATTTATCATATCTACTCAATTTTTAGCTGTCGACGACTGTAATTAGTTTTGCAGAAAGGGCATAGAGCATGAGATTATATTCATAATCAATTGAAAACGCAAGATAATGCTAAATAGAAGCTCAGAGCCTCATGTAGTGGGAGAAAGGCCCGTAAATGATTCTCTTGCTTGCCTTTCTAAGATAAATGAAAGGGAATTTTGTTCAGAGAACCCCAAGATTGTTCTAGACAAACTTCTCAAGAACTCTTTAGTAATGTGGCCACGATAGATTTGTCTTGGTTTTGGCATTACCGAGATGCACGTCTCAATGCGCCTGCTTAAGCATTGTGCGAGTTAATCTCTGTTGAGGAAATAATTTTTGTACCGCATTCTACAATTCTTGAATTGAACTTAAGCACAAACGCTCTCCCCGCATGTCAGTCGTAGGGGTGGCTGAGCGGCACCCATTGCCCTTTTCCGTGGCCGGAGTAGGTATTGGTAAAGACTTCGTACATCTCATTATAGTTATTATAGAAGCCAGAGTTTGATGTTTGGTTGACCAAGTCTTGAAGGGTATTTTTGATCAAACCAATGTACGGGAAGATGTTTTCGTGTTTCCTTACAGATTTTGTATTGCCCACATTGGAATAATTAAATTAAAGCACGCTTTCATCTAACAATTTAAGATATTAGAACAGTTGGTAATAGTCCAACAAAATCTCATATGACATCAAAACTGAAGGTTTTAAATTTAAATTTTTTCAAGCTTCATTTGTCTTCCTAATTAAACATATCCACCCTTAGTACTCGGCAAAAAGACCGGGCTAAGTATGAGGAGGAGTACTAGAATAATTGACTATTAAACCACATTTTCGTCTAACAGCTTAAGCTTTTAGAACGGTTGACAGTAGTCTCACAAAACATTTGTCAGGATCGTCTTCTATAACAAGAAGGTGTGCAATACCTACAGTTGCATGCCATCATGGGGAACGAAGCCATGTGGGTCTGTGACCTCGTTTTCTGGTTCATCCTTCGTTAGTATTGCTTTCTTATGTAAGAGCAATAGCTGTGTTCATAGGAAGTAGTATCTATCGCACCAGCAATTCTTGACACTTCACTCGTTCCTGAATGTGAGGTCCGCCATATTGAGGATCTGACGATTGCACAAACGAAACTACCTTCTGCTTCTCCGACCTTTGGTTGATACCCTCTTCCACTGGATGACGTGCCTTTCCTATCCTCTTCTTGTGCTGTTTCGCTTCTTGAAGTTGTCAACATTCAACAACGTATGAACAACGAGTTTCTTGGTCTAGCCGAAGTTCAAAGTCTGGTCTGCATCAAATTAGGAAGTTCTCGTTGTCTCATCTTACAGGAGTAAATCAAACGCCGCTCCTGCTATTGCAATCTCTGTCTCCGCCCCTTGGACTTCCGGAGCTCCACGAGTTCATTTTCAAAATATTTTCGATCTTTCGACACTTCTCTTATTCCTTTTCCTGGATTTTTCTCCATGATAATCCCTTTAAGTTAGCATAATCGCTAGTGCTATTGAGACTAATTACCCGATTATTGAATATTTCAAACAGTCGGGAACTTTGTAGCTCTCCCTAATGAAATTGAAAAACCTAATTATCGGACAACTTTGTGTTAATTTATCATATTGATTTCTTTTTTAAAAGTATATCCATTCAATCCTGTGTCTGATATATTGTAATTAAACAACTTGAGTTACTTGTGGGAAGTCCATGACATCGAGGATTGACGAATGAGCAGACCGAACTAGCTTCTGTTTTTCCGACCTTTGGTAAGATAACCTCTTCTAACGAATGACGTCCATTCCCTAGCCTCTTCTTGAGCAGTTTCATTTAACATTTTCATTCATGCGATTACGATTCAGAGATGGTCTGTGACGCTATAATGTAGTGACTAGATTTTAGTCACAAAGAGGTGGCCGGAGTCGATGATGTCAAACTGCATTTGCTTTGTTGCTGCGACCTGAATGCTCTTGGTTGACGAGCTCAGAATAGGTTTTGGCCATGTCCAAGCATAAAGATTGAGATGTAGGTGGTATTAATGAATATCGACACTATAATCTCCTCTTCCGGTTACTCATCCTTCGTTAATTTTTCTTTCTGATACAAGAGCGGGAAAAGTGCCAAAAAAGTCCAAAACCTTTTGCCTTTGTGCCAATTTAGTCTTAAACCTTTTTTTGGTGCCGATTCAGTCCTAAATCTTTTTACGTTGTGCCAATTCAATCATTTTCAGCCAATTTTGGTTGGATTTTGCTGATTGGACATCGGCCGGCTGACGTGGCCTGATCGGCACTGATGTAGACAACTTTTAATGATATTTTAATATTTTTCTTTTTTCTTTTTGTCTTTTTCCTCCAGTCGGTCGCCGGTGATTGGCTAGAGGTGACAGCCGACGAGGGCGAGCCTCGCTGGCTCGCGCCAACCATGGGTGAGGCTTGCCCTTGTTGGCCCTCGCCGGATCTAGCGTGGTCGAGCCTTGCCAGCCCTCGCCAGCCATGGGCAAGGCTCGACCTCGCTGGATCTGGCGAGGTCAAGCCTGGTCGGCCATGGGTGAGGCTGGCCCTCGTCGGCCATGGGCGAGGTGGCTGGCAAGGTTGGCCTCGCCCTTGCTGGCTGTAACCTCTGGCTGGTCGCCGGACCTCGGCAATCGATTGGAGGAAAAAGACAAAAATAAAAAATAAAAACAATAAAAAATAAAAACAACATTAAAATATTATTAAAAGTTGTCAACATCAGCGCCGATCAGGCCATGTCAGCTGGCTGATGTCTAGTCAGCAAAATCCAGCCAAAATTGGCTGGAAATGATTGAATTGGCACAACATAAAAAGATTTAGAACTAAATCGGCACAAAAGCAATGTTTATGACTTTTTTGGCACTTTCCCCTACAAGAGCCATAGCTTTGCTCACAAGAAGTGGCATTTGTCACACCAGCAATTCTCGACAGCTCATTTGTTCCTGAATGGCATATGCCCTAAGTTGCTTCGTACAAAAGCTGGCAATGTTGCATCTTATTTTGGTCGGGGCAATGTTGTATTTTGATGCCTATCACATCCTTTAGATGAATGTGAGGTCCGCCATATGAGGATCTGACGATTGCACAGACGAAACTACCTTCTGCTTCTCTGACCTTTGGTCGATACCCTCTTGTAATGGATGACGTCCCTTTCCTGGCCTCTTCTTGTGCTGTTTCACTTCTTGAAGTTATCCAGATTCAACAACGTGTGAACGACGAGTTTCTTGGTCTAGCCGAAGTTCAAAATCTGGTCTGCATCATATTAGGAAGTTCTATAACAAATGCCGCTCCTGCTATTGCAATCTCTGTCTCTGCACCTTGGGCTTTGGGAGCTCCATGAGTTTTCTTTCAAAATATTTTCGATATCGACACTTCTTTAATAGATTTTTTTTTTTCTGGACATTTTTCCCTGATAATTCGTTTAAGTTAGCGTAATTGGTAGTGCTATTGAGACTTATTAGAAATTTAATGAATATTTCAAACGGGCGGGAACTTTATAGCTTTCCCTAGTGAAATTGAACAACCTAATTATCAGACAACTTTGTGTTAATTTATCATATTGGTTTCTTTTTTAAAAGTTTATCCATTCAATCTTTTGTATGATATATTGTAATTAAACAACTTGAGTTATTTTTGGCCATAATAATAATAACAATAACAATAATAAAATTTTCAAAGGCTGAACATAAAATTCGCAACTTTAAATGAATGGAGAGGTCCACGATATCGAGGATCGACGAGCAAGCAGACCGAAGTACCTTCTGTTTTTCCGACCTTTGGTTGGATAACTTCTTCTAATGAATGACGTCCCTTCCCTAGCCTCTTCCCGGGCAGTATTATTTAAAATTTTCATTCATACGATTACTATTCATAGCTGGTATGGGACACTACAATGTAGTGACTAGTTTTTAGTCGCGAAGAGGTGGCCAGAGTTGATGATGTCGAACTGCAGTTGCTTTGGCGCCGCGACCTGTAATGCTGAAGGATCTCGATTGACGAGCTCAGACTTGGTTTTGGCCATGTCCAAGCATAAAGATTGAGATGCAGGTAATATTAAATTGCTCTGTCTTACTCAAATATTGGATATCATCACATGTCTAGCTTTTTCTTTTTCACTTGTGTTAACACTTAAGTTTTGGCAATCCATTTTAGTTATTCACTACATAGAAAATTTAAGGATTGACTCTTAACACCCATCCAAAAATATTATTAGTTTGTATTCACATGTTAGGAGCATTGTTCATTAAGACTGTATATTTGCGTTAAACTGGAGCTAAAAGACTTAAGCAAGGGAGATTCCACTCTTAATTAAATTAATTAGACGAAGCCCATTGGAACAAGCCCTTAATTCCTCTAAGGGGCCAAAGTTTACATGTGCATGGCGCAAGGTGGATGTTTTGAATCGAGGAAAGATAGCTCTTGATCAAAATCGGGAGACAATATTGTTATATGACACTAAATTTTTGGTCATATGGAAGAAATAAGGAGGAGATATCTCAGCTTTTCAAAAATAGTTCCTTGAAACTAAAATTGGAGAGTTCTAAACCCACCATTATAGAAATGATGTTCGTTCAGGGAGAAGGGGTGGTCTTTTGGCTTACAGAACAAGCAGAATGGGCCATTCGCGTTCACAATTGAGAAGAAAACGGGAGCTCACAATTTGAGGCACGGAGGGGTAAAAAAAAAAAGGAGAAGAGATCTTGAATTGCTTAGAGAATTCTGCAAGGAAAGGGGGACAACCGAGAGTCCAATATGCTGATTTGTCAATGGTATCTGACGATGGTGATTCACCTGAGTGAGCTGAGGAGCTGAGTTGTTTCAGTGATACGCATCAGTGAGCTGAGCTGAGCTGATTTTTCGTTAGGTTTTTTAGCAGATGTGCTTAAGATGTCTTAGGTATCATTTTTTTAAAGTTAGTATACACGGCAAACTTTGTATACTGACCTTTGATCTGCACGTATAGAGGAATGAAATTACTGTGACTGTAAATCTTTGCAAATGAAGCCCTGTGCATCTTCGGCTTCCTTTTCTGGTCCTTTCCTTTATGTTGCTTCTACCACAAAGACCGAGAGCAATGTTCTGTAAAAAGGACTGCTTTTATAGTCATCAACTCTTCTTGGAGAAGCTATAGAAACTCAAATGAAATAGATGATGAAATTCTTATTACTTCGACAAAGATTTCAAATCTCGTCTCGACAAACTTTGGAAGTTCAGTTGCCTTATTCTATGAGAGCATACTCTTTTTGACTTCTCTCTCTCTCTCTCTCTCATCGTCCATGCGGTGTCCTAGAATGTTGGTTGCTGAAAATGGGTTTTTATGAAAAGTGGGTCAACTAGATTATGTAATGTGTTACTACGGTCACTTTTAGCATCAAATTCAAGGGGGAACCTCTTCCTTATTTCAACCCTTCTAGAAGTATTAGACAAGGGGATTCATTGTCACCCTATCTCTTTATTTTAGTAACAAACTATTTGTCTTCTTTGATAGAAAAAGCTCTAAATGATGGGAGTATAAAAGGAATCTAACTAAATAGGTTTTTCCCCACCTTGACCCATTTATTATTTATGGAAAACTCTATATTTTTCTAGATGGGTCCATACAAAAATGCCAAAATGTCTTCGCTATTCTAAATCAATACCGTTATGCCTCAGGGCAAGCAGTAAATCTAAACAAATAAGGTATTTTTTTCAGCAAAGGTTGCCCTCAACTATTAAGAGATACATGGCAAGAGAATTGAGAGTTCCAGAGCTAGATTGGACAGGAAAATACCTAGGAATCCCCTCTGACTGGGGAGCCTCAAAGAAACATATGTTTACATGGATTTTGGGTAGGGTAAACATGAAATTGGAAGGTTGGAAGGAACAAATTATATTGAAGGTGAGCAAGGAAATCCTCCTGAAATAAGTGGTGCAGGCGTTACCACAATATGCTATGTTGGTCAGTTTGTAGAGCAATTGAGAAGAAAATAGCCAACTTATGGTGGAAAAACAGTGAAACAAGAGCTGGTCTACGTAGGAAGAGATGAGAAATTATGAAATTTAGGAAAGATAGGGGAGGAATGGGTTTTAGGGACCTACTTACTGCAAACAAGGTCCTCCTGGGTAAACAAGCTTGGAGATTGGTTAAAAAATCCGGAAGCTCTATGGGGTAAACTACTAAAAGGGCTATATTTCTATTGAAAAGACTTTTGGCATGTTGAGAAAGGGGCCAAGCATTCATGGGATGGCAAAGTCTAATCATGGGAAGGGATGCCATATCGAATATAGTGAGGTTCTCAATTGGAAATGGACAAAAAGTCAACATCAGAATGGAGAAATGGCTAAAGAGAGGACTAATCAAGGGGCCGGCAAACCAAAATGATCCACAAAAGGTTTTGGAATTGATGAACTTTGAAGAGGAACAATGGAATGAACAAATATTAAATAACCTCTTTGATGAATAGACCACCTAGGAGATCCTTGCAATTCCAATCAATCAGCAACTTACCAATGATGAATTGGTATAGACAGGGACTAAGAATGGGTCATTCATAGTAAAAAATGAAAGAACATACGACAGCCAACGCAACGACTGAACAATCTTCTTCTTCCTACTGTCACGACTACTTTTTTTTTCGGCGCCCGTAATCAGGTACGAGCGCCTAAGGAGGCTAATGACTCGGCTGAAATTAATTATGCCCCGACTCTCTCAAGTCCACCAATTCGCAACTTAATGGTTCAAGTTTTTAACCTGTAAATCAATTTTTAAAATGGAGTCGCCATTATTCGATTTGGGGTGAGTTGATTAGAAACCCAAGCGAAGTATCCGGAAAAATACTCACTCCTGCGCAACTAGAGAAATTAGGATCGGGGACCTGATTACACTAGTTAATCATTAATACCCTTTTGGTACATAATCTTGTTTAAACCTTGAGGTCTTTTGAATGTTCGAGGGATTTTCCATGCATTTTTGGAGAAAAACATTTTTTTTGGGTCTTTTCTAATTTTTTTGACATAAAAAGGATTTTTTGATTTTTTGGTATTTTTGGAAAAATACAAGCTTTTTGGCCTTTTTTATTTATTTATGAATTTTTGGCATTTTTGGATTTTTGACATTTTTTTTGAAAATATGAAATATTTTTATTTTTTTGATTTTTCGGAAAATAAAAAAAATATTTATATATTTTTAAATATTTTTTGGAAAATAAATCATTTTTGATTTTTCTTGATTTTTTCAGAAAATAAATCATTTTTTGATTTTCTGAAATTAAAACATTTTTAATATTTTTTGAAAATAAATTATTTTTGATTTTTTTGAAAATAAATTATTTATTATTTATTAAAAATATTATAAAAACTGACACGGGTCGGATCCGCGGGTTGGGTCCGACCCGGGCCGGCAACCCACACGCGGACGGGCCCGCGTTGTGGGCTCGACTGGATTTTCGCCTTTTTTTTTTTTTCTTTAAAATAAAAAACAAAACGGCGTTGTGGCCGAGCGTTTTGGGACGCCTGGCCCGGCCCGATGACCCGCTTCGACAACCCGTTCCCCGGCGAAAACCCTACCCGAATCCGACTTGGATCGCGACCCAACTCCCCGCCGCCCGTAGATCGCGAACCCTACCCGATTTTTCGGGTTTGGATCCGCTTCGTGACCCGGAAAATCGCAAACCCTATGGTTCACGAATCCGCGGCGCCGGGGATAGAAACCTAGGCATTTCGGCGGCGACGGTGGCTACGGTGGTGACGGCAGTGACGGGGGCGACGACGGCGATGGCAATGGTGGCTAGGTTTTTACCTTTCTTCGAACAAGGGCGGCAATGGCGACGATGCTGGATCGATCGAAGGCAACAACAAGAAGGATGAGCGATGACAACAAGGGCAAGGGCAGACTAATGGCGACGACCGTGGCGGACAACGACGGCGACGGTGGATCCTAGATGGTCGGATTTGGCTAGATCCGGCGTTGGGTTACCCTCTCTCTCCCTCGGGCTTGCCCTTCGAGCTCCCTGAAGTCTCTCAGGGGACCTCGAGCTTCGGCCGGCCTCCCTCTCCCTCTCGGACCTCTCGACTCCCTCTCTCCCTCTCTCTATGCGTCTTTGTGCTCGCTTCTCCGGCTAGATTCAAGATCTCCGGCAGCTCGTCTTCGGGCCTCCCCTGAAGTCTCTCAGGGGAAGCTATCGAAGCTTACCTTCGGCGATCTCCTCTTCACCCTCTGTCTGTGTCCTTGGTTGCTAGGGATCGATGGCCTATTTATAAACCGAGGGGCGGTCGGTCGACGGAGTTTGACCGTCGGTCGCCACGGCCTTTGCCGGCTGAACCGGTGTCCCATTCGATGCCAGCTCCCCCTTGCTCCATGTGCGTCGTCACTGCTCCTCCCCTTCGCTCCGGTGTCACGCCCCCTGCGTGTGCGCTGCAAGGACCTGGCTGGGTCGGGCTGAGGCGGAAATGGGCCTCATAGGACCATGCGAGGGCTTTTTTGCTTTTTTGCTTTTTTCCATTTTTTCTATTATTTGTTTATTTATTCTCTGAAAAAGATAAAATAAAATAAAGTAAAATAAAGTAAAATAAAACCTAACTAATTAAGGGGGAATTTTAGGCGTCAACAACCGTCCCTCTTTGAAAGTGAGCTCGTAGAGGTTGCATGCAAGAACAAATTGATGCCTAAATTTTATCCATACATGCGTAGCAGATTATACTTAATTAGGACATATTATTCTATGCAGAAAAGGTGTAATATAACATTACATATACTAAGATAGATAAGAAGATACCTATAGTTACTTACCGGGAGTGAGTGAGACAGGGTGTGAACCTCGAATTTGGCAAGTATCAAGGTGTCATCTTACCTGGTGATATGAGGAGGTTGCTTTTCCAGGGCTTGAACCATTTTTAAGTCGCCTGTTAAAACAATCAATGATTTGTCTAGGATTCGAACCTTTCTTCGGTCGCCTTGACGGGAAATTGCTCCTTTAGGACCCGAATCATTCTTCGGTCGCCCGTTAAAACAATCAATGGTTTGTTTAGGACCCGAACATTTCTTCGGTCGCCTGGACGGGAGATTGCTCCTCTAGGACCCGAACCATTCTTCGGTTGCCTATTGGAGTAATCAGTGGTTTGTCTCGGACCCGAACCATTCTTCGGTCGCCTGTTAAAACAATCAATGATTTGTCTAGGACCTGAACCATTCTTCGGTCGCCTGTTAGAGTAATCAGTGGTTTGTCTCGGACCCGAACCATTCTTTGGTCGTCTGTTAAAACAATCAATGATTTGTCTAAGACCCGAACCTTTCTTCGGTCGCCTTGACGGGAAATTTCTCCTCTAGGACCCGAACCATTCTTCGGTTGCCTGTTAGAGTAATCAGTGGTTTGTCTTGGACCCGAACCATTCTTCGGTCGCCGTGACAGGAAATTAACAATCAATGATTTGTCTAGGACTCGAACCTTTCTTCAGTCGCCTTGACGGGAGATTGTTCCTCCAGGACCCGAACCATTCTTCGGTCGCTATGACGGGAAATTGCTTCTCTAGGACCCGAACCATTCTTTGGTCGCTTGTTAAAATAATCAATGATTTGTCTAGAACTCGAACCTTTCTTCAACCACCTTGACAGGAGATGCACCGACCTTTCTCAGGGCGTCTCATTTGTGGGTGCCTAAATTGTATCGAGGACACCAGTTGGTACCCGACCTTTCTCGGGAGATGCGCCGACCTTTCTCAGGGCATCTGTTTTGTTGGGGTGTCTGACTTCTGTTAAAGACACTGGTAAGAACCCGACCTTTCTCGGGAGGATGCACTGAACTTTCTCAGGGCATCGATTTGTTAGGGGTGCCTGGACATTCACAGGCATATCAAAGAGTACCTAGATATTTACAAGTGCTAACTTGAAGGATATTTGGGCCTTTGCAGGTGTCGAAGGGGTACTTGGATGATTGCAAGTATGAACTCTTGGAGGGTGCCTAGATATTTGCAGACGTTGAAGGAGTACCTGATTGCTTGCGGGTGTTGAAAGAGTACTTGGATAATTACAAGTACAAACTCTTGAAGGATACCTGGCGTTCGCAGGTATCGAAGGAGTACCTGGGATATTCATGAAGGTCCCTCACCTTTTGATAATTGGAAATATCGAGGACGTACCTCGCATATTCGTGAAGGTCTCCCACCTTCTGACAATTGGGAATATCGAGGACGTACCTGGGATATTCGTGAAGGTTATGGGGAATATTGAGGACGTGCCCGAATATTCATGAAGGTCTCTTACCTCATGGTAATGGGAATATTGAGGACGTACCTTGGATATTCATGAAGGTCTCTCACCTCCTGGTAATTGAGAAATTTTGAGGGCGTACCTAGGATATTTGTGAAGGTCTCTCACCTCCTGGTAGTGGGAATATCGAGGATGGGTCTCGCATATTCATGAAGGTCTCTCACCTCCTGGTAAAGGGGAACATCAAGGACATACCTTGGATATTCGTGAAGGTCTCTCACCTCCTGGTAATGGGAATATCGAGGGCATACCTACATATTCGTGAAGATTTCTCACCTCCTAGTAAGTGGGAAATATCGAGGGCGTGCCCCGTATATTCGTGAAGGTTTCTCGCCTCCTGGTAATTGAGAATATCGAGGGCGTACCTGAGATATTCGTGAAGGTCTCTCACCTCCTGGTAATTGGGAATATCGAGGGTGTGCCCCGCATATTCGTGAAGGTCTCTCATCTCCTGGTATTATAAACTTGAATATGGTATGAGGCTTACTTGGATTGCCGCAGGCACTTAAAGGGGTGGAACACCTAGATAGCCACAGGTGTACAAAGTACTGGAATACTTGGATGAACACAAGTATTTAATGATATGATCTGGGACCACTCAAGCTGGTCCAAGTGCTAGAAAGCATACCTGGCCGGTGGTGCCAAGTAAAGCAATGGAATGCTTAAACAGCTGTTATATTATTCAGGGACAACTCGGGCAGGTTGAGTGTCATGAAAAGGAAGCACCTGGACAACGGTGGGTACTTGACGATATGGTGATATCTAGACAGCAGTAGGTATTCAAAGGTAAAAGGATTCAAAGGTAAAAGGATACTTGATCAGTCACAAGTATCAATACTCTGGGGACAACTCGAATAGGTCGAGTGTCAGGAAAAGGGAGTATCCGAAAGATGGCCGGTACACAAAGACAATGGGAATACCTAAACATCAGTAGGTATTCAAAGATAAAGGGATACTTGATCAGTCACAAGTATCAATACTTTGGGGACAACTCGGACAGGTCGAGTGTTAGGAAAAGGGAGTATCCGAACGGTGGCCAGTACTCAAAGACAATGGGGATACCTAGACAGCAGTAAGCACCCAAACTCAAGGGACGACTCAAATAGGTTGAGTGTCAATGAGAGAGTACTTGGACAATGGTAGGTACTTTAAGACAAATTGGGATAAAGATATGTTTACCTGGCAATATCTCTGATCTCTAAGAGTATGCTTGCTATTTGCACAATATGCACACATGATTGTATATGCTATAAATTCATGAGTTCAAATGAGATTCATGCATGATAATTTTGTCAATTTTGCATCATCTGATTTTCACCGGGGAAGATTTTGAAAGACAACCTTCATTTAGAATGTAGATGTCTTGAGCATGCTAGATGAGGGACTTTTAGTCTGAAAGGACTTTTCCCTCACTCTCATGGAAAAGGCTATCCTAACCATTGATGCAGGATTCATAAGGACTACACTATCTCACTGTCATCATGTCAACAGGGGTCCGAGTATTCTCGCAAGTGGTATGACTTTACCAATGTGAGAGGTCTTTGTTGAAATTGTGATGAAGACTTGGTCAATAGCTCATCAAATGGGACCGTCGAGGTCAAGGCTCCTAAACGAAGTGCCGCACGATCATCCTCAGGTTTGCAAGTCAAGAATCCTGCGAAAAGAGATAAAATAATCTTGCTCGTACTTCTTCGAGTGATGCTTATAGACATATGAAGTCCTACGTTAATTGAAGTGCCCCTAGTCTGAAGAGACTTTTTACAATGGGATGCAATGTAGGTTTGACTCATGTGTAAAAAAGTAAGAGCTGGCGATCGCCTTGGCATTTGTCACCGGTTTTTCTTCTCATGGTCTAATGAAGGTTCCATGGACCACAATGGCAATTTCTCTTGGGAATACCAATGAATGTATTTTTGTTTGGGGCATCGGCCTTGCTTTTACTAGGCACATTGCTTTTTTATGCCCCTATTTCTCTTTTCAAACTTTCATTCATGGGTATTGACCTTACTTTTATCAGGTACACTGCCTTTTATGCCCCTAATTTTTGCCTTTGCTGCTTGAGGAACTGGTCTTGACAAGTTCAAGCAAATGCCTTTGTTAGACTATTGAGTCTTCATCTTTTGCTGGCGCTTCTGATTATACTACTCAAGTGGTAGCAAATTTTGTTTTGCCTCCATGTGAGGGTGAATTTACAGACTCAATTGGATCGTACAATGGATACAAGTGCGTAAAGAAAGAATTGCTCTTCACGACTCTAGGGCACTTAAACTAACGCGAGTGTTCATATGCAATAAAGACACTCAAAGATTATGCAAGTGCAAGCAAGAAAATTTATATCCCTTTTCTCACCTCGTGATGTTGACTTGCCTTCAACTTGTCCCAGTGTAGGGTGGTTCTTTGACGAGGTAGGGTAGAAATTTGTCAGTGTATGGGGCTCAAAGTGAGCGATGGAATGCCTCTCACTGCTTTGGTCATCGTACCATTCGCGAGAGAACTCTTTACCCTGTAGTCATGGAATTTTTTACATTCATCTCACAAGTGTATAGATGGGGGACTGTGTGTAGGATATGGCTTGCCTGTCATCATTCTAACGTGCCTCATCCAGCATGCTCAATTAATCTTGTATTCTTCAATCAGCTGTCTATTCTAATAATCCTCAATGGAATCAGTGATCTAGACAGACAAAATCGTCATGCAGAATTCACCTGGAAAAAGGCATGCAGTGTATGATGTGATAGAGTTCGTACTCTCAAAATAAATGAATGGCTTTTTACTCAAGAAAAACTTATTAACAGCTTTAGGGGGTGTTTACTTGGTGGAACAGTATTCTCAAATGTGTCAAAACTTGAACATTAAAAGAGTTATTTACAAAGGGTTATTCACAAATGGGTGTCGATAGATTGCTCCTATTGGTTAGGGACATGACATATGAAAGATCAGCCAGGGATTGAGAATATGATTAGGAATTTCTGCTCTTGCCTCTTGCAGAAGAGAAGCTGTACAAGTAGATCAATTAGTCTGGCCAAAATCAAACGTGAGTTGAGGCCTGAAGATTTTCTGTCATTTGCTTTGGTGATTACTCAGGACGCCATTTCGTTTATGAGAGTTTGTCATTTCTCTCATTGATTTGTTATCCTTGTTTTTGACAGTCAAGTGGTCCCTTCATTGGTTTGCAATTGATTAGATAGACCTGATGCATCAGGAGGATATGAAGTTTATTGGGCTAAGGCATTGATGGTGTCCGTAGGGAGTTTTCTTTTTCATTTAACCGAACCGGCTTCTGGACGACATGCCCTTTGATACCAAGTTAGGTAAATTGATATGGGTCTCTTGATTTGCTCAAGTTAACCATTAAGCTTGGTTCTTGAATCCCAATGCTTCCTGTCGATAGGGAAAATATGTCAAAAGCAGGCTCAAATAGTGGGGTTATTTGAAACGATACCAAGTTACCCTTCCCCAGAGTTTGTATTTGCTGACTCCTAGGGATATTTGAATGTTGATGACAGCCTCTTCATCTTGACTCAATTCTACATCTCTTTCGATTGGCATTCCTCATTTGTGACCATGTATGCATGATTGCTAGTCATTGATTCATCTTCAACGTCTTCCTTCTGCGGAATTTTCTTATGTCTTTGACTATATGACCATTAGCAGCATTGAGCAAAGTCATGTATTTCAAGCTTCTATGGAATCTGAGATGGACAATCAAAACCTCCAATTCACTGATGGCAATTACTTCTTGCGAGAGCATGCGTCCGAATAGGAAGTCAGGTTTCTAGGTCCTCATTTTGAATAGGGGCTAGAGACCGCTTCAACTGTCTGGATTTCTTCCCTATTGACAATAGCCAATTCAAAGAAAGAGAAAAGATCCCTTCCTTGTGCTTTTGGGCTCGTCGAAGCTAGAAGTCCTGTTGATGAAATCACAACATCTAGTTGCTCAGGCACATTGTGGGAAAAAGATATTGTTCGGGTTTGTGAATGAGTTGGGTAGGAGCGAGGTGGAGTGCACAGAGCTCCTAGGGACGGCCTCATTTCAACCGTATGCCAGTACCTATTACATCCTAATCTTTCATTTCCCTTTTGAAATGGGATGCTTCTTTTTGTTTGCCCCTGTAGGTGTCTTTGAATTTGGCAAGTTCACCTGATGCGCTTGCTTCAAATGCCCCTTGTTACACTAACTCAAAGGGGATGGGAATGATTTTCTGAGACATGAAGTGAGTGACTTAGAAAGACAAACATGATTTAATAATCTTGTTTTGACAAAAGATTTTGAAACATTTTTTGTTTTCAAAAGTATATATCTTTGGGGGAAAGAAAGCATGAGGAAGCCCAGCCCTCAGTATTCTCCTTGGATGACATTTTCTTTTCATGGTTGGATAGCATCACTGGGCAGGTTTGGAGTACCGCTTCATGCTCTCAAAATAAAATATTAGAATTGTACAATAGAGTACTTGGAATGGAAAATACAACAGTAGCACACTAGACAAGATAAAAAACATGAAATTATAAAAATAAGTAAAGTCCATGAAAACTCCTGTGTAAATGAGTGTTTTGATAGTGTTGGTTATGAAATCAAGCGCCTTTGAGTTCCTCGCCTCTAGTAGACTCGAAGTATTCGCATGAGAGGACCACTTCATTGAAGCTATGGAAGTACAACCCATGCAACCAACAACGATGCTCGTGAGGTAAAGTCCCTATAAACAGCTTTATCATTTCTTCTTCGGCCAGTTGAGGGTAAGTTTGCATCATAAAAGCCTCCCACCTCCTCACATATGCTCGGAAATCCTCCATTGGTCTTCTTTTGAAGTGAACCAAGTTCTGACAAGGCACTTCAGTCCCAATCTGGCTTTGATACTGAAGCAGGAATGCCGAAGACAGCTCATTCCAATCTCTCACGAGGTAGATATCTGCTGTGATGAACCATTGTAATGCAGACCCCATAAGACTTTCTTGAAAGGCCTGAGTTGTGAATGACATCGGGCCATAGACCGACTTATTTCAGCATGGAGGTATTGCAAGAGGGCCACAGGACAAGTTGTACCGTTATACTTGCGAATGTTGGGTATTCACATTTCTATGGGGGTCATGATTCTACGAGGGCAAGACGAGCCTGGTATGTTTGGTTAGGCCACTGGTTTTCCCACTGCATATTCGTTGTAGTGGTGAATTTTTCTGTTTCAGGGAAGTTGGACTCTATTGAAATTATCCCATTGCTTTATTCTGGGTCAAAATTGCTGAATGAGGATGAAGTATTGAAGCTATCTTCATGGTCAGGTGACAAGCTTAGTGCTTCATTAGGATTGTAGTGGATAAAGACGTATGCTTCCTCTTCTGACGGGCCTTCATCCCCGGGTGAGAGTAGGAAACAATTATATGATGAATTGTCAGTTTCATTGTTGAAATAATGCTGGAAGTCCTTTGGATTGTATTCTAGGGCCGGGAAGTCTTCAGGGTTATATTCTAGAGGATGGTAGCCTTCAGAGCTATGTTCTTGGGAATGCTCGAAGTTTTGGTGCGGCAGCTCTTCAGTAGACGCGGAATTGATTTGCTTAGGCTTTCTTTTCTTGGCCCATGGTCCAGACCTTTTAAGTGAGGCTCTGCGTTTCGCCAGCTCAACTCTGTCAAGGGAAGTGAGAGATATTAGAGTTTCACTCTCTGATTCACTTTCTAGGTTGATGGGGGTTGATATTCTTTGGACCCTAGCTCTAGGAGTAAGCTTGGGGAATTGTCCTATCGTGCCCCAGTCTTGAACAGGCTCTGTGTCTTGGATCTCGTACAAAGGCTCATTGCCTTTCCTAGTGGGAAACTTTTCAGTAATAAGATGCTGCTCAGCTGCCCATTTATTATGTAAGGCTTCATTGACACGCTTCTCTCCTATCTCAGCAACTAACGGCTCCTCGTGCTCCGCGATCATTGGCTCTTCATAGGGCAAGGTGACATCAGGGGTGATGTCAATATTATACTCTCGGTGAAAAACATGAATTAGTTCCCTTCAGGTTTTAAGGGGGCTGATCTTCCTGACAATGTACCATTATAAGGTAGGGCCAGTCAAGTTCGATTGGTATGATTGAATAATCCTTCGGACTAGGTAGGCTTGTAAGTAGGTCTATGGGCGGGAGGTATCAGCATACCCTTCGCATTCAGGTACTTTGAGTTTTTCAAGGATCTCAATGCCAGCATAATTGGACAGGTCCATGGGATTCTGCCCCTGCAGCTGGCTTAACTTTTTCATGATCCTTTCAAACTGTCTATGGTACTGGCTATTTTCTGGCAAATTTACGGGCATTCTGACGGTGTTTGAGGCAACTATAGAGTTAGGCTCAGCTTGAGTAGATTTCATTTGTCTCAAGAGCTGTCAAAGGACAATGGACATCTGTCTTACACCGTCTTCAATGTTAATGAGGCGGTTTTAAACATCATTCTGATCAGGCCCTATTGCATGAGGCCATTCACGGGCAAT
The DNA here is from genome assembly GCA_014182885.2 of Eucalyptus caleyi. Lineage (NCBI taxonomy): Eukaryota > Viridiplantae > Streptophyta > Magnoliopsida > Myrtales > Myrtaceae > Eucalyptus > Eucalyptus caleyi. The sequence continues at coordinate 38,829,631 of CM024472.2, forward strand.
TGGTGGCCGGTGATTCATAATTACCTGTTCGTTTGCGAGAACAATGAATGAGTACGAAAGTAAACAAAGATTGACCCATGGCAATGGTCTAATTGCTTTTTATTTATCAAAAGAGGATTTATAGACCGCAGACTTCTGACGTCTAAAATTTGAAATGACAACATAAAATACTAGATATTAAACAAAAGTCCCTAAACAGTGGGACAAAACTTTCACACTATTAACACTAAGGGGAACATGATTGCCAATTTATATGCAACGGGGAGTCTTGCGCTTGCGTAGAAGCTTGCTTTCTTGGACCGGCTCTGAGGTGTGTATTCAGTCCATTCCCAAATCCCTCTCCATGAGCTCTACTTGCTCGTGCTGGCTGCTCTCGCTGATTGAGTGAGGGACTGATGGCTTCCATTTTGTCGGGATACGATGGTTGTGGATGTAGGATATGGAGGCGTGGTGGACTTTTTCTTCTCCCTCAAGCCTTTCGGGTACCACGATCCTTTTGCGATGGCATTTGTTCCATGCTTCCTCGATAATGTCAATCATGTATTCAAAACTTTGATGAGTGAAGAGAAGTGGAGGGACCCTCTTTTTGAAAGATGGCGGGATCTCCTGAAGGGCTCCATATTGTCGTGCCACCCTTTGTGGGAAATAGGAAAAAGCACCGGTGAGGCCGAGTAACGGAATTGGATAGCGGCGCTTGAAAGCAAAGCGAGCTCTCTTTTCATAGAACCAACCAGCACACCATTGGAATGCCTCAAGAGCTAGGTCTCTTAGGAAATTTATCCAATTTAAACAGCTTTGATTGGGAATGTATGGTCCTAAAACCATAAATTTTTGTAATGGATTTTCGAAATCATTCATTCCAGATGATCGCATGAAGCCTCGGAATTCACTTAGGTGAGAAAAGAACTAGACTTGTAAAATTTTCGGAGAGACCCGCATAATTTTTTCCGTGTTTTCTTTAAAAAGATTAAAGGACAAAAATGTTTCAATTAAAATCATGTTGACATAATTTTGCCCCCTCAAGATTTGATCAACTATCCATGTCATCTTAGGACTTATGACATTTATTTGATGGGGGAAAATGATGAACCCAAAAAAGCCCAAGAGGAAAATCTCGTTTTTTTGGGTCATAGGCTGATTTTGAAAACAGTCATTATTCTATTGGGCAGGTATTATGGTTGTCTTCAAGAATTTGTCTCATGACATGGATTTCAGTTCCTAAAAGTCGTGCTAACCTGTGCCACGGGAGGGCGCTTGTTGATGGCCTAACAAGCTTTTTCTCGAGAGGCATTCCAGTGATGATGCTGTATTCCTCCAGAGTTGGGGTTAGCTCAAACCCACCAAACATAAAAGTAGTCGTCTTCAAGCACTAGAAATGTGCCATGGCCTGTATGACTTCGGGACGGACAGTGATTTGAATCAACGATAGGAGATGACCGATTTTGGCTTTCACGCGCTCTTGGGCAAGCTGATCCAATTGACCCCACCATCTGAAGAGTTCCGCCTTAGGAGCAAGAATGAACTGGATATCGTCTTTCCCCATCGCACATAAACTGGAACTTGAAAAGCTTATCCTAAATTGTCATGGGCCAAATAAAAAGACTGAGTAAAAGTAAAGAAATCACTTTGCTTTTACATAAAATGGCAAGCACAAAGACATATAGATGGGATGTGTGGCTCGATTTCTAACTCTGAAGGCTTGATGAAATTAAAAGGGTATCCGCCCGTCGCAGTCTTGCGTTAGCAGCATATCCCCTTAACCTTGGCTAAGAAATTCGGAGAAAAGAAAAGCAACCTTTACATCGCAGTCTCGCAGTCGACGTCGTATATTTTTTAACACCATCCTAGAAATCCTAGGGCGGCCCAGGTCCGGCGGCCGGGTTGTGTGTGCCATGTAGTGTTAAAACAGTAAAGCATGCACAACAGTTTATAATCACAAGATAATCTATTTTAAGCAAAATTAAAATAAATTTCTAAGCTTTTGACCTGTATAAAGAAAAAAACCTAAGTCAGTAAAAAATTTAAACAAGACAAAAATGGCCGAAGTCCTCAAAATCCCCAGCGGAGTCGCTAAACTGTCGCGACCTCTTTTTTTTTCGACGCCCGTAATCGGGTACGAGCGCCTAAGGAGGTTAATGGCTCGGCTGAAATTAGTTATGCCCGGACTCTCCCAAGTCCACCAATTCGCAACTTAATGGTTCAAGTTTTTAGTTTGTAAATCAATTTTAAAATGGAGTCGCCGCTAATCGATTTGGGGTGGGTTGATTAGAAATCCAAGCGAAGTATCGGGAGAAATACTCACTCCTTCGCAACAAGAAAAATTAGGATCGAGAACTTGATTACACTAGTTAATCACTAATGCTCTTTCGGTACCTAATTTTGTTTAAACCTTGAGGTTTTTTGGATGTTCGAGGATTTTCCATGCATTTTTGGAGAAAAGCATTTTTTTTGGGGTCTTTTTCTAATTTTTTTGACATAAAAAGGATTTTTTGATTTTTTGGTATTTTTGGAAAAATACAAGCTTTTTGGCTTTTTTTTTTTAATGAATTTTTGGCATTTTTTGGATTTTTGACATTTTTTTTGGAAAATATGAAATATTTTGATTTTTTTGATATTTCGGATAATAAAAAAATATATTTTTATATTTTAAAAATATTTTTGGGAAAATAAATCATTTTTTATTTTTCTTGATTTTTTCAGAAAATAAAACATTTTTCAACATTTTTTAAATATTTTTCGATTTTATGGAAATTAAAACATTTTTTTAATATTTTTTCAAAAATAAATTATTATTGATTTTTTTAAAATAAATTATTTATTTATTAAAAATATTATAAAAAGTGACTGGTCGGAACCGCGGGTTGGGTCCGACACAGGTCGGCGACCCGCACGCGGACGGGCTCACGTTGCGGGCCCGACTGGATTTTTGCCTTTTTCTTTAAAAAAAAAAAAAAAACGAAACGGCGTCGTGGCCGAGCATTTTGGGACGCCCGGCCTGGCCCGACGACCCGCTCCGACAACCAGCTCCTTGGCGTAAACCCTACCCGGATCGCGATCCAACTCCCCGCCGCCCGCAGATCGCGATCCCTACCCGATTTTCCGGGTCCGGATCCGCTTCGCGACTCGGAAAATCGCAAACCCTAGGGTTCATGAATCTGTGGCGTTGGGGACGGAAACCTAGGCATTTCGGCGGTGACGGTGGCTACGGTGGTGACCGTAGCGACGATGATGGCGATGGCGGCTAGGTTTTTACGTTTGCTCGAACAAGGGTGGCAACGGCGACGATGCTGGATCGATCGAAGGCGGCAACAAGGGGGGACGAGCGACGGCAACAAGGGTAAGGGCAGACTGATGGCGACGACCGCGGCGGACAACGACGGCGACGGTGGATCTTGGACGGTCGGATCTGGTCAGATTCGACGCCGGGTTACCCTCTCTCTCCCTCGGGCTCGCCCTTCGAGCTCCCCGAAGTCTCTCGGGGACCCCTCCGAGCTCACCACGCCACGGCCGACCTTGCACTCGAGCTCCCCGAAGTCTCTCAGGGGACCTTGAGTTTCGGCCGGCCTCCCTCTCCCTCTCGGGCCTCTCGGCTCCCTCTCTCCCTCTCTCTGTGCGTCTCTGTGCTCGCTTCTCCGGCTAGATTCAAGATCTCTGGCAGCTTGTCTTCGGGCTTCCCCTGAAGTCTCTCAGGGGAAGCTATCGAAGCTTACCGTCAGCGATCTCCTCTTCGCCCTTTGTTTGTGTCCCTGGTTGTTGGGGATCGACGGCCTATTTATAGGCCGAGGGCGGTCGGTTGACGGAGTTCGACTGTCAGTCGCCACGGCCTTTGCCGGCTGAACCGATGTCCCATCCGATGCCAGCTCCCCCTTGCTCCACGTGCGTCATCACCGCTCCTCCCCTCCGCTCTGGTGTCACGCCCTCCTGCACGTGCGCTGCAAGTGCACGAGGAAGAAGAAGACCCGGCTGGGCCGGGCTAAGGCGGAAATGGGCCTCACGGGCCCATGCGAGAGCTTTTTTGCTTTTTTCCATTTTTTCTGTTTTTTCTATTATTTATTTAGTTATTATCCGAAAAAGATAAAAAAAAATAAAGTAAAATAAAGTAAAATAAAACCTAACTAATTAAGGGGGAATTTCAGGCGTCAACACCTACCAAACACCAAGAGCACTTGGAATGCTATATGGAATATGCGGATTAGCCCTAAAGTAAAGATATTTTTCTTGAATGTTTGTCAAAACGCCATCATATCCAAGGAGAACTAATGGAAAAGAAATATATTACTTGACCTTGTCTACAACCTTTGCCAAGAAAGGGTGGAAACGGCCGAGCACATCTTTCTCCTCTGCCCTTGGGCTGCACATGTATGGAACAACCCAGAAGTCAAAATACAAATAAGTACACACGAAGTTACCTAAATAGATGTGTAGTTGGCTCATTTTATAAGGAAAAAACCCTAGCTTACCCTCCTTGGAAGCAATTTCATACATCCTCTGGTAAATTTGGAAAAGGCGAAATAACCTTATATTTCAGGGAAGCAAGCTGGATGCTTGCAACATAGGAGATCTAGCTCGGTTTCAGCAAAGAAGTTATGAAAAATGGGGCTTTCAACACTCTCAAGCAAGAAAGACGGGAAAATGAGATACCTCGGATTTGGGTAGCTTCGGTGGCAAGAACAATAAAGATCAACATCGACAGGTCACTTGGTGAGGGACCGATGGAAGGAGGTATCTCCTACATCGTCTGTGACTACTTAGGCTTCCTTGTTGACGATTTCACCAAGATGGTTCGATCGGCCTCAGTTGCTCAACTAGAGTACATCAAGAGGGCGAAGATGGGTGTTGCTTCTATAGAGTCCGACCGTCTAGATTTGGTACTATCTCTCAAGTATGAGGAAGACTTCAACTAGGACACACGTGGTCTCTGGATAGAGTGCAAAGATCTTCTATAGAATCTACTGCTTGTGGGCCTTGATTTCTGTCAAAAAATCGTAAATGTAGTTACGGACTGGGCGTGTGCGAGCATAGGAAAAAACCATTACCGCCCAATTGGCTCTCTTCTCCTCCCCAAGCCCTATGAGCCCTACTATGTAATGATGCCCCACTCTTGGGAGTTGTTGGATATTCACCAGTTATGACATAAATAAAAGTTGCTGGATCTTCACCAGTTATGATATAAATAAAACTTCTTTTTCGACCAAAAAAAATTAGAAAATTTACAGATTGACATCCCTTAGTGTGTTCCACAACTTTCAAATTTTGATTTTTGCAGATTAGTCCTTGAAATATTCAGATTTACAAGTTTTCCCAAGAACTCAATTGAAAACAGTTTTAGAGGCCAAAACTGACCTTATCCGGTTTATGGCCAAATTGACCCCCTAAACTTTGCTAAAAATTCCTCAAAACGAAGTTGTACATTTTCAAAATTTATATCACTGTAATGCTCTCGATTTGAACTTATAGCCATATTTCACAAGTTTTTCTGAAATTATGATCAGAAAAATTTCTAAAAATCATTGAATGCACAGAAATCTAAACAATTTGGAATTCCAGCAAATCACAAACTTCAACAAACATGTAATCAAGCCATTTCATGCATCTACACATCAATTTCCAGCACTTTCAAGCCATATTCAACCTTGTTCATCATCATTCAACAAATTTCCAGCAAGATTGAACCTTACTCATCTATTATCCATCATCACTATCCTAAACATTCATTTAAGCATGCTTTGATCACGATCAAGTTCAATCCTGAATATGATTTTCTAACATTCATCGCTCGAATCAACTGTGGTCATCGAAGATTGAACAGCAAAATAGGCAAAATGAGATTTGACGGAAGCTACCTAAGAAATTTGACGGAAGCTACCTAACAAGCTCTTGCATCACACTCTTATTGAACGAAATCAATCAATCGTTCAATCAAAGCTTGCTCTAAAAAATCCTAAGGCTCATCATCATGTTACACAATATAAACAAATTGACAAAGCAACGTCGAAATTGAAATCAAATAAGTTATAACATGCTCGGCCAAAGAGGGGTTGATTTTTCCTACGCATGCAATCTAGTGATGATTTAATGAAATTGAACTAATTCTAGAACTAGTTTTCTATTCTATTTTTCAAATGTCCTCACATCCTAGCTCGGCAATGATCATGAATTGACATGATCAACCTCGAGCATCGCCAGTAATCAAGGAAAGTTAGCTTGCGACAAGGAATCAAGGTGGTGTCGATCACCATGACACTATGGAAGAGCCAAGGGGGACTGTCGCACAAGGACTTCAAGGCTAATCACTGGAGTGAGGCCGACAACTAGTGAGAACACGAGGTAAAGCCTTCTATGAGCCCCTCGGGCGGGGGGGGGGATAGAGAGAGAGGGGAGAGAGAGGCTAAGCTTGTAGCTCATTGGCTAAATTTAATTCACTAGGATAGGTGACATGTCATTATGCATGGCCAAGATCAATTAGTGAAAGAATGGCTAAGATTTAAGTTCAAGTAGATTGATGACTTGGCTTTAGGAGCATTTCGGTAATTTCCAGCAAAGGGGAGGGAAATTCTCTCTCACAGAATGGCAAGTCTTCTCCTACCTCCGGGCAGGTCCCCATCTCCATGGTGAGATTCTTCTTCTCTGATGCTAAACCCTAACCTTCTCCTTCATCCTCATACCCACTGAAACCCTCACTCGATTAGACCTCCACCCAGTCGGATGTTCTTGCCGACTAAACACCCAAAACCCTAAAATCCAGAAGACACTAACAATAAAGCAACCCGTATGATTCCTAATGGGTAAATCCAGAAAACCCATCTTGGCCGACTGAAACCCATGGTCGATTCCTCCGTCTTTTGGCCTCATCTCCACAGTGGTGTTGTCGACCGATACCCACAGGCGAGTTCCCCCTCTTTTCCTTTTGGTCTTCATCAACATAGTGGTGTCATTCCCCATTCAGAGCTCCCTTCAAATCAAATCCTGGAGAAAGTATGGCTGCTCAGCTTGAGGAAGAAAGCCGGGTTACAGCCTTGTGCAAAAGCTTAGGTGAGTTATGGTCTGAGAATGATGTTGTCGATATACAAAGTGCTATCTCAGAAGATAAACTGATTGAATGCCGAAAAACTTTGTTTGGGAAACTATATTCCAGACCAAATGTGCATTTCCCGTCTTTCGTGAGTACTATGACCCGTGTGTGGAAAGTGGACAGGGTAAATTGCTCTCAGCTAGGAACAGGACATTTTTCATTTACCTTCCAATCGGAAGAAGAAAAACAGAGAGTGTTAGATACAGGGCCATGGTGCTTCTTCAGTAATTTACTAGTATTAAAAGAATGTGACCCATATACCTCGGACATCTGTTATGACTTCAACAACTGTGCTTTTTGGGTCAATTTCTATGGCTTGCCATTTGGGAGAGTCACTAACGAAGTCATCTGAGAAATAGCTTCTAAATTGGGGGAAGTCATAGAGGTGAAATTGGAAGCAAGAGGCAATAGCCACTATAAAATGGGAAAAGCCAAGGTGATGCTGAATCTGGAAAACCCATTAAAAACGAGAATACTTGTGAATTTGGAAAAGAAGAAAGTATGGGTAGAGTGCAAATATGAGCGGTTACCGCATTATTGTTACTCATGCGGAAGAATGGGGCATTATGCTACTACATGCAAGGAAATCCCATATGAGAAATCAGGGTTGCCAGATGACTTACCAGGACGATATGGGCATTGGCTTCGAGCGGATGTACAGGAATTAAGCCCGTATGGGAAAATATTTTATGGCAAACAAGAACCGGTCCTCGAAGACACAGAGAGTGTGCCAGAGACTCCCATGCATTCTGTTTCAGAGAATGAGAACCAGCAGCAGGGTCAGAACTTAAACAGTATAAGGGGACAGGAAAATGTAGAACAGATAACTCAGAAGGCAACCAGTTCAATGACACAGCAGTTAGCAATACAACTCACGGGAGACAACAGCCCAAAAAAGAGAGGACGTTGCTGTATTGATGAAGCATCAGCAATGGTCCTATATGAAGAACATCAAAAGGAGGAAGAAAGAAGAATGTTTGAGGCTGAAACAGGGAAAAAAGGTTGATTAGGCATAAATCGAAAGGTACTAAGCATCAATCTGCAAAAAAAGGCAAGCGTTTCTGCCCTTACGGCGCGCAAAGTTCCCGAACACTGGAGATTGACAGCACTCAGCTGATAGAGACCCCGATTGAGGAAATGAAGAAGGCATGTCAGTGGGCTTTGGTGGCTAGCCCTAATAAGCCACCAACAAAGCCATGAAACTATTAAGTTGGAATTGTCAGGGGTTGGGCACACCCTTGACAATTCAGGCGCTGAGAGTCCTAGTGACTCAAGAAAGGCCCGGTGTTTTATTTTTAATGGAGACTAAGAATCAGGAGCAAAATGTACAACAGTTAAGGAGGAGGTTGAGGTTTCAGCATTGTTTTGTAGTGAACCCAGAAGGAATTGCAAGGGGTTTGGCTGTGTTTTGGGATGACCAAGTAGAGATATCAGTCGAATCATTTTCCAACAACCATATAAGTGTTCTCTGTCAAGTAATAGAAAACAGACAACAAATGCAAATTACCTTCGTACATGCTCCTAATGCTTTCCGAGAAAGAATACTACTATGGGAGGATCTTTATAGAGCAAGCACCCACTATCACTTACCATGGCTTTGCTTGGGAGACTTCAATGAAGTCTTGTATCACTGGTAAAAAGTGGGCGGCAAACCAGCGGAAAACTATCGGTTGACAGCCTTCAGAGAGTTTCTTGGGAAATGTTCATTAATGGATTTGGAATCCAAAGGCCGCACTTTCACCTGGACCAACAATCGAACAGGAGATCAATTTGTTAAGGAAATACTAGATAGGGGATTATGCAATCTCGAGTGGAGATTATCCTATCCTAATGCAGAAAGCACCGCACTACCAGCTATAGGGTCTGATCACAGCCCTATTCTAATATCTTTACAGACGAGGAGAGCAAAGAAAAGGAGGATTTTTCGCTATGAAGCATTCTGGGCAGAAGATGAAGAAAGTGTGCTGATAGTTAGAAAGGGCTGGGCTGAAGGGGAATCTCAAGGGCTGAACATAGCTCAAAAACTGCAGAAGGTGGCAAAACAATTGGCACAGTGGAGTAAAAATAGATTTCATAATGCCAAACGGAGAATAGATGAGCTGAAAAGTGAATTACAAAGCCTTACAAATCGAATTGAAGTTTATAAAGAATGTGAGGCAGCAAAGAGTATAAATCAGGAGATTGAACAGCTATGGCGGCAAGAGGAGATGTATTGGGGGATGCGTTCAAGAATAAGCTGGTTAAAATGGGGAGTCAGAAATACAAAATTTTTCCATGCAACAACCATTCAGAGAAGAGACGGAAACATAATTACCTTACTCAAGGATGCCAATGGTGAGTGGGTGAAGGAAGATCAACCATTAAAAGAAATGACAGAAACTTTCTTCAAGAACCTATATTTGTCAATGAGGGCTCGTGACTTTCAACCTGTCATACAACAAATTCCAATCTTAGTAGACGAAAGAATGAGTCAAAGATTGGTGAAATCTGTCACAATTGAGGAGATAACAGAGGCAATGCAACAATTAGGAGCTAATAAGGCTCCAGGATCGGATGGGCTGAATGGGTTGTTCTACATAAATCATTGGCCAGATCTAAGTTAGGGGATTTTCAGTGAAGTTCAAAATTTCTTTGAAACAGGACACTTAAACCCAGACCTAAACAGAACCCTAATCACCCTCATTCCCAAAGTTAAAAACCCAAAAAAGTTAGAACAATTCCGACCTATTAGCCTATGCAATTTCATTTACAAAATCATCTCTAAAGTAATGACCAACAGACTGAAACCCTTACTTCCCAGCATTATTGCCGAAGAACAAAGTGCCTTTGTGGGGGGCAGACAAATCCAAGACAATATCTTGATTGTACAGGAGGTGCTACATAAGCTGCGAACTCGGGAGAGGAAGAGTAAATTTCAAGCTGTCCTAAAGCTTGATATGCAAAAAGCATACGACCGAATCGAATGGGACTTCCTACAAGCAAGCTTAAAGAAGATGGGGTTTTGTGACCAATGGGTTAAATGAGTGATGCAATGTGTATCTACGGTGTCGTTTAGCATAAACTTCAACGAGGAATCCCTCCCTTTTTTTCAAGCCAACAAGAGGACTACGACAAGGTGACCCACTTTCCCCATATCTATTCATTCTAGTGGCCAATGTTCTTTCCCTCCTGATGAAACAAGCAATTTCAAATGGCACCCTACGAGGAATAAAGCTAAATAGTTGCTGCCCAATACTTTCACACCTGCTATTCGCAGATGATTCGATATTTTTCCTTCATGGTACTGTTGTGGAATGTTAGAATTTGGCAGCCATCCTACACTAATATTGTTTTGCCACAAGGCAGGCCATTAATCTCAACAAATCAGGTATCCACTTCAGCAAAGGCTACCCCATGATTTTGAGAAGGAACATGGCGAAGATGCTAAGAGTTAAAGAAATAGACAAAACAGAGAAGTATTTAGGGATTCCCTCAGATTGGGGAGGTTCGAAAAAAGATGTATTTGCATGGATTCTAGCAAGAGTAAGCATGAAGTTGGAGAGTTGGAAAGAAAACTTGCTGTCAAAACTAGGGAAGGAAATATTGATCAAGTCCGTAGTGCAGGCTATCCCACAATATGCTATGTCCATCTTCAAACTTCCCGTCTCAATTTGTAATGCCATCGAGAAGAAAATAGCGAACTTTTGGTGGCGGAGTGGAAACAAGGCAGCTGGAATTCATTGGAAAAAATGGGAGCATCTAAAACTCAGAAAGGAAGAAGGTGGGCTCGGATTTAAAGATCTCTTATCCTTCAATAAGGCGATGTTGAGCAAGCAAGCTTGGAGGATATCCCAACAACCTTCCTCACTCCTAAGTCAACTACTAAAGGGACTATACTACCCACAAGGTGACTTTTGGAATGCTGGAAAAGGATCTAGACCGTCGTGGGGATGGCAAAGTATCGTCGTGGGAAGAGATTTGATGGCTCCTCAAGTGATGTGGGTCGTGGGCAATGGACAAACTATATCAATTCGAGGAGAGAAATTATTGGAGGGCCAGCAACAAGAAACGAACCAGAAAAAGTGGTAGCTTTAATCCAGCAACAGGAGGGGAAATGGGATGTGGAAAAACTACGGTTTTTGTTCGATGATAATAGAGTTAAGGAAATCCTAGAAACCCCTATAGGATTACTGTCTACAGCAGACAAGATGGTATGGATGAGCAACAAATTAGGGGACTATTTGGTATAAAGCGGGTATATCTACTGCAGAAATCAAATAGCCAACATAACAAACACATCAGCATCCTCCTCTCATCAAACAAAGCTAGATCGCTAGAATCTCATTTGGAAATCAAATTCTCTACCTAGAGTAAAACAATTCCTATGGAATGCATGTCAGAATGCTATACCAACTGTGGAAAACCTACACAGGAGGTGAATTGTACCTAATCCTTTATGCCCAATCTGCAAAAAAAGAAGTTGAAACTACTGAACATGCGCTACTGCTCTGCCCCTGGACCATAGAGTTATGGCGGATGAGCCCCCTGCATCTCCAAATTTCCAGAATTGGGTTAACACGAATAGATGAATGGCTATACTCGAATAGAGAAAACCCAAGTAAAGCCCAAGATTTCAACCTGATTGCCACGGTTTTGTGGTGCATTTGGAAGGATAGAAACCGATTTGTGTTTGAACATCATCCCCTATCTCCGTATCAGACCCTGTCCAAAGCAATAGCTCTACATGAGAACTACACGAGCTGCAACAGCAAGCCAACAGTAGCAAAAGAGAACAATACCTATACGCACAGATGGATTCCACCGCCACCAAACACACTGAGCATCAATATAGATGCTTCTTTTGTCGGGGAAGGAGTCAATAAATCAGATCTGGAGAGGAGTCATGTGATCGGGTACATAGCAAGTCGAGCTGTGGTGGAGAACAGAGAAGACATCCGTGGAGATGGAACAGCCGACACACCACCGGAGAGTTACAAAGAAACGGAACAGCGAAGAAGCACACCAGCTTCAAAGGAGTGGTGCGCAGCTCCTTCAAATGGAAGATCCAAAAGAAGAGTAGGGCTGGAGAAAACACGAGAAGTGGTCACACAACCTCCCGAGGAAGGATCCGCAGGAACATGAACAGCCTTGAATTCGAAGCTTACCTCAGTGAGGAAGACATAATACCATCAGATCTGGCGGCTTCTAGACAAATAGAAACCAGAATGAGATGGAAAAAACCAGTGCTTGGGGAAAACAGAGGAGTGACCACGTACAAGGCAGGAGGGGAAGGGGCTACGAACGTAGTCTCCGATCAAGCTGTTGAACCGGAGGAGAGAAGGGACACGGGCAAAAATCAACTCATCCAAGCCCGCGAGGGAGATCCAGGCGGGACTGTGAACCGGAGTGATTTCAGCACCTCCTCTATCGGCCATGAGTGACAACCACCAGATCTGGAGTTGCAGAGACAAAACATACCAGTTCTTTGGGCAAACAGGGGACAGATCGGGTATAGGAGCGCCATCGCCTGCATCTGCCGTGACTCGTGGGGAAGCCTCGTGGATGGATTTTCGAAAACAATCGCAGCCTCTTCAGTAGAACAAGCCGAAGTTGAAGCTCTCATGGAAACCCTAGAATACCTCTCAAGCAGATTGACCAAAGCTATGCAAGTACATTCTGACTCCCTGCTGCTCGTGCAAGCAGTTCAGCAAAAGACAAAAGCAAGTTGGGAAGTGGCAGGGCTGGTGGACTGGATCCGCGAACGAATGGAAAATTTTCAGGCTTGACTTTGGCCCACTGTAGCAGAGAAGCGAACAGGCCTGCGGACTGGGTTGCAAGAGTCCATCTGCAACAATTCCTCCCCCGTAACTAGGTAACATACCCCCCAATAGCCTTACTAGATTTACTTATTGCTGATGTTTCTAATGTATTAGCGTCGAACTTATCCAAGTAAATGAAAGTAGATGCAATTCCGACCAAAAAAAAAAAAAAAAGCAAAGGGGAGGGAGAGGATCAGCCGGCCATGGTGGCTTGGTAGCGTGACTTAATGGACTGACCTCTCAGATGAGTTTTGTGAATTTTGGTCCGATTGTATACAATCGAATGCAAATTGGAGCGATTTAGCTTGAACGGGTTGATTTGTGATACTTTAGTTATCCAATTTCACCCTCAATTTCACAAATTGACTTGACATTTTTGTCAATTTGAACGAAATTAGGTTCAAATTGGTAAAATTGATTTGGCCTAGTATAAATTATAATTGACTTATGGTGGGCGAAATGCATTAAAGATACCCTAATTGCATTAATCTCTTTGAAATTTGACATGGCCATAGCCAATTCTGTCCCAATTGATGATTTAGCCAAATAGGGACTTGGTTCAATTGACCTGGTTCTTGTGCTTAATTTCCAAAATGGATTTGAAATTTCAATTACCCATAGTCCTAAGATCAAATGTCACGAAAGACTCAAGTTTAACAAATGAATAAAAAGAATGAATTTTGGAGTTTTTTTTATTAGGATTAATACTTGAAAAATCCCAAACCGATACATATGTAACAAATTTACCAAAAACTATTTTTTTAACCATGAAAAACCCCAAACTAGTACACTTGTGACAAATTTACCCCGACTGACCATAAAAAACCATAAACCAGTACATTTATGACAAATTTACCCCAAACTATCTTATTCGACCACAAAAAATCCCAAACTGGTAAATTTGTGACAAATATACCCTCCGCTAAATTGGATTAATACTACAAAAAAATCACAAAAATTGTAAATGTGACAAACATAGTGTAAAATCTCAAATTAGTATACCAGTTAAATATCACATGTCATTTAATTTAATAATTTGACAGTAAAATTTAACAAAAACTAATAGATGATAAATTTGTCACAAGTGTATCAGTTTGTGGTAAATTTGTCAAAGGCATACTAGTTTGGGATTTCGGTTATCAAAAAAATAGTGTGGGATAAATTTATCGGGTGTATCGGTTTGGAGTTTTTCAGGGCATTAATCATTTTTATTAAAAGCCCGAGTCTTCAATTTAATTGAAAATGTTGACTCCTAATCTTTTTTTTTTATAAAAAAAATTGGTAATTGAAATTGAAACTATTTCAGAGAACAAAGCTATTATGAATTTTTTATTTTTTTTTGAAGAGTTGACCAAAAGTTGACCTGCCAATTATTGAAGCCTTAAAATCAATTAATGAGTCACACTTAGACTTCTTCCTTTTTTTTAAAAAAAAATTTTGGAAATTGAAAGTACAAAATTGAAATTAACTAATCTATGTCTTTTAATGCAAAATGCTAAATTTTGACCAACGGTGATTTTTCAATAAAACTTTGACAAAAGAGTTATTCTAAACTCAACCTTTGACTTTTTGAAATCAAAGTGTACATGACATGGAGACAAACTGCTTATACAAGAAAGAATGTTAAATGACTCTTTTTTTTTTTTTTTTTAATGTTAAGAACTAGGTTTTGTCGTGATCAGAATCCAAATCTCAAGTTTTTACCTTTAAATGGTTGATTGGCTAAAAAATGACATATATATAATTTTCATGTTAAAGTAGAGAATAGACATTTTCTACTATTGCTAATGGTGTATATATAATTTGATTCATAACCGCACATAGACTTTAGGATTAAACATACAGACCTCTCATAGAGAAAAAGGAACCAATCTTGGGCACGGGGTGGACTAATGTAATCATATTGCTGTACTTTGAATATATAGTTTGTACCGACCAATGGCTTAAGTCTAGGCTCAAGACGTTTCTACCACATTAGCACTAGATCTTGACAAGTACCTAACTGACGTTAGAATAGGAATATAGATGTGCATTAAAAAATCACAAGTTGTTATAGACGTCAAATTGGGAGAATGCGAATGAGGCACGCACCTTCTTTATATGTAGGGGAGAAGTGCTATCATGTTGCACATCGACCTTCTCCAACCCTACTAATACGCCATTTTGAGAGAGACATTGACGCCGTGAGACATTGACATCATGAGACATCGACCTTCTCCAACCCTACCAAGTGGAATCGGATGGATTCTTATGCAATGAAAAAATATTCAATTCAAAAAGGAATTGAATATAGAATATGATGGAAAAGATACAAAATCAATAAGAGAAGGTGGTCAGAAAAACTTATTAGATACCATGACTCTGGTATCTAATAAGTTCTACCTACTATTGGATTTAAACCAATGACTCCCGCCGTATGAAAGCAATACTCTAACCACTGAGTTAAGTAGGTCATTTATCATCACAAGTAGAAACAAAAAGAACTCATCCCATTGATGAATTAGAAATCCAATGGTATTATTAAGAAAATTATGGCAACCAAGTTGTGATTGACATGGGTTTTGTTAGTGGGAGTTTGGCATGTACAAGATTAGAATTGGCAGTTTGTAAACAATGCCCACTTGGAGAAAGAGAAGTAGAGGTAGTTACGCAATCTTGAGACGTGGGTATCACAATCTAATATGTGGCACATGTGGCTGGCATAAACATCGCAAAAGTGTTCAGCATGATGCGGTTAAAAGTTCAAGAAAATTGCGAAAACCTTTTATTTTTAGGTGAAATGTCACTTCTAAAATATAAAAGTGATGGCGATAGCGGTCGGACATGTGCCGGAAGTGGATTGGCATAGTGGAGAGGCGGCTGGCATTATGCCAAACCTAAGCTGGCACTAGTCCATTGAAACGGCCAAAACGCGAGGCACCCATCCAAAACTTGAGGTCGATCGCCAGACTTGGGAAACGAGTCCTAGAATGTGAGGGAGACAGTTGAGGCTCATAATTATAGAAAGAACGTCTTAGGAGAGAAGAAGACCACACACACTCGACCAAATCATGAGATTTTAATTATTTCACTATTTCATTCCTTTATTTATTAAACTTTCGCAAGATCTTCTCATGTCAAAAATAAAGAATACAAGTTATAACATTTTTTTTTTATCCATAAAAGAAATAGCATATTTTCTTCTAAAACGATTTGCAAATTATATGATTATTATTGGAAAAAATAAAAAGGTCATCCTATGATCAGCTGACTCTATCCACAGAAATGTGATTAAGATTATTGGAAAAAATAAAGGGAAAATCTCAAATAAGGACCCAAAGTGAGTCTACTTTCTCAAATAAGGATTTGAAGTGACTATCAAAATAAGGACTTGAAGTAGCTAACAAGTCTCAAATAAGGACTTGAACCTACTAGTTGGCCAAAATGTTCACCGACCGGCGAGGGTGTGACATTTCTAGTGGTCGGAATATGAGCAATTTTGTCTCAAAAAATTATAGATAGAAATTAATAAATCTTAAAAAAAAAAAAAAAAAACCCCAAACTCTTCGCATTGTTCTTCTTCCACTCTTCGTCTTTTATGTTTTTTGTCCCATCTCGTTTGGAGAACCCAAATTCTCTATTGATGGAGCAAGATCCTTGTCTCCCTGAGTTCCAAAGGTACATGCCCTCCCTCCCTCTCTCTCTCCTCTCTCTCTCAATTTGAACGAATCTGACCTCAGTTGAATGGGAGTGTGAATCAAAGTATATGGCGAACCTAAGAAAAGATAATGAAGAATCGAGGCCCTCGTGTTACACACGAGTGTCTCAATAATGAAAAGGTGTTGAACGAATTTGACCTCGGTTGAATGGGAGTGTGAATCAAAGTATATGGCGAACCTAAGAAAAGATAATGAAGAATTAAGGCCCTCGTGTTACACACGAGTGTCTCAATAATGAAAATGTGGCTTTACTCAAGATTTGTCTTCTTCGTTGGAAAGAAACGAAGATAGAAAACAAAAGAAGAAGATGTGAAAAAACGGGTTTCTTGTTGTGTTTTAATTCGTGTTCCATAAACAGAAAATTTCCGTGCTCCAAGCAAGAGAGGACAAATAACGGAGAAGATGAAGAGCAAAAGAAGAAAAACATGAGAACATGAAGAGTTTTTCTTTTTAGGTCAAAAGAATGTGAAGTGAGAACATGAAGTGAGAACATGAAGAGTTTTTCTTTTTAGGTCAAAAGAATGTGAAGAGTTTGGGGGTTGGTTTTAGGGTTTGTTAATTTCTATCTATACTTTTTTTTGGACAAAATTGCCCATATTTCGGCCACCGGAAATATCACACTCTCGCCGACCGGTGAACATTTTGGCTTGCTAGCAAGTTCAGGTCCTTATTGAGATTTATTACCACTTCGGGTCCTTATTTGACAACGACCACGGAGTCCTTATTTGAGGAAATAACCTCACTTTGGGTCTTTATTGGAGATTTTCCCAAAAATAAAACATCCTTTAGATTATTATGGATAAAATTAATTATCTGAAATGTGATTAAGATTATCTCTAGGTTTTCAACGTTTTCCAACCGTTAAATTTTGTTTAGTAGATAAACGTCATCTTTAGAAAAACTAAAAAGCAAGTTAAAAGATCTTATTGTTCATAGAAAAAATTAAAAAAGCACCAGTCCAAACGGCACTTTATTTGTGCACTGTAAAAATGTCATTGAGAATAATGATAACAGTTGAAGTTGATTTGCTCACTTTTAGTACTTTAAATTCTTTTATAATCACTTACATGTGTCTCTCTCTTGTTCAAACACATGGTACTATGTTGTCTTATCTGGATTTATTCACCAAATGATACATGAGGCTCATGGAAATTCACATGGAACTCAAATAAAAGAAAATTGCATTCACCTATGCTACATTCACTATATATTGATAAATCCATGTCAATTTACCACAAATTATGATAAGTCTATAAATTTTGGAGTAAATATGACACAAGTGCACCGATTTAGGGTAAATGTCGCAGGATGTAGAAGTTTGGGATTTTTATAACAAAAAAATTTAATTTGAGATAAATGAAATATAAATGCACTAGTTTGGATTAAAATGGTATGGATATACTAGTTTGTGATTTTGGGTAAATATAGCATGAATGTATCAATTTGGGGCTTTGACGGTATTAATCGTAATAATAATAAGCATCAGCTAATGCTAGGCTTTTCTTTAATGCTACCACAATTTTTTTTTTTTTAATAGTTTCCATATAAATATTTGATAACTCAAAATGAAGTAAAAAAAAGTCATCACCAAGTGTAGTGAGTATTAGTGCAAAAAAAAATAATCAAATCAAATCTCGCAATTAAACTAATGTGAAATCAACAAGGAAATAAAAAATGAACAATAAAGAACACTGAAGATTTACTTAATTTGGTCCAATTGTCGATCCATACTCCACAAGGAAAGTTATTAGCAAATAATTCAGTAATAATCGAAAAATTAGAGTTATAATTGGTCATATACTCAGCGCTTTCCTCGGCTACATTAACCTAAACATGCGATGTTTACAAATAAATAAATCGACTAGTTGTAAAGATCAAAGCACAAGTCACCGCGTCCGGCTAAAATCAAGCTCTGAACGCGTGGCCCAAGTTTCGCCCTTTTGCGGCTTTCCTAAGGGGGTTGCTTTTCTTGTACGGATATTTTCTCTACGCTTTTCACGGTAAGAAATGGGCAACAATAAATGATGAAGAACTAGACCTACTGTTAGCGAAAAAATAGAACCGCCGACCAACAGGAAAACAAACCTAATTCGACTGAAGGGCATCCCGGATTTTGACAAATCAAAATATTTCAGCGAACTCCAATCTCATACATAAATCAAACTCAAGACATAATTTAATAAAATAGATATCCCAAGAAAGAATGTTGCTCATCAAAATAACTACAATAAGAAGAGCTCGTTGTGTGGTATGTCGTGTCTTGGAGAAGATCATTAATGCCTCGATCCCATTGCAGATGTCGGGCTTGAGTGTCTCATCAAGATCGCCTCTAACAATCTCGCCCATAGAAAGGAGAGCAAAAACTAAAACCCCAACTCTAAGGGAAGAAGCCGTATTCTATATTAGCCTTCTTTCCCTTTTGCTACTCTTTCTTTATTATGCTCACAATACAAGAGCCTTAGATGCACATACAAAAGACCTCCAGTTATATTGGTCTCCTTTGCTCATACAAACAGAAAATGTCATTCTCTCTTTGGTTAGATAAAGAAGTCGGAGTTTAGTCTTAACTCAAAACGTGGAAATATGTAACTTAGAAGGTAAATAGGTGTTCGGAAGATTTGAATTTATATGAAATTTTGTGATACCATCATTGATTATATTAAAATTATAAGTTATTAAATGAGAGTATAGTTTATATCTAAATATTTCAACAGATTAATGTCCATCGGACCACATTTTCTGCTCATTTCCATCTGGCAGTTTCTGATTTGGTGGTTTTCTCGAGATTTTTTCCCCAAGTCGCGATCCCCAAACTCCACACAAGCCAATGTCTGGACCCTATGCCTAGCAACGAAAGCTGTTGGACAGCTCCAAATGGGGCCTCCATGCACTAAAACAGCTGAATAATTGCCGTATCCGTGACCACAAGCGTCTCGTCATCGTTAACGTCTGTTCTCGTATAGACTTCTGCGACTTTATGAAATTTCTAAGAAATGGAGATACGTGAATCTCATTTCCGAGATATTTTTGCACGGTTTTATTACCCGTGTAAATAGAGGCAAGGGTTGGACCGAGCAGGTCTTTAAAAAAGTCGAGGAGTACAAAGATGGAAGATTTACTTAGGGGTGGAAGACTCCGTGCTGTCCTCTGTATTCCCTTTCTATTGTAAAAATAAAGATATTTAAGAAATTTAGGGGCCTTACAGTGGGGAAGGTAGACTCCACATCGGAGTATTTTTGCATATTTTGGCTACCGCCGGGTAGGCTGATATAGTAGCTACCTGCACCTCGGGTGAGTGAAGGTGGGTGAAAAGCCCACAGCAGAGCTAGCGCGTCTTACGGCACTGCACAGAACCGTGGGCTAGCTTTGTTCTCATATTGACTTCTGTGACTTCGTGAAACTTCCAAGAAACGGGGAAGCGTGACTCTCATTTTCGAGATATTTTTACACGGTTTTATTACCCGTGTAAATAAAGGCAAGGGTTGGAGCGCTCTATAAAAGCACCATTCCACTAGAAAACTTGTTTAATACCATATTCACCATCCTCGTTTCTACACATATCTTGAGAGGCAATCCAAGCATGAAGGTGGAAATACAGTGGAAGAAGCTGGTCAAGCCGTTAGTGCCGACACCGAGCGACCAGCGAAAATGGAAGCTAACATCGATAGATGAGCTTCAGATGTCAAATTATGTGGGCGTTATCTTCTACTATAGAGACAATGCCGGGAACCCTGGAGTCGATATCTCTCAAAGGCTTCACCAAATGGAGGAGTCACTTTCCAAAACTCTAACCCTCTTTTATCCTATGGCAGGGAGGTATATTGAGGATGACGACGGTTGTTTTATCGACTGTAACGACCTTGGAGTGGAGTTCGTCCATGCCAAAGTGGATGGCCAGATTGATCAGCTTCTCCATAGAGACCCCGACATGGATTTGCTCGAATATTTGTCGCAATGCCCGAACAACCTAGTAGGCAATCCACTAGTGGTGATTCAAGTGAATACGTTCGAGTGCGGCGGAATAGCAATTGGCTTGCGCTCTACACACAGGATCAGCGACGTGTGCACCATGGCCATATTCGTTAATTTGTGGGCCACCGCTTGCCGAGGTAACGTCGATGTTACAGTCTGTCCAAGTTTCGAGTTGTCGTCTCTATTCCCAATGAAAGTGTCGGCCGTTGCAAATTGGCCTCCGCCACGGAGTACTGGCAGCAAGGAATTCACGGTGTCTAGGTTCAGGTTCAGCGGTGATGCTGTATCGAAGCTGAGAGCCCTAGCAAGGGATGATGCAAAGGATTCAATGGCCAACAACTTCCAGCCTTCGAGGGTGGAGGTTGTTTCGGCCCTAATAAGTAAGGCTCTCGTCAAGATTGATCGATGTGGACAGGGCGAAGAAAGGCCTATCGCAGTTTATATGACGTTTAACTTGCGCGATAAAGTCAAACTAAAGATACCCGCAAATTCTTGTGGCAATTTCTTCAGCATGATTTCTGGGCGCTCCGATCAACCGGCGGCCAGCAAAAGGAATCTGGAGTTCAATGAGATGGTGAATATAATCCACAATATGATATCGGACGCTAAAACGAAATATGCATCAATAGTAAACAAGCAGGAGTTCTGCTCGACGGTGGGGAATTCTATAGCCGAATTTGTCAAAGTCGCGTCCTCAAACGAAGTGTATACGATATTTTTTAGTAGCTGGTGCCGTTTCGGGCTATATGAGATTGACTTCGGGTGGGGAAGGCCGGTTCTCGTCAGCAACATATCA
This sequence comes from Eucalyptus caleyi, assembly GCA_014182885.2. Lineage (NCBI taxonomy): Eukaryota > Viridiplantae > Streptophyta > Magnoliopsida > Myrtales > Myrtaceae > Eucalyptus > Eucalyptus caleyi. The sequence goes on from CM024472.2 coordinate 38,850,967, forward strand.
TTGAATCTCAGATCGGTCTTTCTTATCGACGATGAAGAGGGCAAAGGAATTGATGCATGGACAACCACCACTGGTGATGAGATGATTCTTCTTAAACAAGATCCGGATATACTGGCATTCACTTCCTAGTTGGAGGTGGAGACGTTGCACGAATATGTAATCTGCAAAGTCATCGTATCTTAGTATAATGTAGACCAGGAAAAAGAAAATGGTCTTGGTTTGTAGTATTTGTTACATCTGTTTCATTTCTTTAAGAAGGATGGTTCTTGTGGACAATGTTAATCAATTTATTAAATACCTTAGAGCGAACTCCTCTATCGTGTTCAATTTCCTTAGGCTGACCTATCACACCCCGAATCTTGAGCACGCGCATATCCCTTGGTGGTCGATAAAATTGCGACGTCCCAAGACGCGTCACCAACCCGTTCATTTTAAGGCACATGTGGAAGCGAAATAAAAACCCATGACAGTAAACAGTATGTGATAGAAAAGTAGAATAACAAATTCACAAACAAAACACATTTTTATAAACAAACTAGTCTATTTACAAAAAGATCGGCTCTAAAAAAAGTTATCCTACAACCCACTAGTCGGACTTATTCACCGATCCTTCGGACTCCACTTCGACAAGCTCTTGGGGCTTCAGGTCCTCCATAACCCCATCAAGAGGGTCAGCTGCACCCTCACCCAGAGCGGTGTTGACCGCAATAGCGGGGATATCAAAACCTTGAAGGGGACCATCCCTGTATCCATTGAACCCATGGCGAAATCACACCCTGAATTGATGAGGTACTCTCTGAGGTAGGCTCTCATCGACCCAGATAGTGGTCACTATGAGCTCATAGACCCAGTGACTTGTAGAGATAGGGACATCTGTGCTCCACTCAGTAACCCCTCAATGCTGACCAAAACGAACTGGAGGTATCGCCATCATCTAAGGACATGAAAATGTTAAGCTCATGACGAGGTGAGACAATGTCTCAACAAATTTACTCCCTAAACCCCTATTTAGGAAGAAAATGCGCCTAGAGGTAATCTAATCACACATCACATAAGACTTACCTCGCCTTAGTTCCTTTATGCACGTCAGTACAATTCATATCGCATATAATTGCATTAAAAGTACTCATCAATCGAGATGTCTCAACTTATAACCCAAGCAAATACAGGGGTTTCAATTATAAGGCCAAATTGTTATTACCTGTCACATTCCGTACCACATAATTTTCTCCCATAATCAGACGTGTCAACTCAATCATGCGTCCCAATTGATTACGACCCAATGGCCATGATTGACTCAATAGTCAGCGGTCTTCCGGCGTAGCCCAATGTCGTCTCATACCATCGAGCACAGCAATGTCTATACCTAGCCGGCATTTCATTAGGGAGCATCGGTCCAGCCTCCATTACGACCGACATCCGTTGACTTGGGGCATCCCATATAGAGCATCGTTCGTCTTAACAGCTCATGATGGATTTTCATAGCCATCACACGATCATTCAACCTTGAGCAAGGATACGTGCATTGGACTCAAATGTCTTAATTAAAATAGTGAACTTGGCCTATTTTCTTCATATTAAAAACACCCAATAAAAATAATCGTGTGTGGATATACAGTTAGATCAAACTAGAAAACTTGATATTCTTTCTTTTAAAATCTCACTATTTGATATAGTATTTAAAAGCATTTTCGGTGTCAAAACCCGACACCGGGTATTCTCTAATTAAATACCAAAATTTCACAATTTTTAAATAATAACTAAAAATCACAATCATCACTCAATTTGCACAAATTAACATTCAATTGCATAAACTAAATACACCATTGCAATTAGCATGAAATTCCGGTCACCGGCTATCCTAGTATAATTTTCGAAAAATTTTAAATAATTAAATAAATAACAAAAATGATTAAATAAATGCAATTTAATCCAATAAATACAAACCCAGGTCGGAAACACTAATTTAACCACTTAAACGGGCCTAGAAAATTAATGCACCTATTCACATAAATAGTACAATCTATTTAGCTCTTAATCAATCTATTCTAACAACCTAACAATCATAATTAAGCAATTAAATCACTAATCCAAACTAATTAACCACATAAATCATACTTAGCCTAATCTAATTACCTACTGTCGTGACCAATTTTTCGGGTTGAGAATAATCACCTAAAGTTTGGCTAATGGATTGTTAAGCCTAGACTTAACTCGGGCTCTCCCAAGCTCATATCAATTCGCGACTTAGGTTCAAATTTCTTAACATGCAAATGGATTTTATTTAGGAGTCACCACTAATCAGTTTATGGTAGATCGATTAGATACCTAAGTAAAATAATGAGAGAATTACTTTACTCCTACGAGCCATAGACTAAGGGTACAGGGACTTGATTACAATAAATTTCTCTAATGCCCTTTAAATACCATTCTTTTTATTTTCAAAAATGTTTTTTGCAATCAACTGATTTATTTTAACCTAAATTACTATCATGCAAAAAATGACCACACGGATGCTCAAACATTCAATAAATAAATTGCATCACACAAAGCAAATAATTTTTTTTAGGTCTTCTTAGATTTTTTTTTTTATAAAAACATGCAATTTAACTACATGACCTAAACTATATGACATAAAGAAATGCAATAATTAAATGCAATCTAAATGACCTAATTCTAATGACATACAATGCAATGCGATGACATACAAAATTATTTCAATTAAAATGATATGCAACATGCAATTTAATATGCGAGCTATATGTCACGTGACATTTATTAAATGACCTACTCTAATGATGAGCAATTCCTAATATAATGAACTTAACAACAATCACTAAATGACGTGCATTTCAAGAACTTAATTTTATATGACGTGCATATGATTTGTTATCCTTAAAATGCAATCTATTCTAAATAATGAAGTGAATTTAAAATGAAACTTGCTAATTTTATCCTATGATGCCATGACATACAAAGAATGCCCTAATTCTATATGATATATGCATGATGATTCTTTTGTGTTTTTATTTTTATAAAATTCGAAATTCACAATTGCCAAATAATTAAACATGCAATTTAAATTAAAAAAAAACTAACAACCTAAATGAATGCACTTTTCTGTTTTTATAATTTTCTAAATTCGAACTAAAATCCCTATTCTAGATATGCAAGATAACAAGAAATATTCCAAAACAAATTGAATCCTAATTCAAATCTTTTTTGGATTTTTTTTTAGTGATTCTCCAAAACAAGCAATTATCAAATAAACATTGTATTTAAACTAATCAAGACATTCAATCAAATAAAGGATCAAAATAATCGGAAAAATAACTTGTTGCCTCATAGGTCAAATTAGCGATTATCCTAACCCTAATTATCACGACAAAGAGTTCAAAATAACTAAAAATCTGATCTGAATTCTTACGGATCAAATTAATAATTATATTGATTCAAAAATTAAAGTACTATCAACAAATCCCAAGAATTAATATAATTAAAAAATGACCCGACATCTTACGGGTCAAATTAATAATTACAATAATTTTAGGGATAACTCTTGCCGATAATGCTTACAATATCCATAACCTAAAGGTCAACTCACAATATTCAAACTTAAACAATAATACCAAAACTAACTAAAAATAAAGTAAAATAACATAAAATAAGATAAATAAAAATAAAAGAAAAATGAGCAACCTAAGGAAAATGGGGGCAGCAAGTTCGTCGACGCCGGCTGGAGGATGACTGGCGTCGGAGCTCTGGCAAAAGGCAGCAATGGATCGAGCGGCTTGGCAGCGGGCGGATCGGGCAAGCATATCTCAGACAGAGTGAGGCGGCCGGCGAGTTGTAGGCGAAGCGGTGCACGGCAACCGGCGGGTGGAAGAGTCGGCAACAAGGGTAAGCGTCGCGAGCAGCAGGTGGTTCCTGAATTAGCTCGGGTTGCAACGGTGTCGTCGTTCGGGCAGAGCTGCAGGAGATGGTGGCTAGTGAGGTCGCGGGCGTCAGTGATGAGCAGCGAGGGGGCTCACAGGCGCTGCAGGTTGCAGGTTGCTGCGCGACGAGGGCGAGTCCAACGAGGTGGCGTCAAGCTTTGAGCGGTGGTGCGGGTGGAATTGGGTGGTAGAATGGCGATGCGGCGTTCGGCGGGCAAAAGGTGAAGCGTGGCAGGCGGTAGACGAGCCCACCGAGGAAGATGAATAGTGCTCTTCTTCCCCCTTTTAAAAAAATTCTTTCTCTCTCGTCCTGTCTCCTGACGTCTCTTCACTGTTCCTCCCCTCTGTGGGACGTCTCACTTTTTCCTCCTGCAAAACCGGTCAAAATCCCCCCTTTTCTTTCTCTCTTTCACTTTTTGACTTTTTGATTTCTTTTTCTTCGAACCGAGAGAAGCCCCCTGTGTACTCTGCAGGAGATTTTGACTTTTCTCCACTGGAAGAGAATTTTTTTCTTCCTCTTTTCTTTTCAACGAAGAGAACTCCCCTTTTATAGGGCAAGAACAAATCAATCTGTTCTACCAACGAAGATTTCATATACTGACTCAACGATTGAAGATAATCTAAAATTTTTTGTTAAGATTTTCCAGATAATTCACTCAAGATAAAGCTCCATTATCCAACTCTAAAATCTTTTGAAATCTCTATCCGCAACAAAATATTTTAGATTATTACTTATCCTCCTTAATATTCCCAACGATTTTACCACCAAAAGACTAAAGATAAGATTGCAATATGATTTTTTTTTAAATGTCAAAAACCACCGTAATATCGCATCAAATCTCAATTATCCACAAAATAATTTTCAATCAATAAAAAACATGGGCTTGGGCCAACTTGCTCGCTTTGTGGGCTTAGTCCAACTAATTTGAACCCATCCGCACCGATCCAATAGATAAAATGCAAATTAAAATGAAATGCACCTAAATCTATATGCTATGTAATTAATATATATATATATATATATATATATATATATATATATATTTTAGGGATAAAATTAAATCCTAATTTTTAATGCGATAAATGACTAAATGGGCCGTCAAAATTTAGGTGTCAACAACTACTAAACGTCATTAACTCCCTAAGCAAAGTTTAGCAAGTAAACTCATTGGATTAGTGAATTGGTGAGTCCACGGCGATGGCGACGTAGAGGCGAGTTGAACACAAGCTTGCGGCGACACCAAGCGAGGCCCAGAAGAGACCTAAAATGGGCCACGAAGCCCGGCAACCCATGTTGCCTTCGATTCTGTCCAAGGATTGAAGGGGTTGGGCTAAGCGGCAGCTTGGTTGGAAACGGCCACAAGGGTAGTGAAAGGCAGCAGTGGGATAAGGCGGTGGCTCCGGTGGCTTGGATGGCTTGGACGGCTTGGACAGTGACCACAGCGAGCTCGGGGACTTGTGAGCAGACGTGGGACAATGGCCTAGGCTTGTGGGGGACAGCGAGCAGGTACGGGACAAGCGGGATGTGAGCAGGAGGCTAGCAAAGGCTTGGGAGGACGATTGCTGCTCGGACGAGCGACACGGGTGGTCGATGGCGTGAGGTTTTGATTTCTTTGGTTTTCTTGAGCTCACAACACTTCAACAATGGAGAAAGGGGCAACAAGGAGGAGGAAGAAGAGAGCTCAACTCAAAGGGTGCCTAAAATGCCTCTAAAGTCTCTTCAAAATATCCAAACACTCATCACCAATGCCCCACCATGCTCAGCCATCATCTTCAGCCATTATCCACACCAAAGCTTCTCCAAGAAGTCTCCTAAGGTGGCTGAAATGTTGCTCCCCTTTGGCTTACAAATTTTGTAGCATTTCTCCTCAAATTTCATTCAATTCCTCTCCAAAATAACCCAATTGATGCCCTAACAATTCAGCCAAGGTGTCCACACTTAATTCCACACTTTTCCTTGCTAAATAATCCAACTTAACGGTCAAATGTGCAACAAAAAATGGTCTTCAAATTTTCCCAATAAAAATAGCCATTCTTTGAATTTTTGCCAAAAACTCGAGTTTATAGAAAAATTTTCGGAGGATGAGTCGATGTTCCTAAATTAAATTGTGACATGACAAAACTTTTGATTTCTGAAATTGGGTTCAATTTCACAGTTAATTTCAACTAGATGCGAATTTCACGTGACCTAATCTACCGGGTAGCTTTTATGAATTTTTAGTGCATTTGACCCATGGTCGATTATTTTTTAGCCACATTATACCTCTTCAATACATTGACGATTTTCGGTTGTGGTGAAAATCTTGAGGTTTCAAATATGGATACAGGATACAGAAATGACAGATAAATTGGTCTAGTGTCGTTTGACGAGAATTTTGCAATTATGTGATATCACCCACTCTTTAATCACATGCCTCTGTCGAAACGATACATCTCCGGTCTTTGATCGATTTTGACAATGTTGTATTGACCCTTGCAGATTAGCATAGTCGAGCAGTTGATTTTTGGTTGAATTCTCAAGTCTATTGTGTTTAGATTTCTTAACGGCTTCACCTAATATATTAGTTATCTATTGAGTGATCAACTCATAGAAAAATACTATAGGGGCATTGATGAAAAGCCCCAACTCATTCAATTGAAAACATAATTAGAAAATCAGGATGTCACAACTCTTCTCCTCTTATAAAAATTTCATCTTCGAAATTTAAACCATTAAAAATCTTTAAACAAAAAGGTGTAAGTATTGTCGTCTCATCAAGTCTTCACTTTCCCAGGTTGCTCCTTCTGTCCCGTGGTGTTGCTAGACCACTTTGACTAATGGGATTATCTTGGTGCGTAGAACCTACTTCTTCCAATCCATAATCTGAACTGGTCTCTCCATATACGATACTCTGTCGTCCACATCTAACTCTTCAAAATTCAGCATATGGGTCAAGTTAAGCTCGTACTTTCTCAACATCAACACGTGGAAGACGTCGTGCACTTGTGCTAGTCTCGATGGCAACGCAAGACGATAAGCTAGAGTCCTATCATTTTTTAGAATCTCAAAGGGACCTACGTACCTTGGACTTAGCTTCCCTTTCTTGCCGAAGCGTGAAGTACTCCTCATCGGTGACACCTTCAAAAAGACATGCTCACTAACTTGGAATTCCAAAGTTCTTTGACGCTTATCTACATAGCTTTTCTAGCCACTCTGAGTTGTCTTTAATTTGTCCTTGATAACTACAACTACATCCACTGATTGCTGAACTAACTCTGGGCCTGTGATCTTTTGTTCTCCAACTTAATCCTAACACACCGGTGTTCTGCTCGCTCTGTCATACAACGCTTCAAAATGTACCATCTGAACACTCTTTTGGTAGCTGTTGTTGTAGGCAAACTCGACAAGATGAAGCGATTCCTCTCAGCTTCCCTTGAAATCCAACACATAAGCTCACAGCAAGTCTTTGAGGGTTTGAATCGTCCTCTCAGACTAGCCATCCGCCTGAGGATGATAAGCCGTACTATACTGCAGCTTTGTTCTTAAGGTAGTCTGCAAACTTTTCCAAAAGACAGCTATAAATCTCAGGTCTCTATCAAATGTAATCGTCATCCGCACTCCATGCGAATGAACAATCTGACGCACATACAATTTTGTATATTTTACTAAAGCAAGGTCCTTCCATACGGCGATAAAGTAAGCCGACTTTGTCAATCTGTTGACCACAACCCAAATGAAATCATTACCTCTCTGACTCCTTATTAAGCCCGTGACAAAGTGCATTGTGATGTATTCCCATTTCCACTCGGTAATCTCGAGAGGTTGCAAAAGTCCTCTCGGCTTATAATGTTGTGCCTTTACTTGTTGACACGTTAGACACTTGGCGACATGCTTGGCGATATCCGCCTTCATACTAGTCTAATAATATTGTTGACACAAATTCTGATACATCTTCGTACTACCTGGATGAATGCTGTAACTATTACAATGAGTTTCTGACAAAATCTCCTCTTTAAGCACTGCATCGTTAGGTACACACAATCGTCCTTGGAATCTTAGTGTTCTATCTTTAGAAATCTAAAAGTCAGCCTTTCTCTTTTCGGTATCCTCTTGCAGGATCTTATGAATCTCTGGGTCTATCAATTGAAGTGTCTTGATCCTTATCTGCACTTACGGTTCAATTCTGAGGGTGGCCATAAGATTTGAAAGGTGGCCTACCTTAAATTTGAAAACCGAATCTCGAGCTCCTTCAAGTAAGACCCACTCCTTAAACATCATCTACACAACTGAAGACTTCTGACTCAACGCATTTGTGACCTTATTAGCCTTTCCAGGATGATACAAGATGTTGCAATCATAGTCCTTGAGAAGTTCCATCCAGCGATGCTATTTCATATTCAACTCATTATGAGAGGATAGGTACTTGAGACTTTACTGGTTTGTAAAGATCTGGAATCTTTCTCTGCATAAATAATGTCTCCAAATCTTCAGAGCAAAAATAATAGCTACGAATTCCAAGTCATGCGTCGGATAATTTAACTCATGACGTCTCAACTGACGGGACGCGTATGCAACCACTCTCTCATGCTACATTAACACGCAACCAAGTTCTCTAAACGACGTATCACTGTAGATTTCGTACCCCCTAAGATCAGATGGTATGGATAGCACTTGTGCGGTAGTCAACTTCTGTTTAAGCTCTTAGAAACTACACTTGCACTTATCTGTCCACACAAACTTCTCTTCCTTCTTCAGCTGCTGAGTCAAAGGCGAGGCTAACGCTGAAAATCCTTTCACGAATTGTCTGTAATACCTTGCCAATCCCAAAAAGCTTTTGATCTTCGTCACTGTCGTCAGTCTTGGCCAGTTGATAACTGCTTCAATCTTGGTCGGGTCCACGGAGATTCCTTAACCTGAAATCATGTGACCTACGAACGCCACACGAGTCAACCAAAACTCACACTTATTGAACTTGGTGTACTGTTCATGATTCCTCAGTGTTTGAAGCATCATCCTCAAATGTCTTTTGTGCTCCTCAAGACTTCTTGAGTACACCAGGATATTATCGATGAAAATGATCACAAACTGATCCAAATACTCCTCGAACACCCTGTTCATCAAATTCATGAAAGCAGCTGGGGCGTTCGTCAAACCAAACGGCATTACAGTGAACTCATAATTGCCGTATCGCGTACGAAATGCTGATTTCGGTATGTATTTTTTTTTTTTTATCATCAGCTGATGATATCCTGTCCTCAAGTCGATCTTAGAAAATATCGATGCTCCTTGCAGCTGATCAAACAAGTCGTCGATCCTCGGCAGCGAGTACTTGTTCTTGATCGTCACCTGATTGAGTTGACGATAGTCAATGCACAAACTCAACGAACCATCTTTTTTCTTCACGAATATAACTGGTGCTCCCTAAGATGATGCACTGGGGCGTATGAATCCCTTATCTAACAACTCTTGCATTTGCACCTTCAATTCTTTCAACTCTGACAACGCCATCCGGTAAGGAGCCTTAGAAATTAGCTCTGTCCCAAGGGCCAACTCAATCATGAACTCTATTTCCCTTTTTGGAGACAGACCTGGTAATTCCTTTGTAAACACATTTGGAAACTCCTGAACCACTGCGATATCTTCAATTTTCAACTTCTTAACTGTCATATCAACGATAGTCGCCAAGTAAGCTTGACAACCCCCATCTAACAAACGAGTTGCCTTTAGCGACGAGATTAAAGTAATCGAAGGTCCTCCTCAACTCTCAATAAACTCGAAACTTTCACCCATTAACAGGTTAAACTGAATCGCTTTACGATAGCAGTCCATTTTAACTTGTTGCTTGGTGAGCCAGTCCTTGCCAATTATCACATCAAAATCATACATGGCTAGGACTATTAAGTCTATCCTCCCCTCTCGCTCACCAATCACTAACTTGTAACCAAGATAGCCTACTGCAACTAACACTTTATCCTTTAATGATATAGATATACTAACCACTGACTTTAACATTTCAAGACTCAATCCTACTAGCTTAACAAATTGCTCAGTGATAAACAAATGAGTTGCGCTAGGGTCAAATAAAGCATAAGTAGCATAGTCATTTAGCGAGACTGTACCTGTGATCACATTAGGCGAGTCCTCTGCCTGTCCTCTAGGGACGGCATACACCCTGCCCCAAGCTGAAGGTTTGTTCTATCCACCTTATTGTGCATTTTGCAGCGTAAAACCCCTATTTTCACCCATCAGCGGTAGTGGCGGCAACTGCTGCAGTCCCATCGGTTTGCAGGGACAATCTTTAACTTGGTGGCCCTGTTAGTCGCACCCATAGCAAGCACTCGTCCTAGAATGGCATAGAGCCTATCCATGTCGCCTTTCATAGAAGCGATATACTCCACTAAGGCTCAGCACTGACTTACCTATCCCACCTTTCCTATTAGGTGGAACAGAGTACCTTCCTCCAGTCATGGGCTTCTTCCCAAACCGATTTCCATCTTTGTTCGAATTGAATCTCGACCCATAAGTGGTTGCCTGCTCAATCAGGTTCATCTCTATTAATTGGGCCCGCCCATATAACTCGCTGTAATCTTTTAGGTCGAATGGCACCAGGGGTTTCTTCAACTCCAGTCGGAGGCCGTTCCTAAACCTCCTAACACTGTCAACTGGATCCTCTATCAGCCTTAGGGCGTACTGCGATAGCTTTGCAAACTTGGCCTCGTACTGGTCCACAGTTATCGAATCCTAATGAAGGCACTGAAATTCCTCCATCTTTTGATCCCTTGCACTATTGGAGAAGTAATTGGCATTGAGCACTGCAACGAAGGTGTTCCACTCCAAAACCACACCTTCTAGGAACACTATTCCTTTGGTGGCCCTCCACCAATTGCTTACGTTACCTTGCTGCTAATAAACTGCAAGGACGACCTTCTCTTCCCTTGTGCACCTCAACAGTGCAAAGGCCTTTTCTAAGTCCTAGATCTAGAAGGCTATAGCCTCGGGATCTTCTGCACTTGTGAACCTCGGCAAGTTCAACTTTAGGAACTACTCTACGAGCTTATGCATTGCCCTCTCAACAACCACGTTTCCAGGTTGAACTTTGGCAGGTGCGGTAGCGGCTGCGGTAATAGCGACATCGGTGGCAGCAGCAACAACAGCATTGGCGACGGCAATAGTGACGACGATAATGGTGGTGGCTAGGTTTTGGGCCTGTTGCCCCATCAAAGCTCCAAGAGTCTTAAGCGCTTGAATGATCCCATCAATTCTAGGATTGCCAAGGGCTGCTACCCCAGCACCGTGGTGGTGCTAAACCACTTGCGCTGGTCTGAGCCTGCGCTCCACCTCTAATACCTCAAGTTCTGATCTTAGTCGGCATCCTACCCCGAGTCACAGCTCCTATAGTTCTCTTTCTAGGCGTCCTAAGCTCTTGATCACTCATTATGTAGACTTTCTACATAGCATGTTCCTACTAATTATCCCATAACCCATCGCACCTTATCACTCTAACCGCTAACCAACTCTAATACCACTTCGAGCGAGGATGTCACGCCCTAAACCTCTAGCGTTCGTACGTCCCTTGGTGGTCGATAAAATTATGATATCCCAGGACGCGTCGTCGACTTGTTCATTTTAAGGCACATGCGGAAGCAAAATAAACCCCTGATAAAAAACAGCATGGGATAGATAAGTAGGACGGAAAATTCACAAACAAAGCACACTTTTATAAACAAACTAGTCTGTCTACAAAAAAGATTGGCTTAAAAAAAGGAGCTGTCCAACGACCCACTAGTTAGACATATTCGCCGATCCTTCAGACTCCACTTCGATAGGCTCCAGGGGCTTCGAGTCCTCTCAGGAGAGTTAGCTGCACCCTCGCCCAAAGCGGCGTTGACCACAACGGCGAGGATATCAAAATCTTGAAGGGGACTATCCCTATATCCATTGAGCTCGTGGTGAAACCATGCCCTGAATTGATGAGATACCCCTGAGGTAGGCCCTCATCAACCTAGACAGTGGTCACTACGAGCTCATAGACCCAGTGACTCCCGGGAATAGAGACGTCTATGCTCCACTCAGTAATCCCCTGAGGTTGACTAAAACGAATTGGAGGTACCGCCATCTAAGGACCTAAAACGGTTAAGCCCACGACGGGATGGGATAACGTTTCAGCAAGTCTATTCCATAAACCCCGATTTAGAAAGAAATTACGCCTAGAGGTAATCTAACCACACATCATAGAATACTTACCTCACCTCAGTTCCTTCCTGTACGTCAACACAGTTCATATCGCATATAATTGTATTAAAAGCACTCATCAATCGGGATGTCTCAACTTATAACCCAAACATTTTATAGGGGTCCCGATTATAAGGCCAAATCGTTATGACACGTCCCATTCCGTGCCACACAATTTTATCCCATAATCATGTGCGTCAATTCAATCAATCATGCATCCGAATTAATTATGACCCAACGGCCACGACCAACTCAATAGTTAGTGGTCTTCCGGCGTAGTCGGGCATTGTCTCGCATCATCAAGCATGGCAACATCTATTCCTAGACGGCATTCCATTAGGGAGCATTGGTCTAGTCTCTACTGCGATCGGCATCCGTTGACTCGAGATATCACATATAGGAGCATCATCCGACTTCATAGCTCGTGACGGATTGTCACAACCATCACAACCCCAGTCAAGGATACCGTACATTGCATTCAAATATCACAATTAAAATAGTGAACTTGGCCTATTTTCTTCATATTAAAAACACCCAGTGAAAATAATCGTGTGTGGGTACACGGTTAGATCGAATCAGAAAAATTGATATCATTCATTTTAAAATCTCACTATTTAATATAGTATTTAAATTCATTTTTGGTGTCAAAACTTGACACCTGGTGTTTTCTAATTAAATACCAAAATTTCACAATTTTGAAATAATAACTCAAAATCACAATCATCACTCAATTTGCACAAATTAATATTCAATTACATAAACTAAGCACACCACTGCAATCAACACGAAATTTCGGTCACCGGTTATCCCTGTATAATTTCGGAAAAATATTAAATAATTAAATAAATAGAAAAAATAATTAAATAAATGCAATTTAATCCAATAAATACAAACATAGGCCAAAAACACTAATTTAACCACCTAAATGGGCCTAAAAAATTAATGCACCTATCCACATAAATAGTACAATTTATTTAGCCCTTAATCAATCTATTATAACCACCTAACAATCATGATTAAGTAATTAAATCACTAATCCAAACTAACCATATAAACCATACTTAGCATTATCTAATTACCTACTAAATGTCATTAACTTCATATACAGTGTTTAACAAGTAAACTCAGTGGACTAGCGAACCGATGAGTCCACCGTGACGTCGACGCGAAGGTGGGTAGAACACAAGCTTGCGGCAACACCAAACGAGGCCCGAAAGAGACCTAAAATGGGCCTTCAATTATGTCCAAGGACTAAAAGGGTTGGGCCGAGCAGTGGCTTAGCTGGAAATAGCCACACGGGCGGTGGATGGCAGCGGTGGGACAAGGCGGTGGCTCCGGCGGCTTCGACGGTGACCGAGGCAAGGTCGGGGACCTACGAGCAGACGCGAGACGGTGGCCTGGGCTTGCGGGGGACGACGAGTAGGCGCAGGATGAGTGGGACGTGAGCGGGAGGCTGGCGACGGCTCAGGCGGACGACTGTTGCTCAAATGGGCGGTACGGGCGGTCGACGACGTGAGGGGCTGGTTTCTCTGGTTTTCTTGAACTCACAACACTTCAAAATTCCAGTTAAGATCCGTGAAAAACGCTACTGTTCATGGTTCTCTCTGTTTTGGGCGAAACTGGTACTGTTCTCTTCTTTTGGCGACTTCTTGATTCCGGTTGATTCCTTCGGTGATTGGGGCTGGTTCTTGGTGGGTTGGGACATCTATCGACCGCCTACATTCCCCAGGTTAGCTTGGCTTGATTCGTTCTCTCTTGGGCTGAAATGGGAAGGTGCGATTAGGGTTCTGGTTCGCCTACTGTTCCCGCGTCTGGTCTTCGAGCTCATTTAGGGCGTCGACTGGTTGGTGGGCTCTTTGCTGGTGGACAGCTGGGTCTATTCTTCCCCTAAAGCCTTCTCGATCATCTGGCATGGCTTATTTGGCTTCTTCGAATTCTTCCTAGGGTTCGGGCTCTTGCTGTTTTTGGGTTGCGGTTTCGATTGGTTATGGCTTCCTCTTCTAACCCCGTGAGCCACTTGGGCTGGGCTAAAGAAAAGCTTCCAATTGGTGCCAGGCGTAGTCGCAGTCGGTTTAGATCTGCTTCTCGTGGCAATTCTTCTGCCCAACCTGGTGCTAAGAACCGAAATGACTTGAAAACTGCTCCTGCTAAGTCGTGGGTTAATGTAGCTAAGTTATCTGCTAAGGGATATGATCTTAAGTATGTTCCCCCAACTTCGATTGGGAAGAAAGCTATTGTGCATTTGACAGAAGATGTAATTCAAGCTGCCGATCCTAAATGGTATAATTGTTTGGTGGGGTTTTATGTTGGAAAAAGTATATCTTACAAGACAACTGAATCAATATTGAGGGAGACTTGGGGGACTCATCTTACAGAAATGTTAGCAAATGATGAAGGGTTCTTTTTCTTCATTATTCCTGATCATGAATACTGGCAGAAAATATTGGAGGGAGGCCTTTTGACTGTGGCTAGAGTTCCACTTGTTCTTAAACAATGGCACCCTACCTTGGAGCTGAAAAAGGAACTTCAATCTTCTGTACTTGTTTGGATTCGTATGAAGAACATTCCCTTTGCTTATTGGTCAGCTCCTGGGATTGGCCAGATCGCTAGTGCGGTTGGCAGACCTTTATATGTAGATCCTTTAACAGAACGGATGAGGCGGTTATCATTTGCAAGGGTGTGCGTGGAAATATCGGCAAAGCTTGAAAGATGCGAATCGGTGGAAGTGTTCTTGGATGAAGAATCATTCACTGTCCCTATCTTTTATGAATGGCGACCAAACTCTTGTCCCAAGTGCTGTGTATTCGGCCACAACTGTTTAGAGAATGAAACTCCGAATGTCACTGGAGATGGCCCTAGTGCCACCACTGTTGCAAAGCATCCTTCTACGTCTCATTTGAGCCCTCCAATCCAACCCCCGAATGCAGTCCCTGGCGACCAAAATGGATGGAAGCAGGTAACTAAGAAAAATAAGAAACAATTGGTGGAGTCTAGAAAGGTCGATGCCTCTGCTTCCCCTGTTACAACTCTAAAGACCAAGATTGGTGGGGAGCAATCTTGTCCTCCCCTGCCCAAGCCTATCCCAAAAGAACAAGGGAAATTTAAGCCAAATGAGATCGAATCATCCTCTTCCCTGGCTCTTGTGGTATCCCCACCAGGAATAGCCTTTCTAATGGATGAAAACTCGGAGTCGGAATTGGATGAGGAAGCTAGTGCAATGAGCAGTAGCTCGGATGATAGGGTACCGGATCCAGTAGCTCCTCCTTTGCCAGATCCTCACGCGGAGCAACAAGTTGTAGTTGAATCTTCCACCCCTCTTAAGGTGGCTCTTCGTTCTTCGGACAGATCCCATGCTCGGGTTACTCGCAATCCGGGAACCAGTCGAAGACGCCCTCCTAAGGGACGGTAATCCTTTCCCTCCCATCTTTATTATATATGTATATAGGAGTATGGAACATTAGAGGCCTTGGTCATTCTCTCAAACAGGATGAAATTAGGAATTTTGTTCGATCCAACAACTTGTGTTGTGTCGGAATTGTGGAGACAAAGATCTCTCATACGATGTTCAATGTGGTGTCTACTGCTCTTTTGCCGGGTTGGAATTGGTGTAATAATTATAATCACTCCTTTAGGGGGAGAATATGGATTGGGTGGAACCCCATAGATGTGTCCTTTGTTATGAACTCGTCTTCGAATCAATTGATCCATGGGCATCTTACTTGGCTGACCTCTGGTACGTCTATATGTCTCACGGTAGTCTATGCCGAGCACAGTTTTGTTTTGAGACGGCCTCTATGGACCAATCTCATCCAGCTCAGCTCTACTTTGACAAACACTCCCTGGATTCTAGTAGGTGATTTCAATGCTATTCGTGATTCGTCTGATAGAGTGGGAAGTTCTAATAGATGGATCCCGGCTTTTGATGAGTTTCGTGATTGTCTCAACCAAGCCGGTCTTGATGATCTAAGGTATATTGGCCATAGATTCACCTAGGCCACTTCTAGGGGTCCTATTCGCAAACAAAGGAAAATAGACAGAGTGTTGGTAAACGCTTGTTGGAATGCTCAATACTCCTTCTCTGAAGCGACTTTCATGGCTCCTGGCATCTCGGATCATTGCCCAATGGTTATGAAAATCATGTCTCCTCCTAGGACAAGCAAGCCTTTTAAGTTCTTCAATTACTGGACTACTCATCCAGACTTTTTCAACTTAGTGGCTCAAGTTTGGGATTCGCCTCTCAATGGCAATCCAATGTTCATCTTATGTTCCAAGCTTCGTCTTCTTAAATGCAGGTTGAAGCAACTCAATAAAGAATCATTCTCAGATATCTCCTCTCGAACGGTTGAGGCGAGGATTGATCTAAGGAATATCCAGGATGCTCTTCATAATGATCCACTCAATCTTCAGCTTGCCGAAGCCGAAAAGGTAAAGCTCCAGACCTTCTCGGAGTTGCGCCTTCAAGAGGAATCCTTTTATAGACAAAAGTCTCGGGTTTGTTGGCTAAAAGAAGGGGACCTTAATACAAAATTTTTTCACCATTCGGTGAATAGAAGACACCTTCGGAATAGGGTGCTATCTCTTATTGAAGGGGATAATATCATTTCGAATCCCATTGAAGTTCAAAGTCGTTTTGTCTCGCATTTTAGTGAATTGCTGGCTGCCTCTCCTCTTCTTGGTCGGCCTGCATTAGATGAAGTCCGTGCGGTCCTAAGCCACACCCTAAATGAAGACCAGGTACGCTTTATTTCCAATCTTGTCTCCGACTTGGAAATCCGAGATACTATTTTTTCACTTGCTACGGGCAAGTCCCCTGGTCTTGATGGATTTAATGTTGAGTTCTTCAAACATTCATGGGAGATTGTTGACCCTTCGGTAATCTTGGCGGTTAAAGACTTTTTTTGTTATCGGCAAACGCTTGCGAGATAAATGCAACCATCTTGGCCCCGGGTTCCTAAAGTCCCTAACGCCTCTAATGTCAATGACTTTCGTCCCATTGCTTGTTGCAATACTGTGTACAAATGTATTACCAAGATAATAGCCAATCGGATGTCCCATGTTCTGCCTTCTATTGTCAGTTTACCTCAAGGTGCTTTTGTCAAAGGTAGACATATTAGCGACAATATTTTGATTACTCAGGAACTTTTTCGGGACTTTCATCTTGTTTCGTATAGGCCAAAGTGTGTTATAAAAGTTGATTTTCGCAAGGCTTATGATACGGTCAATTGGGACTTCATTGAATTGATCTTACAAGCTTTTGGTTTCTCGTTAGACTTTATTGCTCGCATAATGATCTGTATAAGGTCCCCCAAGTTTTCTGTTTCTATAAATGGGGACATCCATGGATTTTTCTCAAGTGGCAGGGGTATTCGTCAAGGGGACCCAATGTCACCTTACATCTTCACCCTTGTAATGGAAGTGTTTACGGGCTTATTGGAAATTCAAACAAGACATCCAGCCTTCGGTTTCTATTGGCGTTGTAAGTCTACTAGACTCTCACATCTCTTCTTTGCTGATGATGTTCTCCTATTTGCTGAAGCTAGCTTAGCCTCAATTGATCTTTTGAAAGAAGGAATTGATAGATTCTCTGATATGAGTGGGCTAAGACCGAATCTAAATAAGAGTGAAGTATTTCTGTCTGGGGGCTCGCATACTCTCCATGATGAGATTTTAAGTAGGCTAGGTTATCAGAAGGGATCTCTACCATTTCGCTACCTTGGTGTTCCGGTTATCTCTTCTAGATTGGAAAAGGCAGACTGTGTCTCTCTAGTCAATGCAATTACTGCTCGAGTTCAATCTTGGACACACAGATTCCTCTCGCTTGCGGGTCGCGTGCAACTTATCAGGTCAGTTCTTCATTCCATCCAAGTTTTTTGGTCTAATGTTTTCGTCCTTCCCTGCTTGATTCTTAATCGTATTGAGCAAATTTTGCATCAATTCCTTTGGAAAGGCCCGAGAATGGGGTCGGGTGGAGCTAAGGTATCTTGGAGTGATGTGTGTTTACCAAAGAAGGAAGGTGGCTTGGGTATTCGTACCCTTCGAGAAAGTAATACTGCCTCTATGCTCAAGTACATTTGGATTCTCTTTTCCGATAAGGAATCTCTTTGGTGCAAGTGGATACACTCCAACTTTTAAAGCATAAGAATTTTTGGGTTGTCCAAAGTGTCCTACTCAATGTTCATGGGCTTGAGAAAGTTATTGGACCTCCGTGGTCACTTCCAACAATATTTTAAATGGATCATTGGTAATGGGCAGTCGGTATCATTTTGGTTTGATCTTTGGCATCAAAAGGGACCGTTGTACAAGATCTTTTCGAACCAGCAAATTTATCGGACCGGTATCTCTCGCCTAGCCTCGGTGGCGGATGCCTTCACCACCCCTATGGGTTGGTTCGTTATAAATACCATGGCCAATTGGGATGATCCCCTCCCGGTGATAAATCAAGAAGATGATCGGATTCAATGGCTTGGCCACCCGACAGGACGTTTCTCTACAGCCTCGGCTTGGGAGTTGATTCGCCCAAAGGGTAACTCGGTCCCTTGGTACTCCTTTATTTGGAGTCCTTCTCTTCCTCCGCGGTATCAGACACTTCTGTGGCTCATTACTCGCAACCGGCTGCCTACTCAGGTCTTACTTATTTCCTACGCTAGAATTGCAAATGCTAATTGCCCCTTCTGTTTATGTAGACCAGATTCTGTGAACCACTTATTTTTTGCCTATCGAGTTTCTAGTAATCTCGCTTCCTTTTGGGCGGCCAAATTCAACCTATATTGGCGAAACAAGCCTTGGATGGATAATCTTGCATGGGCAACCAGGATGTTTGCAGATGATAGCTTCTTCGAATCTATGGCTCGCTTCAGCTTTGGCGCTCTTTGTTATATTATTTGGAAAGAGCGCAATAATATGTTATTTCGCAATTAGGCCCTCTTTATCCCGGCGATGAAGATGCACCTTCAAAAGGCTATTAAAGATAAGGCGTTGACCTTTAAACATGTGCCGGACAACCACAAGAATAGAAGGCTACTACGGTGCTGGGATCTACATCCATCTATCTTTGATTAATGGAGGTTCTTTCTAGTGTTTGTTTGTTAGTCTTTTCTTTCTTGTCTTGTTCTTTTGGTAGTTCCTTCTTTCCTTGGGATCCCTTGGCACCCTTACACTCTCTTTGACGACTGTCTTCCTGAGTGTTTGTCCTGTCTGGTGCCGGTTATCCTTCCTTGTATTCTTTTGGCAAAATCAATATAATTCGTACCTTTACCAAAAAAAAAAAAAACAATGGAGAAAAATGGTAGCAAGGAGGAGGAAGAAGAGAGGTCAGCTGAAGGGGGGCCCAAAATGCCTTTAAAGTCTCCTCAAAATATCCAAACACTCATCATCAATGCCCCACCACGCTCAGCCATTATCCACACCAAAACTTCTCCAAGAAGTCTCCCAAGGTGGCTGAAATGTTGCTCCCCCCTTAGCCTACGAATTTTGTAACATTTCCCCTCAAATTTCATTCAATTCCTCTCCAAAATAACCCAATTGATGCCCCAAAAATTCAGCCAAGGTGTCCACACTTAATTCTACATTTTTCCTTGCCAAATAATCCAACTTGATGGCCAAATGTGTAACCAAAAACGGTCCTCAAATTTTCTTGGTCTAAAATAGCGCTACTTTGAATTTTTTTTGAAAACTCGGGTTTGTAAAATTTTTTCGGAGGATGAGATGATATTCCTAAAATAAATTGGACATGAAAAAACTTTCAATTTTGAAATTAGGTTCAATTTCGCGATTAATTTCAACTAGACACAATTTTTGCGTGACCTAATCTACCGGATAGCTTTTAGGAATTTTTAGTACGTTTTACCCGTGGTCGATTATTTTCGAGCCACATTGCACATTGTACCTCTTTGACACATTGATGACTTTCGGTTGTCATAAAAATCTTGAAATTTCTAATATGGATATAGGATATATAAATGACAAAAAAATCGATCTATTGCCGTTCGACTAGGGTTTTGTGATTAAGTGGAATCACCCACTCTTTAATCACATGCCTCTATCAAGTTAACCTATCTCCGGTCTCCAATCGATTTTAACAGTATCGTATTGACTCTTGCAAATTAGCACGATCGAGCAGTTGATTTTTGGTCGAATTGTCAAGTCTATTGCATTTAGATTCCTTAACGGCTTTACTCGATAAATTAGTTATATCATGAGTAATCAACTCAAAGAAAAAGACTATAGGTGTGTCGATGAAAAGCCCAACTCATTCAATCAAAAATAGAATCAGAAAATTAAGATGTCACATGACCCCCTCAATCCATCGTACAAGAGTGCTATTCGAGAAAAATGATTAGGGTCATATTCTATCCTTTCTACAATGCCCATAGGACTTGTTTGTTATAAGTGCTAGCAAGACATGTATGGGTGTAATCTTTGTCAGTGGATTGAAAGTTTCATCATAGTCCATACCATATTGCTGTGAGAACCCAATTTGGAATGCATAGAGATCTAAACAATTTGGAATTCCAGCAAATCACAAACTTCAACAAACATGTAATCTAGCCATTTCATGCATCTACACATCAATTTCCAGCACTTTCAAGCCATATTCAACCTTGTTCATCATCATTCAACAAATTTCCAACAAGATTTAACCTTACTCATCCATGATCCATCATCACTATCCTAAACATTCATTTAAGCATGCTTTGATCATGATCAAGTTCAATCCTGAACATGATTTTCTAACATTCATCGCTTGAATCAACTATGGTCATCGAAGATTGAACAACAAAATAGGCAAAATGAGATTTGACGGAAGCTACCTATGAAGCTCCTGCATCACACTCTTACTAAAATCAATGAAATCAATCAATCAAAGCTTGTTCTAAAAAATTATAAGGCTCATCATCATGTTACACAATATAAACAAATTGACAAAGCAACGTCGAAATTGACATCAAATAAGTTATAGACATGCTTGGCCAAAGAGGGGTTGATTTTTCCTACGCATGCAATCTATTGAAGATTTAATGAAATTGAACTAATTCTAGAACTAGTTTTCTATTTGATTTTGAAATGTCCTCACATCCTAGCTCGGCAATGATCATGAATTGACATGATCAACCTCAAGCGTCATTGGATGATCCTCGGAGAAAACAACAAAAAATTAAGAGGTCCTAACTTGTGAATGAAGGTAGGCTAGTAATCAAGGAAAGTTAGCTTGATCGGTGGGCTTGCAACAAGTAATCAAGGTGGTGTCGACCACCATGACGCTATGGAAGAGCCAAGGGAGACCGTCGCACAAGGATGTTAAGGCTAGATCATTAGAGTGAGGCCGACGACCAGTGAGAACAAGAGTGTTGCGACCTAAATTTCGGGTGCACCACCTAAGTTTAGGCTAATGGACTACTAAGTTTTTAAACTTAGCTTGGGCTCTCTCAAGCCCATACCAATTCACGACTTAGGTTCAAATATTTAGCATGCAAAAGATTATTAGTCAAGAGTTGCCACTAATCGTTTACGGTAGGTCGATTAGACACCTAAGCAAAATCATGGGAGAATTATTTTACTCCTATGAACCAAAAACTTTGTGTACGGAGACTTGGTTACACTAGACTTCTCTAATACCCTTTCGGTACCATTTATTTTTATTTTCTAAAAAAAAATTTGCAGACAGTTTGGATTGATTTTAAATTTATTTCCCTAACATGTGAGGTGATCATACGGTTGCGCAAACCACCAATTTAACACCCGAGAAAACAATTAATAAATTATGGAACTTACCTCGTAGCAACGAAAGCTTCTACATCGTTAGATCATAATTCACATCAACAACCCTAGATATGATTTCTAATTAACACGCAATTTCTTTTTGTTTTCATTTAATTAATGAGAATATGCTTTATGCAATGCAATAAAACTAAATGACCTAATTCTAATGACAGGCAATTGCTAATTAAATGGACCTAGCAACAATTACTAAATGACATATATTTCATGAATCTAATTCTATATGACATGTGTATGACATTTTTATTTTTTTTCTTAAAAAAAAAAAAAAGAATGCAATCTATCCTAGAGATTGAAACTAATTTATCCTAAGACATTTTTTTGTATATTTTTTTTTTCATGAAATTCGATATTAGGAAAAATGTGAAAATTATCTAACTAAATTAAGACTCTATTCAATTTGTATTAATGATTAGGTCAAAGTAAATCCTAATTTAAACCAAAATATTATCTTAACTTAGCAATCTCTAACCTAAGATGCAATCTATCTAAATCAATCTAAACTCAAAATGAATTTTATTCTAATGTGGAATGGCGTGCAAATGATGCCCTAATTCTACATGACGTATGCATGATGATTTTTTTTTTTGATTTTTTTTATTTATTTTTGTTTTTTATTAATCTCGAAATTAAAAAAAAAAATTTCAAATAATTAATTTTGCAATTTAAGGTAATGAAACAAAAATCTAACATCCTAGATTTATTTTTTTATTTTTTTATTTCGAAAATTCATGATAAATAAAATGCTTAGTCTAAATATGCAAATAACCCTAAAACATGCAATATTCTAACTCAAACATATTTCAAGATAAATAAAACAATCAAGACAAGATAGACCATTCAAAATCATCAAAGATATCACACACCATTCAGATTAAGGGATGATATTTCGCTAGTAAAATCAATAAATTGATCTTAAGCTTTAAAGATCAAAATATCAATTTTATTCATTCTTGATTAATTATTTCATCTAAAGCCTTATAGATGAAATAAAAAACCTATGCACGATTACGAATTAGGCAATAAATCCTAGTTGGGAGATATGCCTATCATTCAAATATGCTTAATGGATATCAGATAGACAAATTAGGCGATAAAATATTCAATGGAACCGAGTAAGGAGTATTACCTAATTGTGACAATAACTTTCCAAATTCAAGCGTTGGGCAATGGATCATGAACGGTGACCGGTGGTTTGCAATGCTCGACGGTATGAGCAAAGGCGTGCGGCGAGCGACATGGTGGGGTGAGTGACCGGCAACAACGAGGATGCGCAAGATGGATCACAATGGACCGCTCGTCTAAAGTCGAAGACGTCGAGGTGACTCCGCATAGAGGAAGCTTTGACTATTTTTTTCTTTTGTATTTTCACTTCTGGACAATACCTGCAGAAGACCAATTCACCACTTAGACTTATTTCATCAAAATTCTAGCAACTCTTTTGACTATGGACTCCAGGCTTGCAAGTGGTGGCCACAGTATATGACGTGGTATTCATGCTGGTCAGGAGATGTTGGCCTCTTTCGACTTCGACGAAACATGCAAAGAATGAATACGAACGAAGCGCAAAAGCCTGTTTGGTGATTGTCGGTGAGTCAGAAGAAAACACTTCAGGGCATCGCCAGGCTAGATGGAACTTGCGGGAGTCCTCGCTGACTCCGAACTAGGCTGTAGTGGTTCAAGCGTCCCTGGGGTGTGCTGGTTCGTGGTATAGCAAAAACAGCAGATCATGGATCGTCGGGGATGCGAGGGCTGCTCGAGTGATTGCTGCAAGGAGAAATTACGGTCCCGCCGGGGCAACAGCGAATCAAGCAACAGTTGAGCGCGAGGAAGGCTGTAGCTCCATCAACATCTCGGTTGAGCTGGGCTCGTCGAGGCTTGGTCACGACGGTAGGAGGTTGGCACCAGATCAGCAGCTCGTCGGAAAGGCAAAGAGGTCACAGCAGCGAGTCCGTCGTCGCTGCAAGGGGCAACGCAGCAAAGACGGTGTAGCGACGGTAACTCACGCGGCTCAGGTGTGACGCTGCGGCAAAGGGCCTCGCACAACGTGGGGGCTCCTCGGTTCGGCAGAGAGAGTTCCTTCTCTTTTCTCTCTCTCACGTGTAAATCTCTCAATGTACCTTTTAGAATAGAAGTGCCGACCCCCTCAACAGTGTTAGCGTTCTCCTTATTTATAGGACAACCAAGGCCTTCAAAGGAAAGGACCAACATAATATATTTTATTCCTTCCTTTCCTCAAATGCGTGAGTACTCCCAACTTTGACCATATATTCATGATTTTCGGCCACGAATTCTTTCCTTTTTTGCTCACGCCCCTGGATGCGTAGGACGCATGAAATTTTCTTTATCGGCGCACTCTTTCTTGTTTTAAAACAAGAAATATATGTCCCAATCCTTAATTTGGTAGATTCTTGCGTAGAAATATCACACTTCTCTGCACCTAGTTGACCGAGATTATCTTCTATTAATGAAGATATTTATTCTTCCTCAAAGATTTTTCATGCCTTGTTAAGATCCCATGTGAAAATTGTGCTCAATCTTTCCCAAATTCGTGTCAAACTTGGTTATATTACGAAGCTTACTCCAATCTTTCACTTTCCGTGGGCTTAACTTCAATAAAGCTCAAAACCATTTACCCAAGTTCATCCGCGGCCAACCCGATCCAATGCAATTATGTTTAGAACTTAAGCCCATCCACTACCTAGTCCATAAATATGCAAGTATATTGACATATGCTCCTAATAACTATATGTGATGCGATTCATTATTTTTGTTTAGGGGCTAAAGTTTAGTCCCTAATTTTTATGCAATAAATGAATGATAAGGTCGTCAAAATTTAGGTGTCAACAAAGAGGTAAAGCCTTCCATGAGTTGCCTCGGGGGGGGGGGGGGGAGAGAGAATTTAAAGCTTGCACCCCATTGGCTAAATTTAAGTCACTATGATAGGTGACATGTCATTATGCATGGCCTAGATCAATTAGTGAAAGAATGGCTAGGATATAAGCTCATGTAGATTGATGACTTGGCTTTAGGAGCATTTGGTAATTTCTGAGGGGCATTTTGGTAATTCTAGGCAAAGGGAGGGAGAGGATCGGCCGGCCATGGTGGCTTGGTAGCATGACTTAATGGACTGACCTGTCGGATGAGTTTTGTGAATTTTGGTCCGATTGTATACAATTGAATGCAAATTGGAGTGATTTAGCCTGAACGGGTTGATTTTGATACTCTAGTTATCCAATTTCACCCTCAATTTCACAATTTGACTTGACATTTTTATCAATTTGATTGAATAAAATTAGGTTAAAATTGGTAAAATTGATTTGGCGCGGTATAAATTATAATTGACTTATGGTGGGCGAAATGCCTTAAAGATACCCTAATTGCATTAATCTCTTTGAAATTTGACATGGCCATAGCCAATTCTGTCCCAATTGATTTAATTCAGCCAAATCGAGGCTTGGTCCAATTGACATGGCTCTTGTGCTTAATTTCCGAAATGAATTTGAAATTTCAATTACCCATAGTCCGGAGATCAACTGTCACTAAGGACTCAAGTTTAAAAAATCAATAGAAAAGAATGAATTTTTTTAAAGCCCGAGTCTTCAATTTAGTTGAAAATGTTGACTCCTAATCATTTTTCAAAAAAAATTGGTAATTGAAATTGAAACTATCTAAGAGAACAAAGCTATTATGAAGGTTTTATATATTTTTTTGTGGAGAGTTGACCAAAAGTTGACCTATCAATGATTTAAGCCTTAAAATCAATTGAGTCACAATTTGACCTTTCTTTTTTTTTTTTTTTTTTTAATTTTGAAAATTGAAAGTAAAAAAGTGAAATTAACTAATCTATGTCTTTTAATGCAAAATGCTGAATTTAGACCAACGGTGATTTTTCGATAAAATTTTGAAAAAGAGTTAATTCTAAAGTCAACCTTTATCTTTTTGAAATCAAAGTGTACATGACATGAAGACAAACTGCTTATACAAGAAATGATGTTAAATGACTGTTTTGTTAAGAACTAGGTTCTGTCATGATCAAGAATCTAAATCTCAAGTTTTTACTTTTAAATGATTGATTGGCTAAAAAATGACATATATATAATTTTCATCTTAAAGTAGAGAACAGACCTTTTCTACTATTGCTAATGGCATATATATAATTTTCATCTTAAAGTAGAGAACATACCTTTTCTACTATTGCTAATGGCATATATATAATTTGCATCATAACTGCACATAGACTTTAGGATTAAACATATAGACTTCTCATAGAGAAAAAGGAACCAATCTTGGCGCTAGGGTGGACTAATGTAATCATATCGCTGTACTTTGAATATATAGTTTGTACCGACCAATGGCTTAAGTCTAGGCTCAAGACGTTTCTACCACATTAGCACTAGATCTTGATAAGTACCTAAATGACCTTAGAATGGGCTAGTGGTGACTTCTATATAGATGTGCATTATGAAATCACAAGTTGTAATAATCGTTATATTGGGAGAATGCGAATGAAGCACGCACCTTCTTTATATGTAGGGGAGAAGTGCTATCATGTTGCACATCGACCTTCTCAAACTGTACTAATAGGCCATTTTGAGAGAGACATTCATTTTGTGAGACACGATTATATTAAGCAACCTATTGGATTTATATTGGTACTATTAAGAAAATTATGGCAATCAAGTTGTGATTGACATGGGTTTCGTGGGAGTTTGGCATGGACAAGATTAGAATTGGCAGTTTGTAAAAAGTGCTCACTTGGAGAAAGAGAAGTAAAGGCAATTACGCAATCTTGAGACGTTGGTATCACAATCTAATATGTGGCACATGTGGTTGGCATAAACATCGCAAAAGTGTGCAGCATGGTGTGGTTAAAAGTTCAAGAAAATTGCGAAAACCTTTTATTTTTAGGTGAAATGTCGCTTCTAAAATATAAAAGTGATGGCGATAGCGGTCGGACATGTGCCGGAAGTGGATTGGCATAGTGGAGAGGCGGCTGGCATTATGCCAAACCTAAGCTGGCACTATAGTTCATGGCAACGCCCAAAACGCGTGGCACCCGTCCAAAACTTGAGGTCGACAGCCAGACTTGGGAAACGAGTCCTAGGATGTGAGGGAGACAGTTGAGGCTCACAATTATAGAAAGAACGTCTTAGGAAAGAAGAAGAGCACACGCTCTCGACCAAATCATGAGATTTTAGTTATTTCGCTATTTCATTCCTTTATTTACTAAACTTTCGCAAGATCTTCTCATGTTAAAAATAAAGAATACAAGTTATAACATTTTTTATTCATAAAAAAGAAACAG
This sequence comes from Eucalyptus caleyi, assembly GCA_014182885.2. Taxonomy (NCBI): domain Eukaryota; kingdom Viridiplantae; phylum Streptophyta; class Magnoliopsida; order Myrtales; family Myrtaceae; genus Eucalyptus; species Eucalyptus caleyi. The sequence continues at coordinate 38,878,199 of CM024472.2, forward strand.
AATATTTTCGTCTCAAACAATTTGCAAATTATATGATTATTATTGGAAAAAGTAAAAAGGTCGTCAGCCTATGATCAGCTAACTCTATCCACATAAATGAAAAGAAAAAGGAAACTGGAATAATTGAAGTGAAAGAACAATATTATTTTATGGGATAGTTGTACGGAAAATTTTAAAACTCATTGTAAAAGTACAAATAAATTCTAAAATTTTCAAAAAGTATAATTAAATTATAAAATTTATCATGAAAGTACAATTGAGTTCCAATTTTTTTTTAAAAAAATACTATCAAATCATAAAATTTATCATATTAGTCTAATCAAATCCTTCCATTGATTAATTTTTTAAAAAAATTAAGATTTAATTATATTTTTATGACAAGTTTTCGGATTTGATTGTACTTTTCTAAAAAGTTTTAGAATTTCGTGTGCAATTATCCTTTAGTTTAATTAGAAGGAATTCTCTCCCTTTTCTTTTTAGACTCTTCTTTCATCTTCAAGAAAAGAAGAGACGTACAGAAGAACACACTACACACATAGATGCCATTTATGTAATTCACGGCCGCTTTGCATCCTTTTCTACTCCCACGGAAGTTGGAGAGGCTTCTCGCCTTCTAGTTCTGATAAATCATGAAAGAGCATTGAATTCACGTATGAAACGGAGATACTTAGCTATTCAACTTTTCATAACATGTTTACCTATATAAGGGCAATGATTTTACCAATGTTCATCCGAATTGAATTATGACAACTTTTAGAGTTGGTGTAATTGGTTGGAGTGTCAGGGATTTAGGTTCAACAACCAGAGGTCATTTGTTCAAATTTCACGAATTGCATACAAATAATAATTTGAATTTCTAGGCAACTTACAAGGCTTCAAGGCCTGGACTTAATTGATTAATAGGCTCGCCGTGTATTTTATGGATGTCAAAGTAGACATGCCTCCATGCTTGTGTCCTTGGCTTATCAAAGTCATTCTCATACAACCCGAATCTGCACCAGCCACTACAAGTAATTGCGTACTCCTCGTCCGAGGACTTTTTGTTGTGAATATAGACAAGCGAATCAAATAAAATAGTTAGAGGGAAGGAAAGAAAATTGGTTACTAAATTTACATGATTTGATAATATTAGAATTTATGTTTATGGAAAGAGCAAAACGGAATTTTATTATAGAAACAACGATATACTAGAAATTATAATAACTCGAATACTAAAATACTCACTTAGTATTCTTTAATCCTCAATTACACTCAAATTCATATAGTATGTAGCCCTTTTTATAATTTCTAATGAAACCTTATTTTAGGAATTAAATAAATTTTACTCATAAGAATTTAACTAATTATATCACTTTTGGATGTAATTGCAACGGGAGATTTCTCCCTCCGTCGAGAGCTCCCACAGCTTGCTTCCGGAAATCTCTAAGAGCTCCATCCATATATGTCCGGTATTGTTGCGACTTTCTTATTCTTTCTTTTCAAGAGCTCTGCATTAAATGCAGCACGTGAGGCTCCACTTGTTCTTTCCTTTCGTCGGCCACAACAGAAGAAAATAGTGAAGGAAAGAAACAAAGAAAGTTTTTCAAAGAGTAGGGGTGTGCAACTGGACGGGTATACGTGGAAATCGGACCAGCCCACCTGAAAAATAGGGTCGGGAATTGGTTTCCGTTGAAACCGGTCTAAGAATTGGTTCCCAAAATTTAAAACCGGTTTTGAGTGATTATCCACTCAGGAACCAATTCCCAAGCCAGTTTTGGAACCGGTTTTGTAAGTAGAGGTCTAAAACTTTCGTTTTTCCTTAATTTCCATTCTTACTCCTGTAATCACACATCGTTTTTCTTCTTGGCTCTCTCAGACACATATGGCACTCCTCCTTCAACATTCCTCTTCCTCACTTGCTTCCCTTCCTTACCGACTCCCTCTCACACTGTATGACGGACAGACGGCGTTCCTTGCTTATGCAAAACCTCCTCAGAAAAAGCAAACTCTCTCTCCATTTTACAAGCCAATCCTCAAATGGGCTAAGAAACATTCTTACCCGCTTGAAGTCCCAGCAGAAGCACCACCCACTTATTCTATTGCCATGTTCCAAGATACTGACTTTCCTCCTCTTGTTAAGGAAAGTTCTAAACTCTCGTTTCCTACTTCAAAAGAGTTTATTGATCCACATGGCAGATACCGCCATGTTACCCCCACTGATGTGTGGACAAACATGGGAGATAGAAAAAAAACCTATGTTGCTGAAGCCGTTCTAAACTGGCAATCAGAGACTCTGTTGGCACAAAACAATGCCTTCAAGGCAATTGATTCCAAAATTGGAAATGTGCAACAAGATCTCCGAAGGTATGATGAAAGCACCAAAAAGATACTTTCTGAGTTCCAGAAAAAGCTTCACGCCTTGGAATCAGGACAACATCTTGGGTATCATTATCTTGAAAGTCCAAAGCCAGAAATAGAAAAGCTCAAGAAGCAAATCCAACTTCTTGAAGAAGGAAGATTCAGACCCTTTGACCCATTAGCACCCCCTGTCAGAACTGGGTATTTACCCCCACATCCACAAACGTCTATTTTTGCCACTATCCCAGAAGATCCCTACAAAAGAGAACCGGATATGGCAGAAATACGAAATCGCCTCAAAGCCCTGCAGAAGGAAAAAGGGAAAGAAAAAACACCGCCTACATAATCAAGTTCAATCATTATACGAGAAAGGCCAGATCAGATGATGTTATCAAATCCATTAGAATCTTTTCTAAAGGATTTGGGTACTCAGGAACCTAATCCTGTTGTTCAAAAACCTAATCCTACCATTCTAGAAAAACAGATTCTGTTCCCAGCTGAAGAAACTTCTCATGATACTGAAGCAGATTCAGTATCCCTTTCCTCTTCTTCATCCCTCTCAATTCCTACAGTTGATTCCCACCCCATTGCACCAGTAACTTCATCAAATTCATGGCTGACCCTCCTGATTATGAAATGGAATCAAACTATTCTGATCCAGAAATTGGTCAGACTAGCAATCCTACTAGGAACAATCCTACTAGACATGTGTCCATGACATCAAAACAATTCTTCACCATCGACGATATTCCTTATCCAAAATGGCCAGAAAGACTTGAAGAATTTCATACTTGGCTCGCCTAACTTCTCTTTTGTAAGATGAGTTATGCTTGCATAAATGAACAATTTCATGTAGTAATTGTGAGAATAAAACTAATACTAGACCTGTGTTTGTTGCTAGTGTTTATGCAATGTTATGATTTTTGCTTTGTCTTATAATTTTATTTATGATAATTAGTCCCGTGGATCATTAATTTTTTCGTTTAGTCAAAAAGTTCATGTATTTATTTATTACAAATACTTAATATTTTAATACAAATTAGGAGAATTACGTTATTTTATTAAGTATTAATGTAAAATTTGAAGTCACATAGGATATTGAAAGGTTGCAAAACAGGTTTAAGTGAAAATAGGGTTGATCCTGAAATCGAATCGGAAAAATATGATGTGTTGGGTACATGATCCAATACAAATATAATCGGGTATAAGATTTAAAAAAGAGAAATCAATTATATCATAATCGGATATAGGGTCTAGGTTTAGACCCTTCATTCCTATGAAAAAGGACAAATAAAGCCCACAATTTTTTACTTTGACAAATCTCTCTCTCTCTCTTCATGATGGTGTTCCCTGCTTTTTGACTTCGTCTTCTTCCACTATCTTCATTTTCACATTCACATGGATACAGTGATGAGTTGAACACGACAAAAGAAACCTCCTCACGATTTCGGCTCATAAATGAAATCCACATGTAATATTCTTCTTCTGATAATTTCAGTTGATCAATTCACATATGCGTTGGCCAAAAAAAAAAAAAAAATCACATATGCCAATAATTTGACTTGCACGTGATCGAGTTCCCATGATCTCATCAGTCCGAACCGCAAATATATTCCTACGATTTTGAGGAAATCGGTGAAAGAAATGCCCACCGTCGAGCAGAACTCCCTGTCTACTGCGGCGGCATTTTTTAAAATAAAAAAAAAAAAAGAAAAGAAAAATAAAAAATATTATAATATTATTAAAAGTTATCTACGCAGTATGAGGATGCGCCAGTTGACCAGTCGTTCATCTAGCAAGAAAATCCTATCAAATTGATTTAAATAACTAAATTGACACAACGTAAAGAGATTTAGAACTTAATTGATACCAAAAAATGTTTAGAACTAAATTGATACAAATACAAAAAGTTTATGACTTTTTTGACACTTTTCCCTTACTCTTTCTTTATTATGCCCACAACACAAGAGCCTTAGATGCACATACAAATGACCTCCAGTTATATTGGTTTCCTTTGCTCATACAAAAAGAAAAAGTCGTTCTCTCTTGGTTAGATACAGATGCTGGAGTTTAATCTTAACCCAAAGCGTGAAAATATAAAACTTAGAAGGTCAATTGGTGCCCGGAAAATTTGAATATATATGAAATTTTGTGATATTACTATTGATTATTCTAAAAATTTAAGTTATTAAATGAGTATGTGATTTATTATCTAAATATTTCAAGAGATTAATGTCCACCGGACCACATTTTCCGCTCATTTCCATCCAGCAGTTTCTGATTTGGTGGTTTTCTCGAGATTTTTTCACCGAGTCGCGATCCCAAAGTCCGCACAATTCAATGTCTGGACTCCATGCCTAGCAACGAAAGCTGTTGGACAGCTCCAAATGGGGCCTCCATGCACTGAAACATCAGAACCGCACCCGTGACCACAAGCGTCTCGTCATCATTTAACGCTGTCTGTCCTCGTATTGACTTCTGCGACTCTCTGAAATTTCCAAGAAACAGGGAAGCGTGACTCTCGTTTCCGAGATATTTTTACGCGGTTTTATTACCCGTGTAAAGAGAGGCAAGGGTTGGAGCGCTCTATAAAACCACTGGAGAACTCGTGCAATACCATATTCACCATCCTCGTTTCTACACATATCTCGAGACGCAATCCAAGCATGAAGGTGGAAATACAGTGGAAGAAGCTGGTCAAGCCGTCAGTGCCGACACCGAGCCACCAGCGAAAATGGAAGCTAACATCAATAGATGAGCTTCAGATGCCAAATTATGTGGGCGTTATCTTCTACTATAGAGATAATGCCGGGAACCCCGGAGTCGATATCTCTCAAAGGCTTCACCAGATGGAGGAGTCACTTTCCAAAACTCTAACCCTCTTTTATCCTATGGCAGGGAAATATATCGAGGATGACGATGGTTGTTTTATCGACTGTAACGACCTTGGAGTGGAGTTCGTCCATGCCAAAGTGGATGACCAGATTGATCAGCTTCTCCATAGAGACCCCGACATGGATTTGCTCGAATATTTGTCGCAATTCCCAAACAACCTAGTAGGCAATCCACTAGTGGTGATTCAAGTGAATACGTTCGAGTGCGGCGCAATAGCAATTGGCTTGCGCTCTACGCACAGGATCAGCGACGTGTACACCATGGCCATATTCGTTAATTCGTGGGCCACCGCTTGCCGAGGTAACGTCGATGTTACAGTCTGTCCAAGTTTCGAGTTGTCGTCTCTATTCCCAATGAAAGTGTCGGCCGTTGCGAATTGGCCTCCGCCACGGATTATTGGCAGCAAGGAATTCACGGTGTCTAGGTTCAGGTTCAGCGGTGATGCTGTATCGAAGCTGAGAGCCCTAGCTAGGGATGATGCAAAGGATTCAATGGCCAACAACTTCCTGCCTTCGAGGGTGGAGGTTGTTTCGGCACTAATAAGTAAGGCTCTCGTCAAGATTAATCGATGTAGGCAGGGCGAAGAAAGGCCTTTCGCAGTTTATATGACATTTAACTTGCGCGATAAAGTCAAACTAAAGATACCCGCAAATTCTTGTGGCAATTTCTACGGCATGATTTCTGGGCGCTCCGATCAACCCATGGCCAGCAAAAGGAATCCAGAATTCAATGAGATGGTGAATATAGTCCACAATATAATATCGGACGCTAAAACTAAATATGCATCAATAGTAAACAAGCAGGAGTTCTGCTCGACGGTGGGGAATTCTATAGCCGAATTTGTCAAAGTCGCGTCCTCAAGCGAAGTGTTTACGATTTCTTTTAGTAGCTGGTGCCGTTTCGGGCTATATGAGATCGACTTCGGGTGGGGAAGGCCGGTTCTAGTCAGCAACATATCATTGAATCTCAGATCGGTCTTTCTTATCGACGATGAAGAGGGCAAAGGAATTGATGCATGGACAACCACAACTGGAGATGAGATGATTCTTCTTAAACAAGATCCGGATATTCTGGCATTCACTTCCTAGTTGGAGGTGGAGAGGTTGCACGAATATGTGATCTGCGAAGTCATCGTATGTGACTATAATGTAGACCAGGAAAATGAAAATGGACTTGGTCTATAGTATTTGTTACATCTGTTTCTTTTCTTTAGGAAGGATGGTTCTTGTGGACAATGTTAATCAACTTATTAAATACCTTAGAGCGAACTCCTCTATCGTGTTCAATTTCCTCAGGCTGACCCCCTCAATCCATCATACTAGAGCGATCTGAGAAGAATGATTAGGGTCATATTCTGTCCTTTCTACAATGCCCATAGGACATTCTTGCTGTCAGCACTAGCAGGACACTATGGTTGTAAGCTTTGTCACTGTATTGAAAGTTTCATCATAGTCCAAACCGTACTACCCTGAGAACTCTTGTGTCACTGGGCGAGCCTTATCTCTTTCGACTGTTTAAGGGTTGATGTAATGGCATACGATGGTATGATAGTGGGTGGAAGTTCATTCATTTAATATTTTGAGTGGGTATATATAATAAATAAAGGAGTGGGACCCTCTAAAATTTTGTGAATGAATTGACACTTTAAATTTACTTTCTCGAAATGAATGGTGTACCAAAACATCAATTCATGATTCAGATTAACATGGAATACTCAACTTACCAAACTGCCCTTGCCTTTGTTGGAAAATCACATGCCTACCAAAAAGTCAGCTTCCTTCTTCTTTTTTTCTTCTTTTTTGGATCAAAAGAAAATTGTGTTCATTTCTCAAAAGGACACATGAGAAGTAAAAAAATTTATGACAAAGAAATTGAAGGAGAGCAAAGCCTAGAAAACTACAAAACAAAGCCAAATCTAGAAATGAGGAGGATTAAGAGAGTGCCAATAAAGTTAAGCACACAATCAATGGCGGATCACTGGATCTGGTATCATTATTAATGATAACACACATCAGAAATTCATTCTCCAATAATTATGACGTTACTAGTTAGCGGTATGTGTCTAAATTCGACTTTCTTTACGTCATCTCTGTATGGAGACAACCAAAACAAGTTGAGCAAACAAACATACATCTAACATGTGGAAGAGCAAACCATTTGGTCTAGCGAGATGACCATTGAAGCAAGAGGACCTACACTTGAATAGAGCACGGGGATATCAAGTTCCAAAAAAACAAAAAACAAAATAATAATTTGAAGGTAGCTCTTAAATGTATAACTAGATCGGGAGAGCTCAAACTTAGATCTAGAACAAAATCAACAAGAGAGTTTAGGGAGGGTGAGACTAACTCAAATCATTTCCTATGGCTAAAGGTTGAAGAAGACAACCGAAAGAGGAAAGGAAAGGGAGAGAGGGAGAACAAAAGACTTTTCTTCTCCCTATCCAAAATGGCTTTTTATGCATTGCCTTCCTTCCAATCCTCGTCCTTTGCGTCACTTATCGGCTACTTCGTTGTCTGCGGGCCACTTACTTGGATATCGCTTGCCTTGGAGGTCATAAATTTGTGGACAAACGAGGTCAAAATCACAAGTCCGAGCTCGCGGTTTGTGACCTCCGTATTAGAGGTACCCAGCTCCATACACATAGACACATATAGCGGTCACAGCCAAGGTCAACCAAAGATGATAGCTTCAGCAACCAGAGGAGTGTGGACGAGGACTAGTAGTGGTTTTGGCAGGCTGGCGATGGCACAATAGGGTCTGCTATCATCAGGTATGCATTATTCAAGGTTGCCGGAATAAGAAGGGAGAGGGAAGAGAAATAGGAAGAAAAGGTGAACAACGCAAATAAAAAGACTAGAAGAAATTTCAACCATGAATACTAGGGATAATCGGTTCCAAGGTGGGTTGGTTCCTAGTTTATGAAATTGAGAATCATCCCCACCTAATTTTGGAACTAGATCGAATTGGATCGACCAATTGGTTCAGTTCCCCGGTGGGTCTACGAACTGGTGGTATGGGAGGAAAGACAACAGCCTCGAAGTAAAGTAATCAAGCCACACAAACAAGCGGACATGTAGAGGGTGTCTTGGTCCTCCGAAGGCTAGATCTAAGTGAGAGTGTGAAACTCAGATAGAGTTACGAAAATCACATATATTAGATGCAGATTCACGGTAATTCTTAGCCTACACTTTGTATGAAGAATGACCAAAAGTAGAGCATTGATCATTTACATTGATGAGATTTGGTTACTGTCACAAATGGCCGAAACTAGAGCAAGAGACAGAGAAGAGTGTCAGGACTCGAGATAAGACCGCGAGAGGGACACATCAAGGAGAGAGGCATGACTGACGAGTGAGAGGTGTCAGCGACAAGCTGATTGAGGTGACAATCAAGCGACAAGCATGATTGAGAGTGAAGACTAGACAAGTAGGGTTTTTAGCGTGAATGAGATTGAAGAATGGGCAATTAATAATTAGGGTTTTCAGTTTTGTAATAATAAGAATTTATATATATATATATATTGGTCTAGTCCAGGTGGTACAAATGATTTCGTCTACCTGAAATTAGCAATTGGATTGATTATTATTGATTTCAGGTTTAGAAACCAAGAATTGGATCAGATCTAATGGAAATTGCCCAAAACACGTCGCAGTCCGAATCTTTTTCTCACCCTAATGAATATTCAATTCTTGAGGCGTTACTTACTCATTAGACGAGACAAAATTTAAGATGTAAATTGGGATCCCTATCCATATTTATATAGATGAATACCAAAAAAACCCTCACCCTTCTCTCACTTAGCCCCTTATCACACGCCTCTCTCTCTCTCTCTAACCTTGTGGCCATGGTCGCTCTCTGAAATTGCGTCCATGGCCACCACATATAAACTAAGTGGCGTTGGCGACAGAAGGAGAGAAAGGAGGGGAAGAGGTCGACGGCAACGGCGGAGAAAGGTGTATGCTGGAGGAGACATGAGAAGTTGTCTGAGTGATAGAGCTTTAGGATTCATGGGGAGTTTGGGAGCTTGGAGATTTACAAGGTGGGGCAATTTGGTCTTTCTAGAGTTTAGTTTTATCCAGCTGCAGCTGGTTGGTATTTTCAAAGTGAGTTGCCCTTCGAGCAAAATATGAAGTACGAAACCGGCACAATTTGTGAAGATAGATACTTGCAAAGGCTATGGATTCAAATGAAAAAACATATAGGAAAATACCGGCGCAGGTGAAAAATGAATAGCAAATGATCGTGTTTCCAAATGTAAAAGCTCAATATATGAGTCTAAAAGGATCTTTTAGTGACATTTCTTGACACCGCATAAAAACATGACTTGAACCCTATATGAAATTATTGAGAGATTTCCGAACACGAAGCCAACACAACATGAGTCACCTCAAAACCAATACGATTGACAAATTTTCACTTATATTTAATGACAAAAAAAAAAAAAGCATCAATCACATTAAAAGACAAGAATAGCATAGAACACGAATTGCCAGCCATTCTTTTTGGTGGATCTCAAGTGATTGAAATGATTGAAATAACCACATACATGTTAATAATTATTTAAATGATTGAAACATTGTAAAACTATAGGAACTCAATAGATGGAATCTCCATCCATGATAATTGACTATCTTAACCGTTTGATACCATGGTATGAATACTGAGAGATAAATCCGCAATAAGAGATGTTTAAAATCCGGAATCAAGACATTTCGCCTCAAAATTTATCTTTAACCATGTGGATTTAAAATTTCAATTTAAGACAACAAATTTGTATCTTAAATTTACTCCCACTTATAGAGGATGGCACAACAACAAATTAGGTTTTTATAGGGGAGATGCGTTATGTTCTTTCTTTCTTTTTTCTCTCTTTTTCCTTAATTTCCTTGTTTATGTTCTTTTTTTCTTATAGCTATTTCCTTATTCTTCATCGAGCACCTCTTCTCCTTTGTCCGCTTCACATCACGCCTGCCATCGTGTCGCAATTCTAGACATTGCCGACGCCGCCGCCGCTCACATCATGAGAGAGAGAGAGAGAGAGAGAGAGAGAGAGAGAGATGCAGGAACTTGATTTGGCGGTTGTGCATGCAATTCTTACTAAGGTTGAGCTTATTAGTGATGTGATTGATCTAGACTATAGTTGATTTTAAATCAGTCAACTGATTAGAGAAGATGGATTTAACATGTATTCCTCCTTATATTTAGAGCATATGCTGGCCCATTTTTATCACATGTCACAATTGACATAATATCGTTGCCTGCATGGTTATAAAATTCAGAAGCTTACTAAGACGATGGCGCTGTTAAAATCACAGGGCTATGTCAAAGAATAGTCAACCGAAGGAGTTTTGGAAATTATGGAATGAATTTTTATTGGACTACGGACTCTCCTTCTTTTTTTTTTTTTTTTTTTGCTATATGACATTTTAAATATGATTATAGCAAACTAACTTGATCTCACACATTTGAAACAGTATTAAGTCTTTTTATGTACTTAGTAAAGTCTCATGATATCATAAATTATAAAAGATAGTATTTTATGACGTTTTGCCCTTGCCTATGGCAAAAACACACTAGTATTTGTAAAATATTGTAAAACACATAAAAGAATCATACTTGCAATTGCTCACAACTAAATAAAGTGATTGTATTATGACATTTTCTTCTAGATTTGACAGATAAAACATCGTTAAAAAATTTTGCGCTTTAGGACTTTTTGAACTTGAATATAGTTAGATGTAGTCAACACTTGTACATTATCATAAAGTTAAAAATATGTATTCTACGACGTTCTCTACTTCCTTACGACAAAATGTTATATAGCCTTTTTATGTATCCATAAGAAAATTCATGTTTCACATCTTGCACTTGATTACTAAGTAAAGTCGGTAAGATTTTGACACACGTTAACACAATTGACCATCTTAAATAAGATGACGAGATATCAACACTCAAATGCAATTAATCTAGTAATAATGTCAATCGTTGACTCGTTAATTATACACACACACAGAGGATCGTTTCAACATGTTTGAGTGTTCCATGTACACCGCTCGAACTCTTTTCTTTTCCTAATAGATTCATTTTAAAAAGTAATTCCCAAAATGAATAGTCTCTTCTTACACTATGAACCCAGTAGCCTTCTCACTGACACGTCACTATTGAGGATTGTCTAGTATTCACACTCCCAATTATAGGCACCTTGTCTTTCTCTATTGAAATAATGACAAAAACTTAATTAAGTTGAAGAAGGATTGCACATGTCCGGCCACTATGGATAACAAATATTTTTAACCTCACTTTAGACTAATATAGCTCATATAGAATTATTGCGACCCTCCCAAAGTATTTCTCTTTCAGGGTCTTAGGGAAGTGTCGCGACCAAATTTTTCGAGTGTGAACCACCTAGAGTTTGGCTAATGGATTGTTAAGCCTAGACTTAACTCGGGCTCTGCCAAGCCCATACCAATTCGCGACTTTAGGTTCAAGTTTTTTAACATGCAATTGATTTTTAACTAGGAGTCGCCACTAATCTATTTTTGGTGGGTCGATTAGAAACCCAAGTAAAGTAACGGGAGATTTACTTTACTCCTACGAACCAAAGATTTGGGTACGGGGACTTGGTTACGCTAGATTTCTTTAACGCCCTTTTGGTACCATTTCTTTTTATTTTGAAAAATGTTTGGCAGGTAGCTTGAATCGATTTTAAATCTATTTCCCTAATAGGCGATCATGCGGGTGCGCAAACCACCAATTTAACACCCAACTAAAGCAGAAAATAAATTGCAGGACTTACTTCAAAGCAACGAAAGCATCTGCATTGTTAGTTTAGAATTCACATTAGTAGTCCTAAATATGATTTCTAATTAACAAGCAATTTCTTTTTTTGTTTTCACTTAATTAATGAGAATCATGCTTTATGCAATGCATGCCACTAATTTAACATGAAATGATATGACATGACAACATGACTTAGCTATATGACCTAAGCAATATGACATAACTAAGCATGTAGTCTATCCTAAGCATGAGATGGATTTATTCTAAATAATTTTTTGTATTTTCTATGAGATTCGAAATTAAAGAAATGCAACATTTAAATATGCAATCTAAATTAATCTAATGACTGACAATTTCTAATTAAATGAACCTAACAAAAATCACTAAATGACGTGTATTGTATGAACCTAATTCTATATGACGTGCACATGATTTTTATTTTCCTAGTAAGCATGCGATCTATGCAATGACATGCAAAGAATGCCATGATTCTAATTTTTTATGAAATTCGAAATTTCCAAATAATTAAACATGTAATTCAAATTTAAAACTAACACCCTAAATGAATGCATTTCTTTTGGATTTTTTCGTTTTTTCAAAAATTCGAAATAAATAAATTTCCTATTCTAAACATGCAGGATAACCCTAAAACGATGAATATTCTAAATAAACCTAATCTAACTCAGATTTTTTCGGATTTTTCCCTTTTTTATAGGAGCAATCAAAATAAGACATCAAGACCAGCACGGCAACAAATTAGGCAAGATATCATCTATGTCCATTTTGGAAATAAATTGACAAATCGTATCTCGTGCATGAGATCGGATTGGCCAATTTCAAATAAAATCACGAATCGTATCTCGAGTGTGAGATCGGATTGGCGATTTTTCCGTGCGATTGCGAGTCGTATTTCGAGCGTGAAAACGGACTGTCAATCATACGCACGTTGAGAAATTAGGAAAATTTCCTAATTCTTAAGGGCACTTCAGATTACGAATATGATAGTATATCGGGAATTTCAATCATATATATCGACATTTCAAATAAGAAAACTGAATATTCAGAAATTAAATTAGATTAGATTTTTACCTAATCCAAATATTAGCTTCAAAATAGGGCAAGTCGCGAACCACGATCCTTGGATGATGGATCAATGGAGGAACAAGGGAGGTGTAGCAACTTGGACACTTGCTGGCCACCAAAATTTGTCGTTGAAATCAGCAAAGCGTTCTTGATGAAAGAGTGGGTATCGAGAGAGAAAGTCTCCATTGACCTCAAAGAAATTTGCCTCCCTGAGAGGCAACAACAATGAGCTTGAGGAGGCACCAGCAACAGGTCGTGAGCGAGATGGTCAAGGTGGTGAGGAGCTGCGACGATCGCAAGAACACGCGAGACTTCCCCGATGGATTGAACTGGAGCGTTTGGAAAAACCTGCAAAAGAAATTCAGCAAGCACAGCAAGGCGATTGATTTGGCTCGGGGTTGCCGTTATTGGCCAGCGTGGACAAAACGGATGATGGCGGAGCAATCGAGTCGGAATATCGATAGCGCTCGAGTGCAGGACAACCGAGCTTTGCTAGAAGTGACGTCGGACTTGTTGAAGCCAAGTTACAGGAGCAGGAACGGTGGTAGTGCTCGGGGACCGGCTGAGGACTTTGCCGGTTGTCTCGTGCTCGCTGGATTTGGATGAAATTCAGTGGGAAATCTGGGTCCCGCTGAGCAGTGCTTGACCCTTGGAAATTGCTCACCGGCCTGGAATTGCTGGAGATTCTGGTTTCGCTGCAAGGACTGACAAACCAAGCCAAAAATCACCGCTCTGCTTCGTCTCTCAGGGTATCGAGTTCCTTTGTATTGATCTTCCGTTGACCTACAAAGAGAAAAAGAAGCAAGAAACTTCTTCCTTTTTTACGTCTCCTCCCAGTCGTGGCTATCGTTTTCTATATCAGGGGATTCAATCAACATTAGAATATTTCAAGGAATGGCAACAGAATATATGGGAACCAAATTGGCCAAAATTCTTAGCTAGCTCTTGATGTCACTCGGATGTGTTTCCAAATTTGGACTTGTCGGACAGCAGGAGTGGGGATGGTCACCGTGGCTTGCAAATCACACTCGGGATCATCGAGAGTGGAGTCAATTCATGTGCGGTGGAATCCCTTCTTCAGACGTGTGGATGTGTTCTCTGCTTCTTTGATCAACACACATCTTTATAAACTTTTTAATGTACCCACCGCCACATGTTGCTTGGATGAGCGTCGAGGTGGAGCAAATTGTAGGATTGAACTGCTGGGACTCGTGGCTTGCGGATGCTTCATCAGAGGGGATCACGACGCAGCTAAGGATGCTTGTGCAGCAGCTTGTCCTGGTGGTGGTCTCGCAATGTGAGGCAGCGTTACGAGCATGGGAGCGCGGCGATGTGGCTGGCGGGACTCACATGGCAAAGGGAATCTCGACCAAGCCTGGTGAAGCACTCTATCTCTCTCCTATCTCACGTGTGTGTCTCTGTGTATTGTGGCCGTATATTCAATGTGCTGAAACCCTACGCGAAAAACATTTTTATATGCTGAAGATTAGGGTTTTATTTTCCTTTTCAAATCAGCATCTGCAAAGATTTCTTTTTTGCACGCAATATCACTTTTTTATTTTTATTTTCCACATCTCCTGATTTTATCACCTAAAGATAAGATTGCATCCCGATTTTCGTAAATTCCAAAAATCCACCGTAATATTATTTCAAATCTCCATTTAGGTAATTTTTGTCATTAAAAGAAAACGGGCTTGGGCCAATTTACTTGCTTTGTGGGCTTAGTCCGACCTGCCAAATTAAAGCTTAGAACTACTAAATCAAACCCATTTGTCATCGACCCAATGTAAATTCAAATTAAGAAATAAATGCACCTAAAACTATATGCTATGCAATTAACTATTTTTTCAGGAATAAAATTAACCCCTAATTTTTTAATGCAATAAATGACTAAGCGAGTTACCAAAATTTAGGTGTCAACAGGAAGATTTAGAGAGTTTGCTCAAGAAACAATCCTAATAGTTGATCAAAAAGATGCTCAAGCACATCATCTGAACGACCATCCATAAGGTTCATTGATCAAGAGCATAGACTCTCTCAAGTCTATACCTCGCTTAACATTGGGTTTTTCATTTTAAGTTCTTAACAATCTAAGTATTTCTAAAAGTGGCTATTAGCCATCTGGGGTCGGTTAGAAACTAAATGAAACCCAAGAGTTTCATCTTGATTCCTATTCAACTATAGTTTCTAAGTCTGGGCTTACTTACATTAATGTTCTGTAAGCCCCATTTTGGTGCCTAATTGGAAAATGTGTTATCTAAGTGGCTATTCACTCTTGATTTTACCATTTATGATCCTAAAGGTATTAGTTCACTTTGTGATCATGCAATTGTTCTTGTGAGATTTCATTATGATTTTAGTGTGTAGCCTAACCATACTAAAAAGCAAAGAGCAACCAACATTTAAAAGTGCAAGAATTAAAAACCCAAAAAATTAAAAATTGAAAATGTAATTTATAGACAGAAATTTATTGTCTTAAATTGAAAATGTAAAATCACATGATTAAAGATAAATTTCGGGGTTAATTGAGCTAAGCCTTCAAAAGAATAGGAAACATTTGCTATTGCAGATTTGTCTCTCTGTATACGTACGGTGGTAAAATTTGCTGGTTAGATATTCCAGATTTGCACCCTTTTCTATTGCTAGGAAAGTCGGAGAGTGTTCTATTTCTAATAACCATGAAAAAAGATTGAATTGGCTTATTAAATAGAGATACTTAGCTCTTTGACCTTTCATAACATGATTAGTTTAAGAACCGGACGTCATGTGTTTAAATCTCACCAATTATATATGAATTATAATTTGGGTCAGAGTCACTTCATGAGTCAAAAGTTTGGACTTAATTAATTTATAGATGTGCATAGTATTTTATAGACCTCCAAATAAACGCGCCTTGGCCCTTGTAAAATAAGTGAAACAAGACGGTCTTAACTAACTTTGTATTACAAAAAGTGTCGCTGTTTTTGGGGATAAAAATTGATTGCATGAGAAACCAAACAAGTCAAGATCAAATGGGTTAGACTGTCAGGGAAATCCTTTATGATGTTTTGAAGATGACAAAATAAATCAAAGGCTACTAACATGTTTAATGGTTAAGTAATAGACCATGCAGATGATAGAACATGTAAAGGATATTGTTAAAGTCAGAAGACTACCAAAAGATTGAACGTAACATATGTTCAAAGTATATTATGAAGATTTCCAGACTTCTATGTCAAAATCTGAAGACTTTCAGACTTTAGTGTCAAAGTCTGTTCTATATTATAAGTCTGTCTACTATGATAAATTCCAGATTGAACGTGAATGAAGAACAGAAGACAGACTTTATGCTTAAGTTGAACCATAAGACAGACTTTATGCTGAAGCTGAATTTATTCAAACTGTGTTCAAACCTTAAAACTAAAACTGTTCAAAAGCATAATTTGTTTAGACCCAAATTGTAAAGTCTATTACACTTAGACTTAGATTGTAAAGTCTATTGCTATCAGACTTTACATTCAGATTTGACAGAACGTAATACAAGCACAATCATATAATGGCTAGTGATTTGATTTGGATTCCACATCAAGATTGATTTGATTGACTCAATCTAATTGATTGACGATTAGATATTGAAGACAAGAACTTTCTATATGAAAAGCTTTACTTATGGAAACCAAGATTCTGTTTATATGGGTGATTGGAATTAATTTTGGATTCTACCTTTGTCACTCAACGGCTACCAAACCTTCTAGATACATAGCTGTTCAATGGGTATATTGGAAGATGATCCTCAAGATATTGTCCAACGGCTAGTTTGGAAGTGGAGGAGTATTTAAGGAGATGAAGGATCGATGAGCAAGTAAGAGATGGAACATATAATTTATAATTCCAAAGTTTGAGCGATCTTTGTTCATACACTTGTCTTTGGTGAGCTTAAACGTTTGTGATCGTGAGAGAAATGCCAAAAGAGTGACTTAGTGAGATAGTGTGATCTACTACTAAGTGTTTGCACTCAAAGTTGTAATCTATTGTTGATTGCATAGTGGAATTCAGCCAAGAAGGCTATTAGCATGGGAGAGTGGACGTAGGCTTGGATTAAGCCGAACCACTATAAATCTTGTGTTCTTATTCTCTTCCCTAACTCCTTTGTTTTGTTCAAAGTTTATTTTATTCCGCATATATTTGCCAAGGTTTATTTTAAACACTTATTCACCCCCTATAGGTGTTCATACTAGCACTTTCATAGACATCATAGAGTGAGAACAGCAAAAGACCATGTTGCCCCTTGAATTATTTACGAGACAAAGCTTCTCGAGAATGCTTCATATGACCATGATAGACTATTGCTGTAATTTTAAATATCCTCACGTGCATAACATAATCATCACTTTATAAACCTGAGCAAAATAATCCTCAAACCTAATTCTATAGTCTGGAATAGGGGTGACCATGGTTTTAGAATATAATTGGAAACTTGAGTATAGGTTCGATGGCAACCGTTTTGATTCCAAGTTCTAGAACATGTAGGGTAGGTTTCAGATTGTGAAAATTGGAGAACGTATTCCAACAATTAGGTTCCCAATTTGAAGCTTGGAACTTGAAACAAGTCTTTGTGTTTTTCTTGTCCTATGTCTTTGAGCTATCTTGCAACATTCAATGGCATTTAATGATAAATGTGTAATCTGAAGCCACCAGTGTGAGCTTCCATTATGGGTTATAACTATGACTGAGAGTTTTACTTTGTTAATATTTCATAATCTTTGTGTGTCTAAATATGAATTGTGATCAATTGATTATAACAAATGACGGTCATTAGAAGTGACAATTCACTATAATTATTTAATGAAGAGCATAAATAGAACATGGGTAGATTTTGGATATGATGACATTGTAGTTTCCAAGGTCCTGAATATGCAGGTAGGTTCCAGATTTCAAAAACAAGAAACCCGTTCCAATGGTTTTAGGTAAAACCTAGACGAAGCCTGAAACCATTCATCTCTAATCTTGAAATTGAAGTTGAGCACCAATACCTAGGTGACAATACTTTTGTATCAGTTTCTTGGCGGGATAAGAGAGCATTCCGTTGCATGCTCCATGGCCGTAGCAGGTAGGAGTCAAGAAATCATCCCGCTCACTCTAATAATTGAAGCCGGAGTTCGATGTATTATTGACCATATCTTGAAGGAGATCAGTGACCGCGTCTTTGTACGCTCAGGTTGCACCCGCGTCATTGCAGATTTTTTATACCAATGTTTCGACAGGAGCATCTTTTATAACGTTAAATGAACGAAGCAGTGCAATTGGTGTAGCTGCAATTTTGTGGAATGGAGCCATGTGTCTCTTACCTCGTTCTCTTGACAATACTCATCAGATATTGCCCCTCAAATTGAGGGTCGTATCCAAGGAAAATAAGCTTCTCGTAGGTTTCTCCACTCTTTAAAATTTTCTTCTGCGATTTGTTTGGTGAACAAGTTTACTCCTAGAAGTTATCAACAGTCAGGAATGTAATAAATAGGTGTGTTCTTGTTTTAGCAGTAGTTTAGAACCTTTGCCTCATCAATTTGGGAAGCCGTCGTCATCTTATTTAAGCTTTGTTTATTTGATGAAATATATTTTTCTCATTTTGTAACATTTGAATCATTTAGGAAAATGAGCTAATGAAAAAAAAATTCCCTATTCAATAGAAAGTCTATGTTTAAATCATTTTCCAAAACATTATTAGAAACTCTGTGTTTAGGAATAGGAACACTAAAGCTTGTTCTTGAGCCCTTGGCTGCAGACCTAAGTCTAAACCTAGAGCCAAGTCCACCAAAGTCCATCAAGGCCAAGCTCGGGACAAAAGACACTAGGTCTGAAACCTTGATGCTCGAGCCCGAGTTCCGTAGAGGTTAAGTTTGAGATACCAGCCCTAGTAGTTGAGCCTAGGGATCCAATACCATTGCTTAGCTCCCTAGCACCCCAACTCAAGTCCACGAAGGTCAAGCCCATAAATACATTTTGAATACAATTGATTTTTTTTTCTTTTTTTACCAACAAAAAGCCGTGGTCAAAAATAGGAACCCTAAAGCTCGAGTCCATCGAGGTTGGGCCAGGACTTCAATGCCTATGCTCGGATCCTTGATACCTATGGTTGATTCCATAGACCCAGGCATGAGACCTTGAAGCTTGTGCCCTAGTCCCCGACACTTGGGTCCATTGAGACCGATCACGAGCTCAATGCCTATGCTTATGCTCAGGAATCAAGTACCAATGCCCAAGTCAGGGTCCATTGAGGCCCTAGTGCTTGTACTCAATTTCCCAACTGCCCATGTGCAAGCCACTAACACTTGAATGAGATATGTCTATTAACTAAACAATAGAAAATATTTTTCAATTCATTTTCAGATTGCAGCCAAACATCAGAAAAACTTTGTCATTTTTCAGGAAACATCTTCTAAAAATGTCAGATTTTTTTCGTGAAACAAACTTAGTGTTGATAGTGAGTATGTTTTCTACCGTCCTCTCAGCACATTTTGTTTTGGATTGTGACTTTTTCTTAATCAGCCTCTTCCAAAGATATACTGGAATTGTTAGTCATATGTCCTTAACATTTTTCCTTCATTTTGGGCGAGTGTATTCACAAGATGCATATTTGCATGCTATGTTTCTCCTCGACTTTCCCTTCATAAGGTTCTTTGCAAAAGCCGCTTAACTCCAAGCTCCATTTTCATTCAAAAACTCATTAATAGTTGACAGCAAAATACACCTTTGTATTCCTATGCTTGATGGGAAGACTTTTGCACGAGTGACCCAAATCTTTGCTGGCGATAACATCGTTTTACTCCTATTTTGATGGGTACATGTACTTTAAAAAAAAAAAAATTATAAGCAGCATACAAGAGGTTAGCGGTGACCTCCTACGTCTTACGCGGTTCCTTACCAACTTAAAATAGGTTAGGGATGAGATAGCTAGTATAAGCACCTAGAGGGGGGTAAATAGGTGTAAAAAATAATTTCTCGAGATACGACAGCAATACTAGGCAGACGATAGAAAGGAAATTCTCTTTTGATTAACAAAATGAATTATGATCAAAGTAAAGTAAAGAGTAGGGAAGAGAAAATTGAATACAAGGTTTATAGTGGTTCGGCTTATTCCAAGCCTACGTCCACTCTTTCGCACTGACAGCCCACCGGCTGAATTTCACTATGAACAAAAGAGATGTTACAGCATAGTTCTCCCTTAATTCCACAGTATAGATATTCTACCACACTTCCTCAAAGTTTCTCACGAATATAGACACTCTTTTGCACACAAGATTTCGCTCAAATGAATTGACTAAAAATAAGGAGCTTCAGACTTTAGAATTCTTCTCTCGTATATCCTCGAACAACTAGAACGTCTTCCTTATATACTCCTTTATGCCATCATACCCGTTGGCACTTACCAAAGGAATTCCTCTAATCTACCCGTTGGATGGAATCAATTAGGAAGATCATTCGAGCTATTAAAGGAATATGTCGATAGCCCATCAATCATGTTCGCCCATACAATCAGGATCTCAATTTCCATAAGTAGAACCTTTCAAGTATACTTTGCCAATCATCGGATCCTTAATCTCCGAATCAATCATGATCAAATAAAGGATTCCGTTATGTCATATCCAGCCAAGAGATCTTCTCCAGTCGATAAGGTCACATCCTTAATGAAACATCCAGTTCTGGATAGCCTTTCTTCAACGGATTAGAAACTATCAATGAGAATAGACTTTGAGTCTTGAGTCTAGCTGTCCGGAGGTTTTCAGATTTTAAATAGCAGAGTCTGCAAATCTTCAGACTAGACTGATGGAAACGTTTTGTCAGCTTCAAAACACTTCAAGAAAATTTCTCCAACAATCTCCCCATTTTTGATGGTGTCAAAACTTTCCTGCAGATTTGGATAACTTTGACCTGCAAAATATTACTCAAACAAATATTGATATCTTATAAAGATAAATGGCTTAATGAATGATAACACTAGAATCTGCAACCATAGAAAATAAATTAATCTTGTATGTAATAAAGCCATCCATAAGATATCAGTAGCAGTCAAATCCAAATTCAAATTCAATTCTCATCCAGACACAAAAGTAAAGTCAAACATCAAAACAATCTAAGTAAAACAATCCAAACAATTAAAAAGTCAAAGTTCAAAGTTTCAAATCTTGCATCTCTCCCTTTTTGTCAGCATAAAAAAAAAAGAGGTTGAGATGAAAATGGAATAGAGTCAAGATTGCTTGGGAACACGAACAAGCTGGAAATCTCCCATTGATTGAACGATGCCTTCCAGCCTTTTCAAGTCTTCCTTCAGTTGTGCAACCTTCTCACCCTTAGCAGTAGCTTGAATTTGAAGAGAAATGGCTTGGATGTGATTATTCAAGGAACCTGAAGAAGCTTGACCTGTAATTTGCAAATTCTGAACTTCGCATCCCAGAGCATATATTTGACCTCGCATTTCCAAGAGAACATCCAGAATTCTGCGAAAATCTGCTGAATTATCGGTCTGCGTACTGGCTTCAACATGATCTGATGGAGTAAAGGCAGACGATGGCAGATCAGCGTAATCACGCAGATTTGGCGATGAAACATCATGTCCTTCCTCAGGAAATTGAGAGGCATAAATGTCCTCTGGATCTGCTGGAGAGCGACTGACTCCCTCACTGGTAGCAGGATATGAGGACATTCCTCTTTTCTCTTGGTCTCCCCCTGTTTCCATGCCTTCAGGTGGAGAAGAGTGTTCCTCATGTTCTCTTTCCTCTTGTTCTCTTTTCTCTTTTTTTTTTTTTTTCAACTCTTTCCTTCTCAGCATCTCTTTCTTCAGCTTCTCTTGCCTCTGTTTCTTTCTCCTCTGCTTATTTTTCTTCTCTTTCTCTAGTTCTCTGTTCTGAGTCTTTCTCTGGAGCAGAACGGCTCAGATTCTTTAATGTCATTGCAGAAATGGTGATGTCTTTCTTATCATCTTCATCCTCAACGATGAGAGCTCTTCTTTTCTTTGATGGAGCAACCATGGGCTCCTTCCCTTTTCTTTTTGCTGCAGAAGAGATTTGATGAGTTTTGATAGGAGTCTTCTCCTTGAATTTCTCCAACGCCTTGCTTAATTCCTTTAGATGCATTTTAGTCACCATTTTCAGTTCTACCACCATATGATCACACAATTGAACACTGAGAATTTGTGGAGGTTGAATATTCAGATGTTTGAATAACTTCGTCACAAGACCTAGATAAGGAAGTTGACCTTTGTCCTTCACCACTGCTCTATACATGCGGAACATAACAGTGTGAGGAAGAGAAAACTTTTTCCCAGTGATGATGGCATACATCAGCTTTGCCTCTGAACTTAAAACATCAGTCTTGGAAGTTGATTTCGGTCTGAGGCAATTGATCACAATCTTGTGAAGTAGAATGTTAAACGCACTCATCCTTAAGTAGGAAATATTTTCCTCTGTTCTTCTATCTTTAACAAGTTCCAATGTGGCACGAGCAATAGAAACATTGATCGGTTGATATCTCCCTCTCTCAACCCCAATCACATCCGCTAGCATATCCATATCCACCACAAAGTCTTGATCTCGGACACTGAAAGAGATTCTATTCGCATCCAAGAAGCTAAGATTTGAATAGAAGTATGCAATTAATTCAGCATGGGCTTCTGTGGTGTCAGAACAGAACTGCTCAAGTTGAAGAAAATTGAACTTTTCCCTGAAATTGACATTTAGAGCATTAAGAAAATCAAAATCCACACTCCTAGGGTTTATCACCCCACGCTTCAACAATTTTGAGTATAGAACCTTTTGTTCCTTCGATCTAAACAAATATTTCCTTTTTCCTCGAATTTTCGCTGCAACACCCATTCTTGGTTGAATTTGGCTGTACAATTTGTCATCATCATTCCCATCTATCGGATTAAATCCCCAAACACGCGGATCACTTGGGATATTTGCAAGGGTTTCTTCTGCCAACCCTTTAGGAGCAATTCTCAAACACTCCATTTTTCGCAAAAAGATGTACTCATTCCAATATCATTTGTCCTTAAGAAACTCATCGATGTAGTTCAATGGAGTACTAGTCCTCTTTAAAGCATGGTAAAGCTTATAAATAAAAGAGGGCCTTTGAATTCTTACAGGATCTGCATCTTCAACGATTTCTTCCTCTTGTTGATGACCAACACCCTGTGAACTAGTTGGTGGAGAATGACGTTGCTGAGAATGTTGTGGGCTTTGCTGCTGATTTGGAGACTCTTCTTTTTCAGTGAGATCGAAGTGCGTAGGTCTCTCACTCATTCGCCGTGGTCCCCTGCTTGCGATCCTCGAAGACTTTTTTGAAGATGACATCTTTCTCAGTCTTTGAAAGATTCTTTGCTTGACTTTCCCAAGAAAGATGACAACTTTTTCAAAGATTAAACAAGGGAAGAAAATATGAATGGAAATCGGTGCTTTCTTAGGGTTTTTGGAGAGTAAAGCGAAGAAGAAACAACAGTGCATAAACAGTTAAAAAGAGGCATATGGAACGTCATAAAAGAAAGTAAAAAGATGCATTTTTCAAAAAATAACTACCTTTTTCGAGAAAATAGTCATTTAAAAAATAACTTCTTTTTCGAAAAGGAACGTTGCAATAATCACGTCAATTAAAGATAGCAATAATCAAACACGGTTGATAATCATACATTTTCAAGATGAGATTCGAGAGAGAGAATAACTTACAATCAAAGTCTTGTTTGTCTGAGTCTGAGAGTCTCTAGACTCTAACTTCTTCAAACCTCAAAATGTTGAGTCTGGAATGGATAATTTCAAATTGATTTTTCTCCAAAGGCTTTGTGAGTATATCCGCCAGTTGGTTCTTTGAGTCAACAAACTAAATCGAAACTTCTCCATTTTGAACATGGTCTCTAATGAAGTGATGTCGAATCTCTATATGCTTTGCTCTTGAGTGAAGAATTGGATTTTTAGTAAGATTGATTGCACTGGTGTTGTCGCAGTTAATCTCCGTGCATGAATATTCAATTCCAAAGTCTCTTAGCTATTGTTTTATCCATAGAATTTGTGAACAACAACTTCCGAGAGCTACATACTCTGCTTCTGCTGTTGAAAGAGCTACTGTATTTTGCTTCATTGAAAACCAAGACACTGTCCTGCTTCCAAGTAACTGACAGGTACCCGAGGTGCTCTTTTTGTCAACTCTGCATCCGGCTAGGTCTGCGTCTGAGTATCCAAGAAGAGTAAAGTCTCTCTTTTTAGGATACCAAAGGCCGATGCTTGAAGTTGAAGCAATGTATTTGATAATATTCTTTACAGCACTCAAATGAGATTCTTTAGGGTTTGCTTGAAATCTGGCACAAATGTAAATATTAAACAAAATATCAGGTATAGAAGCAATAATATAAAGAAGTGAGCCAATGATACTCCTGTATAGTTTCTAGTCGACTTTTTTTCCTCTTTCATCTTTGTCTATCTTTAAGGAACTTGACATTGGTATATCAGCCTTTTTGCAATTGTCCAGTCTAAACTTTTTGACAAGATTATTAGTATATTTTTCTTGATGAATAAAAGTTCATTCCTTCAGTTGTTTCACTTGAAGCCCGTGAAAGAATGTTAACTCACCTATCATGCTTGCTTCAAATTCATCCTGCATAGTCTTAGAGAATTTCTTACACAGACTTTCATTATGAGATCCAAAAATAATATCATCGACATATATTTGAACTAGCACAAAACTTTTACTTTCTCTTTTGATAAACAGAATAGTGTTTACTTTACCTTTTATAAAACCGTTTTGAATTAAAAACTTACTCAGCCTGTCGTACCAAGCTCGAGGTGCTTGTTTTAGACCATATAAAGCCTTTTTGAGTCTGAATACTGAGTCTGGTTTCCTTGGGTCTTCCAACCCAAATGGTTGTTCCACATAGACTTCCTCATGGATAAATCCATTTAGGAAAGCACTTTTGACGTTCATTTGGAATAACCTGAAATTCTTATAACAAGCAAAAGCAAGTAATAAACGAATTGCTTCTAACCTTTCTACTGGTGCGTAAGTCTCGTCATAGTCTATCCCTTCTTCTTGTATATATCCCTTAGTCACGAGTCTTGCTTTGTTTCTTATGACTTTTCATTTCTCGTCCATCTTGTTCCTGAAAACCCATTTAGCACCAATAATAGATTTACCTTTTGGTTTAGGAGTTAACTCCCAAACATCATTAATACTGAATTGCCTGAGTTCTTCTTGCATAGCTTCAATCCAGCTTTCATCAGACAAAGCTTCTTCTATGCTTTTGGGTTCTATTTCAAAAATAAGAGCCACAGCACTAGACTCTTCGCATCTTTTGAATCTTGTGCGAATTCCTTCATTAATGTCGCCAATAATAAGATCTTTGGGATGATTGGACTTATGCTTCCAGTTGTTGGTTAATTTGTCAGGTTGATGGTCACTTCCTTCACTTGAATCTTCAGCAGTCATTTGTTGCTAGTCCTTCAAAGTCTGAGCTGCTTCCTGAGATTTAGACTTTGTAGAGTCTGGAGCAGGTTCAGGCTCTTCAAGATGAGTCTGAATAGATTCATTTTGCATAGAATCTTGAAATTTGACATTCATTGATTCCTCCACAGATTGACTCTTCTTGTTATAGACTCTATAGGCTTTGTTTGAGGTTGAATATTCAAGGAATATGCCTTTATCTGACTTTTCTTCAAACTTGCCAACTCGATCATTTGCATTTTTCAATATAAAACATTTGCATCCGAACACATGAACATATGAAACAATAGGCTTCTTTTCTTTGAATAATTCATAGGGGGTTTTTTCTAGAATAGGTTTTAGAAAAACTCTATTGATAATATAACAAGCTGTAGAAACTACTTTAGCCCAAAATCGTGAAGAAATGTTGCTTTCAATTAAAAGAGTTTTAGTCATTTTTTGTAGCGATCTATTCTTTCTTTCTACAACTCCATTTTGCTCTTGAGTATATGGAGAGGAGAACACATGCTGAAAATCATATTCATCACAAAATTTTGTAAAATCTTGATTTTCAAATTCACCTCCATGGTCTGTTCTTATACTTGAAATAACATACCATTTTTCATTTTGAACCTTTTTAGCAAGTTTTTCAAAATAAGAGAAGGTTTCAGACTTACTTGCCAGGAAATATACCCAAGTAAATCGTGAGTAGTCATCCACAATTACTAGGCAATATTTCTTACCTCCAATGCTCTGTGTTCTGGTTGGTCCAAAGACATCCATATGCAGAAGCTACAGTACACGGTTAGTGGAAACTTGATTTATTGGTTTAAAGGAATTTTTTACTTGTTTTCCCAATATGCATGGTGTACATAGATCAGACTTTTGGTATGATAAGTTGGGTAGACCACGAACAAGCTTCTTTGCTGAGATTTTAGCTATCTGCTTCATATTAATGTGCCAAAGCTTTCTGTGCCATAAGCTTACTTCGTCTTGGATTGAGATTAGACATTGTGATTCATCTGGTTTCACATCCAAGAGGTAGATATTTCCATATCTTCGACCCATGAATGACTTAGTAGAGTCTTTACTGGTTCCTGAACATATTCCCTCTTGAAAGTAGATTTTGAAATCGGTATCACACAGCTGACTGACACTGAGCAGATTGTAGTTGAGCCCTTCAACTAAAGAAATATTGCTTATTTTGAGGTTTCCAATCTTTACAGTTCCAAATCCCACTATTTTTCCTTTGCTATTTCCTCCAAATGAGATTTTTCACTATTCACTTGAACAAGTTTTATGAAGCAATTTGAATCTCCTGTCATATGTTTTGAGCATTCACTATCCAAATACCATTTTACCTTTTTCTTAATAGTGACCAGCATTTAAAAAAGAAACTCAAACTTTCTTTGGTACCCATATTTTCTTAGGTCCATTGGTGTTAGTATGATATGCGGTTTTTGCCCATACTTTCTTAACATGTTTCCAAACCATAGGACATTCTTTTTCAAAATGATCTGCACTATTGCACTTTGAACATCTGAGAGCATTGCGACCTATTGGTTTTACAAAGATATTTTTAAAATGATTTTTGTAAGTATCTCTTGTGGGTCTTTGCTTAATTCTTTCTTTCACATTTGGAAAATCAATTAAAGGAATGGTTTCAACAATCATTCCCAAATCAGATTTGTTGAAATAAGGTCTTTGAATAGAAAGAATTTTTTCTAGTTTCTCAGATCCTATAGAAATTTTTTTAGAAATATTTGAGATATCATTTTTCAATAATGCATTTTCTTTTGAAAGATTATTTTCACTTTCTCTAAGAGAAGAAACATTCATGTCTAAACATTTCACATTTTCTTTCAAAACATTTTCCTGTTGTTTTAGAGCAGATTTTTCTCTTTTGAGTTCGGAAATCTTTTTAAGAGAAGTCTTAAGACTAAAACACAACTCATCAATGTATTTAGAGACTTTAATAGGGATTTTGAAGTTACTCACCTCAAATTCACTTTCTAAATCTAATTCTATCTCGGAGTTTGAATCTGAATCCGATTGTGCCATTAGACATATATTGGCATAATCATCATCACTTTCTTCACACTTTGTATCATTCTAGGTTTCTGTTTTAAGAGCTTTTTAATACTTTTCAGCTTTTCCTTTCTTCTTCCTTAGAAGAGGACAGTTGGCTCTGATGTGTCCCTTTTTTGTTGCATTCAAAGTAGACTACATCTTTATTTGATTCAGCATCCTCAACACACTTAGTCTGTTGCTTTTGAAAACTCTGTTTCTTTGGATTGAATCTTCTTCCTTTTCTATTCAGCTTTCTGAATCTTCTTATCATGAGAGCAAGCTCCTCATCATCCATATCGTCTTCAGAATTTGTAACATCAGAATCATCATTGGATTTTAATGCAATGGATTTCTTACATTTAGGGTCTTCGTCTTCATTGATTCGTTCCACTTCATAAGACTAAAGAGTCCCAACCAACTCATCAACAGATAGTGGCATGATTTTTTGTGTCTCTTTGATTGAGGTCTTTATGTGATTCCAATCCTTGGACCAGCTTGTTTACCTTCATGGGATCGAAATTTGACCTTGATTATCAAGACCATTCACGAACATAAAACGACTAAACATGTTAGTTAAATTCTCCTGATTTCATTTTGAAGGCTTCATATTGACCGAGGAGAATGTTGATTCTAATCTCTTTCACTCGATCGGTTCATTCATAGGTAATATGTAATTTATCCCAGACTTCTTTAGCTGTAACACAAGAAGATATTCTGTTATATTTAGTAGTAGATAAAGCATAATATAAAGAATAAATTGCTTTTGCATCAAGAACTTGTCTCTTGATTATCTCTTCCTGAGTTATTTCACTAGACTCAACAGTATTTTTTCCCCTCTCTGAGACAGGTGCATCTTTAGGAATGATTCATTTTTCTACAACGTCCCATTCCAGAGGATCCTTTGATCTTAGGAACGCATTCATCTTGTTTTTCCATATGTTGTAATCATTTTCATCAAAATAAGGTGGTCTGATATTGCTTTGCCTTTCTACCAGCCCTGAAGCCAACATACTAGTCATGAATCTTTAACTCTGAAATAAAACACTTCAAACAAAGTGAGTACACAAGCTCTGATACCAATTGAGATAGCTAGTATAAGCACCTAGAGGGGGGTGAATAGGTGTAAAAAACAATTTCTCGAGATACGACATCGATACTAGGCCGACGATAGAAAGGAAATTCTCTTTTGATTAACAAAATGAATTACAATCAAAGTAAAGTAAAGAGTAGGGAAGAGAAAATTGAACACAAGGTTTATAGTGGTTCGGCTTATTTCAAGCCTACGTCTACTCTTTCGCACTGACAGCCCACCGGCTGGATTTCACTATAAACAAAAGAGATGTTATAGCACAGTTCTCCCTTGATTCCACAGTGTAGATATTCTACCACACTTCTTCAAGGTTTCTCACAAATATAGAAACTCTTTTGCGTACAAGATTTTGCTCAAATGAATTGACTAAAAACAAGGAGCTTCAGACTTTTGAATTCTTCTCTCGTATATCCTCGAACAACTAGAACGTCTTCCTTATATATTCATTTATGCCATCATACCCGTTGGCATTTATTAAAAGAATTCCTCCAATTTACCCGTTGGACGAAATCAATTAGGAAGATCATTCGAGCTATTAAAGGAATATGTCGATAGCCCATCAATCATGTTCGCCCATACAATCAGGATTTCGGTTTCCATAAGTAGAACCTTCCAAGTATACTTCGCCAATCATCGGATCATTAATCTCCGAATCAATCATGATCAAATAAAGGATTTCGTTATGTCATATCCAGCCAAGAGATCTTCTCCAGTCGATAAGGTCACATCCTTAATGAAACATCCAGTTCTGGATAGCCTTTCTTCAACGGATTAGAAACTGTCAATGAGAATAGACTTTGAGTCTTGAGTCTAGCTGTCCGGAGGTTTTCAGACTTTAAATAGCAGAGTCTGCAAATCTTCAGACTAGACTGATGGAAACGTTTTGTCAGCTTCAAAACACTTCAAGAAGATTTCTCCAACAAGGGACAACTCTATGTTATTACTAATAAATAAGAATTGAGAATCAGTGTTGTGATCGGTAATTGGGAGAGTCCATGGAAAGAGCAAAGCCACCTTGTGTGAGAGGATTATCCGAGCTCGCATAACAATCCGATGATCTGCTCAAGGTCCTCTTTGGGAGAATCGCGACACACGCATAGCATGTTTGCTCACTCAAACAACTACAATTGGACCAATATGTTTTTCAAATTCAATAGGGTAAAAATAACAGGAGCGCCATAACTTTCGTTATGAAACTTAAGTGAGTGATAAAAAGTTATGATACTCAAATGTGAGCGCTATACGAAATTTATGACATTTTTAGTGTACTTACCCCCAAATCAAACAAAAGTATCTCCGTCGAAGAAGCGCCTAGCTAGCTGGTACGTATCAGGGAAATATCCTCACCATCTACAATGTTATCCACTCAAATGTTTAGATTAGCCATGGAATCAGAGCTAAAGACAAAGGGTAGAGATCCCACCATAATATGACTTGGATTTGATTTGTTAGTATTTGAAGGCGTGTCTAAATAACTTCGCACTTTTTATTTTTTGCTTAATTTAAATCTCGAGATAGGACGTACTTCAGCTTTTTCTTGGTTCATAACTCCCCAAACTTTCACGACATACAAATTTTGACACGTGGGATTTTACAGGATTATTTTAAATTTAGGTGACATTTTATAATTTGGCCAGAAAACAATTTTTTTTTTTTTTTTGTGCTGAAGCATAGACATAGATGTCCAGATTATTGAGCCGTAACAACTTAGAGGCAGTTTATTTACTATTACATCCTTTAGATTATTATGGATAAAATCAATTATCTGAAATGTGATTAAGATTATCTCTAGGTTTTCAACGTTTTTCAACTATTAAATTTTGTTTAGTAGATAAACGTCATCTTTAGAAAAACTAAAAAGCAAGTTAAATGATCTTATTGTTCATAGAAAAAAATTAAAAAAGCACGAGTCCAAACGGCACTTTATTTGTGCACTATAAAAATGTCATTGACAATAATGATAACAGTTGAAGTTGATTTGCTCAGTACTTAAAATTCTTTTATAATCACTTACATGTGTCTCTATCTTGTTCAAACACATGGTACTATGTTGTCTTATCTGGATTTATTCACCAAATGACACATGAGGCTCATGGAAATTCACATGGAACTCAAATAATTGAAAATTGCAAGAAGGGCACTCATTCACCTATGCTATATTCGCTACATATTGATAAACCCATGTCAATTTACCAAAATTATGATAAGTCTGTAAATTTTGATGTAAATATTGTAGGATGTAGAAGTTTGGGATTTTTATAACATAAAAATTAATTTGAGATAAATGAAATATAAATGCACTAGTTTGGATTAAAATGGTATGAATATCCTAGTTCGTGATTTTTGGGTAAATATAGCATAAATGTACCAATTTGAGGTTTTTGACAGCATTAATCGTAATAATAATAAGCATCAGCTGGTGCTAGGCTTTTCTTTAATGCTACCACAATTTTTTTTTAATAGTTTCCATATAAATATTCTATACATGTTTATTACAACTCAAAATGAAGTAAAAAAAAGTCATCGCCAAGTGTAGTGCAATGTTAGTGCAAAAAAAAAAAAATCAAATCTTGTAATTAAATTAATGTGAAATCAATAGAGAAATAAAAAATAAACAATAAAGAACACTGAAGATTTACTTAATTCCGTCCAATAGTCAATCCATACTCCATAAGGAGAGTTATTAGCAGATAATTTCGTAATAATCGAAAAATTAGAGTTATAATCGGTCATACACTTGGTGCTTTCCTCGCCTACATTAAACCTAAAAATGCGATATTTACAAATAAATAAATTAACTAGTTGTGATGATCAAAGCACAAGTCATCGCGCCCGGCTAAAATCAAGCTCCGAACGCGTGGCCCTAGTTTCGTCCTTTTGCGGCTTTCTCTCTTCCTAAGGGGTCTCTTTTTCTTGTACGGATATTTTCCCTACGCTTTTCATGGTAAGAAATGGGCAACAATAAATGATGAAGAACTAGACGTACTATTAGCGAAAACATAGAACCACCGACCAACAGGAAAACAAACCTAATTCGACTAAAGGGCATGATAAATGATGAACTAGACCTACTTTTAGCGAAAACATAGAACCACCGACCAACAGGAAAACAAAACTAATTCAACTAAAGTGCATCCCGGATTCCGACAAATGAAAATATTTCAGCTAACTCGGATTGTGTATATGAGTCAAACTCAAGACATAATTTAATAAAATAGCTATATCAAGAAAGAATGTTGCTCATCAAAATAACTGCAATAAGAAGAGCTCGATGTGTGATCAGTCATGTCTTGGAGAAGATCATTGATGCCTCAACCCCCATTGTAGAAGCCGTATTCTATATTAGCCTTCTTTCCCTTTGCTACTCTTTCTTTATTATGCTCACAATACAAGAACCTTAGATCCACATACAAAAGACCTCCAGTTATATTGGTTTCCTTTGGTCATACAAAAAGAAAATGCCATTCTCTCTTGGTTAGATAAAGACACCGGAGTTTAGTCTTAACCTAAAGCATGGAAATATGTAACTGGTAAATAGGTGCTCGAAAGATCTTGATTTATATGAAATTTTGTGATATCACTGTCGATTGTTCTAAAATTTTAACTTATTAAATGAATGTACGATTTATTATCTAAATATTTCAGTAGGTTAATGTCCATCGAACCACATTTTCCGCTCATTTCCATCTGGCAGTTTCTGATTTGGTGGTTTTCTCGAGATTTTTTCACCAAGTTGCGATCCCAAAGTCCACACAAGTCAATGTCTGGACTCCATTACTAGCAACGAAAGCTGTTGGACAGCTCCAAATGGGGCCTCCATGCACTGAAACATCAGGACCCTACCCGTGACCACAAGCGTCTCGTCATCATTTAACGTTGTCTGATCTCGTATCGATTGCGACTTCGTGAAATTTCCAAGAAACGGGGAAGCGTGACTCTCGTTTCCGAGATATTTTTACGCGGTTTTATTACCCGTGTAAAGAGAGGCAAGGGTTGGAGCGCTCTATAAAACCACTGGAGAACTCGTGCAATACCATATTCACCATCCTCGTTTCTACACATATCTCGAGAGGCAATCCAAGCATGAAGGTGGAAATACAGTGGAAGAAGCTGGTCAAGCCATCAGTGCCGACACCGAGCGACCAGCGAAAATGGAAGCTAACATCAATAGATGAGCTTCAGATGCCAAATTATGTGGGCGTTATCTTCTACTATAGAGATAATGCCGGGAACCCCGGAGTCGATATCTCTCAAAGGCTTCACCAGATGCAGGAGTCACTTTCCAAAACTCTAACCCTCTTTTATCCTATGGCAGGGAGATACATCGAGGACGACGATGGTTGTTTTATCGACTGTAACGACCTTGGAGTGGAGTTTGTCCATGCCAAAGTGGATGCCCAGATTGATCAGCTTCTCCATAGAGACCCCGACATGGATTTGCTCGAATATTTGTCGCAATTCCCGAACAACCTAGTAGGCAATCCACTAGTGGTGATTCAAGTGAATATGTTCGAGTGCGGCGGAATAGCAATTGGCTTGCGCTCTACACACAGGATCAGCGACGTGTACACCATGGCCATATTCGTTAATTCGTGGGCCACCGCTTGCCGAGGTAACGTCGATGTTACAGTCTGTCCAAGTTTCGAGTTGTCGTCTGTATTCCCAATGAAAGTGTCGGCCGTTGCGAATTGGCCTCCGCCACGGATTATTGGCAGCAAGGAATTCACGGTGTCTAGGTTCAGGTTCAGCGGTGATGCTGTATCGAAGCTGAGAGCCCTAGCAAGGGATGATGCAAAGGATTCAATGGCCAACAACTTCCAGCCTTCGAGGGTGGAGGTTGTTTCGGCACTAATAAGTAAGGCTCTCGTCAAGATTGATCGATGTGGACAGGGCGAAGAAAGGCCTATTGCAGTTTATATGACGTTTAACTTGCGCGATAAAGTCAAACTAAAGATACCCGCAAATTCTTGTGGCAATTTCTTCAGCATGATTTCTGGGCGCTCCGATCAACCCGCGGCCAGCAAAAGGAATCCGGAGTTCAATGAGATGGTGAATATAATCCACAATATGATATCGGACGCTAAAACGAAATATGCATCGATAGTAAACAAGCAAGAGTTCTGCTCGACGGTGGGGAATTCTATAGCCGAATTTGTCAAAGTCGCGTCCTCAAGCGAAGTGTTTACGATTTCTTTTAGTAGCTGGTGCCGTTTCGGGCTATATGAGATCGACTTCGGGTGGGGAAGGCCGGTTCTAGTGAGCAACATATCATTGAATCTCAGATCGGTCTTTCTTATCGACGATGAAGAGGGCAAAGGAATTGATGCATGGACAACCACAACTGGAGATGAGATGATTCTTCTTAAACAAGATCCGGATATTCTGGCATTCACTTCCTAGTTGGAGGTGGAGAGGTTGCACGAATATGTGATCTGCGAAGTCATCGTATCTTACTATAATGTATACCAGGAAAATGAAAATGGACTCGGTCTATAGTATTTGTTACATCTGTTTCTTTTCTTTAGGAAGGATGGTTCTTGTGGACAATGTTAATCAACTTATTAAATACCTTAGAGTGAACTCCTCTATCGTGTTCAATTTCCTGAGGCTGACCCCCTCAATCCATTGTACTAGAGCGATCCGAGAAGAATGATTAGGGTGATATTCTATCCTTTCTATGATGTCCATAGGATATGCTTGTTGTAAGCACTAGCAGGACACGTACGGTTGTAATCTTTATCACTGGATTGAAAGTTTCATCATGGTCCAAACTGTACTACTGTGAGAACTCTCATGTCACTAGTCAAGCCTTATCTCTTTCGATTGTTTAAGGGTTGATGTAATGGCACACGATGGTATGATAGTGGGTGGAAGTTCATTCATTTGATATTTTGAGTGGGTATATATAATAAATAAAGGAGTGAGATCCTCTAAAATTTTGTGAATGAATTGACACTTTAAATTTACTTTCTTAAAACGAATGGTGTATCAAAACATCAATTCATGATTCAGATTAACCCGGAATAATCAATTTATCAAACTGCCCTTGCCTTTGGTGGAAAATCACATACCTACAAAAAGTAAGCTTCCTTCTCTTTTTTTTGGAGATCTAAGGAAAATTGTGTTCATCTCTCAAAAGGACACATGAGAAGAATTAACATTTATGACAAAGAAATTGAAGGAGAGCAAACCATCTAGTTTGGCGAGATGACCATTGAAGCTAGAGGACCTATACTTGAATAGAGCACAGGGATATCGAGTTCAAAAATAAAAATAAATAATAATAATAATAATAATAATAATAATAATAATAATAATAATAATAATAATAATAATAATAATAATAATAATAATAATAATAATAATAATAATAATAATAATAATAATAATTTGAAGATAGCTTTTAAATGTAAAATTAGTTTGGTAGAGCTCAAACTTCGATCTAGAACAAAATCAACAAGAGAGTTAAGGGAGGGTGAGACTAGCTCAAATCATTTCCTATGCCTAAAGGTTGAAGAAGATGAGCCAAAGAGGAAAGGAAAGGGAGAGGGGGAGAACATAAGACTTTTCATCTCCCTATCTGAAATGGCTTTTTGTGCATTGCCCTCCTTTCCAATCCTCGTCCTTTGCGTCACTTATCGGCTACTTCGCTATCTGCGGGCCACCTACTTGGATGTTGCCTGCCTTGGAGGTCATAAATTTGTGGACAAACGAGGTTGGAAATCACAAGTCCGAGCTCACAGTTTGTGACCTCCGTATTAGAGGTACCCAGCTCCATACACATAGACATAGACACATACAGCGGTCACAGCCAAGATCAACCAAAGATGATAGCTCCGGCAACTAGAGGAGTGTGGACGAGGACTAGCAATGGTTGTGGCGGGCTGGCGATGGCACAATAGGGTCTGCTATCGTCAGGTATGCATTATTCGAGGTTGGCGGAATAAGAAGGGAGAGGGAAGAGAAATAGGAAGAAAAGGTGAACAACGCAAATAAAAAGACTTGAAGAAATTTCAACCATGAATACTAGGGATAATCGGTTCCAAGGTGGGCCGGTTCCTAGTTTATGAAATCGGGAATCAGTCCCACCTAATCTTGGAACTAGATTGAATCGGATTGACCAACCGGTTCGGTTCCCAGGTGGGTCTATGAACTTGTGGCATGGGAGGAAAGACAACAGCCTTGAAGTAAAGTAATCAAGCCACACAAACAAGCAGACATGTAGAGGGTGTCTTGGTCCTCCAAAGGCTAGATCTAAGTGAGAATGTGAAACTCAGAGAGAGTTACGAAAATCACATCTATTAGATGCAGATTCACGGTAATTGTTAGCCTACACTTTGTAGGAAGAATGACCAAAAGTAGAGCATTGATTATTTACATTGATGAGATTCCGTTACGGTCACGAACGGCCAAAACTAGAGCAAGAGACGGAGAAGAGTGTCGGGACTCGAGATGAGACCGTGAGAGGGACGCATCGAGGAGAGAGGCATGACTAACGAGTGAGAGTAAGCTAGAGGTGTCAGCGACAAGCATGATTGAGAGTGAAGACTAGACAAGTAGGGTTTTAGGGGTGAATGAGATTGAAGAATGGGCAATTAATAATTAGGGTTTTCAGTTTTATAATAACAATTATATATATATTGGTCTAGTCCAGGTGGTACAAATGATTCCGTCTACACCTGAAATTAGCAATTGGATTGATTATTATTGATTTCAGGTTTTAGAAACCAAGAATTGGATCAGATGTAATGGGAATTGCCCAAAACACGTCGCAGTCCGAATCTTTTTCTCACCCTAATCAATATTCAATTCTTGAGGTGTTACTTACTCATTAGACGAGACAAAATTTAAGATGTAAATTGGGATCCCTATCCATATCACACACCTCTCTCTCTCTCTCTAACCTTGTGGCCACGGTCGCTCTTTGCAATTGCGTCCATGGCCACCATATATAAACTAAGTGGCGTTGGCGACAGAAGGCGAGAAAGGAGGGGAAGAGGTCGACGGCAACGGCGGAGAAAGGTGTATGCTGGAGGAGACATGAGAGGTTGTTTGAGTGATAGAGCTTTAGGATTCATGGGGGAGTTTGGGAGCTTGGAGATTTACAAGGTGGGGCAATTTGGTCTTTCTTGAGTTTAGTTTTATCCAGCTGCAGCTGGTTGGTATTTTCAAAGTAGAGTTGCCCTTCGAGCAAAATATGAAGTACGAAACCGGCACAATTTGTGAAGATATATACCTGCAAAGGCTATGGATTCGAATGAAAAAACATATAGGAAAATACCGGCGCAGGTGAAAAATGAATAGTAAATGATTGTGTTTCCAAAAGTAAAAGCTCAATATATGAGTCTAAAAGGATCTTTTTAGTGACATTTCTTGACACCGCGTAAAAACATGACTTGAACCATATAGGAAATTATTGAGAGATTTCCGAACACGAAGCCAACACAACACCAGTCACCTCAGAACCAATACGATTGACAAATTTTCACTTATATAGTTAGATGTAATAAACACTTGTACATTATCATAAAGTTAAAAGTACGTATTCTACGACGTTCTCTACTTCCTTACAACAAAATATTATATAGCCTTTTTATGTATCCATAAGAAAATTCATGTTTCACATCTTGCACTTGATTACTAAATAAAGTCAGTAAGATTTTGACACACGTTAACACAATTGACCATCTTAAATAAGATGATGAGATATCAACACCCAAATGCAATTAATCTAGTAATAATGTCAATTGTTGACTCGTGTATATATATATTTTGCATGAGTGACCGAAATCATTGTTGGCGACAGGATCGCTTCGACATGTTTGAGTGTTCCATGTACACTGCTCGAACTCTTTTTTTTTCCTAATAGATTCATTTTAAAAAGTAATTCCCAAAATGAATAGTCTCTTATTACACTATGAACCCAGTAGCCTTCTCACTGGCACGTCACTATTGAGGATTGTCTAGTATTCACACTCCCAATTATAGGCAACTTGTCTTTCTCTATTGAAATAATGACAAAAACTTAATTAAGTTGAAGAAGGATTGCACATGTCCGGCCGCTATGGATAACAAATATTTTTAACCTCATTTTAGACTAATATAGCTCATATAGAATTATTGCGACCCTCCCAAAGTATTTCTCTTTCAGGGTCTTAGGGAAAATTTAGAGATTTTGCTCAAGAAACAACTCTAATAGTTCATCGAAAAGATGGCTCAAGCACATCATCTGAACGACCATCCATAAAGTTCATTGATCATGAGCATAGACTCCCTCAAGTCTATACCTCGCTTAACGTTGGGTTTTTCATTTTTAGTTCTTAACAACCTAAGTATTTCTAAAAGTGGCTACTAGCCATCTAGGGTCGGTTAGAAACTAAATTAAACCCAAGAGTGTCGTCTTGATTCCTATTCAACTATAGTTTCTAAGTCTAGGCTTACTTACATTAATGTTCTGTAAGCCCCATTTTAGAGCCCAATTGGAAAATGTGTTATCTAAGTGGCTATTCACTCTTGATTTTACCATTTATGATCCTAAAGGTATTAGTTCACTTTGTGATCATGCAATTGTTCTTGTGAGATTCCATTATGATTTTAATGTGTGGCCTAACCATACTAAAAAGCAAAGAGCAACCAACATTTAAAAGTGCAAGAATTAAAAACCCAAAAATTAGACATTGAAAATGTAATTTATAGACAGAAATTTATTGTCTTAAATTGAAAATGTAAAATCACATAATTGAAGATAAATTTCGGGGTTAATTGAGCTAAGCCTTCAAAAGAATAGGAAACATTTGCTATTGCAGATTTGTCTCTCTATATAAGTACGGTGGTAAAATTTGCTGGTTAGATATTCCAGATTTGCACCCTTTTCTACTGCTAGGAAAGTCGGAGAGTGTTCTAGTTCTGATAACCATGAAAAAGGATTGAACTGGCTTATTAAATAGAGATACTTAGCTCTTTAACCTTTCATCACATGATTAGTTTAAGAACCGGACGTCATGTGTTTAAATCTCACCAATTATATATGAATTATAATTTGGGTGAGAGTCACTTCATGAGTCAAAAGTTTGGACTTAATTAATTTATAGATGTGCATAGTATTTTATAGACCTCCAAATAAAAAGGCCTTGGCCCTTGTAAAATAAGTGAAACAAGATGGTCTTAACTAACTTTCTACTACAAAAAGTTTCGCTGTTTTTTGGGGATAAAAATTGATTGCACGAGAAACCAAACAAGTCGAGATCAAATGGGTTAGACATCATATAGTGAGAACAGCAAAAGACCATGTTGCCTCTTGAATTATTTACGAGACAAAGTGTAGGAGGAATCTTTCCAGAATATTTTGAAGCTGACAAAACGTTTCTATCATTCTAGTCTAGATATTTGCAGACCGTCTGTTTAAAGTCTGAAGACTTGCTGATCATAAGACTCAAGACTCCAGACTTAAGACTCAAGACTATTCTCATTGACAGACTTTCTGATCCAGTGATGAAGGAAATCCAGAGCCGAAGTTTATGGTTAAGGATTTAATCCTATCTTCTGGAGAAGATCTCTTGGTTGGATAAATATATATCGGATTCTTTTGTTTGTATTTAGATCAATTGAAGATCCCGTGGTCGACGAAATATTCTTGGAATGTTCTATTCTTGGAAACTAAGATCCTGATTGTATGGGCGAACAGGATTGATGGACTATCGTTAGGTTCCTTTTATAGCTCGAATGATCTCCTTAATTGATTCCGTCCAATGGGTAGATTGGAGGAATTCCTTTGGTAAGTGCCAACGGTATGATGGCATGAAGGAGTATAAAAAGGAAGACGTTCTCGTTGTTTAAAGAATGTGATCGATAGAGAAATTCCAGAGTCTGAAGCACCTTGATTATTAGTCGATACAGTTTGAGCGAAATTGTATACACAGAGAGTGTTTATACTTGGTGATACCTTGAGCGAGTGTGGTAGATCATCTCCACCTAGAAATCAAGGAAGATCAACGCTGTAACATCTCTTTGTTCATAGTGGAATCCAGCCAATTGGCTGTCGGTGCGAAGAGTGGACGTAGGCTTGAATCAAGCCGAACCACTATAAACCGCGTGTTCAATTCTCTCTTTCCTTTACTCAGTCTTACGTTGATTATTATTTGTTTCAAATCCTTCAACTGTCTAAGTATTGTTCAATCATCAAGAAAAATCATTTATATACCTATTCACCCCCCTCTAGCTACTAGCTCTATCAATTGGTATCAAAGCTCGTGTTCTTACTTTATTTGAAGTGTTTTACTTCAGAGTAAAAGATCCATGGCTAGTATGCTAGCACCAAGGCTGGTGGAAGGGCAATGCAATACCAGACCACCCTACTTTGATGGAAAGGATTACAACATTTGGAAGAACGAGATGAAAGCTTTCCTACGATCAAAGGATCCTCTGGAATGGGACGTTGTGGAAAGAGGAATCACTCCAACTGCTGCATCAGTCTCTGAAAGAGGGAAAGAAGTTGAAACCGGCGGAATGACTCAGGAAGAGATAAACAAGAGACAAGCACTCGATGCAAAAGCAATTTACTCTTTATATTGTGCTTTGTCACCAACTGAATATAACAGAATATCTTCTTGTGTTACAGCAAAAGAAGTATGGGACAGATTACATATCACCTATGAAGGAACAGATCGAGTGAAGGAGACAAGAATTAACATTCTCCTCGGTCAATATGAAGCCTTCAAAATGAAACCAGGAGAATCTATAACTGACATGTTTAGTCGTTTTACAGATATTGTCAATGATCTTGAGAATCAAGGACAAAAAATTTCTGATTCCATGAAGGTGAACAAGCTACTGCGTGGACTCTCCAAGGATTGGAATCATATAAAGACTTCAATAAGAGAGACGCAAATAATTATGCCACTATCTGTCGACGAGTTGATGGGAACTCTTTAGTCTTATGAAGTGGAACGAATTAATGAAGACGAAGATCCAAGAGGTAAGAAATCCATTGCATTAAAATCAAATGATGATACGATGATACAGATTCAGGAGATGATATGAACGATGAGGAGCTTGCTCTCATGATAAGAAGATTCAGAAAATTGAATAGAAAAGGAAGAAGGTTCAACTCAAAGAAACAAAGTTTCCAAAGACAACAGACCAAGTCTGTTGATGATGAGGAACCAAACAAATATGTAGTCTGCTTCGAATGTAAGAAAAATGGACACATCAGACCCAACTGTCCTCTTTTGAAGAAGAAAATAGGAAAAGCTGAAAAGTTTCGAAAAGCTCTCAAAGCCGAAACCTGGAGTGATACAGAGTGTGAAGAAAGTGATAATGAATATGCCAACATATGTTTGATGGCACATTCAGACTCAGACTCAGATTCTGGATCAGACTCAAACAGTGAATTTGAGGTAAGTGATTTTAAAATTCCTGTCAAGGTCTCTAAATATATTGATGAACTGTGTTTTAGTGTTAAGACTTCTCTCAAAAGAATTTCCGAACTTAAAAAGGAAAACTCAGCTCTAAAACAAAAGGAAAACATTTTAGAAGAAAAAGTTAAAAGTTTAGACTTGAATGTTTCTACTCTTAAAGAGAAAGAAGATAATCTTTTAAAAGAAAATTTTTTTTTTAAAACTGACTTATCAAATATTTCAAAGAAATTTTCGATAGGATCCGAAAAACTTGAAAAAGTTCTTTCGGTTCAAAGACCTTACTTCAATAAGTCTGGTCTTGGTATGACAGCAGAAATAATTCCCTTGATTGATTTTCCTAAAGTAAAAGAAAGAATTAAGAAAAGACCGTTGAGAGAGGCTTACAAAAATCATTTCAAGAAAGTTTTTGTAAAGTTTGTAGGTCGAAATGCTCTCAGGTGTTCAAAGTGTAACAGTCTGGATCACTTTGAAAAAGAGTGTCCTATGGTTTGGAAGCCTGTTAAGAAAGTATGGCCTAATAATGTTTATCCTACTAACACCAAAGGACCCAAGAAAATTTGGGTACCAAAGAAAGCTTGAGACTCTTTTTTAAATGCAAGTCTCCGTCAAGAAAAAGGTAAAGTGGTATCTTGACAGCGGATGTTCAAGACACATGACAGGAGACTCAAATTGCTTCATAAAGCTTGTTCAAGTGAATGGTGGAAATGTTTCATTTGGAGGAAACGACAAAGGAAGCATTGTGGGATTTGGAACTATGAAAATTGGAAATCTCACAATAAGCAATGTTTCTCTAGTGGAAGGACTCAACTATAACCTTCTCAGCATTAGCCAATTGTGTGATACTGGTTTCA
Source organism: Eucalyptus caleyi (assembly GCA_014182885.2). Lineage (NCBI taxonomy): Eukaryota > Viridiplantae > Streptophyta > Magnoliopsida > Myrtales > Myrtaceae > Eucalyptus > Eucalyptus caleyi. The sequence goes on from CM024472.2 coordinate 38,920,165, forward strand.
AGATCTCTTTTCAAGAAGGAATATGCTCTGGAATCAGTAAAGACTCTACTCAGTCTTTCATGGGTCGAAGACATGGAAATATCTACCTCTTAGACATGAAACTAAATGAATCGCAATGCCTAATCTCAATTCAAGATGAAGCAAGCTTATGGCACAGAAAGCTTGGTCATGTCAACATGAAGTAATTAGCCAAAATCTCATCAAAGCAGCTTGTTCGAGGACTACCCAAATTACCATACCAAAAGTCCGATCCATGCACACCATGTATTATGGGAAAGCAGGTAAGAAATTCATTTAAGCCAATAAATCATGTCTCTACTAACCATGTACTATAGTTGCTGCATATGGATCTCTTCGGACCAACCAGAACCTAGAGTATTGGAGGTAAGAAATATTGCCTAATAATTGTGGACGATTACTCCCGTTTTACTTGGGTATATTTCCTTGCAAGTAAGTCAGAAACCTTTTCGTATTTTGAAAATTTTGCTAAAAATGTTCAAAATGAAAAAGGATGTGTTATCTCAAGTATAAGAACAGATCATGGAGATGAATTTGAAAATCAAGATTTTACAAAATTGTGTGATGAATCTGGATTTAAGCATGTGTTCTCCTCTCCATACACTCCTCAGCACAATGGAGTTGTGGAAAGAAAGAATAGATCTCTTCAAGAAATGGCTAGAACTCTTTTAATTGAAAGTAAAATTTCTTCACCTTTTTGGGCTGAAGCTGTTTCAACATCATGCTATATCATCAATAGAGTCTTCCTAAGACCTATTCTAGAGAAAACCCCTTATGAATTATTCAAAGGTAAGAAGCCCATTGTTTCATACTTTCATGTGTTCGGTTGCAAATGCTTTATATTGAAAAATGCAAAAGATCGAGTTGGTAAGTTTGAAGAAAGATCAGATGAAGGCATCTTCCTTGGATATTCTACATCAAGCAAAGCCTACAGAGTCTATAACAAAAAGAGCCAGTCTGTGGAGGAGTCAATGAATGTCAAATTTCAAGACTCTACACAAGATGAATCTAGTTAGACTCAGTATGAAGAGTCTGAACCTGCTCCAGACCTTCCAAAGCTTACAACTCAAGAAGTATCTCAGACACTGGAAAATCAGCATCAAGATGTTCATGAAGATTCAATTAAATAAAGAGATCACCATCTAGACAAATCAACCAGTAACTGGAAGCACAAGTCCAATCATCCTAAAGATCTCATTATCGGCGAAATTAATGAAGGAATTCGCACCAGATCTAAAAGACGTGAAGAGTCTAGTGCCATGGCTCTCATTTCTGAAATTGAACCAAAAAGCATAGAAGAAGCTTTATTTGATGAAAGATGGATCGAAGCTATGCAAGAAGAGCTCAGACAGTTCAACATTAATGATGTCTGGGAATTGACATCTAAACCGAAAGGTAAAACTATTATTGGAGCCAAATGGGTGTTCAGAAATAAGATGAATGAAAAAGGAAAAGTCGTACGAAACAAAGCAAGACTTGTGGCCAAAGGATACACGCAAGAAGAAGGAATAGACTATGATGAGACTTACGCTCCTGTAGCAAGGTTAGAAGCTATCCGACTATTACTTGCGTTTGCTTGTTATAAAAATTTTAGGTTATTCCAAATGGACGTCAAAAGTGCTTTCCTAAATGGATTTATCCAAGAGGAAGTATATGTGGAACAACCACCTGGGTTTGAAGACCCAAAGAAGCCAGACTCAGTCTTCAGACTGAAAAAGGCCTTGTATGGTTTAAAGCAAGCACCTCGAGCTTGGTACGACAGACTAAGTAAGTTCTTATTACAGAATGGCTTTGTCAAAGGTAAAGTAGATACTACCTTATTTATCAAAAAGGAAAAAAAAAAGCTTTTTACTCGTTCAAATATATGTGGATGATATTATTTTTGGATCCTCTAATGAAAGTCTATGCAAGAAATTTTCTAAGTCTATGCAGGATGAGTTTGAAATGAGTATGATGGGAGAATTAACATTCTTTCTTGGTCTTCAAGTAAATCAATTGAAGGAAGGAACTTTCATTTTCCAAGAAAAATATGCTAATGATCTCGTCAAAAGGTTTGGATTGGAAAATTGCAAAAAGATTGATATACCAATGTCAAGTTCTTTGAAGATAGACAAAGATGAAGAATGGAAGAAAGTTGATCAAAAGCTGTACAGCAGCATCATTGGTTCACTTCTTTATCTAACTGCTTCTAGACCTGACATTTTGTTGAGTGTTTGCATATGTGCTAGGTTTCAATCAGATCCTAGAGAATCCCATCTCAGTGCTGCAAAACGTATCATTAAATACGTTGCTTCATCTTCAAGCATCGGTCTTTGGTATCCTAAGAAGGGAGACTTTAATCTTAAGGATATTCGAGACGCGAGATCGGCCGGCTGCAGAGTCGATAGAAAGAGTACTTCAGGAACTTGCCAGTTGCTTGGAAGTAGGACAGTGTCTTGGTTTTCAAGGAAACAAAGCACGGTGGCTCTCTCAACAACAGAAGCAGAGTATGTAGCTCTTGGAAGCTGTTGTTCACAAATTCTATGGATAAAACAACAACTACAAGACTTTGGGATTAAAGACTCATGCACAGAAATCAAATGTGACAACACTAGTGCAATCAATCTCACCAAAAATCCAATTCTTCATTCAAGAGCAAAGCATATAGAGATTCGACATCACTTCATTAGAGATCATATTCAAAATGGAGAAATCTCGATTCAATTTGTTGATTCAAAGAGTCAACTAGCGGATATATTCACAAAGCCTTTGGAGAAAAATCAATTCGATTTTATCCGTTCCAGACTCAACATTTTGAAGCTCGAAGAAGTTAAAATCTAGAGACTCTCCAACCCTCAGACTCAGAAAATTGATGATCATCAGACTCTAAGTTGACTCGATCCATCAGACTCTAATCTCTCAGACTCTAAATCCTCAGACTCAGACATTGATGGCTATAGACTGTAAGTTGCTATTTTATCTAAACTCGAAAATGTATGATATTTTGTTCAGTTATTTTGTAGTCTCCGTGAAAAACGAAATCTTGTCTTTTCAAAAGGATTAATTTTGGCAGTTATTGATTTTAAAAAGAAGTGTTCGTACACTTTCCTTGTGCCGATTGAACTTCCCTTTTTCAAAACTGAGTTATATATATATATATATATACAGTTTTCATTTTCCAATCTTCAAAACCCTAAAAAGCATTCTCTTCCCAATCCGGTTTCTACTTCGTGTTCATCTTCGAGAAAGTTGTCATCTTTTCTTGGGAAAGCAAGTAAATGAATCTTTCAGCGACAAGGAAGGATGTCTTCTTCGAGGAAGTCTTCAAGAATCGTGAACAGGGGACCATAGAGAATGAAGGAGGGACCTACCCATTTCGATCTCACCGAAGAGGAAGAATTATCGAGTCAGCAACAGAGCCCGATTCACTCTCCACCACGTCACTCAACGCAATCTACCCCACAAGGTGCGGGTCAACAACCGGAGGAAGAGATAATCGAGGACGCAGACCCTGTAAGAGTCCAAAAACCCTCTTTTATTTACAAACTCTACTGTGCGTTGAAAAGTACTAGGACTCCGTTGAAATACGTGGATGATTTTCTCAAAGATAAGCATTATGGGAATGAGTATATCTTTCTTAGAAAAATGGAAGATTTGGGAATTGCTCCCAAGGGTAAAGCAGAGGAAGCACTTGCAAATATTCCCAGTGACCCTCGCATGTAGGGACCTAATTCAACTAAAGGAAACGACGATGATAAAATGTTCAGTGATTTTCAACCTAGAATGGGTATTGTTGCAAAGGTGAAGGGAAAGAGGATGGAGTTATTTAAATCAAAGGAACGTGAAAATTTGTTCTTCAGACTGCTGAAACGAGGGGTGATAAACCCTAGGAGTGTCGATTTCGATTTCTTGGATGCCGTTAATGTGAACTTAAGGGAGAAGTTCAAATTACTTCAACTTGAGCAATTTTGCACCGATACCACAGATGGTTATGCGCAACTGACAGCGTATTTCTATTCGAATCTCAGCTTTATAGATGCGAATAGAATATCATTCAGCGTTAGAGACCAGGATTATGTGATAGACGTGGACATGTTGGCGGACATAATTGGAGTTGAACGAGGACGTTATCAACCAGTCAAAGTCTCAATTGCTCATGCCTCAATGGAACTTGTCGAAGATAGAGATATTGAGGGAAGAATCATTTATTCAAGGATGCGTGCCATCAATATTGTGCTGCACAAAATTGTGATCAATTGCATCAGGCCCAAGTCTACATCAAAGACTGATGTGTCTAATTCCGAAGCAAAATTGATATACGCAATCAACTCAGGGAAGAAGTTCTCTCTCCCTCACACTATTCTCTTTCACATGTACAGAGTAATGTCAAAGGACAAGGGTCAATTGCCTTATCCAGGTCTGGTGACCAAGATCTTCAAACACATGAATATTGAACCGCCACATTCACTTTGTGTTCGACCGTGCGATAAGATGGTGGTAGGTTTAAAGATGTTGACGAAGATGCGTCTGAAAGAACTTTCCAAGGCAATGGAAAAATTCAGAGTGAAGACTCCAGTTCCGTATGCTTCAAAGAGAAAAGGGAAGGAGGCCATTGGTGCCCCATCTAAAAAGAAGAAAACACTCATCTTTGAGGATGAAGATGAGGAGGAAGATCTCACAATCACTGCCTTGATAAGAACCAGACGTTCTGTGCCTCAATCGACAGAACTTCAGAGGAAACAAAGAGAAGAAGAGGAGCAAGCCAAGATCAGAGAAGAAGTAGAGCAGAGAGAGAAGGAGAAAGAAGCTGAAGAAGAAGGAGAGGAAGAGAAAGAAAAGTCTGCAGTTGAATCTGGAGAGAAGGGGAATCAAGATACAGAAGAGCATGATCATCACTCTTCTCCTTTTGAGGTCATAGAGACAGGGGGAGTTGGCGAGCAAGAAAGGTCCACACCTCATGCTGCCAATAGTGAAGGTCTAAGACAATCTCCAACAGATCCAGAAGAGTTTCAGTCTTCTCAATTGCCTGAAGAAAGACATGATACGTCAACACCAAATCTGCAAGATTATACAGAAGTGCCATCGTCTGCATTCACCCCATCTAAGAAAGCAAAGGCGAGTACGCAGACGGACAATTATGCATATTTTCGTCATATTCTGGATGTTCTTATGGAAATGTGTGGCCAAATATATGCTCTGGACTGTGAAATTTAAGCCATAAAGAATGCTGGACAAGCATCTTCAGTTACCCTGGAGGACAAAATGAAAGACCTCGCTCTACAACTTCAAGCCAATGCCAAAGGACAGGAGGTAGCTCAGCTAAGGGACGACTTGAAGAGGCTAGAAGGCATAGTCCAGTCGATGGGAGATTTCCAGATCGTGCGCATTCCCAAGCAGACCTGACGCTTTTCTCACCTTTTTTATGTTGACAAAAAGGGGGAGAATTGCAAATTTGAACGAACTTTAAACTGAACTTGAACTTTGATTTTAAATTTGTGGTTGAATGTAACGAACTTTAAACTAAACTTGAACTTTGATTTTAAATTTGTGGTTGAATGTGTCTATTTTTTGAGTATGACTTGAGTGAACTTGGGTGTGATTTGAATGTGACTTGACTTTGATGCTTGACTGTTTGCATTTGGTATTACTCATGAAAGACTAACCAATTTTCTGTGGATGCAAAGTCTGGTTGTTTTATTAATCTTTATGAGATAGCCATATTGCTTGAGAAATGTTTTTGCAGGTCAAAGTTGTTCAAATCTACAGGAAAGTTTTGTCACCATAAAAAATGGGGAGATTGTAGGAGGAATCTTTTCAGAATGTTTTGAAGCTGACAAAACGTTTCTATCAGTCTAGTCTGGATATTTGCAGACCGTCTGTTTAAAGTCTGAAGACTTGTTGATCATAAGACTCACGACTCAAGACTTAAGACTCAAGACTATTCTCATTGACAGCCTTTCTGATCCAGTGACGAAGGAAATCCAGAGCCGAAGTTTATGGTTAAGGATTTAATCCTATCTTCTGGAGAAGATCTCTTGGTTGGATAAATATATATCGGATTCTTTTGTTTGTATCTAGATCAATTGAAGATCCGGTGGTCGACGAAATATTCTTGGAATGTTCTATTCTTGGAAACCAAGATCCTGATTGTATGGGTGAACAGGATTGATGGACTATCATCAGGTTCCTTTTATAGCTTGAATGATCTCCTTAATTGATTCCGTCCAACGGGTAGATTGGAGGAATTCCTTTGGTAAGTGCCAACGGTATGATGGCATAAAGGAGTATAAAAAGGAAGACGTTCCCGTTGTTTAAAGAACGTGATCGATAGAGAAATTCCAGAGTCTGAAGCACCTTGATTATTAGTCGATACAGTTTGAGCGAAATTGTATACACAGAGAGTGTTTATACTTGGTGGTACCTTGAGCGAGTGTGGTAGATCATCTCCACCTAGAAATCAAGGAAGATCAACGCTGTAACATCTCTTTGTTTATAGTAGAATCCAGCCAATTGGCTATCAGTGCAGAAGAGTGGACGTAGGCTTGAATCAAGCCGAACCACTATAAACCGCGTGTTCAATTCTCTCTTTCCTTTACTCAGTCTTACGTTGATTATTATTTGTTTCAAATCCTTCAACTGTCTAAGTATTGTTCAATCATCAAGAAAAATCATTTATATACCTATTCACCTCCCTCTAGGTACTCATACTAGCTATATTACAAAGCTTCTCGAGAATGCTTCATATGACCATGATAGACTATTGCTGTAATTTAAATATCCTCACACGCGTAACATAATCATCACTTTATAAACTTGAGCAATATAATCCTCAAACCTAATTCTATAGTCTTGAATAGGGGTGAGCATGGTTTCATAATATAATTGGAAACTTGAGTATAGGTTCACTAGCAACCATTTTGGTTCCAAGTACTAGAACATGTAGGGTAGGTTTTAGATTGCGAAAATTGGAGAACGTATTCCAACAATTAGGTTCCCGATTTGAAGCTTGGAACCAGGACTTCAATGTCTTCGAGCTATCTCGCAGCACTCAATGGCGTTTAATGATAAATGTGTAATCTGAAACCACCGGTATGAGCTTCCATTATGGGTTATAACTATGACTAAGAGTTTTACTTTGTTAATATTTCATAATCTTTGTGTGTTTACATATGAATTGTGATCAATGGATTATATAGCAAATGATGATCATTAGAAGTGACGATGCACTATAACTATTTAATGAAGAGTATAAATAGAACTTGGGTAGATCTTGGATCCTATGACATTTTAGTTTACAAGGTCCTCAATATGCAGGCAGGTTCGAGATTTCAAAAATAGGAAATCTATTTCAATGGTTTCAGGTAAAACCTAGACAAAGCCTGAAACCACTCATCTCTAATCTAGAAATTGAAGTTGAGCACCAATACCTAGGTGACAATACTTTTGTATCAGTTGCTTGGCGGGATAAGAGCGCATTCCATTGCATGCTCCATGGCCGTAGCAGGTAGGAGTCAAGAAATCATCCCGCTCATTCTAATAATTGAAGCCGGAGTTCAATGTATTATTGACCATATCTTGAAGGAGATCAGTGACCGCGTCTTTGTACGCTCAAGTTGCACCCGCGTCTTCATTGCAGATTTTTTATACCAATGTTTCATCAGGAGCATCTTTTATAACGTTAAATGAACGAAGCAGTGCAATTGGTGTAGCTGCAATTTTGTGGAATGGAGCCATGGGTCTCTTACCTCGTTCTCTTGACAATACTCATCCTATATTGCCACCTCAAATTGAGGGTCGTATCCAAGGAAAATAAGCTTCTCGTAGGTTTCTCCAGTATTTAAAATTTTTTCCTGTGATTTGTTTGGTGAACAAGTTTACTCCTAGAAGTTACGAACATTCAGGAATGTAATAAATAGTTGAGTTCTTGTTTTAGCAGTAGTTTAGAACCTTTGCCTCATCAATTTGGGAAGCCATCGTCATCTCATTCAAGCTCCGTTTATTTGATGAAATATATTTTTCTCATTTTGTAACATTTGGATAGTTTAGGAAAATGAGCTAATGAAAAAAAAATTCCCTATTCAATAGAAAAACTATGTTTAAATTTAGGAAAATGATTTACTTAAAAAAATTATTTTCCAAAATATTATTAGAAACTCTATGTTCAGGAATAGGAACCCTAAAGCTTGTTCATGAGCCCTTGGCTGCGGACCTAAGTCTAAACCTGGGGCGAGTCCACCAAAGTCCATCAAGGCCAGGCTCGGGACAAAAGACACTAGGTCTGAAACCTTGATGCGCGAGCCCGAATTCCATAGAGGTTAAGTTTGAGACACCACCTTAGTAGTTGAGCCTAGGGATCCAATGCCATTGCTTAGCTCCCTAGCACCCCAACTCGAGTCCACGAAGGTCAAGCCCATAAATACATTTTGAATACAGTTGATTTTTTTTTTCTTTTTTTACCAACAAAAAGCCGTGGTCAAAAATAGAAACCCTAAAGCTCGAGTCTATCGAGGTTGGGCCAGGACTTCAATGCCTGTGCTCGGATCCTTGATACCTATGCTCGATTCCATAGACCCAGGCATGAGATCGCAGCCAAACATCAGAAAAATTTTGTCATTTTTCAGGAAACGTCTTCTAAAAATGTCAGATTTTTTTCGTGAAACAAACTTAGTGTTGATAGTGAGTATGTTTTCTGCCGTCCTCTTAGCACATTTTGTTTCGGATTGTGACTTTTTCTTAATCAGCCTCTTCCAAAGATATACTGGAATTGTTAGTCATATGTCCTTAACACTTTTCCTTCATTTTGGGCGAGTGTATTCACAAGATGCATATTCGCATGCTATGTTTCTCCTCGACTTTCCCTTCAAAAGGTTCTTTGCAAAAGCCGCTTAACTCCAAGCTCCATTTTCATTCAAAAACTCATTAATAGTTGGCAGCAAAATACACTTTTGCATTCCTATGCTTGATAGGAAGACTTTTGCAAGAGTGACCCAAATCTTTGCTGGCGATAACATCGTTTTACTCCTATTTTGATGGGTACATGTACTTTAAAAAATAAAAATTATAATCAGCATAGAAGAGGTTAGCGGTGACCTCCTGCGTCTTACGCGGTTCCTTACCAACTTAAAATAGGTTAGGGACAACTCTATGTTATTACTAATAAATATGAATTGAGAATCAGTGTTGTGATCGGTAATTGGGAGAGTCCATTCGAAGAGCAAGGCCACCTTGTGTGAGAGGATTATTTGAGCTCGCATAACAATCCAATGATCTGCTCAAGGTCCTCTTACGGAGGATCGCGACACATGCATAGCATGTTTGCTCACTCAAACAACTACAACTGGACCAATATGTTTTTCAAATTCAACAAGGTAAAAATAACAGGAGCGCCATAACTTTCGTTATGATACTTAAGTGAGTGATAAAAAGTTATGATACTCAAATGTGAGCGCCGTACGAAATTTATGACATTTTTAGTGTACTTACCCACAAATCAAACAAAAGTATCTCCGTCGAAGAAGCGCCTAGCTAGCTGGTACGTACGAGGGAAATATCCTCACCATCTACAATGTCATCCATTCAAATGTTTAGATTGGCCATGGAATCAGAGCTAAAGACAAAGGCTAGAGATCCCACCGGAATATGACTTGGATTTGATTTGTTAGTATTTGAAGGCGTGTCTAAATAACTTCGCAGTTTTTATTTTTTGCTTAATTTAAATCTCGAGATAGGACGTACTTCAGCTTTTTCTTGGTTCATAACTCCCCAAACTTTCACGACATACAAATTTTGAGACGTGGGATTTTACAGAATTTTTAAATTTAGGTGACATTTTATAATTTGGCAAGAAAACAATATTTTATTTTATTTTTGCTGAAGCATAGACATAGATGTCCACATTATTGAGCCGTAACAACTTAGTGGCAGTTTATTTACTATTACATCCTTTAGATTATTATGGATAAAATCAATTATCTGAAATGTGATTAAGATTATCTCTAGGTTTTCAACGTTTTTCAACTATTAAATTTTTGTGTAGTAGATAAACGTCGTCTTTAGAAAAACTAAAAAGCAAGTTAAATGATCTTTTGTTCATAGAAAAATTAAAAAAGCACGAGTCCAAACGGCACTTTATTTGTGCACTATAAAAATGTCATTGACAATAATGATAATAGTTGGAGTTGATTTTGCTCAGTACTTAAAATTCTTTTATGATCACTTACATGGGTCTCTATCTTGTTCGAACACATGGTACTATGTTGTCTTATCTGGATTTATTCACCAAATGACACATGAGGCTCATGGAAATTCACATGGAACTCAAATAATTGAAAATTGCAAGATAGTGCACTCATTCACCTATGCTATATTCGCTACATATTGATAAACCCATGTCAATTTACCACAAATTATGATAAATTTGTAAATTTTAATGTAAATGTGACACGGATGCGTCAATTTAGGGTAAATATTGCAGGAAGTAGAAGTTTGGGATTTTTATAACATAAAAATTAATTTGAGATAAATGAAATATAAATGCACTAGTTTGGATTAAAATGGTATGAATATACTAGTTTGTGATTGTTGGGTAAATATAGCATAAATGTACCAATTTGAGGTTTTTGACGGCATTAATCGTAATAATAATAAGCATCAGCTGGTGCTAGGCTTTTCTTTAATGCTACCACAAAATTTTTTTAATAGTTTCCATATAAATATTCTATACATATTTATTACAACTCAAAATGAAGTAAAAAAAAAAAAGTCATCGCCAAGTGTAGTGCAATGTTAGTGCAAAAAAAAAAAAACAAATCTTGTAAATAAATTAATGTGAAATCAATAGAGAAATAAAAAATGAACAATAAAAAACACTAAAGATTTACTTAATTCCGTCCAATTGTCAATCCATACTCTATAAGGAGAGTTATTAGCAAATAATTTAGTAGTAATCGAAAAATTATAGTTATAATCGACCATACAGTCGGTGCTTTCCTCGCCTACATTAAACCTAAACATGCGATATTTACAAATAAATAAATTAACTAGTTGTGAAGATCAAAGCACGAGTCACCGCGTCCGGCTAAAATCAAGCTCCGAACGCGTGGCCCTAGTTTCGCACTTTTATGGCTTTCTCTCTCCCTGAGGGGTCTCTTTTTCTTGTACGGATCTTTTCCCTACGCTTTTCACGGTAAGAAATGGGCAACAATAAATGATGCAGAACTAGACCTACTATTAGCGAAAACATAGAACCATCAACCAACAGGAAAACAAACCTAATTCGACTAAAGGGCATCGCGGATTCCGACATATCAAATTTTTCAGCTAATTCGGATCTCGTACATGAGTCAAACTCAATACATAATTTAATAAAATAGATATACCAAGAAAGAATGTTGCTCATCAAAATAACTGCAATAAGAAAAGCTCGATGTGTGATCAGTCATGTCTTGGAGAAGATCATTGATGCCTCGACCCCCACTGTAGAAGCCGTATTCTATATTAGCCTTCTTTCCCTTTGCTACTCTTTCTTTATTATGCTCACAATACAAGAGCCTTAGATGCACATACAAAAGACCTCCGGTTATATTGGTTTCCTTTGCTCATACAAAAAGAAAATGCCGTTCTCTCTTGGTTAGATAAAGACACTGGAGTTTAGTCTTAACTTAAAGTGTGGAAATATGTAATTGGTAAATAGGTGCTCGAAAGATCTGGATTTATATGAAATTTTGTGATATCGCTGTCATTTGTTCTAAAAATTTAACTTATTAAATGAATGTACGATTTATTATCTAAATATTTCAGTAAATTAATGTCCATCGGACCACATTTTCCGCTCATTTCCATCTGGCAGTTTCTGATTTGGTGGTTTTCTCGAGATTTTTTCACCAAGTAGCGATCCCAAAGTCCACACAAGTCGATGTCTAGACTCCATGCCTAGCAACGAAAGGTGTTGGACAGCTCCAAATGGGGCCTCCATGCACTGAAACATCAGGACCGCACCCGTGACCACAAGCGTCTCGTCATCATTTAACGTTGTCTGTTCTCGTATCGATTGCGACTTCGTGAAATTTCCAAGAAACGGGGAAGCGTGACTCTCGTTTCCGAGATATTTTTACGCGGTTTTATTACTCGTGTAAAGAGAGGCAAGGGTTGGAGCGCTCTATAAAACCACTGGAGAACTCGTGCAATACCATATTCACCATCCTCGTTTCTACACATATCTTGAGAGGCAATCCAAGCATGAAGGTGGAAATACAGTGGAAGAAGCTGGTCAAGCCGTCAGTGCCGACACCGAGCGACCAGCGAAAATGGAAGCTAACATCAATAGATGAGCTTCAGATGCCAAATTATGTGGGCGTTATCTTCTACTATAGAGATAATGCCGGGAACCCCGGAATCGATATCTCTCAAAGGCTTCGCCAGATGGAGGAGTCACTTTCCAAAACCCTAACCCTCTTTTATCCTATGGCAGGGAGATATATCGAGGATGACGACGGTTGTTTTATCGACTGTAACGACCTTGGAGTGGAGTTCGTCCATGCCAAAGTGGATGGCCAGATCGATCAGCTTCTCCATAGAGACCCCGACATGGATTTGCTCGAATATTTGTCGCAATTCCCGAACAACTTAGTAGGCAATCCACTAGTGGTGATTCAAGTGAATACGTTCGAATGCGGCGGAATAGCAATCGGCTTGCGCTCTACACACAGGATCAGCGACGTGTACACCATGGCCATATTCGTTAATTCGTGGGCCACCGCTTTGCCGAGGTAACGTAGATGTTACAGTCTGTCCAAGTTTCGAGTTCTCGTCTCTATTCCCAATGAAAGTGTCGGCCGCTGCGAATTGGCCTCCGCCACGGATTATTGGCAGCAAGGAATTCACGGTGTCTAGGTTCAGGTTCAGCGGTGATGCTGTATCGAAGCTGAGAGCCCTAGCTAGGGATGATGCAAAGGATTCAATGGCCAACAACTTCCAGCCTTCGAGGGTGGAGGTTGTTTCGGCACTAATAAGTAAGGCTCTCGTCAAGATTGATCGATGTAGACCGGGCGAAGAAAGGCCTTTCGCAGTTTATATGACGTTTAACTTGCGCGATAAAGTCAAACTAAAGATACCCGCAAATTCTTGTGGCAATTTCTTCAGCATGATTTCTGGGCGCTCCGATCAACCCACGGCCGGCAAAACGAATCCGGAGTTCAATGAGATGGTGAACATAATTCACAACATGATATCAGACGCTAAAACGAAATATGCAACAATAGCAAACGAGGAGGAGTTCTGCTCGACGGTGGGGAATTCTATAGCCGAATTTGTCAAAGTCGCGTCCTCAAGCGAAGTGTGTACGATTTCTTTTAGCAGCTGGTGCCGTTTCGGGCTATATGAGATCGACTTCGGGTGGGGAAGGCCGGTTCTCGTCAGCAACATATCATTGAATCTCAGATCGGTCTTTCTTATCGACGATGAAGAGGGCAAAGGAATTGATGCATGGACAACCACCACTGGAGATGAGATGATTCTTCTTAAACAAGATCCGGATATTCTGGCATTCACTTCCTAGTTGGAGGTGGAGAGGTTGCACGAATATGTGATCTGCGAAGTCATCGTATGTTACTATAATGTAGACCAGGAAAATGAAAATGGACTTGGTCTATAGTATTTGTTACGTCTGTTTCGTTTCTTTAAGAAGGATGGTTCTTGTGGACAATGTTAATCAACTTATTAAATACCTTAGAGTGAACTCCTCTATCGTGTTCAATTTCCTCAGGCTGACTCCCTCAATCCATCATACTAGAGTGATCTGAGAAGAATGATTAGGGTCATATTCTATCCTTTCTACAATGCCCATAGGACATGCTTGCTGTAAGCACTAGCAGGACACATACGGTTGTAAGCTTTGTCACTGAATTGAAAGTTTCATCATAGTCCAAACCGTACTACCGTGAGAACTCTTGTGTCACTAGGCGAGCGTTATCTCTTTCGATTGTTTAAGGTTGATGTAATGGCATACGATGGTATGATAGTGGGTGGAAGTTCATTCATTTAATATTTTGAGTGGGTATATATAATAAATAAAGGAGTGGGACCCTCTAAAATTTTGTGAATGAATTGACACTTTAAATTTACTTTCTCGAAATGAACGGTGTACCAAAACATCAATTCATGATTCAAATTAACCTGGAATACTCAACTTACGAAACTGCCCTTACCTTTGGTGGAAAATCACATGCCTACCAAAAAGTCAGCTTCCTTCTTTTTTTTCTTCTTTTATGGATCAAAAGAAAATTGTGTTCATTTCTCAAAAGGACACATGAGAAGTAAAACAATTTATGACAAAGAAATTGAAGGAGAGCAAAGCCTAGAAAACTACAAAACAAAGCCGAATCTAGAAATGAGGAGGATTAAGAGAGTGCCAATAAAGTTAAGCACACAATAAATGGCGGATCACTGGATCTCGTATCATTATTAATGATAACACACATCGGAAATTCATTCTCCAATAATTATGACGTTACTAGTTAGTGGTATGCGTCTAAATTCGACTTTCTTTACATCATCTCTGTACGGAGACAACCAAAACAAGTTGAGCAAACAAACATACATCTAACATGTGGAAGAGCAAACCATTTGGTTTGGCGAGATGACCATTGAAGCTAGAGGACCTACACTTGAATAGAGCACGGGGATATCGAGTTCCAAAAAAACAAAAAACAAAAAAAATAATAATTTGAAGGTAGCTCTTAAATGTATCACTAGTTCGGGAGAGCTCAAACTTAGATCTAGAACAAAATCAACAAGAGAGTTAAGGGAGGGTTAGACTAACTCAAATCATTTCCTATGGCTAAAGGTTGAAGAAGACAACCGAAAGAGGAAAGGAAAGGGAGAGAGGGAGAACAAAAGACTTTTCTTCTCCCTATCCAAAATGGCTTTTTGTGCATTGCCCTCCTTTCCAATCCTCATCCTTTGCGTCACTTATCGGTTACTTCGTTGTCTGTGGGCCACTTACTTGGATATCGCCTGCCTTGGAGGTCATAAATTTGTGGACAAACGAGGTGGGAAATCACAAGTCTGAGCTCGCGGTTTGTGACCTCCATATTAGAGGTACCCAGCTCCATACACATAGACACATACAACGGTCACAACCAAGGTCAACCAAAGATGATAGCTCCGGCAACTAGAGGAGTGTGGACGAGGACTAGCAGTGGTTGTGGCGTGTTGGCGATGGCACAATAGGGTCTGCTATCGTCAGGTATGCATTATTCGAGGTTGCCGGAATAAGAAGGGAGAGGGAAGAGAAATAGGAAGAAAAGGTGAACAACGCAAATAAAAAGACTGGAAGAAATTTCAACCATGAATACTAGGGATAATCGGTTCCAAGGTGGGCCGATTCCTAGTTTATCAGCCCCACCTAATTTTGGAACTAGATTGAATTGAATCGACCAACCAGTTCAGTTCCCCGGTGGGTCTGCGAACTAGTGGCATGGGAGGAAAGACAACAGCCTTGAAGTAAAGTAGTCAGGCCACACAAACAAGTAGACATGTAGAGGGTGTCTTAGTCCTCTGAAGACTAGATCTAAGTGAGAGTGTGAAACTCAGAGAGAGTTACGAAAATCACATATATTAGATGCAGATTCACGGTAATTCTTAGCCTACACTTTGTATGAAGAATGAACAAAAGTAGAGCATTGATCATTTACATTGATGAGATTCGGTTATGGTCACGAACGGCCAAAACCAGAGCAAGAGACGGAGAAGAGTGTCGGGACTCGAGATAAGACCGCAAGAGGGACACAACTTAGATGAGAGGTGATGGATTTTTTCTTTATTGATGGGCCTGAGTTGGCCCGTCCGCCCAAGTTGGGCCCAAAAAGCCCGGCCCACGGGAATAGGGCCCGTGGATGGGGGAAGGTATAAAAGAGAGGAGAGAGAGAGAGAGAAGACACCTTTTGGCACAATTCCAACGTACGTTCTCTCCCACTCTCCCTCCAAAAAGAAGACAAGCGCAAACGGCAACACCATCTTCCCTTCAAAGCCAATCGACATCATCGGATCTAATCGGAACAGAATTTCTTCCTTGATTTTCAGCATTGGTGTTTAATCTGTGGCTAACAAAGTACGCTCGAATCCGTGGTGTGCTTTACGATCGGTGATACGTGTTATTCCCAGGCTTCGTCTTCCGCATTAATTTAGGGGTTCGATTTAGTGTCGAATCCGATTTTCGGGGATCCGTTATTCCCAACATTGGTATCAGAGCCCTAGTTCACGTTTTTCCCGATCAATTTGATGTTTTTTGA
Source organism: Eucalyptus caleyi (assembly GCA_014182885.2). NCBI lineage: Eukaryota > Viridiplantae > Streptophyta > Magnoliopsida > Myrtales > Myrtaceae > Eucalyptus > Eucalyptus caleyi. The sequence goes on from CM024472.2 coordinate 38,936,451, forward strand.
TTGATTTTTCGCAAAAGCTTTTCGGCCGTACCGATCGGGGCGAGAAATCTCGACACCCGAGCGTTGTTCGGCCATATTTCCAAGTTTTCGTAAGTCGAAATCAAATTCTGAACACATGGGGAGAAAGGCGACGTCGAGACGAGTCCGGCGATATGTCGCACGCCGCCATACGAGGCCACACGCACCCAAACGCGTGGCCAGAAGGCACTGCGCGTGGGCGCGGCGCGCCCGAAGCGCTGGCAATCGCCAGCGCGTGTGCCACACGCACCGGTGACGAACCGACACGTGCGCGCCGGCGGCCGGCGAATCGGCACATGCCGGCCCGCGGACCGACGCATGCTTACGTCACGCGATGACGTCATCGTGACGTCATCCAACAGTCGGTAACCGCTCGGATGACGTCACCGATGACGTCATCGCCGACGACGTTTCGCCGGGCAGTCACCGGCCGGCGACCCGAGCTGACCGGCGACCCGACCCGACTCCCGGACGCAGGCACGCGCCCGGCACGTGCCGGATGACGTCTGCGTGACATCATCCCCCGCACGCGCGAGGCACGTGCGGTCGGTCCACGTGAGTGGTCCGACCGGCCCGACCGGTTTGACCGTCGTGACCGGTCCGACCCACGCGCTCGTTGACCCATCCCGTTGCCCGACGACCGTTGACCGGACTTTGACCATTGACTTTGACCGTTGACCCAAAAAAAAAAAAAAAGGAATTTGTTTCTGTTTCAGTCATGCCTATGTGGGTTATAAGTAATCCATTTTTAATTCTGCATTTGTTGCATGAATTTTGGAAAATTATGTATTTTCCCTTATATTTATTATGGATTATAAGTGATCCATTTTTTAGTTCTGCATTTGTTGCAGGAACTATGTTGCGTTATGCAAGGATACCTGCAATCCCGAGAACGGACGAGGGAAATGCAAGACTTAAGAGGCTGATGATAGAGTTAGCTGATTATCGGTGGCATGACGGTGATTTAGTATCACATGTGGTCAAGGTCAATCAGATCATACAGGAAATCATCTGGAATGGTTATCTTATGCCGGATTTTGAGAAGGTGCTGGCTTTGATGAACACTCTTCCACCTGAATGGCAAGCAGTGTTGGATCGGCTATGGGAGGTCAACGTGGTCCCGGGTTATAGGAGGCTGGTGGAAGCTTTTGTTAGAGAGTACTATAGGATTGAGTTGCCCAAAACTTCAACCCTTAGATTGAGCGCCACATGGCGTAGAGTAAATGCGCCTTGGTGGCGACATGAATGCTCTCCAAAAGTTTTTCCATGGTTGGCAAATGTGCCTTCAGTTTTTTCAGATGTTTTGACTGATAGACTAGAAGGGACATTCCCTATTTATTTCTTTGATTAATTATGTAATGTTTACTACCTTATTGTTGTTGATAAAGCAACCGATATGTTAGTTGTATCATGTTAAAGCATTATTATTTTATTGGATGTTAAGATTTTATTTGATTTATTTTACTTCGATTGCTTTGTGGGTAATTAGTGTCGGTAGTAATAGAAGTTTTTGTAACTTCATAGAATTTATTTGCATAAGACAATTATATTAATAATAATTTTGAGTTAGGATTTTTGGAGGATGATTGGAAACATAGTGACTTTTGATTCTGAAGCCTTACTTGAAATTATTCATTAATATGATAGGTCTATGCAAATTGGGATGCATAAATGATAGGCATTAATTATTCGTGCATGTATGTCTGATGTGTTCAGAACGATGGTTCAGCAACTAAGAATGTAATTGCTGATATGAACGGCAACAATTGTGAAATATTGAATATGAAGATTCAATATGTGCTGGAAAACCAAGAAGCACTAAAAGTTCTTGACCATGTTATGGAAGATCTTGAGGATGCCATGCGCCACCTTGAGCTAGGTAGAGGACCGCTTGACGGCATGTGAGCCGAAAATAGATATTTGCTATGTTGGTTCTAGCTCAGAAAGGGCTTCGTGCTCTAAGCGCAAGTGTATTGATTCGTTCAATATGTGGGAATGCAAAGGATCAAGTCCTTATTGCAAGAAATCAAGAGTTAACCAACACAAGAGAGGAAAACGTCCTCAAGAGAAGAAAACGTCAAGGGTGAGATGTTACAATTGTGACAAGAGAGGTCACTATGCTCGCAATTATCGTGAGCCAAAGAAGGTAAACACCCTTTGTACTTTTCAGAACTTTACTTATGTGTCAAGTTCTGCATTATAGGCTGAATCTAATCCTTTGTGGAATGTAGATTCAGGAGCGACAGACCATGTAGCAAAGGATAGAGGATCCTTCGTGGAATTCCGACGATACCAACTGGAACTAAGTGGATCCATATGGGAAACAACTCTAGAGCTGAAGTTAAAGGGATTGGCACCTGCCAATTGAACATGCATGGTGGACGCATCTTGATGTTCTATATGCTCTGGAGATTCGTCGAAATTTAAGTGTCTGTTTTGGTGTTGGTCAAGCTTGGTTTTTATATGAACTTCCATAATAGAGGTGTAGATTTGTATTTGGATACAAACTACTATGGTTGTGATTATTTTCTGGATGGTTTTGTTGTACTAAATGTTGACTATGGTGATGTCAATATTTGTTATTCCCTTGTTTCACGTCTTCTTCTTTATATTACAACGATGTGATTGTGTGGCATGCTAGACTTGGTCATATGGCCCAACAACGTATGAATAGACTAGCCATAGAGGGCTTGTTGGGCAATATTGAAAAAGTCGATTTGTCCATATGTGAGCATTGCCTAGTAGGAAAAACAACAAGGAAACCATTTAGAAAAGATAAAAGAGCTTAACTTCCTCTGCATTTAATCAATTCTGATGTCTGTGGTCCAATGACTACGAGAGAAAGACATGGGGCTGTTTATTTCATCATTTTTATAGATGATTATACTCGAGTCGGATATGTCTATTTGATTTCTCATGAATCTGAAGCATAAGTTGTTTCAGAAGGTTTATGAACCTGGCATAAAATCAATTAGACAAGAAATAAAGGTATTTAGATCCGATCGAGCTTGAGAATATTTATCTGATAAGTTCAAAAAATTATGTGATGAAAAAGGAATAGAAAGATAGTTGTCTATTCCATATAGTCCTCAACAAAATGGTGTTGCGGAGAGAAGAAACAGAACCCTACTGGAATGGTTAGGTCAATGATGGCGCATGCTAACTTACCTATCACTTTTTGGAGTGATGTGTTGTTAACTGCTGCCTATATACTTAATCGGGTGCCTTCCAAATCAGTTACTTCCACTCCATATGAGCTATGGACAGGTAGAACACCGGACTTAAGTTTTCTTAAGCCATGGGGTTATGCTGCCTATACTCATGAGTCCTCTCACAAGTTTGGGAAATTTGGTCCCAAAGGAAATAAGAGTATTTTCATGAGATACTGCGAACACTCGAAAGTGTATGTGTTCATAGGTGAGCAGGAAAGTGGGAGTATAACTGAATTTGAATCACTGGATGTCACATCCTTAGTGGATGAATTTCCTAAGAGGGGCGAAATAAGGGAAAATTACTCCCTATTTGAAACCTTGGATCAAGATAATGATGTCAGTAGAGTTCGTCCAAGTGGGAGTAATATGAGAAGTGATGAATCAATTTCAACTCATTCTCAATTGCAACCATATGATGAGATGTCGTTATCATTATCTAATCCTAGTGGGAGCATAATGGGGAATGATGTGCTAAGTGTGCAATTTCCCATACGGTGAACAAGTTGCCAAAGTATTCCCCGTCGACGTTTTGACATTGAAGGGGAAACTTTTATGATTGCTCCACAAGATGAGGATGAGCCAAGAAATAATTAATAAGGCTCTAAATTGCCCTAGTAAGGAAAAATGGATTCATGCCATGGAAGAGGAAATGGAGTCAGTGAAGTCAAACCATATTTGGGAACTGGTTGATATTCCAAAAGGACGCAGAGCTATCGGGAACAACTGGGTTCTCAAAAAATAAAGCGAAAGGCTGATGGCTCGATAGAAAGGTATAAGGCTTGCCTTATGGCGAAGGGCTATAATCAACATGAAGAAATTGATTATGAAGATACATTTTCTCCTGTAGTGAGATTTACCTCAATTCGCATTATTCTGGCAATAATGGCAAGTATGGATCTTGAGTTACATCGAATGGATGTAAAGACTGCTTTCCTCAATGGAGAATTAGAGGAAGAAATATATGGAACAACCTGTTGGTTTCATAATGAAAGGCCAAGAAGAAAAGGTATATCGATTTTTGAGGTCGATATATGGCCGTAAGTAGTCATCGAGACAATGGTATATACGTTTTCATAGTGCCAAAATGGCATATGATTTTACGATGATAGATGAGGATCATTGTATATATATCAAAAGATCCAATGATCAATTTGTGATCATATCATTATATGTTGATGATATACTAATTGCCAGAAGCAATATGGAGTTGGTTAATACTGTCAAGAGATGATTGTCTTCTAACTTTGAGATGAAGGATATGGGTGAGGCTGCATACATTCTTGGAGTTAAGATTTCGAGAGATCGTTCGAAGAGATCGTTGTCTCTTTCGCAAGAAACCTATATAAATAAGATTCTTGAACGATTTCGTATGCAAGATTGTAAACCCATAGACACTCCTATTGCAAAAAGGTGAAGGATTAAGCCATAGTCTGTGTCCAAGGACTCCACAAGAGAATGAACAAACGAAATATGTTCCTTATGCTAGTGCTGTTGGGAGCTTGATGTACGCTATGATGTATACAAGACCTAGCGTATGTTTTACAGTTGGAATGGTGAGTAGATACCAATCCAATCCAGGTCCAGCACAATGGAAAGCCGTTAAGAGAATACTGAGGTATCTAAAGGGGACTGTTGATTATACGATGAGTTATTAAGAAAATGATCTGCAACTCAAAGGCTATTCTGATGTTGATTGGAAAGGAGATTTAAATCTACCTCTAGGTTTGTTTTCTTACCGAATAATGGCACCATATGTTGGAGTAGTAAGAAACAAAAATGTATAGCCCTGTCCACGATAGAAGTTGAGTTTGTGGCATTATCAGCAGCAGTATAAGAAGGTGTTTGGCTGAAGAGATTTTTTGGATCATTTAGGTGTTATTGGAAGTGCTGCAGATTTATTGTTGGTTAACTGTGATAGCCAAGTAGCAAAAGCGTATACCAAAGATCCAAAATATCATGGCAAGACCAAACCTATAGATACCAAGTATAATTTTGTTATGGTTATGGTTGCACGAAAAGATGTGAACTTAGAGTGCATACTACGCATAGAATGGTAGCAGATCCTATGACAAAGCCAATACCTAGAGATGTGTTTTGTGGCCATATGAAATCTCTAAGATTGCGTAGAGACTGATGTACTGAATATTGTAATTTCCCTAAGTGTTCACATTTGATGAATTTGTGTTTTCATCATTAATACCTATGAATATTTGTTTGATCTTTATGCATCTTAATGCTCAGTGCATTATTTTAAGTTGAGAAGTATGTCGGACAGATATAAGATTAGCCCACTCACACGGGTAATCGCCTCTGTTTACTGTGTGATAAATAGAGATGAGACTGTTTATAAGCTTATTATCTAGGTGATAATCGAGAGCTCAAGCTTAAAACACGTATGTCGCCTTAACTAAGTGTTAAAATGAGGATATAATACTTACTATGTCCGGAAGTAAAATACCCCACATATTTTACTTTATCTGTCTAAAATGCTAGATGTGAGTTCTGATGAATTTTGTGAATGAGTAGATACGTGAACTCAAGTTAGACATTGGGTATGTCTGAACTATCATATGTACGGTATTGAAAGGTGTAGACATACACTCCATGGGAAATGAGTTAATACTGTAATACGTATTTCATACTACGTATGCATGAGACGACCAATAAGAGTGGCAAAAGTTTAATCTCCACTTTTATGTCGTGTGAGACTCTTGAGGAAGAGAGTTCCTCAATTTCTTAGTCCCCTCATGACTCTTACTTATTCTCAAGATTTCTATTTAGTGTTTGCTATCTTAGGATGTTGCAAATGGTCATGAGTGATTCGATCTAATGGGACATTTCTAGAAAAGCAAGCTGAACTGAAATTGAGAGTTTGAAGGAAAGAGGAAGACCGATTTTGGAAAATCACATTGTAGTTTTGTATTCACCGGTTAAGCAATTATGACTGTCTTTGTGATAATCATAATTGTGAATACAATATATATATCATTGTTTAAAAAGATCAAGAGAGATATAAATGTGATCGATTGATCTAGGGTACTGCATACTAAATCTACTCATGATGTGATGCCCATTATGAGCTGCTATATATTCCTAACAGATGTATGGCAACCAGCTCTCAAAGTATCTTGGTCGCACGGATTATTCACCCGGTATGAATGTTGAAGAGAGGAAAAGAGGATTACTGTTCGGCCCACCATGTTAAGTGAGAGTCTATGATGGATTTTTCTCTGATGGGGTTGAGTAGGGCCTGTCCGCCCATGTTGGTTTTGGACCACTATGTGCGAGTGGGAGATGATGGATTTTTTCTTTATTGATGGGCCTGAGTTGGCCCGTCCGCCCAAGTTGGGCCCAAAAAGTCCGGCCCACGGGAATAGGGCCCGTGGATGGGGGAAGGTATAAAAGAGAGGAGAGAGAGAGAGAAGACACATTTTGGCACAATTCCAATGTACGTTCTCTCCCACTCTCCCTCCAAAAAGAAGACAAGCGCAAACGGCGACACCGTCTTCCCTTCAAAGCCAATCGACATCATCGGATCTAATCGGATCAGAATTTCTTCCTCGATCTTCAGCATTGGTGTTTAATCTGTGGCTAACAAGGTACGCTCAAATCCATGGTGTGCTTTACAATCGGTGATACGTGTTATTCCTAGGCTTCGTCTTCCGCATTAATTTAGGGGTTCGATTTAGTGTCGAATCCGATTTTCGGGGATCCGTTATTCCTAACAAGAGGGACTAAGGGAGGCATCTAGTAAGAGGGAAGTGACTCAAGCGAGAGGGACGCATCGAGGGGAGAGGCATGACTAATGAGTGAGAGTAAGCTAGAGGTGTCAGCGACAAGCATGATTGAGAGTGACAATCATGAGTGACAAGCATGATTGAGAGTGAAGACTAGACAAATAGGGTTTTTAGCGTGAATGAGATTGAAGAATAGGCAATTAATAATTAGGGTTTTCAGTTTTGTAATAATAAAAATTATATATATTGGTCTAGTCCAGGTGGTACAAATGATTTCGTCTACACCTGAAATTAGCAATTGGATTGATTATTGTTGATTTCAGGTTTTAGAAACCAAGAATTGGATCAGATCTAATGGAAATTGCCCAAAACACATCATAGTCTGAATCTTTTTCTCACCCTAATGAATATTCAATTCTTGAGGTGTCACTTACTCATTAGACGAGACAAAATTGAAGATGTAAATTGGGATCCCTATCCATATTTATATAGATGAATACCCAAAAAAAAAAAACCCTCACCCTTCTCTCACTTAGCCCCTTATCACACACCTCTCTCTCTGTGTCTCTAACCTTGTGGCCATGGTCGCTCTCTGAAATTGCGTCCATGGCCACCACATATAAACTAAGTGGCGTTGGCGACAGATGGAGAGAAAGGAGGGGAAGAGGTCGACAGCAACGGCGGAGAAAGGTGTATGCTGGAGGAGACATGAGAAGTTGTCTGAGTGATAGAGCTTTAGGATTCATGGGGGAGTTTGGGAGCTTGGAGATTTATAAGGTGGGGTAATTTGGTCTTTCTAGAGTTTAGTTTTATCCAGCTGCAGCTGGTTGGTATTTTCAAAGTAGAGTTGCCCTCCGAGCAAAATGTGAAGTACGAAACCGGCACAATTTGTGAAGATATATACTGCAAAGGCTATGGATTCGAATGAAAAAACATACAGGAAAATACCGGCGCAGGTGAAAAATGAATAGTAAATGATTGTGTTTCCAAATGTAAAAGCTCAATATATGAGTCCAAAAGGATCTTTTAGTGACATTTCTTGACACCGAATAAAAACATAACTTGAACCCTATATGAAATTATTGGGAGATTTCTGAACACGAAGCCAACACAACACGAGTCACCTCAAAACCAATACGATTGACAAATTTTCACTTATATTTAACGACAAAAAAAAAGAGAAGAAGTGTCAATCACATTAAAAGACAAGAATAGCATAGAACACGAATTGCCAGCTGTTCTTTTTGGTGGATCTCAAGTGATTGAAATGATTGAAATAACCACATACACGTTAATAATTATTTAAATGATCGAAACACTAAAACTATAGGAATTCAACAGACGGAATCTCCATCCATGATAATTGACTATCTTAACTGTTTGATACCATGGTATGAATATGAGAGATAAATCCGCATTAAGAAATGTTTCCAATCCGGAATTATGACATTTCGCTTCAAAATTTATCTTTAACCATGCAGATTTAAAATTTGAATTTATGACAACAAATTTGTATCTTAAATTTACTCCCACTTAAAGAGGATGACACATCAACAAATTAGATTTTTACAGGGGAGATGTGTTATGTTCTTTCTTTCTTTTTTCTCTCTTTTTCCTTAATTTTCTTATTTAAGTTCTTTCTTTCGTATACCTATTTCCTTATTCTTCTTCGAGCACCTCTTCTCCTTTGTCCGCTACACATCACGCCTGCTATCGTGTCACAATTCTAGACATTGCCGACGCCGCCGCCGCTCACATCATAGAGAGAGAGAGAGAGAGCTGCAGGAACTTGATTTGGTGGTTGTGCATGCAATTCTTACTAAGGTTGAGCTTATTGGTGATGTGATTGATCTAGACTATAATTGATTTTAAATCAGTCAACTAATTAGAGAAGATCGATTTAACAGGTATTCCTCCTTATATTTAGAGCATATGCTGGCCCATTTTTATCACATGTCACAATCGACATAATATCGTTGTCCGCATGGTTATAAAATTCAGAAGCTTACTAAGACGATGGCTCTGTTAAAATCACAGGGCTATGTCAAAGAATTGTCAACCGAAGGAGTTTTAGAAATTATGGAATGAATTTTTATTGGACGACGGACTCTCCTTCTTTTTTTTTTCTTTTTTTTTTTGGCTATATGACATTTTAAATGTGATTATAGCAAACTAACTCGATCTCACACATTTGAAAAAGTATTAAGTCTTTTTATGTACTTAGTAAAGTCTCGCGATATCATAAATTATAAAACATAGTATTTTAGGACGTTTTTGCCCTTGCCCTTGCCTATGGCAAAAACGCACTAGCCTTTGTAAAATATTGTAAAACACATAAAAGAATCATACTTGCAATTGCTCACAACTAAATAAAGTGATTGTATTATGACATTTTCTTCTAGATTCGACAGACAAAACATCGTTAAAATTTTTTCACTTCAGGACTTTTCGAACTTGAATATAGTTAGATGTAATAAACACTTGTACATTATCATAAAATTAAAAATCTATATTCTATGACGTTCTCTACTTCCTTACAACAAAATGTTATATAGTCTTTTTATGGGGAAAATTGTCCAAAAAGTCCTAAACCTATTGCACTTTTGCCATTTTAGTCCTAAACCTTTTAATTTTGCCAATTGAGTCATAAATTTTTTCACTTCTTGCTAATTCAATCCATCCGGCCAATTTTGACCAGAAAATGCTGACGTGGACGCCGGTGGTGCCACGTAGGACTGTTGGTGCTGACATGGACAATGTTTAATAATATTTTAATATTTTTTGAATTTTTTAAATATTATTTATTTTTATTTTCTGTTTTTTCCTTTTTTTTTTTTTTTCTTTTTGGCTTTTCCCTTGGCCTTTTCCAGTGGCCGGCCACTGGCATAGGCAACGGCTGGCCAGCTGGCCTCGCCCTCCACAGGCGGAGGCTTAGCCGAGCGAGGAGGAGCACTAGCGAGGGGAGCCCTCGCCTAGGCACGGCTCGGCAAGGGTCACCTGGGTGAGGCCAACCCTCCCCTAGGCCAGGGCAGCCTCACTAGGCATTGGCCGGGCAACAACGATGCCGAGTGAGGCCACCCTGGCTTCAGCGAGGGCCGGCTTTGCCAGATTTAGGGAGGGGAGCCCTCGCTCGGGCGAGCATTGGCCTCGCCCATACCAGATCTGGCAAGGCCGGCCCTCGCCCTCGCCCAGGCAAGTGTCAGCCTTGCCCTTGGCCGAGTGGGTGACGGCCGGCCACTCGCCCAACTAGGGGCGAGGGCCAGCCTTGCCAAATCTGGTCTGGGCGAGTGTGAGCCCTGATGAGGGCTCCCCTCGCTAGTGCTCTTCCTCACCCAGCCAGGCCTCCCCTGTGACAGGCGAGGCCAGCGAGCCGGCTATGGCCGGTGGTTGGCCATTGCCTGTGGCAGGTGGCCAACCACTGGAAAAGGCTAAGGAAAAAGCCAAAAAAGCGGAAAAAACAGAAAAATAAAATAAATAAAATTCAAAAATATTAAAATATTATTAAAAATTATTCACGTCGGCGCATAGTCTACGTGGCACCAATGGTGTCCACATCGGCTTTTTCCGACCAAAATTGGCCGAATAGACTGAATTGGCAAGAAGTGAAAATGTTTATGAATCAATTGGCAAAGTTAAAAGGTTTAGGATTGAATTGGCAAAAGTGCAATAGGTTTTGGACTTTTTGGACAATTTTCCCCCTTTTTATGTATCCACAAGAAAATTCATGTTTCACATCTTGCACTTGATTACTAAGTAAAGTTGGTAAGATTTTGACACATACCATCTTAAATAAGATGACGAGATATCAACACTCAAATGCAATTAATCTAGTACTAATGTAAATCGTTGACTGCGAATTACATATATATTGCACGAGTGACTGAAATCATTGCTGGCGACAGGATCGCTTCGACATGTTTGAGTGTTCCATGTTCACCGCTCAAACTCTTTTTTTTTTTTCCTAATAGATTCATTTTAAAAAGTAATTCCCAAAATGAATAGTTCCTTCTTACGCTATGAACCCAGTAGCCTTCTCACTGACACATCACTATCGAGGATTGTCTAGTATTCACACTCTCAATCATAGGCACCTTGTCTTTCTCTATTGGAATAATGACGAAAACTTAATTAAGTTGAAGGATTGCACATGTCCGGCCGCTATGGATAACAAATATTTTTAACCTCATTTTAGACTAATATAGCTCATATAGAATTATTGCGACCCTCCCAAAGTATTTCTCTTTCAGGGTCTTAGGGAAGATTTAGAGATTTTGCACAAGAAACAACCCTAATAGTTCATCAAAAAGACGGCTCAAGCAAATCATCTGAACGACCATCCATAAGGTTCATTGATCAAGAGCATAGACTCTTCCAAATTTATACCTCGCCTAGCATTGGGTTTTTCATTTTAAGTTCCTAACAACTTAAGTATTTCTATAAGTGGCTACTAGCCATTTGGGGTTGGCTAGAAACTAAACGAAACCAGAGAGTGTTGTCTTAATTCCTATTCAACTATAGTTTCTAAGTCTAGGCTTGCTTACATCAATGTTCTGTAAGCCCCATTTTGGTACCTAATTTGAAAATGTGTTATCTAAGTGGCTATTCACTCTTGATTTTACCATTTATGATCCTAAAGGTATATTAGTCAACTTTGTGATCATGCAATTGTTCTTGTGAGATTCCATTATGATTCTAGTGTGTGTTCTAGTGTGTGTGGCCTAACCATACTAAAAATAAAAGAGCAACCAACATTTAAAAGTGCAAGAATTAAGCACCTAAAAATTAAAAATAGCTAAGTAAAAGTGCTGGAAATGAGAACTCGATAACTATTGTGTAAAGAATATCCTTGGCCATGTCATATGACCTTGGACATTATCTCCATGAGCTAAATTCAAATCAATTCCCATCTTCTTCTAAACAAAAGTATCAAGACTAAAGCCATGCCAAAGTAATTACTAGAACCCTAACTTAAATATTTAACTAGGCTAAAACTAGTACTAAAGACAACCAAATTAGGACCTATCTCCAAGCTATTTTCCAATTTTTATATTTTTGGGAAAATTAATTTTATTTTTTTAATATTAATATTTTTTATTCTGAAGATGGGGGACTCGGGCTGGGCCTTTGGGCCAGTCCGGATATAGTTGTCATCTAGGCTCTGCGGGCTTGGGGAAACAAATTTGGGCCTTTGTTCATGTCTCACTTTTAGCTAGAAACAAACCCAGCTCACTAAAGAGCAATTTTACCTTTACAAATTCTCAAAAGATTCGATACAAGTTAAAGAAGAGTACATCAAAAGTGACCATAAAAACATCAAGGCAATCGCAAAATCCGACTAGGCCTCTTGAGATTCGTAATAGACGTCTGGGAACAAGAAGAGGGTTAGTAGTCGCTGAGCCATTGCGGGTGACTTCGAAAGGCTACGGAAGAAACTTGCTACTTTCGATTCACTCGTCGCTGCTTCTTGCCCCTGTATGTACCTTTTCTTTTTCGATCTGACCCTTCTATGTTATGTACCCAACACTGGAGGAGCATGGCTACCCCCAGGGGAGCAGGCCTACCAACGAAGACCTGGCTTACAGTCAAACCGAGGAACTGGCTCACGCCTTGTCCCGTTCCTGCTTGAGTTTCTCTATCTGTCTTCGGTAATCTTCTGGAGTAGGACGTACAGGCATGGTTGGAACGGTAAGCAAGTATTTGGCATCCATCAGCCGATTGATGAACTCCACAGAGGCATGATGCTCTTTCATTTCTCCTTCCAAATCCTTGGCCCGGATTATATTTCGTGAACGACAATCGTGCCAAGCGTTCTCAATGTCACTCACTTTCCTTCGGTAAAACTTTACTTGAGTCTCGCTAAGGCTACTTTGCACGAGATCTAAATGGAATTCGTCCAACCTCAGAGGTGGTGGAATTTCTTGAAGGGCTGCATACTGTCAATTAACCCGGAGGGGATGGCTAGCTGTACACCCGATGAATCCCAGAGGAGGGTCCGGACCATCTGACAAGTATGAGAGGCGTGCTACTCGGAAATGTGTCCATAAAACGCACCAAAGGAGTGTTTTAGGGTTGATAGTTTTCAAAAAGCTTACCCGCTGTGAAAAAGACTCTTTTGGGATAAACTTCAATATTTGTTTAAACTTGCCAATCATATAAGAAACATCACTAAGCTCATAAATGCCCATGCCTTACCCAAATTCCTTGATATGCGATAAAAATGTAATTCCTTATTCATTTGTGGGATCCAGTCAGTCCAGGGGACTCCCATGGCTCCTCTCTTCTCAATGAATAGCTATCTCTCAAACATAAATTTAAATTCGGCCTCAATCAGAAAATACCGCAACAAACTTGACTAACCATATGAGTGACTAATGGGTTCATCAAATGCTTAGTGTGGGGGTACGACAAAACCAAAGAACGCCAAGAGAAACACTCTAGATGAATGCCGCGTGTCTCGCTCTATTGGGTGTGCGAATTGGTTTGTCTAAAAAGTGAGCGGGCAACCCCCGTTGTAAGCCTTCAAGATCTTTCAGTCTCACAAACTTTGATTTTTCAGACCGAAGGGGGAGGGGGGGTTGGTGCTAGCGACCTTAGTGAAGGGAGTAAGTGAAGGGAGTAACTCCAATGGCAACGTTGTACTCTAAGGTCTGGACCAATTCATGTTTACCCAAGGAAAATGTCGACGTTATTGGATTCCAGAAATGGGAGAGCCTTTGGATCAGATCGAAGTGAACTGGAACGGGGATCACGGGCACAAACTTACCAACTTCGCTTTCTATAAAGTTGTGACTGCTACGATCAAGCCGCTTCCACCACCCTGAGAGAACATCAACGGGAGCGGGGATGAAGGGGGGACATACTATAGGCGTTAAGGCACCCACTTCGATGGGTGATGAAATCCCATGAAATGAGTGGGGTTGATCCGGCCTACAGCCGTCTGCATCTCGTAGCCAACCTCGTCCTTCTCAACGCCCATCTAATTTGTCCTCCTAAGGTGCGATCCGAAGTTCTGGGTTGCAGGTTGTGTGCGAGAAATATCGTGCTAAAGCGATTTAAAGGCATGCATTTTAATTTATATACAAAACACTGCTTCAAACACATTTATGCATCTATATATTTCTACACCAACCTGCAAATCAAATAGGTTAACAAAGACTTCACCCCTTATGACTCCCTATCTATATCCACCATTTAATACCTTGTTAGTGGACGTACCTCAAGATCCACATGACTTTGACACGCAACCTATCACAAAACAAGTTAGTAGACACTCAACGAGTTTATACTAGGTTTAAGTTCTCTAAAGTTTATAACCAAATCCCCAGTAGAGTCGTGAAGCTATTGCAATCCTCTCGGGGTGAATCACGAGGAGATTTGATGGATTGCCAAGCAAGTGCAAACACGAGACATCACTCAGGCTTGGCGTGGGTTCCCCCAAATCCTTTTGGTCGCAACTTGGTTTCCTTGATTGATAATAAAAATTGTTCTTTTTATAGGAGTCATCACTAATCCTTTTGGAGGCTAGTTAGGAGCCAAGTAAAGTGCGAGAGGTCACTTTACTTCCACGAACTAGAGATTCAGGTCTAGAACCTTAATTACAGTAACAATCTAAGGGCCCATTCGGTTCGGCTTTTGGTAAAATTTGCAAATACCTTTGGCTGAAAGGGGTTTTCCAAAATGCAAATATTGTTTGGTAAAATTTGCATTGAAAAACAACTTTGGCCAAAATACCATTTGGTAAAATTTGCGTTTGTAATTGACTTTTATTAAATTAAAAAAGCAAAAATATATTTATATATATTTTTTAAGTCTGGCCACCAGACTGCCGAATGGCCGGATCTGGCCCCCGGACAGTCGCCGGGGTTGGGCCAAATTTAAGACCCCGTTTCACTTATTCCTAAGTTCTCTTATGTAACATACAAACAAAAGTACCTAAACCCAGAACAGACTCCACTTTTCATTTCGCAAGACCTGTGCTTCTCATTCACACACCTGACACCAACACAGCACGCGAGCTTATGCCAGACAACTTGCCAAAGATTACAATGTATCCCAGTGATTGACATCACGGCACTCGTACTTGTAACGCATGCACACACTACACATGCAAACACATCTAGGCATTGCACCTACCCAGCTTATCCTTACTTTCACCAACAACCACATTTTTTTATGGCACACACATGCAAACCAACACTCGCGATCTCTCTCCTTACAGCAGATTTGCACCAACCCGCATTCACAGCATCTAAAATGAACACGTACAACTCATATGCACCCACAGCAAGATACAGTCCACTACGACACTAACAGCTTCCATTTTTTTTTTGCAACACACGGGTGCAAACCAGCAAATGTTCACGTGTAACGCACACTCGGTCCTGCTGCCAAGTTGGTTGATCTCCGCAATAGCTTTCACAGGTTTTCTGACACATGATACACTCTCACAGTTCACTCAGTGAGTTCACATAGCACACACATACCATCTATGAACCAAAAACCTGCGGTAGCTTGGACAAGCACACACTCACAGTTTGCATTTGGGGCTTGCGCATGATGATAGCAGCTCAGACTGGGCTTTCTACACATAATAAACATCCTAAGTTCGTTTACTAGGCCCTCCCGAACATAAGAAAAGCTACAAGATTGACTCGAAGTCAAAGGGACTTCCACTAGTTCATTCCCGATCCAAAATAGAGTTCTTAACCCGCCCCTTTTTGATCCTCAAAGAATAAACCAAGGGAGATGGTTACCTTGTTTTATCGCTGGTATTGCTTTCAGACTTGGGCCAGAAGCACTGAGGATCAGTCCCCCAGTGGAATTCGGAGTAAACTTCTTCCGCTGGAAATGAACTACCCTGTTTTGGCCGCTGTTCCTGATGAGGATCTTTAGCCTTCCTTCCCCCTACACCCCTCTTAGCATTTTGACTTGTTCTTTCAACTTCGATTTCACGGCTTTAGCTAATTTTGACCCAAAACCCACGAGTTCTTCATTTCTCTTCCACCTATCACTCGGGCTCTACAGCGTTCTCACCTTATAATTCACTTTCAACATGCAGCAAGATAGGGTGCCTGGACTATTCCCAATCTCTTATTTCCTCCCAATGCCAAGACTTCCCTTTGCTTGCTTTCTTTCTCTTTCTGTTTTGCACGCTCTTACCCTTTCCTTTCGGCTGAAGCTCCTTGCCGATTGCTGACTAGAAGTGTGTTTAGTAATAATCATGTTCCTGGAAATAATTTCTATTCATAAATATTTTTTTTCATTTCTATTTCCTGGATAAGTTTCTGACCAAAAAAACATGTTTGATAACTGTATAAAATTTCTTTTCTCATAATAAAGAAAGAACAAGAATGCATTTGGTACGATTTTCAAAATTTTTTAAGTAATGTAGAATTTTTTTAGTTTTTTAATAATTTTATGAGATTTTTCTGATTGATTTTTCTTTTTTTTTTTTTGTCCTCCCTTTTTCTTCCTCTCCCATAGCTAGTCGCCAACATCATGGTGGCCGGGCGACGTCAAGCCTCATCCAACCACCAAAAGGTTGGCTTCGCCCAGCCATGGTGAGGCCAATCTCGCCATACCTCATCTTTGGCCAATTGCTAATCATTGCCAAGGCTCAGCAATTGACTAGAAATGGAATAAGAAGGAAAAAAAAAAAAAACCTTGAAGAAGTAGGTTATTTTTGTTTATTGTTTCTTGTTCCAAATCTATTCATTGACCTCTAATCTATTCCGGCGGATAGAAGAATCAGATAACGTGACCAAATGAAGTTTATGTTTTCTTTTTTTTTTTTTTTCTTTGTTTTGTGTTCCGGGGAAATAAAACAGAAAAATAGAGAATTATAATAGTTATCAAGAGTGCATTTGGTAACATTTCTGTTCTCCAAAATAATTTTTGTTCAAAGTGTTATTTTTATTTTTGCTGAAGCATAAACTTAGATGTCTAGATTATTGTTGAGTTGTAACAACTTAGTGGTAGTTTATTTACTATTAGGTAGATAGTTTTTCGATTTTTGATTGTGTAAAAAGTTTTCCTTTTTTATGAAAACATCATTTAGATTACTCTGGATTTATTGACAAGATGACATACGAGGGAAACTCACATGGAACTCAAATGATCGACAATTTCACTTATATCACATTTACTCTAAATTGATAAACCCATGTCATATTTATCACAAATTATGGTAAATTTGTAATTAAATTTGTAATTATTTTAGAATAAATGTGACACGAGTACACCTATTTAAGGTAAATGTGGTAGGATGTAACAGTTCGGGATTTTTTGTAACATAAAAATTAATTTGGGATAAATACGATATAAGTGCACTAGTTTGGGTTAATATAGCATGAGTGTACTAGTTGAGGGTTATTGGGCAAAGATAACACTGATGTACTAATTGGGGCTTTTAGTGATATTAACCATAAAACATTTGGTGGCGTAAGCTACTTTGTAATGCTACCACAAAATTTTTCAATAGTTTCCATTTAAACATTCGATATATCTTATATAACTCAAAATGAATAAATAGAAAAATTCATCACCAAGTGTTGTAATATTAATGCAAAAGAAAAAAAAAAATCGGACCTCGCAATTGAATTAATGTGAAATTGATAGAGAAATAAAAGATAAATGATAAAAGACGTCAAAGATTTACGTGGTTCGGCCCAACTGTCAAAACGTACACCACAAAAAAAGTCAGTAGTAAATAATTCAATAATAATAAGAGAATTAATGTTACAATTGATTATACACTCGAATCTTTCCCTCATCTATATCAAACCTAAACGGAGGATATTTACAAATAAATAACTAGCTTAGTTGTAAAGATCAAAGCACAAATTACCGCATACGGCTAAAATCAAACTCTGAACGTGGGCCCCTTGTTTCGCCCTTTTGTGGCGACCACCATCCACCGACCAACTTTTAGCCAAAAAAAAGAAAAAAGAGAGAACCACCGACCAACAATAAAACAAATCTGTTTGGAATAATGGGCATGCCGGATATCAACAAATCAAAATCTTTTGTTGGGTTGAATTCCGTGCACGGTTCAAACTCAAGACATAATATAATAAATCTAATATATTAAAATGTTTAAAGTGAATAATATTGATTAATAGTTAATTCATGATTTTTTCGATAAGTAATTTTTTTTCCTAACACATACAAATATGCATTTTTTTTTTAATTGGGCTAGTCACAAATCAATGCATGCATATACCAACTTTGTAAGTGCAAATTCAGCAGGTCCTTCACTTGTGGGTCACGGAACCCAAGCGCTTTGGGCATGTTCCCCCTTATTGTGGCCAGTTGAAGACTTTCCGATGCTTAGGTTAGTGTACATTCTAGGGCAAGTACACAGGGTCTAGAGAGAGAAGTACCATCGGTGCGGTATGACTCATGTATTTATAGAGTAAATTTAATGGATTGGCTTGTAGACTTAAGATCTTCGTAGAGGCCTATTTGCCACTTGCCAATCCTACTGAATTCCGGACTATATCCATAGCAAATACAAACACCCAAAATCTCAGCTTTGGGGTTAATCCCGGCATAAAGGTCGATCTAGTTCAGAGAATGATGCAAGGTCGATCTAGCGCGAGGATTGCGAAGGTAAAAACTTGAGATGAGAGAGCATTACTTCAGAATGTCAAAATGTGAAGAAATAGGATGGATGGATATATACTGAAGTCCTTGGCAAGCACCACTACTTGCCTACGGCTTGTATTACTCACTCGCGCATAGGTTTTACCGTCCCAAACTAGACAACTATGGGAGATGATTCTCGTAGAGAAGGTTACTATCCATACTTTTTTCGTTCTAGAGCTGAGGACCAACACAGAATCAACAATCTTTTAGTATTTTCGCATTAGCATCGCATAAGCATTTCTCCCAATCCAGACGGGAGATTTCCCCATCGCAAGCTCTATGGCTGGAGCTCGTTCTACCATGAAAGAACGTTGCTCGTCGAAATAACTGAAATAAGGAGAGTTCAATGTGTGGGCTGTTGTGCCTTGGAGAAAATCGTTCACACAATTCATTGTAATAAATTAGGGTATCTCCATCCCATTGCAGTCTCGCATGCGAGTGTTTCATCAGGATCACCTCTAACAATGTCGCACATAGAAAGGAGAAGAAAAACTAAAATTGTAACTCTTAGGGATGCAGTCATGTTCTATATTTGCCTTCTTTCCTTTGCTACTCTTGCTCTTTCTTTATTATGCTCACAATACAAGAGCCTTAGGTGCATATGTAAAAGACCTCCGGTAATATCGGTTTCTCCATTCTTGCATACTACCTTATTTACTTCTACCTCTAGAATTTACCAATTCTTGGTTCATACAAAAAGAAAATGTTACTCTTGCCATGGTCAGGTGAAGATGCTATAGTTTGGCCTTAGCTCAAAGCATGGAAATATGCAATTGAGGAGACAAATAGGTGCTCGGAAGATTTGAACTCATGTGAGATATTATGAGACCACTACCAATTATTCTTAAAACTTAGCTATTAGATGAAAACAATGCCAATTCTCTAAAATATCCCAAACTTTAAGTCCAATCTCAAATATATTTTTTTTTTGGTCCCAAACTCGCTAAACATTGAACTAAGAACTAAAATCAAATTCCCTAAACATCAAAATGTCTCATTTTATATGCTTTCGGGAATCTAGTGCCTTGCGAAGCTTTTTATTCTCAGCTTCAGTCATTTCCACTTTCCATTTAAGATGCTCAATCTGTGCTTGCTAAATGGGCTTCTTAATCGCATTAAGGAGCATTGGATGCAAGGAAGCAGGAATCTAGTGTTGCTGGATGTAGAACACTAATGCATGATGAATCTCCTCCTCTCCTTTCAATCTCTTGGGCACCAAAATCTTCTTTGGATGGCATTCGCGTCATATGGATCTCGTTGAAGTAGTCATAGCCCATACAAGTAAAACAAACTAGGAACAATTCCGTCAGAGGAATTTCTTGAAGAACTTTGTATTAACGAGCCACCCTACATGGGTAATAAGAAGTAGCACCAAAAGGCCTAGCAATGGGATTAGTTCATCATACTTATGAGAGAAACGAGCTTCCTCAACATGGAACCATTCAACGTGCCATAGCAATGCCTTAGGATTAGGATTTTTCAAAAAAATTAATCTAACATGAGATTGTTTATTTGGGGAAAACACTCTTAAGACCTTGAATTTTTGTATGGGATGCCCAAATTCATCTATCTTAAATTGTTTCATAAGGTGACCAAACCCTCTCATGTGGGAGAAAAACCATATTTGCAAAAGCTCAGGAGGGCACACATGGTCTTTTCTCCATTTTGTTTGAAACGGTTTAATGACAAAAAAATGTTTTAGCTAAAATTATATTAACATAGTTTAACCCATTACAAACTTGGCTAACCACCCATGAAATTGAAAGATTTACAGTATTTTTTCGATGAGGAAAAACAATTAGCTTGAAAAGTGCTAAAATAAAAACCCTATTCTTTGGAATTATTGGTTGATTTGCAAAACATTCCACCATAAATGAAAATGGGCATACATAACAATAAGCCTTGACAACCTTCCTTACCGTTTTGGCTTTGACTCTTAAAAATTGTGATAATTTCATAAATAAAATTTATGCCGATAGGCTACCTAACGAGCTCCTTTTCAAGAGGCATTTCGATGGCAACATTGTATTCCTCCAATGTTGGGGTTAGTTTGTACTCACCAAATATGAAGGTGGAAGTTTGTAGACACCAAAAGTGTGGTAATGCCTGTATAACACCGGAGTTGATGTTGATCTCTAACAATGGGAGAAGTTGGACAATCTTGGCTTTCACATATCTTTGGCCCTCCTAATCTAACTGGTCCAATCACAATTTGAACTCTTTTTTGGGAGTGGAAATTAATTGTATGTCGGTTCTCCCCATCGCATATGAGACTAACAACGAAACCTATTGTCATGGACCAACAAAAATGCAGTAAAGTAAGTAAATTGCAAAGTTAGAGTTTAGACAACTTACTTTCATTGGGTAGGAATGACAATCACATAGACACACGCTTGAAACATGAGGCTCAATTTATATCTAGATGGTTTAACTAAGTGGAGCTAAGCGGATGATCTAACCATCATAGTCTCGCATTCAAAGTGTTAGGTCCTCTAACTCCAACTCAATCGAAAGGAATGCCCTATATCACACAATTTCACTGATAAGAACAAACATGTACGACACCATCAAGAACTTTCAGGGAAGAGAAGGTCAACATCTACACAGCAATCTTACTTTCGAGGAAGTAACATTCTCAACACCATCTTCAAATCTTATCGCGGCCCAAGCTCGATGATATGGTTGTGTGTGCAATAGTGTAGTGCAAAAGTAGTAAAACATGCAAAACAATTTAAATGCAAACAACACTTTTAATTAGGGAATATAAATCATGGACTCCAACACCTTCCTACAAGACAAAGGTTAGCAAAGACTACTCTCCTTATGCCTCCCATTTGCAATAATATTTAGCACTTGATGTTAGGGACGTACCTAATATCATTGTTGCCAAACAAAAGAATATTTTTTTCAAAAGAGAAAATTGGCTTAAGTCCACTGAGAGTCTTAACTTAAGTTCCCAGTAGAGTCGCCAAGCTGTCACCACCTAATCACAGGTAGACCACCTAGGGTTTGGTTGATGGATTATTAAGCCTAGACTTAGCTTGGGTTCTCACATGCCCATACCAATTCGCAACTTAAGGTTTAAGTATTTAATATGCAAAAAATTATTATATAGGAGTTGCCATTAATCTATTTAGGTTGGGTTGATTAGAAAACCAAGTAAAGTAATTGGAGTATTACTTCACTTCTATGAACTAGAGACTGTGGGAATAGGGATTTGATTATACTAGATTACTCTAATGTCCTTTAAGTACCTTTTTTCTTTTATTTTCAAAAATATTTTGAGAGGCAATCTAGATTGATTTTAACCTAAATTACTAACATGCAATGAGTGATCATGCGAGTGTGCAAACATTAAAGGTAGCACTCAATAAATCAAATAGATAAAAGAAATTAAACAACATAACAACAATGATTTTTTTTTTTTGGTTTTCTCTCTATTATGGAATTAAAACTAGCCTATATGACACACAATTAAATGAACCTAACATGAAGACTATATGACATGCAAGTGATATTTTTGGTATATTTTTATCAAATTCGAAATAAATAATTAACGAAAATTAACCACAAACCTCGAAATGTTATCCTACTTAAACTACGAAGTAACTTAGATTAAATCATATTTTAATCCGGAAACTTATCTTAACCAAGTAGATTTTACCCTAGCATGCCATCCAACCTAAAAGACAAATCTGACTAGATAAATTCTAAACATGCAACCTAATCTATTTAGGAAACTATCCTATTTATTACACAATTCTATCTTTTGGGTGTTTTCCAAGACAAGTGGTTATCAAATATAAGCATTATATCAAACCCACTCAACATATTCGTCTAGAATTCAAATAAAGGATTAAAAAATCGAAAAAAAAAATCCATTGTCTTACGTATTAAATTAACAATTATTTCAACCCTAAACACCACACCACGCAGGGAAAATCAAAATAATTAAAAAAATTGATTCGAAGTTTCACGAATCAAATTAGTAATTATAATGATTTTTTGACATCATTAATGCACACACAAAAAACAAAATAATTAAAAAAATGATTCGAATTTTTATTGATCAAATTAATAATTATAATGATTTTCTTATAATAATATCCTATCAAATAATATCTAACACCACAATGGAATCAATATTAGCATCCAATTATCCAATTTAGGCAATAAAATATGAAGATGACATTTGGCTCGAGAAAATTACCTAGTTCGGATAATTCGTTTTCGTAGTGGGACCAGCACCAAGGATTCACGAACAGCGGTTTGCGTCAAGATGGGCTCAGCAATGGCGGGCTCACGACTAATGAACTAGCAAAAATAGAAAGCTTATAGAATCGACTCAATTCGAACACAAGCAGAAATGGCGGTTAGTGTCGAGGGTTCGAATGGCAACGGGTCGATAAGGCGGTGGCTGGTTTTGTCTTGGTCGTGGCAATAGTGAGCAGCAGCAGCTTGGGGGACTCATCGTCGAAGGGCCGGTAGACGTGACGGCAAGGGGGCATGGTGACGATAGGAGCGACGAGAACGACAAGTACGTCAGGGATGGCAAGTAGTGTCTGGTTGTCATCGAGGGCAACGAGTGAATAGCAATGGTGTTGTGGGTCAAAGCTAGTCGGAAGAAGGGAGGCAGATCTTGTCGGATAGTCATCGAGCAATGCGTGTAGAGTAGGACAGCAACGAACTTGAGGTTGGTGGTGCAGCTAAGTTGAGCGGCCTAGTCATCACAAGTCAGCAGGCGTGAAAGCACTCGAGGCAGCGGCAACAGCAAAACAACTGTCGCAGGTGTGGGTAGCAAGCGTCGGGTGTGCGAATGGCCGAAGAAGATGAATTCCAACTTTCTTTTCTTCTCTCTCTCTCTCTCTTCTCTCTCTCTCTCTCTCTCTCTAACATTACTTCTCTTCACTTGTCAAAGAGGAATAGACCTCACTTTCTCTCTTCTCACTTATGAACAAATGTGATCTCTCATAATTGTCTCTCCCCCCCTTCAAAGCGCTCTTTGTCATGAGTCTCTTTAGAAAGGGCTTGAACTATCAAGGAAAGTCAGCAAATTTTATCTCCTCTATTAGACTCTTAAAATATTGTCCTTCCTTTTAGCTCGCGCACGTAATCTCCCTTCACCACACAATCTTTCTTGTTTTGAGACAAAGAATATATCACTCAATATATGCCCCACATGCAATATTCTCTCTTATTATTTCGATATTTCATACAAAATCTTCCAATTTGCTGCAAAATATATCACTCAATGTATATATTGCATGAAAATATAAAAAATTTACTGAATATTGGAAGAAAAATATGAATCTTTTCTAAAAAAATATTAAATTGTCATTCCTCATAAGTAAATTTTCAGTCATTAGAGAATAACAAGCTTGGGCCAATTCTCTCTTTTCGTGGGCTTACTCCAACTCGTCAAATTAAAGCTTAGATTCATTAATTTGAACCAATCAGTCGCCTATCCAATGCAAATGTGTCGCGACCTCTTTTTTTCCAGCGCCCGCAATCGGGTACGGGTGTCGGAGGAGGCTAATGGCTCGGTTGAATTTAGTTATGCCCGGACTCTCCCAAGTCCACCAATTCACGACTTTAATAGTCTAAGTTTTTAACCTATAAACCAATTTTTAAAATGGAGTCGCTACTAATCGATTTGGGGTGAGTTAATTAGAAACCCAAGCGAAGTATCGGGAGAAATACTCACTCCTGGCACAACCAGAGAAATTATGATCGGTGACTTGATTACACTAGTTAATCACTAATGCTCTTTCGGTACCTAATCTTGTTTAAACCTTAAGGTTTATTGGATGTTTGAGGGGTTTTCCATGCAATTTGGGAGGAAAAACAATTTTTGGGTCTTTTCTATTTTTTTTTTACACAAGGGATTTTTTTTTTTTGGGATTTTTTTGGTATTTTTGGAAAATACAACTCTTTTTGGCCTTTTTTGAATTTTTTTTTGCTTTTTCATGAGTTTTTGGCTTTTTTTGGATTTTTGGCATTTTTTGGAAAGTATGAAATATTTTTGATTTTTTGATTTCTTCGAAAATAATTTTTTTTAATGTTTTTAATATTTTTTGGAAAATAAATTATTTTTTATTTTTCTGATTTTTTGGAAAATAAAAAACATTTTTTTTTTAACATTTTTAAATATTTTTCGATTTTCTGAAATTAAAATATTAATATTTTTTTTGAAAATAAATCATTTTTGATTTTGTTAATAAAAATGTTATATAAAATAATATAAAAGTAGACCCGGTCGGATCACGATTGGGTCCAACCCGGCCAACCCCAAAATGCAAATGGGCCCACGTAGCGGGCCCGACTTTTTTTTTTTTTTTTTTTTAAATTATAATAAAACGACACCACGGCCGAGCATTTGGGAATGCCTGGCCCGGCCTAATGACTCGGCTCCACAACCCGCTCCCCGGCGAAACCCTACCCGACTCGACTCTGGCACATGACCCGCTTCCCCGGCCGCCCCGAGTTGCGAACCCTACTCGATTTTCCGGGTCCAAATCCGCTTCGCGATCCGGAAAATCGTAAACCCTAGGGTTTGCGAATCCGCGGCGCCGGGGACGGAGACCGAAGCGTTATGGCGGTGACGGCAGCTACGGCGGCAACAACAATGATGACGGCGACTACAATGACAGCGACGGACGATGGAAAGCGGTTACGATGAATGGTAGGGACGACGGCGACGAGCCTAAATTTACCTTTTCTTGAACGGAGGCAATGACGACGACAGTGGGGGGTTGCTTTTCGACAGCGGGGGTTGCTTTTCGACAGCGGGGGCCACGGTGAGCAACGACAAAGCTAGAGGTCTCTATGTCTGCGATGGTGAAGGCCGCAGTGAACAACGACGGTGACGGCGAGAACCTAGACTCAGTCAAAACCCAACCGGAACACCTTCTCTCTGCGTCGATGTGCTTCGTTTCAGCCCCCCCACACTCGGATCTCCCCCCTCACACTCAAATCCGCCTTGAACGACTCTAGCCGACCTCATATCTCGGCTTGCTCATCCTCGGCCTCCCTTTTTGAAGTCTCTTAGTTGGGAGGTTTTGAGTATCTGCAGCCCTCGACCTTTGCCGCCTCTCTCTCTCTCTCTCTCTCTCTCTCTCTCTGTTTGCTTACGTCCTTTTTTTGACATCGACGGTGGCCCCCCTCTATTTATAGGCGAGGGGCAGCCGGGCGGCGAGGCTTCAACCTGCCGGTTGGACCGCCGTCCCATCCGCCATCAGCTCCCTTTCCGATCACGTCCCGTCGACGCCAACTGCTCCACATGCGTCGCCGTCTGTTCATCTTCCTCCAGCGTTGCGCCTACCCGCGCGTGTGTTGCAGTGGCGCAAGGAGGAAGAAGACTCGGCCGAGCTGGGCTGAGGCGGAGATGGGCCGAAGGCCCATGCGAGGGCTGCTTATGTCTTTTTCTTTTAATGTTTTTTTAATGTTTTTTCTATTTTTTGCTTTGTTTTGTCGTTTTTATATGGTTTTTTATATATATTATTTATTGAAAAGACAATAAAATAAAAACTTAATTAACAAAACAAACCTAAATAAAATTAAGGCGTCAATAGCTGCTCCTCTTTGAAGGTGAGCTCATAGAGGTTGTATTTAAAGACAAACTGATGCCTAAATTTTATCCATACATGTGTAGCAGATTATATTTTATTTGGGACCTATCATCCTATGCAAAAAGAGCAATATAACATTACATATACTGAGATAGATAAGAAGATACCTGTAGTTACTTACCGGGAGTGCGTGAGATAGGGTGTGAACCCCGAGTTTGGCAAGTATCGAGGCGTCATCTTACTTGGTGATATGAATAGGTTGCTTTTCCAGGGCTCGAACCATTCTCCGGTCGCCCGTTAAAACAATCAATGCTTTGTCTATGACCCAAACCTTTTTCGATCACCTTGACGGCAAATTGCTCCTCCAGGACCCGAACCATTCTTCGGTCGCTTGTTGGAGCAATTAGTGGTTTTGTCTCGGACCGAACCATTCTTCGGTCGCCGTGATGGGAAATTACTTCTCTAGGACCCAAACCATTCTTCGGTCGCTTGTTAAAACAATCAATGATTTGTCTAGGACCCGAACCTTTCTTTGGTCACCTTGACGAGAAATTGCTCATCTAGGACCCAAACCATTCTTCGGTCTCCTGTTGGAGCAATCAATGGTTTGTCTCAAACCCGAACCATTCTTCGGTCGCCTGTTAAAATAATCAATGATTTGTCTAGGACCTGAACTTTTCTTCGGTTGCCTTGTCGGGAAATTGCTCCTCCGGGACTCGAACCATTCTCCGGTCGCTTGTTGAAGCAATTAGTGGTTTGTCTCAGACCCGAACCATTCTTCGATCGCCATGATAGGAAATTGCTTCTCTAGGACCCAAACCATTCTTCGATCACCTATTAAAACAATAATGATTGGTCTAGGACCCGAACCTTTCTTCGATCGCCTTGATGGGAGATGCACCAACCTTTCTTAGAGCATCTCATTTGTGGGTGCCTGATTTGTATTGAGGACACTAGTTGGTACCCGACCTTTCTCAAGAGATGCGCTGACATTTCTAAGGGCATCTGTTTTGTGGGGGTGTCTGACCTCTATCAAAGACAACAGCTGGTACCCGACTTTTCTCGGGAGAATGCACCGACCTTTCTCAAGGCATCATTTCTAGAAGATACCTGGATATTCACAAGCATATCAAAGAATACCCGGATATTCACAAGTACTAACATAAAGGATATTTGGGCCTTTGCAAGCGTCAAAATAGGTATTTGGCTGATATAGGCATTGAAGGAGTACTTGGATGATCACAAGTATGAATTCTTGGGGGATACATGGACATTCACAAGTATCGAAGGGGTACTCGATAATTGGAAATATCGATGACATACCTTGGATATTTGTGAAGGTGTCTCACCCCTGGCAATTGGGAAATATCGATGGCGTACTTAGAATATTCGTGAAGGTCTCTCACCTCCTGGTAGTGGGAATATCGAGGACGTACCTGAGATTTTCGTGAAGGTCTCTCACCTCATAGTAAAGGGATATCGAGAACGTACCTAAGATATTTATGAAGGTCTCCCACCTTCTGGCAATAAAAATATCGAGGACGTACCTGAGATATTCGTGAATGTCTCCCACTTTCTGGCAATGAGAATATCGAGGACGTACCTTGGATATTCGTGAAGGTCTCCCACATTCTAGCAATGGGAATGTCAAGGACGTACCTCGCATATTCGTGAAGGTCTCTCACCTCTTGATAAAAGGGAATATCGAGGACGTACCTGAGATATTCATGAAGGTCTCCCACCTCCTGATAAGTGCGAATATCGAGGCCGTACTTGAGATATTCGTGAAGGTCTCTCACCTCCTGGTAATTGGGAATATCAAGGACATACCTTGGATATTCATGAAGGTCTCTCACCTCATAGTAAAGGGAATATCGAGGACGTACCTGAGATATTCGTGAATGTCTCCCACTTTTTGGCAATGAGAATATCGAGGACGTACCTTGGATATTCGTGAAGGTCTCCCACCTTCTAGCAATGGGAATGTCAAGGACGTACCTCGCATATTCATGAAGGTCTCTCACCTCCTAATAAAAGGGAATATCGAGGACGTACCTGAGATATTCATGAAGGTCTCCCACCTCCTGGTAATTGCGAATATCGAGGGCGTACCTGAGATATTCGTGAAGGTCTCTCACCTCTTGGTAATTGGGAATATCGAGGACATACCTTGGATATTCATGAAAGTCTCTCACCTCCTAGTATGAGGAATATCGAGGATGTGCCTCGAATATTCATGAAGGCCTTTCACCTCCTGGTATGGGGAATATCGAGGACGTGCCCCGAATATTTATGAAGGTCTCCCACCCCCTGGTAATTGGAAATATCGAGGGCGTACCTGAGATATTCGTGAAGGTCTCTCACCTCCTAGTAATTGGGAATACCGAGGACGTACCTTGGATATTCATGAAGGTCTCTCACCTCTTGGTAATTGGGAATATCGATGGCGTACCTGAGATATTCGTGAAGGTCTCTCACCTCCTGGTAATTGGGAATATTGAGGATGCACCTTGGATATTCATGAAGATCTCTCACCTCCTGGTATGGGGAATATCGAGGATGTGTCCCGAATATTCATGAAGGTCTCTCACCTCCTGGTATGGGGAATATTGAGGACGTGCCTCGCATATTCATGAAGGTCTCTCACCTCCTGGTAATGGGAATATTGAGGACGTACCTTTGATATTCATGAAGGTCTCTCACCTCCTGGTATGGGGAATATTAAGGTCGTGCCCCAAATATTCATGAAGGTCTCTCACCTCCTAGTATAGGGAATATCGAGGACGTGCCCCGAATATTCATAAAGGTCTCTCACCTCCTAGTAATTGGGAATATCGAAAACGTACATTGGATATTTATGAAGGTTTCTCACCTCCTGGTAATTGGGAATATCGAAGACGTACCTTGGATATTCATGAAGGTTTCTCACCTCCTGGTAATTGAGAATATCGAAGACGTACCTTAGATATTCATGAAGGTCTCTCACCTTATGGTAATTGAGAATTTGATTGTGGTACGAGGCTTACCTGGATGGCCACAGGCACTCGAAAGGGTTGGGACACCTAGGCAGCCGCAGGTGTACAAAGTAGTGGAATACTTGGATGAACACAAATGTTTAATGATATGATCAAGGACCGCTCAATTGGTCCAAGTGTAAGAAAGTATACCTGAGTAATCGCAAGCACATAGTGTGGTGGAATACTTGAACGGCTGCTAGTATTCAATGACATAAATTTGAGGACAACTTGGACAGGCCGAATGTCATAGAAATGGAGTATTCAAACAGTGGTCGGTACTCAAAGAGAAGAGGATACTTGGATAGTTACAACTATCCAAATTTTACGGACAATTTGAATAGGTTAAGAGTCAAGGAAAGGGAGTACTTGAGTAGTGACAAATACTTGAAAACGGGGAGATGCTTGGACAATTGTAGATATCGATACTTGGGGGACGATTCGAACAAGCTAAGGATCGGTAAGAGGGAGTACCTAGACAGTGGTAAATACTCAAAGATTATGAAGCTTTGGGAGTAGGGATGGGGGTATGCTTTTCTGGTGATACCTCTAATCTCTAAGAGTATGCTTGCTATTTGCACAATATGCACACATGTACATAATGATTGTATATGCTATAAATTCATAAATTTAAAGGTGATTAATGCATGACAATCTTGTCAGTTTTGTATCATTTGAATTCCATTAGGAAGATTTTGAAAGACAACATTCATTTAGAATATAGATGTCTTGAGCATACCAGATAAGAGGCTTTTAGTTTGAAAGGACTTTTCACTCATTCTCATTGGAAAGGCTACTTTATCTTGACCATTGATACAAGATTTATAAGAACCACACTATCTTACTGACATCATGTTAACAAGAGTCTAAGTATTCTTGCGAGTGGTACAATTTTACCAATGTGAGAGGTCTTTGTTGAAACTATGATAAAGTCTTGGTCAGTGGCTCATCAAAGGGGACCAACAAGGTCATGGCTCTGTGAACAAGATGCCGCATGCTCATCTCCAGGTTTGCAAGTCAAAAATCCTGCGAAAAGAGATAGAATAATCTTGCTCGTACTTTTTCGAGCGATGCTTATAGACATATGAAATCCTACGCTAATTGAAGTGCCCCTAGTCTGAAAAGACTTTTTACAATGGGATGCAATGTAGGCTTGACTCATGTGTAAAAAGGTGAGAACTGGTGATTGCCTTGGCGTTTGTCACTGGTCTTTCTTCTCACAGTCAGATGAAGGTTCCATTAATCAACTTCTCCTGGGAATACAAACAACTGTATTTTTTGTTTGGGGACGGCCTTGCTTTTACTTGGTACATTGCTTTTTTGTGCCCCTTTTTCTCATCTCAATTTTTATTCATGGGCATTGACCTTGCTTTTATCAGGTACACTGCTTTTTTATGCCCTAGTTTTTTGTTCTTGTTGCTTGAGGAATTGATCTTGACAAGTTCAATCGAAGCACCGTTGTTTAGACTCTTGAGTCTTCATCTTCAGTCGATGCTATAAGCTATGGTAATAACTTCTGCTTTATCTCAATGTGAGGGTAAAATTATAGACTCACTTGGATTGTACAATGCATACAAGTGCATAGAGAAGGAATTGCTCTTCGCCATTCTAAGGCACTTAAATTAACGCGAGTGTTCATATGCAATATAGACACCTGAAGATTGATGCAAGTGCGAGCAAGAAAATTTCTATCTCTCTTCTCACCTTGTGATGTTGCTTCACCTCCGATCTGCCCCAGTGTGGGGTGGTTGTTGATGGGGGTATGACATAAATTTCACCAATGGGGTGAGCAATGAAATGCCTCTCACTGTTTTGGTTATCGTACCATTCGTGAGAGAACTTTTTACCCTGCAATCATGGAATTTTCTGCACTCATCTCACAAGTGTATAGATGGGAGACTGTGTGTAGGATATAGCTTGCCTGTCATCATTCTGACACACCTCATCCAGCATACTCAATCAATCTTGTATTCTTCAATTAACTGTCTATTCTAATAATTCTCAATGGAATCAGTGATTTATATAGACAAAATCATCATGCAAAATCCATTTGGAAAATGCATGTAGCATTTCAAATATGATGGGGTTTGTATCCTCAAAACAAATGAATGGTTTTTACTCAAAAAAGACCTTATTAACAACTTTAGGGGTTAACAAAATGGTGTTTCCAAATATGTTAAATTTTGAACATCAAAAAGAGTTATTCACAAATGGGTGTCAATGGATTGTCTCTGATGAATAGGGATATGACACATGAATGATCAGCCAAGGATTGGGAATCTGATCATTGATTTGACGGGCCTTTCTTCTTTTGCCCCTGCAGAAGAAAAGATGTACAAGTAGATCAATTAGTCTGGCCAAAATAAAATGCGAGTTGAGGCTTGAAGATTTTCTGTCATTTGCTTTGGCGATACTTGAGACGCCATTTTGCTTGGGAGAGTTTGTCATGCCTCTCATTGATTTGTTATCTGTGTTTTGACAGTTAGGTGACCTTGCAACAAACAAGAGGGAATGTGTTAGTCATAAACTCTTTTAAGAGTCGAATAATTGGAAGCGATACAACTTTACCCTTCATTGGTTTGCAGACGATTGGGTGAACCTAAAGTGAGAGGGGGACACGAAGTCCTATGTCCCTTACTTCGTTAGGTCGATTATTCTTTGAATTGGCTCCTGGATGATGCGTCCTTTTACACGAAGCTAGGTGAATTTGATGCGGGTCATTTCCACGTACTAGTTTGGCCAATACTGATTTGCCAAACCTAACCGTCAAGTTTGGCTCTTGAATCCAGATGCTTCCTGCCAATAGGGGGAATATGTCAAAAGTGAATTTAGAGGGTGGGGAGTATTGGAAACGATACCAAATTACTCTTCTCCAAAGTTTGTATTTGCTAACTCCTAGGGATATTTGAATGTCAATGATGGCCTTTTGATCTTAGCACAATTTCACATTTCTTTCGATTGGCCCTCCTCATTTGTGGCCCTGTGTACACAATTGATGACTCGCAACGCCTTCCTTATGTGGAATTCTATTTTTGACCATATGACCATTAGCAACATTGAGCAAAGTCATGTACTTCAAGCTTATATGGAATCTGAGATGGACAATCAAAACTTTCAATTCTCTGAAGGCAATCACTTCTTGGGAGAGCAAGCATCTGGAGCATGAAGTGAGGTTTCTAGGTCCTCATTTTGAATAGGAGGCTAGAGACCGCTTCAATTGTCTAGATTTTATACCTGTTGACAGTAGCCAATTCAAGAGAAAAAGTTCTTTTTCTGTACTTCTTGGCTTGTCAAAGCTGGAAATCCCATTGACGAAATCACAACATCTAGTTGCTCAAGCACATTGTGGGGAAAAGATATTGTTTGGGCTTGTGAAGGAGTTGAGCAGGAGCGAGGTGGAGTACACAGAGCTCCTGGGGACGGCTTGATTTCAATCGTATGCCTATACCTATTACGTTCTCTCTTTCATTTCCTGTAAATAGAAGAGAGAGGTCATTATTTCCAAAATTATATTCAGAGAATAAGACTCACCCTTTTGAAATGGGATGCTTCTTTCTGTTTGCCCCAGTTTTCTTGGCAAGGTGTCTTCGAATTTGGCGAGTTCACCTGATGCGCTTGCTTTAAATTCCCCATGTCACTAAGTCAAAGGGGACAGGAAGATCTTCTGAGACACTAAGTGAGTGAGTTAGAAAGACAAACATGATTTAATCATCTTGTTTTGACGAAAGATTTTGAAACATTTTTTGTTTTCAAAAGTATATATCTTTGGGGGAAAGAAAGTATGAGAAAGTCCAGCCCTCAGTATTCTCCTTGGATGATATTTTCTTTTCATGGTTAGATAGCATCACCGGGCTGGTTTGGAATACCGCCTCATGTTCTTAAAACAAATATTAGAACTGTACATTAGATTACGGGAATGGAAAATGTAACAGTAGCACACTAGATAAGATAAGAAACATGAAATTATGAAAACAAGCAACACCCATGAAAACTCCTATGAAGAAAAGAGCACTTTGATAGAGTTAGTTTTGAAATCAGGCGTCTTTAAGTTCCTCGCCTCCAGTAGACTCAAAGTATTCGCATGAGAAAATCACTTCATTGAAGCTACGGAAGTGCAAACCATGTAACCAACAACGATGCTTGCAAGGTAAAGCTCCTATGAACAGCTTCATCATTTCTTCTTTGGCCAGTTGAGGGTGGATTTGGATCATGAAAGCCTTCGACCTCCCTGCATATGTTTGGAAATCCTCCATTGGTCTTCTTCTGAAGTGGGCCAAATTCTCACACGACAACTCAATTCCAATCTGGTTTTGGTACTAATGCAAGAATGTGGAAGTTAGCTCATTCAAATCCTTTAGGAGATAAATATTTGCTATGATGAACCATTGCAATGCAGACCCTATAAGAGTTTCTTGGAATGCCTGAGTTGTGAATGACATTCGGCCATAGTACTGACTCATTTCCGTATAGAGATACTGCAAGTGAGCCACAGGGCAAGTCATGCTGTTGTACCTGCGGAGATTGGGTATCCACATTTCTATGGGGGTCAAGATCCTACGAGGGCGAGACGGGCTTGATAGGTCTTGGTTAGGCCACTAGTTTTCCCACTGCATATTTATTGTAGTGGTGAATTTTTCTGTTTTAGGGAAGTTGGACTCTACCGAAATTACCCCATTGCTTTCTTCTGGGTCAAAATTTCTGAATGAGGATGAAGTATTGAAGCTATCCTCATGGTT
This sequence comes from Eucalyptus caleyi, assembly GCA_014182885.2. Classification (NCBI taxonomy): domain Eukaryota; kingdom Viridiplantae; phylum Streptophyta; class Magnoliopsida; order Myrtales; family Myrtaceae; genus Eucalyptus; species Eucalyptus caleyi. The sequence goes on from CM024472.2 coordinate 38,970,382, forward strand.
AGAGGACGAGCTTAGTAGCTCATTAGGATCGTAGCAGATAAAGACGTATGTTTCCTCTTCTAATAGGCCTTCATCCTTGGATGAGAGTAGGAAACAGTTATATGATGAATCGTCAGTTTCATCGAAATAACGCTGGAAGTCCTTAGGATTGTATTCTAGGGATGGGAAGTCTTTAGGGTTGTACTCTAAGGGATGGTAGCCTTCAAAGCTGTATTCTTGGGAATGCTCGAAGCTTTGGTGTAATGGCTCGTCGGCAGATGCTGAATTGATCTGTTTAGGCTTTCTTTTCTTGGCTCCTAGTCCAGACTTTTTGAGTAAGGCCCTTCGTTTTGCCAGCTCAATTCTATCAAGGGAAGTGAGAGACATTAGAGTTTCATTGTCTAATTCACTTTCTAGATTGATAAGGGTTGGTATTCTTTAGATCCTAGCTCTTGGAGTAAGCTTGGGGAGTTGTCCAGTCGTGCCTCGGTCTTGAACAGGCTTTGAGTCTATGATCTCATACAAAGGCTCCTTGCCTTTCCTAGTGGGAATTTTTTCAGTAGCAGGATGTTTCTCAAGCTGCCCGTTTATTGTGCAAGGCTTCATTGACACGTTTCTCTCCTATCTTAGTAACTAACGGCTCCTCGTGTTCGGTGATCATCGGCTCTTCGTAGGGCAAGACGATGTCAGGGTTGTTGTCAATATCATATTCTTGATGGAAAACATGAATTAGTTCCTTCCAGGTTTTAAGGGGACTAATCTTCTTAACAATGTACCAACGTAAGGCAGGGCCGATCAGGTTTGATTGGTATGATTGAATCATCATTTGGACCAAGTAGGCCTGAAAGTAGATCTCTGGGTGGGAGGTATCAGCATACCTTTCGCATTCAGACATTTTGAGCTCTTCAGGGATCTCAAAACCGGCATAATTAGACGAGTCGATGGTATTCTGCCCCTATAGCTGGCTTAACTTTTCATGATCCTTTCAAATTGTCTATGGTACTGGCTATTTTTTGGCAAATTCACAAGTGTCATGATAATACTTAAAGCAACTATGGAGTTGGACTTAGCTTGAGTAGATTTCATTTGTCTCGAGAGTTGTTGAAGGACAATGGACATTTATCCTACACCATCTTCAATGTTGGCGAGGCGATTTTGTACATCATTCTGATCGGCCCCTATTGCATGAGGCCATTCATGGGCGATTGGTGGCCAACGATTCATAATTGTTTTTTTATTTATCAAAAGAGGATTTTATAGACCGCAAATTGACTCATGGACATCTAAAACTCAAAAATTTTAAAGACCACAGAATGAAATCTAAGACTTTAAACAAAAGTCCCTAAACAATGGGACAAAACTTTCACGATATTATCACTAAGGGAGACATAACTGCTAATTTATATGCAACAAGGAGCCTTGTTCCTGCAAAAGCTGCTTGCTTTCTTGGACTGGCTCTGAAATGAGTATCTGCCATATTCTCATATCCTTTGCATAAGTTCTGTTTGCTTGTGTGGGCTGCTCTCTCTGATTGAGTGAGGGATCGATGGCTTCCACTTTGTTGGGATGTGATGATTATGGATGTAGGACGCAGAGGCGAGTTGACCTTTTTCTTCTCCCTCAAGCCCTTCAAGTACCACAATCCTTTTGCGATGGCACTTGTCCCAAGTTTCCTCAACAATAGAAATTTTGATTTCGTAGTCACGGCTTGTGTCAAAAAGGAATGGAGAAATTCTCCTCTTGGAAGGCGTTGGAATCTCCTGAAGGGCTCCAAATTGTTGTGCCACCCAATATGGGTAATAGGGAACGATGCCAATGCAGCTAAGCAATGGAATTGGACGGGTGCATTTGTAAGCAAAGCGAGCCTTCTTTTCATGGAACCAACCAGCACATCATTGGAATGCCTCAGGAGCTAGGTTTCTCAGGAAGACAACCCAATTTAAATAGCTTCGATTGGGAATATACGATCCTAAAACCATGAATTTTCATAAAGGATTTTCGAAAGCATTTGTTTCAAACGATCGCATGAAGTCTCGAAATTCTTTTAGGTGAGAAAAGAACTAGACTTGTAAAATTTCAGGAGAGACTCGCATGATTTTCTCCGTGTTGTCTTTAAAATGATTAAATGACAAAAATGTTTCAGTTAAAATCATATTTACATAATTCCCCCCTCAAGATCTGATCAACTATCCATGCCATCTTAGGACTTATGGCATTTCTTTGATGGGGGAAGATGATGAGCCCGAAAAAGGCAAGGAGGAAAATCTCACTTTTTTGGGTCATAGGCTGATTTTGGAAACAGGCATTCATAAATTCTAGTGGGCAGGTACTATAGTTGTTTTCAAGAATTTGTATCATAGCATGGACTTCAATTCTTAAAAGCCGCACTAACCCACACAATGAGATGATGCATGTTGATGGCTTGACAAGCTTTTTTTTTAGAGGCATTCTAGTGATGATGCTGTATTCCTCTAGGGTTGGAGTTAGCTCAAACCTACCAAACATAAAATTAAGAGTCCTCGGGCACCATAAATGTGCCATGGCTTGTATGACTTCGGAGACGAACAGCGATTTGGATCAACGATAGGAGATGACCGACTTTAGCCTTCACGCGCTTGTGGGCAAGCTGGTCCAATTGACCCCACAATCTGAAGAGCTCCACCTTGGGAGCGGGAATGAACTGGATATCATCTTTCCCCATCACATATAAACTAGGATTTGAAAAGCTTATCCTAAATTGCCATGGGCCAATAAAAAGACTGAGTAAAAGTAAAGAAATCACTTTGCTTTTAAATAAAATGACAAGCACAAAGACATGCGCATGAGATGTGCGGCTCGATTTCTAATTGAGAAAGCTTGTTGAAATTAAAAGGGTATCCGCCCGTCGTAGTCTCGCTTTACCAGCATACCCCCTTAACCTCGGCTAAGAAATTCGGGAAAAATAAAGGCAACCTCTACATCGTAGTCTCGTGTTCAAGGTCGTATCTTTCTTAGCACCATCCTAAATATCCTATGGCGGCCCAAGTCCGGCGGCCGGTTTGTGTGTGCCATGTGTAGTGTTTAAAACAGTAAAGCATGCACAACAGTTTATAATCACAAGATAATATATTTTAACAAAAATTAAAATAAATTTCTAAGCTTTTGACCTGTATAAAAAAAAAACCTAAGTCAGTAAAGAATTTAAACAAGACAAAAATGGCATAAGTCTTCAAAGTCCCCAGCAAAGTCGCCAAGCTGTCATGACCTCTTTTTTTCGGCTCCCACAATCAAGTAAGGGCGTCGGCGGAGGCTAATGGCTTGGCTGAATTTAGTTATGCCCGGACTCTCCCAAGTCCACCAATTCACGACTTTAATAGTCTAAGTTTTTAACCTATAAACCAATTTTTAAAATGGAGTCGCCACTAATCGATTTGGGGTGAGTTGATTAGAAACCCAAGCGAAGTATCGGGAGAACTACTCACTCATGCGCAACCAAAGAAATTAAAATCAAGGAATTAATTACACTAGTTAATCACTAATGCCCTTTCGGTACCTAATCTTGTTTAAACCTTGAGGTTTTTTGGATGTTTGAGGGGTTTTCCATGCAATTTGGGGAGGAAAAACATTTTTTGGATCTTTTTCTATTTTTTTGACACAAAAGGGATTTTTTTTTTTGGGATTTTTTGGTATTTTTTGGAAAATACAAGTCTTTTTGGCTTTTTATGAATTTTTTTGGCTTTTTCATGAATTTTTGGCTTTTTTTGGATTTTTGGCTTTTTTTGGAAAATATGAAATATTTTTGATTTCTTTGGAAAATAATTTTTAAAATTTTTTGAAAATTTTTTGAAAATATTATTTTTTTAATTTTTTAAATTTTTTGGAAAATAAAACATTTTTTAACATTTTTTAAATATTTTCGGTTTTCTGGAAATTAAAATATTTTTAATATTTTTCGAAAATAAATTATTTTTGATTTTTAATCAAAATATTATATAAAATAATATAAAAACCGACCTGGGTCGGATTCGCAGATTAAGTCCGACTCGGGCCAGCCTCAAAACGCAGATTGGCTCGTGTAGCGAGCCCGACTTTTTTTTTTTTTTTTAAATAGAACAAAACAACGTTGCGGCCGAGTGTTTGGGAACGCTCGGCTGGCTTAATGACCCGGCTCCACAACCCGCTTCTTGGCGAAACCCTACCCGACCTAGCTTCGGCACACGACCCGCTTCCTCGGCCGCCCTGGGTTGCGAACCCTACCCGATTTTCCAAGTCCAAATCGCTTCACGACCCGAAAAATCGCAAACCCTAGGGTTTGCGAATCCGCGATGCCGAGGACGAGACCGAAGCGTTATGGTGGCGACGGCAGCTACAGCGGCGGCAACAACGACGACAACAACGACAACGACAGCGACGACAATGGAAAGCAGTTACGATGAACAGTAGGGACGACGGCGACAGGCCTAAATTTACCTTTTCTTGAACGGAGGCAATGACGGTGACGGCGGGGGGTTGCTTTTCGACGGCGGAGGCCATGGCGAGCAATGATGAAGCCAAAGGGCTCAATCTGCGAAGGTGAAGGCCACATCGAACAACGACGGTGATGGCGAGAACCTAGACTCAGTCGAAACCCAACCGGAACGCCCTCTCTCCACGTCGGTGTGCTTCATTTCAGCCCCCCCACACTCGGATCTCCCCTCTCACACTCAGATCCGCCTCGAACGACTTCGGCCGACCTCAGATCTTGGCCTGCTCATCCTCGGTCCCCCTTTTGAAGTCTCTCAGTTGGGAGGTTTCAAGGATCTGCAGCCCTCGACCTTCTCTCGCCTCTCTCTCTCTCTCTCTCTCTGCCCGCCTCCTCCTTTTTTTGACATCGACGGTGGCCCCCTTTATTTATAGGCAAGGGGGCGGCCGGTTAGCGAGGCTTTGACCCACCGGTTGGACCGCCATCCCATCCACCATCAGCTCCTCCTCCGGTCACATCCCATCGACACCAACTGCTCCTCTGCTCCACGTGCATCGCCGTCTATTCATCTTCCTCCGGCGTCGCGCCTTGCCGCACGTGTGTTGCAGTGGTGCAAGGAGGAAGAAGACTCACTGGGCTGGGCTGAGGCGGAGATGGGCCGAAGGCCCATGCGAGGGATGCTTCTGCTTTTTTTTTTTTTTTTAAAAATGTTTTTTTTATTTATGTTTTTTTTGTTTTTTGCTTTGTTTTGTTGTTTTTATATGGTTTTTTTTATATATTATTTATCTGAAAAGAAAAAATAAAATAAAAAATTAATTAATAAAATAAACCTAAATAAAATTAAGGCATCAACAAAATGCAATAATAAAAATTAAATTAAATGCTCCAAAAACTACATTCTATACAATTTAATTTTAATATTTGTGTTTAGGATTTAAACATTAATCTCTAATTTTCTATGCAATCAATAAATAATTGGGTCGTTAAAATTTAGGTATTGACAACTGCCCCCCTTTGAAGGTGAGCTCGTAGATGTGACATTCAAAGACAAATTAAGACCTAAATTTTAATTATGCACATGCAATAAATGTTGTTTTCGGTTGGACTATAAATCCATTTTTTAATGCTAATGCAAATGCATGATACATAAGACAAAAAAGTACATGTAATTACTCACCGATTAGTGTAGTAGAGCATTTTGAGGTATAGGAGGAATTTTCAATTGCTCAATAAGTATCCAATTTCATTGTAGATGCCTTGAACAGTCTAATGTTTATCAAATTACCTAGATTCGGACTGAGGCAACTGAATGATTTTAACCAACAAATGCTCAATGTTAGGTGAGATGACCATTGGATTAAAAGACTCGAAATACCTACATTCACACTAAGGTATAACAAAAAGATGGGGAAAAACATTCATATCTAAAATAAAATGTTTAAAACAAGGATTCAAGACATCTAGATCCAAACCGAAAAACACTCACATCTAAAATGAAATGTTAGGTGAGTCAAGTATTGGGTTGAGATAAGTCAAAATTCTCAGATTCAAACTAAGGTATAATGAAGGAGATCAAAAAATATTCATATCTAGAATGAAATGCTTAACGATAAGATTTGAGACTTTTAAATCCAAATTGAGATGTCAAGATTAAGGAAACTTAACCAATAGACATTTGATGATAGGTGAGATGAATATTGGATTAAGAAAGATTAACCAATAGATGCTCAATATTAGGTGAGTCGATTATTGGATTAAAATAATTTGAAATACCTAGATCCAGACTAAGGTATAATAAGAAAGATAAAAAAAATATTCATGTCCAAAATGAGATGTTTAACGGAAAGATTTGTGACATTCAGATTCAAACTCAAATGTCAAGAATTGTTTGAAAATTATTTGGTGAGATATTTGAATCACGGACTCTCAATTTTAAAAATTCAGGTGAGATGCTCAAATTTTATCTTGAACACTTGGATCTAAATTAAAGGATGAGTTACCTGAGTTTTGCCTTGAATACTCAGAGAGATTTGAGACTTACCTAGGGTACCCTACTTGAAGGGTTGATTGGGTTGCTAGAAGGCTGCTTGTTAGCAATGCTTTGGGAATCTTAGAGTGTTTGGACACGTCCTAATGCTTTAGAGGGCGAATTGCTGCTTGATTTTTTTTTTTTTTAGAACTTCACCTATCAAACATGGTCAACAATAACAAGTATATGCATTCATCACACATTTCAACCTATTTATGATTCATGCATCATAGCTTTGATGTGCTATTATTACCATAATTGCATGGAGAGAGTCATAATCAAGACAATCCATTCTTGCAATGTAAATATCTTGAAAATGCCAAATGAGAAACTTTCGATCTGAAAGAGCTTTAAAGCTGTTTCTCGACAATCGATGCGAGAATATAAGAATCACTCTAACTCACTAATGTCATGCCAAACAAGGGTCCAAGTATTCTCACAAGTGGTAAAATATTACCATTTTGAGAGATCTTTAATAGGGACCATAACGCAGGCTTGGTAAATGGCTCAACAAATGGGACTCTTCATGTCAAGGCTATTGAAAAAACAATACTTCACGATCATCTTCAAGTTTACAAGTCAAGATACCTACGAAATGAGATAAAAATAATCTTGCTCGCACTTCTTCGAGTGATACTTTTAAACATATGAATTCTTATGTTCATTCAAGTGCCCTAATCTAAAGAGACTTTGTAAGGGATGTAATGTAGGCTAGGTTCACAAGCTAAGAAACGAGAGGATTGTTAGGCTCAAAATGTGTTTAGATGGATGAGAGTTGGTGATCATCTTGATATTGCCACCAATCTTCTTCTTCACTATTGGGGATTTTTTTTTCATATCAAAGCTCCACTGATTATAACACATCGGCAAAATTAAAGTTTCAACAAACAAAAAAATATATATCTTCAAAATAAAAATTTTCTAGGATATAAAAATTACAAACGACTAACCACGACTTTTGGTCAAAGGTATTAGAGTAAAAAGTGATGATTTTCTTTTTAACAAAAAAATTGGGTAAATTTGGAATTTTACCTAAAGTTTGGGGCTTTTTTCTAAGACATAAGAAAAGTTCATGACAGATTTGGGACTAAACCTAAAGTTTGAGGTTTTTACTAAGATGAAAAAAAAAAAAAAAGTTTGTGGCAGATTTGGAACTAGATCTAAAGTTGGAATTTTTTCAAAGACAAAAAGAAATTTGGAATAGAATTGGGACTAGACCTAAAGTATGAAGTTTCTTAGGGAATTAGCCAGATGAAAACAAGATTTCCTATCTAAATATTCCAACAAATAAATGTCCAATGGGCATATTTTCTGCTCATTTCCTTTACCAGTTTCTGGTTTGGTGGTTTTCTCGAGATTTTTTCGCCAAGTTGCAATCCCCAAAGTCCACAAAAGTTATTGTCTGGACCCTAGGCCCAGCAATGAAAGCTGCTGGACAGCTCCGAAGAGGGCATCCATGCACAGAAAAATCAGGAAAATTGCGTACTGTGACGATAATCATCTCATGATCATTAACGCTTGTTGTCTGTTCTCGTAGCGACTTCTGCGACTCCAATAAATTTCCAAAAAAAGGTCAGGCGTGACTCTCGTTTACAAGATATTTTTACATGGTTTTATTACAGGTGTAAATAGAGCCAAGGGCTGGAGTGCTCTATAAAACCAGCATTCCACTGGAGAACTTGTGCAGTACCATATTCATCATCCTAGTTTCTACACATATCTTGAGAGGCAATCCAAGCATGAAGGTGGAAATACAGTGGAAGAAGCTGGTTAAGCCATCGACACCAAGCAACGGTGAAAATGGAAGCTGACATCAATTGATGAGCTTCAAATGCCAAATTATGTGGGAGTTATCTTCTACTATAGAGATAATGCCGGGAACCCCGGAGCTGATATCTCTCAAGGGCTTCACCAGATGGAGGAGTCACTTTCCAAAACTCTAACCCTCTTTTATCCTATGGCAGGGAGATATATCGAGGATGACGACGGTTGTTTTATCGACTGTAACGACCTTGGAGTGGAGTTCGTCCATGCTAAAGTGGATCGCCAGATTGATCAGCTTCTCCATAGAGACCCCGACATGGATTTGCTCGAATATTTGTCGCAATTCCCGAACAACCTAGTAGGCAATCCACTAGTGGTGATTCAAGTGAATACGTTCGAGTGCGGCGGAATAGCAATTGGCTTGCGCTCTACACACAGGATCAGCGACGTGTACACCATGGCCATATTCGTTAATTCGTGGGCCACCGCTTACCGAGGTAACGTCGATGTTACAGTCTGTCCAAGTTTCGAGTTGTCGTCTCTATTCCCAATGAAAGTGTCGGCCGTTGTGAATTGGCCTCCGCCACGGATTATTGGCAGCAAGGAATTCACGGTGTCTAGGTTCAGGTTCAGCGGTGATGCTGTATCGAAGCTGAGAGCCCTAGCTAGGGATGATGCAAAAGATTCAATGGCCAACAACTTCCAGCCTTCGAGGGTGGAGGTTGTTTCGGCACTAATAAGTAAGGCTCTCGTCAAGATTAATCGATGTAGGCAGGGCGAAGAAAGGCCTTTCGTAGTTTATATGACATTTAACTTGCGCGATAAAGTCAAACTAAAGATACCCGCAAATTCTTGTGGCAATTTCTACGGCATGATTTCTGGGCGCTCCGATCAACCCATGGCCAGCAAAAGGAATCCGGAGTTCAATGAGATGGTGAATATAATCCACAATATAATATCGGACGCTAAAACTAAATATGCATCAATAGTAAACAAGCAGGAGTTCTGCTCGACGGTGGGGAATTCTATAGCCGAATTTGTCAAAGTCGCGTCCTCAAGCGAAGTGTTTACGATTTCTTTTAGTAGCTGGTGCCGTTTCGGGCTATATGAGATCGACTTCGGGTGGGGAAGGCCGGTTCTCGTCAGCAACATATCATTGAATCTCAGATCGGTCTTTCTTATCGACGATGAAGAGGGCAAAGGAATTGATGCATGGACAACCACCACTGGAGATGAGATGATTCTTCTTAAACAAGATCCGGATATTCTGGCATTCACTTCCTAGTTGGAGGTGGAGAGGTTGCACGAATATGTGATCTGCGAAGTCATCGTATCTTACTATAATGTAGACCCGGAAAATGAAAATGGACTTGGTCTATAGTATTTGTTGCATCTGTTTCTTTTCTTTAAGAAGGATGGTTCTTGTGGACAATGTTAATCAACTTATTAAATACCTTAGAGCAAACTCCTCTATCGTGTTCGATTTCCTGAGGCTGACCCCCTCAATCCATCGTACTAGAGCGATCTGAGAAGAATGATTAGGGTCATATTCTATCATTTCTACAATGCCCATAGGACATGCTTGTTGTAAGCGCTATCAGGACATGTATGGTTGTAATCTTTATCATTAGATTCAAAGTTTCATCATAGTCCAAACCGTACTACTATGAGAACTCTCATGTCACTAGGCGAGCCTTATCTCTTTAGATTGTTTAAGGGTTGATGTAATGGCACAGGATGGTATGATAGTGGGTGGAAGTTCATTCATTTAATGTTTTGAGTGGGTATATATTATAAATAAAGGAGTGGGACCCTCTAAAATCTTGTGAATGAATTGACACTTTAAATTTACTTTCTCAAAATGAATGGTGTATCAAAACATCAATTCATGATTTAGATTAACCCGGAATAATCAATTTACCAAACTACCCTTGCCTTTGGTGGAAAATCACATACCTACAAAAAAGTCAGCTTCCTTCTCTCTCTCTCTCTCTCTCTCTCTTTTCTTTTTTGGAGATCTAAAGAAAATTGTGTTCATCTCTCAAAAGGACACATAAGAAGAATTAACATTTATGAAAAAGAAATTGAAGGAAAGCAAAGCCTAGAAAAGTACAAAACAAAGCCAAATCTAGAAATGAGGAGGATTAAGAGAACACCAATAAAGTTAAACACATAATCGATGGTGGATCACTGGATCTCATATTGTTATTAATGATAAACACACATCAGAAATTCATTCTCCAATAATTATTACGTTACTAGTTAGTGGTGCAAGTCTGAATTTGGCTTTCTTTACTTCATCTTTGTACGGAAACAACCAAAATAGGTTGAGCAAACAAACATACATCTAACATGCGGAAGAGCAAACCATCTGGTTTGGCGAGATGACCATTGAAGCTAGAGAACCTATACTTGAATAGAGCACAGGGATATCGAGTTCCAAAATAATAATAATAATAATAATAATAATAATAATAATAATAATTTGAAGATAGCTCTTAAATGTATAATTAGATTGGGAGAGCTCAAACTTAGATCTAGAACAAAATCAACAAGAGAGTTAAGGGAGGGTGAGACTGACTCAAATCATTTCCTATGGCTAAAGGTTGAAGAAGATGAGCCAAAGAGGAAAGGAAAGGGAGAGAGGAAGAACATAAGACTTTTCATCTCCCTATCCAAAATGGCTTTTTGTGCATTGCCCTCCTTTCCAATCCTCATCCTTTGCGTCACTTATCGGTTACTTCGTTGTTTGCGGGCCACTTACTTGGATGTCGCCTGCCTTGGAGGTCATAAATTTGTGGACAAACGAGGTGAGAAATCACATGTCCGAGCTCGCGGTTTGTGACCTCTGTATTAGAGGAACCCAGCTCCATACACTTAGGCATAGACACATACAGCGGTCACAGCCAAGGTCAACCAAAGATGATAGCTCTGGCAACTAGAGGAGTGTGGACGAGAACTAGCAGTGGTTGTGGTGGGCTGGCAGGTATGCATTATTCGGGGTTGCCGGAATAATAAGGGAGAGGGAAGAGAAATAGGAAGAAAATGTGAGCAGAACAAATAAAAGACTAGACAAAATTTCAACCATGAATACTAGGGATAATCGATTCCAAGGTGGGGCAGTTCCTAGTTTATGAAATTAGGAATTAGCCCCACCTAATTTTGGAACTAGATTGAATCGGATCGACCAACTGGTTCGGTTCCCGGGTGGGTTTGTGAATTGGTGGCATGGGAGGAAAGACAACAGCCTCGAAGTAAAGTAATCAAGCCACACAAACAAGCGGACATGTAGAGGGTGTCTTGGTCCTCCAAAGAGGCTAGATCTAAGTGAGAGTGTGAAACTCGGAGAGAGTTACGAAAATCATATATATTAGATGCAGATTCACGATAATTCTTAGCCTACACTTTGTATGAAGAATGAACAAAAGTAGAGCATTGATTATCTACATTGATGAGATTCGGTTACGGTCACGAACGGCCAAAACCAAAGCAAGAGAGACGGAGAAGAGTGTCGGGACTCGAGATAAGACCGCGAGAGGGACGCAACTTAGATGAGAGGGACTAAAGGGAGGCATCTAGTAAAGGGAAGTGACTCAAGCGAGAGGGACGCATCGAGGAGAGAGGCATGACTGATGAGTGAGAGTAAGCTAGAGGTGTCAACGACCAGCATGATTGAGAGTGACAATCACGAGCGACAAGCATGATTGAGAGTGAAGACTAGACAAGTAGGGTTTTTAGCGTGAATGAGATTGAAGAATGGGCAATTAATAATTAGGGTTTTCAGTTTTGTAATAATAAGAATTAATGTGGAGGTACAAATGATTATTCCAGGTGGTACAAATGATTCCGTCTACACCTGAAATTAGCAATTGGATTGATTATTAAACCAAGAATTGGATCAAATCTAATGGGAATTGCCCAAAGCATGTCGCAGTCCGAATCTTTTTCTCACCCTAATGAATATATATTTAAGATGCAATTCTTGAGGTGTTACTTACTCTTTAGACAGGACAAAATTTAAGATGTAAATTGGGATCCCTATCCATATTTATATAGATGAATACCCAAAAGAACCCTCACCCTTCTCTCACGTAGCCCCTTATATCACACCTCTCTCTCTCTCTCTAACCTTGTGGCCATGGTCGCTCTCTGAAATTGCGTCCATGGCCACCATATATAAACTAAGTGGCGTTGGCGACAGAATGAGAGAAAGGAGGGGAAAAGGTCGACGGCAACGGCGGAGAAAGGTGTATGCTGGAGGAGACATGAGAGGTTGTTTGAGTGATAGAACTTGAGGATTCATGGGGGAGTTTGGGAGCTTGGAGATTTACAAGGTGGGGTAATTTGGTCTTTCTAGAGTTTAGTTTTATCCAGCTGCAGCTGGTTGGTATTTTCTAAGTAAGTAGAGTTGCCCTTCGAGCAAAATATGAAGTACGAAACCGGCACAATTTTTGAAGATATACCGGCAAAGGCTATGGATTCGAATGAAAAAACATATAGGAAAATACCGGCGCCAGTGAAAAATGAATAGTAAAATGATTGTGTTTCCAAATGTAAAAGCTCAATATATGAGTCTAAAATGATTTTTTAATGACATTTCTCAACACCGCATAAAAACATGACTCAAAACCTATATGAAATTATTGAGAGATTTCCGAACTTGAAGCCAACACCACACAAGTCAACTCAAAACCAATACATTGACAAATTTTCACTTATATTTAAAGACAAAAAAAAAAAAAGTGCCAATCACATTAAAACGTTTTCATAAAGACAAGAATAGCATAGAACACGAATTGCCAGCCGTTCTTTTCGGTGGATCTCAAGTGATTGAAATGATTGAAATAACCACATACGCGTTAATAATTATTTAAATGATGAAACATTGTAAAACTATAGGAACTCAATAGACGGAATCTCCATCAGGATAATTGACTATCTTAACCATTTGATACCATGGTGTTGGGAATAATGGATCCCCGAAAATCGGATTCTACACTAAATCGAACCCCTAAATCAAATGCGGAAGCGAAGCCCAGGAAATACATGTATCACCGATCGTAAAGCACACCATGGAATCGAGCGTACCTTGTTAGCCACAGATTAAACACCAATGCCGAAGATCGAGGAAGAAATTCTAATCCGATGATGTCAATTAGCCTTGAAAAGGGAATGGCGTCGCCTTAAGCGTTTTGGAAGAAAAGAGAGCGTTGGAAGGAGAGGGAGACGTACGTACGTACGTTAATGCCAAGAAGTTCGTTCTCTCTCTCTCTCTCTCCTCCCTTTTATACGTCCCTCCATCCACGGGCCTTATTCCTGTGGGCCGGGCTTTTAGGCCTAACATGGGCGGACGGGCCTTAAGCCCATCTCATATAACACCATCATCTCCCACTCGCACATGGTGGGCCGAACAGAATTCTCTTTACCTCTCTTCAACATTCATACCGGTGAATAATCCGTGCGACCAGCATACTTTGAGAGCTCGTTGCCATACATCTGTTAGGAATATATAGTAACTCATAGTGGGCATCACATCCTGAGTAGATTTAGTATACAGTACCCTAGATTGATCGATCACATTTATATCTCACTCGATCTCTTTTAAATAATGATATACATATTGTATTCACAATTATGATTATCCCAAAGACAATCATAATTGGTTAACCGGTGAATACAAAACTACAATGTGATTCTCTAAAATCGATCTTCCTCTTTCCTTCAAACTCTCAATTTCAGTTTAGCTTGCTTTTCTAGAAATGTCACTTTAGATCGAATCACTCATGACCATTGGCAACATCCTAAGATAGCAAACACTAAATAGAAATCTTGAGAATAAGTAAGAGTCATGAGGGGACTAAAAAAAAAATTGAGGAACTCTCTTCCTCAAGAGTCTCACACGACATAAAAGTTGAGATCAAACTTTTGCCATTCTTATTGGTCGTCTCATGCATACGTAGTATGAAATACGTATTACGGTATTAACTCCTTTCCCATGGAGCGTATGTCTACACCTTTAATACCATACAGATGATAGTTCAAACATACCCAATGTCTAACTTGAGTTCACGTATCTATTCATTCACAAAATTCATCAGAACTCACATCTGGGATCATAGACAGATAAAGTAAAATATGTGGGTTATTTTACTTTCGGACATAGTAAGTATCATGTCCTCATCTTAACACTCAGTTAAGGCGACATACATGTTTAAAGCTTGAGCTCTCGATTATCACATAGATAATAAGCTTAAAAACAGTCTCATCTCTATTTATCACACAATAAATAGAGGCGATTATCCGTGTGAGTGGGCTAATCTTATATCTGTCCGACATACTTTCTCAAAATAAAGTAATGCACTGAGCATTAAGATGCATAAAGATCAAACAAAGATTCATATGCATTAATGATGAAAACACAAATTCATCAAATGTGAAGGAAAATACAATATTCAGTACATCAGTCTCTACGCAATCCTAGAGATTTCATATGGCCAAAAAACACATCTCTAGGTACTGCCTTTGTCATAGGATCTGCTACCATTCTATGCGTAGTATGTACTCTAAGTTCACGTCTTTTCGTGCAACCATATCCTTTACAAAATTATACTTGGTATCTATGTGTTCAGTCTTGCCATGATATTTTGGATCTTTGGTGTACGCTTTTACTGCTTGGCTATCACAGTTAACCAACAATGAATCTGCAGCACTTCCAATAACACCTAAATGATCCAAAAATCTCTTAAGCCAAACACCTTCTTATATTGCTGCTGATAATGCCACGAACTCAATTTATATCGTGGACAATGCTATACACTTTTGTTTCTTACTGCTCCAGCATATGGTGTCATTATTCAGTAAGAAAACAAACCCAGAGGTAGATTTTCTTTCATCGAAATCTCCTCCCCAATTAGTATCAGAATAGCCTTTGAGTTGCATATCATTTCCTTAATAACTCAGCGTATAATCAGCAGTTCCCTTTAGATACCTCAGTATTCTCTTAACGGCTTTCCAATGTGCTTGACCTAGGTTGGATTGATATCTACTCACCATTCCAACTGCATAACATATGTTAGGTCTTGTACACATCATAACGTACATCAAGCTCCCAACAGCATTAGCATAAGGAACATGTTTCATTTGTTCCTTCTCTTGTGGAGTCCTTAGACATAATTTATGGCTCAATCCTTCACCTTTTGCACTAGGAGTGTCTATGGGTTTACAATCTCATATCATTCATCTCAAAGTTGGAAAACAACCAACTCTTGACAATATTAACAAGCTCTATATTGCTTCCGGCAATTAGTATATCATCAACATATAATGATATGATCACAAATTGATCATTGGATCTTTTTGATATATACACAATGATCCTCATCTATCATTGTAAAATCATATGCCATTATGGCATTATGAAAACGTATATACCATTATCTTGACGACTGCTTAAGGTCATATATCGACCTCAAAAGTCGATATACCTTTTCTTCTTGGTCTTTCACTATGAAACCAGTAGGTTGTTCCATATATTTCTTCCTCTGATTCTCCATTGAGGAAAGCAGTCTTTACATTCATTTGATGTAACTCAAGATCCATACTTGCCATTATTGCCAGAATAATGCGAATCGAGGTAAATCTCACTACAGGAGAAAATGTATCTTCATAATCAATTCCTTCATGTTAATTATACCCCTTCGCCACAAGGCGAGCCTTATGCCTTTCTATCGAGCCATTAGCCTTTCGCTTTATTTTGAGAACCCACTTGTTCCCAATAGCTTTGTGTCCTTCTAGAAGATCAACCAGTTCCCAAACTTGGTTTGACTTAATTGACTCAATTTCCTCTTCCATTGCATGAATCTATTTTTCCTTACTAAGGCAATTCAGAGCCTCATTAATATTTCTTGGCTCATCCTCATCTTGTGGAGCAACCATAAAAGTTTCCCTTTCAATGTTAAAACGTCGACGGGGAATACTTTGGCGACTTGTTCGCCGTATGGGAGATTGTACACTTTGCACATCATTCCACATTATGCTCCCACTAGGATTATATAATGATGACGTCATCTCATCATGTGGTTGCAATTGAGAATGAGTTGAATTAAATTCATCACTTCTCATATTACTCCCACTTGGACGAACTCCACTAATATCATTATCTTGATCCAAGGTTTCAAATAAGGAGTAATCTTCTCCTATTTCACCCTTCTTAGGAAATTCATCCTTTAAGAATGTGACATTCCGTGATTCAAATTCATTTATACTCCCACTTTCCTTCTCACCTATGAACACATACCCTTTCGAGTGTTCGGAGTATCTTATGAAAATACTCTTCTTGCCTCTGGGACCCAATTTCCCAAACTTGTGAGAGGACTCATGTGTATAGGCAGCACAACCCCATGGCTTAAGAAAACTTAAGTCCGGTTTTCTACATGTCCATAACTCATATGGAGTGGAAGTAACTGATTTGGAAGGCACCTTGTTAAGTATATAGGCAATAGTTAACAATGCATCACTCCAAAAAGTGATAGGTAAGTTAGCATGCGCCATCATGGACCTAATCATTTCCAATAGGGTTCTGTTTCTTCTCTCCGCAACACCATTTTGTTGGGGAGTATACGAAATAGACAACTGTCTTTCTATTCCTTTTTCATCACATAATTTTCTGAACTCATCAGATAAATATTCTCGACCTCGATCGGATCTCAATGCTTTTATTTTCATGTCTAATTGATTCTCTACCAGGTTCATAAACCTTTTGAAACAACTTATTGCTTCAGATTTATGAGAAATCAAATAGACATCCGAATCGAGTATAATCATCTATTAAAGTGATGAAATAAACAGCCCTATGCCTTCCTCTCACATTCATTGAACCACAGACGTCAGAATGGATTAAATGCAGAGGAAATTTAGTTCTTTTATTTTTTCTCAATGATTTCATTGTCGTTTTCCCTACTAGGCAATGCTCACATATGGGTAAATCGACTTTTTCAATGCTGCCCAACAAGCCCTCTTTGGCTAGTCTATTCATACGTTGTTGGCCAATATGACCAAGTCTAGCATGCCACATAATCACATCATTATCATATGAAGTAGAAGATGTGAAAGAAAGGAATAACAAATATTAACATCACCTATGTCAACATTTAGTACAATAAAAATACTAGTTTGTATCCAAATACAAATCTGCACGTCTATTATGGAAGTTCACACTAAAACCAAGCTTAACCAATATCAAAACAGACACTTAAATTTCGACGAATCTCCGGAGCATATAGAACATCATGTAGGAACAAAATGCGTCCACCACGCATATTTAGTTGGCAGGTGCCAATTCCTTTACTTCAGCTTTGGAGTTGTTTCCCACATAAATCCACTTAGTTCGAGTTGGTATCGTCGGAATTCCACGAAGGATCCTCTATCCTTCCTTACATGGTCTGTTGCTCATGAATCTACAGTCCACAAAGGATTGGATTCAGCCAATAATTCAGAACTTGACACATAAGCAAAGTTCTCAAATGTACAAGAGGTGTTGACTTTTTTCAGCTCACAACAGTTGCGAGTATAGTGACATTTCTTGTCACAATTGTAACACCTCACCCTTGACATTTTCTTCTCTTGAGGATGTTTTCCTCTCTTGTGTTGGTTAACTCTTGATTTCTTGCAACAAGGACTTGATCCTTTGCATTCCCACATATTGAACGAATCAATACGTTTGCGCTTAGAGCTCAAAGCTTTTTCTGAGCTAGAACCAGCATTGTCAATGTCTATTTTTGGCTCAAATGCTAATAGGCAGTCCTCTACTAGCTCAAGGTGGCGCACAGCATCCTCTAGATCTTCCATAATATGGTCAACAGCTTCTAGTGCTTCTTGCTTTTCCAGCACATATTAAATCTTCATATTCAATATTTCACAATTGTTGCCGTTCATATCAGCAATTACGTTCTTAGTTGCTGAAACCATCGATCCTGAACACATCGACATATATGCACAAATAATTAATGCATATCATTTATGCATCCCTATTTGCACAGACCCATCATATTAATGAATAATTTCAAGCAAGACTTCAGAATCAAAAGATCACTATATTTCCAATCATCCTCTAAAAATCCTAACTTAAAACTATCATTAATATAATTGTCTTATGCAAAACTAATTCTATGAAGTTACAAAAACTTCTATCAACTACCCACATCAGTCAACAATAACAAAAAGCAAATAGTATCTAACATTCAATAGAATAACAATGCTTTCACATAATACAACTATCCATTACAATAAGCAATATATACAAAGAAAATATCAACATAGAAAGAGATATTCAACCAGAAAAACATCTCATAACTAATCTAAGAAATAAATAGGGAATGTCCCTTCTAATCTATCAGTCAAAATATCGAGAAATTTGAAGGCACATTTGCCAACTATGGAAAAAGCTTTTGGAGAGCTTTCATGTCGCCTCTAAGGCGCATTCACTCAGCGCCATGTGGCACTCAATCTAAAGGTTGAAGTTTTGGTTAACTCAATCCTATAGTACTCTCTTACAAAAGTTTCCACTAGCGTCCTATAACTCGGGACCACGTTGACCTCCCATAGCCGATCTAATACTGCTTGCCATTCAGGTGGAAGAGTATTTATCAAAGCCGGCACCTTCTCAAAATCCGGCATAAGATAACCATTCCAGATGATTTCATGTATCATCTGATTGACCCTGACCACCCGTGATACTAAATCACCGTCATGCCACCGATAATTAGCTAAATCTTGACATCAGCCTTTTAAGTCTTGCATTTCCCTCGTCCGTTCTCGGGATTGCAAGTATCTGTGCATAACGCATTATAGTTCATGCAACAAATGCAGAACTAAAATTGATTACTTATAATCTATAATGTACATAAGAGAAAATAGATAATTTTCCATGATTCGTGCAACAAATGCAGAATAAAAAAAATGGATTACTTATAACCCACATAGAAATAATTGAAAAAGAAACAAATTATTTTTACCTTTCCCTATTTTTTTCTTTTTTCTTTTTTCTTTTTTTTTCCGGGTCAACAGTCAATGGTCAAAGTCAATGGTCAATGGGTCAACGGTCAACTATGGTCAACGGTCAACGCATGACTGGGTCAAGTCAACGGGTTGTCAGGTCAAATGGGTCAGACCGCCGGGTCGGGTTGGGCCGGACGAGCCGGGTCGGACCGGTTGGACCGATCGAGCCAGTTGGGCCAGTTCGAACGGACCGACCGGCGCGTGCCTTGCACGTGCGCAACTAACGTCACGATGACGTCAGCTTGCACGTGCCTGCGACCGAGGACGCGCACGCGTGTTGCACTTGCCCGCATTGGTCGTGCGCACGTGCGACGCACGCACCTTCCCTGCGACTCGGCGCGTGGGGGCGCGTCCGGTGGCCGTTGGCAGTGTTCCACCACTCGTCACGATCGTCTCAACGAGCCCTTCCATTCTACGCCATCAGAAATCAATTTCGAGTTACAGAAACTCGAAAAAATAGAGGAACAGTGCTCGAATGTCGGGATTTTGTGCCCGATCCGTGTCGGCCGATTAATTTCGCGAAAATTCATTCTAAAATCATCCATTAAACATGAAAGGGGTCAGGATAACATGAACCTGGCTTTGATATCAATGTTGGGAATAACGGATCTCCGAAAACCGGATTCTACACTAAATCGAACCCCTAAATCGAATGCGGAAGCGAAGCCCAGGAAATACACGTATCACCGATCGTAAAGCACACCACGGAATCGAGCGTACCTTGTTAGCCATAGATTAAACACCAATGCCGAAAATCGAGAAATAAATTCTAATCCGATGATGTCAATTTGCCTTGAAAAGGGAACGGCGTCGCCTTAAGCATTTTGGAAGAAAAGAAAGCATTGGAAGGAGAGGGAGATGTACGTACGTTAATGCCAAGAGGTTCGTTCTCCCTCTCTCTCCTCCTTTTTATACGTCCCTCCATCCACGGGCCTTATTCCTGTGGGCTGGGCTTTTAGGCCCAACATGGGCGGACAGGTCTTAAGCCCATCTCATATAACACCATCACATGGTATGAATACAAAGAGATAAATCCGCAATAAGAGATGTTTCCAATCCGGAATCAAGACATTTCACCTCAAAATTTATCTTTAACCATGCGGATTTAAAATTTCAATTTAAGACAACAAATTTGTATCTTAAATTTACTCCCACTTATAGAGGATGACACATCAACAAATTAGATTTTTATAGGGGAGATGTGTTATGTTCTTTCTTTCTTTTTTCTCTCTTTTTCCTTCATTTCCTTGTTTATGTTCTTTTTTTCTTATACCTATTTCCTTATTTGTCATCGAGCACCTCTTCTCCTTTGTCCGCTACACATCACGCCTGTCATCGTGTCGCAATTCTAGACATTGCCGACACCGCCGTCACTCACATCGTAGAGAGAGAGAGAGCTGCAGGAACTTGATTTGGTAGTTGTGCATGCAATTCTTACCAAGGTTGAGCTTATTGGTGATGTGATTGATCTAGACTATAATTGATTTTAAATCAGTCACCTGATTAGAGAAGATGGATTTAACATGTATTCCTCCTTATATTCAGAGCATATGCTGGCCCATTTTTATCACATGTCACAATCGACATAATATCGTTGTCCGCATGGTTATAAAATTCAGAAGCTTACTAAGATGATGGCGCTATTAAAATCACAGGGCTATGTCAAAGAATAGTCAACCGAAGGAGTTTTAGAAATTATGGAAAGAATTTTTATTGGACTACGGACTCTCCTTCTTTTTTTCTTCTTTTTAGTTTTTTTTTTTTTTTTGCTATACGACATTTTAAATATGATTATAGCAAACTAACTCGATCTCACACATTTGAACAAGTATTAAGTCTTCTTATGTACTTAGTAAAGTCTCATGATATCATAAATTATAAAAGATAGTATCTTATGACGTTTTGCCCTTGCCTATGGCAAAAAGTATTTGTAAAATATTGTAAAACACATAAAAGAATCTTACTTGCAATTGCTCACAACTAAATAAAGTGATTGTATTATGACATTTTCTTCTAGATTCGACAGACAAAACATCATTAAAAAAATTTCACTTCAGGACTTTTCGAACTTGAATATAGTTAGATGTAATAAACACTTGTACATTATCATAAAATTAAAAATCTATATTATATGACGTTCTCTACTTCCTTACAACAAAATGTTATATAGCTTTTTTATGGGAAAATTTGTCCAAAAGTCATAAACCTATTGCACTTTTGTCATTTCAGTCCTAAATCTTTTAATTTTACCAATTGAGTCCTAAATTTTTTCACTTCTTGCCGATTCAATCCATCCGGCCAATTTTGGCTAGAAAATGTTGACGTGACGCCGGTAGTGCCACGTAAAGGATCTGTCGACACCGACGTGGACAATGTTTAATAATATTTTAATATTTTTGAATTTTTAAAATATTATTTATTTTTTTTTATGTTTCCCCCCCTTTTTTTTTTTTTTTTTTTGGCTTTTTCTTTGGCCTTTTCCGTGGCCGGCCACCGGCCATAGGCAACAGCTGGCCGGCTGGCCTCGCCCTCCATAGGCGGAGGCTTGGCCGAGCGAGGAGGAGCACTGGCGAGGGGAGCCCTCGCCTAGGCGCAGCCCAACAAAGGTCACCGGGTGAGGCCAACCCTCCCCCAAGCCAAGGCAGCCTCACCAGGCGTCGGCCGGGCAACAACGATGCCGAGTGAGGCCGCCTTGGCCCCGGCAAGGGCCAGCCTTGCCAGATTTAGGGAGGGGAGCCCTCACTCGGGCGAGCGTTGGCCTTGCCCATACTAGATTTGGCGAGGCCGGCCCTGCCCAGGGCAAATGTCGGCCTCGGCCCTAGCCGGGCGGGTGACGGCCGGCCACTCGCCCAACTAGGGGCGAGGGGCCTTGCCAAATCTGGTCTGGGCGAGGGCGAGCCCCGACGAGGGCTCCCCTTGCTAGTGCTCCTCCTCACCCAGCCAAGCCTCGCCTGTGACGGGCGAGGCTAGCGGGCCGGCTATGGCCGGTGGCTGGCCGTCGCCGTGGCAAGTGGCCAGCCACTGGAAAAGGCTAAGGAAAAAGCCAAAAAGGGAAAAAAAAAAAAAAAAAAAAAAGCAGAAAATTAAATAAATAAAATTCAAAAATATTAAAATATTATTAAAAATTATCTACGTCGGCGCCGAGTCCTACGTGGCACCACCGGCGTCCACATTGGCTTTTTCCGGCAAAAATTTGCCGAATGGACTAAATTGGGAAGAAGTGAAAATGTTTAGAACTCAATTGACAAAGTTAAAAGGTTTAGGATTGAATTGGTAAAAGTGCAATAGGTTTTGGACTTTTTGGACAAATTTCCCCCTTTTTATTTATCCACAAGAAAATTCATGTTTCACATCTTGCACTTGATTACTAAGTAAAGTTGGTAAGATTTTGACACACGTTAACACAATTTACCCCACTCAAATGCAATTAATCTAGTACTAATGTAAATCGTTGACTGCGAATTACATATATATTGCACGAGTGACCGAAATCATTGCTGGCGACAAGATCGCTTCGACATGTTTGAGTGTTCCATGTTCACCGCTCAAACTCTTTTTTTTTTTTTTTTCCTAATAGATTCATTTTAAAAAGTAATTCCCAAAATGAATAGTTTCTTCTTACGCTATGAACCCAGTAGCCTTCTCACTGACACATCACTATCGAGGATTGTCTAGTATTCACACTCTCAATCATAGGCACCTTGTCTTTCTCTATTGGAATAATGACAAAAACTTAATTAAGTTGAAGGATTGCATATGTCCGGTCGCTATGGATAACAAATATTTTTAACCTCATTTTAGACTAATATAGCTCATATAGAATTATTGCGACCCTCCCAAAGTAGTTCTCTTTCAGGGTCTTAGGGAAGATTTAGAGATTTTGCACAACAAACAACCCTAATAGTTCATCAAAAAGACGGCTCAAGCAAATCATCTGAACGACCATCCATAAGGTTCATTGATCAAGAGCGTAGACTCTTCCAAGTTTATACCTCGCCTAACATTGGGTTTTTCATTTTAAGTTCTTAACAACTTAAGTATTTCTATAAGTGGCTACTAGCCATTTGGGGTTGGCTAGAAACTAAACGAAACCCGAGAGTGTCATCTTGATTCCTATTCAACTATAGTTTCTAAGTCTAGGCTTGCTTACATTAATGTTCTGTAAGCCCCATTTTGGTACCTAGTTTGAAAATGTGTTATCTAAGTGGCTATTCACTCTTGATTTTACCATTTAAGATCCTAAAGGTATTAGTTCACTTTGTGATCATGCAATTGTTCTTGTCAGATTCCATTATGATTTTAGTGTGTGGCCTAACCATACTAAAAAGGAAAGAGCAACCAACATTTAAAAGTGCAAGTTAAAAACCCCAAAATTAAAAATAGCTAAGTAAAAGTGCTGGAAATGAGAACTCGATAACTATCGTGTAAAGAATATACTTGGCCATGTTATATGACCTTGGACATTATCTCCATGAGCTAAATTCAAATCAATTCCCATCTTCTTCTAAGACAAAAGTATCAAGACCAAAGCCATGCCAAAGTAATTACTAGAACCCCTAACTTAAATATTTAACTAGGCTAAAACTAGTACTAAAGACAACCAAATTAGGACCTATCTCCAAGCTATTTTCCAATTTTTATATTTTTCGGAAAATTAATTATTATTTTTAATATTAATATTTTTTATTCTGAAGATGGGGACTCGGGCTGGGCCCTTGGGCCAGTCCGGATATAGTTGTCATCTAGGCTCTGAGGGTTTGGGCTCAGGAAACAAATTTGGGCCTCTGTTCCTGTCTCACTTTTAGCTAGAAACAAACCCAGCTCACTAAAGAGCACTTTCACCTTTACTAATTCTCAAAAGATTCGATACAAGTTAATAAAGAGTGCATCAAAAGTGACGATAAAAACATCAAGGCAATCGCAAAATCCGACTAGGCCTCTTGAGATTCATAACAGACGTCTGGGAATGGGAACAAGAAGAGGGTTAGTAGTCTCTGCTGAACCATTGCGGGTGACTTCGAAAGGCTACGGAAGAAACTTGCTACTTTCGATTCACTCGTCGCTGCTTCTTGCCCCTGTATGTACCTTTTCTTTTTCGATCTGACCCTTCTATGTTATGTACCCAACACTGGAGGAGCATGGCTACCCCAGGGGGGCAGGCCTACCAACGAAGAGCTGGCTTACAGTCAAACCGAGGAAGTGGCTCACGCCTTGTCCCGTTCCTGCTTGAGTTTCCCTATCTGTCTTCGGTAATCTTCTGGAGTAGGACGTACAGGCATGGTTGGAACGGTAAGCAAGCATTTGGCATCCATCAGCCGATTGATGAACTCCACAGAGGTATGATGCTCTTTCATTTCTCCCTCCAAGTCCTTGGCCCGGATTATATTTCGTGAACGAAAATTGTGCCAAGCGTTCTCAATGTCACTCACTTTCCTTTGGTAAAAATTTACTTGAGTCTTGCTAAGGCTCCTTTGCACGAGATCTAAATGGAATTCGTCCAACCTCAGAGGTAGTGAAATTTCTTGAAGGGCTGCATACTGTCAATTAACCCGGAGGGGATGGCTAGCTGTACACCCGATGAATCCCAGAGGAGGGTCCGGACCATCTGACAAGCATGAGAGGCGTGCTACTCGGAAATGTGTCCATAAAACGCACCAAAGGAGTTTTTTTAGAGTTGATAGTTTTCAAAAAGCTTACCCGCTGTGAAAAACTCTTTTGGGATAAACTTCAATATTTGTTTAAACTTGCCAATCATATAAGAAACATAACTAAGCTCATAAATGCCCATACAAATTCCTTGATATGCGATAAAAATGTAATTTCTTATTCATTTGTGGGATCCAATCAGTCCAGGGGACTCCCATGGCTCCTCTCTTCTCAATGAATAGCTATCTCTCAAACATAGATTTAAATTCGGCCTCAATCAGAAAATACCGCAATAAACTTGACTAACCGCATGAGTGACTAATGGGTTCATCAAATGCTTAGTGTGGGAGTATGACAAAACCAAAGAACGCCAAGAGAAACACTCTAGATGAATGCCGCATGTCTCTCTATTGGGTGTGCGAATTGGTTTGTCAAAAAAGTGAGGGCAATCCCCGTCGCGAGCCTTTAAGATCTTTTTTCTTTTTCTTTTTTATGTAAAAGGTAAGAATTATATTGACTTTAAACCAAAAAGTTATAAATAAAAAATAAAAATAAACTATACAGCAAAATTTGGCACCAAAAACCTGCACTCATGAAGACAACAATTAGAGTGAGTGGAAAGGTGCCAAGGTGAAAGAGAGAGCAACCTGCACAGGAACAGAGGAAAGCCAAAACAGTGGCAAAAGCAAACAAAAACCGAAAACAGGGAGCACAAATACACGAGCAGCCCCACCAACAACACAAAGTAGGGAGTAACTCCAATGGCAACGTTGTACTCTAAGGTCTGGACCAATTCATGTTTACCCAAGGAAAATGTCAACGTTATCAGATTCCAGAAATGGCAGAGCGTTTGGATCAGATCGAAGTGAACTGGAACGGGGATCACGGGCACAAACTTACCACGCTTTGTATAAAGTTGAGACTGTTAAGATCAAGCCGCTTCCGCCACCCTGAGAGAACATCAACGGGAGCGGGGATGAAGGTGGGACATTCAATAGGCGTTAAGGCACCCACTTCAATGGGTGATGAAATCCCATGAAATGAGTGGGGTTGATCCGGCCTACAGCCGTCTGCATCTTGTAGCCAGCCTCGTCCTTCTCAACGCCCCCCTAACCTATTCTCCTAAGGTGCAATCCGAGGGAAAAGTGCCAAAAAAGTCCTAAACCTTTTATTTTAGTACCAATTTAGTCATAAACCTTTTTTTGGTGCCGATTTAATCATAAACATGTTTACGTTGTGCCAATACAGTTCTTTCCAGCCAATTTTGGCCAGATTTTGTTAACCGAATGCCAGCCAGTTGACGTGGCTTGATTGGTGTTAACGTGGACAACTTTTAATAATATTTTTGAAATTTTTTCTTTTTCTTTTTTTCTTCTCCTCTTCTTCCTCTAGCTGGTCGCTAGACCTCAATGACTAGCCAAAGGCGACAACCGACAATAGGGGTGAGCAGCGGTCTAGGGTCGACCCTAGACTGACCCTGGACCGGCCCAACCCTGTCGGTCCTAGTCCAGTTCCCAAGGGGACTGGGTTGGTCCTTGGTCCTGAAATTCTATGACCAACATTGTATTAGTTGGTCCTCAATCCTAAGAATTTTGAGTCACTCCAACCCTGGACCAACCATGTATATTATATTATATTATATTATATTATATTATATATAATTCTTTTATATATTCAAACCTAAGTAAAATGTATATTATATTATATTATATTTAGATGTTCTACCAATAGCACTAATAATAATTTCAATTTGAAACTTTTGTAGAGTATTAATTATGTGTCGTTTGTTTTGTTTTCAAGTGTTTAGAAGTTCAAGTGAATTAACAAGATGTGAAGTTATATATTCACGGTTTGTATTAAGTATTTTGAACTTTTTATGATTTAATTGTATTTTACTAATGAATTTCAGCTGCACTTTGCTTTTCAATTTGTGTCAAAGGTAAAAGTTTTTGAAGAGTAAAGTAGTATTGCAGTTGCTACGATGATTTGCTAGTCAAGTGGTGTGAAGCTCATTTTTTGGTTAAGTGGACTCTACATGATCGAATGCAGAAAAATGCTTATGCATATGGTGTTATGAATATTAAAGATAGATGATTACAAGAACTTTTTATCTTGTCTCATATCTCAATGAACGGTTAGTAGATACGAAATTTCTATTATTGTGTCATATTAAATTTGCTAAATATGTATTGGTATTTATAGTTCAGTTGCACAATGCTGCATTGTCGATGGATGTGTAATTTGAATTTGTAGGTTTGCTTTTTTAGGGAGTATAAAAAATAAGACGAAAAAAATTATCGATCGGTTCCGAGTTAACCCTGGAACCGAACCAAACCCATTGGGTCGGTTTGGTCCTTGGTCCCAGGCTCAATAGGATCGGTCCTTGTTCCTAAAAATTGAGGACCGACACTGTACAGGTTGGTCCTAGGGTTAGGAGGTGGCTCGAACCAACCCAGACCATGCTCAACCCTAATCGGCAAAGTCAAGGTTGACCTCACCGGCCACCTTGCCAGTGGTTGCGAGGGTGGCCTCGCACTGGGCGACAAGGCTCACCCATCCAGCGCAAGGCCGCCCTCGAGGCCTGGGCAGCGAGGCTCGCCCTTGCCAGATCCTGCGAGGGTCGAGCCTCACCCATGGCCAACGAGGCTCGACCTTGCCAAATCTGGTGAGGGCAAGCCTCACTCACCCGCCGTGAGGCTGCCCTCGAGGCCTGGGCAAGCCCTGCCAGCTTGGCAAGAGGAGGCGGCCTCAAGTTGGCCTTGCGCCGAGCTGGCGGGGGAGACTCAACCCTTGCCAAATCCAGCGAGGGTGAGCCTAGCCACCTAGGCCTCAAGGGCTGCCTTACTCTAGGCGGGTGAGGCTCGCCCTCGCGGCCACTAGCGAGGTGGCTGACGAGGTCAACTTCGACCTTGGCGACCGGTTGGAGGAAGAAGAGGAGAAGAAAAAAAGAAAAAATATTAAAATATTATTAAAAATTGTCCACTTCAGCACTGATCAAGCCATGTCAGCCGGTCGACATCCAGTTAGCAAAATCCAGCCAAAATTGGCCTAAAAGGACTGAATTGGCACAACGTAAAAATGTTTATGACTAAATCGACACAAAAAAAAATGTTTAGGACTAAATCGGCACAAAGACAAAATGTTTATGACTTTTTTGGTACTTTTCCCTACAATCCAAAGTTCTAGGTTGCAAGTTGTGTGTGAGAAATATCATGCTAAAGTGATTTAAAGGCATGCATTTTAATTTATATACAAAACATTGCTTCAAACACATTTATGCATCTATATATTTCTACACCAACCTACAAATCAAATAGGTTAACAAACACTTCACCCCTTATGACTCCCTATCTATATCCACCATTTAATACCTTGTTAGTGGACGTACCTCAAGATCCATATGACTTTGACACGCAACCTATCACAAAACAAGTTAGTAGACACTCAACGAGTTTATACTAGGTTTAAGTTCTCTAAAGTTTATAACCAGGTCCCTAGTAGAGTTGTCAAACTATTGCAATCCTCTCAAGGCAAATCACGAGGAGATTTGATGGATTGCCAAGCAAGCATGAACGTAAGATGTCACTCACGCTTGGCGTGGATTCTCCCAAATCCTTTTGGTTGCAACTTGGTTTCCTTGATTAATAATAAAAATTGTTCTTTTTATAGGATTCATCACCAATCCTTTTGGAGGCTACTTAGGAGCCGAGTAAAGCACGAGAGGTCACTTTAGTTCCAGGAACTAGAGATTCAGGTCCAGAAACTTAATTACAGTAATAGTCTAATTAACTCCCTTCCGATACGTTTATTCCCTAACGTTTATGTGTTCATGCCCAATTTGGTTATCGTAAACGTGAATTATGCAGTCTTTCCACTTTTTATTCCCTAACGTTTATGTTTTCATGCCCAATTGAGCTCCATAGCAAGTCATAAGTGCATATATCCACAC
This sequence comes from Eucalyptus caleyi, assembly GCA_014182885.2. Classification (NCBI taxonomy): domain Eukaryota; kingdom Viridiplantae; phylum Streptophyta; class Magnoliopsida; order Myrtales; family Myrtaceae; genus Eucalyptus; species Eucalyptus caleyi. The sequence goes on from CM024472.2 coordinate 38,999,245, forward strand.
TTACGTAATCAAACTGAAAGTATGAAAAATCAAAGTACAGTGATAACAAATATATTAAAGTGCAGTAAATAAAACGCGATACAAATTGGATAAATAATTTGTTGTAGAACTCTAGGTTAGAATCTCCCGTGAGCTAAAGAAAGAAATAAGATTAAACGTCCAACTACTCTAATTTTACGTGATGCAAATCCCTAATATAAACAACCCCAGATATCAAGTCATGCTGGGACCTAATTGATTGAGACTTAAACAAAATCTACTCCTATATGGGATACTATTTTTCTTTTTTTTTTTTTTTATTATTATTTTTTTGACAAAAGGACATCATTAATGAAACCCCACTACCATTAACAAAGAACATACTTACCTCCAACGCCCACAAACCCGAGACCCAGAATCCTCACATTGACGCTCCCGCCCCGCCACCAGCATTGCAAAGGCACGACCCACACGGCAACATGAAGATCAAGCATCCCAGACCACAGAAAGATGTCTACTTACTTTTTCTCTGAAAAACAATCTAACTTGTCCCAGGTTTGCGACGGCTTAAATGCATTTTCGTCAATTGGTTTCCAGTTGAAATCAAACATTTCATCCCTCTGGATTTAAGACCCCGTTTCACTTATTCTTAAGTTCTATTATGTAACATAAAAACAAAAGTACCCAAACCCAGAACAGACTCCACTTTTCATTTCGCGAGACCTGTGCTTCTCATTCGCTTTTCTGGAGGCTAAAACAGCATAAAACATACACACCCGACACCAACATAACACAGCACGCGAGCTTATGCCAGACAACTTGCCAAAGATTACAATGTATCCCAGTGATTGACATCACGGCACTCGTACTTGTAACGCATACAGACACTACACATGCAAACACATCTAGGCATTGCACCTACCTAGCTTATCCTTACTTTCAGCAACAACCATATTTTTTATGGCACACACATGCAAACCAACACTAACGATCTCTCTCCTGACAGTAGATTTGCACCAACCCGCATTCACAGCATCTAAAATGAACATGTACAACTCATATGCACCCACAGCAAGACACACTACACTACGACACTAACAGCTCCCATTTTTTTCTGCAACACCCGGGTGCAAACCAGCAAATGTTCACGTGTAACGCACACTCGATCCTGCTGCCAAGTCGGTTGATGTCCGCAATAGCTTTCACAGGTTTTCTGACTGATGATACACTCTCACAGTTCACTCAGTGAGTTCACATAGCACGCACATACCACCTATGAACCAAAAACCTGCGGTAGCTTGGACAAGCACACGCTCACAGTTTGCATTTGGGGCTTGCGCATGATGATAGCAGCTCAGACTGGGCTTTCTACACATAAGAAAAGCTACAGGATTGACTCGAAGTTAAAGGCACTCCCACTAGTTCATGCCCGATCCAAAATAGAGTACTTAACCCGCCCCTTTTTGATCCTCAAAGAATAAACCAAGGGGGCTGGTTACCTTGTTTTATCGATGGTATTACTGTCAGACTTGGGCCAGAAGCACTGAGGATCAGTCTCCCAGTGGAATTCGAGTAAACTTCTTCCGCTGGAAATGAAATACCCTGTTTTGGCCGCTGTTCCTGATGGGGATCTTTAGCCTTCCTTCCACCCTACACCTCTCTTAGCATTTTGACCTGTTCTTTCAATTTCTATGTCACGGCTTTAGCTAATTTTGACCCAAAACCCACGAGTTCTTCATTTCTCTTCCACCTATCACTCGGGCTCTACAGCGTTCTCACCTTATAATTCACTTTCAACATGCAGCAAGATAGGGTGCCTGGACTGGTCCCAATCTCTTATTTCCTCCCATTGCCAAGACTTCCCTTTGCTTGCTTTCTTTCTCTTTCTGTTTTGCACGCTCTTACCCTTTCCTTCCGGCTGAAGCTCCTTGCCGATTGCTGACTAGAAGTGTGCTTAGTAATAATCCTGTTCTTGAGAATAATTTCTACTCATAAATAATTTTCTTTTTCATTTCTATTTCCTTGATAAGTTTCTAACCAAAAGAACATGTTTGATAATTGTATAAAATTTATTTTCCCGGAATAAAGAAAGAATAAAAATGTTTTTGGTACGATTTTCAAATTTTTAAGTAATGTAGAATTTTTTTAGTTTTTAAATAATTTTATGAGATTTTTCTTCTTTTTTTCTTTTCTTTTTGTCCTCCCTTTTTCTTCCTCTCCTAGCTAGTTGCCAACATCACGGTGGCTGGGCGACGTTAAGCCTCATCCAACCACTGAAAGGTTAGCTTCGCCCGGCCATAGTGAGACCGATCTCGCCATACCTCATCTTTGGCTAGTTGCTAATCATTGCCAAGGCTCAGCAATCAACTAGAAATGGAATAAGAAGGAAAAAAAATAACCTTGAAGAAGTAGATTATTTTTGTTTATTGTTTCTTGTTCCAAACCTATTCACTAACCTCCTATAGTGGTGGATAGAAGAATCAGATAACGTGACCAAATGAAGTTTCTATTTTTTATTTTTATTTTTTTTGTGTTCGGGGAAATAAAATAAAAAAATAAAGAATTATAATAGTTATCAAGAGTGCATTTGGTAACATTTCTGTTCCCTAAAATAATTTTTGTTCGAGGTGTTATTTTTATTTTTGCCGAAGCATAAACTTAGATGTCCAGATTATTGTTGAGTTGTAACAACTTAGTGGTAGTTTATTTACTATTACGTAGATAGCTTTTCGAATTTTGATTGTGGAAAAAAGTTTTCCTTTTGTATGAAAACATCATTTAGATTACTCAGGATTTATTGACAAGATGACATACAAGGCTCATGCGAAACTCACACGGAACTCAAATGATCGACAATTTCACTTATATCACATTTACTCTAAACTGATAAATCCATGTCACATTTACCACAAATTATGGTAAATTTGTAATTATTTTAGAATAAATGTGACACGAGTACACCTATTTAAGGTAAATGTGGTAGGATGTAACAATTTGGGATTTTTTGTAACATAAAAATTAATTTGGGATAAATACGATATAAGTGCACTAGTTTGGGTTAATATAGCATGAGTGTACTAGTTCAGGGTTTTTGGGCAAATATAACACGGATGTACTAATTTGGGGCTTTTAGTGATATTAACCATAAAACTTTTGGTGGCGGTAGGCTACTTTGTAATGCTAACACAAAATTTTTCAATAGTTTCCATTTAAACATTCGATATATCTTATATAACTGAAAATGAATAAAAAGAAAAATTCATCACCAAGTGTGTTGTAATATTAATGCAAAAGAAAAAAATAATCGGATCTCACAATTGAATTAATGTGAAATTGATAGAGAAATAAATGATAAATGATAAAGGACGTCAAAGATTTGTGGTTCGGCTCAACTGTCGAAATATACACAAAAAAAAAAAAGTCAGTAGTAAATAATTCAATAATAATAAGAGAATTAATGTTACAACTGATTATACACTCGAATCTTTCCCTCATCTATATCAAACCTAAACTGACGATATTTACAAATAAATAACTAGCTTAGTTGTAGATCCGTTAAACGGGTGGGTCGGGTCGGGTTTGGGTCGGGTTGGGTCATAAATGGTCCGACCCAAATTGACCCATTTAACCCGTTTATGACCCGTTTATTGCAATGCAAAAATTTTGACACATACCCGAGCCGACCCATACCCAACCCATACCCAACCCATTTAATTAAACTTAATTTATTATATATATAGATATATATATATATATATATATTTAAAAAATGGTATTGCTAAAATAATTTTATACAACACAAATTTAATGGACAATTTTTTTTATTTTTAAAATAATTATTTAAAAATGGAAATTTAACTATTTTTTAAAAAATAAAATTTAAATTATTTTAATTTTTTAAATATAACTTTTCTTTTTCTTTCTTTCTTCTTCTTCTTCTTCTTTTCCTTTGGCCGGCCACCGGCCACGACGACGGTCGACGGCCGGCCACTGTGCGAGCCTCGAGCTCACCCGGCTCGCCGACGCCGGCGAGCTCGAGGCTCGCCAAATCCGGCAAGCTCGAGCTCGCCCGACGCTGGCGAGCTCGAGTCTCGTCAGATCGGCGAGGCTCGAGCCTCGCCAGATGTCGGTGAGGCCGTCGCCTCGCCATACGTCGGTGAGGCCTCCGCCTCCCCAGATCTGGCGAGCTCGAGGCTCGCCGGCGTCAGGCGAGGCCTCCGCCTCGCTAGATCCAAGGAGCTCGAGGCTCGCCGGCGTCGGGTGAGGCTCGAGGCTCGCCGGCATCGAGCGAGGCTCGAGCCTCGCCGATCTGGCGAGCCTCGAGGTCGCCTGGCCAATCGCCGGCCATCGCCGTGCCGGCGACCGGACGAAGAGGAAAGAAAAAAAGAAGAAAGAAAAATAAAAAAATAAAAATAAAAGAAAAATGAATGGGTTGCACAACCCATCTTTAGACTTTAATGGGTTTGTAAATGGGTCTTAAATGGGTACCCATTTAAGACCCATTTATTTTAGTTCTTTTATTTTTAAAACCCATTAGGGTACCTTATTTCTCAAGGCTCGACTCCATTAACGACCCATTTATGCTTAAATGGGTCCATAAATGGGTTGCACAACCCATTTAACACCTCTACTTAGTTGTAAAGATCAAAGCACAAATTACCGCATACGGCTAAAATCAAGCTCTGAACGTGGACCCCTTGTTTCGCCCTTTTGTGGCGACCACCATCCACCGACCAACTTTTAGCCAAAAAAAAAAAGGAGAGAACCACCGACCAACAATAAAACAAATCTGTTTGGAATAATGGGCATGCCGGATTTCAACAAATCAAAATCTTTTGTTGGGTTGAATTCCATACACAGTTCAAACTCAAGACATAATATAATAAATCTAATATATTAAAATGTTTAAAGTGAATAATATTGATTAATAGTTAATTCATGATTTTTTCGATAAGTAATTTTTTTTTTTTCCTAACACATACAAATAAGCATTTTTTTTTTTTTTTAATTGGGCTAGTCACAAATCAATGCATGCATATTCCAACTTTGTAAGTGCAAATTCAGCAGGTCCTTCACTTGTGGGTCACGGAACCCAAGCGCTTTGGGCATGTTCCCCCTTATTGTGGCCAGTTGAAGACTTTCCGATGCTTAGGTTAGTGTACATTCTAGGGCAAGTACACAAGGTCTAGAGAGAGAAGTACCATCGGTGCCGTATGACTCATGTATTTATAGAGTAAATTTAATGGATTGGCTTGCAGACTTAAGATCTTCGTAGAGGCCTATTTGCCACTTGCCAATCCTAGTGAATTCCGGACTATATCCATAGCAAATACAAACACCCAAAATCTCAGCTTTGGGGTTGATCCCGGCATAAAGGTCGATCTAGTTTACAGAATGATGCAAGGTGGTGTGGCCAAAACCATTAAGCTCGATAGCAGCTGGCACTCGAGGATTACAAAGGTAAAAACTTGAGAAGAGAGAGCATGACTTTAGAATGTCAAAATGTGAAGAAATAGGGTGGATGGATATATACTGAAGTCCTTAGCAAGCACCACTACTTGCCTATGGCATGTAATACTCACTCGCGCATTGCTTTTACCGTCCCAAACTAGACAACTGTGGGAGATGATTCTCGTAGAGAAGGTACTATCCATACTTGTTTCGTTCTAGAGTTGAGGATGATATAGCTAGTACGAGTACCTAGAGGGGGTGAATAGGTATACAAAAGATTTTTCTTGATGTTTGCACAATGCTTAGACAGTTGAAGGATTTGCAACAAATAATAATCAACGTAAGACTGAGTAAAGGAAAGAGAGAATTGAACACGTGGTTTATAGTGGTTCGGCTTGATTCAAGCCTACGTCCACTCTTCTGCACTGACAGCTAATTGGCTGGATTCCACTATGAATAAAGAGATGTTACAGCGTTGATCTTCCTTGATTTCTAGGTGTAGATGATCTACCACACTTGCTCAAGTTATCACCAAGTATAAACACTCTTTGTGTATACAATTTCGCTCAGAATGAATCGACTAATAATCAAGATGCTTCAGACTCTGGAATTTCTCTATCGATCACGTACTAACACAACTAGAACGTCTTCCTTTTTATACTCATTTATGCCATCATATCGTTGGCACTTACCAAAGGAATTCCTCTAATCTACCCGTTGGACAGAATCAATCAAAGAAGATTATTCGAGCTATAAAAGGAACCTGACAATAGCCCATCAATCCTGTTCGCCCATACAATCAGGATCTTGGTTTTCAAGAATAGAACATTCCGAGAATATTTCGTCAACCACCGGATCTTCAATTGATCTAGATACAAATAAAAGAATCCGATATATTTATCCAACCAAGAGATCTTCTCCAGAGAATAGGATTAAATCCTTAACCATAAACTTTGGCTCTGGATTTCCTTCGTCACTGGATCAGAAAGACTATCAATGAGAAAGGTCTTAAGTCTTAAGTCTTGAGTCTTGAGTGCTGAGTCTGGTGATCAGAAAGTCTTCAGACTTTAAACAGACGGTTTGCAAATATCCAAACTAGACTGATGGAAACGTTTTGTCAGCTTCAAAATATTCTGGAAAGATTTCTCCAACAATCTCCCCCTTTTTTATGGTGACAAAACTTTCCTGTAGATTTGAACAACTTTGACCTGCAAAAACATTTCTCAAGCAATACGGCTATCTCATAAAGATTAATAAAACAACCAGACTCTGCATCCACAGAAAATTGGTTAGTCTTTCATGAGTAATATCATATGACAACACTTGATATAAATGCATATAGTCAAGCATCAAAATCCACAACCAATTCAGTTTACTCAAGTCAAGTCATACTAAAAAACAAACATAACCACAAAAAAACAAATTTAAAGTCAAGTTTAAAGTTCGTTCAAATTGCAATTCTCCCCCTTTTTGTCATCATTAAAAAAAGGTGAGAAAAGCGTCAAGTCTGCTTGGGAATGCGCACGATTTTGAAATCTCCCATTGACTGGACTATTCCTTCTAGCCTCTTCAAGTCTTCCTTTAGATGAGCTACCTCCTCTCCTTTGGCATTGGCTTGAAGTTGTAGAGCTAGGTCTTTCATTTTGTCCTCCAGGGTAACTGAAGATGCTTGTCCAGCATTCTTCATGGCTTGAATTTCACAGTCCAAAGCATAGATTTGGCCTCGCATTTTCAGAAGAATATCAAGAAGACGACGAAAATCTGCAGAATTGTCCGTTTGTGTACTTGCATTTGCTTTCTCAGATGGAGTGAATGCAGACGATGGTGCTTCTGTATAATCTTGCAGATTTGGTGTTGACGTATCGTGTCCTTCTTCAGGCAATTGAGAAGCCTGAAACTCTTCTGGGTCTGCTGGAGATTGTCTTAGACCTTCACTAATGGCAGCATGAGGTGTGGACCTTTCTTGCTCGCCAACTCCCCCTGTCTCTAGGACATCAAAAAGGGAAGAGTGATGATCATGCTCTTCTGTATCTTGATTCCCCTTCTCTCCAAATTCAGCTGCAGATTTTTCTTTCTCTTCCTCTCCTTCTTCTTCAGCTTCTTTCTCCTTCTCTCTCTGCTCTTCTTCTTCTCTATTCTTGGCTTGCTCCTCTTCTTCTCTCTGTTTCTTCTGAAGTTCTGTCGATTGAGGTACAGAACGTCTGGTCCTTATCAAGGCAGTGATTGTGAGATCTTCCTCCTCATCTTCATCCTCCAAGATGAGAGTTTTCTTCTTTTTTGATGGGGCACCAATGGCCTCCTTCCCTTTTCTCTTTGAAGTAGACGGGACTGGAGACTTCACTCTGAATTTCTCCATGGCCTTGGAAAGTTCTTTCAGACGCATCTTCGTCAACATCTTCAAACCTACCACCATCTTATCGCACGGTCGAACACAAAGTGTATGTGGCGGTTCAATATTCATGTGTCTGAAGATCTTGGTCACCAAACCTGGGTAAGGCAATTGTCCCTTGTCCTTTGACATTGCTCTGTACATGTGAAAGAAAATAGTGTGAGAGAGAGAGAACTTCTTCCCTGAGTTGATTGCATACATCAATTTTGCTTCGGAATTAGACACATTAGTCTTTGATGTAGACTTGGGCCTGATGCAATTGATCACAATTTTGTGCAGCACAATATTGATGGCACGCATCCTTGAATAAATGATTCTTCCCTCGATATCTCTATCTTCGACAAGTTCCATTGAGGCACGAGCAACTGAGACTTTGACTGGTTGATAACGTCCTCGTTCAACTCCAATTATGTCCGCCAACATGTTCACGTCTACCACATAATCCTGGTCTCTAACACTGAATGATATTCTATTCGCATCTAGAAAGCTGAGATTCGAATAGAAATATGCTGTTAATTGCGCATAACCATCTATGGTATCGGTGCAGAATTGCTCAAGTTCAAGCAGTTTGAACTTCTCCCTTAAGTTCACATTAACGGCATCCAAAAAATCGAAATCAATACTCCTAGGGTTTATCACCCCTCGTTTCAGCAGCCTGAAGAACAAATTCTCTTGTTCCTTTGATTTAAATAACTCCATCCTCTTTCCCTTCACCTTTGCAGCAATACCTATTCTAGGTTGAAAATCACTGAACATTTTATCATCGTCATTTCCTTCAGTCAAATTAGGTCCCGACATACGAGGGTCATTGGGAATATTCGCAAGTGCTTCCTCTGCTTTACCCTTGGGAGCAATTCCCAAATCCTCCATTTTTCTCAGAAAGATATACTCATTCCCATAATTCTTGTTTTTAAGAAAATCATCCACGTATTTCAACGGAGTCCTAGTACTTTTCAACGCACAATAGAGTTTGTAAATAAACGAGGGTTTTTGGACTCTTACAGGGTTTGCGTCCTCGATTATCACTTCCTCCGGTTGTTGACCCGCATCATGTGGGGTAGATGGCGTTGAGTGACGTGGTGGAGAGTGAGTCGGGCTCTGTTGCTGACTCGATAATTCTTCCTCTTCGGTGAGATCGAAATGGGTAGGTCCCTCCTTCATCCTCTGTGGTCCCCTGTTCGCGATTCTTGAAGACTTCCTCAAAGAAGACATCCTTCCTTGTCGTTGAGAGATTCATTTACTTGTTTTCCCAAGAAAAGATGACAACTTTCTCGAATATGAACAAGAAGTAGAAACCGGATTGGGAGGAGAATGCCTTTTGGGGTTTTGAAGATTGGGTGAAAAAGAAAACTGTGTATATAACTCAGTTTTGAAAAGGGAAGTTCAATCGGCACAAGGAAAGTGTACGAACACCTCTTTTCGAAATCAATAACTGCCAAAATTAATCCTTTTGAAAAGACAAGATTTCGTTTTTCACGGAGACTATAAAATAACTGAACGAGAGATCGTACCTTTTCGAATAATACGTTTAGATAAAATAGCAACTTACAATCTATAGCCATCAATGTCTGAGTCTGAGGATTTAGAGTCTGAGGGTTGGAGAGTCTCTAGACTTTAACTTCTTCGAGCTTCAAAATGTTGAGTCTTGAACGGATAAAATCAAATTGATTTTTCTCCAAAGGCTTTGTGAATATATCCGCTAGTTGATTTTTTGAATCAACAAATTGAATCGAGATTTCTCCATTTTGAATATGATCTCTGATGAAGTGATGTCGAATCTCTATATGCTTTGCTCTTGAATGAAGAATTGGATTTTTGGTGAGATTGATTGCGCTGGTGTTGTCACATTTGATTTCTGTGCATGAGTCTTCAATCCCAAAGTCTTGTAGTTGTTGTTTTATCCATAGAATTTGTGAACAACAGCTTCCAAGAGCTACATACTCTGCTTCTGTTGTTGAGAGAGCCACCGTGCTTTGTTTCCTTGAAAACCAAGACACTGTCCTACTTCCAAGCAACTGGCAAGTTCCTGAAGTACTCTTTCTATCGACTCTGCAGCCGGCCAGATCTGCGTCTGAATATCCCAGAAGATTAAAGTCTCCCTTCTTAGGATACCAAAGACCGATGCTTGAAGATGAAGCAACGTATTTAATGATACGTTTAGCAGCACTGAGATGGGATTCTCTAGGATCTGATTGAAACCTAGCATAGATGCAAACACTCAACAAAATGTCAGGTCTAGAAGTAGTTAGATAAAGAAGTGAACCAATGATGCTCATGTACAGCTTTTGATCAACTTTCTTTCCTTCTTCATCTTTGTCTATCTTCAAAGAACTTGACATTGGTATATCAGTCTTTTTGCAATTTTCCAATCCAAACCTTTTTGAGATCATTAGCATATTTTTCTTGATAAATGAAAGTTTCTTCCTTCAATTGCTTTACTTGAAGACCAAGAAAGAATGTTAATTCTCCCATCATACTCATTTCAAACTCATCCTGCATAGACTTAGAAAATTTCTTGCATAGATTTTCATTAGAGGATCTAAAAATAATATCATCCACATATATTTGAACGAGTAAAAAGCTTTTGATTTCCTTTTTGATAAAAAAAAGTAGTATCTACTTTACCTTTGACAAAACCATTATGTAATAAGAACTTACTTAGTATGTCGTACCAAGCTCGAGGTGCTTGTTTTAAACCATACAAAGCCTTTTTCAGTCTGAAGACTGAGTTTGGCTTCTTTGGGTCTTCAAACCCAGGTGGTTGTTCCACATATACTTCCTCTTGGATAAATCCATTTAGGAAAGCACTTTTGACGTCAATTTGGAATAACCTGAAATTTTTATAACAAGCAAACGCAAGTAATAGTCGAATAGCTTCTAACCTTGCTACAGGAGCGTAAGTCTCATCATAGTCTATTCCTTCTTCTTGCGTATATCTTTTGGCTACGAGTCTTGCTTTGTTTCGTACGACTTTTCCTTTTTCATTCATCTTGTTTCTGAACACCCATTTGGCTCCAATAACAGTTTTACCTTTCGGTTTAGATGTCAATTCCCAGACATCATTAATGTTGAACTGTCTGAGCTCTTCTTGCATAGCTTCGATCCAGCTTTCATCAGATAAAGCTTCTTCTATGCTTTTTGGTTCAATTTCAGAAATGAGAGCCACAACACTAGACTCTTCACGTCTTTTGGATCTGGTGCGAATTCCTTCATTAATTTCGCCAATAATGAGATCTTTGGGATGACTGGACTTATGCTTCCAGTTACTAGTTGATTTGTCTGGATGATGATCTCTTTCTTTATTTGAATCTTCATGGACATCTTGATGCTGGTCTTCCAGAGTCTGAGATACTTCTTGAGTTGTAAGCTTTGGGGGGTCTGGAGCAGGTTCAGACTCTTCATACTGAGTCTGACTGGATTCATCTTGCGTAGAGTCTTGAAATTTGACATTCATTGACTCCTCCACAGACTAGCTCTTCTTGTTATAGACTCTGTAGGCTTTGCTTGATGTAGAATATCCAAGGAAGATGCCTTCATCTGATCTTTCTTCAAACTTACCAATTCGATCTTTTGCATTTTTCAATATAAAGCATTTGCAACCGAACACATGAAAGTATGAAACAATGGGCTTCTTACCTTTGAATAATTCATAAGAGGTTTTCTCTAGAATAGATCTTAGGAAGACTCTATTGATGATATAGCATGCTGTTGAAACAACTTCAGCCCAAAATCGTGAAGAAATTTTACTTTCAATTAAAAGAGTTCTAGCCATTTCTTTAAGAAATCTATTATTTCTTTCCACAACTCCATTTTGCTGAGGAGTGTATGGAGAGGAGAACACATGCTTAATTCCAGATTCATCACACAATTTTGTAAAATCTTGATTTTCAAATTCACCTCCATGATCTGTTCTTATACTTGAGATAACACATCCTTTTTCATTTTGAACCTTTTTAGCAAATTTTTCAAAATACGAAAAGGTTTCTGACTTACTTGCAAGGAAATATACCCAAGTAAAACGGGAGTAATCGTCCACAATTACTAGGCAATATTTCTTACCTCCAATACTCTGGGTTTTGGTTGGTCCGAAGAGATCCATATGCAGCAATTGTAGTACATGGTTAGTAGAGACATGATTTATTGGCTTAAATGAATTTCTTACCTGCTTTCCCAGAATACATGGTGTGCATGGATCGGACTTTTGGTATGGTAATTTGGGTAGATCTCGAACAAGCTGCTTTGATGAGATTTTGGCTAATTGCTTCATGTTGACATGACCAAGCTTTCTGTGCCATAAGCTTGCTTCATCTTGAATTGAGATTAGGCATTGCGATTCATTTAGTTTCATATCTAAGAGGTAGATATTTCCATGTCTTCGACCCATGAAAGACTGAGTAGAGTCTTTACTGATTCCAGAGCATATTCCTTCTTGAAAGGAGATCTTGAAACCAGTATCACACAATTGGCTAATGCTGAGAAGGTTATAGTTGAGTCCTTCCACTAGAGAAACATTGCTTATTATGAGATTTCCAATTTTCACAGTTCCAAATCCCACAATGCTTCCTTTGCCGTTTCCTCCAAATGAAACATTTCCACCATTTACTTGAACAAGCTTTATGAAGCAATTTGAGTCTCCTGTCATGTGTCTTGAACATCCGCTGTCAAGATACCACTTTACCTTTTTCTTGATGGAGACTTGCATTTAAAAGAGAGTCTCAAGCTTTCTTTGGTACCCAAATTTTCTTGGGTCCTTTGGTGTTAGTAGGATAAACATTATTAGGCCATACTTTCTTAACAGGCTTCCAAACCATAGGACACTCTTTTTCAAAGTGATCCTGACTGTTACACTTTGAACACCTGAGAGCATTTCGACCTACAGACTTTACAAAAACTTTCTTGAAATGATTTTTGTAAGCCTCTCTCGACGGTCTTTTCTTAATTCTTTCTTTTACTTTAGGAAAATCAATCAATGGAATTGTTTCTGCTGTCATACCCAGACCAGACTTATTGAAGTAAGGTCTTTGAACTGAAAGAACTTTTTCAAGTTTTTCGGATCCTATCGAAAATTTCTTTGAAATATTTGATAAGTCAGTTTTTAAAAAAGAGTTTTCTTTCAAAAGATTATCTTCTTTCTCTTTAAGAGTAGAAACATTCAAGTCTAAACTTTTAACCCTTTCTTCTAAAATATTTTCCTTTTGTTTTAGAGCTGAGTTTTCCTTTTTAAGTTCAGAAATTCTTTTGAGAGAAGTCTTAAGACTAAAACACAGTTCATCAATGTATTTAGAGACCTTGACAGGAATTTTAAAATCACTTACCTCAAATTCACTGTCTGAGTCTGATCCATAATCTGAGTTTGAGTCTGAATGTGCCATCAAACATATGTTGGCATATTCATTATCACTTTCTTCACACTCTGTATCACTCAAGGTTTCGGCTTTGAGAGCTTTTCGAAATTTTTCAGCTTTTCCTCTTTTCTTCTTCAGAAGAGGACAGTTGGGTCTGATGTGTCCATTTTTCTTGCATTCGAAGCAAACTACATCTTTGTTTGGTTCCTCATCATCAACAGACTTGGTCTGCTGTCTTTGGAAACTTTGTTTCTTTGAGTTGAACCTTCTTCCTTTTCTATTCAATTTTCTGAATCTTCTTATCATGAGAGCAAGCTCCTCATCGTCCAGATGATCTTGAATCTGTATCATCAGAATCATCATTTGATTTTAATGCAATGGATTTCTTACCTCTTGGATCTTCGTCTTCATTAGTTCATTCCACTTCATAAGACTGAAGAGTTCCAATCAGCTCGTCGACAGATAGTGGCATAATTCTTTGCGTCTCTCTTATTGAAGTCTTTATATGATTCCAATCCTTGGAGAGTCCCCGCAGTAGCTTGTTCACCTTCATGGGATCAGAAATTTTTTGACCTTGATTCTCAAGACCATTGACAATATCTGTAAAACGACTAAACATGTCAGTTATAGATTCTCCTGGTTTCATTTTGAAGGCTTCATATTGACCAAGGAGAATGTTAATTCTGGTCTCCTTCACTCGATCTGTTCCTTCATAGGTGATATGTAATCTGTCCCATACTTCTTTTGCTATAACACAAGAAGATATTCTGTTATATTCAGTTGGTGACAAAGCACAATATAAAGAGTAAATTGCTTTTGCATCGAGTGCTTGTCTCTTGTTTATCTCTTCCTGAGTCATTTCGCTGGTTTCAACAATTTATTTCCCTCTTTTAGAGACTGATGTAGCAGTAGGAGTGATTCCTCTTTCCACAACGTTCCATTCCAGAGGATCCTTTGATCGTAGGAAAGCTTTCATCTTGTTCTTCCAGATGTTGTAATCATTTCCATCAAAGTAGGGTGGTCTGGTATTGCTTTGCCCTTCCACCAGCCCTGGTGCTAGCATACTAGCCATGGATCTTTTACTCTGAAGTAAAACACTTCAAATAAAGTAAGAACACGAGCTCTGATACCAATTGATATAGCTAGTACGAGTACCTAGAGGGGGGTGAATAGGTATATAAAAGATTTTTCTTGATGTTTGCACAATACTTAGACAGTTGAAGGATTTGCAACAAATAATAATCAACGTAAGACTGAGTAAAGGAAAGAGAGAATTGAACACGCGGTTTATAGTGGTTCGGCTTGATTCAAGCCTACGTCCACTCTTCTACATTGACAGCCAATTGGCTGGATTCCACTATGAACAAAGAGATGTTACAGCGTTGATCTTCCTTGATTTCTAGGTGTAGATGATCTACCACACTTGCTCAAGTTATCACCAAGTATAGACACTCTCTGTGTATACAATTTCGCTCAGAATGAATCGACTAATAATCAAGATGCTTCAGACTCTGGAATTTCTCTATCGATCACGTTACTAACACAACTAGAACGTCTTCCTTTTTATACTCCTTTATGCCATCATACCGTTGGCACTTACCAAAGGAATTCCTCCAATCTACCCGTTGGACGGAATCAATCAAAGAAGATTATTCGAGCTATAAAAGGAACCTGACGATAGCCCATCAATCCTGTTCGCCCATACAATCAGGATCTTGGTTTCCAAGAATAGAACATTCCAAGAATATTTCGTCGACCACCGGATCTTCAATTGATCTAGATACAAATAAAAGAATCCGATATATTTATCCAACCAAGAGATCTTCTCCAGAGAATAGGATTAAAATTTCCTTTGTCACCTTAACCATAAACTTTGGCTCTGGATTTCCTTCGTCACTGGATCGAAAAAGACTATCAATGAGAAAAGTCTTGAGTCTTAAGTCTTGAGTCTTGAAAATCCCAAACTTTAAGTCCAATCTCAAATATGTCCCAAACGTTTTTTTTGTCCCAAACTCCCTAAACATTAAACTAAGAACTGAAATCAAATTCCCTAAACATCAAAATGTCTCATTTTATATGCTTTCGGGAATCTAGTGCCTTGCGAAGCTTTTTATTCTTAACTTCAGTTATTTCCACTTTCCATTTAAGATGCTCAATACGTGCTTGCTAAATGGGATTCTTAATCACATTAGGGACCATTGGACACAAGGCAGCAGGAATCTAGTGTTGCTAGATGTAGAACGCTAATGCATGATGAATCTCCTCCTCTCCTTTCAATCTCTTTGACACCAAAATCTTCTTTGAATGGCATTCACGTCATATGGATCTCGTTGAAGTAGTCATAGCCCATACAAGTAAAACGAACTAGGAACAATTCCGTTAGAGGAATTTCTTGAAGAATTATGTACTAACGAGCCACCCTACATGGGTAATAATAAGTAGCACCAAAAGGCCTAGCAGTGGGATTAGTTCATCATACTTATGAGAGAAACAAGCTTCCTCAACATGGAACCATTCAACGTGCCATAGCAATGCCTTAGGATTAGGATTTTTCAAAAAAAAAAATTAATCTAACATGAGATTGTTTATTTGGGGAAAAACACTCTTAAGACCTTGAATTTTTGTATGGGATGCCCAAATTCATCTATCTTAAATTGTTTCATGAGGTGACCAAACCCTCTCATGTGGGAGAAAAACCATATTTGCAAAAGCTCAAGAGGGCACACATGGTCTTTTCTCTATTTTTTTTAAACGATTTAATGACGAAAAATGTTTCAGCTAAAATTATATTAACATAGTTCAACCCATTACAAACTTGGCTAACCACCCATGAAATTGAAAGATTTACAGTATTATTTCGATGAGGAAAACAAATAGCTTGAAAATGATAAAATAAAAACCCTAGTCTTTGGAATTACTGATTGATTTGCAAAACATTCCACCATAAATGAAAATGGGCTTACATAACAATTAGCCATGACAACCTTCCTTACTGTTTTGGCTTCAACTCTTAAAAACTATGATAATTTCATAAATAAAATTTATGTCAATAGGCTGCCTAACGAGCTCCTTTTCAAGAGGCATTTCGATGGCAACATTGTATTCCCCCAATGTTGGGGTTAGTTTGTACTCACTGTGACATCCCAGATTTTCAGTCATGTTTTCTACTAAATAAATCGGGCATTTTATTGACGCGTCTATAGGGCTATTCTTAGAACTGATCATTCTAGAGATAACTAGACTATCTTGGGAAACCATTAAGAATTTTAAGGTAAATAGACTTGAGAATTCAACTAGGAATCGGCTACTCGACCGTGTTCATCTGTTGAGATCATTACTGCACAGACGTAAATTAATTAGAGATCAGAGATAGGTCGGTTCGACTGAGATGTGTGGCTAATCGTGAGTGAAATCACTAAATTGGAAAATTATCGTCAGCTGACACTAGATTGATTTTCTCTATCATTCTGGTACCCTATGTCCGTATTTGAATCCTCGAGATTTTCACAACAATTGAGAGTCGTCAATGTGTCAAGTTGGTTCATTGTGGCTCGAAGAAAATCGACCACGAGTCATTTGCATTAAAAATCTCTAAAAGTTACCTGGTAGCATAGGTTATGCTAAAAACGCATCGAATGGAAATTAACCATGAATTCGAGTCCGATTTCAAAAATTGAAGATTCTGTCATGTCACAATCAATTCTAGGAACGTCAACTCAATCTCAGAAGATTTTTCAGAGATTCTGAGATTTTTACGGAAAATCGATTCGAACGTCGCGGAAAATTGACGAAAATTCGGATGGACTCAATTGAAGGAAATTTGGACTTCCAAGAGTGTTGGGATTTTTCTACATCAAAATTGGACTTCAATTTTGGGAATTTGTGGAAGAGATTTTAGACCGAAAATTATAAAATTCGGAGCTAGAAAAGGGGTGCATTTTTGGCTTCAAAATTGGATTATCCGGTGGTTTTACTTTGTAAGAAAGTATTAGAGACCAAGTGAGATAAGTTTGAATGTTTTAAGGGGGACAAAGCACTTAATGCTTTGGCTAAGCCTTGCTGTCCACTCCCTCCTTTTTCTTGACTTCCCACGCACGGCTCCCCCTCCATCTCCTTCGATCTCCCTTTCTCCCAAGCAAAAGCCGCATCTCTCTTTCTCTACTTTTGGTTGTGTTTCATTTTCATTTCATTCTTCTTTTTCGAAGCTGCCCCTACACCATGTCTTCATTCAATCCATCGCCACCTGCAAATCAACCGAAGAAACACCCCCCCCCCACACGTCTGAGTTCTTGCTCACTCAATCAACCCCACCCAAAACCGAAGACACTTGCAGCCGATGTCCTCATCTCACGTCCTCTCTCCCTCACTAAAGCTGCCACAACCAAGTCTTCGTTCGATTCAGTCAACGTTGTAGCAACACCATCGGTTGTTTCATCCACCGAAGACCCAAGGCCCTGTTCTCCACCTTCATTCGTGGCCATCTGTCCCACGATTCCACCTCTTCGGTCAACAAGCAAGCGTCCTCTTCTCCCTCATTGACCACGGCAGCAACCGAAGCAAGTTGATGCTACCATCCCAGTCCGCAAGAAGCCAAGCCGCAAGAAGCCCATCCTTGCAACTCCATTTCGTGCGTCTTCGGCCCGTCATCACCGAAGCTAGCAACCCGGTGGATTCAGTCCACAAAATCTTTCGAGCAGCTCAGCGAAGCAATTCTTTAGTCCACAATTCAGCCCAGCCCGTGAGTCCTACAGCAAGCCCATCTTCGATTGTGTTCAAGCCCAACAAGCTCATGAAATTGGTCCATTTGAAGCCCAAAAGTCTAGCAGCTTAGCCCATTAGAATTCAGCCCAGTTCGCAGCAACCCAAGCCCAGTTTTTGGCCCATCTTCAGCAGGCCCAACCCAACTTGGGTCCAGCCCAAAAGCAAGAACAGATCCCAACTTGGGTTGAGATTTGTTGGGCCAAGTTTAAGGCTCGGTCCAAGCTTGCCAGTGTAGTTGAAAGCCTAATTTCGACTGCTGTCGCGTCACCGTCGCAGCGTCCCAGTCCCTACTTTTAATCAAGTGAGTAATCTTACTAATCCTTGCTTAGTAGACTAATGATGCTTAAGGGTTGGTTAGATTTAATTAAGTGCAATTAGGTGGTTAGATTAGCATGGATTAGTGATTATTAGTTAATTGCATTGCATATTAGTTAAGTGGTTAGTGTACTTAGCTAGAGAACTGCCTATACTATTTATTGAATGCATCTCGGGATTTTGCCCGACCCTTATTGGGCTTCAATTAGGCATTACGGGCCTAAATTGGATTTTTAGTATTTATTTATTAATTTTCGAAATTAATTATTTAATTACTTATTTTTCGGAAATTAGGCAAGAATAGCCGACGACCAAAATTCCGTGCTGATTGTCATGGTGCGGTCCATTTATTTATTTGAGCTCTACATTGTGCTGAATTGAATTAATTGTGTAATTTGTGGAATTATTCCTAAATTGATTGAAGTTGAGTGAAATTGAATAATTGATCAGTAGATAGCCGAGTATGGTTATTTAGCATTTATAATGCTTTGATGAATTCTAAATCGGAAAGGATCGGGAGATTAAACTAAGAATACTCTTGGCTGAGACCGATCAGGTACGAGGTATAAACATATGTGGTCCAGTGATAAGGAAATCACTAGTGAAAACGGCGCCTTAAAGAACGAATGAGTGCTATCTAATACCAACATTAGTATAAACATACGTGGTTCGGTGATAAAGAAATCACTGGTGAAAATGGCGCCTTAAAAAATGCACGAGTGCTGTCCATTGTTTATGTTGGCTCTATGATGAATATATCACCTTGGCAAAAAAGACGTCCGAGAGCATAATGATTTTTTTATGTTGGCTCTGTGATCAATGTGGCATCCTAGAATTTCATAAAAATCCCTAAATATGCCATGAGCCATGGATAGTCGATGGAAATACCGTTATTGTATTTTGTAGCCTTTTAATCCATGATTTTGCGATGAGATGTATGGCCAAGTCTTTAATGGATGAATTTTGGGAAAGGAAGTTTTATCTTTGGCCATATGTATGATAAACTGGAACTTATGGATTTATGATTTCAAGTATATAGTTATCTTAATTTGCAATTTAGTGCTTTAATTAAATAGGGATTTAATTAGTTTTTAAAAGGATTAACCCTAGGTTAATTAAGCTTGGGTCTTAGGCCCAAGAGGGATGGGCCTAAGATGGGCCAAGCTAGCTAACCCACGAAGCCCCAAGAAGGAGGAGCTGCCATCGGCCCATGGCTAGCCCAAGCCCAGCCGGATGAGCCCATCATGTGCATGGGAGGATTTTGCCAAGTGTTAATCCCCTTAGTCCATGTGTCAATCATGCAAAAGCAATGATTGTTCATCATTGTGGAAAGGAAAATTGAGGGAACCGGTTGATGATGAAGGGGAAGCGTCACCGAAGAGAGGGAGAGAGAGAGAGAGAGAGAGAGAGCTACCGAAGGGAAGAGAGAAATTGAGAGAAAGGGAGAGTAAGCGGGCGGAAGAAGAGAG
The DNA here is from genome assembly GCA_014182885.2 of Eucalyptus caleyi. Taxonomy (NCBI): domain Eukaryota; kingdom Viridiplantae; phylum Streptophyta; class Magnoliopsida; order Myrtales; family Myrtaceae; genus Eucalyptus; species Eucalyptus caleyi. The sequence continues at coordinate 39,018,954 of CM024472.2, forward strand.
GAAAGGAGGAGAGCTATCCATCGATCGTCCACCGTGCGTCCGTCGCTCATCGCCGTCTGTGTGCTAGTTGTTTGCTCGGTATAGAGGCAAGTTGGGATCCTTAATCTGCTCTTGCATGTTGTGTCTAGTATGTGTGCTTGAATGGTGAAAGAATTTGAATGTTTAGGGTGTTAAAAGTTGAAGTTTTAAGAGGGATGTTTGAAACTAGTAAACTGTTCTTGAGAAAACAGTGCGACTTTGGATGTTTTATTGGCTTTCATGTGTTGTTCGAGTTGGATTTTGGTCGTGACTTCTAAATGAAAGTTTTTAAGGACTTCTTGAAATGTAACATAATCAAATTTGGGACAAAACGAACAAGTATAAGTGGGTGAAATCCTTATTTTTTGGAGAGACTGAATCTGGAGATTTTGGTAACTACCTTTCATGAAATCATGGTCTGTAAGCCTGTCTTTTTGTTGAAATTTCACTTCTATTTGTTAACAAAAGATGTAAAGGACATCCTGAGGTTTAACATATAAAAAATTTAGAGAAAACTAACAAGAATAGATAGGTGAAATTGTGGTTTTTCGGAAGTAGTCAGATCTGGAAACTTCGGTGTTGAAACAGAAGCTTTAATCGTCTACATTAAATCACCTAGAACGAATTTGACTTTTATTTCTTCATGAAAAACCTAATTTAAGATATTTAATACAACATAGTCTAATTTCATGAATTTTGAATGTCATTAGGATATTTAATCGGAAATATCTCAAAAACCGTGTAATCTGACGCGTTTGGACTTAGTCAGTTTAAATGCATGGGTCATATCATTTTGTATGAAGCTCTTTCGGCAAAGTTTTCTTCACTACGTATATTTCTTTATGTCTTCCCTGTAACATATTCAAATTTCATAATTTATGAAGTTCATTTGCCTATTTAACCAAAAAAAATTCAAAAACTGTGCAAGCTGTATTGTTGGAATAGTAATGCTGTGATGCGTGGTCTATATCAAATTGTATGAGGGTCTTTTGGTGTGTAGTCCTTCATTAAATATCTGCCTTTATGTCTTGACTATCACATGTTCGAATTTCATAATTTTTAACGGTCATTTGGGTATTTAATGGAAATATTTTCTAAAACTGTGCAAGCTGGATTGAGCGAATTTCAAATGCTGTAATTTATGATTATTCTGTTTTGGATGAGCCCTATAAATTATATTGATTGAGGTGATTGAATCTTGCTGAGCATGTGATGATATTCGGCATTGCATATGGAATCAAATGCTGAATTTGACTTTGTTGCCATTACATCATGTGTCATGTTGATTTTAAGACATAAATTGGTAAATATGAATTATGATGAATGAGGAGACTGTTGGAGGTGGGCCGATAATGCCCTGGGAGTGTCAGGATGCCCGGGATAGGGGGTGCTGGATGCCTAATTGTATTGTGATACATGTGCGGATGTCTTTGGGAGTTTCAAGATGCCCGGAATGGTTGAGTGCCGGAAGCCTCAGAGGTTTGTGCCCGGGGGAAATGCCTCGTGATGCCAGTTGGGATACGAGATGCCCGGAATGTGGGGGTGCCGGATGCTCAGTGGTGTGTGCCGAAGGTTTTCTCGTGATACCAAGTTGGGGTGCGAGTGATAATGTGGGATGCAATTACTAATCCCAGGAAAGAAAGATGTGGTGATCAAATTGAAAGATAAAAGTGAAAATTGAATCATGCATGGTATGGTGATATGTATGCATGGCTGCATGATATGATGTATATGAGTGCATGGTTGTATGTATACCTATAGCATGATGATATATGTATGAAAGCTTGTGATGAGTGCATGAGGATGTATGCACATATAGTATGATATCATATGCATGGCTGCAAGGTAAGTTATGCTCGGATGCATGGATGACATGTACTATGCTATGATGTGTGATTGTATTTTATGATGCATTGAGTAGTTTATTGGATCTTTTACATGCTGAGTGGTTGTACTCACCCTTCAGGGACCAACATTTCAGATTAGGAAGATGTCACTCTCTCCAATCACACGGGGTACCTTCTATGGCCTCCCATCTGACGTGGAGGTAGAGTGTTTGGAGATAGATTGCATTACCATCCCTGGGTTGACGTATGTGTGAGTTCGCGTGCTGGCCATGTATGATGTGGGCCTGGCTGGGGGCCCGGTCATATAGGAGTTTTTGTCAATCCACGTCCGCCAAGATGGAGTGATTCAGGGGATGTTGCCGCCACCACCGCCAGATGCGCCAGGATGAGTGTGATGGCCACGTGAGGGGTAGAGAGCTGACGTTTTTTTAGAGTAGCCGACACTGATAGATGGAAGATGACACGTGATCATTGTAGGGGTCGAGATACCTTTTGGGTTATGGCCAAGTGTAGTTAAAAGTCTTCGCTTTCTTTTTTGTTGTATCGACCCGAGAAATCCATCATGAAAATATATAAATAAAAATGGTTTGGCCTTATCTTTTCTTATGGTGCGTAGCTGGTGTGTATTGCATTATGGTTATTGAAGGGAGAGATGGTGAGACTCAATTATGCTTCCGCTAATAAGTTGCGCTGAGACCGTTTTCAAAAAAAAAAAATGCCTAAGGACCTCGGTCCTTCTTCAAATCCCCTTTTTATAAAAGGAAAAGTAACTGACATATTTGAAATGAAAGCGATCGGCAGGTTGTGGCGATCCTAACGAGATCAGGGGCCATCGAGGGGTGCCACAATTAGCATATCACCTTGGCGAAAGCGACGCCTGAGAGCATAGTAAAGTGTTCACTATACGTCACCTTGGCGAATAGATGCCCGAGAGCATTACTGTAGCTCTGTGACTGAGAGTGCAAATGGGAGGTTTTATATTGAGAAGTGATTTGACCTGGAGATGGTCCGACTGACATGTAATCGACTAGGTCGATTAATCAATGATTGATCTATTGTCGTGAATTGACTGATTAAGCGGAAGTGACTTTGAATAGTCATATGGACATGTAATCGACTAGGTTGATTGATTGAGATATCTATCTATGATTGTTTGGGTGCCTATTAAATTGTACTAATATGCAGGTGGAATCTGAGGCCAAGGTAAGTCCTCAGACTCGTACGTGTATAGGAAGCCTGGTTAGCTTATTGGTTTCCTAATCGAGTCTTAGTGGGGTAGAACTTGCTGAGACATAGTCTCATCCCGGTTGTGGGACATCATTTAAGGACCCTAATGAGGAGCCTAAGGAGAAAGAAACTGAGGAGGAGTACTTGGAGGAGAACCCAGATGATGATCTGAGTACGAACTGGATGAGGACTGAGATCCCATCCTCTGTTATGAATACTGTATAAATGTGAATAGTGTGAGACCAGAAAGTTATGAATAGTTGTGTGAAGTACTTTGAGTTATGCTCTATATAAAAGCATGGTTGTGAATTTTAATATGAAAATTATGGTCTTGCTTTTCTATCCCATTGTTTTATTGTTTAGGGATTTATAACCTCTTTCGCATATGCTTAACAAATGAAAGGATCGGCGATACTTAGTCTTGAGATATCGCATTATAAAATTGACCAATTAGAAGGATGCGTGCGTGCCCGAGGATCGGGGCGTGACATTCCCTTTTTGTGGCATTAGATCGAAGTTTAGAGATTGGAGTGATAAGGCGCAATGACCTATGGGATAGTAGTAAGAAAGGCCTTTAAATTCAGGTCAGTGCATGTCTGTAGTAGCTGAATGCTAGAATTGCTTGTTGTTTGGATCACTCTGTTTCTAATTCGTGGTGGAATTGGAAGTAGGCTCTAGTAGATAAAGCTGAGCCATGAGTGACCAGGAGCCGAGAACTCCTTCAAAGAGGGCTGGTAGGGCCTTGACTCGGGGCAGAACGCCGACCAGGGTTAGTGCCCGAGGATGTTGTGGTAAAGCGCCAGCTATGGCTAGCGTTAGTGGCGAAGCACCACCTCTTATTGGTGCTAGGGTAATAGCCCCTGATGATCCCAGGTTCAATGGGATCATGCGTGTACTTGAAGCCTTTGGTAACAGAATAGATCAGCAAGCTGCTACAGTTTAAGCCGCCACTATCGCCACTGCTGCCGCAACCACTGCAGTCGCCCCTGCTGCCGTTCCTGCAGTTGCACCTGTTGTAGCTCCCGCCGTCTTGAATGTTGAAGGTCCACCGGGGATAGTGGTCGCTGCAAGATCAATCCATACACTAGTGGACCATTTCTTAAGGTTAAATCAGTCGTTCTTCACCGGGATAGGAGATGCTGAAGCTGCTACTTCATGGGTTCAGAAGCTTGAGAAAGCGTGTGCACTGCTAATGTGCAATGAGACTAAGAAGGTAATGTTAGCAACTTACTAGCTGGAGGGAGTTGCGAACACTTGGTGGATGACTACCCGTGAAATGATCTTTCTTGAAGGCGCTGTTCAAGAGTGGAACATTTTCCCTGAAGCCTTCAATGACAAGTACTTCTCTAAGACTGCCAGAGAGGTGAAGATGGCAGAATTTCAACGTCTTTGCCAAGGTTCCCTATCTGTTTATGAGTATGAGGCAAAGTTCGCTGAACTTTCGCAATATGCCCCCGAGTTAATCAAGAACCCTATGAACCGAGCGAGAAGGTTCAAAGATGGATTCAGATAGGATTTGACAAGCGCCTTAGTCCTTCTGGATCTAAAGACTTATAATGATCTATATCGGCGAGCCTAGAAAATTGACAAGGATTATAATGATAGAGTTGCCTCATCTGGATCAAGGTTTAACTCTCAACGAGAGAATATTCACCAGCGAAAAAGACCTATGCCTAGAGGTGAATCCCATGCTCCACCTTTCAAGAGGAGTGGATTCAATAGACCGATGCCCAATAATATGGGTATGTGTCACTTGTGTGGAAGGCAACACGGGTCAGCTTTGTGCCCAGCTAGGACTGGGGCATGTTTTGAATGTGTCCAACAGGGTCACATCGCAAGGGATTGCCCGAGGAAGCAAAGGGGGCAACCTCAATTGCCACCACCGCCATCGATAAGACAGATAAGAGGGTATGCCCCTCAGAACGTGCCGCAGGGAGGACAATTGAGGCCTCCAGTCCAAGGCATCGTGTATGCAATTATACATGTTCAAGCCAAAGCTGTGCCTAACGTAATCACAGATATAGTTCCAATGAATGAATTGCCAGTTTAGAGATGAATCGAGTCATGCACTTAGCAGAAAGCGCAATGTTCCCAGAACAATTATATCAGAGTGGCGCAACAAAATTTTGGTTAAGTTTATAAAACTTCAGTTGTTGTAATGAAATCATATAAAGCAGAATCACTAGTTACATTTGTAATTGAACCCTTTACCTATGTATAACTTTGATACCATATATAAAAAGGTTTGGCTCGAGGAACTTTTGTGTAATGAATTGTTGTTGCAATGTGATATAGTTTAATCCATCGAGGGAAGTTATATCGAAGACAGCATTATGAGTTAGAATTTTAGAAGAACTGTGATTGCGATGTCCTGTATCACCCTGGAAAGACGCTTCAGTTGACAAGCCAAAATGTTTAGAAAATCTTGCAAGAGGATACCGATAAGGGAAAAGTTGACGTTAAGATTTCGGAAAATGGAATGTTGAGGTATCGTAAGTGATGATAAGTGTCAGACAGTACGGAACTTGAGGAGGAGACCTTATCATGAATTCACTATAATAGTTGCAGTATTCGACCATACAGTTTGAGGTAGGTAGACCAATATGAAGATAGTTATCGTCGGACAGGTTGCTAGTGTCAAATGTGCTAGTAAGTGAAAGTTTAGTAATGCAAGCCGAGAGGACATTTACAATCACTCAAGAGTCCCAAATGGGAATGGAAGTATATCACGATGCAATGTTGTGATAGGTTTACCAAGAAGTTAGATGAAAAATGACTCCAAATGGGGTAGTGGTTGACAGATCGATAAAGTCGGCCCACTTGATCACTGTATGGAAGGATATTGATTGGAATAGGCATGCCGAGGTGTATGTGTGTCTGACAGTTCATCTGCATGGAGTACTAGTAACGAACTTATATCGAATCCAGAACCGAGGTTCCCAATTTCAACAGATCAATCAGATAGTTCCTTTTGAGGCAGAACAGAGCAGATTATGCAACACTTCAGTTTATTGAGATGAGATCAGAGAAAGAAGGATCACAGGCCAAGGGTCAATTCAGGAGTCAGTAGTTGCAATTGCCGTGATCAGTACCAGAGTACAGACCACTCAGAACTGCCATAATAATTGAATTGTTGAGCATTGAAGGCCCCAAAAGTTCTAAATTGGTAAGTACACCCTTCTGAAGGTGTCACCAATAAGGGATACCTTGCATTTCAGCAAGGAGGGAAAACTGAAATTGAAGTACATAGGTCCCTTTGAGATTCTGAAAAGAATTAGGATCCTATCGTATCGTTTTGCATTGCCGCTAAGGTTAGCGCAAGTGCATGACGTCTTTCACGTGTCGATGTTGATGACATATGGGCCTAACATGACCCACGTGCTAAATCTTGAAGAATTAGGCATGGACGACAGAATATCGTACGTAAGAAGTCGGTTCAGTTGTTGGTTCAGAAAGATCAGATTCAGTGAACCAAGATAGTCCCCTTAGTCAAAGTGATTTGACAACGTCACAGGACTAAAGAAGCAACCGGGGAAAGTGAGACTAGATGAGACAACAATACCCCCACATTTTTGTTTAAGGATTGGTAAAGGTTTAAATTTTGATGACGAAATTTTTATAAGAGGGGAAGAGTTGTGACATCCTAGATTTTCAGTCATGTTTTCTACTGAATAAATCGTTTATTTCATTGACGCATCTATAGGGCTATTCTCATAACTGATCATTCTAGAGATAACTAGACTATCTGGGGAAACCATTAAGAATTTTAAGGCAAATAGACTTAAGAATTCGACCAGGATTTGGCTACTCGACCGTGTTCATCTGTTGAGATCATTATGGCACAGAAGTAAATTGATTAGAGATTAGAGATAGGTCGGTTCGACTGAGATGTGTGACTAATCGTGGGTGAAACCACTAAATTGGAAAATTCTCTTCGGCCGACACTAGACTGATTTTCTCTATCGTTTTGGTACCCTGTGTCTGTATTTGAATCCTCGAGATTTTCACAACAATTGAGAGTCCCCAATGTGTCAAGTTGAATCATTATGGCTCGAAGAAAATCAACCACGGGTCATTTGCACTAAAAAACTCTGAAAGTAACCTGGTAGCATAGGTCACGCTAAAAACGCGTCGAATGAAAATTAACCGTGAATTTGAGTCCAATTTTAGAAATTGAAGATTCTGTCATGTCACAATCAATTCTAGGAACGTCAACTCAATCTCAGAAGATTTTTCAGAGATTCCGAGATTTTTACGGAAAATCGATTCGAACGTCGCGGAAAATTGACGAAAATTCGGATGGGCTCAATTGAAGGAAATTTGGACTTCCAAGAGTGTTGGGGACTTGCAGAAAATGGAATGGGATTTTTCTACATCAAAATTGGACTTCAATTTTGGGAATTTGTGGAAGAGATTTTAGATCGAAAATTATGAAATTCGGAGCTAGAAAAAGGGGTGCATTTTTTGCTTCAAAAATTAGATTATTTTGTGGTTTTACTTTGCAAGAAAGTATTAGAGACCAAGTGGGATAAGTTTGAATGTTTTAAGGGGGACAAAGCATTTAATGCTTTGGCTAAGCCTTACTGTCCACTCCCTCCTTTTTCTTGACTTTCCACGCACGGCTCTCCCTCCATCTCCTTCGATCTCCCTTTCTGCAAAGCAAAAGCCGCATCTCTCTTTCTCTGCTTTTGGTTGTGTTTCATTTTCATTTCATTCTTCTTTTTCGAAGCTGCCCCTACACCATGTCTTCATTCAATCCATCGCCTTAAAGAACGCATGAGTGCTGTCCATTGTTTATGTTGGCTTTGTGATGAATATATCACCTGGGCGAAAAAGATGTCCGAGAGCATAGTGAATTGTTTATGTTGGCTCTGTGATCAGTATATCACATTGGCGAAAGCGACGCCTGTGGCATCCTAAAATCCAAGACAAGCTCTTAGGTGTATTAAAGCTCGTAATTAGGTAATGAAATTTCCTATGGTTTATGTTTTAGCCATTAGTTTTCTTAAGGCTATGTGTCATTGTGCTTGTGTTTATGAGATTTTAAATTTGATATATTAATGATAATAATCTATGCTTGGCCATGCACTTTATGTATTAAATTCCTATAAATAAAATGTCACAAGACTTTGGCCATGTGGAATTTAAAATTTAAAATTTGTAGAACAAATTATAAAAGGGGAAAATTTAATTTTTATTTAGGATTGGCCTTAGGCCCATTGGCCTAAGCTTTAGTGGGCCAAGCTAGTCAGCCCAATTAGGCCCATGAAAGGGGGCTGTCGACCAGCCCAAGAGGAGGCCCAAAAGAAGAAGGCCCAAGCCCATGCATGAGCCTTGCCAAGTGGCAAGAAGGAGCTCATGCATTGGCCAATTGAAAGGCAAAACAATGATTACTAATGATGAGATTTAGGGGGGAATAAAAGGGAAGAAGAGAGAGAGAGGTGGCCGGTTGAGCTACCGCCCAAAGAGAGAGAGAGATTGTGCGAGAGAGAGGGAGAGTGAGGCCGAGAGGAAGGAGTCACTGTCCGACTGTCGCCGCCGTGTGCTGCCGTGTTCGCCACCGTGTGCCGTCGTACGTGTGGTCTAGAGGCAAGTTGGAAATCCACTTTCTACTCTTGCACCAATGTTTTTCATGTATGGTCGAATTCTAGGACACTTGGAGGCATGGGAGTGAAGCTATTGTGTTTGTTTTTGAAGTGCATGCTGTTTTCGCATGAGTCCGCTTGAGTCAGAACTTTGTGAGAGCTTACATGTCTGCTTTGCGTTCAATTTTGGCTTTGATCTCTTCATGGAAGTTATATTTAACACCTTAAACTAGAACATACTAAAATATGGTACAAAACGATGGAGATTTGAGGGGTCAAACTCATCCTACGGAGACCCTAGATCTGAAACGATTTCACTAACCTTTCGGAGAATTTGTGGTTGCATGTTGATATGTGCTAAGAATCTCTCTTCGATTTCTTCTTGGAGGTTGTAGGGGACATCTTAAAATACAACATACTCAAATTTGAAGTAAAATGAACAAGTATAACCTGGTAACTTGACTTAATCTTGAAGACGGTGAATCTAGAGACGTGGTACAGGACACCCGAGACTTCATGGACCTAAATGACGAATATGCTCTAGATATTTGACTTATATCTCTTCATGAAACTTATAGAGAACGTCTTAAAGTAAAACATATCCAAATTTCAGAGGAAAATAAAAATTATAAGTGGGTAAAAACTCAGTATTTCGAAGAACCATGTACTGGATGATTCGGTGTTAGATCCAGAAGCTTCGTGTGACTGTAGAAAATAATCTAAAAATAATTTGGCTTGGAAGTCTTCATGAAAAATGTACTTTAGTGTCTTGGCTATAACTCGGTAAAATTTCGTAATTTTTAGAGGTCGTATGGATATTTTAATCAAATTATTTCGGAGACTGTGCATTCTGATTTCATCCGAAAATTAGATGCTGTTTTGTGTGAATTATGGATTTGTGTGGAATTCTATTTGGCCATGTATTTTGCATGAAATCATTATCCTATTGTCTTTATTATCACAAGATGGAATTTAAATAAATGTAAAAAGGGCATGATAAATGGATTATTTTAATTGGCATAAATTCCATAAATTTTATTTTATGAATAATTGTACCTTATTGCATGTATGATGAGGTCTTGATGCATGCATGGCAATGAATTGAGATGCATGTATGAATTCAATGCTGAATATGATTTTGTTTGCCATTACATCATATGTCATGCTAAATTGAGACCGAAATTGGTGAACATGGATAATGAAAAATGAGGAAATCTGTTTGTGGCGGATGATAATGCCCTGGGAGTGTCAGGATGCCTGGGATGGGGGGTGCCGGAAGCTGGATTGTATTGAGATACAAGGCCGGATGGTCCTCGGGAGTGTCAAGATGCTCGGGAAGTGGGGGTGCCGGAAGCCCTGGAGGTTTGTGCCCAGGGGGATGCCTCGTGACGCCAGTTGGGGTGCGAGATGCCCGGCCAAGGAGTGTAAATGCCAGAAGCCCTGGAGGTTTGTGCCCAAGGGGATGCCTCGTGATACCATTTGGGATGCGAGATGCCCGGAATGTGGGGGGCCGGATGCTCGGTGGTGTGTGCCAGAAGGTTATCTTGCGATGCCAGATGTGGTGATCGAATTAAAAGATAAAAATTGAAAATTGAGACATGCATATGACATGATATGATGATGATCACCTATGGCATGATGAATATGCATATGACATGATATGATGATGATCACATATGGCATGATGAATATGCATATGACATGATATGATGATGATCATCTGGCATGATGACATGTGTATGATATGATGATGTCATGATGATATTGACATGTGTATGATATGATGATGTCATGATGATCATGACATGTGTATGATATGATAATGTCATGATGATATGCATGTATGATATGATGATGCCATGATGATGATATGCATGTATGATATGATATGATGATGATGATATGTCTATGACATAATGATGATGGCATGTGTATAACATGATGATGATAACCTATGGCATGATGGCATGCATGTGTTATGATTGTGATAAGCATGTTTGATGGTATATGCATGGCTTCAAGATAAGTAATGCCTGAAATGTATGTATGACACATATTATGCTATGATTGTGTTACGTGATACATTAAGTGGTTATTGGATTATTTTACCTGCTAAGTGGTTGTACTCACCCCTTCGGGGACTAACATTTCATATTAGCAGCATGCCGCTCCCTGCTGTCACGCGGGGCGTATGTTACGGCATACCTTCGGACGTAGAGGTCGAGTGCAAGGAATTTGATTGTCCTTCTGTTCTTGATCTTACGTATATTCGAGTGTGCTGTCTAGTTATGTACGATGTGGACCTAGTTGGGGGCCCTGTTGTCCAGGAGTTCATATCCATTCATGTTCGACGCAACGGAGTGATGCGTGTGATGCTGCTGCCGCCACCGCCTGATGTTTCGGAATGGGTGTGAGGGCCGTGCGTGACAAGTAAGAGCTGAAACTTTTTGGGATTGTTAGCCGATACTAGTGATGAGGGATCTTACATGTGAATCGTAAAGGGTCGACTGTCTCTTTTTGGTGTTTAGGCCAAGTGTGGCTATATGTCTTAGCCTTCATTTTGATGTAACGACCCAAGGAAGCCCATCTTGAAAATATGTAAATAAAGTATCATGGCTTTGTTTTATTAAAATGTTTAGTGGTGTGCAATTGTATCATGGTTGCTGGAGGGAGAGATGACGATGTTATATTTTGCTTCCACTAATGAGTCGCGCTGGGACTGCTTTTAAAGAAAAAAAATGTATATGATTTTACGACGCTTCGCATAAGAGATGTAATTAGGTGTAACGCCAAGTGCCTGTGACGACCCTAGGTGGTTTGGGGTGTCACAGCGTCGCGCCCTTTTTTGGTATCAGAGCGAGTGGTTATAGGTAGAGTGATAAGGAGCCTCATTTGGAAATTGAGGAACATGATGACAATGCACACCATAGGATATAAAACTAAATAATTAAATAACGGGGTGATGAGTATTCACTCGTAGATCCCTAGTAGTTTATTTTGAGTTGCCTTTAAATACTAGTAACATGTATATGTTACTTATGTAGTAGTAGTAGTTGCTTTGAATGGGGGCAGTGAGTCTCAGATTATTCATGAGGCAATGCTTGGAAATTGCAAGAAAGTCATGGTGCGAGCTGGAAGTGCTCATCCATCGAGGACTGAAGCCTCTGCTGCAGGGGCTGAACCCCGAATGGAAGACATCCTGTAGGCATTGGCCAATATTGGAAATCTGATGGAAAGGCAGGCGCAGCAACAGCCCGGAGCAGAACGCCGTACTCAAGGACTGGTGGAGCAGTTTTCGAAGCTGAAGCCACCTAAGTTCATGGAATGGGAAGTCCTGAGGAGGCGGAACAATGGATTGATGGGATGGAACGAATTTTCCGGCTGTTGGACTGCACTGATGCTGAGAAAATAGTTTTAGCAGAGTACCAGCTAGAGGAAAAAGCAAAGTTTTGGTGGAGAGCTTCGAAGGACATAATCTTTCCGCCAAGTATTGATGTTAACTGGGAGGAGTTTGTGAGAGCTTTCAATAGAAAGCATTTTTCGGACTGTGCTAAGGATAGGAAGATTACATAATTTGTTCAACTAGAACAAAAGGAGCTGACAGTAGATCAGTATGAGGCTAGATTTTCTGAACTGTCTAGATATGCTCCTAGATTGATTGAGGATCAGGAGGAAAAGGCTAAGAGATTTCTGAAAGGGCTGAGGACTGACATTAGAAAGCAACTAGTGCCTTTGAACATAAGAGATTATAATGAAATTTATGAAATGGCACAGTTAGTGGAGCAAGAATTGTTAAGACAGCGGTTGGAGTTTAAGAGACCGTTGAATTTTAATGATGTGAGAAGGGGTAAGAGACCTTATTCTGGTCAAGGTCAAACCTGAAATGTGAAGAAGAAGAGTAATTTTGGAAATTTTGGGGGAGCAAGAAGTGGTTTGAATATAGGGAAAGCACCCTATCAGCCTGGCGTTTGTCAAAAGTGTAATGGGCGACATGGCCCAGGACCTTGCAATGGACGACCAAAGTGTTTTGGTTGTGGACAAGTGGGTCATCTTAGGAGAAGTTGCCCACAAGAAAGGTCGCAAGTGAGTGTTGGCTCGGTGCGACAGGGATATCAAAGTGTTATTAGATCGAACTTACAAGGAAATCCTCAGAGGCCACCTGCACAAGGAAGGGTGTATGCAGTCACCCAAGAGTAAGCAGAAGCTTCCAAAAATGTTATCTCAGGTACGATTTTTATTAATGGTGAAAAGGCATATGCATTGTTTGATACGAGTGCAATGCATTCATTTGTGTCTGAAAGATATAGACGTTTGAATAAAATAGAAGTTATGCCTCTTGAGACGCCTCTTTGTGTTTATACGCCTTTAAAAGATATGGTATTGTCTATGCTGGTGTGTGGGAATTGTAATATATCAATGGGAGGAAAAGATATGGAAATAGACTTAGTCGTAATGGCTATGTATGATTTTGATGTTATCATAGGAATGGTATGGCTTCGTAAGTATCGGGCCCAGATGGATTGTTATAGGAGAGTGATCCAATTCGTTTTGCCTGATCAGTCTAGTTGTGAATTTTTAGGAGGTCAGACCCATCTTTCTGTAGCTCTTATTTTGGCAATAGAAGCTTGTAGGTTACTTGACAAAGGATGTCAAGGATACCTAGCCATAGTTAGAGATTATGCAAGAGAGGAGCCTAAACTTGAGGAAGTTCGAGTAGTTAACGAATTTCAAGATGTATTCCCTGAGGAATTACCTGGATTGCCACCAGAGCGGGAGATTGAGTTTGAAATTGAGTTAATGCCTGGAGCAAGACCAATATCAAAAGCCCCGTATAGGATGGCCTTAGTTGAATTGAAGGAATTGAAAGTGCAATTACAGGAGTTGCTTGACAAATGATTCATTAGACCAAGTGCTTCACATTGGGGTGCACCGGTCTTGTTTGTGAAAAAGAAAGATGGATCGATGCGCTTGTGCATTGACTATAGGTAGCTGAACTAGATGATATGAATACAAACCGAATGAGGATTGAGATCCCATCCTCTGTTATGAGTCTTGTCTAAATGTGAATAGTGTGAGACCAGGAAGTTACGAATAGTTGTGTGAAGTACTTTGAGTTATGCTCTGTATAAAAGCATGGTTGTGAATTTCAATATGAAAATTATGGTCTTGCTTTTATATCCCATTGTTTTATTGTCTAGGGATTTATAACCGCTTTCGCATGTGCTTAATAAACGAAAGGGTCGGCAATATTTAGTCTTGGGATATCGCATTATAAATCAACCAATTAGAAGGATGCGTGCGTGCCCGAGGATCGGGGTATGACATCCCTTTTTGTGGCATCAGAGCGAAGTTTAGAGATTGCAATGATAAGGCGCGATGACCTATGGGATAGTAGTAAGAAAGGCCTTTAAATTCGTGCCGGTGCATGTCTGTGGTAGCTGAATGCTAGAATTACTTGTTGTTTGGGTCACTCTATTTCTAATTCATGGTAGAATTGGAAGTAGGCTCTAGTAGATAAAGCTGAGCCATGAGTAACCAGGAGCCGAGAACTCCTTCAAAGAGGGCTGGTAGGGCCTTGACTCGGGGCAAAACGCCGATCAGGGTTAGTGCCCAAGGAGGTTGTGGTAAAGCACCAGCTGTGGCTAGTGCTAGTGGTGAAGCACCACCTCCTGTTGCTGCTGGGGTAGTAGCCCTTGATGATCCCAGGTTCGATGGGATCATACGTGTACTTCAAGCCTTTGGTAACATAATAGATCAGCAAGCTGCTACAGTTGAAGCCTTCGCTTAGGCCACTGCTACCGCAACCACTAAAGTCGCCCCTGCTGCCGTACCTGCAGTTACACCTGTTGTAGCTCCCGCCGCCGTGAATGTTGAAGGTCCACCGGGGCTAGTGGTCGCTACAAGATCAATTCATAAACTAGTGGAGCATTTCCTAAGGTTAAATCCGCCGTTCTTCACCGAGATAGGAGATGCTAAAGCTGCCGCTTCATGGGTTCAGAAGCTTGAGAAAGCGTGTGCACTGCTGATGTGGAATGAGACTAAGAAGGTAATGTTAGCAATTTACCAATTGGAGGGAGTTGCGAACACTTGGTGGATGACTACCCGTGAAACGATCTTTCTTGAAGGCGCTGTTCAAGAGTGTAACACTTTCCGTGAAGCCTTCAATGACAAGTACTTCTCTGAGACTGCCATATAGGTGAAGATGGCAAAATTTCAACGTCTTCGCCAGGGTTCCCTATCTATTGATCAGTATGAGGCAAAGTTCGCTAAACTTTCGCAATACGCCCCCAAGTTAATTGAGAACCCTGTGAACCGAGCAAGAAGGTTCAGAGATGGATTTAGACAGGATTTGAGAAGCACCTTAGTCCTTCTGGATCTAAAGACTTATAATGATCTATATCGGCGAGCCCAGAAAATTGAGAAGGATTAGAATGATAGAGCTGCCTCATCTGGATCGAGGTTTAACCCTCAGCGAGAGAATATTCGCCAGGGAAAAAGGCCTATGCTTGGAGGTGAATCCCATGCTCCACCTTTCAAGACGAGTGGATTCAATAGACAATGCCCAATAATATGGGTATGTGTCACTTGTGTGGAAGGCGACACGGGTCAGCTTTGTGCCCAACTAGGACTGGGACAATGTTTTGAATGTGGCCAACAAGGTCACATCGTAAGGGATTGCCCGAGGAAGCAAAGGGGGCAACCTCAATTGCCACCACCGCCACCGATAAGACAGATAAGAGGGTATGCCCCTCAGAACGCGCCGCAGGGAGGACAGTTGAGGCCTCTAGTCCAAGGCACCGTGTATGCAATTACACAGGGTCAGACCGAAGCTGTGCCTGACGTAATCACAGATATGGTTCCGATGAATGAACCGCCAATTCAAAGATGAATCGAGTTATGCACTGAGCAGAAAGGGCAATGTTCACAGAACAATTATATCAGAGTGGCGCAGCAGAATTTTGGTTAAGTTTATAAAACTTCAGTTGTTGTAATGAAGTCACATAAAGCAGAATCACTAGTTATAGTTGTAATTGAACCCTTTGCCTATGTATAACTTTGATACCATATATAAAAAGGTTTGGCTCGATGAGCTTTTGTGTAATGAATTGTTGCTGCAATGAGATATAGTTTAATCCGTCGAAGGAAGTTATATCGAAGACAGGGTTATGAGTTAGAGTTTTAGAAGAACGGTGATTGAGATGTCGTGTATCACCCTAGAAAGATGCTTTAGTTGACAAACCAAAATGTTTAGAAAATCCTGCAAGAGGATACCGATAAGGGAAAAGTTGACGTTAAGATTTCGGAAAATGGAACGTTGAGGTATCGTAAGTGATGATAAGTGTTAGATGGTACGGAACTTGAGGAGGAGACCTTGTCAGGAATTCACTATAATAGTTGCAATATTCGACCATACAGTGTGAGGTAGGTAGACCAATATGAAGATAGTTATTGTCGGACAGGTTGCAAGTGTCAAATGTGCTAGTAAGTGAAAGTTTAGTAATGCAAGTCGAGAGGACATTTACAATCACTCAAGAGTCCCAAGTGGGAATGGAAGTATATCACGATGAAATGTTGTGATAGGTTTACCAAGAAGTTAGATGAAAAATGACTCCAGTTGGGGTAGTGGTTGACAGATCGATAAAGTCGGCCCACTTTATCGCTATATGGAAGGATATTGATTGGAATAGGCATGCTGAAGTGTATATGTGTCCGACAGTTCGTCTGCTTGGAGTATTAGTGACGAACTTATATCGGATCTAGAATCAAGGTTCCTAATTTCAGCAGATCAATCAGATAGTTCCTTTTGAGGCAGAACAAAGCAGATTATGCAGAACTTCAATTTGTTGAGATGAGATCAGAGAAAGAAAGATCACGAGCCGAGGGTCAGTTCAGCAGTCAGTAGTTGTAATTGCCGTGATCAGTACCAAAGTACAGACTGCTTAAAGCTGTCAGAATAATTGAATTGTTGAGCATTGAAGGCCCCAAAAGTTCTAAATTGGTAAGTACACCCTTCTGAAGGTGTCACTAATGAGGGATACCTTACGTTTCAGCAAAGAGGGAAAACTAAAATTGAAGTACGTAAGTCCTTTTGAGATTCTGAAAAGAATCAGGATCCTATCGTATCATCTTGCATTGCCGTCAAGGTTAGCGCAAGTGTATGACGTCTTTCACATGTCGATGTTAAGGACATATGAGCCTGACATGACCCACATGCTAAATCTTGAAGAATTAGGCGTGGACGACAGAATGTTGTACGTAAGAAGTCGGTTCAGTTGTTGGTTCAGAAAGATCGGATTCAATGAACCAAGATAGTCCCCTTAGTTAAAGTGATTTGACAACGTCACAGGACTAAAGAAGCAACCGAGGAAAGTGAAACTAGATGAGACGACAATACCCCCACTTTTTTGTTTAAGGATTGGCAAAGGTTTAAATTTCAAGGACGAAATTTTTATAAGAGGGGAAAAGTTGTGACATCCCAGATTTTCAGTTATTTTTTCTACTGAATAAATCGGGCATTTTATTGACGCGTCTATAGGGTTATTCTCAGAACTGATCATTTGAGAGATAACTAGACTATTTGGGGAAACCATTAAGAATTTTAAAGCAAATAGACTTGAGAATTCGACCATGAATCGGCTACTCGACCGTGTTCGTCTGTCGAGATCATTACGGCACAGACGTAAATTGATTAGAGATCAGAGATAGGTCAGTTCGACTGAGATTTGTGGCTAATCGTGGGTGAAACCACTAAATTGGAAAATTCTCGTCGGCCGACACTAGACTGATTTTCTCTATCGTTTTGGTACCATGTGTCCATATTTGAATCCTCGAGATTTTCACAACAATTGAGAGTCGTCAATGTGTTGAGTTGGTTCATTGTAGCTCGAAGAAAATCGACAACGGGTCATTTGCACTAAAAATCTCTGAAAGTAACCCGGTAGCATAGGTCATGCTAAAAACACGTCGAATATAAATTAACCGTGAATTCGAGTCTAATTTCATAAATTTAAGATTCTTACATGTCACAATAAATTCTAGGAACGTTGATTCAATCTCAGAAATTTTTTAGAGATTCCGAGATTTTTATGGAAAATCGATTCGGACGTCATGGAAAATTGACGGAAATTCGGATGGACTCAATTGAAGGAAATTTGGACTTCCAAGAGTGTTGGGGACTTGCAGAAAATGGAATGGGATTTTTTTCTACATCAAAATTGAACTTCAATTTTGGGAATTTGTGGAAGAGATTTTAGACCGAAAATTATGAAATTCGGAGCTAGAAAAAGGGGTGCATTTTTGGCTTCAAAAATTAGATTATTTTGTGGTTTTACTTTGCAAGAAAGTATTAGAGACCAAGTGGGATAAGTTTGAATGTTTTAAGGGGGACAAAGCATTTAATGCTTTGGCTAAGCCTTGCTGTCCACTCCCTCCTTTTTCTTGATTTTCCACGCACAGCTCTCCCTCCATCTCCTTCGATCTCCCTTTCTGCCAAGCAAAAGCCGCATCTCTCTTTCTCTGCTTTTGGTTGTGTTTCATTTTCATTTCATTCTTCTTTTTCAAAGCTGCCCCTACACCATGTCTTCATTCAATCCATCGCCACCTACAAATCAACCGAAGAAACCCCCCCCACGCGTCTAAGTTCTTGCTCACTCGGTCAACCCCACCCAAAACCGAAGACACTTGCAGCTGCTGTCCTCATCCCACGTCCTCTCTCCCTCACCGAAGCTGCCACGCCCAAGTCTTCATTCGGTTTGATCAACGCTGCAGCACCACCATGAATTGTTTCATCCACTAAAGTGTTATAGATAAAGCCAAATATTTATTTTTAGGGGCTTTTTTTGTCTTTTCTATTAGATTTCCTTTTAGGTTAAAAGTGGTACCTATATATTAGCGATGGCAAAAACCCTAGCCGTCAAGACGCTAAAA
This sequence comes from Eucalyptus caleyi, assembly GCA_014182885.2. Classification (NCBI taxonomy): domain Eukaryota; kingdom Viridiplantae; phylum Streptophyta; class Magnoliopsida; order Myrtales; family Myrtaceae; genus Eucalyptus; species Eucalyptus caleyi. The sequence continues at coordinate 39,037,558 of CM024472.2, forward strand.
AAGGAAATAGAGAAGCAAGAAAAAGAGAGAAGAAAAAAGTGAGTTTTTTTCTTGATGAGGGTTCTCAATCTCTTTGTGCCCTGATCTTGAGAGAAGATCGTCGTTGTATTCCAACTTTTTCCGAAGTTTAGTGGATTCGCAGAGTGCCTCTGAGCGGAGACGTAGCCCAGGTTTGGGTGAACTTCGATAACAAATTTTCTAGCGTGTTCATCTGATTCTGCTCTTTTATTACTATATTCTGTCTGGTGAATTGTTTGCGAGTGTTATTTTTCTGGAATCGACGTGAGATTTCGTAACAACTGGTATCAGAGCCTGGGTTGGCTAATTGAGAACATCGAGGGTTTTCGGTGACGTTCGATTGAAAGCAAACAGGATGGCAGAAGATAAAATCAGAATCGATAAGTTCAATGGAGAGGATTTCGGATGGTGGAAACTACAAATAGAGGATTATCTTTATCAAAAAGATCTCTATGCACCACTTGAGGGTTGGAAACCCGAGATGGCGGAAGTGGATCCAACAGCAGAAGCCGAATGGAAAATTCTTGATCGAAAGGCGTTAGGTGCGATTCGTCTAGGGTTGACGAAAAAGACAGGGTATCATATCGCGAAAGCAAAAACTGCAAAAGAAGCCATGGATATTCTAATGAATATTTTTGAGAAGCCATCAACATCAAATCAGGTATTTTTGTTGAAGAAACTGTTTAATATGAAGTTATCTGATAGAAGTTCTGTAGCAGAGCATATTAATAGTTTCACGCAGGTCACGGGTCAATTGGAATCCGCAGGCATAAATTTAGATATGAAGTTTCAAGCTTTATTATTTTTATGTTCTCTTCCAGAAAGCTATAATACCGCAATGCAGGGAATTTCGAGCACCATGAAAGATGATTTAACTCTTGATGATGCTGTGAGTAGTATCATGGATGAAGAGATGCGAAGGAAAGTCTCAGGTGGAGATAATTTTTCTGCATCTACATCTTCAACGGCACTTGCAGTGGAGAACCGTGGAAGAAGTAAAAGTAGAGGAAATTTCAGCGGTCGTGGCAGATCACAATCAAGGGGTAAGAGACAGGTTGCAAAAGATGAGTGTTGGTTTTGTCACAAAACCGGACACCGGAGGTTTCAGTGTGAAGCCTACAAAAAGAAGCAGCAAGATGAGAATCAAGGTGCTAATGTAGTTAGCGATAAATCTTTGCTAGATAACTTGTGTTTGTCTGCAGGGTTTGACTTGACAACAGATAAATGGTTTATTGATTCTGGCGCTTCTTTTCATTGCACCTCGCAAAGAGACATATTTGATGATTATGCTAGTGGAGATTTTGGACAAGTGGTTGTGGGAAACGGCCACATGTGTCCAATTGTTGGGAAAGGAACCGTGACTGTGAACATCTCAGGTGGAGGACGTCTAGTTTTGCGTGAAACTAGGCATATTCCAGAATTAAAGAAAAATCTGATTTCAACCAGTAAACTTGACCAAGAAGGTTTGGTAATAACCTTTGGCTGCGGAGAGTGGAAGATAACCTCAGGGGTAAGAGTAGTAGCAAAGGGAAAGCGTACGGGTACACTTTACCTTCTCCAAGGAGACAATATCAGTGATATGGTTGCAACTACAATGGCTACAGGTAATTTATCTACTCTTTGGCATTATCGTTTGGGACATCTTGGTGAAAAAGGTGTAAAGCAGTTACACTCGAGGAAATTACTTCCGGGTATACAAAAAGTTGAGTTAGATTTTTGTGAGAGTTGCATTTATGGAAAACAGAAGGTTGTTAGTTTTCAATTGAATGGGCGACAAAATAAAGGCCAGAAGCTAGAGTTGGTTCATACTGATGTATGGGGACCTGCTCAGGAACTCTCTTATGGTGGTAAGAGATATTTTGTCACATTCATTGATGATGCAACAAGAAAGACTTGGGTCTATGCTCTTAAAGAAAAATCAGAAGTATTCGGGATGTTCAGAATGTGGAAGACCATGGTAGAAAAAGAAACAGGTTATCAGATTAAAGCTTTGAAATCTGATAATGGTGGTGAATACACAAGTAAAGAATTTGCAGATTATTTGAGCCGAGAAGGCATACATGGGTTAAAGACTGTTCCTAGAACTCCCCAAGAGAACGGTGTAGCTGAAAGAATTGAACATGACTATTCTAGAATGTGCGAAATGCATAAGACTACATGCGGGTCTCCCGCTACACTTATGGGCCGCCACAGTTGATGCAGCTATTTATCTTATCAACAGAAGTCCATCTAGTGCGTTGGATGGAGAAATACCACAAGAGCGGTGGTCAGGTAAGAAGATTAATTATTCACATCTAAAGGTGTTTGGTTGTATTGCATATGCTTTGATTGACAGGGAGGATAGGAAAAAGCTTGATGCTAAGTCCCAGAAGTGCGTCTTTATTGGATACGGTGGCGACGAGTATGGCTATAGACTTTGGGATTATGAGAATAACAAAGTCATCCGCAGTCGCAATGTGGTATTCCATGAAGAAAAGATGTACAAGAATCGTCAAATAGAGACAGAGCATGAGAAGGTAGTACAACCAGAGTATGTTAAATTAGACATAATGCCCGTGAAGATGTTTCCAGTAGATCAAAGTTCACCTGAAAGAGAGGTTCAAGATGAGCCTATTATCAGTGAAGAGGTAGTTCAAGAAGAACGCGGTGATTCAGAGCAAACGAATGACCCTGAAGTACCTGTCGTGAGAAGGTTTACACGTGTGAGAAAGCCAAAGTTAATTTTTGACCCATCAGCTAATATTGTTCTGAGCCATGTCTTATATACAGATGCGGGAGAACCGGAGACTTACGATGAGGCAAAGGCAAACACGTCTCACTTGCAGTGGGAGTGTGCTATGAAAGACGAGATGAGCTCGTTACTTCAAAACAAAACTTGGGAGTTGACCAAGTTGCCCACAGGTAAAAAAGCTTTATTAAACAAATGGGTGTATAGGGTTAAGAATGAAGCAGATGGTAGTATTAGATACAAGGCGAGACTTGTAGTCAAGGGCTTTTCTCAAAAAGAAGGGATCGACTACTCCGAGATATTTTCACCTGTAGTGAAAATGACATCAATTAGAGTTCTGCTAAGTATAGTTGCAGTGGAGGATCTTCATCTTGAGCAGTTAGACGTAAAAACAGCGTTTTTACATGGTGACTTAGATGAAGAATTATACATGGCACAACCTAAGGGTTTTGAAGTCAAAGGTAAGGAGCACATGGTATGTCGCTTGAAGAAAAGCTTGTATGGCTTGAAACAAGCTCCGCGACAATGGTATTTAAAATTTGATGGTTTCATGCAAGAAAAAGGATTTGCACACTGTGAGTCTGATCACTATGTTTATTTTCGCAAATATGATGATGGTGACATTGTGTATCTATCTTTATATGTGGATGACATGCTGGTGGCTAGTTCAAATATGAAGAGAATCGTAGAAGTGAAAAAGATGTTATCATCACAGTTTGCTATGAAAGACTTGGGAGAGGCCAAGAATATTTTAGGCATGAAAATTATCAGGGATAGGAAAAATAAGAAATTATGGTCGTTGCAGGAAGACTATGTGAACAAGGTGTTAAAGAGATTTAACATGGACAAGGCAAAACCGGTTGCAACTCCTCTAGCGAATCACTTCAAACTTTCCAAGGATATGTGTCCAAGCACTCGGGCTTTGAAAGATGAGATGGCGGTAGTTCCATATGCATCAGCAGTGGGGAGTTTGATGTATGCCATGGTGAGCACGAGACCAGACATTGCACAAGTAGTGGGAGTTGTGAGTCGATATATGCAGAACCCAGGTAGAGAGCATTGGAATGCAGTTAAATGGATATTGAGATATCTAGCAGGTACTTCCAATTACTCACTTTGTTATGGTGGTACATCTCTAGAGTTGCAGGGTTATGTAGATGCAGATCATTCGGGTGATCGAGGTAGTGGTAAGAGTACCACTGGATATGTCTTTACAATTGCAGGTATAGCAGTGAGTTGGGTATCTCAACTACAAAAAGTAGTTGCTTTATCGACAACAGAGGCAGAATATGTAGCGATTATAGAAGCCTCCAAGGAAATCATGTGGTTACAAGATTATATGGAGGAGTTACATCGAAAACAGCTAGTCAGTACACTGTGGAGTGATAGTCAAAGTGCAGTGCACTTAGCAAAGAATGCAGCTTATCACTCAAGAACTAGACATATCAAGAAGCGTTATCACTTTATCAGGTCAGCATTGAAAGATAATGAATTAAAGCTACAAAAGATTGATGGCTCGAAGAATCCAGCTGACATGATGACCAAGGTAGTAGACAGAGAAAAGCATATTTTCTGTACTACTACCATTGGTATTACTCCATGTTGATTGATGAGGAGTATCGCAGAGGCACAAGTTTTTCAACTACTATTTTTTGAAGAAGATGGATGCAAAGTTGCTTGGTGCTTGGGTATATTTGTCTTCAAGTGGGAGATTGTTATAGATAAAGCCAAATATTTTTTTTTTTTTTTTTTTTGTCTTTTCTATTAGATTTGCTTTTAGGTTAAAAGTGATACCTTTATATTAGCGATGGCAAAAACCCTAGCCGTCAAGATGCTAAAAAAGGAAATAGAGAAGCAAGAAAAAGAGAGAAGAAAAAAATGAGTTTTTTCTTGATGAGGGTTCTCAATCTCTTTGTGCCCTGATCTTGAGAGAAGATCGTCGTTGTATTCCAACTTTTTCCGAAGTTTAGTGGATTCGCAGAGTGCCTCTGCGCGGAGACGTAGCCCAGGTTTGGGTGAACTTCGATAACAAATTTTCTGGCGTGTTCATCTGATTCTGCTCTTTTATTACTATATTCTGTCTAGTGAATTGTTTGCGAGCGTTATTTTTCTGGAATCGACGTGAGATTTCGTAACATGAAGACCCAAGGCCCTGTTCTCCACCTTCATTCATGGCCATTTGTCCCACGATTCCGCCTCTTTGGTCAACAAGCAAGCGTCCCCTTCTCCCTCGTTGACCACGGCAGCAACCGAAGCAAGTTGCTGCTGCCCCCAAGTGATCGATTCCAAGGTGGACTGGTTCTTAATTTGTGGAATCGAGAACCGGCCCATCTAATTCTGGAATTGAATCGACCGACTGGCCTGGCTCCTAGGTGGGTCCAAGAACCAGTGACATGAAAGAAAAAACAAGAGCCTCAAAGTAAAGTAATCAAGCTACACTAACAAGCGAACACGCAAAGGGTGTCTTGGTCTAAAGGCTAGATTTAAGTGAGAGTGCGAAACTCGTAGAAAGAGTTATAACAATCACATATATCAAACGCAGATTCACATCAATTTTTAGCCTATACTTTGAACGAAGAATGACAGAAAATAAAGCATTGATTATCTACCATGATGAGATGAGGTTGTAGTCAAGATCAGCCAAAAACAAAGCAAGAGACGGAGAAGAGAGTCGGGACTCGAGATGAGACCACAAGAGGGATGCGACTTAGGCAAGAGGGACTAAGGGTGGCATCAAGGAAGATGGAGGCAACTCAAGCAAGAGGGAGGCATCGAGGAGAGAGCCATGAGCGCCAAGGGAGATTGAGCAAGAGGCGTGAGCGACGAGTGAGAGTGAGCATTGTGGGCAAGGCTTGTCCAGTGCAAGTGAGTGACAATCATGAGCGACGAGCATGATTGAGAGTGAAGAATGGAAATGAGATTGAAGAATGGGCAATTAATAATTAGGGTTTTCAAATTTTTTTTTTTTTGATACCTAGGGAACCCCATACAGCTGGCGGGTAAATCCTAGGGCGACGCTATCGGAGGACCCACCACCCCGACGTCGCACTTAAGATCCCATGCGTCCTGCGGGATTTGAACTCCTCCGTCTTGGGTAGACATCATGGGAGTTCTTATCCATCTAGGCCACCGCAGGCGGTGATGGGTTTTCAATTTTGTAATAATGAGAATTAAAATATATGTATCGGTATGGTCCAAGTGGTATGAGTGGTTTGGTCCACACCTGGAATTGGGAATTAGATTGATGATCACTAGTTCCAGGTTTTAGGAATCAAGAATTGGTCCATCTCCCATGGAAATCACTCCGAGCACATCGGTTTGGTTTTAGTGTTTAGCTCAGCCATAATAATTACTCAATTGTTAAGGTGTTACTTACTCATTGAACAGGGCAAAATTTGAGATGTGAATTGGGATCCCTATCCATATTTAAATAGGTAAATACCAAAAATAACCTCATCATTCTCTCACTTAGCCCATTATCCAACCCCTCCCCCTCCCCCACCCCCCTCCTCAAGCTCTCAAGCTCTAACCTTGTGGCCATGGTCACTCTCTGAAATCGCGGCCATGGCGGCCTAGACTAAGTGGCGTCAACGGCAGAAGAAGAAGAGAGAGGAGGGAAGAGGTTGACGGCAATGGCGGACAAAGGTGTATGACATGGGAGGTTTTAAGAGTGATGGAGGTTAGGATTCAGAAGAGAGTTTGGGAGCTTGTAGATGCAATTTGGTTTTTCTAGAGTTTAGTTTTATCCAGCTGCAGCTGGTTGGTATTTTCAAAGTAAGTAGAGGTGCTCTCTGAGCAAAATATGAAGTACAAAACTGTTAAAATTTGGGAAGATATACCTGCAAAGGCTATGGAATTGGACAAAAAAAACATATAGGAAAATGCTACGGCCAGCGAAAAATGAATACTAAAATGATTTGTGTTTCCAAATGTAAAAGCACAATTTAGGAGTCCAAAAAGATCTTCCAATAGCATTTCTCAACACCACATAAGGATGTGACTTGAACTCTATATGAAATTATCTAAAGATTTCCAAACTCAAACCCGACACAATACAACTCAATTCAAAATTAATATGATTGACACATTTTCACTTATATTTAAAGACAAAAAAAAATGCGTCAATCACATTGAAACCTTTTCATAGAGACATAAATAGCATAAACGAACACAATACACAAACATGAATTACCAAACCTTCTTTTTAATGGATCTCAAGTGACTGAAATGATTAAAATAACCACATTCACGTAAATAATTATATGAATGGTTGAAAAACTGTAAAAAGATAGGAACCCAATAGACGGAATCTCCATTCATGATAATTGGTTATCGGCAATAACAGATGTTTTCAATCCTAAATCAAGACATTTTACCTCAAAATTTATCTTTAACCAGCGGATTTAAATTTTCAATTTAAGACAACAAATTTGAATCTTAAATTTACTCCCACTTAAAGAGGATGGCCCATCGACAAATTAAATTTTACAGGGGAGATGTATTCTCTTCTTTCTTTCTTTTTTCTCGTTTTCTTTTTCCTTAATATCCTTATTTATGTACTTTTTGTTTTATATACCTATTTCCTAATTCATCTTCGAGCACCGCTTCTCCTTTGTCCTCTACACATCACGGCTACCATTAAGTCGCAATTCTAGACATCGCGGCCGCCGCCGTCACCGCCACTCACTTTGAAGAGAGAGAGAGAGCTTTGGCGGTTGTGCATGCAATTTTTACTAAAGTTGAGCTTATTAGCGATGTGATTGAATCTAGACTATAATTGATTTTTAATCAGTCAACTGATTAGAGAAGATGGATTCAACATGAATTTGTCCTTATATTTAGAGCATATACTCGAACATTTTTATCACGTGTCACAATTGACATAATATCGTTGCCCACGTGGTAATAAAATTCAGAGGCTTACTAAGACGATGGCGCTGTTACAATCACGGTGCTATTGCAAAGAATAGTCAACTGAAGAACGACGGTGGTGCCGACACTTAGGATGTCCATGCGCCGCGAGAGGACAATGGAGATTGTGGTCAGTGGTGCAGTGCGTGTCGAGGGCTCCAAGCTGGATTTCGTGAGGCCTGACGAGGATGACGATGTGGCGGGGAATGATGATGAGCTAGCACTGGAGGCAATCGGGACGGACAAAAAAAAACATATAGGAAAATGATAGAGCCAGCGAAAAATGAATACTAAAATGATTTGTGTTTCCAATTGTAAAAGCACAATATATGAGTCCAAAAAATCTTCCAATAGCATTTCTCGACACCACATAAGAATGTGACTTGAACTCTATACGAAATTATCTAAAGATTTCCAAACTCAAACCCGACACAATACGACTAATTCAAAACTGATATGATTGACACATTTTCACTTATATTTAAAGACAAAAAAAGATTTGTCAATCACATTGAAACCTTTTCATAGAGACATAAATAGCATAAATGAACACAATACACAAAAATGAATTACCAACCCTTCTTTTCAATGGATCTCAAGTGACTGAAATGATTAAAATAACCACATTCACATAAATAATTATATCAATGGTTGAAACACTGTAAAAAGATAGGAACCCAATAGACGGAATCTCCAGTCATGATAGTTGGTTATGCGGAGCTTGTGACTTAGGAGTCATTTGCTGGAGATGGGAATGGAAAAACGCCAAGAGGAGAAACAAGAGAGTGGGATATTCGCGTTTGATAGGCAAAGAAATTTGTGGTTCAAAAGGCGCATTATTACTCTCTAGGAATAACGGTGCCATTATCTTAGCATTAACCTTTTGGAAATTATGGAATGAGATTTTTATATTACTTCAGACTCTCCTTCTTCTTTTTTCTTCTTCCTTTTTTTATCTTGCTATATGACATTCTAAATATGATTATAGCAAACTAACGTGATCTCACAAGTTTGAAAAAGTATTAAATCTTTTTATGTACTAAGTAAAGTCTCATGCTATCATAAATTATAAAAGATAGTATTTTATGACGTTTTGCACCTGCATATGGCAAAAACACACAAGTATTTGTAAAATATCGTAAAACACATAAAAGAATCATATTTGCAATTGCTCACAATTAAATACAATGACTTTTTTATGACTTTTTTTTCTAGATTTGACGGACAAAATGTCATTAAAAATTTTGCTCTTCAGGACTTCTCGAACTTGAATACAGTTAGAGGTAATAAACACTTGTACATTATCATAAAGTTAAAAATCTGTATTCTACGAAGTTCTCTACTTACTTACAATGAAACGTTATATAGCCTTTTTATGTATCGTAAGAAAATTCATGTTTGACATCTTGCAGTTGATTACTATGTAAAGTCAGTAAGATTTTGACACACGTTAACATAGTTGATCATCCTAAATAAGATCACGAGATGTCAACACTCAAATGCGATTAATCTAGTAATAATGTAAATTGTTGGCTCGCGAATTATTTATTTTATATATATATATATTCATTTTTTTCCTCTTTTGAGAAACCCCACATAAATTTTTATCATTATTTTGAGTGAAAGTTCACATGCAATTTTCAACATATTATCAAAATTCGTTTCTCCTTAGAGAATTGAATGGCGGAGACGGATCGGTCACTCCATTGAAAGTGGCAGAGCCGTCACATGCCCAATCTCTTACTTAGACTCCATTATCATATAAAATAACATACTTGAACTTCCCAAGTTGATCGAGATGAGCTATGTAACTTTTACATAGAGAGGAAGACCAATTCAGTTCTCTATCGGTTGCCTCCCTGGATATCTTGCACCACGTACCTTTCTAAAATATACTAGAGAGAGAGAGAGAGAGAGAGAGAGAGAGAGAGATTATCCCAATCTTTACAGGTCGGTCGCAACTGCAAATGCAAAGAAATAGAAGCCAGTCTACTGAACTGATTCTTCACCCCTCCAGCTTATTACTTAGAGGATCGCAAGTACTCCAGACACCCTGAATTCACATAAATTGCTCTATCAAGCAGTCGCGCTAAATTTTCAAGGTTGAGATTGCCTTAATCCGTCATATGATACCGGCAACTCAGCACCTTTACCCTGAAGTCGCTCGTACTCGGTATGCTGCCCACTCTCCGTGCATTTGCCGGCCAATTTCAAGCACAGGCTTCCTGTCAAAAACAAAATCCCAGCAAGTATCCAGCTGAACTGCAAGTTAGCAAGGGCTCGGGCCCTTGAGTCCGCACCGCTCGAGCCGCAAGTTACTGCGCCATGCACTAATTCTTTGCTGGCGTAAATGGACTGTGTGGTGCAACCCTTAGGCACAAATTCTGGTACCCAAAGAAAGAACCCCATGTCCATGAACCAACAACCCTGGAAGGTCACAGAAATGGCAAGAACTAGAGATGCTGGAAAACTGGTGGGGATACATATTGCTGCCAAAGATGAGACGAAAGACACGAGCACTATGAGCTGCAAGAGCCAGTGGTAGTGCCCTTCAAGTCCGACATGATCAGCGGAATGGAAATGAAGCAAGAGAAGTTCTTGACCAAAAACTGAAGCAGCAAGAACGCCCACAACTCCCGATAGAGTCTCTGCTTTATGGTTGATCTCCGCGAAAAGAGAGAAACCAGAGAATATAGCAAGGTGGAGAAACATGGTGGCGTGCTCAATACCATCGAGCTCAAAAGGAAGGCGGAGGAAAGGGAAGTCGAACACTTGTGCGAAGATCGCAAAAATAGAGAATGAGAACACAAGTAGGAGCTCGGAATGCTTGAATATGGGGGCAGAGGCGGTGAACGGATGCGAAAATCGGGATTTAAAGTTGCTCGATCCTTTGACAAAGTAGTTTCTTGATATGTTTATGATGTGCCATAAACCAAGCAAGGTGAGGACGAGTCCTGGCACCAAATGCCCAAGAAAAGTTCCCATGGAAGCTCCAGAGAAGGTAGAGAGTGGCTTTTAAGTTTGTAGTCTTGGACAATCGTAAGTTTTTGTGCAGATATAAATGGGCAGAAGATGTTCTTAAAGGGACAGGAATCCAATCTGGTTTTTGTCATTTGCTTCAGTGCTTGCTGCATGTGTTTCCACAAAGTAAAGATTGCAGAAAAAGACGACCAAATTTTTGCACAGTCGAAAGCAGAGGGTCGAGGAAAACGGGCTGTGAAACCTCTGCTTTTACTAACGTAAAGCGATGTCCATCTTCAAGCCGTGTCGAACTTTTTTAAAGCCGTGATTTACTCAATTGCCCAGACTCGGCGAAAATCAACGGGCACCTAGCTACGATCACAATCATCCTACAGTAGATAAGAGGAGTCTCAGGCTTGTGCTCCCTCCACAAGATCTGACTAGAGATTACACCTATAGAAGGCTGAATCATTTCTGATTGATTGAGAATTTCAGGCTAAGTGGAGTGAACGTTGGACCCATTAAATTGCAAAGTTGTGGCAAAAGGAAGTCCCTACTTTTTCAAGGGAACCATGCCACAAACACAAAGAGTTCTTTAATGGGGATAAAGTTGCTGATTCCCGGGATGTGACCACGCCTACACTTGGAAGAGGAAGTGCACATAACTTTGGCAATTAAAAAACTGGTAGATTACACGAGATCCACACACTTACTGAACCAATCACCAATCCGTAAATAGACTGATGAGAGGTTTCCAGTGTTATTTCGGTCATGAAGGTTCGCCGGATATCCTCTTTCTGATCCCACAAATTATGCCAACTTCACAGCAAAGTAAAACAAGATTCCTCAGCTTATCCCAAAACTACGGTTAACTTTAAGAATGTATAAGATAGGAACCTCATGCCACACTGTCATAAATAGAAACTGAATAGAAGGTTTCTTCATACCACACTATGGCACAAACAGACACTTGAAGTCAATTAAACCTATAAAGTCCGAAAAGAAAAATGCCCTTTGCGGTTTATGCATATTGCGAGCACTGTGAAAATCAAGTTCAGCTAACGTTGTCGGCGATTCTTCTTCACGAAAGTCATGAGGCACATCTCAAAACAGAAAGCCTCTGGACACTCAGATAAAGCTTCAACTAAATTATGCATATTGCGAGCACTGTGAAAATCAAGTTCAGCTAATGTTGTCGGCGATTCTTCTTCACGAAAGTCATGAGGCACATCTCAAAACAGAAAGCCTCTGGACACTCAGATAAAGCTTCAACTAAATTATGGGGAACCCACATGCAAGCTTTTCTCCAGATATGATGCCGAATCATCTCATGTCTACTAGCTTTGATTCAAAATAAAACCTATAATTCAAGGCCTCCAAGTTGGATTTTATAATATTTAATTCAAACCATACAACATATAGATTAAAAACCAACATTCCTGAAGTATTGAAACACTGCCAGTCTATTTATGGCATATGATACTTCCAGAGGCCATGAGGTGATTCTTCTTGCATATTCCGCACAAGTAGCCAATATACATAAAAGGTACTTCTCAAGTCAGGGATATATGCAGATAGCTTACTCAAAGAATTGCATGTACATCACAAGCCACAATTGCTCACTCACATACTTCAAATTTCTTATTTTCTCCTCCCTTGACATTGACAGGTAACCACATACAAAAGCACCTACACAATTGTTCTATAGAGTGCATTTTAGCATAACCATGATGCAGCTTACAACAGTTGACAACGCTGGCTTCCATCTATGGAACTTCAAAGCATGACTGAACTTTCTGTTCACCCTATCATAATAACGGGCTGTTAGCCATCAAGCAAATTTCTAAGCGTGTACCTTGCTGGTCATACAATTAGCAGGTGTTAAGGTTCTAAGATATCTGATACCACGTGGAAAAATGTGTTGATTTGAGGAAGAAGAAACCTACACAACACGCCTAAATTGAAAGAGACATTCTCATTAATGGCATGATACATCTGACTTCATGACGCAAAATGGCCAGAAAAAGATGAAGCTGCAACAGAAAATGACCCAAAGTTGGTGTAACCATTAAGATCACCATGGCCATTCCTTCGGTCTGATACAGGGTTATAATCTACATTAAGAATTCTCTACTCTTGTACATCAGAACACGGCAGGACCACAACTTCTTTTTAAAGGTAATAAAGGTTAAAATAAAAAATTCAAGCACATCATAAATGCACAAGGATTAAAGAAGAAAAGAAAAGCAAAAAAGAAAGGAAAACACCCAAGGCTCCGATAAGTCACAGCAAGATATCCAAACCCAAATAAAAGATCACAACATCGAAGCAACCCAAGATTCAAAATCTTCTTGATAACATAAAGACGGTCCACTCAACGTTATACTAGAGGTTACCATACTCATGATGAAAGACGTCTCATCAAGAATAAAACTCCGAGGAAAATAAAAACATAACAGAGGGTGCAGCACCATGATTGACTGAATTGAGAGTCTATAAATTACAGAAAATCACGCTACACTTATGTCTGGACCTCACTAACATGCAGAAACAGACCCATGGATAAGCAATTGCAGGAGAAGGGTATGTAGAAGAAAAAAAAACCGTGGAGATTGTGAAGGTGTAATGAATAAAAGGTGGCCTGTTAAACACTGGACTTGCTTATAATCTGCAACTAAAGATGAAAACTCTCATCAAAATCAAGATGGATCTCACAAACTATCTTCTTGAGCAAGATCAATGAAGCAGATACAAGGCAAGATCAATTACCACAGTCACATCCATAATCAGAACAGTCATTCAATATTCTACATTATAGCCATAGGAGAAAGACCAAACGAGACAAATTCTCAACGGCAGCAGGTTCCACAGCAACAGAAACTATCCCCAAGATCACCCTTTCCACGTAATCACATCCCGAACCCGCCGATAAGAAATTTCACAACAAGAGAAGCAGATAACGACACGGGCGCAAAATCACATAACCGATATTCCCACTTCGCCGCAAGGATCAAGGAGGAAGCAACCTCAAACTCGTTCAATTTCCATCGCACGTAAACACCCAGCGAACCGAGAGAAGGACATATGAATCGATCGCGAAAGCATCCAAAACCATCGAAAAGGATTCATTCCGCGAACCTTTTTGTACATCAATCAATCAATCAATCAATCAATCAATCAGTGAGCTCTAGCCTCCATCATTCGGCAAAAATCAAGGAGGCCTAAACAATACACTACAACCTCAACTAACACGAACTTCAGACCAAAAAAAACTAACACGAACCCATCATCAATACCCAATAAGACCACCCCGACTAAAAACCCAACCGACGTTACAATCGCAGCAGCTCCCGAAAATCGACGTGAAACTCAAGCGACAGCGACGGGCTGCTGCTTCGAGGGCTCCAGGCTCTGCTTGCCCGTGCCGCCGGCGAAGTCCTCGGCGCTGTAGATGACGGTGATGTAGAGGGAGCAGCTGGGGCAGCGGGCGATGTCCTCGCCGAGGCGGAGGTCGTCCCTGGTGATCTGGAAGAGGTCGCCGCAGGGGCAAGGGAAGGTGTACGCCTGGAGCTCCTCGCTCCACTCCATGTCCTCGATCTCTACGTCGTCGTACGACATGGCTGCTCGGCTCGGTTCTTCGTCTGCTTCTTCGGGGGGGCTAGAGGGTTTTCTGCCCGCCCGCCTGCTTCTCACTCAGGGAATCGACGACGGAGATGCGGCCGGCCGACGGAAGGGCCGGCCGTCGGAGAGGGCGAGGTTGATTAGGGCTCTTGAGAAGCTGGGGCAGAAGGTCGGTTCTCCTCCTTAGTCTCCTCTGTTCATCCAAATTTCTTTTTGGGAAAAGATACACCAAAAGCAGAGTTTACTATTTAGAGATAACCACACAAATAATCTCAAAATTTTGGCTCGAGTGATCCTTAAACTTTATATCTATTCCACGTGGTTTGTAAGTTTTACATGAGCCATGAATTTTTTTTGTACCTTTAATCATATGAAAAAATTCAATATTATCTTTCCAATAATTCAAGTTTATGTAAAGTTCAAAAACGATATTCTATATTAAATTTCAAGAATCATATTATATATTAAGTTAAAGTTTCATGAATCATTTATATGCCATTTACTCTATTATTCATTATTAACCGCTTACATGACTCTACTTTTGCAATTATTTTTTGCACACTTATGGTCCAAACCCTACCAAATTTCACCTCCTTTCTGATTTTTAAATTGATTTTAGGTAATTAGGGTAGGTTCGGAAATTTATAATTTAAAGTTGGCATTACTTGTTAAATAAAATGCCGTCGTCTTAGTTAGAAATATTCGGCCTTGTAGTTAGTATTTTCAAAAGTAGGTCTATGCAAGCGGTTACCGGATGAAAGGCGACGTGCATTTTTTGTTCCCCCTTTTACATTTTTCCTTAAAGAAGCAATTGGAAAAAATTCACTTGTAATTGAAAAATTCAAATCTAACAAGTCCATCATCAGAAAATTACTGGGATATTAGCAATTAAGGGCTTGTTTGTTTATTTTTGTTTATGTTCTCCGAAACACAAATTTTCGTTTTTTGTTAGAACAAAAAAAGAATGGAAACACGTTTGTTTACACTTTTATTAGGAATAGATTTGAAACAAAAAATAAGAAATAGAAAAACTTATTTTTGTTTTAACAATTTTAAGAAACATTTCTTTTTTTTTTCTCCCTTTTCTTCTTTTTTCTTTCCTTCTTCTTCCTTTTGGCCGATCGCCGATCTCGGCCATGGCCGACGATCGATTGTCGAGGGCCAAGGATCTCGGTGGAGCATTGCTGGCCCCCGGCGAGGCCGACCTCACGCCGCCTAGGCGAGGCCAAGCCTCACCGATGGCCTTAGTGGCCAGGCGAGGTCACCGGCGATGCTCGACCTTGCCCAAGCAGCGCGAAGTTGGCCTTGCCTTAGCCTAGCAAGGCCGAGCCTCTCGCCCAGCCACGACGAGGCTTGGTCTCGCTAAGGGCCGGGGACCTAAAAAAATGAAAAAAATATATTGAAAAATTAAAAGAAACAAAAAAATTATACATGTTTACCAAATGCATTTTTATTCCTGGAGTAAAATTTTTTTGCAGTTACCGAACACGTTTTTATACTTATAAATTGTTCCCTAGAACAGAAACAAAAAAAAATGTTTATGTTAAAAAATTATTTTCCAAAATAGAAATTTTACCAAACGCGCATTAAGAAGTCTTTTCACATGAAACGTATTATTGCTATTTCACACATTATGAGAATTTTAAAGGTTCATTTGTGATGTGAATTGAAATTATGATCTAATGAAAAACTATCGATCCTTTTTACAACACAGAGTAGGAGCCTAGGACGGGCTAAGGTTGGTCCATTAACAACTCCATATGCATCAAGAGTTCAGGGAGAGATCAATTATTCTAGATATTTGAATAGGAAAATAAAAAAGAGATTACCACTAAGCATTTTCCTTCGAACACTAGCACGAATTATACTCGTTGTCACCCCTTACATTTAGAAGTGTGTCAAAATGGATTGAAAACATGTTGTATATGGGTTAGCTAAATTTTGTTGGTGGATTGATATGAGTTTGAGTGATAAAGTCTAATAAAATGTTGGTTTTTAATGGGTCCCAAGGCCAACTCACTTGCGATCTCTCCACTTGTCTTGAGGTTAGGAGTTTTCAAATGGGGTAACTTATTTTTTAGTTTTATCTTTTACTTATGATCTTCTCCTTCTTTTCAAAATTTAAAAAAAAAATGTTAAAAAAATTATGATCATTTATGCTTTAGAAAATTGTGAAAATTAATATGTGCCTTTACAAATCAATAGTTATTGCCTTATTGATTTTAAGAGATGTTGGATATATTATTAAATTTGCAATAAAGAAAAAGTTGCAAACTTATTTGGTATCATACAAGACTACTAAAATTTTTATCTTTTACGCACTAAACGCTGAGTATAAAAGTTTTTGTTCTTGAATATCCATGTGTTTTAGTGATGCAGATTGGATTGGGTACGGGTCAAGTATAGGTCACTAAATTTGTATTGCAAATAAATAAATTAAAATGGATTAATTAGGTCAATTTGGATCAAGCCATTTTTAACTCGATCCACTCATTTGACAACTCTACTTATAGCTAACTCAATAATAGGACTCATAATTCGTGTTCACATGTCATATTCTAGTTTTGTAGTCATGTCATATAAAATTATTATTTTTTTAATTAGGCTATAAAACTTGTGCACATTTAATTCGTGTTATATCTGAATATATCAAATAATCGTGTCAAAAAGTGTATGTTCGCGTCCTCTCAACCTCTCTTTGCTCGTCAACCCCGTGTCCTATGCGCCTAATTTAACACCTAAACCCGATGTTACCTTCTTTGGGCCGCTCATGATCCAAAGCAGTTTGCACAATCAGATTTCTGCATGAGAGGCCCAGCAACGAAAGGTATTCCCACAGCTACATCTACGGCCCTGATAAATCATCAATCCCATAACCCAAAAAATCTCCCCATCATACACAATTTAGTTCATCTTTTTCTTCCTCTCTCTTGTGGACTTTATCTGACCAAGATATCTTTGCGAACGTATGGGCTGCGCACCCTATGACATTTTGTTACTCTTTCCATCTTCATCTATCTCTTCGTAAGCAAGTGAAGGCATTTCCTTGGTTTCTACAGAAAGTGGCTGGGGGTGATCTCTCATTTCCAAGATAAATTCTACATGGTTTCTCCTAAGTGTGAATAGAGACAAGAGCTAAAAATAGGCATGATGACTTTCTAATGATTGCCTGCAAACAAAAAATTCGAACGAGGATATGTTCTTAGGAGTTGGGGGAGTGCTGTGTCCTGTTGAAATATCTTTCGTGGTAGACTATCGAATTTCTATTCGATTGGCTGTATACATGTTAATGGCCCCGCCCTTCTATCATCTAAGAATATTATTTTTGATGCGCAGGCATGAGCACAAAAGTCCGAATTATTAAACCTTTAAAGGTGTGCATGATAATAATTTTATTTACCTTTTTTTTTTTTTATATTTATGTTTTCAGGAACAGATTTAGAACATAAATCTATTTGGAAAACAGTTTCATTTTCTATCTTTGCAATAATTTTTTAGTTTAAAAAAATTTTGGAACATAAATAATAAGAAAAAAATTTCAACTTTTCTATTTTTGGAGTAAAAGTGAAAAATAAAAACTCTTCTCATCACTTGTCTCACTATTAATTGATTGCTGCTCACTTGTCACCACCCGCTTGCCATTACCCCTCTTCACAAGAGAGATTTTGTATCGTTATCAAATAAATTTCTATTTTCGAAACGGAAATTTTATATTATTATTAAACGAGTATTTTTATCTAAAAACTCGTTCAGAAAATAAAGTTAAAAATTTGTTTTTGGAATAAAATGATTACTATCGAAACATCCCATGAACTCCACCAAATCAGGCCTGTGTAATAATCTTGACCAAAAATAGTCTACACGCAACCCGTGAGATTTGGACAAGTGTGCTTCGGATCCTGAGCAAGAAATCCTTGATTATCCGGAGCAACTGCGCCGCCTTTGGGATTAAATTAAATAAATTTCGGTGAAATCAAGCGGCGGTACGTTGATAAACCAGCCCAAGGATTGGAACCCTCTAGCATCTCTATGGGTCTTTGAAAAATTCAGTCACCCTCATCATCACGTGCCAGGGAAAATGAAGCCACACCTCAGTCCTTTTTCTAATGGTTTTCTCTACGTGATTTTTCTACCATTAGGTGGACGGATGAGATGAGGTCTACCCACGGGAACTCCATCAATTGAACGGTCGTGATGATGTGAATTTATGCATTGCTTGGCCCATGAGCACGTGCATCTTTTTAAATTTTACATTCTCACGGGTGCAAGTAAATACACGAGAGCATTGCCCACAATGAGATATTGCCCGGCCGAGAAAATATTACATACAACAGTTATGCCACGTCATCTATATTCTTCACTCGTGTCGTATACATCTACACCTATCAGAATAATTTAAAACTCTCATGGACCCCTCTCTCTCTCCTCACTTCCATTTTCTTAGAGAGAGGGGCCCGCGAGAGTTTTAAATTTTTCCCACATGCGACACGTGTCGCTTGATGAGTGTATCAATGACGTGGCACATTGAGTGTGAGTAATATATTCTCGTACAACAGCCAGTATTCTAGAATATTCTAACAATCTATTCTGTGGCTGTATTCTGTGTGCTTGTCCACACACTGATTTACTCTCTCCCACCTATTTCTAGAGAAACCCTAGATAGTAAACACCTCAAAACAACACCCCATTCAAACCTTGTCCTCTGCACTATAAAAAGTCCCCATCATTTCTCTCCTCATTCCACAGCAATTCCATACAAACACTCCCACCCAAAAAGCCAAAAAAACATTGTTCCACAAAGCAGAAGGGTCAAGACAATGTCTGCATTAGTAGAGATCTGGGAATCTGAACTTGCCAGGCTGAGAGAAAGGGTTGCAGTCCAGAAGTTACTCGGGTCGAAGTCGAAGTCCGAGCGAGAACGCAAGGAATCGGCCGGAGCCGAACGGAAGGAGTCGTCCCCGGCCAAGAAGGAAGAGGTTCCGGCGGAGAGCACCATTTCGGAGGCCACCGTGTGCTTGCTCATGGACCGGTTCGTGCCCTGGTGATGAGCCGGAGAAGGACGAGGCGACGAGATCACGATCGGAAAAGAGACGGATCACGACGTCGTCGCCTTGTATATTCTCGAGCGCAGGCGACCCTTTTTGAATAGGGAAGTCGTGGGAAGCATGTGTACTGGCTTTCTTTTGTAATTATATCGGAGGTTCCTTTTACAATGATTTGACTTCCGAGAAGGTTTTCGTCTCCATGCCAATCCTGTTCATGGATCCTGTTGACAAGCGCTTGTTCAACGTAGGCTCCATCGCTATTTAGAGTGCTCCTAACCCTTGTTAAGCATACTTAATTAAAAATAATTCAATTTTTAAAATCATCGATTTTATATAATACGAGAATAGTAAGCGCATTGAAAGTGGCAAAATATTCTTACTTGACTTATTAATTAGTTTTCTAAAGCACTCGATTAGACCTTCATTTTTATAAACCAGCGTGCAAATTTTTGTTCTCCTAGACCTAAGCAAGAAAACTCATTTCAGAAATTTAGCATTCACAGTAGAAATTTTTTTAACAATTGTTTGTAAATAACAATCTTATAGTACAAATGTTGAGAGTTAAAAAGAAGCTGGCTTGAAATGTGTGCACGGTGAAAGCAAACAGCCAAAATTTTGCCTAATTGGACTGGGATTTCTGACTTTTAGCTTGGCCGTTTAGATAAAATTAGGGTGCTTTTTGTGGAAATTCTGTGCGCATTGAAACTCCTATCAAGTTTTATCGCATTGAAACTGTCAATACCACCCCAAATATTTTGAAAACTTTTATGTATCAACACTCGTCATTGACACTTGTTATGTGCTGCCTTTGAAATGTTTAGACAAAAAAAAAAAAAAAAAAAAATCCTATCGAGTTATTTTTACATGGTTCCTTCATTACATGCGGTTTTTTTTACCTCTTCTTACTTGGGTTGGGTGCTCCTTTCTACGGCCCAATCTCCTTATTGGGCCTCCTGGCGGTCCATGGGCCGTGGCCCTTTTGGGCGATTTTCAGTCTTCCACCGGTAAGGGTAGCTTTTTTTTTTTTTTTTTTTTTTTTTTAATTATCATAGGCTGGGTGACTTGCGACCGATCTATACCTGGTCCGAGCCATAAGATTTGGCTTAGGTCTAGAGTTTGCCCAATAATAATCTCTAACTTTTTGACCTTAGCCTCCCACGTCATGGCTTTAGACCCCCTAGTGTAGGAGAAAGCTACTAATGCTCAAAAGTTAAAGTTGCGTTGGTCTACAAATCACCTTCACTTCTCTGGCTGCCCCCAAACGATGCTGAAGGTAGGTAGAAACTGGGATAATAGTTGGCACCTAAATATTTGCCCAATGGTAATTTTTCACAATTTTTTTTCCGAAAAATTGGAATTTGTTTTCCTCCTAGAAATATGTTTTGTACAAAGGTTCATGTTGTTGTTAGATTATTTAGGCATTTCGTAGAGTTTCCAAATAATTGGAATTAGACATCTTGATATTTATTATCAGCAAAAATAAAGAAAAATAAATAAATAGGATGAGTATTATCATGTCATTATAAATTAAGGAAGTTATGATAAAGAATTCTATATCTAAAATTTTGGTGTGGGAGGTAATCAAGATATCATTGGAATTTAATATTGAATATATTGTCGATTTTTTTTTTTTATGCCTTTCTAGATTTGCATATGATTCAATTTTGTTTTACTTCTTTATCTGTAGGATTCCATATATTGTTTAGTATTATAGATTATATTATTTTGCATTCAATGATCATGCCTACTTTTTGAGTTTTCTAAGTTACAACTTTCTTGCTTATATTCATGTACGATATAATGGAGCTTGCCCGTTGAATATATATAGATAAAATTGAAAGTTTTTCTTTACCTTGTGCTTCGTGCATGATTAAGATTTCATTTTGTGGCGCATTTCGATTCCTATTATCTTCCACCGGTAAGGTGGTATCAAAGCCAACAAAGATCGCTGGAGAGCAAAGTCATGTCTGGTTTAACAGTAAATGGAAGCGACCGCCCTCCGGCGAAGATCTGCAACAGACTCTAGATATGCTTGTGGAGCGGCTCGGCCTAGGGGGAAACCGGAAAGTCGACCGGTACGTCGAATAATGCCTGCTGCCAACCGTTTGAAGAACCCTCTGCATTGGCTCGAGACGATAATCAACCGGCCTATTTAGAGGAATCTAATGCAGATGGGGATTGGAAGGAAGATGATGTTGGTAGTCAGTGCGGAGGTTTATCAGGACCGTCCTTCGATCGGAAGGTAGGGTCGCGATCGCCGCGTCGGAAAAGATGAGCTCGACCAACTCGGCCGACTGGGAAGCGCTGAGGACATGGTGATACGCGAGCACGACGCGGCCTTCGAGATCAGGAAGCGTGAAATGAGCTTCGGGTATCAGCCGTTCGGCACCAAGGATCCAAGCGTGGTCGATCGGTCAAGAGGAGTTGGTAGGCCACCGTTGAAGTTCGTGTACCGGTCGAATGGGCGCGAGATCGATGATCCGTCTGTGGATAACAGGCGATGTCCTGGGAAGAACATGGTGGTGCTCTCGTGCAGGGTCGTGCTCATGGCGTTCTTCCTCCGGTGCGACATGTTCGCGATTGAGGCCGGGAGGTTGCTGCTTGGGTCGACGGCGGCGTTGCCCTCAATGTTAGAGCCACGAGCAGCCGAGTCTCGATGATCTGGTGTCATATCTAGTTTTGGTGAAATTATCTATTACCACCATATCGTGATTTAATTTGTTCGATTGATTTTATTAAAGTCATGGAAGAATTTCTAGTGATTGTTTCATCGATTGATTTATTCTCTTTTTACCCGATAAAATGTTTTGGCTAAACATCAAAATAACAGTCGTATTATTAGATGGCAAATTACAAAGGATCTAAGATCATAAATTGCAAGCATAAAATGGGGCTATTTGAGAATTTAATAAGCTGACATGGGCTTAAATTGACAAATCAGAGATTGAATATTTTTATTAAGGGGATAAGCCCAAAAGGCTTTGCCTATCGTGCGCTCTCTGCCACCCGTTATTCATGAGCTCAACAAGATATGTGACCCCAGGAGCTGGAGACCAAGCCTATCAGAGGATGGGCCTAGCACTGACAAAATATCTTCGACTTCAACTCTAGTCTAAATTCTATCACAAGCTTCTTTTCTTCTTTCCATTTTTTTTTTATCTCATAAAAAACTCCCAACTTTTGATATATTCTAAATTATACTCTAAGTTTTTTTTTTATCTCATAAAAAACCACCAACTTCGGGTTCAGTTATAATTCTATCCTAAACTTTTCCTATTTAACCGCATCCAAAATGGATTGAAATTGCGATCTTGTAAAAGTGGAAAAATCGAAGTTATTTTCAGCTAGGAGCATAGGATGGCTGAGCAAGCCCATTTTGGGTTTTTCCGAAAAATCAAACACACCCGGAAATTGAGTTGCTTTAAAAACTCATTTGACATTAAGGTACGTAGAGTGTAAAATATCTTGTGGGGACATGATTTGAACCAACTTTTGCCTTCTAAGTTGATAAACTTGAATCGTTCGGTTTCGCTTAGATGACTAGCAAGATTGACTTTAAATTTTGAACAACTTTATCAGGTGTCCAGGGAGAGAGGAATTATTCTAGAGATTTTGAAGGAGTGAGAAAAAAAAAAAAAAAAAGAAGATTGTGACTAATCATCTTCCTTTGGAAGCTAGAACCAATTACACTAGTTTCCAAGTATCCGGCCCTTATATCTAACTCAATATTAAGATTAATACTTCGTGTTCACATATCATATATAAATTTTGCAGTCGTGTCATTTAAAATATATGTTATTTTTATTGATTAGGTTATAAAACTTAGTTATATTAAGTTCGTATCGCTTTTGGTTTAACCAAATATTCATGTCAAAAGGTGTCTATTCTCGTTTTACACTTAAAAAAATAACAGAAAAGGAGATTATAGGGGAACTGATTCAAGCCTCAATTGTGATGTTACCTCGTCTGGGCCGGTCTTGATTGAACACATTTTACACAAATGAATTTGTGGACAAGAGGCCCAGCAACGAAAGCTATTCGACCGCTGCATATACAGCCTCGACGCCCATAAACATCGTGAAAAATATATCTAAACCATACACGACTTTGTACATCTTTCTCTTTGCTCTCTTGCGGACTTTCTCTGCATAAGATATTTTTGCTAACATACTACCAAAGATAGATGCTCTTCAGCTGGCTCTTGACTCTTTTTGCAACTTTTCAACTTCATCCAACTCATCGTGAGCAAGTAGTGCAGATATTTTCCTTGTTTTCAGGAATTGGCAGAGGGTGATCTCTCATTTGCAAGATATTTCTACATGGGAACCCCAGGCGTGAATAGAGCCAAGAGCTAAAGTAGACAGGATACCATACTCATTATTGTTTGCAAACACTTCTAGTGAAAAGCTCAAACGAAGATGTGGTGAGATCGCTTGTGTTCTCTCACACGTGCTGTGCCGTTGAAATATCTTCATGGAAGTTTGTTAAATATCTATTCAGTTAATTGCGTCCGCGTTCAGCACTGGCCTTTCTATCATCCGAGAATATTATTCATGCCCCAACGATGAATTGGTTTTCTTTTTCATTGATATCCGAGGCACAAGTGCAAAAGCCTGGTCATTTTGAGGTTTTTGAAACACCATGAAAACCATGCCGTGCGAGTTAAGTACAAGGTTTTAGGTCTGCTTAATGATCCTGACTCAAAACAATTTATATGTGGCTTGTGTGATTTGAACAAGTTTACTCCAATTCCTGAACGAGAGATTCACTGCTCTTACCAACAGTGCCACTTTTTGGGGGTTTAAACTAACCCTTTTTTATTTTTGGCTATAAGTGACTGATTTCCAAGGTCCTTGCAAAACGTGGAACGCAAAGTCGGCAAGTAAAGGAAGACATTCAGAAATCCGTGTGCGATGGAGGAGAAAACAAGTGGCCGCATCGTGATAAAGCAGCCCGATACTTGGAAGCTTCTTGCATCTCTATTGCATGTCGATTTTCAGCCACGGGTGGATGGATGGATGAGATGGTTTTTGAACCACGTGAGCAAGATCAGTTTAACGGTCGTGATGATGTTAATTATGCATGGCTTGGCCCAGGACCACGTGGACTTTTTTTTCCTCGCGTTTGTCCTTGCACCATCTTGGGGACCATAAACGAGGAGAAAATCCTCCATGCTTATTTAATTAGATAAAAGAGTGAGATCTTGATAAGATAATGAATATTCAATTTGAGGCATAATTATTACTCATTTTAAGTAAGCTTGCCAGCCCTACTTAATTAAATATGAGTTGAAATGAAGTGCGAATAATGCTACTACTTCTTACATCCAATCATACCCATTTGATTCGATCTAGACAAGAATCATCGAATCAAAAGCAACAGCGCCATTACCATGTTCATTGAAGTGACTAAAAAAAAAAAAAAAAGACTAGAGAAACTATATTCCAAATCATACAGAGCATACACAATTACGTGCTCATCATTTTGTAAATGACATTGTACTCAAGTTAGCATTAGAGGAAGAAGCATAAGTGTGCCATAAGTACTTTTGGTTGGTCACGATAAAGAGTAAACAACCTCAAATTGAACCAAATAATGATTTGAAGGCCTAAAGTCCTTTTGGGTATGAACCTGACTTGATGCAGAAACTCCCTCATGTACTCTTTTTCAATATATTGCTAAAAGTTTTGCATCCAAGCACCAAACGAGACTCTAGCCAAAATTAAGCATTTCATTTTACATAGTTACTTATGTGTACATGATCCCATGAGATTGAATCTGAGTCCGAATAGAATCCGGTAGGAATCAGAAGGCATATGCATTCTCATGGTACGAGTAACTACACGACAATATTGCCCCCAATGAGACGCATGGCCAGTATTGTAGAATATCCTAATATTCTATTCTCTGGCCGTGTCCCGGGTGCTTGTTCACACACTGATTCACTGGCTCTTTCCCAGTTGTTTCCTTAAGAAACCCTAAATACCTCAAAAACACGCCATATTCAAACCTTGTCTTCCTCACCTCTCTATAAAAACCCCATCACTTCTCTCCCCATTTCCACAGCAATTCCGTTCATAAACTCCCATCAAAAGAAGAAAAGGTAAAGTTTTTCTCCCAAAGTAGAAGGGTCAAAACTATGTCTGCATTAGTAGGGATATGGGAGTCTGAGCTTGCCAAGCTCGGAGAGAAGGTTGCAATCAAGAAGTTACTCCGGTCCAAATTGAAGTCCGACCAAGAACGCGAAGAATCGGTTGAAGCTGAACCGAAGAAGTTGTCGATGGCCAAAAAGGGAGAGAGGAGGAGAGAGGTTCTGGCGGAGAGCACGATTTCGGAGGCCACCATGTGCTTGCTCGTGGACCGGTTCGTGCCATGCTGATGACCCAGAAAGGAAGAGATACAAAGAGAGTGCAATTAGAATGAAGATGTATCACTTTGTATATTCCCTAGCGTAGGAGATCTTTTTTTGAATAGGGAGGTATGTTGGAATTGGCTTTCTTTGGTAATTGTAGTGAAGGTTCCTTTGACAGCTTCTTGACTTTCAACAAGGTTTTGGTCTTATCCGACCAACTGCTGCGGAGATGCTTATCTCTATGCTCTGCAAGAGAGGTCTCTTGCTATAATTAATTCGTAAACGGATCGTGTCGACGATGGACGAGAGCCTGCTCAATTTAAGTAGGATCGTTATTCATAGTACTTTACTAACCATAATTAAAAATAATTCGATCTAGTATTTTTGGGACACTTATTCACAAAATCCTATTTATATAAAAGAGAGCAAAACTTTTATTCTCCTCAGCCTCAAAGGAACTCATTTCAGAATTTTAGCATTTATGGTTGAATTTTTTTGTTAACAAATGTTAGTATATAACGATTTTGTGATACGAATTTTTGGAGTTAAGTAGAAAATAGAGTGAAATGTGTTCACTGTGAAAGCAGCATTACCGCCAAAATTTTGCCTAATAAGACTACGTATATTCTGACTTGGAGCATGGCCCTTGAGGTGGAATTAGGGTCCTTCTTGGAAATTCAGTGCACATTGAAAATCCTGTCGAGTTATTTTTACAACTTTTGTTAACATTAGTTCATGCATCAAATTAGGGGTAATTCCTCCTGAAACTTAAAACATGCTCATTGAAAATGGTTCCCCATTTTTAGAATCTCGATACCACTTTGCATATTTTGGAATCTAGAATCTACCTTATGACATGTTTGAAGGTCTACCCAAAAATCAGCCAATTTCCTTTTTTTTTGTTTGTTTCATTTTTAGTTTAACAAAATGAAAGTGACTGAAACAACAAAAATAAAATTTTTTGGCCAAGCCCATTTAATATCTTTACTACCGCAATTTGAATTATAAAATGCCAAGTTGGAAAATTGATTTATAGAGAGCAAACTTGGTGAGTAACTAAAGAATATATTGTCAAATTCAAATCATAAAAGGGATAAGAGAATAGTTTCCTATAGTCGATGATAGAGCACATCTCTTAAGAGCCCAATATAGGAAAATAATTTGACAGAAAACCCTAAGTTCGCTCATATAAATAGAGACTTTGGTTCACAATTGAGGGCGACGGCCATTCATAAAAACAGAGGGGATAATTATAACACACGGCCACCAAAAAGGAGGGAGACGAGGAAGAAAAGGGGATGCGGGAACATAGACTCGCACCAAAAGTTCACCTACAAAAAGCTCTCGGTTGAATAGAGCAAAACTTCTCGGCACAAATGAGACAGGAGATTAATAATTGGATGTCTGGCTTCTTCGTTGTTCGAGTACGAAGGAAGTTTTAAAAATAGTGAAGTGGAAGCCGCGATTTCCATTCTTCCTAAGCTTGAGAAGAGGAAGATGCGGTCAAGCAAATGCAAGAGCACTTGAGACTGACATACCAAAATGGAACTACAAGAAAAAGGGGGATTCGTTGGACAGCCGAATGTATCTCGTGTTGAGCAGCTATTTGAGTTGTTTCCGTAGCTCTTCCAACTCAGGCAGGGCCATGCGATAAGGTTCTATGGTTGGAGGTCGAGCATCGGGCACAAGCTTAATCGAGGGTCCACTTCTCTTTGAGAGGGCAGCTTCTTGGTGATATAGCTAGTACAAGTACCTAGAGGGGGGTGAATAGGTATATAAAATATTTTTCTCGATAATTCCACAATACTAGACCGTTGATAGATTTGAGACAAACAATAATCAACGTAAGACTGAGAAAATGAAAGAGAAAATTAAACACGCGGATTATAGTGGTTGGCATTTTACGTCCACTCTTCGCGTTGTATTTTATTGGCTGGATTCCACTATGAACAAAGAGATGTTACAACGTTGATCTTCCTTGATTTCTTGGTGTAGATGATCTACCACACTCGCTCAAAGTCTCATTAAGTATAAACACTTGTATAGAATTTCGCTTAGAATGACTAATAATCGAGTCTTAGCTCGGAATTTCTCATCGATCATTTTCCTAAAGCAACTAACGTCTTCCTTTTATACTCCTTTATGCCATCATAGCACTTACCAAAGGAATTCCTCCAATCTACCCATTGGACGGAATCAATTAAGAAGATCATTCGAGCTATCGACGATAGCCCATCAATCCTGTTCACCCATACAATCGGGATCTTGGTTTCCAAGAATAGAACCTTCAAGAATATTTCTCGACCATCGAATCTTCAAACGATCTAGATTACGTATAAAAGAATCCGTTATTTTTATCCAGCCAAGAGATCTTCTCCAGAGAATGGGACTAAATCTCGACCAAATAGCTCTGGATTGCCTTCGTCACCTTTGGATTAGAAAAAGCTGTCAATGAGAATAGTCTTGAGTCTTGAGTCTTGAGTCTTGAGTCTGAGTGCAGTGATCGAAAGTCTTCGGACTTTAAATTCTCAAATATCAGATTTTGATAAACGTTTTGTTAGTTTCAAAATATTCGGAAAGATTTCTCCAACAATCTCCCCTTTTTGATGGTGACAAAAAGATTTGAACAACTTTGACACGCAAAAACATTTCTCAAGCAATATGGAAAAGATTAATAAAACAACCAGACTCTGCATCCACAAAAATTGGTTAGTCTTTCATGAGTAATACCATACGACAACACTTGATATAAATGCAAATAGTCAAGCATTGAAATCTACACACAAAGTCAAATTCAATTTCACACCCAAGTTCACTCAAGTCATACTCAAAAACAAACATTCAAACACTCAAAAGAAATTTAAAGTCAAAGTTTAGAGAGTTCGTTCAAATTTGCAATTCTCCCCCTTTTGTCATCATTAAAAAGGTGAGAAAAGAGTCAAGTCAGCAGGAATGCGCACGATCCGGAAATCTCCCATCGACTGGACTATGCCTTCTAGCCTCTTCAAGTCTTCCCTTAGTTGAGCTACCTCTTCTCCTTTGGCATTGGCTTGAATTTGTAGACGAGGTCTTTCATTTTGTCCTCCAGGGTAACCGAAGATGCTTGTCCAGCATTCTTCATGACTTGAATTTCACAGTTTAGAGCATAGATTTGGCATCGCATTTCCAGAAGAACATCAAGAATACGACGAAAATCTGCTGAATTGTCCGTATGTGTACTTGCATGTGCTTTCTCTAATGGAGTGAATGCAGACGATGGAGCTTCTGTATAATCTTGCAGATTTGGTGTTGACGTATCATGTCCTTCTTCAGGCATTTGAGAAGCCTGAAACTCTTCTGGATCTGCTGGTGATTGTCTTAGACCTTCACTATTGGCAGCATGAGGTGTGGACCTTCCTTGCTCGCCATCTCCCCCTGTCTCTAGGACCTCAAATGGGGAAGAGTGATGATCATGCTCTTCTGTATCTTGATTCCTCTTCTCTCCAGCTTCAGCTACAGACTTTTCTTTCTCTTCTTCTCCTTCTTCTTCAGCTTCTTTCTCCTTCTCTCGCTGCTCTTCTTCTTCTCTATTGTTGGCTTGCTCCTCTTTTTCTCTCTGTTTCTTCTGATGTTCTGTCGATTGAGGTACAAAACGTCTGGTCCTTATCAAGGCAGAGATTGTGAGATCTTCCTCTTCATCTTCATCCTCCAAGATGAGAGTTCTCTTCTTTTTGGATGGGGCACCAATGGCCTCCTTCCCTTTTCTCTTTGAAGCAGAAGGTACTGGAGTCTTCACTCTGAATTTCTCCATTGCCTTGGAAAGCTCTTTCAGACGCATCTTCGTTAGCATCTTCAAACCTACCACCATTTTATCGCATGGTCGAACACAAAGAGTATGTGGCGGTTCAATATTCATGCGTCTGAAGATCTTGGTCACCAGACCTGGGTAAGGCAATTGGCCCTTGTCCTTCGACATTGCTTTGTACATGTGAAAGAGAATGGTGTGAGGGAGAGAGAACTTCTTCCCTGAGTTGATTGCGTACATCAATTTTGCCTCGGAATTAGACATGTCAGTCTTGGATGTAGACTTCGGCCTGATACAGTTGATCACAATTTTGTGAAGCAAGATATTGATGGCTTGCATCCTTGAATAGATAATTCTTCCCTCTGTATCCCTATCTTTGACAAGCTCCAATGAAGCACGGGCAATTGAGACTTTGATCGGTTGATAGCGTCCTCGTTCAACTCCAATTATGTCAGCCAACATGTCCACATCTATCACATAATCCTGGTCTCGAACACTGAATGATATTCTATTCACATCTAAAAGGCTAAGATTCGAATAGAAGTATGCTGTTAATTGCGCATAACCATCTGTGGTATCGGTGCAAAATTGCTCAAGTTGAAGCAAATTGAACTTCTCCCTTAAGTTCACATTAATGGCATCCAAGAAATCAAAATCAACACTCCTAGGGTTTATCACCCCTCGTTTTAACAGTATGAAGAACAGATTCTCCTGTTCCTTCGATTTAAACAACTCTATTATTTTTCCCTTCACCTTCGCAGCAATACCCATTCTAGGTTGAAATTCACTGAACATTTTATCATCATCGTTCCCGTCAGTCGGATTCTGTCCCGATACACGAGGGTCACTTGGTATATTCGCAAGTGCTTCCTCAGCCTTTCCTTTGGGAGCAATTCCCAAATCCTCCATTTGTCGCAAAAATATATACTCATTCTCATAATTCTTATCCTTAAGGAAATCATCTACGTAGTTCAGCGGAGTCCCGGTGCTTTTCAACGCACGGTAAAGCTTGTAAATAAAAAGGGTTTTGGACTCTTACGTGGTCTGCATCCTCGATTATTTCTTCCTCCGGTCGTTGACCCGCACCTTGTGGGGTAGATGATGTTGAGTGACGTTGTGGAGAGTGAATCGGGCTCTGTTGCTGACTCGATAAATCTTCTTCTTCGGTTAGATCGAAATGGGTAGGCCCCTCCCTCATTCTCTGTGGTCCCCGTTCGCGATTCTTGAAGACTTCCTCGAAGAAGACATCCTTCCTTGTCATTTGAAAGATTCCTTTACTCGCTTTCCTAAGAAAAGATGACAACTTTCTCGAAGATGAACACGAAGTAGAGACAGGATTGGGAGGAGAATGTCTTTTAGGGTTTTGAAGATTAGGTAAAAAAGAAAACTGTATATATTTAACTCAGTTTAGAAAGGAAAGATCAATCGGCACGAGGAAAGTGTACAAACACCTCTTTTTTAAAATCATTAACTGCCAAATAGAAATTAATCCTTTTGAAAAGACAAGATTCCGTTTTTCATGGAAATTATAAATTAATTGAACGAAAGATCGTACCTTTTCGAGTTATAATATCAACTTACGTCTATAGCCATGAATGTCGAGTCGAGGGTTTAGAGTCGAGAGTTGGAGAGTCTCTAGACTTTAACTTCCTCGAGCTTCAAAATGTTGAGTCTGGAACGGATAAAATCGAATTGATTTTTCTCCAAAGGCTTTGTGAATATATCCGCTAGTTGACTCTTTGAATCAACAAATTGAATCGAGATTTCTCCATTTTGAACATGATCTCTAATGAAATGATGTCGAATCTCTATATGCTTTGCTCTTGAATAAATGATTGGATTTTTTGTGAGATTGATTGTGCTGGTGTTGTCACATCTGATTTCTGTGCATGAGTCTTCAATTTCAAAGTCTTGTAGCTGTTGTTTTATCCATAGAATTTGCGAACAGCAACTTCCAAGAGCTACATACTCTGCTTCTGTTGTTAAGAGAGCCACAGTGCTTTGTTTCCTTGAAAACCAAGACACTGTCCTGCTTTCAAGCAACTGGCAAGTTCCTGAAGTACTCTTTCTATCAACTTTGCAACCGGCCAGATTTGCGTCTGAATATCCCAGAAGATTAAAGTCTCCCTTCTTAGAATACCAAAGACCGATGCTTGAAGATGAAGCAACGTATTTAATAATACGTTTTGCAGCACTGAGATGGGATTCTCTAAGATCCGATTGAAACCTAGCACAGATGCAAACACTCAACAAAATGTCAGGTCTAGAAGGTAAGATAAAGAAGTGAACCAATGATGCTCCTGCATGCTTTTGATCAACTTTCTTCCCTTCTTCATCTTTGTCTATCTTCAAAGAACTTGACATTGGTATATCAGTCTTTTTGCAATTTTCCAATCCAAACCTTTTGACAAGATCATTAGCATATTTTTCTTGGTAAATGAAAGTTCCTTCCTTCAATTGCTTTACTTGAAGACCAAGAAAGAATGTTAATTCTCCCATCATACTCATTTCAAACTCATCCCGCATAGACTTAGAAAATTTCTTGCATAGACTTTCATTAGAGGATCCAAAATAATATCATCCACATATATTTGAACAAGTAAAAAGCTTTTGTTTTCCTTTTTGATAAATAAAGTAGTATCTACTTTACCTTTGACAAAACCATTATGTATTAAGAACTTACTTAGTTGTCGTACCAAGCTCGAGGTGCTTGCTTTAAACCATACAAGGCCTTTTCAGTCCGAAGGCGAGTCTAGCTTCTTTGGGTCTTCAAACCCAGGTGGTTGTTCCACATAAACTTCCTCATGGATAAATCCATTTAGGAAGGCACTTTTGACGTCCATTTGGAATAACCTGAAATTTTTATAACAAGCAAATGCAAGTAATAGTCGAATAGCTTCTAACCTTGCTCTTTGGAGCGTAAGTCTCATCATAGTCTATTCCTTCTTCTTGCGTATATCCTTTGGCCACGAGTCTTGCTTTATTTCGTACGACTTTTCCTTTCTCGTTCATCTTGTTTCTGAACACCCATTTGGCTCCAATAACAGTTTTACCTTTTGGTTTAGATGTCAATTCCCAGACATCATTAATGTTGAACTGTCTGAGCTCTTCTTGCATAGCTTCAATCCAGCTTTCATCAGATAAAGCTTCTTCTATGCTCTTTGGTTCAATTTCAGAAATGAGAGCCATAGCACTAGACTCTTCACGTCTTTTGGATCTGGTGCGAATTCCTTCATTAATTTCACCGATAATGAGATCTTTGGGATGACTGGACTTGTGTTTCCAGTTACTGGTTGATTTGTCTGGATGATGATCTCTTTCTTTATTTGAATCTTCATGAACAGCTTGATGCTGGTCTTCTAGAGTCTGAGATGCTTCTTGAGTTGTAAGCTTTGGAAGGTTTGGAGCAGGTTCAGACTCTTCATAATGGGTCTGACTAGATTCATCTTGCGTAGAGTCTTGAAATTTGACATTCATTGACTCCTCCACGGGCCCGGCTCTTCTTGTTATAGACTTTGTAGGCTTTGCTTGATGTAGAATATCCAAGGAAGATGCCTTCATCCGATCTTTCTTCAAACTTACCAACTCGATCTTTTGTATTTTTCAATATAAAGCATTTGCAACCGAACACATGAAAGTATGAAACAATGGGCTTCTTACCTTTGAATAACTCATAAGGGGTTTTCTCTAGAATAGGTCTTATGAAGACTCTATTGATGATATAGCACGCTGTTGAAACTTGACTTCAGCCCAAAATCGTGAAGAAATTTTACTTTCAATTAAAAGAGTTCTAGCCATTTCTTGAAGAGATCTATTCTTTCTTTCCACAACTCCATTTTTGCTGAGGAGTATATGGAGAGGAGAACACATGCTTAAAGCCAGATTCATCACACAATTTTGTAAAATCTTGATTTTCAAATTCACCTCCATGATCTGTTCTTATACTTGAGATAACACATCATTTTTCATTTTGAACCTTTTTAGCAAATTTTTCAAAATACGAGAAGGTTTCGGACTTACTTGCAAGGAAATATACCTAAGAAAGCGGGAGAAATCGTCCATAATTACTAGGCAATATTTCTTACCTCCAATACTCTGGGTTCTGGTTGGTCCAAAGAGATCCATATGCAGCAACTGTAGTACATGATTAGTAGAGACATGATTTATTGGCTTAAATGAATTTCTTACTTGCTTTCCCAGAATACATGGTGTGCATGGATCGGACTTTTGGAATAGTAATTTGGGTAGACCTCGAACAAGCTGCTTTGATGAGACTTTGGCTAGTTGCTTCATGTTGACATGACCAAGCTTTCTGTGCCATAAGCTTGCTTCATCTTGGATTGATATTAGGCATTGCGATTCATTTGGTTTCACATCCAGAAGATAGATATTTCCATGTCTTCAACCCATGAAAGACTTAGTAGAGTCTCTACTGGTTCCAGAACATGTTCCTTCTTGAAAGAAGATCTTAAAACCAGTGTCACACAATTGACTAATGCTGAGAAGATTGTAATTGAGTCATTCCACTAGAGAAACATTACTTATTGTGAGATTTCCAATTTTACAGTTCCAAATCCCACAATACTTCCTTTGCCGTTCCTCCAAAGGAAACTTTTCCACCATTTACTTGAACAAGCTTTATGAAGCAATTTGAGTCTCCTGTCATGTGTCTTGAGCATCATTTGTCAAGATACCACTTTACCTTTTTCTTGACGGAGACCTGCATTTAAAAGAGAGTCTCAAGCTTTCTTTGGTACCCAAATTTTCTTGGGTCATTTGGTGTTAGTAAGATAAATAGTATT
This sequence comes from Eucalyptus caleyi, assembly GCA_014182885.2. Lineage (NCBI taxonomy): Eukaryota > Viridiplantae > Streptophyta > Magnoliopsida > Myrtales > Myrtaceae > Eucalyptus > Eucalyptus caleyi. The sequence goes on from CM024472.2 coordinate 39,071,780, forward strand.
AGCCCATACTTTCTTAACAGGTTTCCAAACCATAGGACACTCTTTTTCAAAGTGATCCGGACTGTTGCACTTTGAACACCTGAGGGCATTTCGCCCTACAGACTTTACAAAAACTTTCTTGAAATGATTTTTGTAAGCCTCTCTCGAGGGTTTTTTCTTAATTCTTTCTTTTACTTTAGGAAAATCAATCAAGGGAATTGTTTTTGCTGTCATGCCTAGATTGGACTTATTGAAGTAAGGTCTTTGAACTGAAAGAACTTTTCAAGTTTTTCGGACCCTATCGAAAATTTCTTTGAAATATTTGATAAGTCAGTTTTTAAAAAGCATTTTCTTTCAAAAGATTATCTTCTTTTTCTTTAAGAGTAGAAACATTCAAGTCTAAACTTTTAACTCTTTCTTCTAAAATGTTTTCCTTTTGTTTTAGAGCTGAGTTTTCCTTTTTAAGTTTGGAAATTCTTTTGAGAGAAGTCTTAAGACTAAAACACAGTTCATCAATGTATTTAGAGACTTTGACAGGAATTTTAAAATCACTTACCTCAAATTCACTGTCTGAGTCTGATCCAGAATCTGAGTCTGAGTTTGAATGTGCCATTAGACATAGGTTGGCATATTCATTATCACTTTCTTCACACTTTGTATCACTCCAGGTTTCGGCTTTGAGAGCTTTTTGAAACTTTTCAGATTTTCCTCTTTTCTTCTTCAGAAGAGGACAGTTGGGTCTGATGTGTCCCTTTTTCTTACATTCGAAGCAAACTATATCTCTGTTTGGTTCCTCATCATCAACAGACTTGGTCTGCTGTCTTTGGAAACTTTGTTTCTTTGAGTTGAACCTTCTTCCTTTTCTATTCAGTTTTCTGAATCTTCTTATCATGAGAGCAAGCTCCTCATCGTCCATATCATCTTCAGAATCTGTATCATCAGAATCATCATTTGATTTTAATGCAATGGATTTCTTACCTCTTGGATCTTCGTCTTCATTAATTCGTTCCACTTCATAAGACTGAAGAGTTCCAATCAGCTCGTCGACGAGATAGTGGCATAATTCTTTGCGTCTCTCTTATTGAAGTCTTTATGTGATTCCAATCCTTGGAGAGTCCACGCAAAGTAGCTTGTTTACCTTCATAGGATCAGAAATTTTCTGTCCTTGATTCTCAAGACCATTGACAATATCGTAAAACGGCTAAACATGTCAGTTATAGATTCTCCTGGTTTCATTTTGAAGGCTTCATATTGACCGAGGAGAATGTTAATTCTGGTTTCCTTCACTCGATCTGTTCCTTCATAGGTGATATGTAATCTGTCCCAAACTTCTTTTCTTTGTAACACAAGAAGATATTCTGTTATATTCAGTTGGTGACAAAGCACAATATAAAGAGTAAATTGCTTTTGTATCGAGTGCTTGTCTCTTGTTTATCTCTTCCTGAGTCATTCCGCTGGTCTCAACAATTTCTTTCCCTCTTTCAGAGACTGATGTAGCTGTAAGAGTAATTCATTTTTCTACAACGTCCCATTCCAGAGGATCTTTTGATCGTAGGAAAGCTTTCATCTTGTTCTTCCAGATGTTGTAATCCTTTCCATCAAAGTAGGGTGGTCTGGTATTGCTTTGCCCTTCCATCAGCCCTGGTGCTAGCATACTAGCCATGGATCTTTTACTCTAAAGTAAAACATTTCAAATAAAGTGAGTACACGAGCTCTGATACCAATTGATATAGCTAGTATAAGTACATAGAGAGGGGTGAATAGGTATATAAAATATTTTTCTCGATAATTCCACAATACTAGACAGCTGATAGATTTGAGACAAACAATAATCAACGTAAGACTGAGAGAAGGAAAGAGAAAATTAAACACGCGGATTATAGTGGTTCGGCTTATTTCAAGCCTACGTCCACTCTTCTGCACTGACAGCCTATTGGCTAGATTCCACTATGAACAAAGAGATGTTACAGCGTTGATCTTCCTTGATTTCTTGGTGTAGATGATCTACCACACTCGCTCAAGGTCTCACTAAGTATAAACACTCTCTGTGTATACAATTTCGCTTAGAATGTATCGACTAATAATTGAGGTGCTTCGGACTGGAATTTCTCTATCGATCATTTTCCCTTAGACAGCTCGGGCGGCATCACATCTTGAAAGGCATCAAGGACTCGGGTCACCTCCTCCGGTACCCCACTTTCTTTCACGTCCTCCTCTTTCAATGCTACCAAGAAGGTCACCCCACCCTTTCTTAATTTTTCGTCAGCTGCATGGCCGATAGCACTTTCCTACCGCGTCTTGACTTGTGGTAGATTGAGACCATGCATTGGCACCGCTTATCTAGGATGCATATGCAATCCACAAATGGCATAACACTCGCATTGATCTTAACAAGGAATCCTAAAGCAGACATGAAATCATAGTCGTCAAGGGGGATTACTTCAATATCTTCTCTGTTGGTCCATGGATTGACGTGGAGCTCCACGTCCCTAACCACGCCGCTAGTCAGGACTTCATTGTAGTTCACTGTTTTGAGCCAACCAGCTTTTCCCTTCTCAACTAGAAGATTTAGTCTCTTCATGGCCTCTTGGGATATGAAGAGGTCGGATGCCCTAGTATCCACGAGTGCACTCATCGTGGTACTGCCGATCTTCACGTCCACGAACATCATCCCTTTGGGTTCCTTAGCTTTCTTGGCCTTGATCGACCCAAGGATTTGCAACAATCCCAACCGTGCCTCCTCTCGCGGTTCATCCTCCTTGCACAAGGTTGCCAGCTTTCCTCTTTTCGGATAATCTCGGGCCATATTAGGATTGTTGCAAAAGAAATACTTGTAGGTGCATACCTTGTGATGATATCCTCAATTGCTTGACTCTAGTTGAGTCCTAGGAGGGGCCGATGGTGGTTTGCCTCCGTTCGGGCGGTTGTACCGACTTTGATCTCCTCCGCCATTGGCCTTTTCTCTTGGACAAGAGTTTGGGTTAGCCAAGGACGGTGGCTTGTATTCTAAAAGGGAGTCAACCACGGAGGTAGCCGTTGCAAGATCAGCCGCATGACACCATTTGAGCTCTTATTTTACCCAAGGTTTGAGTCTGCTCATAAACTAACAGTATGCTTTCATCTTGGTCATGGATAGGATTTGGAGCAATAGCTTCGAGAACCGTTTCACGTAACCACGAGCTTCCTCCTCCGCATAAGCGAGGTAGTATGTTTGCCGAAATTCCTCCATGAACTTTGTCATGTTGTGATAGGGTCGCCACTCCTATCATCCGACCTACGACGCCACCACAACAACATGTCATTAACTAAATACATCGTTGCATTGTTTACTCGGATCACATCGTCGGTCATTCCTATGGTCTGGAAATATCGTTCCATGTACCACAAGAAGTTGTTCACGTCCTTTGCCACCCGTAAGCCCTTGAACTCTTTTGGCTTGGGCGCGTTGGCACATGGTTGTGGGTTGATCGACCCATTTACGTGCGCTACTTCAACCTCAATGAGCTTCCCTTTGAGCTTAGCAACTTCATCGCATATGGCCACTATCACCGCCACCCACGTCTCGTCTCACTACCTCAACTCGTGGATCGGGACCCCAACAAGTCGCCTTAGAGCTCTCCCATGCCGACTTTGAGCTCTTGCATCTTAGCCTAGAACTTCTCCTTTCCGGCTTCTACTCCTTTGATGGTCTGGCACAAGTCCTCAACTTGTCCTTGGACAACCGAGGTGATTTCCTCCATGACCGTCACTTGGTGTTCTAGGTTGCCCATTTGATCCCTCGAACTCGAGGCACCACGGGTTTTTTATTTTTTATTTTGGCTTGGTAGAAGCCTTTTCATTGGCCCTACCATGGTCCTCGCAATCCTCGACCTGAACGATCGCAACATTAGGACGTTGATCAGCCATCACACTTGGAATGAAGGCTTTGATATCACTTGTCACCGATCGGTCAATTTTGAGCGATCAAACACCCATGTGGCTTTAGGATTTTACTCCCAAGTTAGCCTCACACACACACGCACGAACACAAGAGTCGTATGAATAAAGGGGCGAGTTTATTTGCTATGAATGAGCTGAATACAATGAGGGGGAGGGATCCCAATTTATACAAGTTCAAGTCTCATTTCATCCATTGATTGTCCCTCCAATCTAACGGTTATGTTTGAATATATGCCATCATTACAAGTCTGTACAGTAGGCCACTCAATGACTCTAGGTCTAATAAAGCCCAAGGCGTGTGTCAGAAGCAAGGGTAGAGTCGCCTAACATAGAGTAGGTGAACGGTCACAGGCTTTTGTCCGTATTGCGCATGGGCTGTCCGTGCATTAATCATGGGTCGTTCATGGGTCGATCATGGGCTGCTCATGGGCTGCTCATTGGCTGCCCCTTGTGTGTGACACGGCCCCATCCAATTGGTCTTGGATCATGCTCTGTTCATGGATCGTGTCACTAGCTAGGTACCTCATCCTAGATCTGAACAGTCAGTCGTTAGCAATATTGAAAACTGTCTCAACCCATCCCGCAATAGTAGTCTCTTTCGACTCATCTTGCGTTCAAATCTATTGTTAGTCATTCTATTTCATTGCTCATGAAACCTTTGTTAGGTGCACTTGCTAAAGAATTTCGATGTTTTCAGGTAAAATTAATCATATTTTTAGAAAGCGGTGTGACCCATATTCATATCCCGAAAAATGTTATCAATGATCTATCCACTTAACAATCATTTGATCCACTCTATATGCCTCGTGGGTTATATTCGAGATACTGTAAATAATGATATTTTTACAAATTAATCACGTGGGTAAGCTTAACACCAATCCGTTCGCAATTATTTATCACAAAACGAATAAATAACGAGTTGGTGTTGGGGGTTGACGGGCAAATCTCGAGAAGTTGCGTGGTTTGAACTATCAACTTTAAGAAAATTCAACAAGACGATAGTGCATTTGAGTCATCTATTCTAAACGTGCTCGCAAGAAATCATTCAGCAAGGCAGCATGGAGAAACACTTTCCTGGGTTTCGACCCATCAAAATCAACAAGAGTGGGTGAGAATAGGATCAGACCAAAGATCAGGATTAAGCTGTACTTCAAGAATGTAATGGCGAGCGTGTGGAATGAAAAGCAAGCGTGTCAAACTTGTCGCGTCTTAATCAAAAGATGGCTCAGGAATGGCGTTGACAATCTTTATGGACACGTTCAAAGGCTAGTCTATATTTATACCCCGCGGTTTAATGTGATAATGCATCGACAAGCTTGATATATCGTGCTGATTTCAGTTGTTCTACTATATTGTTCCTTGAAACCCAACACTTCAACAAATCCCTCTTCATTTTTGAGCCAACGATGTCTTCGCCTTCTTCATCTAATCTTCCTCTGAAAGCAATCCCCGGAGATTATGGCTTGCCTTTCTTCGGTGCGATAAAAGACCGGCTTGACTACTTCTACCATGAGGGTACAAACGAATTCTTTCGTACCCGGATGCAGAAGTACCAGTCGACGGTCTTCCGGTCCAACATGGTTCCCGGCCCTTTCATGGCCCGGAACCCTAAGGTCGTCGTGATCCTCGATGCCGTCAGCTTCCCGATCCTCTTTGACACGTCTAAGGTTGAAAAGAAGGATGTGTTTGTCGCGACCTACATGCCTTCGATCAACTTCACGGGCGGATACCGTGTGTGCGCCTACCTTGACCCCTCTGAACCCAAACACACCATCTTCAAAGGCTTATTCCTATCGACCCTTGCGACCCGACACGATAAGTTCATTCCACTCTATAGGAGTTCCCTATCACAGCTCTTCATTGAACTAGAAGATGAGTTCGCTAGCAAAGGCAAAGTATACTTCAATGACTATTGCAACAAAATGTCCTTCAACTTCTTGGCCAACCTATTTTGCGACCGGAACCCATCTAGCACAATCCTCGCGACCGACAAAGTGACCAAATTCTTCGACTCGTGGTTGCTTTTCCAACTTGCACCGTTGATGACCCTAGGGTTACCAAAGATACTTAATTTTTTGGAAGACATAGTCCTACACACATTCCCATTGCCTTCACTGTTGCTCAAAGGCGATTACAAGAAATTCTACGAGGTGTTCAATGAGTACGCAAAATCGATATTGGATGAGGCTGAGAGCTTGGGAATCAAAAGAGACGAAGCATGCCACAACCTTGTTTTCCTCGTGTGCTTCAATTCCTATGGGGGCATGAAAACCACCTTGCCAGCTTTGATCAAGTGGGTCGGACTCGCCGGAGAAGAATTGCAACGACGGCTCGCGGAGGAAATCCGGACCGTTGTTAGATCAGAAGGCGGGGTCACAATGGCCGCATTGGAGAAGATGAGCTTGACCAAGTCGGTTGCCTGGGAAGCACTGAGAATCGAGCCTCCGGTCCCGTTCCAGTACGGCCACGCCAAGGAGGATTTGGTGATCCACAACCACGATGCGGCCTTCGAGATCAAGAAGGGCGAGATGATATGCGGATATCAGCCGTTTGCAACTAAAGATCCAAGGATATTCGAAAGGCCAGAGGAGTTCGTGGGCGATAGGTTCGTTGGGGAAGAAGGCGAGAAGCTGTTGAAGTACGTGTACTGGTCGAACGGGCGCGAGATCGATGATCCGACCGTGGGGAACAAGCAGTGCCCTGCAAAGAATCTGGTGGTGCTCTTGAGCAAGGTCATGCTCGTGGAGTTCTTCCTCCGCTACGACACATTCACAATCGAGGCTGGGACGTTGCCACTCGGGTCGACTGCGACGTTCACGTCAATGTCGAAGGCCACGAGTAGCTGAGTCTCAATCATTTCCGTTTCTTAGTTTTCGTGAAGTCATCTACTAGGAGCAGGTCGTGGTTTAATTAGTTCGATTGGTTTGCTTGTGGAAGAAATTCCGGCGATTGTTTTATCCCCTTTACTCAATAAAATGTTGTGCGTTAAGATATCCAAGTTGTATCATTAGGTGACTAATGACAAAGAATCAAGATCTTACATTAACTTAAAGCATAAAATAGGGCCAAGTTGAGATTTTTGCAAGCTAACATGGGCTTGAATTGACAAATTAGAGGAGTTCATTGTCCGCTAATTTTGCTTGAATGGTTTTATTTTTGGGGATAAGCGCAAAAGACTTTGCCCATCAAGGGCAATCATAGGATGCATTAGTTTATCCATCTATTTGTTTGCTTTTGAAATTTTAGTTTGCCTCGTTGGTACATGAAATCAACGGTCAATAATGGCAACCATATTCATCGTTCCGGTGATTGTTTTATCCCCTTTACTTAATAAAATGTTGTGCGTAAAGATATCCAAGTTGTATCATTAGGTGACCAATGACAAAGTATCTAAGATCTTACATTAACTTAAAGCATAAAATAGGGCCAAGTTGAGATTTTTGTAAGCTAACGTGGGCTTGAATTGACAAATTAGAGGAGTTCATTGTCCGCTAATTTTGCTTGAATGGTTTTATTTTTGGGATGAGCGCAAAAGGCTTTTGTTTGTTTTCTAAGATTTTAGTTTGCCTTGTTGGTACATGAAATCAACGGTCAATCATGGCAACCATATTCATCGTTCATGGGTGACCCTGATTAAATTCTTTATAATGTTTCATATATTTCTCTTTACATAAAAGTCAAATAAAAGAGTTACGAGATTCACAAAAGTAAAAGATAAGAGTAACCCCAAATAAATAATTTGGGAAGGTCAATAGGTCTTAAGAGGCCAGTTGTACTTTAGGGGCATTATCGAAAATCAATAGTAAAATATGTTGTGAAAGCAAGCGATCAAAGGAATAACATACACAGAACATAGAATTAAATTGGATACTAGATTTACGTGTTATTTATGGGGAAAGTAGCAACGAATTCCACTGTAAATCAAACGATATAATGAAAATTACAACCATATTTGAATCATTTATATACTCTTAGTATTTCACAGTCTCTAATTATACCCAATAACTTATGCAGTGATTAACCACAACAATTTTTCACAAAATAATCTCTCAATCTCACAACAAAATTAAACAAATTTTAAATTCATAAAATTTAATCGGCTATGAAAGACTAGCAAATCTTCACGAGGATGTAATCGCCACAAACCCACGTTGAAAATCTCCTCTGCCCATCAACAACGGCGTATGGAAACAAACCCTTGAGATCTTATATATGAGCCAGGCCACCGCCTAAGAGAAAGTGAATATTGATTGGATCGGTCAAAAAGTCGACACCGAATTGGAGAAGGAACCAAGTCCAATTGGACTTTCTTTTTCGTTGTTTTCTTGTTTTGATTTTACCAGAGTTGCAGACTTACTCCAAATCAACGAAATCCAAATCCACTTTCCAAATTGAGGCACGTTCAATTGGGTCGGGTTTTGTTTCCGAGCTCAAACTCGAGATATAAGTTCAACAAAACCTATAAATCCACTATTTTAATTTAATAGTATACTATAGATGGTATAGATAGATAGATAATACATGATGTTAGCCATTGAGATAAGAAACCTCCATTCTAAAGTGATTTTACTGTTTCGTGCATGTACAATAAGAGTTTTTTTCCTGTTGATTAGCAACTTGCTTGGCCTGTCACGTGTGAATGACCTATCGACTCATTTAAAAAATTACCGATATTGTTTGAATTTTTTTTCATATTACCAACTACTCCAAAAATCAACAATATTTTTTTCATCACCAATGTATGTTATAGTTACTGATTTGTGTACAAATTTACCTGCCTTAACTTCTATCGCTTACCATGTTTACTTGATTTTTCCGAATTACTCAATATTTAAATAATTTACCAACATCTACTAGAGTCAGTTACCAATGTATTACACTTATAAAATAAAAGTGGGTAATTTCGTATAAGAGTTAGTAGCTTTAGTTAATGGTAAATTATCAGAACAAGTGGTAACTAGGAAACAATCAAATTGCTATTCCAATCAAAAACCTATTGTATAAATTTCATTATATCCTAAAATTTTCAATTGATAATCTGTAGTCCTAAATCTTTAAGTAAAATTTCAATCAAGTCCTCTTGGTAAAAATTTATTTGAAATTGCTGAAGTAAACGGTTCAATTATCCCTAACCATCCTACACGAAAGTCAGTGGTTTTATGTGACTCTTCTAGCTTTTTTCCTTTTTTCCCTTTCTTTTTATTTCCCCCCTTTTTTTTCTTTACCATTTCACAGAGGGTGAAGGATGACCAAACCACTCCGAACAATGATCTCTCGTTCGTGCACAACTCGATTTCACATTTGGAATCGTCATGGCGATTTTCAGTTTCTGCAACAAGTCACGTTTGGCATACTTATTTTATTAGAACTAATATTTATATTGATTTCCGGAGTTAAAAATCCTTTTTTATTATCTTTTGTAATTTTTTCTATTTGATTCCTGATTGTGCTGGTTCTATCATCCAGATCTTTCATTTTTTTTTCTGTCAATGAAGAATCTGTCAAATCCATAAATCGAATTTGAATGGACGATTCATTAATCATCCCATTACTGATTACCCCATTTTTTTCTTTTTTAGTTTCACTCAATTCATCTATTCGTCTTCGCCTTCTTGTAATCAAGCGTTTTTAAGAAAACTTGTTTAGGAGATTGTTGCGTGAGAAAATCCTAATTAAAGATTTTCCCATAAGAGATTAATGGGATTGCAACATAATTATCTTTGATGATTCTAGAACATGACGATATGGCCTATTGTACAAAATATTGTGAGCATACAATTAAATAGAGATTGACATTCCTTTCAGGATTTGATTCATAATATAGAGATGATAACTAGCTTGTTTTTTGTAATTCAATTCAAATGTCATAGCGCCTTCAAGTGATTTGTACACCTTCGAACGGTATTTACTCTTTTGATCTTATTGTTAACATTAAACACATAAATAAAAAAAATCAAATAATGGAACGTTTTATATTTGTAGATCTCTTGCTAAAAAACTTGACTCCTCCTCGTTGATAAAACTCATTAATCATCTTAATCAGTTGAATCAAAGAAAGAGATATAAAAAATGGAAAATACTAAATTTTGATTTGGACTACTAATATTGTCTTTTTTATTTGTTAATTATGCTTATTAATTGCTATATACACAGTAGATTCCTCTTAGTGACTAACTTGGCTCATTTAATCAATTAGCTTATCCATCATCCTTTTTTTTTCCTTTCACTAATCTAGGAGCACATACATGGAGACCTAGTTACTTAGTGGCTCACAAAACACCCAACAAACCCAATAAACCAGTTAATTTTAGGTGTTAGACTAGTATAAGCGGTCCTAACCTAAAGCAGTGTGCGCCCAGTCAGCGGGATTGAGATGGTTGATCTCCCTTTCCTAAATTGGAAATCATTTAAGGCATAATTAGTAAATACTATGCTAAAGTCATGTTCCTACCTAAGGTAATGTTTTGTCATTTATTAATTATTATAGGTCTATCCGTAAGGTCACGATCTTTGACAGGAAGAGTTAGCCTTTTGGGTCTCTCAAGAAACTGATAAGTACATAGAACAAATACAATAGATTAACAAAATTATAAGGAAAAAATCAATGAAAATTGAGAAACTCAAAGCACTTTGTTTTACTATATAACAACTTCTCGAGGATAGCAAGGACGTACTAAATTATAGATCAATTTTTTTTTTTTAAACAGGGAAAATAAAAAGAAACGGTTAGAAATAATTTATAATTTTTTGGACGATGAATTTTTTTTTTTTACACTTCTCTACATAAAAGTTTTGTTTTAAGCTGCTATATTGCCTTAAAGATTTATGTATTGGTGCTAGACTGATACTAATATTGCGTGTATTTCACATATTTTAGACAAATTAAATAATTATCATGATTATTATTAATTTGCTATAACCATATTTTTTAGAAACGTTTGTCTTTAAAAAGGTAGGTACATATGAACGTGCATCACATGATCCCCAGAAAAAAATGGATAACTAATTCACCAAAAGCAATAATTCAAACTTTGTCCGTCAGACATATAATTTATCTTGGTCCCCATCTAAAATGGCTAATTCATCCACCAAATTTTGACATTTTTGCCTCAAGACACTCTAGTCCGAGTTCACAAAATCACATGAGGATTGCTCAAACCATTTTGCATGGGGCCATTTTTTCCTCTGTTAAAGCATTGGAGGCTTATTGGTAACATTATATTATGGGCAAGTCACCCCAAATTTATTTCAGCTACGAGGCTCCTTGGTTCGTCAGGTTCACGTGCCGTTTTTTAATCCTATTTGCCCGAGAGGGGTTATACAATGATCTCACAGCTCTTATCTACAAGGCTCCAGGAGCTTTATATTTCTGGAATCTCTCTATACTGAGCGTTTTAGACTTATGAGTTGAACTTTTTAAGTTGTATTCCAGGTATGTTTTGCTACACACTCCCTTCAGCGTGAGGCTTCTTGTTCGCCACTTTCATGTGTCGTTTGCAATTCTTTCAGCATGTGAGAAGGGGTATTATAGTATCCCGCATTGCTTATCTAAGAGGTTTCAATGAGCTTTGTAATCATAAAATTTGCTTCCACTTAATGATTTAAATTTTTGGATTGAACCTTTTAACTTTGATCATCATTTTTTTAAAATGTTTTTTATTGGTGGGTCACGGACATTGACACCATCCACACCTACTTATGATTAAATTGGTATGTGATTAATAATCACTATTTGTAACCCGTTAGTAAATTATGACAGGAGGAAAACTTGGCCAGAGAAGAAATCTGCTGCCGGGCTCTTTTGGAGTTGGTGCCCTAAGGGGGTCGGGGTCTTCAAATTCTTCGTGTTGCTCGTGTAGATTTTCGACAAATAATTTAATTGATCACTCATGACTATATCATTCTCTCAGGCTTAATTATAAATATAAATACTTACTCGTCGTGTAAGAGACAGTGATTCAACTATTGGCATCTTAAGTGCGTGTTCAATAGTTGCTCTCGCTCAATCATGAAAGCATTTTGGGGGAAATATTTAACTCAATTCGAAGAGGCCTTGCTTGAATCATCCATCAACATTTTTCCCCTCAATTTTCATGTGGTTGCGGATTGGGTGATGTTTATGAACGTGTGGATTACACATAACGATTTAAGAATAGATTACAGAGATGATAAACTGACATACTGGATTTTAGGTCGAAGATTAAACCAATTAATCATATTTAACATCAAATTAGGACCCATCAAGCACCTTTGATGTAAGAATGAGATAACGGGAAAAAATTAAAGGAATCAGATGAATTTTGAAGAAACTAATTACGAATTAGTTCTTAAATTACTGCATTTGACAACAAAGCAAGGATTTTTTTTTTTTTTTTTTTTGTCTAACTCTAACTCACTCCTAGATTTTTGTGCTGCCTCTTTGCAGAGCATGGTAATCAAATCCTACACCTGAAATTAAATGTCCTCCCCCTACCTCCATGAGAAGGTGAGGAATCGAACTTCCCACTTCTTCTTTCTCGCATGAGAAGGCTAACCATTGAGGCAACCCCTAATGATTCATGCTAGGATTGGAATGTAGCTTTCCATTGGTTTGACTTTTGTTATTTCAAGTTGCTATAACAAGAAAAATTAATATTGTTATACACAAAATCATGATTTTTTTAGGCCTAATTCCCTTTTCAAAAAAACCCAATTATCGGTCTAGTCCAGATTCTGTTATGAACTTTTTTTATCTAGAAAAAACCCCTAAATTTAGGTCCAATCATAATCTCCTCCACTTTTTTTTGTCTAAAAAAACCTCAACTTTAAGTCTAATCCCAAATCTACCATGAACTCCTTTTTGTCCAAGAGAAAAACTCTCTATTTGAAAACCACCATGAGTCATCCCTAATTTTCTTATCCTGGAATGGTTTCATTTTGGAGATAATTTTCCATGTTGCCTTACTAATGTGGATTTGTTATCGACGTGGAAATGCCACGTCAAGTTGGGACTAGACCATGAGGGTAGATTTGAGAATAGATTGAAAGCTTATGATTTTTTTAGACAAAACAAAATTTGGGGCAAATTTGGGACTAAACCTACAATTTGGGATAGATTTGGGTCTGGACCTACAATTTGCACTTTATATAGACAAAAAAGTTCAATATAAAATTGGGATTGGACCTAAAGTTTGGAGTTTTTTAGGGAATTAGGTAATTTTTTTAATGAAAAATAATATATTTATTTGCCACCATTCTATTTTCACTTTCATTCACCTCCTGGTCTCTAAACAATGTCCAATAGGGTAGTGCCTTTGATGATGGAATTATGGTCCTAAACTGAGCAAATTGGGCTTTATCTCTGCTTTTAAACATATCGATCAACTTTGGGCCACATCATGATGACGATGACGTTGATGATGATATCACTCAACTTTCAAACTTTTATCAATTTAGTGACTTGATTTAACTTTCATTTCAATCTAAGTCTCTTCGCCCAATTAGCCGGAGAGTTCTATGACCGAAAAACCAAAAGCAAAATGCTGTGAAAAACATGCAAGCAAAACAACCAAATAACATAATAAGGAAATAAATAGAACATCTGAACACATGGTTTAATCTAGCAATGAGCATCAGTCCAAGATTGATCCGATCCGGGACTAGCTCGATTCCCAAGGGCACTGAGTTGGTCCTTGGTCCTAGGACCCTTAGACCCTACATTGTGTGAATTGATCCTCGATCTTGAAAATTTAGGATTGGTCTCGATTGGACTAACCATGTACATATTATATATTATATATCATATATCTAAGATATTATTTATTATATGCTTTTGTTTACTCTAAATTCTAGTGTATCTTCCCTATTCTTCTCACTTGCCTCACTCGCTTGCTTGCCTCGTGGTCAGCCTCTCTTTGCTCGCCTTCCTACTCACCTCTATTCCCTCATCTTGCATATTTGTTTTTATGGTTTGTTGCTTTTATGGTTTGTTGCTTTTAGCAAGTGTAAATTTATGTTGTTACCTTATCTAATATTTATGTTTGGTGTTTATAGTTTGATTGCAATATGACATTGTTGATGGATATGTAATTTGAAATAGTATGTTTTTCTTTTAATGAAAACAAAAAATGAAAAAAAAAATGATTGGTTGGTCTAGGATTGACCCTAGAATTGAACCGAACCCAGAAGGTCAATTTAGTCCTTAGTCTTAAGTTCTTAATAAAGTCGGTCCTAGGTCCCAAAAATTAGGGATCGACTTTGTGTGGGTTGGTCCTTGGGTTAGGTGTTAGACTGATCCAACTCAGATCATGCTCACTCCTCTTTAATCAGTTGGACCTATTGAATTGGGAGAGGAGAACAAAATTTTACTTTAGCTTAAGCAATATAATAATGATTTCAAGCACACCTGAGGCATTCTCCTTGTTTTCCAATCCCAATCACGCCTAATAACTCACACAAGTTTTCGCTCTCATAATGCCTCACAAGACATTAATCTTTAGCTCTCATAATCTCTTGTGAAATAATCTCTCAATGTACAAAAGAATTCACTAATCTTACCACAAGATGTGCAATTTCTTCACAATGGAATCACTACAAAATTGATAGTTATGGCCAAAAGCTTCTATGCTCTCTCATGAGCAAAAATCCAAAATCCACCTTGCGAAATATGGATCCAAAGTACTAAACCCTTTTAGGACATTTATGCTCAAATTAGGAATCCAATTCAAACATGAAAACCACCCAAAATAAGAATCCTACTCAAATTAGGATAACTAGTTGGATTGGGTTTCATTTATTGTATCTCGAATTAAATTGGAGCAATTAGGGATAGTTTTCTTCAATAGTTCTTACTCTTAAAAGAGTTTTTCTTCCATCTCACTTGGGGATCTTTGATTTTGCACTTAATCTTCAAACTCTCATGCTTGGAAGTCTTCCATCTCTCACGATCAAAGAGCTCACACTTGAAATGTTAGAACAGCTTGCACTCAGGAGTTTTCCATTTCTTAGTTGTTAAGCAAAATTTTGGACAGAGAGTTAGGGGCTGCATGTTTTCACTTTTTTTTTTTTTTTTTTTTTTATAAACAGAAATTCTGTTCTTTTGTTCCCAGGAAGCAGATTTTGGACTTAAGTTAAACTTAGTGATTTTTTGTGAGACAAAACACAAGTTAGAGAATTGGGACTAGACCTAAAGTTAGGGGGTTTTTATGGGATGAAAAAAATTTTATGATAGAATTGGGACTTGACTTAAAATTGGGGTTTTTTTAAGGTTATAGGCCTAAATGTACAAGTAAAACGAAGAAGGAAAGAAAGCAAGAAACAAAGAAAAACATCACAAGACTATGACATGTTTGACAGAGAAAATAAAATCTATTATATGATAAAATTGATCATATTACGTATTTGGTGCCTACTTAAAATAGGACAAAATAAGATATAAGAGAGACAAAACCTGAACAAAATTATCCTATAAGAAATGTTGGATAAAGGTGGATAGAATTCCTACTATTCATAATTGGGAATTTTTTTCTCTAACAACAAGTTTATTAAATTAATAGTATTAAAATTATATTTCAATATAAATAATATTTAAATTCTAGCATAAAGAAATTCTAAATAACAAAAAAATGACAATTTAGTTTTTAATTTAATCTTATTTTTATTTATATATTCGAATTTAATTCTATCTTATAATATAAATTCAATAAATAAATATAAACATACATTTTAGGTATTTTAGTATTTCGGGTATATTAGTTTGGTTTATTATTTGATAAAATTTTATTAGAGAAACGATGGAATGGGGAAAAAGAAATAAAAAGGAAAATAATTGAAAAAGAAAGGAAATATTTTTAAAAAGGCAAATAAAATTAAAGTAGGCATGAGTGCAATAAGAGATTTTTACCATCTGTGTTTTTGAATTTTTACGTTCATTTATTATATCAAATAATGTATATAATATGATGTGAATATATCTAATTTTATTACTATGATTCACCAAATAATGAATAGGATATAGAAAAACTTTGAATTTTATAATTATTCCATCTAGTCCCATCCTAGTTAGGAATCTAAGGGCGTGTATGGTTGTGTTTATTTTTTCTGTTTATGAACAATTTTTTTTTTGTTCCCAGGAACAAAAAAAGAGAGTAAACGTGTTTGTTTGCATTTTTGTTCAAAATATGTTTTTTTGTTCCGGAACAAAATTGGAACGGAAATAAGAAACAAAAAAAAAAAGTTATTTTTTTGTTCGGAAACACTTCGAAGAACAAATTTTCTCTCTCCTCTCCTTTCTTCTCTTTTTTTTTCTTCTTCTTTTCTTCTTCTTTTTTTTTGGCCTGTCGCCAACCTCGGCCATGGCCGGCGACTGGCCGTCGAGGGCTGGCGATTGGCCGTCGAGGGCCGGCGACCTCGCTGGAGCGTCACTGACCCCCGGGCAAGGCTGAGCCTCGACAGGGGCCGGCAACGCTCGGCTTCACCAAATCTGGGTGAGGCCAAGCTCACCCAACCAAGGCGAGGCCGAGCGTTGCCGGGCGTGGTGAGGCTCGGCCTCGCCTTGGCTGGGCGAGCTCGGGCTCGGCTAGATCAGGTGAGGCTGAGCCTCGCCAGGGGCCAGCAACGCTCGACCTTGCTAGATCTAGGCGAGGCCAAGCTTGCCCAGCCAAGGCGAGGCCGAGCGCGGGCAAGGCTCGCCGTGGTTGGGTGAGGCTGCCGGCCCCCATCGGCCAGTCGCCGGCCTCGGCATGGTTGGCGACCGGTGAGGTCGGCGACTAGCCAAAAGAAGAAAAAAAAAAAAAAAGGAAAATAAAATAAAAATATAAAAAATTTAAAAGAAAAAAAAAAGAATATAAAATTACCAAACGTGTTTTATTCATTTTTTATTCCCAGAACAAGTTTACCAAAACGTCTTTTTGGTCAAAAATTGTTCCCCGGAACAGAAATAGTTTTTTCTAATTCTGTTCCCCGGAACAATTTTTGAACAGAAACACAAATAAACGCACCCTAAACGACCAAACGTAGCTTGAGAAGTCAAAACAAATATTCAAACCAAATAAAAGAGTATAAGATATAAGAGCCTAAGATTCTAAAATTGTTGATAATGTAAAAGGGAGCCATGATTCTTGCTAGGACAATAAAAAAAAAAAATCAAATCACAACTAAACATTACACTCAGCGGTTACCACATGCTCATGACCCAAGGTGTCACAGCAAGAATGAAATGTCAGCAGAAAAAATAACAGTAATGGGGGGAATAAGCAGTGGTAGTTGCAGGGTATGCAGAAGGAAAAACCACGGAGATTGCTAAGGTGTAAAGAATGAAGAGTGGTCTGTTACACAAGAGATTTGTTTATTGCCTGTGACTAAAGATGGAAAACTCCTATCAAAATCAAGATGAATCTCACAAACTGTCTTCTTTAGCAAACTAATAATGCACAAACAAGGCAAGATCAATTACCCCAAACGTACCAGCCATCACAACATTTTTTACATATCCTATATTGTAGCCAGGAAAAAGACTGAATGGGATAGATCCTTAACAGTAGCAGGTCTGGAGGTAACAGAAGCTATCGTCACGGTTCCGAATTTGCTCGCATTGAGCCCAACTCGATCTAAAGATCACACTTTCCACATAATTACATTCCAAACTCACTTATAAGAAGATTCTCCACAAGAGAAGCAAATACAGCATAGGCGTGAAATCGCATAGCCGATCTTTTCACTCCATCGCAAAGATCAAGGGGAAGCCAACTCAAACTTGTTCCATTTCTATTTGTATGGAACACCGCGTGAACCAAGAGTAGTTCATACTACTAATCCATCGGATCCCCATGATCCAAAATTATTCAGACAAAAAAGGCATCCAAAACCATCGAATGGAAGACAAAAAGGACGTTCGATAAACCTTTTGCATATTAATCAATTGGTCAATACTATCATTCATGCAAAATCACTACGGCATAACAACACGCATCAACCACAATTAACAAGAACCAACCCTCATTACCTAAAAAAACTACCCTGACCAAAACTGACCTTAAAAACCAACTGATATCAAATTCACAACTCCAAAAATCAACCTGAAATTTAAGGGATGGCGACTAGCCGTCGCTTAGAGGGCTCCACCTTCTTCTTACATTTACTTGGGGTTTTGGTGGTTCGATTTTTATTATTATTATTTTTTTGGTCGAAATTAACATTCGCATTTATATTAGTGGAAATTACAGCCTGAAGCTAAAGCATCCAAGAAAGTATATCAAGAAGTATAGTAAGAGGGTGAGAGAACTAGTTTAGGGCCGAAACATTGGTGCGATAGGCCTTGACGGCCCAGTCAGCAACCCGGTTCACTTCTCTCGGACAATGCTGTAGGGTTAGGTCAGAGAAACGGGAGAGCAGTCGAACTACCTCCTCAATGAGTGGCCGAAGCTCCCACATGGGTGATTTGTCATGACGCACAACATCAACGAGAGTAAGGCAATCAAATTCAAGCACCAATTTGGTATGTTGAAGCTCTTGTCTCAGCAGATGGTGGAGGGTATAGGTGAGTGTGTTGATCTCCATTTCCAGCGCTGATTTCGGCCTAAACGTGCAAGAAAAGCAGTCTGTTAGCCTACCTTGATGGTCTCTACAAACATAGGCCATCGACCCTTCGATGTTGCCCCATTAAAAGGCACCATCAATATTGTACTTGAGAGTGCCGAAGGCTGGAGGTCGCCACAGGTGCTCAGGATTGAGGATCTGAAGCCTTGATTGCAATCAAGTAACAGCAGGGGATGTAAAAGCCTTAGTCTAAGCGACAGCCTCTTCGATAGCTCTTCGTGGATCTGGCTTTTGATTGCGGAACACAAAATCATTGCGCATTCTTCAAATCTGCCAGAGAGTATTGGTAGTGAGCTCAAGCCCTAGTAAGTGCTTCGATGTAGCTACTCTATTGGATAACCATTGATCTAGGCGATGGATGGATCGGGGGGAGATTTGAATATTAATTTGCTAGTTTGCCCATATAGCCGAGTCCATGCACATTGGAGGAACAAATGCTCGATGGTTTCAGGACGCTTTTGTTGACACAGATGACACTAAGGATCCGAGGCTATATGTCGATGAAATAAGTTGGCTCTCATCGCAATGGCATTCTGACAAACAGCCCAGGTAAATATTCTGATTTTTGGTGCAGTGTTCATCAACCAGATTCGTCACCATAGGAGTTTGGGATTCTGATAGGATGATGATGCGTTATGATTGTTGTGCTTGCTTGCTGTTTGAAGTCGATTGTGGTAGCAACTCTTAACTGTATATTTGTCATCTTTCGTTATTGTCCAAATGATGCGATCTGCAATGGGTAGGGGTTTGATATGTATATTAAGGACTTGTTTTGTAATGTCTTCTCCAAATAGAGGGAGGAGCATAGATTGGTTCCAAGATTGGTGGGTTGGATCAATAAGATCCACCACCAGCAATGGATCCTCTTTGTTGTTAGGTCCATAGAGAATGCCCATAGGTAACCAACGGTCGCCTCTTATTCTGATATCTTGACCATTACCCACTAACCAGCGTAGATGAGGAAGAATAGCATCCCTACCTAGTAGAAGACTCTTCCATCCCCATGATGATCGAGATGCTGAATTTATGGAGAGGAAATTTTGTGTAGGAAAATACAAACCTTTAAACAGTTGACTCCATAAAGCCAAGGGCTGTTGCAATAATCGTTAGGCCTGTTTGCCGAGCATAGCTTCGTTAAAAGCTATTAGATCACGAAAACCTAAGCCGCCGTTATCTTTGCTTGCTTTCAAAAGCTCCCATCTTTGCCAATGAATACCCATCTTATTCTGATCATTTTTCCACCAGAATCTTGCAATGCTTTTCTCTATAGATTTACAAATTGACAGAGGAATATTAAAAATAGACATAGCGTAATGTGGTAGAGCCTGTACGATATATTTAATGAGTACTTCCTTACCTCCTTTGGATATTAACTTGCCCTTCTAGCCCTCCAACTTAGCATGTACTCGTGCTAGTAGCCAAGAGAACATCTCCCTCTTTGATCAACCCTAGTCTGATGGTAATCCCAGATATTTACCATATCTTGTCAACACAGGTATTCTAAGCTGACCCAACATATTGTCTTGCAATCTAGGGGGACAGTAGTTGCTGAAAATAATTCCGGACTTGTTTTGATTCACTACCTGACTTGTTGCAAGACAATACTGGTTTAGAATATCAGCAAGGTTCTGACATTCCCGAATAGTCCCGTCTAGAAAGAAGATTGCATCATCAACGAAAAATAGATGGGACAAGGTTGGACACCATCGATTGAACTTAATATCTTTAATGTGTCCCATATTGACAGCTTGATTGATTAAGGTCGATAATACATTTGCCAGCAAAATAAACAAATATGGAGATAAATGATCACCTTGTCGAAGGCCCCACGAAGGAGAAAAGAAAGGAAGGGGCTCACCATTAAATTTGACACTCAAGGAAGTAGTAGATACACATTGCATAATCCATCGAACCCATATAGGATGGAAGCCCAATTTCATAAGGTAGTCATGTAGGAAATCCCACTCAATTCTATCATACGCCTTTTGCATGTCTATCTTTAGGATTGCATTGAATTTTCTCTTTCTCTTCCTAGTCTTGAATTGGTAAAGAACCTCTTGAACAATCAAAATATTATCTTGCATCTGTCGTCCACTGACAAAAGCTGACTGTTCCTTTGATATTAGAGAATTCAACCAATGTTTAAGATGGTTGGCAAGCACCTTTAAGATAATTTTATAGGCAAAGTTACATAGGCTAATGGGGTGATATTGCTCTAGTTTCTCTGGATGAGGTGTCTTTGGAATCAAAGTAAGAAAGGTCTGATTGATACTTGGAGGCATCTGGCTTGTCATAAAGAAATGCTATACTTGAAGCAAGAGATCATCTTTAATAATATCCCAGTGACTTTGATAAAATAAGCCACTTAGTCCATCAAGGCTTAGGGCCTTAGTTGTCCCTAACTGGAATGTGGCCTGTTTGACCTCTTCAATAGTAACCATTGCAATCAAATGAGCATTCATTTTAGTACTTACAATATGCTGACATTGGGCAAGGATAGGGCCGTAATCCAACGACCCTTAAGATGTATATAACTTCAAAAAGAAAGTTGTCGTCATACCTTATAGGGTGCGAGGGTCACGAATCCACTGCTGGTTCTCGTCTTGTAATATAGTAATGCGATTCCTATATCTTTTTTGAAGTGTGGATGCATGAAAGAACCTAGTATTCTTGTCCCCCCATTTCAGCTATTGTATTCGAGATCTCATAGCCTAGTACTGCTCTTCCTTCTGCCAAGTCCTTGTAATTTCCTCTCTGAGTTTGGATGCTTCCTCTCTATGATAATTTAAGTGTTGTTGGTTGGTTAGATCTTGTAACTAGTGTTGTAGGGTAACTACTCTGGCGTGTCCATTTGAGAACTTAGTGCGACTCCATGTAGAGAGAGCTATGCTGACACGCTTTAACTTTGAAAGAAAAACTGGATGATTGGGATGAATAGAATTTCATGCCGTAGAAATGATCTTGCGACATTTAGCATCATCATTCCAATAGGCTTCATAAAGAAAAGGCTTAGTATACCTTTTGAACGGCGCTGAAGTCTGGATGACCAATGGACTATGGTCAGATCCCACTGCCGGTAGCGCTAGCACATCTGCCCCTGGGAATAGAATGCACCAGTCCATTGAACATAATGCTCGATCCAATCATTCCTTTACAATCTCTTCCCTCTCTCTATTATTCATCCAGGTGAATTTACAACCTTTGCTATGTATCTCCATAAGCTCACAGTCATTAAGAACAGCACGAAAAGATAGCATGCGAGTAAAATCCGCAAGTCTCTTACCAAGCTTTTCCCATGGATAAAGGATTTCGTTAAAGTCCCCAACACACAACCAAGGGAAACTATTCATCCTACTAATCACCCTAAGTTCTTCCCATAGAACTTGTCGTTGGTTATAATTATAAGGAGCATGAATGCAGGTTAGGCGAATGGTTCTATCTTCCTGCACCAATCTACAAGTCATATCATACATATATTGTGAAGAGCGAATCACTTGAATAGATACCTGATCATTCCACATCATTGATAAGCCGTCTGCTATACCAACTGGGTTAAGGATATATGAATGCTGAAACCGTAAGTAGCGTTGAATATGGTGAAGCTTTGATTCGGGGTTCTTCGTTTCCATTAAGAAAGCTACATCGGGCTTTTCTTTGGCTATCATGGCCTTTAGAGTCTGGACTGTCAAGGGATTGCCCAAACCCTAACATTTCTAGCTAATAATCTTCATTTGTTGGTTGGTGGTTGTTTAGGGCCAGCCACCAAGGCCCACGCTCCGACTTCCTCAGCCGCATACACAAGTGTTTCCATGAGATTAGCCTCTTCCTTGTCAAAGAGCATCAAGTTGTTTGGCTCATAGGGATTATATCTCTTTATCATTTTTGGCCACCCCTTGCTTTGTTGTCAATCTCACATTTTTCATCTTCTTCTGCGTCATTGCTTCCATTGGTTGAGTTTGAATATCTTTTAACTTCTCTGCTGCAGGTATAATAGCTGTATGAAGGGGGTTCCTTGCATACCTAATTGCTGGTGGCATTGTTGTTCCGGGATTAGGGCAAAGGGTCGAGTTGTAACAACCGTACATGACGTATATGTTGCCACACTAGTTGCTAGATGAGGTAATAAGAGTTCATGCTGGAGCTGGAGCAATACAGGTGGAGTTTCAGGTATGACTTCTTCTGATTGAACTGCGTTATCTTGTGGCGTATAGAAAGTATGCCAATATGGACTATGCTCTCTTACCTCAGCCCTTAGCCATTGACCATAGGCCATTTTTCCTTTACCTTCTAGTTTTGCTTCAACAAAAAGTATGTCCTTACGGTACGTCACATAATGTCCCAACTTCCCACACGAATAACAAAAATGTGAGAGTCTTTCGTAGCGGAAATCTAGCCAAAGAAGCTTACCCTTGATTTGGATGAGTTTGCCTGTCTTTTAGAGATTCTTGTAAGGGCAATTCCACCCGAGCCCGCCCAGGTCTAGATGAGGTTCCGTCCTTTGTATCAAGTCAAACTTCCAAAACCCGCCCCAAATGTTGTACTGCCCTTGTTGATCATTGATTATGTACTCCATTCTAGAGGTAGGCCAAACACTTGAACCCAAAATGCGCATGTAGAAAAGTCATAGCAGTGAAAGGGAGTGTTTGGGATCCATGGCTTAAGAATAACCAAATGACCGAAGAATAACCAAGGTCCCCCGTCCAACACTTTTTGTTTGTCAGCTTGAGACTGGAACTTGATCGCATATGTGCCCGCCTCTTGCTGTGAGATCTCAACTTGTTCAATGCGCCATACACGCTTTAGTGTGCTTTGGAGAGCTAGGAAGTTAATGGATGGATTTGATAAAATGTATCCTATTAAAGTCAGTTGGCATTCATCCAACTTTTCAGGTGGAGGTTCTTCATCCTAGTCTTTTATGAGCTGCTACTTGGTAGTAAGGCGGCCTAGCCTATTGCAAAGGGTGGATAGACGTGAAGAGTCGGCATGTGTATCCGACACCATAAATATGCCCAGAACACAGGTATAACCATAGACCAGCACTACAAGCCATAAACTAGGAGAACACTTCTATGAGTAGATAAGCTAATGCCCGCCAATTCAAGCCAATTGTCCATAATCCATGTCTTATATTTAGTTTTGCCCTAAGCTGATGACTCTTAAACTAAATGATACTCAAAATTGAATACCCGGTATCTCTTGTCTTGCAAGAATCGATAAAGCACCAGTCCAATTATAGAGGGGGAACTTCTAGAACATGTAGGTAGCTAAGCGCAACATCGAGGACATGCGGAGTGAAACCAATAGAAATCCAAGGCAAGATGACTTGATTATGAGTGATTCAGTAAACAGAGTGGTACGGCGCACCTAAACCCATAGCAATCTGAAGATGATACCTGTTGCCGAAGGACTTGCTCAATTATAGGATGAAAGGGAGTTGTATGCAAAGGAACCCTTCATTTCGGACAGGGATGTGGCAATCGTCATGGGAAAAGAGAAAGGAATCATCGAGAGAATTTTGGGGATGAAATAGAATGGGGATTAGAAGAAATTAGGGTTTGTAAAAACTACCATAAAGGTAGAGGAGAGACTCTGCATTCTTGGAAAGAAAATGGCTTTTTTTTTTTTTTTTTTTTTTTTTTTTTTTTTTTTTTGTAAATAAGAACAAACAAATGAGTGATTTGAAAGTGCAAAGTGGTCTCTAAAGGTAAGACTTAATTATGTATTCAGTATTTTTAGAAGTAGAGGTATGTAAAGGATTATTGGGTGAAAAGTGATGTATATTTTTGAAATTTTCCTTTTTTTTGTCCTAAATAAGCAATGAAGGACTTTACTAAATTAATAAGTTTAGAGGGTGTATCTTGATCCACCTAGGGGTGTGCAAAAGAACCGGGATCCGCTCGGAATCGAACTAGAACTGCCCGGAACCGGCGGTTCTTGAGGGAACCGATCCGGTTCCCAGTTCCATGGGCAGATCCACCCGCTCACCCACCCGGACCGGACCGATTAATAGTTAATATTAAAAAAAAATTACTAAAACAAACTCTAGCGAAACCGGACCATTTTCCCTCTTTTCCCCTCTTTTCTTCTTTTCCCTCACGCTGGTTGGGCCCAATCCATTTTTCATCTTTTCTGCGGTCCGGCCCTCCTCTCCTCTTCTTCTTCCTCCTTCCTTCCTCATGTAGGACAGTGGACACCATGCTCGGTGAAGACTAAAGGCACACAGGATGACCTAGGGTAGAGAGAGAGGAGGGTAGACTTGTCACACCCCGAACCCTGAGTGCATACCCATCCCTATCTGGTCGATAATAATTTGCGACTTCTCAGGATGAGTCGCCGACCCTTTCCATTTTATTACACATGCGGAAGTGAAAAGAATCACCTAGGGGTGTGCAAAAGAACCGGGATCCGCCCGGAACCGAACTAGAATTGCCCGGAACCGGCGGTTCTTGAGGGAACCGATCCGGTTCCCAATTCCATGGGCAGATCCACCCGCTCACCCACCCGGACCGGACCGATTAATAGTTAATATTAAAAAAAAAAATTACTAAAACAAACTCTAGCGAAACTGGACCATTTTCCCTCTTTTCCCCTCTTTTCTTCTTTTCCCTCACGCAGACTGGGCCCAATCCATTTTTCATCTTTTCTGCGGTCCGGCCCTCCTCTCCTCTTCTTCTTCCTCCTTCCTTCCTCATGCTGGACAGTGGACACCATGCTCGGTGAAGACTAAAGGCACACAGGATGACCTAGGGCAGAGAGAGAGGAGGGTAGACCTGTCACACCCCAAACCCTGAGTGCGTACCCATCCCTATCTGGTCGATAATAATTTGCGACTTCTCAGGACGAGTCACCGACCCTTTCCATTTTATTGCACATGCGGAAGTGAAAAGAATCCCCTAACAATAATCATCTCAGGATGGAAAAACAGGACAATAGGTTTACAAACAAACATGCTTTTATATATACACTGAGTCATGTACAAAAGTCTATGGCCAAAAGACTACAAAAGACTAGCCTTCCAAAAAGAAGCAGTCCTAATTGACCTACGCTTCCGATCACCTCCTCTCAGCTCCAAGTCCTCCACTCGACGACCCTAAAAATGTTGTCCCACAACCAGGATGAGATATAATCTCAGCGAGTCTAAGTTCTAAATCTCAATTAGGAGGGAAATACGCCCATAAGTGTCCTAATCACACAATTAGAACAGGGAACTTACCTCACCTCAGCTCCTTCCTGTAGGTCAGCACAATTCATATCTCAAATGCACGAAATTAATGCATACGATAATTGAAACGCCTTACTTTTCTCAATCAACTACAAGGGTCTTAGCTCAATCCATCACAAGAGTCCCGATTATAAGACCAAACCATTATAACACGACCCATACCATGCCACATAGTTTTGTCTCATAACCAGGCACATCAAACTTAGACAATCATACGTTCCAGTTGTTAATTAAGCCACTTGATGCACTGTCGACATCCATGTTCGGTAGTCTATTGGCATAGCCAAGCATCGTCTCTTCCCCATAGAGCACGGCTACGTCACATTAATGGCAATCCCGAATGAACTTAGGTCCATAATCTACTGCAACCCGCTACCCTAATGCATGGGTAACTCGAAAGTGGGATTTAGTAACGTTCGGCGTAAATGCTAGGATGGGTTCACTTTAACCAGCACACGACCACTCAATCTCGGCCCAGACACTGTGCATTGCATACAAATGCCTCGATTAAAATAGCAATCCTGGCCTATCTTCTTCGTATTAAAAATACATTGTAAATTAGTTGTGTGTGGGTACACGGTTAACTTGACCCAAAAAGGTGATGTCTTTCACTTTTAAAATCCCACTGTTCTACATAGTATATAAAACAATTTTCGGTATTCAAATTCGACACCGGGGATTTTCTGTATAAATATTGGAAATTCACAATTTTTGGAATTAAGTACCAAAATCCAATGAGCACTCAATTTGTATAAAAATTCAATTGCAGAAATTAACCACACCATTGCAATCAGCATAAAATTCCGATCACCGGCAATCCCGGCCTAATTTTCAGAAAATATTTAATAATTAAATAATTATTGAAATTAATTAAACAAATCAATTTAAATTCTAAAAATACTAACCTAGGCTAGAATCATTAAATTAATAAGCAATACGGACTCAGAGAAATTCTCGAACCCTTCTAGATAAATAGTACAATTTATTTAAGTTTTAGCTAAACCATGCTAACCACCTAACATGCTTAATTAAATAATTACATTTCTAATTTAATCTAACTAACCATCTAATTCATACTAAAATAAATCTAAACACTCATTAAATGTCATTAGCCTACTAAGCAGAGTTTAGAGTATAAACTCACCGATTAATTACGGAAACCAGTTCAATGCGACGACGATGCAACAGCGGCCGAAATCTGAATTTTCGGCGGTGTCGGCAAACACTCGGGCTAGGCCTAAAACGGGCCAAACAAATCTCAGCCCAAATATGAGATTTGTTTTCAGCTTGGGCTGGGCTTCAATCGACTGGGCTGCTGAAATGCATTTGAAGATGGGGTGAGCTTGTGGACTTGGGCCTACTGCAAACGAACTGAACTAAACAGGTTGGAATTACACAAATTGGGTTGGGCTTCGCTGGAGATGTTAGGCCATAAAATCTGCTAGATCTATGGGCTGTTGCAACTAGAGTTAACGGGTCAAACTGTGGGCTTCAAAGGCATGGGCTGCTTCATGGATGAAGTCACGCATGGAGGAGACGTGGCCACGGATCTGTTGGTCTTCGTGCAAGCCGAAATCCACGAGCTTTGAAGGCACTTGGATGACCGAGCAATAGAAGGAGCTGGCGGTGGAGACGTGGATTGAGAACAACGGCTGTAGGCGTGATGATTGAAGGGGATGGCCTGCTTCAGTGGCTTCGTGGGCTTTGCTTCTTCGTGGGGTGTCCTCGAGCTACTAGAGAAGACCACGCTTGGAGATAGACACACAAATGGCCTCTGCACAGATGGCTTCATGCAGGGGGGCTTCGGTCAACAAAAGAGTTGAGGAAGACTTGATTTTTGACTAAAGGGACAAAAGAAGGTGGATGCTGGCCGTGAGAGAAAAATTTAGCAGAGAGAAAGAGATCGTGGGCGTGGGGTTAGGGAATTGGTAGAGAAGATTGTAAGAGAGAGAGAGACTGTGGATGGGGGCGGCAGAAATGAAGGGAAATTGAGAGCTGAAGTAAAGAAATGTGAAGGAAAATGAAAGTGAAAGACAAAAGTAGAGGGGGTCGATGATGAAGACGCACAAAGGAGACGCACAAAGAAGGGTAATGGATGAGGCCAATTGGTCAAGGAAATGATGAGAATGTTCTAAAAGTCCAAGCTTCATCCACTCCATTAAATGCATTGTCCCCCTAATACTTTCTCAAGTTGGATTTTCCATTAAATCAAATTTTGATGCAAAAATTTCCAGTCCTTTGTCCATAACCGAATTTCACTCAATTAAATTCAATTTCCTTACTCAATTTCCCAAATTGAGGTCCAATTTCGATGAAGAAAAATCCCGAACAATTTTCTGCAAGTCCCCAACACTCAAAGGCTTGGCTTGGAAGTCTAAATTTCCTCTAATTTGGCCCATTCGAATTTTTGCTAATTTTTCCACGACATCCGAGTCCATTTTCCGTAAAAACCTTGGAATCCCTGAAAATTCTTTGGAGAATGAGTTGATGTCCCTAAAATAGCTCGTGACACCATAGAACTTTCAATTTCTGAAATCAGATTCAAATTTGCGGTTATTTTCAATCCGGCGCACTTTTAGCGTGACCTAGTCTATTGGGTAACTTTTATGAATTTTTGGTGCAATTGACCCGTGATCGATTTATCTCAAGTCACAATGTACATCTTCGACACATTAGCAACTCTCGGTTGTCGTGAAAATCTCGAGATTTCAATTACGAGCACCGGGTACCAAAACGATAGAAAATCAATTTAGTGCTGATCGATAAGAATTTTGCAATCAAGTGGAATCACCCACAATTTGATCACACATCTTAGTTGAATCGACCTATTTCTAACCTCTAATCGATCTCTAACGGTGCCGTAATGACCCTTGCAAACCAACACGGTCGAGCAATCAACTCCTAGTCGAATTCTCAAGTCCAATTGCATTTAGATTCCTTAATTGTTTCCCTAGATAGTCCAGTTATCTCGTGAGTGATTAGCTTAGAGAATAGCACTATCGGCGTGTCAACAAAAGGCTCGATTTATTTAATCGAAAATGAAATCTAAAAATTCAGGCTGTCACAAGACTAGCGACGGAGGAGATTCCTTGCAAGAGCCATCAATGCCACCGAACGGAGCAATGCACGAGATTCAGCGAGAAACTCGGACGGAGGGGACGTCTTGGCGGACGCCTTCGATGCCAAGCAGGCCTACGCGAAGAAGATAGGCTGAGACGCTGGTTCAGCCAAGAGGGAGGCCGATCGGCGTGCCCATGATCGGCAGTGGAAATGCCCCTGTTAACCGGACCCTCCAACCTATAAATAGGGCCTCCTAGAGCTCAATGAAGGGGGGTCGAGTAGAGATGATATGAGAGAGAGAGAGAGAGAGAGAGAGATCTGTGAGACGTTGAAAAGAGAGGAGGAGATCGAGCGAGATCTGAGAGTTGCAAGTAAGGGTAGAGTGTGAGGGAGAGAGCCGCCGTTGACCACCACGCTTGAACCGTAGCCGCCGACCCACCCCGACTTCTCTTTCGCATCAAAATCACGGTAGATTTCATCCCCCTTTGTTCTCAATTTTTCCAATATGGGGTCGGTTTCCCAAGGATCTTGGCTCGGAGTTGCGCGAGGCGGACGAACGTAGCCGATCCATCGAGCTCATCCATCACCCGACATCAAAACCCTAGTGACCCGCGACGCCACAGCTTGCCTCCACGCCAATCACCGCGCCAGCAGCCACGAGTGCCCTTTGCCCGCTCGCCCGTCACCGTGACGCCACAGCTCACCTTCACATCAAGATTGGTTCCATGGATCCATCTGGGAACCAAACCGGACCGGTGGTCCGGTTCTTGGTTGGATCCATGCAACAAATGGGTGGATCCCGGTTCCAATTTTTCGAAACCGGTTCTTAGCGAGAGGTTCTAAGTTTGAGGTCGAGAACCGCCCGCTTAGACCATGCACACCCCTAGATCCACCCATGACTAAAAAAATTGGAACCAAGGCTGCATTTGATGGTCGAGATAAAATTCATGATAGGATAAGATTTGTCTTATCATGGGTTGGTGTATTTTTAAGATGGGATAAAATGGATATAAATGGGATATATGCCGAATAAAATTATCCTATAAGAGAAATGTGATAAAGATGGATATGATTTTTAATATCTATAATAGGAAAGTAATTTTTTTTTCAAATAACAAACTTCTTAAATTAAGAAAGAGAAAATCTCAAATAAGGACCCAAAGTGCCTTCCTTTTTTCAAAAGAAGGCCTGGAGTGAAGTCTATCTCAAATAATGACCCAAAGTGGTCATTTAGTCTCAAAGAAGGACCTCACTGTCGATCGGTGAACAAATGCATTTCCGATTCATATTTCGATGGCTTGATCAAGGGTAGTTTTGTCCATTTGTTTTAAAAAAATTCGGTTGTCTTGTTTTTTTTTTTTTTTTGGGTCAGTGGTTGCATTGTTCATCTCTCTCGCAATCCCCAAGCAAAGCTAGTCATAGAGAGAGAAAGAGAGAGTAAGAGAGAGAAAGGAAGCAGCGAAGAGGGAGCTAGCATGTTCTCTCTCTTGTTCCTCCTCCTCCCTCCTCACCGCTTCTTCTCCGCATCCGTACGGCAACGTCTCATACCACATCGATTGAGGCAGCCACGCCCTTGCCATCAACTCCTTCAATACCACGTGGCTCCTCAACCGCTACTTCATTGGTGGCGCCATTGCTATCGTCTCGGAGCCCCTTCGCTTCCACTAGCCCCAGGAGAAGACGCTCCACTACTTCCCCCTCTCCTCTGGCAAGAAGAACTACTATGTCCTCCCAGCCTCCCCTCCGGTTGCTATTACCTCAGCACCTTCACCGTCTACGACAACTACGACGGCAAGTCCCACCCCCGAGCTTCGACACCTCCATTGAGGGCACCCTCGTCTTCAGCTAGTGCTCCCCTTGGCCCCCCTAACCTCGCGGCGTTGCCGGTGCCTACTCCAACCTCTTCGCCTTCGTTCGTGATGATGAGGCCGATGTCTGCTTCTACAACATCGATATCTATAAGGAGGTCCTGGTGAATGAAGCGAATGTGACCAGGATCAATATCTATAAGGAGGTTGGGAGATTCACGGCTTTCGATTGGCATTACATCATGAAGAATTTGAGCAGTACTGTTTTGAATGTGAAGCTGGTGAGTGTTGTTGGTGCCCTAAGGGCTTGGCGGCCCTCGCCCACTACCGACGATGGGTGTCCAGCCCTCGTTGGCCCTCACCAATGGCTAGTGCTCGCCGGCCCTTCCCAAGGTGGATGGTCTTGAGAAGAAGATGAACAGGGGATGAAGAAGATGATGAACAGTGCAACAATCGGAATTTTTTAAAAGAAATGGACAAAAATACCCTTGATCAAGCCACCTGAATATGAATTGGAAATGCATTTGTTCATAGGCCGGTGATTGAAGTCCTTTTTTGAGATTAAATGACCATTTTGGGTCTTTATTTGAGATAGACTTCGCTCCAGGTTTTCTTTTGAGAAAAGGAAGACACTTTGGATCCTTATTTGGGATTTTCCCATTAACAAATTTTAAATTATATTTCAAAATAAATAATATTCGAATTCTAATATAAGAAATTTATAGCAACAAAAATAGAAATTTATTTCTTTTCAATTTTATCTTTACTTATTTATGTATTTGAATTTAATTTTATCTTATAATATAAATTCAATATATACATTTATTATTACATATTTTAGGTATATTAGTATAGTTTTCTATTCAATAAAATTTTATCAGAGAATGATGAAAGGGGATGAAAGAATTAAAAAAATAATTAATTAAAAATAGAGGAAAATAAAATAAAAAGCAAATAAAAATAAAGTAGATAAAAGTGTCATGAGAAATTTCTTTAATTTCCGTTGTTAAATTTATGTTTCATTTATATTGATATAACGTTTATATCAAACAATATATATGATATGATATGGATATATTCGACTTTATTATCGTACTCATCAAATAGGAGATAGGATATAGCAAAATCCTCGAATTTAATAACATATTTTATCCAGTCCTATCTTACTTAGAAATCTAGATTACTAAACATAGCCTAAGAGCCATTACCTAGAGACCACTTAGAAGTTAAGTTCATGTGAGATATATTGTTAGTAGTTCAGAGGTTTGTTATCAAAATGGATTGAAATTATGATCTTGTAAAAGTGGAAAAATCGAAGTTATTTTCAGCAAGGAGTATAGGATGGGCTGAGCAAGCCCATTTTGGCTTTGCCCAAAAAATCAAACACGCCCGAAAATTAAGTTGGTTTAAAAACTCATTTGACATTAAGGTATGTAGAATGTAAAATATCTCGTGGGGACATGATTTGAACCGACTTTTACCTTCTAAGTTGATAAACTTGAATCGTTCGGTTTCACTCAGATGACTAGCAAGATTGACTTTAATTTTTGAACAACTTTATCAGGCGTCCAGGGAGAGAGCGATTGATCTAGAGATTTTGAAGGAGAGAGAAAAAAAAGGAAAAGATTGCAACTAATTATCTTCCTTTGGACGCTAGCACCAAAGACACTCGTTTTCAAGTATCCGGCCCTTATATCTAACTCAAGATTAAGACCAATACTTCATGTTCATGTGTCATATATAAATTTCGCAATCGTGTCATTTAAAAAATATGTTATTTTTGTTGATAAGGCTATCACACTTATTTATATTAAGATCATATTGCTTTTGGATTAACCAAATATTCATGTCAAAAGGTGTCTATTCTCGTTACACTTTAAAAAAAAAAAAAAAAAAAAGAGAGAGAAAAAGAGATTATAGGGGAACCGATTCAAGCCTCAATTGTGATGTTACCTTGTCACGAAACGAAAATGACAATATACATGATGGGTAGAAGGGGTTCTAGGTCGGTCTTG
The DNA here is from genome assembly GCA_014182885.2 of Eucalyptus caleyi. Lineage (NCBI taxonomy): Eukaryota > Viridiplantae > Streptophyta > Magnoliopsida > Myrtales > Myrtaceae > Eucalyptus > Eucalyptus caleyi. The sequence goes on from CM024472.2 coordinate 39,104,377, forward strand.
ATTGAACACATTTTACACAAATGAATTTGTGGACGAGAGGCCCAGCAACGAAAGCTATTCGACCGCTGCATATACAGCCTCGAGGCCCATAAATATCGTGAAAAATATATCTAAACCATACACGACTTTGTACATCTTTCTCTTTGCTCTCTTGCGGACTCTATGCATAAGATATTTTTGCTAACATACTACCGAAGATAGATGATCAGTATCCAACCCTTTTTGCAGCTTTTTTGGCTGGCTCCACACCCTCGACTCTTTTTGCAACTTTTCAACTTCATCCAACTCATCGTGAGCAAGTAGTGCAGATATTTTCCTTGTTTTCAGGAATTGGCAGAGGGTGATCTCTCATTTGCAAGATATTTCTACATGGGAACCCCCGCTGTGAATAGAGCCAAGAGCTAAAGTAGACAGGATACCATACTCATTATTGTTTGCAAACACTTCCAATGAAAAGCTCAAACGAAGATGTGGCGAGATTGCTTGTGTTCTCGCACGTGCTGTGCCGTTGAAATATCTTCATGGAAGTTTGTTAAATATCTATTCAGTTAATTGCGTCCGCGTTCAACACTGGCCTTTCTATCATCCGAGAATATTATTCATGCCCCAACGATGAATTGGTTTTCTTTTTCATTGATATCCGGGGCACAAGTGCAAAAGCCTGGTCATTTTGAGGTTTTTGAAACACCATGAAAACCATGCCGTGCGAGTTAAGTACAAGGTTTTAGGTCTGCTTAATGATCCTGACTCAAAACAATTTATATGTGGTTTGTATGATTTGAACAAGTTTACTCCAATTCCTGAACGAGAGATTCACTGCTCTTACCAACTGTGCCACTTTTTGGGGTTTAAACTAACCTTTTTTATTTTTGGCTATAAGTGACTGATTACCAAGGTCCTTGCAAAACGTGGAACGCAAAGTCGGCAAGTAAAGGAAGACATTCAGAAATCCGTGTGCGATGGAGGAGAAAACAAGTGGCCGCATCGTGATAAAGCAGCCCGATAGTTGGAAGCTTCTTGCATCTCTATTGCATGTCGATTTTCAGCCACGGGTGGATGGATGGATGAGATGGTTTTTCACCCACGTGAGCAAGATCAGTTTAACGGTCGTGATGATGTTAATTATGCATGGCTTGGCCCATGACCACGTGGACATTTTCCTCGCGCTTGTCCTTGCACCGTCTTGGAGACCATAAATGAGGGGAAAATCCTCCATTTTTATTTAATTAGATAAAAGAGTGGGAATGGACCATCGACGTCGGCAATTTCTCCCATTCCCTCTTAAGAAGTCGATGAATATTAGATTTAAGGCATAATTATTACTCCTTTTAAATAAGCTTGCCAGCCCTACTTAATTGAATGAGTTGAAATGAAGTGTGAATGATGCTACTTCTTACATCTAATCATATCCATTTGATTCGATCTAGTTGAGAATCATCAAATCAAAAGCAATAGTGCCATTACCCTGTTCATCTAAGTGAGGGAAAAAAACGACCACAGAAACTATATTCCAAATCAAACGGAGCATACACAATTGCGTGCTCATCATTTTGTAAATGAAATTGTACTCAAGTTAGCATTAGAGGAAGAAGCATAAGTGTGCCATAAGTACTTTTTGGTTGGTCACGACAAAGAGTAAACAACCTCAAATTGAACCAAATAATGATTTGAAGGCCTAAAGTCATTTTGGGTATGAACCTGACCTGATGCAGAAACTCCCTCATGTACTCTTTGTCAATATATTGCTAAAAGTTTTGCATCCAAGCACCAAACGAGACTCTAGCCAAAATTAAGCATTTCATTGTACATAGTTACTTATGTGTACATGATCCCATGATATTGAATCTGAGTCCGAATAGAATCTGGTAGGAATCAGAAGGCATATGCATTCTCATGGTACGAGTAACTACACGACAATATTGCCCCCAATGAGACGCATGGCCAGTATTGTAGAATATCCTAATATTCTATTCTCTGGCCGTGTCCCGGGTGCTTGTCCACACACTGATTCACTGGCTCTTTCCCAGTTGTTTCCTTAAGAAACCCTAAATACCTCAAAACCACACCATATTCAAACCTTGTCTTCCTCACCTCTCTATAAAAACCCCATCACTTCTCTCCCCATTTCCACAGCAATTCCGTTCATAAACTCCCATCAAAAGAAGAAAAGGTAAAGTTTTTCTCCCAAAGTAGAAGGGTCAAAACTATGTCTGCATTAGTAGGGATATGGGAGTCTGAGCTTGCCAAGCTCGGAGAGAAGGTTGCAATCAAGAAGTTACTCCAGTCCAAATCGAAGTCCGACCAAGAACGCGAAGAATCAGTCAAAGCTGAACCGAAGAAGTTGTCGATGGCCAAAAAGGGAGAGAAGAGGAGAGAGGTTCCGGCGGAGAGCACGATTTCGGAGGCCACCATGTGCTTGCTCGTGGACCGGTTCGTGCCATGCTGATGACCCAGAAAATGAAGAGATCCAAAGAGAGCGCAATTAGAGCGCAATTAGAATGAAGATGTATCACTTTGTATATTCCCTAGCGGAGGGGATCTTTCTTGAATAGGGAGGTATGTTGTAATTGGCCTTCTTTGGTAATTGTAGTGAAGGTTTCTTTTGACAACTACTGTGGAGATGCGTATCTCTATGCTCTGCGAGAGAGGTCTCTTGCTATAATTATTTTGTGAATGGATCGTGTCGATGATCGATGAGAGCCTGCTCAACATGAGTTGGATTGTAATTCAAAGTACTTATAACACTTACTAAGCATACTTAATTAAAAATAATTCAATCTAGTATTTTTGGGACACTCATCCACAAATCATATTTATATATAAGCGAGAAAGCTTATATTCTCCTCAGCCTCAGGGAACTAATTTCAAAATTTTAGCATTATGGTAGAAATTTTTCGTTAACAAATGTTAGTATTTAACGATTTTGTAATACATTTTTTTTTGGAATTAAATAGAAAATAGAGTGAAATGTGTTCGCTGTGAAGGCAGCATTACCGCCAAAATTATGCCTAATAGAACTACGTATATCCTGACTCGAAGCTTGGCCCCCGGGTAGAATTAGGGTTCTCTTTTTGGAAATTCAGTGCACACTGAAAGAGTTAATTTTACCCTGCACACTGTCAAAACTCATTTTCAGTTTTTCGTAACATTAGTTCATGCATCAAATTAGAGGTAAGTGGTTCTAGGTTTCACTTGAAACCTAGAACGTATAAACCGGTTCCCTATTTTTGGGAATTTGGATATTACATTACATATCCTGAAACCTAAAATCTAATCTGTCACAGATTCCAAGGTCTATCTAGATTACTTCTAGTTAAACAAAATAACAGTGAACAAAACAACAAAAACGAAAATTTTGGCCAAGCCCATTTAAAATCTTTATGACTGAAATTTGCATTATAAAATGCCAAGTTGGAAAAATGATTTATTGAGAGCAAACTTGATGAGTAATTAAAGAGTATATTGTCAAATTCAAATCATAAAGGGATAATAGAATAGTTTCCTATAGTTGATGATAGAGCACATCTCTTAAGAGTCCAACATAGGAAAAGAAGTTGATAGAAAGCCCTAAGTTTGCTCTTATAAATAGAGACTTTGGTTCATAATTGAGGGGGACGGCCATTCATAAAAAGAGAGGGGACAATTACAATACACGGCCACAAAAATGGAGAGAGACGAGAAAGACAAGGGCAGGGGGAACATAGACTCGCACCAAAAGTTCACCTACAAAAAGCCCTCGGTTGAATTGAGCTAAAATTCTCGGTACAAAAGACACAGAAAATTAGTTAGTAGAGGTCTAGCTCCTTCGTTGTTTGAGTAGAAAGGAAGTTCTGAAGATAGTGAAGTCGTCGAAGCTTTGAGAAAGAGGAAGATGCGGTCGAGCAAATTCAAGAGCACTTGAGATTGACACACACCAAAATGGATCAAGCAAAAGAAAAAGGGGATTCGTTGGAGCACACTGATAGATATACAATTCAAGCATTCAAAGAAGGTTCTGCATGATTTTCAATGTTCTTTGTTCGGCTCACAATCCAATTCCCTTGTGACTCGGATTTGAATCGAGAATTACAGAATTCTAAAAAATTGAATTGGGAACCAGGGCTTACCGGAATCTAGAATTGGACCAGTTCCTTGATTCTACTGAAATTATGCTTAGCTTTGATCAAATTTTTTTAAGTTAAAAAAAGAAAAAAAAAAAAAAACATTTGGAACACAAGTTCGAGTTTTCTCAAGGTATCTTTTTTAGGTGATCTTTTACTAATTTATATGCCTGGGAGCTTGGATTTCGCATCTTCTTAGTTGGGTGTTCCTTTGGGCTGCCACTTCTCCCCATTGGGCTTGGCCCTTTTTGGTGATTTTTTCAGTATTCAGCCGGCGAGGGTAGCTTTTCTTTGGCAAAGCCATAAGGGCCCGAAGACAACTTCAGCGGGCTTTGACAAGGGCAATCAATGAGACGCATCTTTTCTTCTTGATGGGCAGGCCTAATAAATATTGGATGTTGACAAAACAAAATTTGCCCAAAAGGTCATTAAACCTGATTCCCTCCCAGAATTCTTTACTTAGTAGAGTTTTGAAAATTTTTGCGATTAGATTTCTTGATATTCATTGTGGGCAATAATAAAGAAAATAAAAAAAGAGAATGAATGTTATAATTGTAATAAAGAAAATAAAAAAGAGAATGAATGTTATAATTATTTCATAAATGGGTCGTCTCAATGATCGATGAGCACCTGCTCAACATGGATTGGATCGTTATTTAAAGTACTTGTAACACTTACTAAGCATACTTAATTAAAAATAATTCAATCTAGTATTTTTGGGACCCTCATTCACAAAATCCTATTTATGTATTAGCAAGGAAAACTTTTATTCTCCTCAGCCTCAAAGGGAACTCATTTCAGCATTTTAGCATTTATGGTAGAATTCTTTTCTTTTTTTTTTTTTTTTAACAAATGTTAGTATTTAACGAATTTGTAATACCATTTTTTGGAGGCAAATAGAAAATAGAGTGAAATGTGTTTATTGTGAAAGCAGCATTCCAACCAAAATTTTGCATGATAGGACTACGTATGGCCCTCAAGGTACGACCAGGGTTCTCTTTTTGGAAGTTCAGTGCCCATTGAAAATCCTGTCGAGTTATTATTACAATGCAGACCGTCCTGTTCTCATTTTCAGTTTTTGTTAACTATTCATGCATCGAATGCGGTTGGACAGAGAAGAACACTAGGCTGTGCTTCATCTCCGATCGAAAAGAATTTATGTATAAAAAAACCATTTAGAACATAAGTTTTTGTTTCTCAATAAATCCTTTTTAGGTGATCTTTTACTAATTTTATATAGAGATAATGACACCACAAAAACTATAACCTTTGTACGATGCTCAGTTGAATGTTACGACTTTTCTTTTTTTGACCACTTATATACCATAACTTCTAAAAAAGTTCATTTGAGTGTTATAATTTTCAATTAATTACTTAAGTATCAAAAAAAAAATTAAGCCGTTCACCTAAGTGTTGGAAATCTGACGTAGTATAGCATTTTTGGTGAATTTTTTTTTTTTGAAATTTTTAATATTTAAGTGATTGATTGAGAAGTTTTATACATTCAAGTAATTGGGGGAAAAAACTATGGCCATCAAATGGGCATCATACAAAAATTAGGACTCTCAAGAGATTGGAAAAAAATTATGACCCTCAAACGAGCATCATATAAAAGTTATAGTACTTGTGATATCTCTTCCCCAATTATAGACGGCCACATCTCCCCATTGGGCCTTGAAGGCGATTTCCAATCTTCGGCCGACGAGGGTAGCTTTTCTTCATCATAGCGGCCCATGGGCCTGCCTAGGCCTGGTCCAAGCCATAAGGGCCGGAAGACAACTTTAGCCGGCTTTGACGGCATTCGATGAGAAGCTCCACCTTTGACCCGATTAGCCCTGTCCAAGTCCGGCCGGCTCCCAATATTTTTGGTATATAAAAATTTTAGGTCCAACCTTAAAACTAAAATATATCGCTCAAAACTAAAAGACAACGTCGGTCTATAGAGTACCCGTCTATTTCCTAACTGCCCCCTCTGAACAATGTTTTAAGGAAGGCAGAAATTGAGGTGATATGTATCTATTGGATGTTGACACCTAAGAATTTGCCCCAAAGGTCATTCAACTTTTTTCCCTCCCAGAAAGACTTTATTTATTAAATAGAATGTTCTTGCGTTTTATATTATTTAGGCATTTAGTAGAGTTTTTAAAAAGATTGCGATTAGATTTCTTGCTATCCGACATAGGCAATAATAAAGAAAAGAAAAAAGAGAATGAGTACTTTAATGTTATCATGCTCTTCTTTTCTTTGCATCCATTTACTTAAGGGTGGCTGTGATCTAGCATTTGACCATTTACCAACCTATCAATTGTCCGTTGCCAAAACTTATTTTAGAAATTTCCATGCATCATCCCTCTTGATCCTATTTAGTACCCTCATGTCTCAATCGGCTATAATCCAGACGCAAACTTCTGTCTATCTGTGATCGAGTATTAGACATTATCTTACTCATTTTATATTATTTAGACATTTAGTAGAGTTGTTTAAAAAAGTTGCAATTAGATGTATTGCTATTCATCGTTGGCAATAATAAAGAAAAGAAAAAGAGAATGAATGATATAATGTTGTTGTTATGATTATTATAATTATAATTATAATTATAATCATCATCATCATTATCATCATCATCATCATCATCATTGTTATTATAATCATCATCGTTATTATTATTATTATTATTTTGCATCCATTTACTTAAGGGTGGCTATGATGAAGCATTTGACTGTATACCAACCTATCAATTGTTGCCAAAACTCATTTTAGAAATTTCCATGCGTCCCTCTTGTTCTTGTTTAGTGCCCTCGTGTCTAAAGCAGGTATAATCCATAAGCAAACTTCTATCTATTCGCGATAGAGTATTAGACGTGATTCCTACTTATTTTATATTATTTAGACATTGAAAGATTGCGATTAGATTGATAGATAATCATTATTGACAGCAATAAATAAAAAAAGAAAAACAATGAATGATATCATGGTGTTATTATTATTTTTTTGCATCCATTTACTTAATGGTGGCTATGATGAAGCATTTGACTATTTACCAATCTCTCAATTGTCCGTTGCCAAAACTCATTTTAAAAATTACCATGGGTCCCTCTTGTTCTTATTTAGTCCGTCAGTGTTTAAAACAGCTATAATCGAGAAGCAAACTTCTATGAATTTGCAATCGGGTATTAGACGTTATCCTATTCCTACTCGTTCTATTTTTGCACTTGCTCGCGGTGAACTCCTGACGTTCGAATTGAAACCTAAACAGGTAAAAAACTACGGTGGCCCTAGTCTTCTCTGCCGAGGCCCCGTGATGATGATATGTCCCTTTCAATTAATCGTGAAAAAGACTGGTCAACAACAACGAATTCAAAAGGACAAATAAATCGGCGTGACCTGCCAAAAAATGGACAATATTTCTTTTTTAAGTGAGAAAGATGTCTAACCTAAAGGTCATTTTGAAATTTTCTTCCGACGTATATAAACAAATAAAATAAAAGGGAGGGCATCGAGAGCTGCCCACACGCTAGCTAGCTACGTCATCCTAGATTTGACCGATCAATCGTTAGCAATTTTGAAAACAATCTCAATCCATCCCGCAATAGTAGTCTCTCTCGACTCATCTTGCGGTCAAATCTACTGCCGGTCATTGGATTTCATTGGTCATGAAGCCTTTGTTAGGTGCACTTGGTAAAGAATGTCGACGTTTTCGGGTAAAATTAATCATATTTTTAGAGAGCAGTGTGACCAATGTTCATGTCCCAAAATATGCAATCAGTGATGTACCCACCTAACAATCATTTGATCCACTCTATATGCCTTGTGGATTATATGTGAGATAGCAGAAATAATGATATTTTTACAAATTAATCATGTGGGTATACTTACCACCTATCCGTTCGCAATTATTAACCATAAACTGAATAAATAACGAGTTGGTGTTCGGGATTGACGAGCAAATCTCGAACCTGCTGCTTGAGGTAAAAGAAATTGCGCGGTTGACCTATCTACTTTGAGAAAATTCAACAAAACGATCGTGCATCTTATTCATCATTTTTAAACGTGCTTGCAAGAAAATCGTTCAGCAAGGCGGCATGGATGAACAATTTCCTTGGTTTCGACCCATTAAAATCAAGAACAGTGGGTGAGAATGGGATAAGACCGAAGGTTTGGATCAAGCTGTACTTCAAGAATGTAATCGCGAGTGTGTGCAATGAATAACCAAGCGTGTCAAACTTGTCGCGTCTTAATTAAACGATGGCTCGGGAATGGCGTTGACAATTTCCATGGACACGGTCAAAGGCTAGTCTCTATTTATACCCCACGGTTTCATGTGATCATGCATAGCAAAACGTGATATATCGTGCTGGTCTTTGAAACCCAGCACCTTGACAAATCCCTCTTCATTTTTGAGCCGACGATGTCTTCACCTTCTTCATCAAATCTTCCTTTGAAGGCAATCCCCGGAGATTATGGCTTGCCTTTCTTTGGCGCGATAAAAGACCGGCTCGACTATTTCTACCACGAGGGGACGGATGAGTTCTTCCGGACCCGGATGCAGAAGTACCAGTCGACGGTCTTCCGGTCCAACATGGTTCCGGGTCCTTTCATTGCCCCGAACCCTAAGGTCGTCGTGCTCCTCGATGCCGTCAGCTTCCCGATCCTTTTTGTCACATCCAAGGTCGAAAAGAAGGACGTGTTCGTCGCGACCTACATGCCCTCAACCCACTTCACGGGTGGATACCGCGTGTGTGCCTACCTTGACCCCTCCGAGCCCAAACACGCCATCTTCAAAGGCTTATTCCTATCGACCCTTGCGGCCCGACACAATAATTTCATTCCACTCTATAGGAGTTCCCTATCACAGCTCTTCATTGAGCTAGAAGATGAGTTCTCTAGCAAAGGCAAAGTATACTTCAATGACTATTGCAACAAAATGTCCTTCAACTTCTTGGCCAACCTATTTTGCGACCGAGACCCATCTAGCACCATCCTCGCGACCGACAAAGCGACGAAATTCTTTGACTCGTTTTTGTTTTTCCAACTTGCACCGTTGATGACCCTAGGGTTACCAAAGATACTAAACTTTTTGGAAGACATAGTCCTACACACATTCCCATTGCCTTCACTGTTACTCAAATGCGATTACAAGAAATTCTACAAGGTGTTCAATGAGAACGCAAAATCGATATTGGACGAAGCTGAGAGTTTGGGAATCAAAAGAGACGAAGCCTGCCACAACCTTGTTTTCCTCGTGGGCTTCAATGCCTATGGGGGCATGAAAAACACGATGCCAGCTTTGATCAAGTGGGTTGGACTCGCCGGAGAAGAATTGCACCGACAGCTCGCGGAAGAAATCAGGACCGTTGTTAGATCGGAAGGCGGGGTCACCATGGCCGCATTGGAGAAGATGAGCTTGACCAAGTCCGTTGTCTGGGAAGCACTGAGAATCGAGCCTCCAGTCGCGTTCCAGTACGGCCACGCCAAGGAGGATTTGGTGATCCACAACCACGATGCGGCCTACGAGATCAAGAAGGGCGAGATGATATTTGGATATCAGCCGTTTGCAACTAAGGATCCGAGGATATTCGAAAGGCCAGAGGAGTTCGTGGGCGACAGGTTCGTCGGGAAAGAAGGTGAGAAGCTGTTGAAGTACGTGTACTGGTCGAACGGGCGTGAGATCGATGATCCGACCATGGGGAACAAGCAGTGCCCTGCGAAGAACCTGGTCGTGCTCTTGAGCAGGGTCATGCTCGTGGAGTTCTTCCTCCGCTACGACACATTCACAATCGAGGCTGGGACGTTGCCACTCGGGTCGACGGCGACGTTCACGTCAATGTCGAAGGCCACGAGTAGCTAAGTCTCAATCATTTCCGGTTCTATCTTAGTTTTCGTGAAGTCATCTACTAGGAGCAGGTCGTGATTTAGTTTGTTCGATTGGTTTGCTTGTGGAAGAAATTCCGGCGATTGTTTTATTCCCTTTACTCAATAAAATGTTGTGTGTAAAGATATATAAGTTGTATCATTAGGTGACCAATGACAAAGAATCTAAGATCTTACATTAACTTAAAGCATACAATAGGGTCTAGTTGAGATTTTTGTAAGTTAACATGGGCTTGAATTGACATTTTAGAGGAGATCCTTGTCCGCTAATTTTGCTTGAATCGTTTTATTTTTGGGGATAAGCGCAAAGGACTTTGCCCATCAAGGGCAATCATAGGATGAATTAGTCTATACATCTATTTGTTTGCTTTTGAAATTTTAGTTTGCCTTGTTGGTACATGAAATCAACTATCAATAATGGCAACCATATTCATCGTTCCGGTGATTGTTTTATCCCCATTACTCGATGAAATGTTGTGCCTAATCATCTCCAAGTTGTATCATTAGGTGACCAATGACAAAGAATCTAAGATCTTACATTAACTTAAAGCATGAAATAGGGCATAGTTGAGTTTTTTGTAAGCTAACATGGGCTTGAATTGACAAATTAGAGGAGTTCATTGTCCCCTAATTTTGCTTGAATGGTTTTATTTTTGGGGATAAGCGCAAAAGACTTTGCCCATCAAGGGCAATCATAGGATGCATTAGACTATCCATCTATTTGTTTTATCCCCTTTACTCAATAAAATGTTGTGCGTAAAGATATCCAAGTTGTATCATTAGGTGACCAATGACAAAGAATCTAAAATCTTACATTAACTTAAAGCATAAAATAGGGCCTAGTTGAGATTTTTGTAAGCTAACATGGGCTTGAATTGACATTTTAGAGGAGTTCCTTGTCCGCTAATTTTGCTTGAATCGTTTTATTTTTGGGGATAAGCGCAAAGGACTTTGCCCATCAAGGGCAATCATAGGATGAATTAGTCTATACATCTATTTGTTTGCTTTTGAAATTTTAGTTTGCCTTGTTGGTACATGAAATCAACTATCAATAATGGCAACCATATTCATCGTTCCGGTGATTGTTTTATCCCCATTACTCGATGAAATGTTGTGCCTAATCATCTCCAAGTTGTATCATTAGGTGACCAATGACAAAGAATCTAAGATCTTACATTAACTTAAAGCATAAAATAGGGTCTAGTTGAGATTTTTGTAAGCTAACATGGGCTTGAATTGACATTTTAGAGGAGTTCCTTGTCCGCTAATTTTGCTTGAATCGTTTTATTTTTGGGGATAAGCGCAAAGGACTTTGCCCATCAAGGGCAATCATAGGATGCATTAGTCTATACATCTATTTGTTTGCTTTTGAAATTTTAGTTTGCCTTGTTGGTACATGAAATCAACTATCAATAATGGCAACCATATTCATCGTTCCGGTGATTGTTTTATCCCCGTTACTCGATAAAATGTTGTGCCTAATCATCTCCAAGTTGTATCATCAGGTGACCAATGACAAAGAATCTAAGATCTTACATTAACTTAAAGCATAAAATAGGGCCTAGTTGAGATTTTTGTAAGCTAACACGGGCTTGAATTGACAAATTAGAGGAGTTCATTGTCCGCTAGTTTTGCTTGAATCGTTTTATTTTTGGGATAAGCACAAAAGGCTTTTGTTTGTTTTGTAAGATTTTAGTTTGCCTTGTAAGTACATGAAATCAACGGTCAATCATGGCAACCATATTCATCGTTAATGGGTGACCCTGATTAAATTCTTTATAACGTTTCATATAGTTCTCTTTACATAAAAGTCAAATAAAAGAGTTACGAGATTCACAAAAGTAAAAGATAAGAGTAACCCCAAATAAATAATTTGGGAAGGTCAGTCAATAGGTCTTAAGAGGCCAGTTGTATTTTAGGGGCATTATCGAAAATCAATAGTGATCAAAGGAATAACATAGAATATAGAATTAAATTGGATACTAGATTTATGTGTTATCTATAGGGAAAATAACAATGAATTCCACTCTAAATCAAACGATATAATGAAAATTACAACTATATTCGAATCACTCATATACTATAGTGTTTCATAGTTCCTAATTATATCCAATAACTTATGTAGTGTTTAACCACAATAATTTCTCACAAAATAATCTTTCAATCTCACAACAGAATTAAATAAATTTTAATTCATAAATTTTAATCCGCTATGAAACACTAGCGGATCTTCATGAGGATGTAATGGCCACAAACCTACATTGAAAATCTTCTCTGCCTAGGGGTGTGCAACCGGACTAAGTATACTCGGGAACTGGACCGGCTCACCCGGAAAACAGGGTCGGGAGCCGGTTCCCATTGAAACCGGTCCGGAACCAAGTCTGCTTGATTACCCACCCAAGAACCGGTTCCCAGACCAGTTTTGGAATCGGTTTTGTAAGTATAGGTCCAAAACCCTTTTTCTCCCTTATTTTTATTCTTATTCCCGCAATCACACGGTATTTTTCCTCTTGACTCTCTCAAACATGCACGGCACTCCTTCTTCGTTGTTCCTCTTCCTCACTTGCTTCCCTTCCTCATCGGCTTCCTCTCACACCGTTCGACGGATGGACGGTGTTTGTCACTGCCAAATTCTTGTGCATCATGTGGATCGGCTCGCCTAATTTCTCTTTTGTAGGAGGAGTTATGCTTACATAAATGAGTAACTTCATGTAGTAGTTGTGGGAATAAGATTAATATTAGACCCATGTTGCCTTATGGTTTTTTTTAATTATAATTAGCCTTGTGGATCCTTAATTTTTCGTTTAGTCAAAAAATTCATGTATTTATTTATTATAAGTGCTTAAGTTTTGATACAAATTAGGAGAATTACGTTATTTTCTTGCGTATTAATATAAAATTCAAAATTGTGTAGGATATTGGGAGATTGTTAAACAAGTTCCAGTGAAAACAAGGTTGACTCTGGAATTGGATTGGAAAAACAAGGTGGGTTAGGTACAGGGTCCAATATAAACAGGGTTGGGTACATGGTCCAAAAAAGAGGAACCGGTTATAACAAGGTCGGGTATAGGGTCCAGATCTAGGCCCTACCCCCCTTGGACGCGATCACCCCTACCTCTGCCATCAACAATGGCATATGGAAACAAACCCTTGAGATCTTATATATGAGCCAAGCCACCGCCTAAGAGAAAGTGCATATTGATTGGATCGGTGAAAAAGTCGACACATAATTGGAGAAGGAACCAAGTTCAATTGGACTTTCCTTTTTCGTTGTTTTCTTGTTTTGATTTTACCAGAGTTGCAGACTCTCCAAATCAACGAAATCCAAATTCAAATATGGACTTTCCAAATTGAGGCACGTTCAATTGGGTCGGGTTTTGTTTCCGATCTCAAACTTGAGATATAAGTTCAACAAAACCAATAAACCCACTCTTTTAATCTAATAGTATACCATAGATAGTATAGATAGATAGATAATACATGATGTCAGCCATTGAGATAAGAAACCTCCATTCTAAGGTGATTTTACTGTTTCGTGCATGTACAATAAGAGTTATTTCCTGTTGATTAGCAACTTGCTTGGCCTGTCACATGTGAATGACCTATCGACACATTTAAAAAATTACAGATATTGTTTGAATTTTTTTCATATTACCAACTACTCCAAAAATCAACAACAGTTTTTTCATCACCAATGTATGTTATAGTTACTGATTTGTGTAAAAATTTACCTGCCTTAACTTCAATCGCTTACCATGTTTACTTGATTTTTCCAAATTACTCAATATTTAAATAATTTACCAATATCTACTAGAGTCAGTTACCAATGTATTCAACTTATAAAATAAAAGTGGGTAATTTCGTATAAGAGATAGTAGCTTTAGTTAATGGTAAATTATCAGAACAAGTGGCAACTAGGAAACAATCAAATTGCTATTTCAATCAAAACCTATTGTATAGATTTTATTATATCCTAAATCTTTCAATTGATCATCTATAGTCCTAAATCTTTAAGTGAAATTTCAATCAAGTCCTCTTGGTAAAAATTTATTTGAAATTGCTGAAGTAACGGTTCAGTTATCCCTAACCATCCTATATGAAAGTGAGTGATCTATCGTGGTTTTATGCGACTCTTCTAGCTTTTTTTATTTCCCCCTTTTTTTTTTTCTTTACCATTTCACAGAGGGTGAAGGATGACCAAACCACCCGAACAATGATCTCTCGTTCGTGCACAACTCGATTTCACATTTGGAATCGCCATGGCGATTTTTAGTTTCTGCAACAAGTCACGTTTGGCATACGTCTTCGCCTTCTTGTAAAACAAGTGTTTTTAAGAAAATTTGTTCAAGAGATTGTTGCGTGAGAAAATCCTAATTAAAGATTTTGCCAATAAGAGGTTAATGGGATTGCAACATGATTATCTTTGATGATTCTAGAACATGACGAAATGGCCTATTGTACTAAATATTGTGAGCATACAATTTTGACCAGTTCATAATATTTAACTAGATTGTATTTTGTAATTCAATTCAAATGTCATAGCGCCTTCAAGTGATTTGTACACCTTCAAACGGTATTTACTACTTTCTCTCTCGGTTATGGTAGAGTTCTCTCTCGCGTTATGCTCGAGTCTTCTTTCTGATCTTCCTCTTCATGTCTTTCAGTAGAACAATTAAGATACCCCATCCGCCTGTCCCCGCTTCCTCTCCCTTTCAACTCTAAAGTCGCAAATGGAAATTCCAGTGAAACGAATTCCTTCTCCACCACCCATGGATGTTCTTCCCTGAATGTTTACCCTGGTTTACTTGGTCATACTGGCCGCTTACCTTGAATTATTTCGAACTTTCTCCGTTTGCATGTGGGCGATCCTTGACATGCAACCCTTGAAAGCTTGCACTCTAGTCTGGGTACCTGTCCATTAATCTATATCACTAGCTTCTCTTTTATCATGGCTATAAGAGAAAGTTAATGGGTCACCGTCTTGACGTCTACATTCGGAACAAGAATTGGAGGCAGGAAGATTATCATTTTCGACTAATCCTTGTGGGTAATATTTTTCTACTGTTAATTTACCTACTTTCCAAATTGTGATGCATGGCGTATTGATCATGGCCTAGTGATGGTGGCATCTACATCATATTTCGAATCAAACAGAAAACAAAATATTCATCTAGTTAAGCCCATACAATTATGATTTCTCCAATGGGGGTTCATGTAATAGGCTTACCTCACGGAATGATACTCCTCAACTTCTTTTCGAGATGGGAAGAGTGTTGGAGTTTGGAAGAATTCATATTGAAATAGACTTGCAAACACCTTTAAAGAGAGAGAGATGATAACTTGGGCATTATAGAAACTCAATTTGAGGGTCGAGAAACAATGGTATATTGCGAGAGGTCAAACATCATAGCCCCTATTGGGATGCCTTTTACAATTTTACACGAAAACCCCTAACTATGCACCTCCCCCTTCCAGCTTTACCTCCCATAGAATTCTATTAGGGTGGATAAATTCAAATGTCGGAAAAACAAAAGGTTCCTAGCGATACTCCCCCTTATGAGCCTTTCATCACTCTCCTTGGGCTTTGGCGGCTGGCCCTAAATAGCCACCACGTTCCAAATGAGTTTTCGGGGTTGGGCAATCCCGACATTTAAAGCCCTAAAGGCTTTAGTTTTCTTAATGGAAACTAAAAATGTAGGACCTTCACGCAGCAAATCACTTACCTTGGATGTGTATAGGGGATTTCAATGAGTTCCTATTCCCCTGGGAGAAAGTAGGCAAACGACCAGCAAATTATTCCAGGATGACATCTTTTCGGAAATTACTCAATGATTGCGCTTTAATAGAATTGGACAGTAAAGGTTGCGAATTTACCTGGTCTAATCATAGAAATGGGGATGATTTAGTGAAAGAGAAGTTGGATCATGTCTTATGCTCTTTGGATAGGAGCCTCTGCTATCCGTCTTCAGCATTATTTGCTCTTCCATCGATCGGCTTCGATCACTGCCCACTTGTGCTGCACACTCATTATCAGTCTGTCAAGCCACAAAAGACCTTCCATTATGAAGCTTATTGGAGTCAACATAATGAATGTTCAGAGGTGGTTCAATCAGTATGGGAGAAGAGTCATACCTCCTTACCCTCCAAACTGCTTGCAGTCTCTCTCAAGCTAACTAGCTGGAGTAGGTCTCGGTTCAGTGATGCCAAGCAGCGTATTCGGCAATTACAACAACATCTACAGACCATTACAAACAAGAAATCTTATCAAAGGGGCGATAAAGACTTAGCCACTACAATTCGAACTGAAATTCAACAAATGTGGAATCAAGAGGAGCAATTCTGGGCGATGCGTTCACGGCTTAACTGGTTGACATGGGGTGACAAAAATTCAAAGTTTTTCCATGCTTGTACAGTGCAAAGGTGACAAAATAACAGAATTTGTATGCTTAAAGACGAAAACCAGAACTGGATTAGAGAGCCAGAACAGCTCAAAGCCATGACTATGGGTTTCTTTTCTCAACTCTATCAAACAGTGGGCATCCGAGACTTTAACCCATTTCTAAGGCAATGTCCAGCAATTGTTACATCACAAATGAATGATCAACTCATGAGTATGGTATACCGGTATCATCCTATTAGTCTCGTAACTTCGCATACAAGATTATCTCTAAAGTTATGGCTAATAGATTGAAATTTTGGCTACCTAGATTGATTACATATTTTAAACCTACTAGAGGAATCTGTCAAAGTGACCCCCATCCCCTTATATTTTCATTTTAATGGCCAATGCTTTGTCTATAGTTATCAAGCAAGCGGTAACTATGGGTAACTTACAAGGGATCCAATTTAATCAAGCATGCCTTAAGCTCTCTCACTTATTTTTTTGCTAATGATTCAGTTTCTTTCCTTAAAGCCTCAGTTTCTAAATGCCAAAATCTTGCTAATCTATTAAATTAGTACTGCCAAGCAACAGGACAGCTTATCAATAGGAATAAAGCGATTCATCAGAGTCCTATGGAATACTTTGAATTGCGAATACTTGTGGTGAGTAGCTATGGCAAGTATCTGGGCATCCCTTCAGATTGGGGGCGTTCAAAACGTGAGATGTTCTCCTAGATCCTAGCAAAAATAAACGCCAAATTAGCTGGTTGGAAGGAAAACTTCTTATCAAAAGGTGGCAAGGAGATTTTATTGAAAGCAGTAATTCAGGCATTACCTTAGTATGTGATGTCCATCTTTAAACTCTCTTGATTAATAGAAAAGAAGATTTCAGCATTTGTAAAAACCATAGTGAATCGCCATCGAGAGGTCAAGCAATCGAAATCAGTGGGGGGCATGGGATTCAGAGATCTAATAATTTTCAATCTAGCGATGCTTGGTAAGCAAGTTTGGCGTCTTTTACAGCAACCTACTGCTATATGGAGTCAGTTGTTCAAGGGCCTATATTTTAGACAATCTTCTTTTCAGAATGCTCCATTAGGTCATCGACCTTCATGGGGGTGGCAGAGTATATTAAAGGGCAGGGATGCTATTCTTCCTAAAATTCGATAGCTGGTGGGGGATGGATCTAAGATTAACATCAGAGCAGACAATTGGCTTACAATTGGTAAATTAAGAGGTCTAGCAGCGGAAGGGGAACCCATTCAAGTTGCTGATATATTAGATTCATCTTCGGCAACATGGAAGAAGGAGCTTATTTCTCACTTTTTCAATGAACAGGTAAGTGAAGCTATCCTAAGCACCCCTATAAACCCTTCACTTGGTACGGATCAATTAGTCTAGACTGCTACTTTCTCAGGGGTATTCACAGTTAAAAGTTGCTATCATTATTTGTTTTCGAACCAACAAAACTCCCCCACCAGTGCTTCCTCTTCTTATCAAACTCCTGATCAATTGTGGAAAAAGATATGGCATATGGCAACGGCTCCAAAGATCCATGTTTTCATGTGGTTAGTATGTAAAAACGCCCTTGCGACTAAAGCAAACCTATACCACAGGCATATCTCCCCCAACCCTTACTGCACCCTATGTGATCAAAATACTCCAGAGACCATTGAACATCTGTTCTTCTATTGCAACTGGACTCGTGATATATGGACAAATGCCAAGATAAGAATTCCAATTTCACTTACCTCGTGCACGATGGAAACCACCCGAGAAAGGCACTATAAAATGCAATATTGATGGGGCTTTTGTACAAGGAAATCAACTAGCTTGTATTTACAGAGACTTTGTGATATGTTCACAGTAGTGTACCAAATCGGCATTTCAGAGATCTACGCGATTCGAGCTCTCCAGCATCGATGAGGGGCTTTACATCACATCATGGTTGAATCGGACTGTTTATTCTGGTAGACAACGGACAACCATGACAAGAGCGGCATCTCTTCACTTGTCTTCAAGATTTGCTTTTGCCCTAATGTTTCTTATTTTTAACATTAACTTGTTTTCCCACCTCCTCTTTTCTAGAATATAGTACTAAGTGAATAAATCTTCAAAATCAGTATTTACTCTTTTAATGTTAACATTAAACACATAAATAAACAAAATCAGATAATGGAATGTTTTATATTTGTAGATCTCTTGCTAAAAAACTTGACTCCTCCTCGTTGATAAAACTCATTAAAAATCTTAATTAGTTGAATCAAAGAAAGAGATATAAACAATGGAAAATACTGATTTTTTATTTGGACTGCTAATATTGTCTTTTATTTGTTAATTATGCTTATTAATTGCTATATACACAGTAGATTCCTCTTAGTGACTAACTTGGCTCATTTAATCAATTAGCTTATCCATCATCCTTTTTTTTTTCTTTAAAAAATGTAGGAGCTCATACATGGAGACCTACTTTCTTAGTGGCTCACAAAACACCCAACAAACCCAACAAGCCAGTTAATTTTAGGTGTTAGACTAGTATAAGCGGTCCTAACCTAAAGCAGTGTGCGCCCAGTCGGTGGCATTGAGATGGTTGATGTCCCATTCCTAAATTGGAAATCATTTAAGGCATAATTAGTAAAGACTATGCTAAAGTCATGTTCCTACCTAAGGTAATGTTGTCATTTATTAATTATTATAGGTCTATACGTAAGGTCACGATCTTGGACAGTAAAGTGTTAGCCTTTTGGATCCTCTCAATAAACTGATAAGTACATAGAACGAATACAATAGATTAACAAAATTATTAGGAAAAAGAAAATCAATGAAAATTGAGTAACTCAAAGCAATTTGTTTTACTATATAACAACTTCTCGAGGATGGCAAGGACATACTAAAATATAGATCAAAAAAGTTTTTTAACACGGAAAATAGAAAGAAACGGTTAGAAATAATTTATACTTTTTTGGACGATGATTTTTTTCACTTCTCTACATAAAAGTTTTGTTTTAAGCTGCTATATTGCCTTAAAGATTTATGTATTGGTGCTAGACTGATACTAATATTGCGTGTATTCACATATTTTAGACAAATTAAATAATTATCATGATTATTATTAATTTGATATAACCATATTTTTCAGAAACGTTTGTCTTTAAAAAGGTACGTACATATGAACGTGCATCGCATGATCCCCAGGCAAAAATGGATAACTAATTCACCGAAAGCAATAATTCAAACTTTGTCCGTCAGACATGTAATTTATCTTGATCCCCATCTAAAATGGCTAATTAATCCACCAAATTTTGACATTTTTGCCTCAAGACACTCTAGTCCGAGTCCACAAAGTCACATGAGGATTGCTCAAACCATTTTGCATGGGGCCATGTTTTCTCTGTTAAAGTATCGAAGGCTTATTGGTAACATTATATTATGGGCAAGTTTCACCCCAAGTTTATTTCAGCTACGAGGCTCCTTGGTTCGTCAGGTTCACGTGCCGTTTTTTAATCCTATTTGCACGAAAGGGGGTATACAATGATCTCACAGCTCTTATCTATGAGGTTCCAGGAGCTTTATATTTCTGGAATCTCTCTATACCGAGCGTTTTAGACTTACGAGTTAAACTTTTTAACTTGTACTCCAGGTAAAAATTGCCGCACACTCCCTTCAAGCGTGAGGCTTCTCGTTCGCCACTTTCATGTGTCGTTTGCAATTCTTTCAGCATGTGAGAAGGGGTATTATAGTATCGCGCATTGCTTGTCTAAGAGGTTTCAATGAGCTTTGTAATCATAAAATTTTCTTCCACTTAATGATTTAAATTTTTGGGTTGAACTTTCTAACTTTGATCATCCTTTTTTTTATTTTTCGTTTTTTATTGGTGGGTTACGAACATTGACACCGTCCACACCAAGTTATGATTAAGTTGGTATGTGATTAATAATCACTATTCGTAACCCTTTAGTAAATTATGACAGGAGGAAAACTTGGCCAGAAAAGAAATTTGCTGCCGGGCCCTTTTGGAGTTGGTGCCTGGTGGGGTCGGGGTTTTCAAATTCTTCGTGTTGCTCGTGTAGACTTTCGACAAATAATTTAATTGATCACTCATGACTATGTCATTCTCTCAGGCTTAATTATAAAAATAAATACTTACTCGCCGTGTAAGAGACAGTGATTCAACTATTGGCATCTTAAATGATTGTTCAATAGTTGCTCTCGCCCAATCATGAAATTATTTTGGGGGAAATTTTTAATTCCATTCGAAGAGACCTTGCTTGAATCATCCATCAACATTTTTCCCCTCAATTTTCATGTGGTTGCGGACTGGGTGATGTTTGTGAACGTGTGCATTACACATAACGATTTAAGAATAGATTACAAAGATGATAAACTGACATACAGGAATTTAGGTCAAAGATTAAACCAATTAATTTTGAAGAAACTAATTATAAGAAGCCCTCTACAATAAACAATGTGTGAGATCCCGATTTTTTTCAATTTTATTTTCAGTCAATTGAGTCGGACAATTCATCTGTGCATGTAGTTCGTCTCTCAGAGTTGGCCACTCACGAGGGAACTAGTTTATTGAATGAAGTAATTAAGGAATTTTACCGCGTCAGACTTGGGGACTGATCACCCTCGGGTTGGATGCAAGAAAATTTCCCCAAAAGCTACTCAGTGGATTAGGCGCGCTGAAATCGCACCAGATTGAATTCAACCGTAAAAATTGAGATTGAATTTAGAAGTTGGAAGCTCGGTCATGTCACACACCTTATTGGATCATGGGATAATTTTGTAGATTTTAATTGGATTCAATTAGAAGAGAATTTAAAGAAAAATTGAAGAAATTTGGTGTACAAAGATTTGGACCCCGGCAGAAATGATATTGCACCTATTGAAGGATGTTGTGGGAGAGGAGATAGTGGAAGATGATGTCATGGGATGAGGTCATGGTGGTTGGAACCAAGTGAGGAGAGCTTGACAAGTGGAGGGTGGAGATTTGATCTTAAAAAGCCACCCATCACCATCATCTTCAACCTCTAGCTCCTTGGGACTTGGGATTCGAAAATTGGGGGAGAGAGGGAGAAAAATCCGACCGGTTGAGCTTGCCGACGCCTCCCTTCGCCCGCTCGTCGTTGCCGCTTGCCGTTCGTCGCCGGAGCTCGCCGTCGCCGCTCGTGAGCTCCAGCCGTCATCCGCCATCCCATAGCCACTACTCGACATCGCCGCACCTCAGCCGTGAGCCACCGCCCAGCTCACTAGGAGCTCGTGCTAGTCACCGCCAGTCTTCCTCCGCTGTTCCTCCGCCTGTTCAGCCGCCGCGCCGCCTCCCTCCAAGCTCGGTTAGTGGCTAGAAAATCCAGCAAGACCCAGCCCCTTCCAAGCTCAATTTGGCCCCCTTTTGGTCCTCATTTGGTGTTGATCCGTGTAGGTTTGTCATCGGCGTCGTCGTGCTCTTCACCGGAGACTCGTCGGAAAGCGATTCCGGTGAGTTTACCTCACTAAACCGTGATTAGCGATTTAATGATGCCTTAAGTATGTTTAGCTTAAGTTGATTGAGATTAGGTGGTTAGATTAGTTTAATTAGTTGTGGATTAGATTAAGGTGATTAATTAAAGTAAATGTGTTTAGTTTAAAGGTTAAGTATGTTTATTTTAAAATAAGCCTTGATGTGACTTAAATGAATTTATTTATGATTTAAATAAATGTTTGAAATTGTTGGATTATTTAATAATATATCATATTCTGAAATTCATTAAAATATTATTTATGTAAAAAAACTCGAAAAATTATTTTTGATCCTAGTTGCTCAGAATTTCGTGCCGTTCGCTGCTATGCATGTAGAATTTGAAATTGATGATTGGTTGTGGCGAATTGAGTGTGATTTCGATTTATGAGAATTCTTTATAAAATCCTAAGTGTGGAAATTGATGGGCGATTGGCCGTGATTAACCACCTATTAGAGGTCGTGCCTAATGAGGCCGTGAATTACCACCTACTAGAGGTCGTGCCTCATGAGGCCGTGAAGTACCACCTGATAAATGTCGCGCCCAATCGGGCCGTGAATTACCACCTATTAGAGGTCGTGCCTAATGAGGCTGTGAATTGCCACCTGATAAAGGTCGCGCCCAATCGGAGCGTGAATTACCACCTATTAGAGGTCGTGCCTAATGATGCCATGAATTACCACCTAATTACAGGTCGTGCCGAGTGGGGCCGTGATTGCCATTGGTTATTAAACCTTCCTACAGGGTTGGGGTCGGAAGCAGTAATTGATTTGCTAGAATGACATGTAATCGGCTGAGTCGATTGATCGCTGAGACGATCCACATGATTGAACTATTCTGATGATGTGATTGTGCCTTTGTTGTTGAGTTATTAGAATTGCACGTGGTTGAATTATATAAACTGTGCTAACCTGCAGATGAAGGCTAAGGCGAGGTAAGTCTTCTTGATGTCGTGGCTAAGCTACTTTGGGGCGTATTTACTTTCTAATAGGGGTTTAGGAGGGGTGAACTTGCTGAGACAAAGTCTCATCCCGGTTTGGGGAAAATATTACAGGACCGTAGATGGCGGTACCCCCGGAGATGAGTGGCCTGTCGACGGAGATTGACCAGACGACAGAGAGTGCTCCTGACCCTGGGAGTCCTTGGGTCTATCAGTTGGTTAGGACATCTCGGTCCAGTGAACGTGCGACAGTACCCATATGTTTAGGGCTTGGTTTCGTTCCAGAGCCGATGGCGTTAGGGTTGGCCCTCTGGATAGCATGGATATTCCGCTGGCTGTGATAAACGCCATTTTGGGTGAAGGCATGGCGGATCTTCCTGGCAGTGGAGTGATCAACACCTCGCCTCCGGCTTCTTGGGTGACAGATCCTGAGGATGTGGGATCGTCGAATGAGGTTGACCAGTAGTCCTAGGACTGTTGATTTTCTTTTTGGCGGACTGATCCATGTTATGTAAGCTGACCCCATTTTTGATGCACATAAACTCTAACCCATTTTTGGTGCATATGGTCTCCGGATCCTATTAGTGTATGTAAGCCCTAGATTGATAATGATGTATGAAAGTATGTTTGGTTGATTTTGAATTGATTTTTCCTGTTGTCCTATCCCGTACGTTTTTGTCAGGGGTTTCTTAGCACGTTCCGCATGCGCATAATAATTATAATATAATGAAAATTGGGGTAGGCGACACTACCTGGGAATGTCGCATTTACATGACCATGGTGGGTTGTTTCACGTGTCTCGGGGTTCGGGGCGTGACACAATGTCTAATTGATGGGATGTGTGTTTTACTTAAAGATAGGAAGAAATACACCCCAAGTGTCAAAACTTGGCATGAATAGACACTTAAGTGTCAAAAGTTAGGAAAGTGACACTTAAGTTCAATTTTTTTTAAAGTGTGACACTCAAGTGCCATCTCCGACGAGCTTCATCGGAAATTCTACATGGCAATTTTTTATTGTTTTTCTTGCCTAAGTGATTCGCTGGAGCTAACTCTAGTGAAAGCAATATCACATTTCAACAAACATGAATTGGTTTACTAATTGATGCACAAATGGTAGTAAAGCATAATGGGGAAATAACGCTAAGTAATAGGTGTTGGTGAAGTTGATATTAGAATACATGATGGTATCATAAGACATTGAGTATAGTGCTGCATGTTCCATAATTGAAGAAGAAATTAATTTCCTTACATGCCCCATATTTAGTAGGTGTCGATATGTTTCAGAATGTGGAGTTCTATAAGTTATTCTAAGTGCCGTGGTGATATTGACAAGGGTCAAACACAATGGCCTATGTGAGCATAATAGGAGATAGTGATAGATTTCAACACTAAGATGTTAGCCACATTTGTTTGAGAGTCTAAATTATGGCCTGCATATGTGCACATTGGTGCAAGAAGCTTGAAGATTTCGAGTGAAAGGAATTTGCTAAGTGGTTATGTGTGTTAATAGGCGTATTTGCCAGGAAGTTCCTAATTGTACTAGTATTTGAAAGCATTTTACAAGATGTCTCCAATAATGTTTTGCAATCTATTATTGTTCACTAGCATTAGTGTAGTGTCTCACTATGCCCTCCTACTAGCAAAATGCTTAATAGCTCCAAGCAGAATTCCAAACAATCATTAGCCTACACATAATTGATCATCTTACCAATATATTCTTATAGTATTTGGTTGTCTATGATATGTTCCAATGAGTAATAGCAAGCTTATCGAAAGGGCAAGGAAATGCATATGTGCTAGGTTATGCATAACATGAGCGGAGCTATCACTAATTGTGTTGGGAGTCAAATTCACTTATTTTCAGCAAGGAGTTACATTTGCAAAGTTTTCAATACTTCTAGGTAGGAGTGGTTGGGACAATGTCTGTATGTATTTGGACAGTGTTTGGCTCCAGGTGGAGTTGCAATAAAAAAACTCCTGATGTAATGGGTACTTGTGTGGGAATCAACACAGAATGGTAATCAACACAAAATGGTACTTAAAGTGAGGTGAAGTATGCAAAGCCAATGGTTGTTGAAGAACATAAGTTTGACATATTGTGTCTCCAATCTCCTAATTGATATTTATGGAACCATAGTTTTAATTTATTTGTAATAAAGGGGATTGTGTCTAAAGATTCTTATGAAGTAGCTACAGATGAAAGTGGAGTAGACGTTCTGACAAAGTCCATGGTTACTAGGAAGTTCACGTGCAACTTAGACTTCAGAGATCCATGAGGGCTGTAATAAAAAGTTAATATTTTAGCAAAATGATTGTAACTCAAACGTTGAGCTAACATAGAGATTGTTGAGAATATTTCTTGAGTTTGAGCTTGTAAAAGAAATCCAATCCAAATAGCTATCTTGTAGGTTTTCTAGTTTGGTTGGTTTTCAAGTTTGAGTTAGATTTCTAGTTCAAGCAAGAATTTCCTAAAAGGGGTTTACTACTTTTGGATCTAAATTTAACATATATAAGAGGTGGATTTTGGTTTTTTGCTGATGAGAGAGCATAAGTACTTTTGGTCATCATATCAATTATGCATTGAATTATATTATGAAGAAATTGCACATGTTTTGAAACTAGTAATCTTGTGCTAAGATATATGAATTCTTTTGTACATCAAGAGATTATTTCTCGAGAAATCATGAGGGCTAAAGATTATTATTCTGTTAGGAATTATAAGGGCATAATTAAGGATATGGAAATACTAAGAGCATTTGAGTGATTTGATTGTCGTCATAATATTCATGATCTAAATTAAAGTTCTATTCTTCTCTCCCCATGTAGTAGGTCCTATTGATTGAACCACATAAATTCCAGTGTTCTATTTATTTCTTTATTCTTTTATTTTGTTGTTTGATTACTTGTTTTTCACAACATTTTGCTTTCGGTCTTTTGGTCATGGAACTCTCTAGTTAATCGGGTGAAAAGACTTTATTGAAAATGACAGTAAAATCAAGTCACTTAATTGACAAATGTTTGAACATTAAGTGATATTAGTTTTTTTATGGCCTTAAGTTAAGTGATATGTTTAAAAATATAGATAAAACTAAGATAATTTGCTCATATTAAGACCGTAATTCAAGCATCAAAAGCAATGCCCTGTTGGACATGGTTTAGAGATCTGGAGGTGATTGGGGCGACAACAGGATCATGGCAAACAAACATATCATTTTCCATAAAAGGGCTTGATCCCTTAAAAATCTCAAGCTTTAGGTCTAGTCTCAATTTTTTCCCAAACTTCTTTTGTCTTACGAAAATCCCAAACTTTAGACCTAGTCCCAAATCAACCCTCGAATTTTTTTTTTTTTGTCTCATAAAATATCACAAACTTTAAGTCTAGTCCCAAATTTGCCCTAAATTTTGTTTTGTCCAAAAAAAATCACAAGCTTTCAACATATTCTCAAATCTTTTCTCATGGTCCGGTCCCAACTAAACATGGCACTTCCACATTGATAACAAATCCACATAAGTAGGACATGGAAATTTATATCCAAAATGAAACCATTCTTGGATATATAAATTAGGGACAACCAACAACAATTTTTGACAAGAGGATTAATGAGGATAGATTTGGGGCTAGAGAAAATTTGTTGAATTTTTTCTTAGAAAAAAAAGGTTTGAGATAGATATGGGACTACACATAAAGTTGGGTTTTTTTTTAGACAATTGGATTTGACCTAAATTTTGGGGGCTTATTTTATATTTTAAAAAAAGTTCGGGGCAAAAGTGGGACTAGACCAAAGGTTTCTTCTTTTTTTTTTTTTTTTAGGGAATTAGGCCTAAAAATTCACTATGGTGTATACACTTTTGGCAATTCAACTTGTTTAAACTTCTATTTCATTTATTGGTTTGACACATTTTCAATTGACATCTATCAAGTTGGATGGAACTAATTATCCATCTTGGTCTAAAGTTTTAGAAGTTTATCTTATACCACTAGATAATAAGATTATCTTACATCTATGATCTCCTCAAATAAGAGTAAGAAAGATGATTGGGTTGCGAGAGATGCAATGATCCATACACTGTCATGGAATAGTATGGATCCTAAAATTAGTCCTTATTTCATTCCATGCAATTCAACTAAGGAAATTTGGGAAAAATGTGTTGTGGTTTACTTTTGCTAGAATAACATGACACAAATATGTGACACATGGGAGGCCTTGTTTGATCTTAAGCGTAGAGATTGGTCTCTATTTGAATATTATGTTCATTTTACCACACTTTGTTGATAGATACTTATCTTTCAACTTCAACTAACCTGAATGTTCAAACACTAGGAAGATCTTTGAGTGATACTATGTCCTCAAATTCTAAGGCCTAAATATTCCTCCCTTCATCAACAAATTACGTTTGAAAGCTCTCTTCCTTTAGTTGATGAGGTTTTCTCCTTAGCCCTTTGCTCAACACCTATAGAAAAGATCTCATCTACAACTTTAGATACAGTGCCATGATTTCTCATGACTCTAGTGGACGTGGAGCTCGTGGTCATGGTTATCATGGATGTGGACATGGTTTTTTCAAAGTGGAAGTTGGGGCAATCATGATAGAAGTATTGGTAGTCGTGGCTCTCCTATTGTAATCATTTTCAGAGGGCTAGACATACAAAAGCTTGTTGCTACACACTTCATCCTGAGCTTCAGCCAACACTTGCTGCATTTGTAGAGGTGGGTGATTCTTCCTCATCGGCTCAACTGGATTCTATTAATTTGCAGAATGGAAAGATTTATTACATTGTCACGTGTTGAATGATGCTTGGATTCACTCTTAATAGGTGATAGGAACTTCAGCTCCTACTACAACTTTGGCACATACCTTTAAAGGTGGTTCATCTTATTTTCTTTCTATTGTGTCCAACTCCTTGATTATAAATTATGGAGCTATAGCTGGTGACTATAGATTATTGTCTTCCTTGCACTCCATACCTCCTGGGTGTCAAACTCTATTACATTAGTCGATGGTTCACTTTCCAATGTTATGGTATTGGAGATGCTCGGAGATGCCCATTTGAGTTCCTCTCTTTCTCTATCATCCATCTTTCATCTAAAATTTCCACATAATTTGATTTATGTTAAAAGAACTAAGTTATTTAATAACATTTTCTTCTTTCGTTGTGTCTTTCAGCACATTTGGTAACAATTTTGTTCCTGGAATAGATTCGATAAGAATTTTATTTTATTTTTATTTTGTTCTCGAGAACAAATTTTGAGCAAAATAACGTTTGGTAACTATACAAAATTTCTAATTTTGGAATATAAAAAGAAAAAAAGTTTGATAATTACATAAAATTTCTATTCCAATTCTTTTTCAATTACCTTTTTAGATGAGTTTAAATTTGATATTGAATTCTCATAAACCACTCATCAATATAATTGTATTCTTATGAGTGAAAAAAATCATATTATATTTTATTATATTTTCAATTTCAAAATAATTCGAATTTAGAATTCTATTATATTTTAAAATTCTATCAAATCATAGAAATTCTATTGATTAATTATATTTATACTGAGGAATAAAAATATTAACTAATCAATTTTTTATTAAATAGTAAATAATAAACAATAGTATAAACTATACTAACATACCTAAAATATGTAATAAATATAAATACTAAATACTAAATTATAATACAAAATTAAATATGTATTCTATATATAGCAAATATATATTTCAGAATAGAAAGAAATTAAGATAAAATATAGAAATAAAAAATAGATAAAAATAAAAACGAAAATTGTTGTTATTTTAAATTTTGTTTTCTTATTAGAATTTCAATATTATTTATATTTAAATAAGAGTTTTTTTTTTTTTTAATCATGGTGATTTCTCATTTTCAATTAATATTTACTTTTATATGATAAATATCTAATCCATTTTGAATTTAATATGGATGGATGTTAATTTTAATTTAGCCAAGATTCTTCTTCTTCTGCTTCTTCTTCTTCTTCTTCTTCTCTCTCTCTCTCTCTCTCTTTATATTCCCTTCTCCAAAATCGAACACCCAACGTTTAAGAAGACAAGTCTTCAAACCAACATGATTCTTTGAAACAAAGAAATCTATATTCCCTTCTCCAAAATCGAACACCCAACGTTTAAGAAGACAAGTCTTCAAACCTTTGAAACAAAGACTATATTCCCTTTGAAACAAAGTTTAAGAAGACAAGTCTTCAAACCAAAAGACTTTAACAAAGAAAAGGCTTTAACAAGAAACTCATCACTGCAACTTATCCATAAATGAATAATGAAGTAACTTAGTCCATTATTCGACTTTGAAATATTAGCTTTGATAAGTCAATAATTAAAAAAATATATTACAAAAGTCAGAAATATAAAGTTATGAAATCTATGGCATATTGTAATCCATTGCCATTTTATTTGTATTACTTCTCCAAAGCATGTTTATCTCCATTGCTTGCTCATTTGATGTATTATCTACAACCTCCACTTCTCTAGGTCCAAATGAATACCCTGGATATCCATATAGGAAAAGTTTTTGTTCATCCTGTCTTGGTCATGAATATAATTATGAAGAGCACAACATGCAATTATAATAAATGCTTGCTTTTTAATTGTAAATGGAGGCATGTGTCTCAAAATGGTGAAGTGATTTTTTAATGTCCCAAATGACCTCTCAATGACATTTCTTAAAGAAGAATGTTTATGGTTGAATAATTCTCTTGCTGTCCTTGGCCATCTTCCATTCCCCCTATAATCATTCAGATGATACCGTTGACATTTAAATGGAGTTAAAATTCCCGGAAGTGCTGCATAACCAGAATCTACCACGTGTTAAATAAGTCATGATATGCAACAATGAAACAATCATAAAATGAATTTCTCCTTATAAACAATTCAAATACCTAGTGGCGGTCAAGTAAATTGCAATCAAGGAGTCTCAAGTGTTGCCGAAAGCACTTGACAATCGTTGGCAAATCCTTCCCACCTAGAATATACGAAAGCAAATTTCATATTAAATGAACAAACACATAACACATTCTGAGTGGTATTTCCTTTTATGCCTCTATATGGGATTTGCTTAGAGGTGGGGACGATAGCATTTATATGGGTGTCATTAATAGGGCTAATTCCATAAAAAAAAGCACGAACTTTAGGTGTTGTCCCAAATCCGACCTGAACTTTATTTTGTCTAAACATAAAAGCACAAACTTTCACTTGTGTCCTAGATCTGTCCCTCCCGTTAACCCTTATTCCACAATCATCCGACGTGGCATTTTCACTTCAGTAATAATATCCAACACAACAAAACAATACTGCATTCGAGTGTTTAAAGGAAGTGTTAAATTTAAGTCTGTCCTCCAATAAGGTGAACTTCACAGATGATTCTCATGGGAAAAATAATTCAGCGGCTTCAGTTGTAGGGGACGGGGCACATAGCTAGGGCCATTAGATCAATCAACTGGGAAAAATAATGTCAGAAGCTGGGTTGGAAGTAGAAGATTACATTGCCTTAAAGCGAGATATTAAAAGCGTGTGCATCTTGTAGTTAAATAGAGATGTGAAGCTTATTTGTAATAGACTTACTTTATTTTGTCTCAGATAAAGTTCGGGCAAGATTTGGGACAACACCTAAAATTCATGTTTTTTTTTTTTTTTTTTAAGACAAAATAAAGTTCGGGCTAGATTTGGGACAATACCTAAAATTCGTGTTTTTTCTTGAGACAAAATAAAGTTCAGGCCAGATTTGGGATAACACCTAAAGTTCATGCCTTTTTATGGAATTGGCCCGTCATCAATAGCACCTACGTAACCCTATGAATTTATTTCGAAAAAAAAAAATCATGTGAATTTATGAAAGTTCAAAGATTATCAACTACATGTATTTGATAATGTAAAATTGATATGAAAACTATACCTTGAAATAGCGTTTATGATTAGGATCCATAAGAATTTCCAGTGGAACAACATCAAAGGATGGTGGTTTGATAACCTCTTTTGCAAGTTTGAGAACTGCTTTCAACACTAAATTAAAATATTTGTTGATTGTTTCTCCTGAACATTAAAATCTCTCACATAAATCTCTAGTTGAGTTACTATGACCAACCAAAAATAAGAAGATCCCAACTTGTTCATCTATCCTAACATACCGACTATCTTTCAACCAATCTCTTATCCTCATCAAATCACATAAGTTTAGAAAAACATGTCTCTCCATCCTGAAGGCTTCATGTATTCTATCTGAATATCCACAAATAATCTCTCTTATCCATTCTAGTCCGGATAGTTTGTTGTCCCTAATAGGTTCTTTCGTATGCACGGGCATGTCCATCGCAACCATACATAACCATAATATCAATATGTCAAGATCATCATCATTCAAGAATTAGTCAACTAGTTCTACCTGCTCATTAGACATACTATTTGATCCCTCCTTCATAGTTCCTATATCATCACACAAATACAATAACATCAATGAAGATATCTAAAAGAATCCAATAACAATCAATAATATAAGTTGTAAAGTAAAAGCAAATCAAATATAAAAGTCTCAAACAATCTATCGTATCCATACAATCACACAAAAGAGTTCCAACAATTTAATCACACAATCAAGTGAAACCACATGCAATCCACGAAACATGTCTCAATATCTACTAAAGACATTGAAGAAGCTCATGTCTCCTTTTAGCTGGTGATTTGATGAAAGTCCCTCTCCATGTGGCACTAATACATGCTCATTCCACTACTTTGTTGTAAAGATCTTGCTCCAACTCATTCATACTAACAAGGACATTAATCATAGTTGATACGGAGAAGAGGTCTACAAGTGGTGGTGTCACTTGTGAGGTAGTAGAGCCACTCCCAAATTGAATTGACCTAGCTTTGAGTAGGTCTTATATAGCTTTACATGTGTCTACAATACCAAATGAGCTAGTCTTTCTTCTTCTCTTGACACTTGGAGTCCTATTCAACTTGCGCTTGTTATGAATAGGAGTTAAAGTAAAATCGAATGTAAAAACTTCATCGTCAATGCGGTGTTCACTTAAGTCCTCTAGATCACTGGTTGCATCGCCACCACCATTGTTACCTTCCTCGACTTCGACAAATCATCGGCATTTTCCAATGGCATGCTCTCTAGTAACATATGTATCACCAAATACAATGTACAGTTCGGGATATTGAAAAAATCCATCATTCTTGAATTTTGCCCACCCATTATTGTCTTGCAATTTTCACAATAATAATATATGTCGATAACATAATCAAATATTCTAAAACTTACATCTAAAATAATATCAAAATGATCGAAACTTAAAATATACATTGATGTGAGAGTCCCAAATACTTGAATTGTCGACAACAAATGTTTTATTCACATTATCCCAGCCAAAGCCAGATTGTGAAATGAGCTTCTTTAAACTACCATACTGTATTCTCAGTTTGTTCACATTATTCTTCAACTGCAATAGGTTATATTGGTATCCCGACTGTTTAATGAAATCAACTCGTATGCTATTCCACCCTGCTTTGTTAAATGTAGAAGTTTTGCGATTTCCCTTTTGCACATCCTCTACCAACAAACTTACAAATAAGTTGGTTAAATGCTCAGTTCATTTTGCATTGAACATCTTTTTCTGGGATGCTATTTAACCTTGATTGAGCATTATATAAGTTAATTGAGATGAGATTTAAAACTATCATGGAAGAAAAAGTGTAACCAGGTAAGTGGGGAAAAAAAGAAAAAGATGCTCCAATGAAACTCACTTGAGATGGCTTCTTGTTCAAATGCAAGCCCACAGCTTCCAGCTGACCTGAAATTGATCACTTACTTAGAGAAACTAACAAGCAACATGGAACATCAGGGCTATATTTTGTGATGTGGGAGATATTCATTAGCAACTTTAAGTCTATCGGTATTAGTATTAAAGGGTCGAATCACTAATTTCTCTCTATGTTGCCCTAGGTTCCTAGTTCTATAAAACAAAGGTGACATATTTCTCTTAAGTGCCCTGGTATATGGCGTATAGATATATGTTGAAGTTTATAGAATGACCGCTTTTGAATATTATATACATGCTTCAACCCAAGAGTGTTTCAACTAGCTTGCAAGTTGAAAGTTCGTAATTCTTAATAAATGACCACCTTTCAAGGTCACCTATTATCATATATAAGAATAGCACAAATCCTCTCTTCTTTATAAAGTTAAAAGTCAAAGCCATGCATAGCATATATAAACTTATGAGTCAATATCTAGTATAAAGAGCTAAACGCAAATGGAGAGCTGATATTAGACTCATTACTTACTTCAAGCACTGTGGTATCTCTTGGAAAAGTAGTAAGTGTGACTTCAAACTCTTGCAACCTTTTCTGTAATAGATCCCAATAGAAGAAAAGAATTTGAGTATTAACTATGATTGAATAATTATGCATTCTCTTAGGTCATTCAATGTAAAGCTCAAGAGAAAGGGCAACGGTATCTGTCATCCTACCAGATTAATACATGTAAATATGAGATGACCAATAGCTTAGATTCAAAAGGATTTCGTATAACATGTGTCATGCAACTCACAAAAAATTTAATTACCTTAGCTTTAAGTGTAGGAAAACAAAATATCATTCAACTCTATTCTTTTACACT
This sequence comes from Eucalyptus caleyi, assembly GCA_014182885.2. Taxonomy (NCBI): domain Eukaryota; kingdom Viridiplantae; phylum Streptophyta; class Magnoliopsida; order Myrtales; family Myrtaceae; genus Eucalyptus; species Eucalyptus caleyi. Next base: position 39,137,814 of record CM024472.2, read on the forward strand.
TCATCTCCCTCATATACTTCTTCTCAAGAGAACAATTCAATCACAACACTGAAATATGTGCAGTGAAGATTACTTTTAGCAAGTAAATAGTGGTATGCAAGGATTTCACTGCTTTCGAAGTCAAAGTTTGTTGAAAATTTGAACTTTCCTCAAGGCCAACAATTGGCTTACTTCATGTAGAAAATAATACTTTCAGTGAAAACATCAAGCCAGCTCGTTCTCAAGCACCTGAAGAGTAGCTTTCTCTTCTTCTGAGAGATTCTTGTTGGCCACCACTGCTTCTTCAGAGGGACTATCACTGGAATATAAAGGTTTTAAAAGATCTATAACTCCAACCATAATGGTGTGCAGACTGCAAATCAACCCTTTAGAAAGAGGTTTTAAGAGATGCTAAGGGCACATAACTACTAGTTATTCAATTGCTTCATCCCTAGATAGAAATTACGATGCGAGCACCCATCGATTCAGGCCCAAGGGTCGCTCGCCCCGCCGATTCAAGCCCAAGGGTTGCTGGGCGAGCTACCCCTAGGCCAGATTGGCACGGGCGCCCGTTGATTTGGGCCCAGGGGTCGCTCGCCGAGCAACCCCTCAGCTAGATCAGCGTAGGTGCTCGTTGACTCGAGCCTGGTGGTGCTCCCACCAGCTGTCGCAAATGACGAGTGATGACGATGGTGAGCAAGCCGTCGCCCAGAACAACAACCACCCATAGTTGCAAGTGAAGGGAACTCACCTTGAATGAGCAAGCAGCAATTGCCGTCGCCGTTCTTGAGGAGAGAATGAACCTATTCTTGAGGAGAGAATGAGTTTTGTGATGTAAGAAGAAAAAGAATGGGTTTGAGAAGAGGGGAGAGAACGTATGAGCAAAGGAGGAGTATCACTTTTTGGGAGAGAACGTATGACCAAAGGAGTAGTTTCACTTTTTTTTATTCTTTTTTTTGTTCCCGAGAACAAGAATCATTTTTTTCTTATTCTACTCCAAATTTGTTCCCGGGAACAAAATTTTTACCAAACGCGATTTTGTTCCCAAACTGCTCCCAAGATCAAAAAATCAGAATCAGTTACTATTCGGATGGTTACCAAACAGAAACTCAGTATTTAAGGACTGGACAGATGATTGGGGGGCACATAAATCAAATGGCTTATACTATCTTGACAAGAAGGTGATAGATGTAACAGCTATGAAGCACACATTCCCTGATATGTTAAGATGCATTTGTTGGAGAAATCTTTCCAGAATATTTTGAAGCTGACAAAACATTTCTATCAGTCTAGTCTGGATACCGACAGTTTAAAGTCTGAAGACTTTGTATTCTCGAGACTCAAGAATCAAGACTCAAGACTCGAGACTCAAGACTCAAGACTCAAGACTCAAGACTCAAGACTCAAGACTATTCTCACTGACAGTCTTTCTAATCCAGTGACGAAGGAAATCCAAAGCCGAAGTATATGGTTGAGGATTCGATCCTATCCTCTGGAAAAGATTCTTTGGTTGGATAATTATTTCGGATTCTTTAATTCTTATCTAAGATCGATTGAAGATCCGATGGTTGACGAAATATTCTTGGAATGTTCTATTCTTGGAAACCAAGATCCTGATTGTATGGGCGAACAGGATTGATGGGCTATCATCAGATTCCTTAAATAGCTCGGATGATCTTCTTAATTGATTCCGTCCAACGGGTAGATTGGAGGAATTCCTTTGGTAAGTGCCAACGGCTATGATGGCATAAAGGAGTATAAAAAGGAAGTCGTTCTAGTTGTTTGAGTGTGTGATCGATAGAAAAATTCCAGAGTCTGAAGAACCTTGATTATTAGTCGATACAGTCTGAGCGAAATTGTATACACAGAGAGTGTTTGTACTTTGTGATACCTTGAGTGAGTGTGGTAGATCATCTACACCGAGAAATCAAGGAAGATCAACACTGTAACATCTCTTTGTTCATAGTGGAATCCAGCCAAATTGGCTGTCAGTGCAGAAGAGTGGACGTAGGCTTGGATCGAACCACTATAAACCGCATGTTTAATTCTCTCTTTCCTTCACTTAGTCTTACGTTGATTATTAATTAACGCAAATCCTTCAACTGTCTAAGTATTGCGCAAGTATACAGAAATTATCAAGAAAAATCTTTGTATACCTATTCACCCCCTCTAGGTACTCATACTAGCCATATCAATTGGTATCGAGCTCGTGTTCTTACTTTGTTTGAAGTGTTTTACTTGAGTAAAAGATCCATGGCTAGTATGCTAGCACCGGGGGGCTGATGGAAGGGCAAAGTAATGCAGACCACCCTACTTCGATGGAAAGGATTACAACATCTGGAAGAACAAGATGAAAGCTTTCCTACGATCAAAGGATCCTCGGAATGGGACGTCGTGGAAAGAGGAATCACTCTCGCTGCTGCATCAATCTCGAAAGAGGGAAAGACATTATTGAAACCAGCGGAATGTCTCAGGAAGAGATAAACAAGAGACAAGCACTCGATGCAAAAGCAATTTACTCTTTATATTGTGCTTTATCTCCAACTGAATATAACAGAATATCTTCTTGTGTTACAGCAAAAGAAGTATGGGATAGATTACACATCACCTATGAAGGGACAGATCGAGTAAAGGAGACCAGAATTAACATTCTCCTCGGTCAATATGAAGCCTTCAAAATGAAACCAGGAGAATCTATAACTGACATGTTTAGTCGTTTTACGAGATATTGTCAATGGTCTTGAGAACCAAGGACAAAAAATTTCTGATCCCATGAAGGTGAACAAGCTTCGCGTGGACTCTCCAAGGATTGGAATCATATAAAGACTTCAATAAGAGAGACACAAAGAATTATGCCTCTATCTCGTCGACGAGCTGATTGGAACTCTTGATCTTATGAAGTGGAACGAATTAATGAGGACGAAGATCCAAAAGGTAAGAAATCTATTGCACTAAAATCAAATGATGACTCTGATGATGCAGATTCTGAAGATGATATGGATGATGAGGAGCTCGCCCTCATGATAAGAAGATTCAGAAAACTGAATAGAAAAGGCGAAGGTTCAACCCAAAGAAACAAAGTTTTCAGAGACAGCAGACCAAGTCTGTTGATGATGAGGAACCAAACAAAGATGTAGTTTGCTTCGAATGTAAGAAGAAGGGACACATCGACCCAACTGTCCTCTTCGAAAAGAAAAGAGGAAAAGCCGAGAAGTTTTGAAAGGCTCTCAAAGCCGAAACCCGGGAGTGATACTGAGAATGTGAAGAGAGTGATAATGAATATGCCAACATATGTTTGATGGCACATTCGGACTCGCACTCGTAGGATCCTGGATCGACTCGAAGTGAATTTGAGGTAAGTGATTTTAAAATTCCTGTCAAAGTCTCTAAATATATTGATGAACTGTGTTTCAGTCTTAAGACTTCTCTCAAAAGGATTTCCGAACTTAAAAGGAAAATTCAGCTCTAAAACAAAAGGAAGTCATTTTAGAAGAAAGAGTTAAAAGTCTAGACCTAAATGTTTCTGCTCTTAAAGAAAAAGAAGATGATCTTTTGAAAGAAAATGTTTTCTTAAAAATGGACTTATCAAATATTTCAAAGAAGTTTTCGATAGGATCGAAAAGCTTGAAAAAGTTCTTTCGGTTCAAAGACCTTACTTCAATAAGTCTGGTTTAGGCATGACAGCGGAAACAATTCCCTTGATTGATTTTCCTAAAGTTAAAGAAAGAATTAAGAAAAGACCGTCGAGAGAGGCTTACAAAAATCATTTCTAGAAAGTTTTTGTAAAGTCTGTTGGTCGAAATGCTCTAAGGTGTTCAAAGTGTAACAATAAGGATCACTTTAAAAAAGAATGTCCTATGGTTTGGAAACATGTTAAGAAAGTATGGCCTAATAATGCTTATCCTACTAACACCAAAGGACCCAAGAAAATTTGGGTACCAAAGAAAACTTGAGATTCTCTTTTAAATGCAGGTCTCCGTCAAGAGAAAGATAAAATGGTATCTTGACAGCGGATGTTCAAGACATGACAGGAGACTCAAAGTGCTTCGTAAAGCTTGTTCAAGTAAACGGCGGAAATGTTTCATTTGGAGGAAACGGCAAAGGAAGCATCGTGGGATTTGGAACTGTGAAAATTGGAAATCTCACAATAAGCAATGTTTCTCTAGTAGAATGACTCAACTATAACCTTCTCAAAGATTAGCCAATTGTGATACCGGTTTCAAGATCTCCTTTCAAGAAGGAATTTGCTATGGAATTAGTAAAGACTCTACCGAGTCTTTCATGGGTCGAAGACATGGAAACATCTACCTCTTAGACATGAAATTGAATGAATCTCAATGTCTAATTTCAATCCAAGATGAAGCAAGCTTATGGCACGTAAAGCTTGGCCATGTCAATATGAAGCAATTAGCCAAAATCTCATCAAAGCAAGCTTGTTCGAGGTCTACCCAAATTACCATATCAAAAGTCCGATCCATGCACACCCATGCATGCTGGGAAAACAGGTAAGAAATTCATTTAAGCCAATAAATCATGTCTCCACTAATCATGTATTAGATTCATATGGATCTCTTCGGACCAACAAGAACTCGAGTATTGGAGGTAAGAAATATTGTCTAGTAATTGTGGATGATTTCTCTCGCTTTACTTGGGTATATTTCCTTGCAAGTAAATCAGAAACCTTTTCTTATTTTGAAAAATTTGCTAAAAATGTTCAAAATGAGAAAGGATGTGTTATCTCAAGTATAAAAATAGATCATGGAGGTGAATTTGAAAATCAAGATTTCACAAAATTGTGTGATGAATCTGGTTTTAAACATGTATTCTCTTCTCCATACACTCCTCAGCAAAATGGAGTTGTGGAAAGAAAGAATAGATCTCTTCAAGAAATGGCTAGAACATTTTTAATTGAAAGCAAAATTTCTTCACGATTTTGGGCTGAAGCTGTTTCAACAGCATGTTATATCATGAATAGAGTCTTCCTAAGACCTATTCTTGAGAAAACCCTTATGAATTATTCAAAAATAAGAAGCCTATTGTTTCATACTTTCATGTGTTTGGTTGCAAATGCTTTATATTGAAAAATGCAAAAGATCGAGTTGGTAAGTTTGAAGAAAGATCAGATGAAGGCATCTTCCTTGGATATTCTACATCAAGCAAAGCCTACAGAGTCTACAACAAGAAGAGCCGATCTGTGGAGGAGTCAATGAATGTCAAATTTCAAGACTCTACGCAAGATGAACCCAGCCGGACTCGGTATGAAGAGTTTGAACTCACTCTAGACCTTCCAAAGCTTACATCTCAAAAAGTATCTCGACTACTGGAAGACCAACATCAAGATGTTCATGAAGATTCAAATAAAGAAAGAGATCATCATCCAGAAAAATCAACCAGTAACTGGAAACACAAGTCCGGTCATCCTAAAGATCTCATTATCGGCGAAATTAATGAAGGAATTCGCACAGATCCAAAAGACGTGAAGAGTCTAGTGCTGTGGCTCTCATCTCTGAAATTGAACCAAAAAGCATAGAAGAAGCTTTATCGATGAAAGCTGGATCGAAGCTATGCAAGAGGAGCTCGAGACAGTTCAACATTAACGATGTCCGGGAATTGACATCTAAACCAAAAGGTAAAACTGTTATTGGAGCCAAATGGGTGTTCGAAACAAGATGAATGAAAAGGAAAAGTCGTATGAAATAAAGCAAGACTCGTGGCCAAGGGATACACGCAAGAAGAAGGAATAGACTATGATGAGACTTATGCTCCCGTTGCAAGGTTAGAAGCTATTCGTCTATTACTTGCGTTTGCTTGTTACAAAAATTTCAGATTATTCCAAATGGACGTCAAAAGTGCTTTCCTAAATGAATTTGTCCAAGAGGAAGTTTATGTGGAACAACCGCCTGGATTTGAAGACCCAAAGAAGCCAGACTCAGTCTTCAGGAGGACCGAAAAGGCTCTGTATGGTCTAAAGCAAGCACCTTGAGCTTGGTACGACAGACTAAGTAAGTTCTTATTACAGAACGGCTTTGTTAAAGGTAAAATAGATACTACTCTATTCATCAAAAAGGAAAACAAAAGCTTTTTACTCGTTCAAATATATGTTGATAACATTATTTTTGGATCCTCTAATGAAAGTCTATGCAAGAAATTTTCTAAGTCTATGCAGGATGAGTTTGAAATGAGTATGATGGGAGAATTAACATTCTTTTTGGCCTTCAAATAAAGCAATTGAAGGAAGGAACTTTCATTTACCAAGAAAAATATGCTAATGATCTTGTCAAAAGATTTGGATTGGAAAATTGCAAGAAGACCGACATACCAATGTCAAGTTCCTTGAAGATAGACAAAGATGAAGAAGGGAAGAAAGTTGATCAAAAGCATGACAGGGGAGCATCATTGGTTCACTTCTTTATCTAATCGCTTCTAGACTCGACATTTTGTTGAGTGTTTGCATCTCGTGCTAGGTTTCAATCGGATCCTAGAGAATCTCATCTCGGTGCTGCAAAACGTATCATTAAATACGTTGCTTCATCTTCAAGCATGGGTCTTTGGTATCCTAAGAAGGGAGACTTTAATCTTCTAGGATATTCGAGATGCAGATCTGGCCGGTTGCGAGTTGATAGAAAGAGCACTTGGAACTTGTCAACTACTTGGAAACAGGACAGTGTCTTGGTTTTCGAGGAAGCAAAGCACTGTAGCTCTCTCAACGACTGAAGCAGAGTATGTAGCTCTTGGAAGCTGCTGTTCGCAAATTCTATGGATAAAACAACAGCTACAAGACTTTGGCATTGAAGACTCATGCACGAAATCAGATGTGACAATACCCAGCGCGATCAATCTCACCAAAAATCCAATCCTTCATTCAAGAGCAAAGCATATTGAGATTCGACATCACTTCATTAGAGATCATATTCAAAATGGAGAAATCTCGACTCAATTTGTTGATTCAAAGAGTCAACTAGCGGATATATTCACAAAGCCTTTGGAGAAAAATCAATTCGACTTTATCCGTTCAAGACTCAACATTTTGAAGCTTGAAGAAGTTAAAGTCTAGAGACTCACCAACTCTAAGACTCTAATCTCTCAGACTTTAAATCCTCAGACTCAGACATTCACGGCTATAGACTGTAAGTTGCTATCTTATCTAAAAGGTACGAATTCTCGTTTAGTTATTTTATCTAAATTCGAAAAGGTACGATCTTTCGTTTGGTTATAATCCGTGTGAAATTCGAAAACTTGTCTTTTTAAAAGGGATTAATTTTGGCAGTTATTGATTTTGAAAAAGAAGTGTTCGTACACTTTCCTTGTACCGATTGAACTTCCCTTTTCAAACCGAGTTATATATATACGCTTTTTCTTCGCCCAATCTTCAAAACCCTAAAAGGCACTCTCCTCCCGATACTGTCTCTACTTCTTGTTCGTCGTCGAGAAAGTGGTCATTTTTTCTTGGGAAAGCAAGTGAAGGAATCTTCCAATAGACAAAGAAAGATGTCTTCTTCGAGGAAATCATCAAGAATTGCAAGCAGGGGACCACAAAGAATGGAGAAGGGACCGACACATTTCGATCTTACTGAGGAAGAAGACTTATCAAGTCAGCGACAAAGTCCGATTCGCTCTCCTCCACGTCATTCAACACCTCCTGCCCCACAAGGTGCGAGTCAACATCTGGAAGAAGAGATAATCGAGGATGCCGACCCAGTAAGAGTCCAAAAACCCTCCTTTATCTATAAGCTTTATCGTGCGTTGAAAAGCACCGGTACTTCATTAAAATATATAGATGACTTCCTTAAGGACAAAAATTATGGGAATGAGTATCTTTTAACGGAAAATGGAGGATTTGGGAGTTGCTCCGAAAGGAAGGGCGGAGGAGGCACTTGCGAACATTCCAAGTGACCTCGTATGCCAGACAAAATCTGATTGAAGGGAACGATGATGACAGAATGTTCCTTGAATTCCAACCGAGAATGGGAGTGGCAGCAAAGGTGAAAGGAAATCGGATGGATTTGTTCAAATCCAAGGATCAGGAAAATGTGTATTTCAGGCTGTTGAAAAGAGGGGTGATAAACCCTAGAAGTGTTGATTTTGACTTCCTGGACGCCATCAACATGAACTTAAGAGAAAAGTTGAATTTGCTTCAACTTGAGACTTTTTGCTCTGATTCTACGGACGGGTATGCTCAACTGACCGCTTATTTCTATTCAAATCTTAGCTTTTTGGATGCGAATAGAATTTCATTCAGTGTACGAGACCAAGTCTACGTGGTAGATGTGAATATGTTGGCGGACATAGTTGGAGTTGAACGAGGACGTTATTTACCAATTAAAGTCTCACCTGCTCGTACTACTCTGGATCTTGTCAAAGATAGGGACGAGAAGAAAATTACCTATTCAAGGATGAATGCCATCAACATTGTGCTTCATAAGATTGTGATCAACTGTCTCCGACCGAAGTCTACGTCAAAGACTTCCGTGTCTCTTTCTGAAGCAAAGTTGATGTACGCGATCAACTCAGGACGGAAGTTTTCTCTCCCGCACACTATTCTCTTCCATATGTACAGAGCAATGTCGAAAGACAAAGGACAATTGCCTTATCCCGGTCAGTGACCAAGATCTTCAAACACATGAATATTGAACCGCCACAAACATTTTGTGTTCGACCGTGTGATAAGATGGTGGTAGGTTTGAAGATGTTAACGAAGATGTGTCTGCAAGAACTTTCCAAGGCAATGGAGAAATTCGAGTGAAATCTCCAATTCGCCGCGCCTCAAAGAGAAAAGGAAAGGAGGCCATTAGTGCCCCATCGAAAAAGAAGAAAAGAACTCTCATCCTGGAGGATGAAGATGAAGATGAAGAGGATGAAGATCCCACTATCCAAGCACTGACAAGAACTAGATGTTCGTGTCTCAACCAGAACTTCAGCAAAAGCAGAAGAAGAAGAGCGAGAGAGAGAGAAGGAGAAAGAAGTTGAAGAAGAAGGAGAAGGAGAGAAAGAAAAGTCTGCTGATAAATCTGAGAGAAGGGAAATCAAGAGCATGATCATCACTCTTCCCCTTTCGATGTCCTAGAGACAGGGGGAGTTGGCGAGCAAGAGAGGTACACCTCATGTGCTGTCGGTGAAGATCTAAGACAATCTCCGAAGACCCGGAAGAAGTTCAGGTCTCTCAATTGCCTGAAGAAGGTCACGATCGAACCAAATCTGCAATACTTTTTACAGAGCGCCATCGTCTCGCATACACACCATCCGAGAAAGCCAATGCTAGTACACGGACGGACGATTCTGCAGATTTTCGTCGTATCATTGATATTCTTCCGGAAATGCGTGGACAGATATATGCTTTGATCTATGAAATCCAAGCCATGAAGAATGCTGGACAAGCATCTTGATCTCCTGGAGGATAAATTCAAAAACCTCGCTCTGCAACTTCAAGCCAATGCTAAGGGAGAAGAGGTAGCTCAACCGAGGGAAGACCGAAGAAGCTCGAAGGAGTAGTCCGGTCATGGGGGATTTCCGGATAGTGCGCATTCCCAAGCAGACATGACTTCTTTCTCACCCTTTTTAATGATGACAAAAGGGGATAACCAATTTGAACCAACATCTTTTAAAACCTTTGACTTTTGTGGTTATGTTTATTTTTAAGTATGACTTGAGAACTTGAACTTGGGTGTGAATTTAAATTTGACTGAATTGGCTGTGGATTTTGATGCTTGGTCGGTTGCATTTTTATCAAGTGTTGTTATATGGTATTACTCATGAAAGACTAACCAATTTTCTGTGGATGCAGAGTCTGGTTGCTTTATTAATCTTTTTGAGTTAGCCATATTGCTTGAGAAATGTTTTTGCAGGTCAAAGTTGTTCAAATCTACAAGAAAGTTTTGTCACCATCAAAAATGGGGAGATTGTTGGAGAAATCTTTCCAGAATATTTTGAAGCTGACAAAACATTTCTATCAGTCTAGTCTGGATACCGACAGTTTAAAGTCTGAAGACTTTGTATTCTCGAGACTCAAGAATCAAGACTCAAGACTCGAGACTCAAGACTCAAGACTCAAGACTCAAGACTCAAGACTCAAGACTATTCTCGCTGACAGTCTTTCTAATCCAGTGACGAAGGAAATCCAAAGCCGAAGTATATGGTTGAGGATTCGATCCTATCCTCTCGGAAAAGATTCTTTGGTTGGATAATCATTTCGGATTCTTTAATTCTTATCTAAGATCGATTGAAGATCCGATGGTCGACGAAATATTCTTGGAATGTTCTATTCTTGGAAACCAAGATCCTGATTGTATGGGCGAACAGGATTGATGGGCTATCATCAGATTCCTTAAATAGCTCGGATGATCTTCTTAATTGATTCCGTCCAACGAGTAGATTGGAGGAATTCCTTTGGTAAGTGCCAACGGCTATGATGGCATAAAGGAGTATAAAAAGGAAGTCGTTCTAGTTGTTTGAGTGTGTGATCGATAGAAAAATTCAGTCCGAAGAACCTTGATTATTAGTCGATACGAACGAGCGAAATTGTATACACAGAGTGTTTGTACTTGGTGATACCTTGAGTGAGTGTGGTAGATCATCTACACCGAGAAATCAAGGAAGATCAACACTGTAACATCTCTTTGTTCATAGTGGAATCCAGCCAAATTGGCTGTCGGTGCGAGGAAAGAGTGGACGTAGGCTTGGATCAAGCCGAACCACTATAAACCGCGTGTTTAATTCTCTCTTTCCTTCACTTAGTCTTACGTTGATTATTACTTAACGCAAATCCTTCAACTGTCTAAGTATTGCGCAAGTATACAGAAATTATCAAGAAAAATCTTTGTATACCTATTCACCCCCCTCTAGGTACTCATACTAGCAATATCAGCATTGTCATGCTAGTCATTCACTATCGAACATTCTTTGATATTTATTTTCTAAGTCTAAATTTGTGAGTACTTTTTTAGTGTGAAACTTGTCAGTTTGGTAACACCATAGAGTTTATTTTCCTTCATGCTTTCAGAGTCGTGTGCTTAGTCTCTTTAAGCTAGTTCACTCAGATGTATGAGGTCCATGTGTTTCTAATACATGTGGTTTTAGATATTTTATTACATTCATGGATGATTTTTCATGAATGACCTAGTTAATCTTAATAAAGGACCATATTGAGATTTTTTGTAGCTTTCATCTATTCTATTTTGAGGTGCCGAATCAATATAAAATTCTATCAAGACTTTCCGGTCAAATAATGCCTAAGAATATTTTGTTGTTGCTTCTAGTTTTCAACCTTTTCATGATTCTCATGACATTATTCTTCATACTTCCTACTCATACACACCACAATAAATGGTGTAGATGAAAGCAAAAACATCTTCTTGATGTTGCTCATTGTCTTATTTTTCATATGCATCTATCAAAAACTTTTTGAGTCATACCATTCTTACAGCTTGTTTCTAAATTATTTGGCTTCCCAATTTTGTTCTTTAGGGGGAGACACCATTTTCTATTTTACATCCAAATTGTCTTCCTTTTCCATTACCTCTACTTGTCTTTTTTTATGTTTGTTTTGTCCATTCTCTAACTACAGGTCTTGATAAGTTGGACTCTCATGCTGAAAAATGTGTCTAGGTTGGATACTCTCAAACTCAAAGGGCTATATATACTATAGTCCTACTCATTGTCATGTGTTTATGTTAGCCGATGTGACATTCTTTGACGATAAGTCATATTATACTACTAAGATGATCCCTATAGCGCCTTTTGATGATGATGAGTGTGTCTTCTCGACACTTCCACCAATATTATACTACCTAGCATTTTCCACAGGATTTCAATTTGCTAACCATACTTACTATAGACATGGAGCAGTTCCCACTACAATAGTATAACTATCAATTGATTCATCTATTCCCTTATCGGTTGTTGTGCCATCCTTTGATACTAGTCGACTCATTGCTTCTCGAAAAAGGTACACGTTCTTGTGTTGGTTGTTTTATGAATTGTTATACACTGTACTTTGGTTTTTCTGATTGTCTTCACACTTGTCATCATATTTCCAACTTTTTGTCTTATGATCATTTATCTCTTACTTTCTCCTCCTTTGTCTCATCTTTGTCCTCTATTTTTGTGCTTAGTAGTGTCACTAAGCTACTCTTGCTTATCCTAGCTAGCTACAAAGCCATGGAGAATGAAATGAAAGCACTCATGGAGAATTGCATGTGGTAGCCCACTACTTTACCTACGAGGAAGTAATTTGTTAGTTGTCATTAGGTTTTCACTGTTAAGGTTCACCCCAATGACATCCTTGATTGATTGAAGGCACAGTTGGTTGCCCAAGGATATACGCAAACGTATGGTATTAATTATAATGACACTTTCTCACCTATAGCCAAAATTCCATACGTTCAAGTCTTTATTGCTTTAGCAACATTCTGGATGGTTTCGTTATCAATTGGATATTAAAAAAAAAAAAATGCATTCTTACATGGTGATTTCGTTGAAGAGGTGTATATGGAGCAACCACCCAGATTTGGTGCTCAGGGGGAGAACCTAGTATGTCATTTACATAAGGTTTTGTATGGACTCGACCAATCTCCTAATGCTTGGTTTGGTAGGTTCATTAATGCTATTATCAAGCTTGGATTAAAGTAGCGTCAAGTAGATCATTCAGTCTTTAATTCTGTCTCCTCAGCTAGTCTTCCAGTGGTATATGTGGATAATATTATCATTATTGATAGTGATTCAAATAGTATTTGATGACTTAAACAGTTTTTGCACAAACAGTTTAGTATTAAGGATATGAGACATCTACGATATTTCCTAAGTATTGAGGTTGCCTACTCGCATACATGTATCAATTTAACCCAAAGAAAATATGTACTTGATATTCTTGATGAGTCAAACTTATTGGAGCTAATTGGTTGATACTCCTATGGAACCCAATGTAAAACCCAATGCAAAACATGGAGAATTATTGCATGATCCATTGAATTACTTTATCGTCACAAGACCAGATAAATCTTTTTGCCGTCAGTGTTGTAAGTCAGTTCACGACTTATCCTCGAACTACTCACTAGAATGCTATGCCTTGAATTATTAAATACTTGAAAGGAGTGCCAAGTAAGGACTACTTTTCAAGAATTATGGCCATTTGAACATCACACATTTCTCTAATGTAGATTGGGCCAGATGTCCTTCTAGTATGAAATTTATGTCGGGTTATTGTGTATTTATTGGAGGTAATTTAGTTGCATGGAAAAGCAAGAAATAATATGTGGTTTCTTATCAAGTGCTAAAGCAAAATATAAAGCAAGGGCAAATGTGACAAGAAAATTGCTCTAGTTAAGGATGTTCTTGTCAGAAATTGGGATGTCAATAGTAGAACCATTGATATTGTATTATGATAACCAATTAGCAATTCATATTGCAAACAATCCTTTCTTCCATGAGCGAACCAAGCACATTGAGGTTAATTGTCACTTTATACAAGAAAATTCAGAAAATGGAGATCACCTTTCAACATTCAAGGATGGAGAATTGGTTTGTAGATATTTTTCTAAATCTTTATGGAGGAATGGAGTGAATTTTTTATGTAACAAATTGGGATTATTTGATATTTACATCCCAACTTGAGGGAGAGTGTTGGGAAATAATAATTAGGGTAGAATAGTCAATAGTTATTTTTAGGTTGAGAGGGTTACTCATATATATGACAATATATATTCTTGTAGTGCATTTTGATTAAGACAATATAGTATGACGATTTATCTCTTTCGACAATTAGAAAGCTCTTTAAGTGAAATTCCACTCTCCAGTTGAAGGTTTTGATTAGTTTTGGCTAGAAGTTTATGAAAATGTCGTTTTCTATTAGTAGATTAGTATGGAATTATTGGGTTAAAGTTGGGTTTTTTGAGTTGCTTGTGAAGGCAATGGAGAGCCCTCTTTTTCACAACTCTCCCTCAATATGGAAGTCCCGACCCCCCATCCCCCCCTTATGTTGCAACTTTATCGAAACGGGTAGACTATATAGGGTTTGGCTAATGGATTATTAAATCTAGACTTAACTCAGACTCCCTCAAGCCCATACCATTTCACGACTTAGGATTTAAATTATTAGCATGCAGATGATTTTCAATTAGAAGTCACTATTGATCTATTTTTTTGGCAAGTCGGTTGGAAACCCAAGTAAAGTAATAAGAGAATTATTTCGGTTCAATGAATTAGAGATTGTGGAGAATGGGGATGTGATTACGCTAAATTTTTCTATCGTCATTTCCATATCTTTTCTCTCCTTTTTCAAAAGTATATATATTTTGTAAGCACCTTTCATTGATTTTAGCTTACTTCCTACCATGTGAGATAATCAGGCAGATGTGCAATCATTAGTTAGAATTTAATAAATGATGACATGGAAGATGATATGACATGTAATTTATACACCTAGTCTATATGACATGCGCCTAATATTTTTGGTATTTTTCATTAAAGATCATGATTAGAAAATAATGGAAATATATTATCTAGACTTAGATATTATTTAACTTAAACTAGGAATCTAATAAAGTGAAATCCTAATTTAAAATAGAAAACTATCCTAATCTTCTAGAATCCATATCCTTGCCAAAGCTATCCTAATTTATTCAAGGAAAGTAATCAAAAACATATCCTATACATACAATGTTATCTATAAAAATCTACTCAAATTTTATTTAATATTTTTGAATTTTTTTTAAACGGGAACTTAATCTATTCAAATCAAGCAATCTCATAACAATCAAATCAAAATCTATGATGATATCACAAAAGAAATTATCCATATACATTCAAATTTGGAAATAAATCAATGAATTGTATATCTGGCATGAGGATCGGATTGGCCAATTTTCTATGCAATAACGAATCATATCTTGTGCATGAGATTTGATTGACCACCATAACAGTTTATGAAATTAAAAAAAAAATATTCCTGATTTAAAGACTACTTTGGAGTTCTCATGGATATGGTAATGTATTTTTTAAATATAAGATTGCAATTTCACGAATTAGGTAATAAAATATATGAAAATTGAATCAATCAAAATTCATACCTAGTCCACAATATCGCTTGGATAACTTTTCCAAATTCGGACAAAAGACAAATCATGGAATCATGAACCGACGAATGGCGGAGGCTCATGGACAGCAGTACTCATCTCAATGGATGGCCGGTA
This sequence comes from Eucalyptus caleyi, assembly GCA_014182885.2. Classification (NCBI taxonomy): domain Eukaryota; kingdom Viridiplantae; phylum Streptophyta; class Magnoliopsida; order Myrtales; family Myrtaceae; genus Eucalyptus; species Eucalyptus caleyi. The sequence goes on from CM024472.2 coordinate 39,152,975, forward strand.
CAACAGGGGCTTGCGGCTTACGAAGGACCACCGCAGTGTGGACTCCTCGGGCTCACGGTGTGGACAATGGGCAAGGACAGCATGATCGGCTTGGCGTTGGGGAATACTGGTCGGCTACGGGATTGTTGGGCCGGTATCACCGAAACTGTCGAGAGACAAACAACATCGCCGAAGGGTGGGGCACCGGATCTGCTGGGTTTTGATTGAGGACAGCACGGCGATGACTGCGGATGCAATGCGGGGCGCGATGGATTGAAAACCTGCCAAGAAAAGGAAACTCGCTGGATTTCGCCTATGAACGAAGGATGGTGCGGGTTCTGTTCATAGTAAGGATTGCGGAGATGTTGCGGTTGAACTTGCTGGAGTGTCCGCTATGATCACGCTGAAAGGTAGCAGGCTTTGCTGCAAAAACTCTTTGATTTCTCTTCGGGCGTTTTTCTCGGTGCTCCTCTGTGATGCATCGTGCCCAATGTCCAGCCTTGCCTTCCCTTTTCTTTTCACAAAGAATCTGGGCACATCAAAACATATCTCGCGGCTTCCTTCCCTATCTTTCTTTATGTCGTGTATGTGAAAGAGGAGAATATGTGCACGATTTTATGCATGGAAAGGCTCCAAAATGTGTGTCCTGCTCAGCATCAAATTGACTGCTTTTATCGCAACAATATCCCTGCATGGCAATCAGGCATTTGGGTACACACCAGCGTCTCGCTATACTTGCTGGAATTGGAGTCGGATATGCAGAAGCTCGCCCAGATTGTTTTGATGTTTACTGGATTCGCTAGACATCGTTGGGTAACATTGGGATTGCTGAGTTTTGGGGCTGACTCGGGACAACTGGAGTTGCTGAAATGGCAATGGCTCTATAGGTGATTCGCGGCAATTTGTTTTGCGTGGAGCGTCGGGCATGAGGCGGAACGGCGCGTGGTCTTGCGTCGACAGGCTGCTCGCGGGAGTATGCAATGATGAAGAAGAGAGAAGGCCACGCTACCTTTTTTTTGTCAGCCTTGTCACCCGATTCTCTCTGTACTAGGGGTGAGCATGGTCTGGGTTGATCCGGGCCACTCCTAACCCTATGATCAATCCGTATAGTGTCGGTCATCAATTTTTAGGACCAATGAGCAACTCTATTGAGCCTGGGGTGGGTTCGGTCCGATTCCAGGGTCAACTCGAGACCGATCGATAATTTTTTTTTTTTTGTATTGTTTTTTATACTCTCTAAAAAAGCAAACCTACTAATTCAAATTACACATACATCCACAATGCAGCATTGTGCAACTAAATTATAAATACCAATACATATTCAGCAAATTTAAGATGACACAATAATAGAAATTTCGTACTTGCTAATCGCTCATCGAGATATGGAACAAGATAGGGTCCACAGTGCGACGAGCGGGATGTTGCTACTTTTGATTTTGGCAAATTGAAGAACAAAGAAGACATAATGGAAGAGAACGTACTTTGGGGAAGGAAGCCATGAGGAGATTTACAGCGTAAACTTCGCGCCATTTTGGACATCGCGAATCCATGACTGTGAGGAGTCCTTAGTCCTCACGGTGAAGAATGTACTCTGGACTGTGGAGGAGGAGGCCGTGAAGACCTTTACAGCGTAAACTTCACGCCTTTTGGAATTGGATGCCGTCTGTCTATGACTATGAGCCTAAGGAATCAACAGCTTTAACATCATTTTACTTAGGTTTGAATATATAAAAGAATAATAAATAATATAATATAATATAACAAAAAATTTACTTAGGTTTGAGTATATAAAAGAATTATAATATAATATAATATAATATAATATAATATAATATACATGGTTGCATCAGGGTTGAACCCGACTCCAAAACTCTCGGGATCAAGACCATAATCCACACGGTGTTGTTTTTTGGAATTTCGGGACCACAATGACCAACCCAGCCCTCTTTAACCGGACTGAGGCCGGCAGTTGGGCCAATCCGATTCGGGAGTTGACCCTGGTTGACCACCGCTACTCACCCCTACTCTATACATCTCGCGTATCACACCTAGGGTTTTTATTTCTTGATCCAATCGTCTGAATTACTTCCAAGAAATTTCGGCTATAACGTGTCCATGGGCTTGTCTTGTAATTCTTGTGGGCTTATCTTCAACCCCATTAGAATAATAATGGGCTCTATTAACATTAAACTCAGGCACTTATATGGGCTTGACCCTATTAATCAAAAGCTCAAAACCCATATCCATTCACCCATGTGATTTTCGGCCACAACACTCGCTGGGCTTAGCCGAATTTTGCTTATTAACAAGCCTAGTCCACATAATTCAATCAAGCTCAATCACCACTGCCAATCCAATTAAAATGCAATACATGAATTAATCTATATGATTAATGTTTCTAAGGCTATATGTTATGTAATTTAACAGAAATATTTTTCTTTTATGAGTCAAATATTAATCCCTAATTTTCTATGTAAATATTAATAAATGATAAGTCAACATTTAGGTATCAACGTCTTCCTTTTTATTTCAGTGATGTAGAGTAGCTCTTCTCGAATGCTTAACCAAACTCCCTCTTTTGACCTTTGAATCGAAGCCCCAAGCTCTGACATTAGCCTAGTCAACTTAGCTAAAGTTCTCTAGTAAAACTTGCATATACCTCTTGGTTTCTTTAAGCTCAACTACCTGTCCTTGAAGTTTCTACCAATTCTTTCCTTTCCTTCTCGTTGAAATAACTACAACCTTGGCAATACTATTTTTTCTCTTTCTTTCATGATTCCCATCTTTAACACAACCTGCAGCTTGTCCTTTTCAACCTATTTTCATCGCAACCACAACTAGGATGAGCATGGTTCGGGTGAGTAATTCTCATCTTAGAATCAAGAATCACTCATTAAGGACTGGTTCCAAAATATTAAAATCGAGAATTGCCCATTGGTTCTATGAATTTATTTGGGAAACACATCACCGATCAGGTCCAGTTCTCAAGTGAATCCATAGAACTAGTCCACAATCTCTATAAAATTGCATTCATCAATTAATATCATGGTGAACCTAGTTTCTTCGAAAGTAATAAAACTTCTTCGACTTTAAATTTGGGTTGAATTGCAAGCTGATGATTTTGATTAAGGATTGAGAACTATAAGATAGAATGATGACAATACTTGGTGGCTAAGAATTTAATTTCTCTTAAGGTTATGGTATGGTTGTCTTAGGTTTTCCTAACGATGCCGAGAACATGTGGAAAATTAAACTCTTTATTAGAAGTCCTAACCTCCATAGAAGTCAAAACATTAATTGCTTGATCTATCTTTCTTCAACTTCAACCTGATTATACTTTTAAAACAAACTATTGGCTCTTAATTTCATAACATGACGACAAAACATTGCAACTTTTATGGATATCTGCAAACGGTCTCCTTCATCCTCTTCATTTTGTTTACTTTGTTTTGATTGAGAAAGCAAGTAAATGGATTATTAAAATGAACAAAAAGCAAAGGGGTAATTATATTACACCCAAGAGACAAGATTAGTCAATGATATCCAATACTACAAACATATATGTATATAAATTGGTCGAAAAAATACAAAATAATTAAATAATTGAGTTGAAATTTCCTTTTTAAAATATATATTGGTCACATCCGCGTGGGGGGTTCTACGTTAAGAATCGGGAACTAAACTGGTACTTACTGATTCTAGTAAATTGGAACCGAAAACTGGATCAGTCCCATGGAAATCGCCTGTACCGAGCCGGTCCAGTTCGGGTTTAGGCGGTTTTCAATTTCTTTGCACACCCCTAGCTGTCGCAGAGGAAGATAAGCTGCGCATTCCTCCCACTTTTAGGTGGTTTGTTCCTTATGGTTTGATTTATTTCTAGTTTCATCTATAGTTTCATTAGGACCAGGGCGAGGCTGGTCCACGGGGCTTTGATGACGCGCAGAGTGTGAGAACAAATTGAGTATCGCCGTATAAGGGATGACGCGCAGAGTATGGGAACAAATTGAGGACGCAATCGCCGAAGGGAGGAGAAACAAGCGTCTTGGACTAGGCAAGGGCTGATCGCAGAGTCACGTGAAAACACTGAGTACGCACTTTTAATTACGAAGTTGTACAGTTGTAGTTGTCAATTCTTTTCCAAACTGAATCAATTAATGTTCCTTTCACCTAATTTCACTTCACCACGCGAGCACGTTTTTCTTTCATCTACAGAATAAACACAGAATCCCATAATGTCGGGGTTTCTTGAAAAGGACAAAAGCTCTCGGGAAACACAGTTAAAACTTTGGCCTTTAGGTTTCATCCAAGTCATGAACACAATTGACATGTTTTCTAATATGTTCATTACCATTTACTAGGTCACGGGGACAAGTTAATTAAAAGAATGGATAATATTATTATCATGTGGCAATAAAAAGTTTTTAAACACGAAAAAGTCAAAGATAAAGTTTGACAGTACCTTATTTTTGTGGAACCCCGTTCTTTTTTAGTCGTCCAGGTAGAACTTTTGTTTCAAACTGCTATATTACCTTTAAAACTCGTGCCAATGCACTGGTGCTAAACTGAAACAAATCTTGTGTAAATTACATTTCACATATTTAAGAAAATAATCGTCTCAAAATCAACATTATTTTAAAATAATCCTACTTTTCTAGAAAAGTCTACCTTTAAGATGGTAAAGCTATGTTTTGTCGTCCGGATTTTTAATTGGAATAGAACTAGATAAGATAAAATATGAAATATTGGATTTTTTTATATCTTCCATTGTTTATTGAATTGCAATATTAAAGTCGAATATGCTCACATCACGTACATTTTTTTATATAAACGACATATAATAAATAAACCTAAATGTTTTTTTTTTTTTTGGTAAGTGTAAATAAACCTAAATGTTCATAAACAGAGATGGTGAAAATCTCTCATAACACTATTCCTCAATTTATTTTTATTTTATTTTTTCCTCTTTTTTATATCATTTTCTTTATTATTTCATTTTTCCCCTTTCATCATTCTTTACTAAAATTTTATCAAATAGTAAACTATACTAACATACCTAAAATATAAAAATACCTAAAATATATAATAAATATAAATATTTAATTTATAGATTGAATGTTTATTATAAGATATAATTAAATTTAAATAAATAAATTAAAATAATATTAATTTAAAATATTTTTATTTTTATTTTGTATTTCTTAAATTAGAATTCAAATATTATTTATATTGAAATATAATTTCAAATTTTGATAATTTAATAAGTTTGTTATTTAGAAAATAACTTTTCTATTATAGACATTAGAAATCCTATTTATCTTTATCCTACCTCCCCATAAGGATAATTTTATCATATTTATATCCCCTTTATATCCGACTTTATCTTATATTGAGAAAGCACCAAACGTAAAATAGGATAAATCATATCATTTCTTTAATTTTATCCCAACTACCAAACGTAGCCTAAGGTTATTTCCAATGTGAGGCTCCTCAAATCTTTAGTTCCATGTGCCATTTTCAATCCAGTTTGCATATAAGAGAAGGTGGCAAAGTATCTCACACTGCTCATAGATAGGGTTCAATGAGCTTTATATTTGTGAAGTCTCTATCTACTCAAATGTTTAAAATTTTTAGTTGAATTTTCTAACATGGTATCATAATCAAGTTTTGCCTCACTGTTGTTTCAGCTATGAGGCTTTCCTTTTGTCAATTTCATGTGTTGTTCTTAATTCTGTTTCCATATGAGATGGGGTATTAATGTATCCAATACCACTTGCTTATGAGGTGTCAATGGATTATATATATATAAACCTGATTTACTTAATGCCTTAACTTCTTGAATTAGGCTTTTTAACTTGGTCCATCATTTCTTCTGATTGGTAGATCACAAATATTGACATCCTTTACACTTAATTATAGCTAAGTTTGGTGCGAGTGATGATGATCACATGTAACTGATGAATGAATTATGATCGGAGGACAACATGGCCCGTAAAGAAACTAACTGGTTGGCTCTTTTGGAGTTGGTGGTCTGCGTGGTTGTGGTTTTATGAAGTCTTTTCTTATAATGAAGTGTTTGCTCGTGTCGAACTTCGACAATTAATTGATCGTTCGTGACTATATCCTTCCTTTATTCGCTGTGTAAGAAATCGCCTAAATCTTTGATTGAACTCTAGGGCATCTCTTTTTCGTGTTCAATGAATGCTCTTGCTTAATCAAGTTTTCGTCATTTTTTTTTTTGTTCAAGGAAACGAATGCTCTGGAGGCGACATGTGCTTAATCAAGTGGAAGCCTTCCTGTAAGTTGCGGGACCTCCTCCTTTTCGAAGTCATTTTTTATCAGTCTTTCCCCCCTCGATTTTCATGTGGTGTGGACCGCGGGATGCTCAAGCTCGTGAGTAAAATTAACTATTTGGAATTTAATATTAGCTTAAAAAAATCATATACTAAACTGACATGCTAGGTTGTTGGTAAAAAATTAAACAAATTAATCATATTTGATTCTTAAATTATTATATTAGGTGACTCACCAAAAATTGCAACAGTATCTTTTCCTCCTGAATCTTAGCTTCGTCAACACTATAGTGAGATGTTAACCCACTCTCAATTTACTCCGGGCACAAAAAACTACTATATTCCCTTGTCAAGTGGTAACTGCACCAATGTACAAACGTGAAATCTATCTCCTCTACCAAAGAGACTTTCAAGTTTCCAAACAAACATTTCTTCTTGAATAAGTGGGAATATGGAATAGTACGAAATCTCTAACCCCCAAAAGATCTCCCACATATTTCTTCTCCTTTAGGTTTTTAAAGAGGTAAAAAAAAAAAAATCATATAATAAACTGACATATTAGATTGCTGGCCATAAATAAAACAAATTAATCACACTTAATTCTTAAAATACTTTATTAGGTGATTCACCGAAAACTGCAACACATCGGATCTTATTAGTTTGAGTTGAACAAGATGAAATAAATGTACTTGCCCTAAGGGGTCTACTTGTCCTTTTCAGACAAGAAGGTACCTTTTGTCACTATCCCAGGACAAAGTACTATGGTCGACTTGTCCTTTCCAGACAAGAAGGTACCTTTTGTCACTGTCCCAGGACAAAGTGCTATGCTGTCGCGATTATATAACCTCGCCTCGTATGGTGCATTATGTTATCTCTAATTTCACCAAAACCTATCCCTCTGGCTGTCCGTGTCTCAACCTTGCTCATCTTCGTCTTCGTCTAATTCGCCTTCCGGTTTTTGAATTGATCATGTCGGATTCGGAAATTCCACTGGAAGAAATCCCAGGAGATTACGGTTTCCCATTTTTCGGTGCGATAAGGGATCGTCTCGATTACTTCTACTTCCAAGGAAGAGATGAGTTCTTCCGCCACCGGATGCGCAAGTACCGGTCGACGGTATTCAGGGTCAACATGCCACCCGGCCCATTCATCTCCTCGAACCCCAAGGTCGTCGTCCTCCTCGACGCGATCAGCTTCCCCGTCCTGTTTGACACATCCAAGGTCGAAAAGAGGAACGTGCTTGATGGCACGTACATGCCATCCACGGCCTTCACTGGCGGTTACCGTGCTTGCGCCTTTCTCGACCCATCCGAGCCCAAGCATGCCGCCATCAAGCACTGGTTCCTGTCACTCCTCATGGCTCGGCACAACGTGTTCATCCCGACCCTCAGGAGCTGCTTGTCGGATCTCTTTGTCGACCTAGAAGACAAGCTATCGAGCAAAGGGAAAGCATCCTTCAACTCCCTCAATGACAAGATGTCCTTCAACTTTGTGTTCACGCTCTTATGCGACCAAAAGCCCCCAAGCACAATTCTAGGGGCCAAAGGGGCAGCGATGTTCGACCTATGGATATTACTCCAGCTTGCCCCACTATTGTCCCTAGGGTTTAACAACATGGTCTTAAATTTCTTGGAAGATGTCACTTTGCACACTTTCCCACTGCCTCCGCTCTTAATAAAATCTTCTTACAAGAAGCTCTACGATGCATTTAGCGAGCATGCGTCTTCAATTTTAGATGAAGCTGAGAGGCTAGGGATCGATAGAGACGAGGCGTGTCACAACTTAGTGTTCCTTGCCGGGTTCAATGCCTACGGTGGCATGAAGGCCGCGTTGCCCATTTTGATCAAGTGGGTCGGGTTGGGAGGTGAGGATCTGCACCTCCGGCTCGCGAGGGAGATCCGATCGACCGTCGTGTCGGAAGGTGGGGTAACCCTCGCCGCCCTGGACAAGATGAGCCTGACCAAGTCGGTCGTGTACGAGGCTCTCCGGCTCGACCCCCCAGTCCAGTTCCAGTACGGGAAGGCGAGGCGAGACATGGTGGTCCGGAGCCACGACGCAGCCTTCCAGATCAAGAAGGGCGAGATGGTCTGCGGGTATCAGCCGTTCGCGACCAAGGATCCGAAGGTCTTCGATGACCCGGAGGACTTCGTGGGCGATAGGTTCGTCGGGGAGGGGGAGAAGCTACTGAAGTACGTCTACTGGTCGAACGGGCGGGAGATCGACGATCCGACGGTGGAGAACAAGCAGTGCCCGGGGAAGGATCTGGTGCTGCTCACGTGCAGGGTTATGCTGGTGGAGCTGTTCCTCCGCTACGACACGTTCGGAATTGAATGCGGGAGCTTGCCTGTGGGTTCATCGGTGACATTCAAGTCGTTGACCAAGGCCACGAGTTGTTGACCGTGTGTCTACTGCTGATAAAGAACTTGTATGAATTTTTTCGGTGTGTTTTTATTTTTTATTTTTAACTAGATTGCAGCGATTTGAAATATTAGCAAATTGGGTTTATACTAAAGTGCATAATTGTCATTGTATTGTTTTAGCCCTAAACCCTATATATATTGTAAATTACTTCATCAATGCAATTAAGTTCGTCCAATTTCTACATGAAATGTTTCTAATTTTAAAGTCATCTCTTCTTCCTATCTCTTCCTCTGTGAACCTTCTTTTCATCCCTTTCACTTCTGGAGGGGAGGGATTTGATCTAGATCTTTCCCTCCCCTCCCAATTCATTTTCCTTTTGTTTCTTTTCTAATTCTCCCAATCTAGTCTTAGATCTGGGAGCTTTGCTCTCCTGATTTTATATCTATGAGCTTTTTCTCCAATTTAATTCTAGATTTTGGAGTTTTAATGAATAAGTGTTCCACCACCGGTTTCAATGATAATCACAGCAACTTTGGTATAAACTCTGTGCTCATTTAATGTATTTTCATTCAAAGTATTGGCACTTCACATTTACTACAAGGCTTGCTCTCACAAGTGTCAAATTTGATATTTTTCAACATGTTTATGTTGTTTCCATATGATGATGTTGGGAATGCTAAATATTAAATTATGACTCGAGTTTGAGCGTTTACAAAAATGCGATTTGCTGGACTTTTGAAGATTTACAAAAGATGAAAGCAAAGTTTCATTATCTACGGAAGCTTGCAGAATCAAGTGCTTATCTTCATGGGGCCCAAGTCAAATATTTGACTTTGGGGCACACAATATTTTATGTCTGGCTTTGGGGCTTCTTTTAGCCGATGAAATAAAAAAGAGGAAACAAGCCTCTGCACGTGAAATAGAAGAAGGTGGGCCCAAAAGTCAAGACTTTGACTTTTGGGCACACACATAAAAGACGTGCTGGTGAAACCTACGTATAGCCGGATGTTCACGGCGCTTGGGAAAGAGCCGTATGTTCCTTGAAGCCATTTTTCAAAGGAACGTGAAGATTTACGTATGTGGACCAAAGACGAACGCCGGAGTTTTTGATTTTAGTGTACATAGAGCATTTTTTTTTAGCTTGAACACGTGGTAATTTTGTGCCGTGAGTTTATGTTCAAGTGAATTTTTTATTTATAAACACTTTGGGTTTGTGGTTAAATCTAGGTGTGGGAAATACTCGAGTGTGTGAGCAATTGTAAACTTTGATTCTCCGATTATAGTGAATTATTTGCTACTCGCTCTCCCCGTAGACGTAGGTACTGATACTTAGACCTAACCACGTAAATTTCTAGTGTCCTTATTTTTTTCCTTTATTTCTCTGGCGATTTCGCATTGACATAAATGGCAAGATCCTATCGTTTCCACGTATTATATTCCAACAATTAGTATCAGAGCTTGGATCAGATTTCTTGATTGTGATTTGGAGCTTTTGCTTGTCTGATTATTATCTAGAAATTCTGTTATTACAATTATGTCTGAGAGGAAATCTGAAATTAAGAAATTTAACGGGAGCAACAACTTTGTGTTATGGAGCATCAAGATGCAAGCTTTATTAACAACCCAAGGTTTGGCCAAGGCACTGGATGGGGAAGATGAGTTACCTATTATAATGAAACCTTTGAGAGGGTAGAGTTAATGGAAAAAGCAAATAGCACAATCCTATTAAATTTTTCAGATAAGGTCTTAACAGAGATTGCTGAGGAGAAGGATGCCGCAATATTATGGGTAAAACTTCAAGCGCTTTATGTGAAGAAAGATTTAAACAATCGCTTGTACATGTTAGAGAAGATGTTTCAATTTAGATATACTGAAAGTATATTCATCAGAACCCACTTAGATGAATTTAATAAACTCATGATGAATCTGAAGAACGTCGGTAAAATACTTGATGATGAAGAACATAGCATAATGTTATTAGCCTCTTTACTAGAGTCATGGGAGCACTTTACTGATTCACTATTGCAGGGGCGTACTACAATTACCTCAGAAGAGGTAAAGTCCGCCTTATTCTCTAAGGAGTGGCAGAGAAAGTTGCGAGATGACGGTATGGCGCAAGGAGTAGCGTAAGCACTAACAATTCAGAGTAGAGAACAACATCAAGGGCCTAGTAGCAGCAAAAGTAAAAGCAGATCAAAATCACGCCATAGAAAGTCTAAGAGACACGTGAAGTTCTTTGAGTGTCACAAGAATAGGCACATCAGGAGAGATTGTCCAAAGCGAAGGAATAAAGTTGATAGGCAGAATGCCATAAGCAGTGTGGCAAACGTTGCCAAGGGAAGCAATAGTGATACAGAAGATGTTTTATGTGTAACTATTATTTTGTTAGGAGACAAATGGGTACTGATTCGGGGTGTTCTTATCATATGACGCATCATAAAAACTGGTTTACTACTTACCAAACTATAGATGGTGATAGGGTTCTTTTGGAGAATAATGCAGTCTTTAAGGTTGTGGGGATAGGGACAATTCAGATTCGGATGTATGATGAGGTGGTGCGCACATTGATAGATGTGAGGTATGTATCAAAGCTCAAGAAGAACCTTATTTCTCTAGGGATACTTGATGACATTGGATGTAGGTATATCGCTGAAGGTGGAGTACTGAAGATCTTTCGAGGTGCCATGACAGTGATGAAGGGGAAGAAAGTGAATACTCTTTATCATCTACTAGGAGAGACCATAACTGGAACCGCTACAGTTTCATCAGGTAAGTCAGACTCTAACTTGACTCAGTTATGGCATATGCGTTTAAGGCACATGAGTAAGGCAGATATGACGATGTTGAGTGAAAAAGGGTTGTTGAAAGGTCAAAAGACATGGAATATCAACTTATGTGAGTACTGCACCTTTGGGAAGCATCATCGAGTTAAGTTTATTACACCTATTCATTCAACCAAATGACCAATTGAATATATTCATTCAGACATTTGGGACCCATCTTCGGTTCCTTCGAAAGGAGGTGCCCGATAATGTTGACATTTATTGATGATTATTCGAGGAAGGTATGGGTATACTTTCTGAAGTATAAATATGAAGTGTTTAATTGGTTCAAAAAATTGAAGGCATTGATTGAGAAGCAGTCAGATAAACAAATCAAGTGCCTGAGAACTGATAATGGCATAGAGTTTTGTAGTAAAGTTTTGACTGAGTTCTGCGATAAAGAATGTATTGTGAGACATTGCACAGTACTTGGGACACTACAGCAGAATGGCATAACAGAACGGAAGAATAGAACTCTGCTTGAGCGAGCTCGACGTATGCTTTCGCATCCAAGACTTGGCAAGGAATTTTGGGCCGAAGCAGTAAACATTGCATGTTACGTAGTTAATTGATCTCCATTATCTGCTATCGAGTAGAAGACTCCTGAGGAAGTATGGTCGGGGAAACCTATTAATTATTCCGGATTACGTATATTTGGAGTTCTGAGACACAACTAGCAGAGAGAACGGATCATGGTGTTGTTAGTGAGGTGGAGCTACAAGTGAAGACTCCGAAGACCTCGAAGGTAACAGAAGTTGAGAATGCAAATGAGGCCGCAGTTCCTAAAGTTGGTAATAGTGAACAACCAGCAAAGCCGCAGCATACTATAGTCACAGATAGACAGAGAAGACAAATTAAATCACCAATACGTTATGGTTATACAGATATTGCTTATGCATTAATTGTAGGTGATGAGATGGAGACAGATGAGCATTCATTTTACTCCGAGGCGATAGCTAGTTCGGAGTCGTCGCAGTGGCTAGGGGCTATGAGTGAAAAGATGGAATCACTCTATTGAAATCAGACATGGGAGCTAGTCAAAGTACTAAAGATCTAAAAGATTGTCGGAAGTAAATGGGTCTTCAAACGGAAAGAGGGCATTTCTGGTGTTGAAGCAGCAAGGTATAAGGTGAGACTTGTAACGAAGGGGTATACACAACATGAGGGGATTGACTACAATGAGGTGTTCTCTCATGTGGTAAAACATACTTCTATTCTTGTTTCACTTGTCTTAATTGCTTCACATGATCTCGAGTTAGAAAAACTAGATGTGAAAACTATGTTTCTTCATGGTGAGTTGGAGAAGTAGATTTACATGAGGCAGCCAAAAGGATTTGCTATTCTAGGTAAGAAAGATCATATTTGCTTGTTGAAGAAATCTTTGTATGGGCTAAAATAGTCGCCTATGCAATGGTTTAAATGTTTTGATGATTTCATGGCTAGTCAAGACTATTCGAAAAGTCAGATGGATAACTGCATTTACTATAGGAGATTAGAGAATAGTTATTTTATTTATCTACTCTTATATATTGATGATATGCTGATAACAGCTAATAATATATCTGTTATTGATGTGCTGAAAAGGTAGTTAAATGCTGAATTTGAGATGAAAGATTTAAGTGCTGCAAATAAAATTTTGGGTATGGAGATTTTGCGTGACAGGACTGTAAGAGGTTTACATCTATCTCAAAAGAAATATATTGAAAAAATCATTGCATGTTTTAATATACAGTTGGCAATATCTGTAAGTACCTCATTAGCAAAACACTTTAAACTTTTAGAAAAATTATCACTGTAGACTGAGGAGAAGAAGGAGCATATGTCCTATGTTCTTTATTCTAGTACCGTGGGTAGTATTATGTATGCTATGGTGTGCACTAGACCTAATAGTTCACAAACTGTGAGCGTGGTTAGTCGCTATATGAAGCATCCTAATAAAGCTCATTGGAAGCTGTGAAGTGGATTCTCAAATATTTGAAGGGGACAATAGACGTGGGTATAGTATATCGGAGAGATAGCAATGGCAGTCCACTAGTTTTATGGATTCGGATCACACCGATGACTTGGATGATCGCAGGTCTTTAGCAGGGTATGTATTTACGCTAGCGGGTGATGCAGTTAGTTGGAAAGCGTCATTACAGGATCACATTATCTTGTCTTTGACTGAGGCAGAGTACATGGCACTAACTTTTGTAGCGAAAGAGGCGATATGATTACAAAATTTGCTCTCGAACTTTGGGTTAGAACGGAAAAGTGTGAATATACACCGTGATAACCAATGTGCAATATGTTTGGCTTATAATCCAATTTATCACGAGCAAATGAAGCATATAAACATCAGGTATCACTTCATCCAAGATGTCTAACTAAGAGTAATGTTATTGTCAAAAAAATTGCTACAACAGATAACCCGGTAGACATGATAACTAAGTCTGTTTCTTTGGCGAAGCTCAAGCTCTGCTTAAGCTCTATTGGCGTCTGTGTAGAGTGAGCGTCCATCGGGACATTGGGAGAGTAGCATGGATGATGAGCACTATAACTTGGCTTCAAACATCGAGTCAAGGTGGATAATTGTTAAATTATGACTCGAGTTTGAGCGTTTGCGAAAACACGATTTGCTGGACTCTTGAAGATTTACAAAAGAGGAAAGAAAAGTTTCTTTATGTACGGAAGCTTTCAAAATTGGAGATTGCTTATCTTCGTGGGGTCCAAAGTCAAATATTTGACTTTAGGGCACACAATATTCTACATCTGGCTTTAGGGCTTCTTTTTAGCCCATGAAATAAAAAAGAGGAAAGAAGCCTCTGCACGTGAAATAGAAGAAGGTGGGCCCAAAAGTCAAGACTTTGACTTTTGGGCACACACATAAAAGACGTGCTGCTGAAACCTACGTAGAGCCAGACGTTCACGCTGCTTGGGAAAGAGCAGCATGTTCCCTTGAAGCCATGCGAAGCTTTCCAAAGGAACGCGAAGATTTACGTATGTAGACCAAAGATGAATGTTGGAGTTCTTGATTTTGGCGTACGTAGAGTGTTTTGTTTTGAGCTTGAACACACGGTAATTTTGTACTGTGAGCTTATATCCAAGTGAGTTGTTTATTTATAAACATTTTGGGTTTGGGGTTAAATCTAGGTGTGGAAAACACTCGAGCGTGTGAGTGATTGTAAATTTTGATTCTCCGATTATAGTGGATTATTTGCTGCTGGCTCTCCCCGTGTACGTAAGTACTAATACTCAAACCGAACCACATAAATTTCTAGTATCCTTATTTTTCTCGTTTATTTCTCTGGCGATTTCGCATTGATGTAAATTGCAATATCCTATTGTTTTCACGTATTATATTCCAACACTGAAACTAGGCACAAACTACTGAAAAGTAAAGCTGTAATTATAAATGGAGATCTCAGCATATGCTTATCACCAATGGTGTTGTGTGAATCAGTGACTAGCCACCAATCTTTTCGCTTAGGTCCAGTTACAAATATGTTTTTGAAGAATAAGCTTGTGATGATCTATGTCAACCATGATGATGAAACGTCTTGATTTCTGTTTTTTTTTTTTTTTTTTTTTTTTTGGTGTTCTATGAGTTTACTTTATTACTATGACTTTTGAGATTCCATTTCATGTATCAGTTTAGTAATGAATGAAAATTTCTTTTTGGCCCCCAAATAAAAGAAGAAAAAAAATAAGTGTTTTAAGTTTTATCGAATTACATGATTTTGGTCACCATTTAATAAATTGACATTCCACCATACTTTCTTGATGATAACCACACGTTAGCATTGTCATTAGATATTTTCTTTCCTAAATTATGATTAGCTTGTTTCATGATCCATCTCTTCAAGCCATTATCTGTTAGTAGCCTACGTGGTCCAAGAGAAAAAGGAATTACCCTATACTTTGTGAAACTTAGTTGATTTGGGACTAAAAGAAAAAGGAAGATAATTGTCATAAATTTATTATATGATAGTCAATTTAGTCTTAAACCTTTCAATTGTGTCTATTTATTCTTAAATCTTTTAATAATTTGTCAATATAGTCATTAAGGTAATTTTGGCCAAAAATCACTGAAGAATTTTATTGGCAAATCCTTGATAGGTTTATGACTAAATTGACAAATCCTTAAAAAAAAAAAAATTAGGATTAAATTGGTCATCGTGCAATAGATTTAGAACTAAATTTGTACAATATAAATGTTTAAAACTAAATTGGCATTTGTACAATAGATCTATGACTTTTTGGACAATTTTTCTAGAAAAAATTTTCTTAAATGACACCAAGAATTGTTAAAGATGGAATTGAAGTTTGATTGATCAGCAAGATGTGATTTAATGTTTAAAAGTTTGATAATGACTTTTAGAAAATGCCATTTTGGAAATGTGCAATGAATGAGGGTCGTGACCACATTCTTGGAACGAATTCTTTCGTTGTCATTCAACGTGAAATAGGAAAAAGGTGTGTTGCGTACCTTTTGCCAATGAGGGACCAGTCCTAACCCCATAAGATTGCGAAATTACTCAATGAGGGACCAGCGCCAACCCGTGAGATTACCAAATTGCCGCATGGTAACTTTTCTTTTTCTTTATTTGTTACCGTTGGACTTCTGATGCATTTGGATAAGTAGAAATGGAAAAGGCAAGCAAGAGGGTTAGTAACTCACGCATTTGGGTCGTATTAATTATGATCCAAGAGGAGTTACGGGACTCGTAATACACCAATCGGAAACCAAGTTCCATCTTTTCGTTTGAGGTCAAGTTGGGGAAGTTGTTTGAGGTCGCTTTTGGCCTCAAGATCCATCTTTTCGTTTTCCTACTCAGGATAACCAAATGTAGGCCTTCTAACTTTTTCCATGGAGAGAAATGGAAAGACAAAAAAAGAAAAGATTAAAGAAAGAAGATACACAAGTGGGTTGGATAACCTGTAAGGAGAGGCAGCTATCGAATTATAATTTCGACATCAAATTGTTTTCGACAAGAAACAGAACCTAAATGTAACTTAACACGATAAAGATAGCTTATGCTACCCTTTGAAATGAAACATACAAAATGCATTTTTGTATAAGGAGGTAAAGGGCGTCATTCAAACGATCTCGGAAGGAATGCCCCTAAATAGATTACCCTTCATTTGTGGTGTGCGGCGCATTTAGTGCGTAGCTTTGATTTCGATAAAGTAAATGCATATCCAAAGGGATAATCACAAAAAAAAACAAAAAAGTATTAAACTTATTGGACAACAGTTAATTCAATCATAAACTCTTCAATTAGCTAATTTAGTTCTAAATATTTTGGTGATTTGCCTATGTAATCCTTCTAGCCAATTTTGTTCGGAAATCCCTAATATAGACATCGGTTGTCTTATGTGGCAAGAGCAGTGACTAATTCTAAATCCTTCTAGAATGACTACTTTAGTAAATCATAAAAAAGTTCAAAACTAAATTGGCTAATTTAAATTACCAAGACTTTCCCATAGAGATTTGCCAAGTTTGGTAACTTGGCCAAGTGGGTTCAATGCTATGTTTTTTTTTTTTCTTTTAATTTGCTCATGGAACCTTTTTTTTTTTTTTTTTTATGGACTACCCAAAACCCGTTTATAGTTAACCAAAAAGTTAAACCAAAAACCATTTTATGATTTATGGTTAGTTTTTTTTTTTTTTTTTAGTCGGTCGTACTCTATTCCTACTCTACACTCACTCTTAGACTTTTGCCCCGCCTCTTGCGGGCGTGGGAGTCGAAACCCACTCCCGAAATTTACGCGTCCCCACCCCATCCCCCGAGAAGATGGAGATTTGAACCCCTCACATCCCCCTTCCATATTTGAAGGGTGGCCACCGAGGCGAATCCCTGGTTTTTTTGGTTAGTTGATCGAACTTTCTCTTATCAGAGTTCTTTATAAGTATTTCAATTTATATATATATATTTTTAACATTTTTTGCTTTATTTACTAGTTTTAATTGCGTTAATTTATTTTTTATTTGATGTGAAGCTTTTATCCAAGTAACATACACATGTGAAAAACCCGTTTATTTGACTTGTATGTTGGATAGTTATGGTTCACAAGTATGTATAATGACAGTTCCTCAAACCATTTTTATACTTGATAGTCATAGTTTGTTTACATCGAAGGCACATACGTGCTCAATAAAGAATCTATTTTCTTGTTAAATGTGTAGATATATAAGATAGAAGATTGATGTCCTATCCAATCTATTCTTGATATTGTATTGAAATCATCATATGGGGTTGTAACCAAGGATGAATGGTTCATGTCTCGTAAAATTACATGTCATTTTTATTTGGACATATGATCGAATTGGTGACTTGACAAATAATTTTATTGGCACTGTATGGGTAGCAAAAACATATTGCTAAATGTCACTTATGGTTTGTAAGAATATGAGATTAATCGGAACAATTAGTTTTCTTGCTTGTGCTAATGTGTTAGGACAAGTCTTATTGCCAACTCAATGATAAGCTTAGGGATGTTGCACACAATAACCAATTCAAAATAATGTTTACACGGGAGAGATAATATTGCAGACGTGTTTGCAATTGAGCCATCATTTTTTTTTTTTTTTTTTTTGCGGTAGCCATCAAGTTGAGTCAGACTGAAAATCAAATTTTTGAAATGGTTTCAGACTTTATGGCCATATTAAAAATCTGAAAAGGTTTTAGACCTTACGATGGAATTAAAGATTTGAAACCAGTTTAGTATCAAAGACCGCATTAATGATATGAAGTGATTTCAGAATCAATGATCGCATTAATGATCTAAAGTGAGTTCAAAATCAATAGTTAGATCTAAAACGATTTTGAAAGTAATGAGCATTTTAATGTTCTAAAACAATTTCACACTTAATGGACACATTAATGATTTGAACCGGTTTCAAATGCAATGGGTAGTTTAATGATCTAAAACATTTTTAGAATCAAACAACCTTTAATGGTCGAATTAAAGTTTTGTAACAGTTACAAAATTTTGCCTAGAATGAAGTTTTGTAACGATTACAAAATTAATGCCCAAAAATAATACTTTGTAATGGTCACCGAATTAATGCTAGAATTAACGCTTGAAATGGGTTTGGAACCAACGTCTAGATTCAAGCGAGTTCAGATGTTACGATCGAATTAATGCTCTAGAATGATTTTAGAGTTAAGGAGCCGAATTGATTTAAATAAATATGATTTGAGACTAATTATAAGAGGCAATTGAGAGAGTTGATAAAACAATGGCCAAGTGATAATAGTGATCAATCAAATAGTCACACACGAGAGTAATTGTTAGCAAAATTGTTGTAGTGAGCTCTCTCAAGTTTCTCTCTACCATTTCACATAGGTTGTTGTATGTTTAAGCTAGAGGTTCGATATTTGTGAGGTTGGAACTGAAGAACATCATAACCTAAATACTTTAGTAATGCTACAAGGAGATCAGACGTTCATAGTCAAAATTTGAAGAACGTCAAAACAAATGCTGCGAGAACATCAGATGTTCATGGTCAGAATCTCAAAAATGTCATAACCAAACTTTTAGAGCATGATAGAAGGGTTGTGTGATTAGCCTCTTTTTCACTTTTGTGTGCTTCTTATTAAATGCACAAACCATGTCATATGTGTATGGGTGATTTTGCTTCCATTGCGAATCGTTTTTATTCAATTTTACCTATACACGTATTCATTGTTTTTCGAAATAAATCTCAACAAATATCACCCATTAATTCAAAACAACAATTGTATCCCACCCGTCGGAAATAATTTTCTCACCTAACATTGTCGATACATATCGGAAGTCACGCAAGTATATATCACTCCTATTCGACATATATGTCCTCTTTGAAGCTTGAACACGCCTCGAAGAAAACGCATCGTGACTTTGCCTTTGATTTCTCTCTAAACCCTAGGTCTATTTCTTCAATGTCAATGTCTTCACATAAATCTTCTTCTTCATCATCTTCTTCCCCATTCAACGTCGAGCAAATTTCAAAAGCCTCTCGTGACAATGCGCCTCCACTTAAAGGAATCCTCGGTGGTTACGGCAACGCCTTTCTTGGACGTGACAAAAGATCATCTTGACTACTTCTACAACCAAGGGAAAGAGAAGTTCTTCAGGTATTGAATGTGCTAGTACAACTCGACTACTTCAACAAGATGAGTTTGACCAAGTCTGTTGTGCTGTTTACATAGTGTCGGAAAAATATGACCAACAAATTGGGTAGAACAATGAAGTTAGACTTTGAGACGTGATATTACTTTTTTAAAAAATTTATTTGCCCCGTAATATTGTTAATCATCACTAGCAAATTTTCTGCGGGATATAGCAAAGTCTTGGTTGAGAATATTATATAGCAATTATAATATTTCTCCAATATCTCTTAAGGGAAATAATTAGCTACAATAACTATATTTTCTTTCGAAAGAAAACGAAAAATGGAAGAATAAGATTATAGTTGAACAAACACGTTCGGTAATTTATAATTGACACAACCTTCCCAGGATTAAGAAGTAATGTCTGAATAAATATGAACTGTTAGATAACCATCGGAAGAAATAATAACATTTTGAATAAAACAAAAACAAAGAATAACCATAACTCCGTAAACAATCTCACTATTTTAACGGGACACTATGGTTAATTTTTATAAAAATAAATCCGAATTTTTTTATAAATAAAAATGAGCATTGGTTAGTGTTACATTTCGTTCACGTGAGCATTCAAATCTTTTAGTTTGTTTTAAAAACAAATTACCAGCACGTAGTACTGAGGATCGAGCTTCTGGTCTTGTTCCAATACAAGAAGGCGAAGCATGATACGGTGGTCTGAAGCGACTATGAAGCCTTTGAGATCAAAGGGCGAGTTGTTATTCAGATATGAGCCGTTCGCTATGAGAGACCCAAGGGCCCTGAGATCAACGATCTGACGGTGGAGAGCAAGCAGTGCCCGGGGAAAGATTAGGTAGTGCTCCTGTGCAGGGTCATGTTGGTGGAGATTTTCCTTCGTTACGACACGTTCGACTTCGACCATGGAGAGTAGCCTCTTGGATCATCTAAAACGTTCAATTCGCTGACCAAGGCCGCCACAAGTAATTGGTCGTGGTGATTATAAGCTACTTCAAAAGCTAGTTGATAAAGTCATACAAATTAAACCAATCAACATTGCTTTGAGGGACATTGATGAGAAAATAGAGTTGTCCTGGTTTGAAGAGCTTTTACTGCAAAAATTGCTGACACACAATTTGTGGCTATCCTTCCTCGGGCTTTATTTGATTTATCTTTTGGCAAGATGTTAATGAAACTTAGCGGGAGATCAAATTTAGTGCAACTCAAACAATTGATGGGATATGAAGAAATCCATAGATTTATTACCCTATCTTATCCAGTCCTATTCCATTTAAAAATCTAGACGACCAAACGCAGCCATAGGGTTTGGCTAATAGATTATTAAATCTAGACATAACTCAGACTCTCTCAAGCCCATACCAATTCACGACTTAGGATTTAAATTTTTAGCATGTGGGTGATTTTAATTAAGAGTTGCTACTAATCTATTTTTTTTTGTGAGTCAATTGGAAAGCAAAATAAAGTAATTAGAGAATTACTTCAACTCTATGAATCAGAGATTGTGGAGAACAGCGATGTGATTACGCTAAATTTCTAAATTGTCATTTTCGTATCTTTTCTCTCTTATTTCATATATATAAGCACCTTCCACTGATTTTAGCTTACTTCCTATCATGTGAGATGGTGTGCAACCGTAATTTAGAACTTAATTGATAATGACATGGAAGATGATATGACATGATGACATGTAATTTATGCACCTAATCTATATGACATGCACCTAATATTTTTTGTATTTTTCATTAAAATTCATGATTAGAAGATAATGGAAATATATTATCTAGACTTAGATATTATTAGACCCATTAAATAGGTGGGTCGGATCGGGTTTGGGTTGGATCATAAATGGTTTGACTCAAATCGATTTATTTAACCCGTTTATGACCTATTTATTACAGTACAAAATTTTTGACCCATACTCGACCCGACCTATACTCGACCCATACCCGACCCATTTAACTAAACTTAAGAAAGCTTATTTCTTATATATATATTTATTTAAAATGGCATTGCTAAAATAGTTTCATACAACACAAATTTAATGGAAATTTTTTATAATTTTGAAAATAATTATTTAGAAAAATCGAATTTTAATTATTTTTTATTTAAAAAAAATTAAAATTATTTTTATTTTTATTTTTATTTTTATTTTTTAAGAATATAATTTTAAATTTTATTTTCTTTGTCTCTTTTCTTTTTCTTTTTTTCCTTTTTGTTCTTCTTCTTCTTTGGCCAGCCGCCAGCCACGACGATAGTCGACAACCGGCCATAGGCGAGCCTCAAGCTCACTCGACTCGTTGATGCCGATGGGATCAAGGCTCACTAGATCGGCAAGGCTCAAGCCTCGGCGGACGTTAGCAAGGCCTCCGCCTCGCTAGATTCGGCGAGCTGGAGCTCCGGACTCGACCTCGAGGCTCACCAGATCGGCAAGGCTTGAGCCTCGCCCGACGCCGGCAAGCTCAAGCCTCGCTAGATCGGCCAAACTCTAGCCTTGCCGAACATTAAGGAGGCCTCCGCCTCACTAGATCTAGCGAGCTTAAGCTCGAGCCTCGCCTCACACCAACGAGTTCGAGTCTCACCAGAGTGGCGAGGCCTCCGCCTCACTAGATTAATGAGGCTCGACTGGTGAGCCTGGAGCTCACCCCTCGCCAGATCTGGTGAGGCTCGAGCCTCGCCCGACGATGGCGAGTTCCAATCTCGCCAGATCCGATGAGGCTCAAGCCTTGCTAGATGTCAGTGAAGCCTCCGCCTCGCTAGATCCTAGTGAGCTTGAGCTAGCCCGACACCGGCGAGCTTGAGGCTCGCCAGATCGGCGAGGCTCGAGCTCACTCCTCGGCCGACGCCGACGAGTTCGAGTCTCGCCAGATTGGTGAGGCTTGAGCCTCGCCCGACACCAATGAGTTTGACTCTTACCAGATCGGCGAGGATCGTCTCGCAGGACGTCGACGAGGCCTCTGCCTTGCTAGATCCGACAAGCTCAAGGTTCGCCTAGCCGGTCGCCAGCCATCACCGTGCCAGCCATTGGAAGGAGGAAGAAGAAAGAAAAAATAATAAAAATAAAATAAAATTTATAATTTCGATTTTTATAAATAAAAAAATTATTTTTGTAAAGTTAAAGAGAGAAGAGAGAGATTGTGTGGTTTTGGTTGAAACATTAAAATGAATTCTAAATTCAACCCATTTAAGACCCATATATCTTAAGTCTTTAATTGTTAAACCCATTAACTAGTTTCTTTTAAAAAAATAAGCAACTCATATATGACCCATTTATGATTTAAATGGGTCATATATAGGTCTAAGACCTTTTTGCCACCTCTAGATATTATCTAATTTAAACTAGGATTAAAGTAAAATCCTAATTTAAAATAGAAAACTATCCCGATCTTCTAGAATCCATATCCTTGCCAAAGCTATCCTAATTTATTCAAGGATCAAAAACATATCCTATACATACAATGTTATTTATAAAAATCTACTCAAATTTTGTTTAATCTTTTTTGATTTTTTTAAAATGGGAACAAAATCTATTCAAATCAAGCAATTGCATAACAATCAAATCAAAATCATAGATAATATCACAAAAGATGTTATCCTTATCCATTCAAATTTGGAAATAAATTAACGAATTGTATCTCGATCAGATTGGGCAATTCTCTATGCAATAGTGAATCATATCTTGTGCATGAGATTGGATTGATGACCATAACAGTTTATGAAATTAGAAAATTATTCCTAATTTAAAGGCTACTTTGGAGTTCTCATGGATATGGTAATGTATTTTAAAATTCAAATAAGATTGCAATTTCACAAATTAGGTAATAAAATATATGAAAATCGAATCAATCAAAATTCATACCTAATCCACAATACCGCTCGGATAATGTTTCCAAATTCGGACAAAAGACCTATCACGGAATCATGAACTGAGGAATGGCGGAGGCTCATGGACAGCGGTACTCGTCTCAATGGATGGCCGGTACAACAAGGGCTTGCGGCTTACGAAGGACCACTGCAGTGTGGACTCCTCGGGCTCACTATGTGGACAATGGGCAAGGACTGTTAGAAATAGTAAATTTGATTTTGTGTTTTGATTAGCTTATTTGTCTTTTAATTGTTTTTTGGCTATGTGTAAGCAAGTGTTATTCGGTTTGTAAACCGTCAAAGAAACGTGTGCTACAGCACCACGTCTCTCTAAGCCGCCGGAGAAGAAAAATCATGAAGAAAGTACAAGTCTTGGGCACACAATAAAATATTATAGTTGCTGCTGGAGATCTCAAGAAGTACGAAGGAAGGTGTACTTGTGGTTAGCAATATTTTGTTCTCACTGAAGACAGCAAGAAGAAGAGATTCGCAGCCCACAATTTTTGACTGCCAAGAAGAAAAGTTCAACTTTAACTCTTACATGTTTTGAAGTCCAAGCGGTGAAGTGCTTATAGATATAGGGTTACGTAAGTTTATTTTAGTGTGTGAGAGAGTGAGATTTTTTTAGAGAGAGTTTTAAAGCTTAGCAAAAATAGTGTGTGTACTCTCTTAAGCCTTTGCAAGGCATATTGTGTAATATAATCTCTCTTTGTGTGTGTACTCTCTCCCTCCAAGCCCTTTTGGTTCCAACAATTGGTATCAGAGCTAGCCATGGCATCCATTAGTTCTGTTCAGATGGAACTTCCGAAGTTGAACGGAAAAAATTACAACAACTGGTCCGTCTAGATGAAGGTTCTATTCAAGTCCCAAGATTTGTGGAACTTGGTGGAGAACGGCTACACCGAAGTAGCTGATGCTGAAGAATTCAATGCTTTGAGGAAGGAGGAAAAAGAAGCGTTGGTGGAATCTCGAAAGAAAGATCAGAAAGCATTATATGCGATCTTTCAAGCCGTGGAGGAGACGATATTTGAAAAAATATCGAGTGCTGAGACAGCGAAAGAAGTGTGGGATATATTGCAAAAATCCTACAAAGGCGATGATCGTGTCAGGCGGGCGCGGCTCCAAACACTTCGAGGAGATTTTGAGTCTTTACGCATGAATGACTCTGAATCTATCTCGGCTTACTTTGATCGTGTACAAACCATCGTTAACCAACTGAGGGTTAATGGTGAAGAGCTCCAAGATGTACGAGTCGTAGAAAAAATCTTGAGGTCTTTGACTGAAAGATTTGACTACGTGGTTGCGGCGATCGAAGAAGGCCAAGATATATCAACCATGACGTTGGAGAGGTTGATGGGTTCATTATGTTCGCATGAGCAAAGAATGAACCAGAAGTCTATCAGTTCGAATTCTGAGCAAGCACTGCAGAGTCAGGTCACTCAATCAAATCGAGGAGGTCATCATGGTGGCCGAGGTCGTGGAGGTGCCCGAGGTAGAGGTGGAAATCTGAATTCCACTAAAAGATATAAACCACGTGACAAATCAAAAGTCAAGTGTTTTAACTGTAACAAATTCGGACATTACAAATCCGAATGTCGAGCAAACATGAGGCAAGAGCAGCCAGAATATGCACGCCTGTCGATACAAATGAAGACGTGGTGTTAGCATGCCAAATGGATGACTCAAGTACCATGGACACAAAAATTTGGTACCTTGATACCGGGTGCAGCAATCACATGTGTGGTCAAAAGGAGCTATTTTCGAAGTTAGATGAGACGATTCGTGGTGAAGTCAACTTCGGGAATAAATCCAAAATTTCTGTGATGGGCAAAGGTAACATTGATATCAACTCAAAAGATGGTATTAATGTTACTATTGCAGACGTTTACTTTGTGCCGGGACTCTTTTGGAATTTGCTGAGTGTTGGGCAACTATCCGAAAAAGGCCACAAAGTTAATATTGAAAATGGTGTGTGCACCATTAGAGGCGCAAACAATAAGTTGATTACGACAACACAGATGACGAAGAGCCAGATGTTTCCTCTATCCCTTCAGACGAAGACTCTATTGAGTTTCCAAGCAACGACAAAAGATAGCAAGTGGCTATGGCATCTTCGGTTCGGTCATCTAAATTTTCGTGGACTTAAATTACTAGTCCAGAAAAAGATGGTGACTGGCATGCCCTTGATCGATAGTCCAGACCGCTCATGCGAAGGATGTCTCGTTGGAAAACAACATTGAGGATCTTTTCCATTTGGAAGAGCTAGAAGAGCCAAGCAACCTTTAGAGTTGGTACATACAGATATCTGTGGCCCTGTTGAGGTGTAATCATTTGGACAAAATGGTACATGCTAATTTTTGTCGATGATTTTACTAGAAAAACATGGGCTTATTTTTTGGCAAATTTAAAGAATTCAAAGTCTATGTTGAGAAATATAGTGGCTTTAATTTAAAGACGTTGAGATCGGATAGAGGTGGAGAATTTACTTCCAATGAATTTGACAATTATTGTAAAATTCATGGAGTAAAACGTCGATTGACTCGCTAGCTATACTCCTCAAAGAAACGGTATAGCAGAAAGAAAGAATAGAACAATTTTTGAAATGGCAAGAATTATGCTGAAGGCTAAAGCATTACCGAAGAAGTTTTGGGCAGAAGCTATTGCTTGTGCTGTATTTGTGTTGACCAGGTGTCCAACAAAGAGTGTTCTTGGAAAAACTCCAAAAGAGGCTTGGAGCGGCAACAAGCCAGATGTTTCGTTCCTAAGGGTATTTGGGTGCGTAGCATATCCCCATATACCGGACGAACGAAGAAAAAAGTTGGATGATAAAAGTGAGAAGTGCATTTTCGTTGGATATAGTAATGTGACTAAGGGTTATAAGCTATATAATCCTGTCACGAAGAAGGTAATTATTAGCAGGGATGTCCAATTTTTTGAAGATGAAGCCTGGGATTGGAATCAAAAGACTGACCAGAAAGACATTCCTATGGAAGATGAACCATTGGTAAGGGAGATCGAAGAATCTTCAATTGAAGATCCATCACTTTCACCTGGTAGTTCATCCTCCTCACCAGCAACGACTGCAGAACCATTGATTCGTCGTTCACAACGACTGCAGAAGACGCCAGTAAAATTCAAGGATTATGTGGTCACAAGAGTTGATCATAATGACGGTGACGAAATCACTGATGAAACAATGGTAAACTTTTGTTTATTTACCGAATGTGACCCCATATCCTATGATGATGCAGTAGCAGATGAGAAGTGGAACCAAGCAATGGATGAAGAAATCCACTCCATTGAAAAGAATGACACATGGGTGCTAACTTCTTTACCACCCGGTAAGAAGCCTATAGGTGTCAAGTGGGTGTACAAAACGAAGTGCAAACCCAACGGTCAGGTGGACCGTTACAAAGCGAGACTGGTGGTGAAAGGCTACAAGCAAAAGCCAGGTATTGATTATTTTGAAGTATTTGCACCAGTGGCTCGAATGGATACCATTCGAATGATCTTGGCACTTGCAGCTCAGAATCGTTGGAAAATCCATCAAATGGATGTGAAATCAGCATTTCTTAATGGTTTTCTCGATGAGGAAGTATATGTGGAGCAACCACAAGGTTATGTGAAGAAAGGGCGTGAAAATCAAGTTTATAAACTGAAGAAAGCGTTGTATGGGCTAAACAGACACCTCGAGCTTGGTACACGAGGATTGATACTTACCCGTTGGAGCATGGCTTTCAAAAGTGCCTTTATGAGCATACACTGTATATCAAGTCAAATACTAACGGCAATATTATAATTGTTTGCCTTTATGTTGATGATTTGATATTTACAGAAGCCTGTGAGAAGATGTTTGCTGAATTCAGGGAGGCCATGACAAGTCAATTTGAGATGACAGATTTGGGATTAATGTCCTATTTTCTGGGCCTTGAAGTGAAGCAAACAAATGAAGGCATATTTGTTTCACAGCAGAAGTATGCTAATGATATTTTGAAGCGATTCAATATGGAAACACTCAAATCAATTCGAACTCTTGTAGCAGAACGGTTGGAGTTGAAGAAAGAAGGAACCGGTGAATTGGTAAATCCCACTTATTTCAAAAGTATTGTTGGCAGTTTAAGATATTTGGCTACCACTAGGCCAGATATAACTTATGGTGTGGGAATTATTAGTCGGTTTATGGAGAAACCATACCAATCACATTTGCAAGCAGCAAAAAGAATTTTAAGGTATGTCAGTGGAACTCGTGATCATGGAATTTTATATTCTTACACTGACAACTTCAGTTTAGTGGGGCATACAAACAGTGATTGGGCAGGTGATACTGAAACACGGAAGAGCACTTCCAGATATGCATTCTTTCTTGGATCAGGAATAATTTCTTGGTCATCAAAGAAACAACAAGTTATTGCACTCTCAACAGCTGAAGCAAAATACATTGCAGTATCTTCAGCAGCATGTCAAGCGATGTGGCTTCGAAGGATGCTTTTTGAGCTTATGCATGAACAAAAAGGTCCTACTAAATTGATGTGTGATAACAAGTCAGTGATTGCATTGGCCAAGAATCCCGTATTTCATGGCAGGAGCAAACATATCGACATCAAGTATCATTATATTCGTGAGCTGATTAAAGAAGGTGATATTGAACTTGATTTCTGTAAATCCGAAGACCAGATTACAGATATTTTGACAAAACCATTGAAGGCGGATTTGTTCGAGAAATTGAAGACAATGCTTGGTGTCGTAGTCTTACAAAATCAATTTTAAGGGAGGCTGTTAGAAATAGTAAAATTGATTTTGTGTTTTGATTAGCTTATTTGTCTTTTAATTGTTTTTTGGCTATGTGTAAGCAAGTGTTATTCGGTTTGTAAACCGTCAAAGAAACGTGTGCTACAGCACCACGTCTCTCTAAGCCGCCGGAGAAGAAAAATCATGAAGAAAGTACAAGTCTTGGGCACACAATAAAATATTATAGTTGCTGCTGGAGATCTCAAGAAATACGAAGGAAGGTGTACTTGTGGTTAGCAATATTTTGTTCTCACTGAAGACAGCAAGAAGAAGAGATTCACAGCCCACAATTTTTGACTGCCAAGAAGAAAAGTTCAACTTTAACTCTTACATGTTTTGAAGTCCAGGCGGTGAAGTGCTTATAGATATTGGGTTACGTAAGTTTATTTTAGTGTGTGAGAGAGTGAGATTTTTTAGAGAGAGTTTTAAAGCTTAGCAAAAATAGTGTGTGTACTCTCTTAAGCCTTTGCAAGGCATATTGTGTAATATAATCTCGTGTGTACTCTCTCCCTCCAAGCCCTTTTGGTTCCAACAAGGACAGCATGAATGGCTTGGCGTTGGGGAATGCTGGTCGGCTACGGGATTGTTGGGCCGGTATCACCGAAACTGTCAAAGATACAAACAACATCACCGAAGGGTGGGGCACCGGACCTGCTGGGTTTTAATTGAGGACACCACGGCGATGACTGTGGATGCAATGCGGGGCGAGATCGATTGAAAACCTGCCAAGAAAACGAAACTCGCTGGATTTCGCCTATGAACGAAGGATGGTGCGGGTTCTGTTCATAGTAAGGATTGCGGAGATGTTGCGGTTGAATTTGCTGGAGTGTCCGCTATGATCGCGTTGAAAGGTAGCTGGATTTGCTGCAAAAACAAGTTGATTTCTCTTCGGGCGTTTTTCTCGGTTCTCTTCTGTGATGCATCGTGCCCAATGTCCAGCCTCGCCTTCCCTTTTCTTTTCACAAAGAATCTGGGCTCATCAAGACATATCTCGCGACTTCCTTCCCTATCTTTCTTTATATCGTGTATGTGAAAGAGGAGAATATGTGCATGATTTTATGCATGGAAAGGCTCCAAAATGTGTGTCCTGCTTAGTCGGCATCAAATTGACTGCTTTTATCGCAACAATATCCCTGCATGGCAATCAGGCATTTAGGTACACACCAGCGTCTCGCTAAACTTGCTGAAATTGGAGTCGGATATGCAGGAGCTCACCCAGATTGCTTTGATGTTTACTAAATTTGCTAGACATCGTTGGGTAACAATGGGATTGCTGAGTTATTGGGCTAACTCAGGCTATGGAGCCGCAATAGGATGGTCTCACCGGAACACACCACTGGAGTTGCTGAACTGGCAATGGCTCTATAGGTGATTCGCGGCAATTTGTTTTGCGTGGAGCTGCGTTGGGCATGAGGCGGAACGGCGCGTGGTCTTGCGTGGACAGCCTGCTCGCGGGGGTCTGCAGTGATGAAGAAGAGAGAAGACCACGCTTCCTTTTCTTTTTTTTTTCAGCCTTGTCACCCGATTCTCTGTGCACATCTCGCGTATTGCCCCATGAGTTTCTAGGTTGCAAAAATAGAAGCCTTCTCTCTCTCTCTCTCTTTCTCTCTCTCTCTCTCTCTCAACAATGTGGCCGTGTACTGTGACTGGGAGCGCCCCAAGTGAAGAAACCCGTATTTAATATAGCAAACCTAGGGTTTTTATTTCCTAATCCAATCTTCTGAATTATCTTCCAAGTAATGCAAAATTTCGGCTATAACGTGTCCATGGGCTTGTCTTGTAATTCTTGTGGGCTTATCTTCAACCACATTAAAATGATAATGGGCTCTATTAACATTAAAGTCAGGCACTTATATGGGCTGACCCTATTAATAAAATTAAGCTCAAAACCCATATCCATTCAACCTTGTGATTTTCGGCCACAACATTTGCTGGGCTTAGCCGAATTTTGCTTCTTAACAAGCCTAGTCCACATAATTCAATTAAGCTCAATCACCACTGCCAATCCAATGCAGTACCTGAATTAATCTATATGATTAATGTTCCTAAGGCTATATGTTATGTAATTTAATTAAAATATTTTTCGTTTATGAGTCAAATATTAATCCCTAATTTTATATGTAAATATTAATAAATGGTAATTCAAAATTTAGGTATCAACGTCTTCTTTTTTGTTTCAATGATGGAGAGTAGCCCTTCTTAACTGTTGAACCAAACTCCCTCTTTTGACCTTTGAATCGAAGCGCCAAGCTCTAACATTAGCCTAGTCAACCTAGCTGAAGTTCTCTAGTAAAACTTGCATGTACCTCTTGGTTTCTTTAAGCTCAACTGCCAATCCCTTGAAGTTTTTGTCAATTCTTTCCTTTCCTTCTCATTAAAATAACTCCAACCTCGGCAATACTCTTTTTCTCTCTTTCTTTCATGATTCCCATCTTTAACACAATCTGTAGCTTGTCCTTTTCTACCTATTTTCGTCGCAACCACAATTAGGATGAGCATGGTTCGGGTGAGCAATTCTCATCATATAATCAAGAACCGTTCATTAAGGACTAGTTCCAAAAAATTAAAACCAAGAACTACCCATCGGTTCCATGAATCTATCCGGGAAACACATCACCGGTTAGGTCCAGTTCTCAAGTGAGTCCATAGAACTAGTCCACAATGTCTATAAAATTGCATTCATCAATTAATATCATGGTAAACCTAGTTTCTACAAAAGTAATAAAACTTCTTCGACTTTAAATTTGGGTTGAATTGCAAGCCAATGATTTTGATTAAGGATTAACAACTATAAGACAGAATGAATCGACAATACTTGGTAGCTAAGAACTTAATTTCTCTTAAGGTTATGGTATGGTTGTCTTAGGTTTTCCTGAGTTGGGAACATGTGGAAAATTAAACTCTATGTTAGAATTCCTAACCTCCACAGAAGTCAAAACATTAATTGTTTTTTTTTGTCAATCCTACTCTATTCCTACACTACACTCACTCTCAGACTTTTGCCCCGCCTTTTGCAGGGCGTGGGAGTCGAAACCCACTCCTGAAACTTACGCGTCCCCATCCCATCCCCCCCCTGAGAAGGTGGGGATTTGAACCCCTCACCTCCCCCTTCCATGTTGGAAGAGTGGCCACTGGGGCAAATCCCAGTGGTTATTAATTGTTTAATCCATCCTTTTTCAACTTCAACTTAATCATGCTTTTAAAACAAACTATTGGCTCTTAATTTCGTAACATGATGACAAAACGCTGCAACATTTATGGATATCTCCAATCGGTCTCCTCATTCCTCTTCATTTTGTTTACTTTGGTTTGATTGAGAAAGTAAGTAAATGAATTATTAAAATGAACAAAAAGCAAAGGGGTAATTGTATTACATCTGAGAGACAAGATTACTCAATGATATCCAATACTACAAACATATATGTATATAAATTGGTCAAAAATATACAAAATAATTAAATAATTGAGTTGGAATGTCCTTTTAAAATATATATTGGTCCCATTTGCATGGGGGTTTCTACGTTAGGAATTGGGAACCAGATTAGTACTCACTGATTCTAGTAAATTGGAACCGAAAACTAGATTAGTCCCATGGAAATTGCCTATTCCGAGCCAGTCCAGTTCAGGTTTGGGCGGTTTCCAGTTTCTTTGCACACTCCTAGCTGTGGCAGAGGAAGATAAGCTGCACACTCTGCCCATTTTCAGGTGGTTTGTTCCTAATGGTTCGATTCATTTCTATTTTCATCTTTAGTTTCATTAGGACTAGGGCGAGGCTGGTCCAAGGGGCTTTGATGACGCGCAGAGTGTGGGAACAAATTGAATATCGCCGTATAAGGGAGGAGAAACAAGCGTCTTGGACTAGGCAAGTGCTGATCGCACAGTCACGTGAAAACGGTGAGTACGCACTTGTCATTCTTCCCATCGAGACGAAGTTGTACAGTTGTAGTCGTCAATTCTTTCCAAATTGAATCAATTGATGTTCCTTTCACCTAATTTCACTTCACCACACGAGCACGTTTTTCTTTCAACTACAGAATAAACACAGAGTCCCATAATGTCGGAGTTTCTTGAAAGAGGACAAAAGCTCTCGGGAAACACAGTTAAAACTTTGGCCTTTACGTTTCATCCAAGTCATGAAACACTTCGAATGTGCTCATTACCATTTACTAGGTCCCGGGGACAAGTTAATTAAAAGAATGGATAATATTATTATCATGTGGCAATAAAAAGTTCTTAAACACGAAAAAGCCAAAGATAAAGTTTGACAATACTTTATTTTTGTGGAACCCGGTTTCTTTTTACTTGTCCAGGTAGAACTTTTGTTTCGAACTGCTATATTACCTTTAAACCTCGTACCAATGCACTGGTGCTAAACTGAAACAAATCATGTGTAAATTATATTTCACATATTTAATAAAGTAATCGTCCCAAAATTGACATTATTTTAAAATAATTATACTTTTCTAGAAAAGTCTGCCTTTAAGATGATAAGATTATTTCCGGTGCGAGACTCCTCGATTCTTTAGTTCCATGTGCCATTTTCAATCCTGTTTGCATATAAGAGAAGGTAGCAAAGCATCTCATTCAGCTCATATATAGAGTTCAGTAAGCTTTCTGTTCGTGAAGTCTCTATCTACTCAAATGTTTAAAATTTTTAATTGAATTTTCTAACATGGTATTATAATCAGGTTTTGCCTCACAATTGTTTCGGCTATGAGGCTTTCCTTTTGTCAGTTTCATGTGTTGTTCTTAATTATGTTTCCATATGAGAGAGGGGTATTAATGTATCCAATACCGCTTGCTTATGAGGTGTCAATGGGTTTTATATATATAAACTTGATTTACTTAATGACTTAACCTCTTAAATTAAGCTTTCAAACTTGGTCCATCATTTCTTTTGATGGGTAGGTCACAAATATTGACATCTTTACACTTAATTATAGCTAAGTTTGGTGCGAGTAATGATGATCACATGTAACTGATGAATAAATTATGATCGGAGGACAACATGGCCTGGGAAGAAACTTACAGGTTGGCTCTTTTGGAGTTGGTGGCGTGGCGTGGTTGGGGTTTTATGAAGTCTTTTCTTATAATGAAGTGTTTGCTCGTGTCGACTTTCGACAATCAATTGATCGTTCGTGGCTATATCCTTCCTTTATTCGCTGTGTAAGAAATCGCCTAGATCTTTGATTCAACTCTAGGGCATCTTTTTTCGTGTTCAACGGTATCAAGTGGAAGAGACCTTTTCGAATTCATTTTTTATCAGTATTTCCCTCCTCGATTATCATGTGGTGTGGACCGCGTGATGCTCAAGCTCGTGAGTAAAATTAACTAAACGGAATTTAATATTAGCTTACAAAAATCATATACTAAACTGGCATGCTAGGCTTTTGGCGAAAAAATAAACAAATTAATCATATTTGATTCTTAAATTATTATATTAGATGACTTACCAAAAATTGTAACGTATCTTTTCCTTCCAAATCTTAAC
Organism: Eucalyptus caleyi; assembly: GCA_014182885.2. Taxonomy (NCBI): domain Eukaryota; kingdom Viridiplantae; phylum Streptophyta; class Magnoliopsida; order Myrtales; family Myrtaceae; genus Eucalyptus; species Eucalyptus caleyi. The sequence continues at coordinate 39,186,678 of CM024472.2, forward strand.
TTCACCAACACTACAATGGGATTTTCATCCACCCTCAACTCACTTCGAATGTAAAAAGCTATTATATTCTCTTACCCATGGTAACCTGTACCAATGTAAACCTGAAGTCTACCTTCTCAACCGAAGAGACTCATAAGTTTCCATGCAAACCTTTATTTTCAAATAAGTGGGAATATAAAAAGTGCGGAGTCTCTCGCCCCCATAACAGATCTCTCATGTTTTTCTCCTTTAAGTTATTTAAAGACATGCTTAGGTAAAAAAAAATCATATAATAAACTGACATATTAGATTGTTGGCCATAAATAAAACAAATAAATCACACTTAATTCTTAAAGTATTGTATTAGGTGATTCATCGCAGACTGCGACACATGGTGCTTATTAGTTTAAGTTGAACGAGATCAAATAACTGTACTTGCCTTAGGGGGTCTAATTATCCTTTTCAGACAAGATGGCTCCTTTTGTCATTGTCCCAGGACAATGTACTATGGTTGTCGTGATTATATAACTGGAGCTTTAGGTCTTGTCCCAGAGCAAGACCTAAAGCTAGGTCTGGCTGTGCGTATCTCCATCTTGCTCATCTTCATCTTCGTCTAATTCGTCTTCCGGTTCGTGAATCGATCATGTCGGATTCGGAAATTCCACTGGAAGAAATCCCAGGAGATCACGGTCTCCCATTTTTCGGTGCGATAAGGGATCGTCTCGATTACTTCTACTTCCAAGGTAGAGATGAATTCTTCCGCCACCGGATGCGCAAGTACCGGTCGACGGTCTTCAGGGTCAACATGCCACCCGGCCCATTCATCTCTTCGAACCCCAATGTCGTCGTCCTCCTCGACGCGATCAGCTTCCCCGTCCTCTTTGACACATCCAAGGTCGAAAAGAGGAACGTGCTTGATGGCACGTACATGCCCTCCACCGCCTTCACTGGCGGCCACCGTGCTTGCGCCTTTCTCGACCCATCCGAGCCCAAACACGCCACCATCAAGCACTGGTTCCTGTCCCTCCTCGCGGCTCGGCGCAACGTGTTCATCCCGACCCTCAGGAGCTGCTTGTCGGATCTCTTTGTCGACCTAGAAGACGAGCTATCGAGCAAAGGGAAAGCATCCTTCAACTCCCTCAACGACAAGATGTCCTTCAACTTTGTGTTCAAGCTCTTATGCGACCAAAAGCCCTCAAGCACAATTCTAGGGACCAAAGGGGCAGCGATGTTCAACCTATGGATATTACTCCAGCTTGCCCCACTATTGTCCCTAGGGTTTAACAACAAGGTCTTAAATTTCTTGGAAGATGTCATTTTGCACACTTTCCCACTGCCTCCGCTCTTAATTAAATCCTCTTACAAGAAGCTCTATGATGCATTTAGCGAGCATGCGTCTTCAGTTTTAGATGAAGCTGAGAGGCTAGGGATTGATAGAGACGAGGCGTGTCACAACCTAGTGTTCCTCGCCGGGTTCAATGCCTATGGTGGCATGAAGGCCACGTTACCCATCTTGATCAAGTGGGTCGGGTCGGGAGGTGAGGATCTGCACTGCCGGCTCTCGAGGGAGATCCGGTCGACCGTCACATTGGAAGGGGGCGTAACCCTCGCCGCCCTGGACAAGATGAGCCTGACCAAGTCGGTCGTGTACGAGGCTCTCCGGATCAACCCCCCGGTCCAGTTCCAGTACGGGAAGGCGAGGCGAGACATGGTGGTCCGGAGCCACGATGCCGCCTTCCAGATCAAGAAGGGCGAGATGGTCTTCGGGTATCAGCCGTTCGCGACCAAGGATCCGAGGGTCTTCGATGACCCGGAGGACTTCGTGGGCGATAGGTTCGTCGGGGAGGGGGAGAAGCTGCTGAAGTACGTCTACTGGTCGAACGGGCGGGAGATCGACGATCCGACGGTGGAGAACAAGCAGTGCCCGGGGAAGGATCTGGTGCTGCTCATGTGCAGGGTTATGCTGGTGGAGCTGTTCCTCCGCTACGATACGTTCGGATTGGAATGTGGGGGCTTGCCTGTGGGTTCATCGGTGACATTCAAGTCGTTGACCAAGGCCACGAGTTGTTGACCGTGTGTCTACTGCTGAGAACGAACTTGTATGAATTTTTTTCGGTTCGGTGTTTTTTTTTTTTTTTTTTTTAACTAGATTGCAGCGATTCGAAATGTTTCTAATTTTAAAGTAATCTCTTCTCTCTCTCTCTCTCTCTCTCCCCCTGTGAACCTTCTTTTCGTCCCTTTTAAATCCCTCCCCTCCCAGTTCCTTTTCCTTTTATTTCCTTTTGTTTCTTTTCTAATTCTCCCAATCTTGTTTTAGATCTAGGAGTTTTGCTCTCCTGATTTTATATCAAGGAGCTTTTCTTTCCGATTTAATTTTAGATTTTGAAGTTTTATTAAATAAGTGTTCCACTACTAGTTTCAATGATATTCTCAATAACTTTGGTGTCAACTTTGTACTCGTTTAATGTATTTTCATTCAAATTTTTGGCACTTCACATTTACTACAAGGCTTTCCCTCACAAGTATTAGATTTGATATTTTTCAACATGTTTATGTTGTTTCCGTATGGTAATGTTGTTGGGGATGCTGAAACTAGGCCCACACTGCCGAAAAGCAAAGCCGTAATTATAAATGGAGATCTCAGCTTATGCCTATCACCGATGGTGTTGTGTGATTCGGTGAATGGCCACCAATCTTTTCGCTTAGATCCAGTTATAGATCTATTCTTGAAGAATAAGCTCGTGATGATTTGTGTCAACCATGATGATGAAACGTCTTGAATTTTGATTTTTTTTTTTTTTGTTTATTTTGGAGTTCTATGAGTTTACTTTGTTACTATGACTTTTGAGATTCCCTTTTACGTATTAGTTTAGTAATAAATGAAAATTTCTTTTTGACCCCCAAATAAAAAAAAAAAACAAAAGTGTTTCTAATTTTATCAAATTACATGATTTTTGTCACCATTTAATAAATTGACATTCCACCATACTTTCTCGATGATAACCACACGTTAGCATTGTCATTAAATATTTTCTTTCCTACATTATGATTAGCTCGTTTCATGATCCATCTCTTCAAGCCATTATCTTTTAGTAGCCTACGTGGTCCAAGAGAAAAAGGAATTACCCTATACTTAGTGAAAAGTATTTGATTTAGGTATCGAAGAAAAAGGGAGATAATTGTCTTAAATTTATTGTATGGTAGTCAATTTAGTTTTAAACCTTTCAATCGTGTCCATTTAGTCTTAAAATTTTTAACGATTTGTCAATATAGTCATTGAGGTAATTTTGGCCAAAAATCATTGAAGGGTTTTATTGGCAAATCCTTGATAGGTTTATGACTAAATTGACAAATTATTAAAAAAAAAAATTAGGATTGAATTGATCATCGTGCAATAGATTTAGAACTAAATTGATACAATATAAATGTTTAAAATTGAACTAACATACATATAATAGATCTATGATTTTTTTTGGACAATTTTTTCTAGAAAAAATTTTCTTAAATGACACCAAGAAATGTTAAAGATGGAATTGAATTTTGATTGATCAGAAGATGTGATTTAATGTTTAAAAGTTTAATATGACTTTCAGAAAATGCCATTTTGGAAATGTGCCATGAATGAGGGTCGTGACCACATTCTTGGAACGAATTCTTTCGTTGTCATTCAACGTGAAATAGGAAAAAGGTGTGTTGCGTACCTTTTGCCAAGGAGGGACCAGTCCTAACCCCATAAGATTGCGAAATTACTCAACGAGGGACCAGCGTCAACCCGTGAGATTACCAAATTGCCGCATGGTAACTTTTCTTTTTCTTTATTTGTTACCGTTGGACTTCTGATGCATTTGGATAAGTAGAAATGGAAAAGGCAAGCAAGAGGGTTAGTAATTCACGCATTTGGGTCGTATTAATTATGATCCAAGAGGAGTTACGGGACTCGTAATATACCAATCGGAAAGCTCGCTTAGACTGCTATATTGAGACCAAGTTGGGGAAGTTGTTTGAGGTCGCTTTTGGCCTCAAGATCCATCTTTTCGTTTTACTACTCAGGATAACCAAATGTAGGCCTTCTAACTTTTTCCATGGAGAGAAATGGAAAGACAAAAAAAGAAAAGATTAAAGAAAGAATATACACAAGTGGGTTGGATAACCTGTAAGGAGAGGCAGCTATCGAATTATAATTTCGACATCAAATTGTTTTCGACAAGAAACAGAACGTAAATGTAACTTAACACGATAAAGATAGCTTATGCTACCCTTTGAAATGAAACATACAAAATGCATTTTTGTATAAGGAGGTAAAGGGCGTCATTCAGACGATCTCGGAAGGAATGCCCCTAAATAGATTACCCTTCATTTGTGGTGTGCGGCGCATTTAGTGCGTAGCTTTGATTTAGATAAGTAAAGGCATATCCAAAGGGATAATCACAAAAAAAAAAGTATTAAACTTATTGGACAACAGTTAATTCAGTCATAAACTCTTCAATTAGCTAATTTAGTTCTAAATATTTTGGTGATTTGCCTATGTAATCCTTCTAGCCAATTTTGATCGGAAATCCCTAATATGGACATCGGTTGTCTTATGTGGCAAGAGCAGTGACTAATTCTAAATCCTTCTAGAATGACTACTTTAGTAAATCATAAAAAAGTTCACAACTAAATTGGCTAATTTAAATTACCAAGACTTTCCCATAGAGATTTGCTAAGTCTGGTAACTTTGTAGAAATAACAACAAGGCCAAGTGGGTTCAATGCTGTGTTTTTTTTTTCTTTTACTTTGCTCGTGGAACCTTTTTTTTTTTTTTTTTTTTTTATGGACTGCCCAAAACCTGTTTATAGTTAACCAAAAAGTTAAACCAAAAACCATTTTATGATTTATGGTTAGTTTTTTTTTTTTTTTAGTCAGTCCTACTCTATTCCTACTCTACACTCACTCTCAGACTTTTACCCTGCCTCTTGCAGGGCGTGAGAGTCGAAACCCATTTCTAAAATTTATGCGTCCCCACCCCATCCCCCCTGAGAAGGTGGAGATTTGAACCCCTCACCTCCCCCTTTCATATTGGAAGGGTGGCCACTGAGGCGAATCCCAGGTGGTTTTTTTGGTTAGTTGATTGAACTTTCTCTTATCAAGAGTTCTTTATAAGTATTTCAATTTATATTTTTTTTATAACATTTTTGCTTTATATTCTAGTTTTAATTGTGTTAATTTATTTTTTTATTTGATGTGGAGTTTTTATTCAAGTAACATACACATGTGAAAAACCCATTTATTTGACTTGTATGTTGGATGGTTAGTTCACAAGTATGTATAATGACACTTTCTCAAACCATTTTTATACTTGATAGTCATAGTTTGTTTACATCAAGGCACATACGTGCTCAATATAGAATCTGTTTTCTTGTTATATTTGTAGATATATATGATAGAAGATTGATGTCCTATGAGGTCTATTCTTGATATTGTATTGAAATCATCAATTGGGGTTGTAACCAAGGATGAATGGTTCATGTCTCGTAAAATTACATGTCATTTTTATTTGGACATATAATCGAATTGCTGACTTGACAAATAATTTTATTGACACTATATGGGTAGCCAAAACATATTGCTAAATGTCACTTATGGTTTGTAAGAATATGAGATTAATCGGAACAATCAATTCTCTTGCTTGTGCTAATGTGTTAGGACAAGTGTTACTGCCAACTCAATGATAAGCTTAAGGATGTTGCACACAATAACCAATTCAAAATAATGTTTACACGAGAGAGATAATATTGCAAATGTGTTTGCAATTGAGCCATCAAGTTGAGTCAGGCTGAAAATCAAATTTTTGAAATGGTTTCAGACTTTATGGCCATATTAAAGATCTAAAAAGGTTTTAGACTTTACGGTCAAATTAAAGATTTGAAACGAGTTTAGAATCAAAGGCCACATTAATGATATGAAGTGATTTCAGAATCAATGATCACATTAATGATTTAAAGTGAGTTCAAAATCAATAGTAAGATCTGAAACGATTTCGAAAGTAATGAGCATATTAATGTTCTAAAACAATTTCAAACTTAATGGACACATTAATGATTTGAAACAGTTTCAGATGCAATAGGTAGTTTAATGATTTGAAACATTTTAGAATCAAACAATCTCTAATGGTCGAATTAAAGTTTTGTAACAATTACAAAATTTTGCCTAGAATAAAGTTTTGTAACGATTACGAAATTAATGCCCAAAATAATACTCATTAATGGTCACCGAATTAATGCTAGAATTAATGCTTGAAACAAGTTCAGAACCAACTTCTAGATTCAAGCAAGTTCAGAAGTTACGGTCGAATTAATGCTCTGAAATGATTTTAGAGTTAATGAGCCGAATTGATTTAAATATATATGATTTGAGATTAATTATAAGAGGCAATTGAGAGAGTTGATAAAATGATGGTCAAGTGATAATAGTGATCAATCAAATAGTCACACACGAGAGTAATTGTTAGCAAAATTGTTGTGGTGAACTCTCTCAAGTTTCTCTCTACTGTTTCACATAGGTTGTTGTATGTTTAAGCTAGAGATTTGATATTTGTGAGGGTAGAACTGAAGAATATCAGAACCTAAATATTTTAGTAACGCTCAAGGACATCAGACGTTCATAGCCAAAATCTGAAGAATGTCAGAACAAATGCTACGAGAACATCAGATGTTCATGGTCAGAATCTGAAAAATGTCATAACCAAACTTTTAGAGCACAATAGAAGGGTTGTGTGATTAGCCTCTTTTTCACTTTTTTGTGCTTCTTATTAAATGCACAAACCATGTCATATTTGTATGGGTGATTTTGCTTCCATTGCGAATCGATTTTTATTCAATTTATCTATACACGTATTCGTTCTTTTTTGAAACAAATCCCAACAAATATAATCCGTTAATTCAAAACAACAATTGTATCCCACCAGTCGGAAACGATTTTCCCACCTGACATTGTCGATACATATCGGAAGTCACGCAAGTATATATCACTCCTATTCGACATATATGTCCTCTTTGAAGCTTGAACACGCCTCGAAGAAAACGCATCGTGACTTTGCCTTTGATTTCTCTCTAAACCCTAGGTCCATTTCTTCAATGTCAATGTCTTCACATAAATCTTCTTCCCCATTCAACGCCGAGCAAATTTCAAAAGCCTCTCTTGACAATGCGCCTCCACTTAAAGGAATCCTCGGTGGTTACGGCAACACCTTTCTTGGACGTGACAGAAGATAATCTTGACTACTTCTACAACCAAGGGAAAGAGAAGTTCTTCAGGTATTGAATGCGCAAGTACAACTCGACTACTTCAACAAGAACTGGGTCAGCCAATGGGGCCGGAATCTTTATCCAGGCCCGGATCCTGACCTAGGAGGGGCGTAAGGGGTCACTCTCCCCAGGGAGGTTCTCCCTCCATTTCCCTCATGAGCAGTTTAAGGACCTGCTCAAGTCCATACTTCAACAAGATGAGTTTGACCAAGTCTATCGTGTCGCTTACGTAGTGTCGCAAAAAATATGGCCAACGAATTAGATAGAACAATGAAGTTAGATTTTGAGACGTGATATCACTTTCTTTAAAAATTATTTGCCCCACAAAATTGCTAATCATCATAGGCAAATGTTATGTAGGATATAGCAAAGTCTCGGTTAAGAATATTATCTAGCAATTCTAACATTTCTCCAAGGTCTCTTAAAGGAAATAATTAACTGCAATGGCTATATTTTCTTTTGAAAGAAAACAAAAAATGGAAGAATAAGATTATAGTTGAACAAACACGTTCAATAATTTATAACAGACACAACCTTCCAAGGATTAAGAAGTAATGTCTGAATAAATATGAACTCGAGATAACCGTTGGAAGAAATAATAAAATTTTGAAAAACAAAAACAAAAAATAACCATAACTCCATAAACAATCTCACTATTTAAACGGGACACTATGGTTAATTTTTATAAAAATAAATCGGAATTTTTCTATAAATAAAAATGATCTTTGGTTAGTGCCACATTTCATTCATGTGCACACTCACATCTTTGATTTTATTTTAAAAACTGTTGACACCTAATTTATACTTTCAAGCACATTAAAAAAAAAAAAAAAAAAAGGAAAAGAAAAATTTGATTGAAAAAATATATATGTTAAAAAAATTTTAAAAAAGAAGCCACGCGCCGCCACCCCTCTTCCTCTTTTCTTTTTTCTTTTTTTTCTTTTTTTCGCCACTTGGGCCTGGGCCCTGCCTTCTTCCTTCCCTTTTTCTTTTTTTCCTTCGCGCAGCCTAGCCCCTTCCACCCTTTTGGCCCGGCCCACACCTCTGTCATCTCTCTCGGTCATTTGTTGCACTGGGAATCCATGAAGCAAAAGCAGAGCCGCCTGGAGCATAAAGGAGTAGCGACAGGGGGGTAGCATGATCACATGGCAGGCAGGTGAGCAGCGCGATCCTAGGGTCAGAGCCAGTTGGCAGAGGCTACTGGTTGGCTAGCGGAGGCCACACGCGCGAGTCGAGGGAGTGGGAAAAGAGAAAGAAAAGGGCAGAACGCAGGGAGAGGGAAGGGGGAACAAAAAGAAAATAGAGGGTGAAACGGAGATAAAAGAGAGGAAGAGGAGACCCCCGGAGGAACCATTGATCACCGCCAGAGCTGCCAACCGCTTCCAACCCTGCTGGAATCCATAGAACATAACAGAAAGAAGAAACAAAAGAAAAAGTAGAGAGGAAAAGAGGGAGAACTAGGAGGGGAGAGGAGGCAGAAAGAGGAGGAACTCATCGAGGCCACCGCTGCCGACGCGTCTCCCGATCGCTGCTACCACCGCCAGTGCATCTCTAGACCGCTGCCGCCGCCGCCACCAACGCGTCCCCGAGCCGCCATTCCCGCCAAAACTTAGGTTGGCATTTCATTAAATACCTGGTGTGCATTTTTGAGCTCGAGCTGGCCGGAGTTCGTTACGTCCGTTTTGAGTGAGTTTTGGCCTCCGAAGGTTCCCTTTAGATTCCTGTTTGTTGTTGGTTGTTTGCTGGTCACCGCCGCCGCCGCCTTGAGTCTCGTTTGGGTCGGAAGCCCCTCCTTGGTCCGCTCTTGCCCTCCACTTCTTCGCCGTAATGCCCGAGCGGGCTCTCCCTCCCTGAAGCTCCCCCATGTGGAGCCCTAGGACCCCCTAGCTGCCGGAAGGACGCCGTTGCAACCAGGGAAGCCACGTCATTCCCCCTGCTTGGCCACCGCGGCGCCGTCGCCGGTGTGTGCATTCATGGCACCCCTAGTCGCGACTGGGCAATCGCGACCAAAGGGATGCTAGCCGAGTGGGCCATATCACAAATCTGGCCCACTCGACTCCTATTCTCACTTAGGCTTGACTCTCGAGCCCAAGTTGGGCCAAGTTCAAGCCCGATCAAGGACAGTTGGGCTTAAACCGGTTGAGACAGACCCGATCAAGCTAGACCTAGTCAAACCGGACTTGATTGGGTCAAATCGAGTCAGACTCAACCCGACCCAACCTAGTTCAGGAAAAAAGAATTATTATTTAAAAAAATCATTTAAAAAATTAAAAAAATTAAAAGAAATTAGTTAATTAATATATATTTAAAAAAATTTAAAAATTACAAAAAAATTTAAAAATTTCGAAAATCCCAAAAAGTGTAGGGTTTGGTTAGGAATAGTTATATTTTGCATTCTTAGGATAATTAGACTTCTATTTGCTCGTATTTTGATTATATCGTATGTTTAATTTGCATATTTAATTATGTTAATTGCATGTGTTTAATTTTACTATAATTAGAATTTTGATAGCTATGATTGTTACTTCAATGATTGTGTACACGCATAATCACCTTCCATGTTAGTGGATAATTATAAAATCAATCCAAACTGCTTGCCAAAAAATCATTTTGTTAAAATGAACAATATTAGGTACCGAAATGGCACTAATTGGTCAATTAGTGTAATCAAGTCCCCAACCTTAGATTTTCTAGTTGCGTAGTAAGCGAGGTATACTCCCATGCCTCACTTGGTTTCTAGCCGACCCCAATAGGCTAGTGGCGACTCCTTTTATGCAAAATTCCTACAAATATCTCAATGTCACGCGGGGTATAGGCTTAGGAGAGCTCATGCCTAATGATGGGCCTTAGGCCCGTCCTTTAGACAATACCCCTAAACCTGTTCCCTCCACCAAGGGTAGGTCGCGACAAAAACAAATTACTAGCACGTAGTACTAAGGATCGGGCTTTTGGTCCTGTTCCAGTACAAGAAGGCGAAGCATGATATGGTGGTCTGAAGCGACTATGAAGCCTTTGAGATCAAAGGGTGTCACGCCCCGAACCCCGAGCGCGCCAACATCCCATCATGGTCATGCAAATGCGACATTCCCAGGTAGTGTCGCCGACCCCATTCATTTATTAATGCGCAAGCGGAACGTATTATAAAACCCCTGACAATGAAATACGGGATAGAAAAGCAGGAAACAATCTCACAACCAATCACTTACTCAAACCAACGAAGTTACAGACGAAGGCATACAGCCAAAAGTCTACAAAAGATCGACTCTTAAAAATGAACTGTCCTACGACCTACAAGTCGGACACGCTCTCCAATCCTTATGACTTCACCTCTGCAACTCCTCAAGGCCAACCAAAGCTATCTGGCCGCTCCGTCCACCGGGGACCTGAAATGGTTATTCAATAACCACTGAGACAACGTCTCAGCAAGTTCAACCCCCTAAACCCCTATTAGAAAGAAAATACGCCCAAGGGTGGCCTAGCCACATCACACAGAGAACTTACCTCGCCTCTATTCCTTCCCTGCAGGTCAGCACAATTCAAATCGCTCAATCACAGATAGTAATAGGAACTTAAACAACCAAAACGCATTCACTTTCATGTAACCAACAACCACGGGGGTTCTGATTATAAGACTAAATTGTTATGACACGTCCCATTCCATGCCGCACAATTCCGTCCCATAATCCGACCCATCAACAAAACTCAACATGCATTCCAATTGTCATTCACGGCTAAACAAGGGCATAGCTTACTCGCAGTTCAGCTATCTACTGGCATATAACTAGGCATCGCCTCCCCACCTTGGAGCGCGGCTTCGTTAGTACATCGACGGCATTCCCGAAGGAGCATGGGTCCAGTCGGCCTAGCCTCTACTGCGACCCGAGCCACGTCACTCTCCTGACGGCATCTTTAGAAGAACAAAGGTCCAGTCGGCCTAGCCACTACTGCGACCCGAGCCACGTCACTCTCCTGACGGCATCTCTAGAAGAACAAAGGTCCAGTCGGCCTAGCCACTCTCGCGACCCGAGCCACGTCACTCTCCCGACGGCATTTCTAGCGAGAATAAGGATCCGTCGGCCTAGCCACTATCGCGACCCGAGCCACGTCACTCTCCCGACGGCATTTCTAGAAGAATAAGGATCCGGTCGGCCTAGCCACTCATCGCGACCCGAGCCACGTCACTCTCCCGACGGCATTTCTAGCGAGAATAAGGATCCGGTCGGCCTAGCCACTACTGCGACCCGAGTCTTTCAACTAGCACACAACAATTCAATAATTAATTGCACAAATCATCACTCAATTTGTAATATCTAATCATCAAATTCATAATCTGAATACACAGCAGCGATCAGCACAAAATTCTGAGAATTTAGGGTCCCAACTTAATTTTCGGAATTTATTTAATAATTAAATTTATTTCGAAAATTAATTAATTAATAATGTCCCTAACTTTCACAATCCACAATCGATTTATAATATCCAATCATCAATTTCAAAATCTGTCTACACAGCAGCGACCGGTACGAAATTCTAAGAATTTAGGGTCCCGACGAAATTTTTGAATTTTAATAAATAATTAAATTTATTCCGAAAATTAATTAAATAATAATATTCATATTTTTCATCATCCACGCTCAATTTATACTATCCAACCATCAATTTCAAAATCCGAATACACAGCAGGGATCGGCACGAAATTCTGAGCAACCGGGGTCAAAAATAATTTTTCCGTTTTTTTAATAAATAATAATATTTTAATAATTTCGGAATATAATATAATATTAAAATTCCAGAATTTCGAAACAATTAAATAATTCAAAAGTAAAACCCTATTATGTCACATCGATGTTTATCATTAAATAAACTCACTTAACCTTTAATTAAACATGGTTCAAATTAAACAAATATCTTAATCTAATTCACAATTAAATAAACTAAACTAATCACCCAAGCTTACTTAACTTAGGCTAAGCACACTTAGGGCATAATTAACCGTCTAATCAAGATTTAGTGAGTTAAACTCACCCGATTAACGATCCGAGCGGACCAAAACGACGAGGACGACGCGAGGATCGACTTTCTCCAAAGCGGGCCAAGCATCCGGGTCGGGAAGCCAACCAAAACGGCCCAACACTTGCTGCCATACCCATTTTCCTTGTTTGCTGTCCACTGCTCGTTGAGGCCGAGAATGGGCGGATCCGAGGCTTGGATGAGATGGAAAAGGACCGGGAAAGGTTGAGGGGTCGAACCGGACCAAGGCGGGACCCGAACGGTGGCGGAGGTGGCCGAATGGCTTCGGCACGAGCCTGTTGCGGTAGCTACGACGCGAGCTAAGGCGGAGTGGGGAGGCGAGTGGGAGGGCGGCGCGACGGCGGGCCGAGCGCGCGTAGGCGAGGGGCGGGACGGACGCACGGCGGCGGCGGCGACGACGACGTGCGAGCGGGTGGCCGGCCATGGCTGCTCCTTCTTCTTCTCTGCAAATTTTTCTGGTCCTTCGCACAAAGAAGATGGAGGAGTCGCACGGAAGAGAGAGAGGAAGAGGAGAGGGAGGAGAGAGAAGAAGGGGGGCTTTTTCTTTTCTTTTTCTCTTTCTTTTATTCAACAAAAATGGCCCACCATGACCTACGATGACATCACACTCCACTATCTCCCACAACCTCTTCCAATGGGTGCAATTCCATTTTCCGCCGGGGCCTAAAACTTGTGCAACGATGTCTTCAATTCCACTTAATTCTCTTCCAATTAAATCTTAATCCCACTTGAATTAAATCAAATTGACCCCCATTAATTCATTCAACACCTCATCAATCAAATTTGTATTTTTCCTTACCACTGTGGCGTACTTGCATCCCAATTTCGCAATCTCCGGCTTCAATTGAACGAAGACGGCCCTATTTATCCAGTCGAAATTAAAACCCGAAAATCCGGATGTCACAACTCTTCCCCTCTTATAAAAATTTCGTCCTCGAAATTTAAACATTTACTAATTCTTAACAAGGAGGTGAGGGTACAGTCGTCTCATATTATCTTCTCTTTCTCAGGTTGCTTTTTCTGCACTAATGTTGCCAGATCACTACTATCTTGCCCAAACCACTTTGGATCCAAAATACCAAACACTTGCCCACTTAAAATTCTAAAGGTCTTCAACACAAAATCCGCGAAGCTAAACTGGCGATTCTGAGCGGTCTCAAGATTGTCCCTGCTAACCGCGATTGAATCACCGATTTCGAACCAACTCTAGACCCGCGATTTTCTCGATCTCGATCTCATCTCAACAATCGAAGTTCGAACACTCGCTTTGCACCGATTAAAAGAAACTATCCGACTAATTTGAAACTAGGAACCTCCGGTCAAGATCGATATAACTCTGGCACTGATCTTAGCAACTGCAATCACTGACTACTGTACAGACCTTGGCCTGTGATCTTTCTTTCCTTGACTTCATCTCAGCAATTGAAATTCTACACTTTCTGCTATGCATTGATTAAGAAAGAATCCTCTGAAAATTCTACCAAACTTATAATCTATGATATGGATTCGAAATATAATTCATCCCCGGCACTCCATGTTGGTGAATTATCTAATGCTCACACACTTCAGTATACCCACTTTGTGACAAGACAGAATCCTCAATTTCTGAAATTGAATTTAGGTTAGCAGTTAATTTCACTCCGACACGCTTTTAGTGTGACCTAGGCTATTGGGTAGTGTTCAAAGCTTTTTAGGACAAATGACTTGTGGTCGATTTTCTTCGAACCACTATGAACCCACTCGACATATTGGCGACTCTCAATTGTCGTGAAAATCTCAAAGATTCAAATACGGACACAGGGTACCAAACCGACAGTAAAGTCAAATTAGTGCCAGTCGACGAGAGTTTTCCAATTTAGTGGAGTCACCCACGATCGGTCATTCATCTCAGTCAAACCAACCTATCTCTGATCTTAATTCGATTTTTAACTGTGCCGTAATGATCTCTAAAGATGAGCACGGTCGAGAAGTCGATTCCTGGTCGAATTCTCAAGTCTATTTGCCTTAAAGTCCTTAATAACTCACCCAACTAGTCTAGTTATCTCGTAAGTGGCCAACTCAGAGAAAAACACTGTAATCGTGTCGATGAAATGCCCAATTTAACCAATCGAAATCAGAGTTTGAAAATTAGGATGTCACACGCTCAAAACAAGATCTATTCATACTGTACCAAAGTGGACCAACTCCATCTATCGATCGACTATTATTCTCAAATGGTATCAGTAATCCCCTGAATCCTTAGTAAGCTCGTCACAATGTCCCATTGTGATATATTTTCATTCTCACTTCGGACTCTCAAGTGATGGTAAAAGTCATCCTGGTTTACATCATTGAACTTCCACTTACTGACATCTCTGATACTTGCAACTTGTTCAACGATATCTATCTTCGTACCGATCTACCAATCTCGATGATGTAGATTCTGACTCATCTTTGTACTGTCTGGACCATGCTGAAATTACTATGATGAGCTTCCCATAAGATTTCTTCTTTAATCTCTGTATCGTCACTTACACACAATCGTCCTCAGAACCTTAGCATCCTATCTTTAGAAATCTGAAAATCAACATCTCTCTCATCTGCATTCTCTTATAGAATCTTCTGAATTTCTGAATATGTCCATTGGAGCATCTTGATTCTGATTAGTACTCTCGGCTCAATTCTTTCTAGAGTGATATAAAATATCATAGTCATAATCCTTAATGAGTTCCATCTAGCGACGCTGTCTCATACTCAACTCCCGAGGTCTCAACTGACGGGACACATATGCAATAACTCTATCATGCTGCATCAACAATCAACCAAATCCTTTAAACGACACATCACTGCAGATCTCATAACTTCCAAGACTAGATGGAATAATCAGCACAGTGCGATAGTCAGCCTCTTCTTAGGCCCTCGAAGACTACGCTCACACTTATCTGTCCACATGAACTTTTCTTACTTCTTCAGAAGTCTTGTCAACGGCGATACTAACACTGAAAACCTTTCTACAACCCATCTGTAATACCCTGCTAAACCCAGAAACTTCTGATCTCTGTCACTGAAGTCAACCTCGGCTAACTGATCATTGCTTCAATCTTGGCGGGGTCTACGGATATTTCTTCGCCTAAAATCACGTGACCTAAGAGCGCAATACGAGTCACCCAAAACTCGCATCTGGTAAGCTTATTGTAAGATCCAAAAGCACTTAAGGTCTGAAGTACTATCCCCAAATGTCTCTCGTGCTCCTCAGCACTCTTTGAACACACCAGGATAACTTTACTGAGCACGATCGCAACTGATTCAAGTACCCTTAAACATTCTATTCGTTAGACCCAAACAACCAACTAAGGTGTCCATCAAACCACACGGTATTACAATGAACTCAACTGTCGTATCAAGCACAAAATGCTAACTTCGGTATGTCTTTCTTCCTGATTCTCAACTGATGATACCCTGACCTCTAGTCGATCTTGAGGGATATCGACATACAAATACAACGAACCAACTTTCTTCTTCACGAATAGAATAGGTGCTCCCCAAGGTGATGCACTGGAACGTATGAATCCCCTATCCAATAATTCCTGCATCTGTACCTTCAATTCCTTTAACTCAGGTAACACCATCCGGTAAGGAGCCTTAAGGACTGGCTCTGTTCCGGATGCTAATTTAATCGCAAACTCAATTTCTCTTTCTGACCGCAAACTTGACAATTCTCTAGAAAATACCTTAGAAAACTCCTGTACCACGATTATAATCTCCATATCCGGCCCCTCATCTGACGCATCCACTTTAGTTACCATGTAGATTCGATAACCAACAACCTGAACCAAGTCATCTTCAGTGACGAATAACAAGGATTGAAGTTCCTCTTCAACTTTCAGTAATTCAAAACTTTCATATGCTAACTGAACAAACTGATTTATATCACTGCCACGATTTATAACCGCAGAAAGCTCCTCGTGCCAAACCCTTTTCATAAATGACTTCCAAGTCATACATAGGCAAACCCGTCGGGTACAACTATAGTCAGAGACTCATCTTCCTATTACTTAATTACAATGACGGAAACTCCACAACCTTCACTCAAAATTCTGTTGCGCTACTCTGATAAAAATATATCAACAACATTCTCATTCTGATTAATGCATAGTCGATCCCTTCATGCTCTTCTAGCCATCCTAGTGGCGTCCTATCGGTAGTAATGGTACTTACGCTCTCTTGGACTCCCAAGGACAATTCCTGACCCGATGGCCGTGCTGGCCACATTCAAAGCTTGCTCCCTTTTTACTCTGACACTAGGCTGACTCATGCTTCCTTTCCACAAACTCGGCACACAATCGGTGAATTCTGTATCTCTTATCAAGGAACATCATACACCCATCCTTGTACTAAGGTCCATTCCAAGTACCCCAACTAAATGTCCTGAAGCATGATTCATCTGTTCTGTTTTATCAACGGCGGTGTCAGAGACAGCTGTGGATCCATCTGCCTATACGGGCAATCTTTGATTAATTGACTTTACTGGTGACACCTGGAACAAGTTCTTTCCCTTTTACAGCACGGGACAGATCCATGTCCTTTCTTACAGACACGACACCCATCAATCAAGTTGAGCACTGACTTTTCAATTCTACTTCTGGTTGGGTGAAACAGGGCACCTTTCTTCTGACATCGGCCTTTCTCCCCAATTGATTTATACCTTTGTCTAAACTGAACTTTGACTCAGATACAGCGGCTTGATCCTCGATCACAACTCCAGATTAGGCCCAACAAGCTTCCAAGGAACACTAGCGCCTGAACGATCCCATCAAACCTAGGATCATTCGGTGCTGCTACACTCTAAGTACCGACTTGCGGCGGTACTCTCACACTCGCGCTGGTCTAAGCCTGCGCTCTACCTCGAGTATCGACTCTTGTCAGCATCCTACCCCGAGGTATAGGTCCTATCGAACTTCTTCAAGGAGTCCTCCACTCCTGGTCACTCATCCTACAGGCTCTTTACAGACACCTGTTTTCCGATTCCAACATCAGGTTGAAATTTGAGTGACCCCACAAACAAGCTATCAATCAGCTATCACTCACATGCATCAGCATATTAAAAGCCTTTCCTACTAACTATCCCATGACTCATCGCACCTTATCACTCCATACATAAACCATGCTCTGATACCACTTAAACAGGGATGACACGCCCCGAACCCCGAGCGCGCCAACATCCCATCATGGTCATGCAAATGCGACATTCCCAGGTAGTGTCGCCGACCCCATTCATTTATTAATGCGCAAGCGGAACGTATTATAAAACCCCTGACAATGAAATACGGGATAGAAAAGCAGGAAACAATCTCACAACCAATCACTTACTCAAACCAACGAAGTTACAGACGAAGGCATACAGCCAAAAGTCTACAAAAGATCGACTCTTAAAAATGAACTGTCCTACGACCTACAAGTCGGACACGCTCTCCAATCCTTATGACTTCACCTCTGCAACTCCTCAAGACCAACCAAAGCTATCTGGCCGCTCCGTCCACCGGGGACCGAAATGGTTATTCAATAACCACCGAGACAACGTCTCAACAAAGTTCAACCCCTAAACCCCTATTAGAAAGAAAATACGCCCAAGGGTGGCCTAGCCACATCACACAGAGAACTTACCTCGCCTCTATTCCTTCCTGCAGGTCAGCACAATTCAAATCGCTCAATCACAGATAGTAATAGGAACTTAAACAACCAAAACGCATTCACTTTCATGTAACCAACAACCACGGGGGTTCTGATTATAAGACTAAATTGTTATGACACGTCCCATTCCATGCCGCACAATTCCGTCCCATAATCCGACCCATCAACAAAACTCAACATGCATTCCAATTGTCATTCACGGCCAAACAAGGGCATAGCTTACTCGCAGTTCGGCTATCTACTGGCATATAACCAGGCATCGCCTCCCCACCTTGGAGCGCGGCTTCGTTAGTACATCGACGGCATTCCCGAAGGAGCATGGGTCCAGTCGGCCTAGCCTCTACTGCGACCCGAGCCACGTCACTCTCCTGACGGCATCTTTAGAAGAACAAAGGTCCAGTCGGCCTAGCCACTACTGCGACCCGAGCCACGTCACTCTCCTGACGGCATCTCTAGAAGAACAAAGGTCCAGTCGGCCTAGCCACTACTGCGACCCGAGCCACGTCACTCTCCTGACGGCATTTCTAGCAGAATAAGGATCCAGTCGGCCTAGCCACTACTGCGACCCGAGCCACGTCACTCTCCTGACGGCATTTCTAGCAGAATAAGGATCCAGTCGGCCTAGCCACTACTGCGACCCGAGCCACGTCACTCTCCTGACGGCATTTCTAGCAGAATAAGGATCCAATCGGCCTAGCCACTACTGCGACCCGAGTCTTTCAACTAGCACACAACAATTCAATAATTAATTGCACAAATCATCACTCAATTTGTAATATCTAATCATCAAATTCATAATCTGAATACACAAAGCGCGATCAGCACAAAATTCTGAGAATTTAGGGTCCCAACTTAATTTTCGGAATTTATTTAATAATTAAATTTATTTCGAAAATTAATTAATTAATAATGTCCCTAACTTTCACAATCCACAATCGATTTATAATATCCAATCATCAATTTCAAAATCTGTCTACACAAAGAGCACGGGTAATGAAATTTACAGCATTTAGGGTCCCGACGAAATTTTTGAATTTTAATAAATAATTAAATTTATTCCGAAAATTAATTAAATAATAATATTCATATTTTTCATCATCCACGCTCAATTTATACTATCCAACCATCAATTTCAAAATCCGAATACACAGCAGGGGATCGGCACGAAATTCCGAACAACCGGGGCCAAAATAATTTTTCCGTTTTTTTTTTTTTTAATAAATAATAATATTTTAATAATTTCGGAATATAATATAATATTAAAATTCCAGAATTTCGAAACAATTAAATAATTCAAAAGTAAAACCCTATTATGTCACATCGATGTTTATCATTAAATAAACTCACTTAACCTTTAATTAAACATGGTTCAAATTAAACAAATATCTTAATCTAATTCACAATTAAATAAACTAAACTAATCACCCAAGCTTACTTAACTTAGGCTAAGCACACTTAGGGCATAATTAACCGTCTAATCAAGATTTAGTGAGTTAAACTCACCCGATTAACGATCCGAGCGGACCAAAACGACGAGGACGACGCGAGGATCGACTTTCTCCAAAGCGGGCCAAGCATCCGGGGTCGGGAAGCCAACCAAAACGGCCCAACACTTGCTGCCATACCCATTTTCCGCAGCTGCTGTCCACTGCTCGTTGAGGCCGAGAATGGGCGGATCCGAGGCTTGGATGAGATGGAAAAGGACCGGGAAAGGTTGAGGGGTCGAACCGGACCAAGGCGGGACCCGAACGGTGGCCGGAGGTGGCCGAATGGCTTCGGCACGAGCTGTTGCAGTAGCTACGACGCGAGCTAAGGCGGAGTGGGAGGCAGAGGCGGCGCGACGGCGGGCCGGCGAGCGCGCGTAGGCAGGGCGGGACGGACGCACGGCGGCGGCGGCGACGACGACGTGCGAGCTGGTGGCCGGCCATGGCTGCTCCTTCTTCTTCTCTGCAAATTTTTCTGGTCCTTCGCACAAAGAAGATGGAGGAGTCGCACGGAAGAGAGAGAGGAAGAGGAGAGGGAGGAGAGAGAAGAAGGGGGCTTTTTCTTTTCTTTTCTCTTTCTTTTATTCAACAAAAATGCTTCATGTGACCTACGATGACATCACACTCCACTATCTCCCACAACCTCTTCCGATGGGCGCAATTCCATTTTTCCGCCGGGGCCTAAAACTTGTGCAACGATGTCTTCAATTCCACTTAATTCTCTTCCAATTAAATCTTAATCCCACTTGAATTAAATCAAATTGACCCCCATTAATTCATTCAACACCTCATCAATCAAATTTGTATTTTTCCTTACCACTGTGGCGTACTTGCATCCCAATTTCGCATCTCCTAGAACTCAATTGAACGAAGACGGCCCTATTTATCCAGTCGAAATTAAAACCCGAAAATCTGGATGTCACAAAGGGCGAGTTGTTATTATTCGGATATGAGCCGTTCGCTATGAGAGACCCAAGGGCCTTTGACGATCCAGAAGAGTTGGTGGGGGAAGGAGGGGGGCTTGCTGTGTGTGTAGCAGTCGAACAAACTTGAGATCAACGATCTGACGGTGGAGAGCAAGCAGTGCCCGGGGAAAGATTAGGTAGTGCTCTTGTGCAGGGTCATGTTGGTGGAGATCTTCATTCGTTATGACACGTTCGACTTCGACCCTAAAGAGTAGCCTCTCGGATCATCTAAAACGTTCAAGTCGCTGACCAAGGCCGCCACAAGTAATTGGCCGTGGTGATTATAAGCTACTTCAAAAGCAAGTTGATAAAGTCATACAGATTAACCAATCAGGATTGCATTATGGCAGGTACAAAACACAAAATGGGACATTGATGAGAAAATAGGGTTGTCCTGGTTTGAAGAGCTTTTACTGCAAAAATTGCTGACACACATTTTATGGCTATCCTTCCTCGGGCTTTATTTGATTTATCTTTTGGGCAAGATGTTCAATGAAACTTAGCGGGAAATCAAATATAGTGCAACTCAAACTTCTAACAATAGAACAAATAACAAGAGACGTGTTCTAATACCTTAATTTTTCCCTTTTTTATAAATATTGAGATTTTCAGGAGATTCTTGAAAAAATTTTATGAAAAATCATAAAAAGAGTGCCCAAAAAGGTTGTCGGACAAATCAAACATATACTCCAGAAGTTTTGTCCTCCCAGAGTTTTTGCATCAGGACAAATAACTAGAGACCTGCTATAGTAGCTCGGTTCATCCTATTTTTTAAAAACTGCACGTTTTCCATGAGATTCTTCAGCAAAATTTACGTAGAATCAAGAAAAAGATTCTTGGACCAAAAAAAAAACATTTATTATGGGGGTCATGGTGATAGCTTAACTAATTAGCAATGATCCTTGTGCACGTGCTTTGAATCTGTCAATGCATGATTGCATCGACGAAAAACTTATTCTAAAGGTGCCTATCGAGGCTAGGGAAAGGCAACTAATGACGGGTCCCACGTCTCGGAGGAACCGTTGAATTATCGAAGCTGGATCCATCCAGCTATAGTGCATTCATATCCAACAAGCACTTGAAAGATAAATATTCCGGTACATTGGGTTTTGTTTATTCGAGGGATCCAATTAAGTTGACTAAAATTAGGAAAAACAATATTCAACAAGTTCTGAAAATTACCCTAGTACCCGCTCTAATAAGTGAGAAATTTTATGTTTGTGGACAAATTATCAATTCTTGATCATATATAAGAATTATTCATCCATACTCGAAAGAACACAAATTGGGGTATCGATATTTAACTTCGGCTTATCTAAGTGTCAATTGCCCTTGAATGTGTGTTGTGATAATGAAATAGGTGGTTGAGAGGAGGATGCATTAGTATAATGAATTTCAACTATGCATATAAAATTGCACATCGATGTTCCTTAGACTATATATGTTTTAACTGTCTACGATAAAGATGCTCATGAGAAAAGGCATAAATACTGTATCTTGTGATCATCTCCCACGTGTTTTGCTGAACTTATGAAAAAAAATCCGGTAATGCATACCATATGATTATTAAGTGAAGTACGTCAATTTTAAACCCAATTTATGTCTTCTCTATCGTATGTAACATGCCAAGAATCATTTATATGTCAAAAATATGATAATTTTTATTTCATAATCACCGAATAAATATAATCTTTTTGTTATTCTCATTAGATTGTTCGAATTGGTCACATAATTCAATTATTAGATACGATGCTGGTATAAATTCTTGTTATTTAAAGCATCTTGTTCTAATAAGTAAGCTTTTCTCGTTATTGTAGAATTCATGTAAAAAGCCATGTGGATATCATTTTATGATTATATGGTAATGATGCCGAACCTCTTTAACGTACAATTAAGGAAAAGGATGATATGCGCATATCCGTATTGATACCGTACTATATCCACCCCGTATATTACTAACGCAGGTTAAGAATCCCTATGAAACTAAGCAAAGCGACAGATTCATTAGAGGGACTTGCCCTACAAAATTTCCTTCATATAAAAAGTTAAGAGGTCTTAACTATTGGTCTATAAATAAGCATATCATATTCATTAGCTTCACTCATTCATTCCCCTTTAAATTCATTGCCACCTCTCACAGGTAACAAAAATGAGACGAGCACTTCTCACTCGAAGATTTAATGCTTGTTCCATTCCATTGCATAATTGCTTGCTACCGAACATTGATTCTCATTCCAAGACTCAATGTTGGCTCCTTTCCATTGTATCGTTGCGTGCTACCAAATATTGTTAAAAGAACATATGCGGATCGCCCACATTCTACTCGTTCAGTCCCGGTAATCAGAAAAATCTTTTTGATCACCGAATCTTTTAAGAAAACGGAGCATCTTGCATTTCCATCGGTGCTCGACATATGTACTACTCCCTCAAGTAGAGGGTGGAGCATGGTCAAAGCCTAAGTCTATTATATCACTGGAATAATGTCTAGTATTAGGTCAAGTATTGGCATGATATTGTCCACTCAATCAAGTGTTAGAAAGATTATGAATAGAATACAAATCGAAGACAGGTGATTTACATCATGTACGCTGGTTTTATAGACTTTTTTTCTCACTTCTTTCTTGCAGCCTCACTCGAAATCCTTAGCTCTTCAATTCTTTTTTTTTTTTTTTGGGAGTAAAATTGCAAAATCTGTCTAATTTTTAAAGTGACTTTGTGATTGGCTGCTTCCAACGGTATTCCTTTCCTCAAAAGTGTTGATTGGAAAACCAAAGAGTGGGAGAGTTTTGCCTTCTTGAACAAAACAATTTTCACACGTTGTGTCTAGTCCCCAAACCAACATGTCGACTTTGCATCCGAGCTTCTCCAACCCCATCATATCTACACATAGCATAACTTAGAAATCGAGGCAAGGTAAGATCTCTTCGATTTGATTTGGTATAACTTTAGTCGACTTATCGTCACACACACACATATATGGATAATGATTTGGCCAACAAAGGGGCAAAATGGTGAAGAAATTTGAACTTCCGTTGGAATATTCGTATAAATCAACAGTGTTTCATTAGTGTGTTTGTTTCACGGAAAATTAATGATTTGAAAAAATTTTTCTAAAAATGATTATTTATATGGCTTACAAAAATGAAGGAATAAAAATATATTCATTTTCCATGTAAATGTTTGGACAAATTATTTCATTAATTATTTATTTCAAGTAATATAAGCGATCTTTTATTTAAAATGTTCTTAGGATTTCATTTTTATGCAATACAAGCACACCAACGTGTTTTCTATGGCAAAGAAAAGGAAGAATTCATCACGTATTCAAGCAAAATGGGTTGCGGTTGCATGTATGTGCAAGAATGAATGAGTAAAATTAAGAAGATCAATAGAAAGCACATAGTATTATTGTAAGCATACTTAATATGACAATAAGATTTTTGCTGATATATTGATTTGCTTATACTTATTTAGGATAAATATACTAGAAGTCCTAAAAAAATGCAAACAAGTCGTAAAATTTTCGAAAAATTCCAATCAAGATCTAAAACATGTCACAAAAATGCAATTCAAATTTAAAATTTTCAAAAAGTATAATCAAGTTTTAAAAGTTATCGCGTGCTTTAATAACTTGATTCCTCATATGTTTTGACAAATTCATATTTTTTAATGCAAAAACTTTAAACTAAAAATTTATGCACAGGTGAATGTTCTTCCCGTACAAAATATGAGGTGAATATTTTTCGCATGCTAATATGAGATAGTGCACTGTTATCGACGTGTTGAATACCGCAAGAACAATATCCATGACGTATCACGTTACATCAGCGTAAAATTAGAGCAACTAATGAATTCAAGTTTTCATATGCGTTAATTGCCCTCTCGAATTTTACATCAGAAAACCCCTCCAATGCTTGAGTTAGGAACGCATTGGTCATGTGGGCTTCCTTTTCCTCTCCTTGGGCCTAATCTGTCTAGGCCATCTTCAGACACTAACAAGAAATAAGCCAGAAGATTGACCTGGGCCTAAATTAGGCCGGCGTTTTTCTCTCATTAAAAATTGAAGAGTGGACATGATAGATTTTGATTAAATAAATATTCTATAGGGTAAATTCCACCAAAAAAAAAAAAAAAATCTTAAATTGGTATACATGTGATAAATTTACCCTAAACTAGTATACTTGTGATAAATTTACCATCTATTATTTAACGTTAAATTTTACCATCAAATTACTAAGTTGAATAACACGTAACAGTTGACAGGTATACCAGTTTGGAATTTTACTCATCATTTTTCTCAGGTGTATCAGTTTATGGTTTTTTGTGGTATTAATCCAATTTAACAAAAACTAATAGAGAGTAAATTGATCATAAATGTACTAGTTTAGGGTTTTTAGTGGTCAAAAAATTAATTTGAGGTAAATTTATCATGGGTACATAAGGTTGGAGTTTTTTATTATCAAAAATTAGTTTAAGATAAATTTATCATAAGTATATTGGTTTGAAATTTTTTATGGTATTAACCCTATTAAATAATGCATATAAATATTATCTTGCATTGAGAATAATGTAGCAAGACTCTTTGGCCAACTTAATAGAATAGATGTATAGCCCTTGATCGAACAGATATATCTTGAGTACATATGATTGGGATGAGCCATTTCCAAGGGGTGTAAGATACATTAGCTTACCTTATTCTAGGGTATTTCATATGTGCGTTTGGTCTTTGATAAATGTTGCAATATAAGACATTCGGATGTTGGCTTTGTTGATTTTGACTATGTAGGTGATTTTGACAACCTTCATAGGTTATGATTTTACACTTGATGATTCCGCGATTTGTTGGAGAGTAGTTTTGCATAACACAATTGCTTTGTCTACCATCGAAGTAGAGTATGGTTGCATTTGGTTTAACTTTGGAAATGGGCCTTGGGGAAATGCAAATATCTTTTGCCTAAAGGGCTTTAGGGAGATGCAAATTGCGTTTGGTAAAAAATTCTTTGCAAAGTTATTTTAACGTAAAAAGTGTTTGGCAAATCTTTTTCTATAAAGGGCTTTTGGATTTCATTTTTATTTTTATTAAAAAAATATATTCTTTCAACTCTAGTGAAGATAAGGGTAGTTTTGGAACAATGAGAGGTAAAATTGAAAAAAAAAAATTTATGATAGTAGTTTTGAAAAATAAAAACAATAATATCAACATTTAACCAAATGTTGAAAACCCAACGCTAATTCCTATCAGCATTGGGCTTTCAACTTTCCCAAGATTAGCATTTGACTGAAAAGCCTCTTGGATAGGCTTGCCAAACACCTCAACATTTCCCCAAGGGGTTTTGGAGGCTAAAAGCCTCTTGAAAAAGCTGAGCCAAACGTACCATATATGCTAGCAACAGAAGTAGTAAAAGAAGCTCTTTGATTGAAGCATTTGGTTACAAAACTTGGGGTGAAGTAGGAAAGAGCCTCTACTATCTTTTGCGATAATTAAAGTGCGATCTAGTTGACTAAGAACGCGACATATTATGAGAGGACAAAACATATTGACATACAATATCATTTGTACATGATGATGTTGTTAAGGGAACAATTACAATGAAGAAAATATCTAGAGCAGATAATTCGGCAAATATGTTGACCAAATTAGTTCCTTTGAACAAGTTCAAGCATTGCTTGGACTTGATTGACGTTCTTGCCATTTCAGTTGCCTAAGCGGAGTTGATTGTGTGTTTTATCCATTGTTTCTGGCACCGATTACACTCACATAGTCTTAGGGGTGTACATCGTCGATTTCGTTGTTTTTGGGGTGGCCTTGTATTGTCACTTTTAGCAATGAGGGAAAGAGGCATTGTAGTGTTTGGCATAATACTCTTTTGGAAATTTGAAGCCAAGGTAGACATTTGTTGAGTTTTGACTTTTAAACTAAAGATAAAGGTATTTTAGGCCATGCACCTTTATTTTAGGATTTTTTGAAGGGAGATTAAAAAGGAATGCATTTAATAACTCATATTTAATGATACATTCCTATCTTCTTGTTAGATTTTGTGACTTACAAATTGGTTTTTAGAGCTTTTGGATTTTACTCTTATACTCTTTATTGAAGATAGTGAAATCCCTCTCTCCTTGTGGTTTTTTCTCGTTTTGGATTTTCCACGTAAATCTTGCGTCTTGTGTTATTTGATTTTGTTTTCATCATTTGCTATTTGTGTTGTGATAGTTGCATTTTTTGGTGTTTTTCCTTAACAGTATGTTGTCTCCCTTCACTCTTTCAACAAACATGCCTTGTTGCGGTAATAGCTACCGCCTTCGCTAGATGAAATACCTCCGTCTTTCCAAGAGCGGCCAAATCGCCCCCAAAATGGAACAAGTCATCCTCCACAAGCTCATATCTTATCCTCTCTATCTTTGGGTCGCCCATGGCCGGTGACGCGATTGGTGGCTGTCACAAGCTGCGCAACTTTAAGGAGAACGGCAATGACAGATCATGTTTGGGCTGAGAATTTGGCTTTTCCTCTTTGTTCGAAACGCCAGCTCTTTAATTACCAGAGGACCATCTCGTCATTGTTCACAACATGATCGAGTTCAGCCTGCTCCCATTTGTCTGGCCGTTGTCCCTGGTGAACTCTACAAATTTGTGGATGCTCGTGAACCGATTCACATACAAGATCGTTGGGCCGAGCTTAGGGACATTCCTGATGGCATGGTCGAGCTTTCGGACGAAGCCTAGTGGGAAGGAAGAGATCCATTCGGTCTCAAACAGGGATAAATAAAAATAAAATAAGAGTTAAATGAATTGTACATGTTGAAATGCACGTGTGAGTTGTATTAAATAAAGTTTCGACATTTTGATGTGAAATCGCTAATATATCTAAGTTAAATCATAACTTGTTTACTTAAATTTTGAGTGAAGGTGGGTCTAATAAATATATTGACAATCTCGTTCTAGCAATCTCCCTTGTGCTAAAGTAGCTAATATATTTTATTTGATCCATAACTTATTAATTTAAAATTTTAATTGAGATAGGTCTAACTGAATATATTAATGAGCTCGAAATTTATCTTTCTCTTAAAGTTCTCCTCAGGTGAAAGTATTATCAAGCTTCTATTGTCACTCCCAAACATGTGGAATTGCCATGTTAGCCTTTAACTATAACGTTAGATGGAAAGTTAATGGGGGTTAGATTAGGGTATAAAATGAAAGTTATTGACTTTCCGAGACAACAAAAAGTTCAGATTATATTCAAATTGAACTAAAATTTGGGATGTTTTTAGGAAATTGGGCCATCCATAGACAAAAAAGTCACCCGTGGGAAGCTGAAGACTAAGAGAGAGCTCTAAAAGGACTACTCTCAAGACTACGCAAAGGCTCCTTCCTCATCAACATAAACTTGACTCTTACTGAACAGGAGAATTATGCGACTGTTTTTTCAGTCGAATAGAACTATGCAACTTGGCCACTTAAACTACTTAGGCACGGTCCGTCTCAGGAACAGTGCCCCTAAAGCTTCTCCTACTATCAGCTATCTAATTGTCGGAGGTGCTGCAATGAGATGGCGATTTATCGTATAGAAGAATAGATCCGCGGACCTATTGATTGACCATGATCCGACTGATTTAGAAAAGAGTATTCTAAAGTGCCCAACGAACTAACCTAGAAAAATCTTTGTTTATATTATGCACGATCATAAAATAAGAAGCGATGTAGTATTGGTTATTATGATGGTCAAAATCAGTACTTTTTGATATGACAGACTATCTATATTATTGTAAGTTGAAATGCTCTTAAATGTGATAAGACTAAATTACCTATGTCATTAAAACATAAAGCCCTCCTAGATAAGAGCCTAAGCTAACTAATTCATGTAAAAGCAAAAGTGTCCTTAAATTAATATTATTTGGCACGAGCCTAAACTGTCCACACCACAAAATTCATTGGCACCAAATTAAACCTTTCTAAGAGTCAAATTCAAATGGAAATCTCCTTGACATGAGCTTGAGCTGTCCTCATCAGCGCTAAGCATCAGTCCAAGGTCAGACCAACCCAACTTGGCTAGTCCTAGTCTATTTCATAGAGAGACTAGGCCAATCCCTAGTCCCAAAATCCCTTGACCTTACATTGTGTGAGTTGTCCTCGGTCTTGAGATTTTAAGGTTGATTTAACCTAAACCAACCTTATAAAATATATACAATATTATATATTTTTGTCTTTTCTAAATCCTAGCGCCTCTATCTCTATTCCTTCTTATGCAATTTTATCGTATAAATTAAAAAGTAGAAACCTAACCTTGGCTTGATTAAAAAAAAAAAAAACCCTATTTGCTCACCTTACTCTATTCGTTTGTCGTGGCCTTGCTTGCTGCTCACCTCTTTGTTGGCCTCGATTGCCTCTTATGGTTTAATTATATCTCACGTGTTCATTTTTTCTGTTTTGTTGCTTTTAGCAACTAGAGATTTCTATTGTTACTTTATCTTAGATTTATATTTGATATGTACCCACATTCAATGTTACATTGTTGATTAATATGTAATTTGAAAGAGTATATTTTTCCTTTAAATTAGTACAAAAAATGAAACAAAAAAAAAAATAATCAATTGGTCTCGAGTTAATCTTGAAAACAGACTAGTCTAGTCCTCCATCCCAAAAATTTGATACCAACACTGTATAGATTGGTCCTTGGGTTTAATGTTGGACTAGCCCAATTCGGACCATGCTCACCCCTGGTTCTTATCATGAAATTTCTTGGTATGAAATAAAGCTACTTTAAATCCAAAGTCAAACAGAAGTCTCCTTGACACGAGCCTAAACTGTCCATCCGCATGAAATTCCTTGGTATGAATTTAAAATGCCTAAGATTCAAGACAAATTTGAAGACTCTTCGATTACAATTTAAAATCTGTCTACATCCTAAGTTATTTCCTTCGCACGAAGGGAAGCTGTCCAAAAGGTTCGAGATGGTTTCAAGAATCATAGACACGAATCTAAATTGTCTCAAGCATGAATACACGAGATGATCAAGTTCATGTCATGAAGCTCTTGATGGCACAATTTAATATGTGGATGGTCAGAACAAAAAATTGAAGCCATGTCTCTTGCAATAGACATGACATGAGGTTGGGGGCAATTGTAAGGAATGAATCTTGTCAGCCTATGATTAAAAGCCATCAAGTTCATTTAAGGCTCCGCTTGTTTCATTAAAAATACATTATTTGAAAAATATTTTCAAAAAAAATGATCATTTTTACCTCTTACAAAAATGAACAAGTGAAAATTATTATCATCATTTATGAGATTATTAGATATAAATAGTTACTAGTAATGAAAATACTTTTTATTAGCTAATTATTATAAGTAGTATGGGCGATCGTTTTTAGGAAAATATTTTCCAAATCATTCATTTTACGATAAATAAATGGAGTCTATTTTAGAATGAACAGATAATGACTTATTGAAACTTTGCAAAATTCTGTTACAAAATTCTTGGAGATTGGAGATTTTTCAATAAAGAAGAAGCCTCTTCAAATTTTAGGTCATCAAGACCTTAACCACGTGTCATCAAAGCCTTTCAAATTTTAGGAAAAAAAAAAAACAAAAAATTGTTTTCTTTTATGACTTCAATTGTAGCCATCTATAAATTGTTAAAATTTGTCACAAAAATGCAATTAAATCTTAAAACTTTTAAAAACTGTAATCAAATTCTAAAAGTTATTAAATTGATACAATTAAGTCATTTTGTTAATTTTGTTCAACTTTGCTAATGGAAAATGTTAATGTGATTTTTTAAAATAAAATTTTATTTAAAATACACTAAAAAATAATATAACTCAAAAAAAAAAAAAAAAAAAGGGGAAACCAGCTCTCTCCATTGCCATCCCACCATCATCAGCTGGTGGAGTGGGGATTGTTGTGCATTCTTTCCTTTTTTTTTTTTTTTTCTTTTTCAAAATTTAATTTATTTTTAATGTAATTTAAATAATATTTAGATCATAACAACACCATTTTAGCTTTATACTTAATTTTTAGCCACGCCAATTAAATGGACTTTATGAAAAAAAATTAGATGAATTTGATTGCACAAATTTGATAAATTTTACAACCTAATTACATTTTTATAAAATTCAATTGTATTTATTCTTTATATTTATATAAACAAAATTATCCACAACTATCAGCCGTGATGGCTCTGTTGAGTAGACTCCAGTCATCTGAGGGAATGTTAGGAGTTCGAAGCCCCTACAAGTTGCAGGGAGGCTAGCGGGCTATTAGGTGATTTACTCGTGACGTCGAAGTGGTGGTTCCCCCGCTAGCGACACTTGGGGGTTTACGTGGGCTGCACATGGCAACACTTCTGTTCCCGGGAAGAGTTTTTTTTTTTCAGAAATAGTTCTTTTCTATTTCTGCTCCGAGGAACAATTTCTGAGTAAAAGAACTCGTTTGGTAACGACACAAAATTTCTATTCATGGAATAGAAAAAGAATAGAAATGCGTTTGGTAACGCAACAATTTCTTTTTTTTATTTATTCATTTTTTTATTTTTGCTGACGGATTGCAGCCGTCGCCGACGCCGGCCGATGGGCTTCCGGCGGCGGTCGGTGGTGACGATGGGTGGCTAGCGGTCGTGCGCGCGGCGGCAAGGCGGCAAAGAATGGCGATGGCGAGCGGATCGATCGCTAGTTGGCAACCGGCGATCGGCGGAGGCCGGCCAACCGGCGGCGGTGGCGGTGGCGGTGGCGGTGGCGGTGGCTCCGGGCAGTTGCTCCGGGCGGTTGACGGTGGTCGCGGCAAGAAAATAAAATTAAAAAAGAAAATCAACTTATTTCTTGAAATTGTTCCCAAGAACAAGAAGCAACTTTTTTTTGCTTCTCCAAACTGTTCCCGGGAACAATATGGGAACAAAAAATTGAGAAATTGTTCCCGAAAATAAATATTTTACCAAATAGGTTTTTGTTCTTTTTTTGTTCCGAAAAACAAAAGAACAGAAATTGGGAGAAACAGGAGCATTACTATGCACTACCGTGGCGGCTATCAGCCAAAGCAGTTCCTCCAGCACAAAAAAAACAAAAACAAAACAAAATTATCCACGGAATCTATTGAGTAAAGGACAAGATTCTTTATTTCGATAAAGGCAAAGAACAAAAGGACAAGATCCAAAAAAATTCGTAACAAACACGCCAAATGGATCAACGTGGCACCCCTCATTCCATCAGCTTCCCATCCTCATCCAGGGACAGTTGCCTCCCCCCACTTCGCTGTTTCTCACTCCCTGGCCCCGTCTCTGCAAATCAAGAACCGGAGACACTGACAACCCCCGGGAAAAAAATCCATCTCCTTAGCTTCTCCGACCTGTTCTTCCATCTTGGAATCGTGGGTCGCCGCTAGATTTCGACGATCGAGGTGAAAAGCGCGAGCTTTGGGAGGGACATGGGCAAGCACGGGTACTTGAGAATGCGGACGGACCGGGAAGCCAGCGACCAGATCGGCTCCGATCTGAAGGAGCTCGGCGCCGCCGCGAGGAAGCTGGCGACCCACGCGATCAAGCTGGGCAGCCTGGGGTTC
Organism: Eucalyptus caleyi; assembly: GCA_014182885.2. NCBI lineage: Eukaryota > Viridiplantae > Streptophyta > Magnoliopsida > Myrtales > Myrtaceae > Eucalyptus > Eucalyptus caleyi. Next base: position 39,218,641 of record CM024472.2, read on the forward strand.
GGGACCACGTTTCTTGAATGGGTGGCCTCGTTTGCTGCGATGTGAGGGCTCGAATTCCCGCCTCTGCCTCTCTCGTTGTGCTCTCTGTTTCTCGTCGATGATGGGAAATGTTCGTGATGCTGTGGAGTTTTTATGTTAATTTGGCATGTTCTTGCTAGATAGCCGTGATTTGTTCTTGTTGCGTGCGGTGCATGATGACCCTTTTTCAGTTGTTACTTTTGCAACTGATGAGGTCGGTGTGCGGGTCTTGGGATACTAAATTGTACTCTGTTTATGCCCTCTTTCGATTAATTATCATTTTGAGTTTAGTCATTCAGTGTCAGATTCGCCAGTCTGATTTCTGAAGTGAAAGCGTATCAGATGTTGTCCTGAGGATTGGTTTCTTATCTGAGCTTTTTGAACTGCACAAATGGATATTGGACATTGGTTTTGTTGTTGTTTTTTTTTTTTTTTTTTTTTTCTTCTGTTAATTGGTTTCAGCTGTCCTCAACACTGAGCCTACTGCATTTTTCGCTTAATCTTTGCAAGACCATTTGTGGATTCGATAGAGGTATTAAATCCCACATGAAATTTCGTGTATATGAATATGGTAGAACTTCCTTGTATCTACCAGGGCATCATAACTTCAGCCTTTCCACCTGGCAGAAGCAGCATGCCGAGTTTTCGATAGATAGGAATTTGGGTCATAACCCAAAATTGAAGTAGGAAATGACAGTAGATACAGTGAGCACCAATTTTGTAATTAAAACTGATATGGCAATTTCAGAAGCTAATGGAAGTGGCCTTTTGGTTTTTGTTGGTGCAGTTATTTGTTGGTCCTTGATCGAACAAATTGGAGAACGAAGATTCTCACGGGGTCGTTGATCCCATACATATTCTTTAGTCTTCCTTCAGTACTGTTCAACGTATTCAGGTGACTGAAATTCTACAAAACCATTTCTTCTGTCCGAATTTCTCCCTAACTTTTCATTTCCTGTCTTGTTCAGGGGAGAAGTAGGAAAGTGGATTGCCTTCATTGCTGTTATACTGCGACTGTTTTTTCCTCGGCATTTCCCAGGTATTGTTTTTTTCTTGCACGAGTTACATTTTTCATTTTAAGCATATTTGTTGAAGTGTTTACCTGTGCTTTTGCTAATTCGGCCAGCAATTTGCTTATCTAAGCCCTTAAATACACTCTGCATCTTATGTCAGTTGAAACAAGGCAACGTGCATCTTCTTTTCTCACTCAATTCAGTCAATATTCTTTCATTTCCTTAAGACAACTTTTCATATTGTATTATCCTTGGAAATACTGAAACCAGATATTCTGGCTGGCCATATATAGTCTATCTTGTAGAATTAACTTTTAGGTTGATTAGAGAGTAATCTGTGGAAATTACAGACGTGCTTCATAACAGTGCTCATCTTTATTTTGCTGTTCACACCAGATCTTTGATTACCCAATTCATATGCTATTCACTTTCATAATCCCTGTTCACCGTCATATCTTTTGGCTGCAGATTGGCTGGAAATGCCAGCTGCTCTGATTCTATTGATAGTGGTGGCTCCAAGCTTGTTCGCTAGCACCATTAGAGACAGCTGGGTTGGACTGGCGATATGTCTTGTTATTGCGTGTTATCTTCTACAAGAGCACATCCGAGCATCTGGTGGCTTTAGAAACTCATTTACACAGCCACATGGTGTTTCGAACACCATTGGAATACTCATCCTGCTGGTTTTCCCTGTGTGGGGGTTGGTGATAGATTTTCTATAGCCAGTTTCAGCAGGCTGGCATTGTCTTGGCAGTGTTGTGAATCCATGTTTACTTCTTTTATCGTTTGAGAAGATATGAATTCATGCAGACCTATCATTGTTGCTTATTACTATCCTTATATAAGAGTGAGAACGATTGAGCAAATTCAAACTATTTTTCGGATCTTGGTTTTGCTTTTGCTGTGAGAACTTGGTCTGCAAACAATGATACTTGCTCACTAATGTGAGGATGAAAAATTTTCTCCTTGAAAGTTCCTGATCTTGTAGGTATTGTAGACTAACAATATTCACGCATTGGAGGGTCGGAAGACTTTGGAGGTATTTTTCGAGAGCCAAACATCGTTCAATCGGGGCATGCGACCTATCGATTCGAAGCTCATAACATTTATTTTCAAAGTCTAGAAGTAATCAAACTAAAATAAGGTCATTTTGGACCTCATTTTGGTCAAAACAACAAGCCATGTTCTGTAGCATGAAAATCACAAATTTAAAGCCAAATCAAGTTTAATCATCCATATTTATCATCACTGAATAATCAATTACAGCTGATCAACATCTATCAATCATCTAAACATGATATTTAGTCCTAAAATTGAACCCTAATCCTGATCGGTTAATCTAGTCTCACTTCACGGAGTTTGAGATCGAGGAGGTTACTTTTGATGCGGTTTTGTTGATTTGATTGAACTAATGAATCTTTGTCGTAGTTCAATCGGAGGCTTGAGAACATGATCGGCACGCTTCGGGACTCCACAAGCATTGGCTAAGAGCCGATTTATAGCAACCACAGGAACCGGTCTAGATTTAGACCGGTTTGGGATTGCCAAGGCTAGATCGAGTTGTCTCTGGCAGCCGATTGGTCTTTTTCCGGCCGCGGTGAGGTCAGAACACCTCCCTAAGGCTGATCGGAACTGATCAGCAGCTTTAGAAATCAACGACAGCCGTCGGTTTTGGTCAAGAACAAATTCGGTCCAAAAACTAGACCGATCTTCCTGCCCGTTGAAGAAAAAGAGGTCGGAGATCTTACGGCAGCTTGATCGACCAATCCCCAACCATAGTGAGGTCGGGGATTATTAAAGGATGAAAACAGATTGGATCGAACGCCAAAAGGATGCTGGGCAATTCTAATCAAAGCCAGCTGTACCGACGTCGCTAGCCCCACCGATCTAGGAGACTGATCGGAAAAACGACTCAAGCAAGGAGCTCTAGTGGTCGGTGATAGCTGGTGTTGATCGGACAGGAACTAGAGGACAGAGAGGGTCGCTGGTGTAGGTGGAGTGCTGTTGGTAAGGTGGCCGGACTGACAGCGATCGGTGCATTGAGGGGAGAACCGGTCGGAGAGAGAGAGAGAGAGAAGTGTGCAGAATGAGCCCCCAAAAATTGGGGGGGAAAATTGGAATATATACCCTTCTCAAATCAAGTGACATGCCATTGGTTCGATTCGATAGTTAAAATTTTAATCCAATGGTCAAAAGTTGATTTCAAAGGTTCAGTTATGATATTGAGGTATCAGGCAATTGATCTAATAGGTTTGTTTTGCAAAAACCTGAACCAAAATCGAGAATTGAGTCAAAATGTCTAATTAGGGGTCAAAATGTAAATTTGCGAAATCCGGGAATTATTTTGCAAAATCTTGGGAAATTGAGGGTGCATAAGCGAAATTGACACAAAGAGGATTCTAGAACCGATCACCAGAGTTCCAAAACCAGTCGGCAAACGGTTGAATCGGCCAGCCCCATCGATGGCAAGTCAGACCAATCAGACCAATTGGCTCCGATTTGTCCGATTTTTTTATCGGTTCTTGACCGATTTGGTCCGATTCTAGCTAATTCATTATGCAATTGGTTCCTCGAAGACCAAATTGAAAAGAAAATTTACCCAATTTGAAAGGAAATTAACCAATTATGATTCAATTAAGTCAATTAAACTTCATAAATGTGATTTATGGGTCTTTTATTGACTCAATTGAATGCTCGCTACAAAAAACAACAGACCACAATGATGAGTGCTTTGAATTGAGCTTAAATGGTTAAAATGATCGAATTTACAATTCAATGAGTAAACTTTTAAATTGATTGAAATTGAGTTCAATTAATACCACAATTGCCTCATATAATTAATCACTCATGTTTAAGGTCACTTAAAGTATTCTAATTAGCCTTGAATTGAGGTGCCCAAGCTTAGTCAAAAATGAATCTAGGTCTTATATCAAAATTGGACTCATATTTATGAAATTAAATCATAACCTTGAACGGTCAATTCAAATTTTGTCAATTGAAGTTTAATTACTTGACTTTCTTATGCTTGAGAGAGTAAAATTCCTCAAATCGAGAAGCTTTGACGTGATTTTCTCAAAATCAATTTTGGATTTGGACTTATCTCAAGAAATTAAGTGGAAAACAATCATCCGTTCACAAGTCATGGAGATCGATTTCGGTCCCCTAATTAAGGTTTAAAACGGCAATTTATATTTTGACTTGGTAATTTGCAAAATTGAATGCACAAGCGGATTTTAAAATAACCTCTAAACCAAATTCGAAGAAGGAACTACATCTAATTATGACTACAATAAAAGTAATTTGATGTTTGACCGATTTAGAACCTAAAACCGAAAAATTCGAAAAACAAAGTTCTTAATCAATTTTTGTGAAATTTTTAACACAAAATTCAAATTGACATTGAAAAAATATTTTTGGGGATTTTTCGATTTTTCCAATTTTTTTTGGTAAAAAATTTGATTAAAAGTCAACATTTTAAATTGATTTTTCCTAAAAAGCCAATTTCTTTGTCAAATCTTTAACTTTTTTTGAGAAATTAATTTGACAAAAGTGAAATTAAAGTTAAATGGTATCTTTTTAGGTAAAAAGTCAATTTTTAACCCGGGGTTGACTCTTGTCTAAGGATTGACCAAAAGTCAATTAAAAAGTTAACCATTTGACTTTTTAGGTTCTTTATTTTTTTTCTTTATTTTTTTTAAATGACTTGAAAATTACTTTAAAAGGACAATATAAAAGAAATAAATGAAAAACAACATTTTTTTTTTTTGATTGAGAAATAGGTTCTGTCGCAATCAGAAATCCAAATATTGATTTTTTACCATTCTTGACGCGTCAACTAAAAATCAAATATCAACAAGGGCAAGAGTTGCCCTTGCCCATGGAGGTGAGGACTACCCATACTCGCCCAAATGAGGGCAACCCTCACCCGATCTAGCGGAGTGGCCCTTGCCAAGCTAGGCAAGGGCCTCCCTTTATCAAAGGTAGTCCTAAATTTGAGGCCAGTGACCTTCGCTCGTCGATGAGGCTCGATGATGGTGGGAAAAAGGGAAAAAGAGAAAAAGAAAAAGAAAAGCAAAAAGAAAAAAAAGAGAAGAGAGAAGGAAAAAAAAAAAAAAAAAGGGAAAAATAAAGAAAGAAAAGAGAAAAATAATAAAAATAATAAAAGAAATAAAAAATTGAAAAAAAAAGAGAAAATATTGTGAAAATTTATCAATGTCATTGTTGATCATGCTACGTATGACGACTAGAGTCTACGTCAGTAATTTTTGACCAAAATTAGTCAGATGAACGCAATTAACAAACTTGAAAAGGTTTATGATTCAATTAGCATAATTAAAAGATTTAATATTGAATTGACAAAAATGTAATAGATTTAGGACTTTTTGACAATTTTACCCCAAAAATGATGGAGGCCGCCCTTCTTTATTCACAATCTAGCAATCGAGAAGATAAAACGTAGCTAAGCTTACATGCTAGTTGACACCAGTGCGGGGAAGTTGATCGATAAACAGCCCAATTTTCTTTTTAAAAAAAACACCAATTTTGGTCCAGTGGCATTTTTGCCTCAAATGTTTTTTGTTGGCGAAAAAATAACTAACTTTCACTCCAAGTCAAATTTTATCCCCCATTAACTTTCCATCTGATCAAGTGGTTAATTGTCCATGTCATTTCACGTGTCTAACTATTTCTATTTGGCATGTTCTCTCCCTTCACTATCTCAATGAACATGCCTTGTTGCGATAATTGCTGCTGCCTTTGCTGTATGAAATACTTCCGCCCATCCAAGAGGGGGCAAATCGCCCTGATAAGGGACACCTCGAGGGTTGCGTTTGATTCGGCATTTGCAAGGGGTTTTGAATCTAATGCAAATGCTAAAAGCCCAAAACTACTTGGGGAAATGTAATTGTGTTTGGTAAATAATTTCAGCATTCGACGAAATGCTGAAAGCCCAAAGCTAATCCCTACTAGCTTTGGACTTTCAACATTTTTAATGCAAGTTGAAAACTGAAAGCCGGCTTTGAAGTTGAACCAAACGTCCAGCATTTCTCCAAGGGGCTTTTAAGCCTAAAAGTCCCTTGAAAATGCTGAACCAAACACATGCCTCATCCTCCATAAGCTCGTACCTGATCCTCTCTCTCTTTGGGTCAAGAGCCAGATCCAAGCTTCAGACGTCGGATCCGACGACATTATGCCCAGTCCGAGGTCGCCCATGGCCAGCGATGCCATAGGCAATTGTCGCGAGCAACGCGACTTTAAGGGAAGATACAGTGACAAATCATGTTCGGGCTGAGGATTTGGCTTTTCCTATTTGTTCACAATGCCAGCTCTTTCATTGCCGGAGGACCATCTTGTCACTGTTCGCAACACGATTGAGTTCAGCCTTCTCTCACTGGTCCGGCCATCGTCCTTGGTGAACTAGACAAATTCGTGGATGCCGGCGAACCGATTCACATACAAGATCATCGGGCTGAGCTTGGGGACGTTCACGATGGCATGGTCGAGCTTCCGGACGAAGCCTACCAGGAAGGAGGAGATCCAATTAGTCTTGAACAAGGATAAATAAAAATAAAATAAGAGTTAAATGAATTGTACATGTTAAAATGCACGTGTGAGTTGTATTAGAAAAAGTTTGATATTTTGATGTGAAGTTGCTAATATATCTAAGTTAAATCATAAATTTTTTAATTAAATTTTGAGTGAAGATGGGTCTAATGAATCTATTGACAAGCTCAAACTTCTTAGCAATCTCCCTTGCGCTAAAGTAGTTAATATATCTTATTTGATCTATAACTCATTAATTTAAATTTTTAATTGAGATAAGTCTAACTGAATGGGCTCAAACTTTATCTTTTTTCTTGAAGATCTCCTCAAGTGAAAGTACTATCAAGCTTTTGTTGCTGCTCCTAGCACGTGGAATTGCCACGTCAGCCTTTAATTGTAACGTTAGATGGAAAGTTAATGGGGTAAGATGGAAAGTATAAAATGAAAGCTATCAACTTTCCGAGACAACAAAAAGTTCAGATTATTATTCAAATTGAACTAGAATTTGGGATGTTTTTAGGAAATTGGGCCGTCCATAGACAAAGAAGTCACCCGTGGGAAGCTGAAGACCAAGAGTGAGCTCAAAAAGGACTACTCTCAAGACTACGCAAAGGCTCCTTCCTCATCAACATAAACTTGACACTTACTGAACATAAGCAACTTATGCAACTTTTTTTTTGTCGAATAGAACTACGCAACTTGGCTGCTTCAACTAGTTAGGCATAGTCCGTTTTAGGAGTAGCACCCCTAAAGATTCTCCTACTATCAGCTATCCAATTATTAGAGGTGCCACTGATGTGAATTGTTGCGGAAAGATTATTCTACGAAGGCCCGGATGGTGCGAATTGCGAACCTCGACCTCCAATCAAACCTGTGATTGGCAACCTTGGTATAAACGTGACTTGTTGACGAACATGTGTCAACTAACTAACGTTATAGACGCCATGAGCGAAAGAATTCGCTATCTCACTCAATAAGTTGAATTGATCGCCACAAGAGAATCTTGATAAGGTCAAGTCCTCAAAAGAACAGTAGAAGAGAACTTCTCAATTCTTTTCCTCAAAAGTAAAAATATATGTGTATCCCAAAGAAATTCAATCAGTCTTTAATATAGGCTTGCCGGCTGCCACACAAACTCTAGAAATCTAATGCATCATATTCTAGAATATTCATAAAAAGAAAATATATATTGACTTGGTCAAATATTTAGTAACCAGATAATCAAATTACATCAAGATTTCCAAGATTCTTCAAGATTTGATCTAAGGTCATCTCCACGCCGAAAATCACGAACCATGACGCCAACAACTTACCTAAATTGCTTGGCCCGCGCTCGGGTTATTGAACCAGTTTGAATAGATAATGGGTCCCTAGCACCCCCTTCTCAATATGACTCGATATCCACATCAGCCTCGATGGTGCCATGAGATGGCGGTTTATCATATGAAAGAATATATCCATAGACCTATTGATTGACCATGATCCGACAAATTTAGAAAAGAGTATTCTAAAGTACCCAACGAACTTACCCATAAAAGTCTTTGTTTATATCATGCATGATTATAAAATAAGAAGCGATGTGGTATTGCTTATTATGATTGTCAAAATCAGTACTTCTTGATATGAAAACTATCTATTTTATTGTAAGTTGAAATGCTCTTAGATCTGATTAGAATAAACTACCTACTTCATTAAAATATAAAGCCCTCCTATATAAGGGCCTAAACTAACTAATTCATGTAAAAGCAAAAGTGTCCTTAAATTAATACTCTTTGGTACGAGTCTAAGCTGTCCCCACCACAAAATTCCTTGGCACCAAATTAAACCTCTCTAAAAGTCAAAGTCAAATGGAAATCTCCTCGACGTAAGTCGGAGCTGTCCTCATCAAGGATAAGCATTAGTCCAAGATTAAACTTGGACCAATCTTGGACTAGCCCAATCTGATCGATCCTAGTCTGGTTCCCAAAGAGACTAGGCCGATTTTTGGTCCTAAAATCCCTTGATCTTACATTGTGCGGGTTGGCCCTCAATTTTGAGACTTTAGGGTTGGTATAACCCGGACCAACTTTATATATATATAATATTATAAGCACCTCTGCCTCTATTCTTTCTTATGTAGTTTTGTTGTGTAAATTAGAAAGTAGAAACCTAACCTTGATTCGATAAAAAAAAAAAAAACCCCTATTCGCTTGCCTCTCTCTATTCGTTTGATGCGGCCATGCTTGCCGCTCACCTCTCTTCACTGGCCTCGATTGCCTTTTATAGTTTAATTGTATTTCACGTGTTCATTTTTTATGGTTTGTTGCTTTTAGCAATGAGAGGTTTGTATTGTTATCTTATCTTATATTTATATTCAATGTTACATTGTTGATGGATATATAATTTGAAAGAGTATATTTGTCCTTTTAATTAATACAAAAAATGGAACAAAAAAGTAATCGATTGGTCTCGAGTTAATTTTGGAAATGGACCAATCTAGTCCTCAGTCCCAAAAATTTGGGACTAACACTATACTGATTGGTCCTTCAGTTAAGTACTAGTCCAATTCGGACTATGCTCAATCCCAGTCCTTATCAGGAAATTTCTTGATACGAAATGAAGCTGTTTTAAATTCAAAGTCAAACGGAAGTCTCCTTGACACGAACCTAAACTGCCTATCCGCATGAAATTCCTTGGCATGAAGTTAAAATGCCTAAGATTCAAGACAAATCTGAAGACTTTTCGATTACAATTTCAAATCTGTCTACATCCTAAGTTATTTCCTTCGCACGAAGTTAAGCTGTCCAAAAATTCCATGATGATTTCAAGAATCATAGACACGAATCTAAATTGTCTCAAGCATGAATACACGAGATGATTAAGTTCATGTCATGAAGCTCTTGATGGCAAAATTAAATATGTTGCTGGTCAAAACAAAAAATTCAAGCCATATGTCTCTTGCGATTGACATGACATGAGGTTTGGGCAATAGTAAGGAGTGAATCTTGTTAGCCTATGATTAAAAGCCATCAAGTTCATTTAAGGCTCCACTCGTTTCATTAAAAATAAATTATTTTAAAAATATTTTCAAAAAAATGATCACTTGTATCTTTTACAAAAATGAACAAAGGAAAATTATTTTCATCATTTACAAAATTGTTAAATATAAATTGTTATTGATAATGAAAATATTTTTTATTAGCTAACTATTATAAGCAATGTGGACGATTGTTTTTAGAAAAGTATTTTTAAATTATTTATTTCCGATAAACAAATGAAGTCCATTTTAGAATAAACAGATAAGGACTTATTGAAACTCTGCGAAATTTTGTTACGTAATTCTTGGAGACCGGAGATTTTTCAAAGAAGGAAAAGCCTCTTCAAATTTTAGGTCATCAAGACCTTAACCACATGTCATCAAAGCCTTTCAAATTTTTGGTCACCAATATCTCAACATTAGATCATCAAGATAATAACCAAAACTTCACATCATCAAGACTTTAATCATCTTCAATCCAAGATTGCACCTTGAAGGCCATCAGATTATCTCTATAGCGTTTAAAAGAATGGTTAATACCCTGAAAAACCCCCAAACTAGTATACTTGTGACAAATTTATCCCAAACTATTTTTTTGACCACCAAAAATCCCAAATTGGTATACCTTTGACAATTTTACTCCAAACTGATACACTTGTGACAAATTTACCCTATGTTAGTTTTCATTAAATTTTATTATCAAATTATTAAGTTAAATGACACGTAACAATTGACTAGTATATCAATTTGGGATTTTACAATCTGTTTGTCAGAGTTTACAATTTTTATGATTTTTTTGTGGTATTAATCCAATTTAGCAAAGAGTATATTTGTCACAAATTTATCAATTTGGGGTTTTTTTTGCGATTGAATAAATTAGTTTGGGGTAAATTTGTCAAATTTAGGGTTTTTTATGGTTTTTTATGATCGGAGTAAATTTGTTACAAAGTGTGTCAGGTTTGGGTTTTTCATGATCAAAAAAATAATTTGGGGCAAATTTTTCACAAAAGTATACAGTTTTTGGTTTTTCAAGGTATTAACCCTTAAAGAAAAGAGTTAGAGAGATCATTACATTTCATTTTGGGAATTGGAGATTGTAGCCATCCTTTTTTTCTTTTTTTTTTTTTTTTGGTGACCAAGGATTTGCTAGAGCCTACCCTTGTTGGTTTACATCGATTTGGGGTCTCACGGGCCTCCATGGTAGAGCCCAACAACGATTATATCTCGGGGGAAACTGGCCCGACAACCCACCATTGGAATCTCCCGTTTTAATCGCTAACAACGTAGGGTTTTCAAACCCTTGACCTCCTTCGCTGGAAGAGAGATCTCAACCAACCATGCTGTTCATGGGTTGGTGAGATTGTAGCCATCTTTATATTAATGAAAATTCAATACACTTCTATTTGCTTTAATTTCATGTTGCAGATTTATTTGAGTACAATATTCCATCCCAATTTATCAAGTAGACTTTGGTTTGCTCATTCGAACCTCTTTATTTTTTGCCCAAAAGAAACCTCTTTATTTCCGTTCCAATTTGCAGAAGGAAAACAAAAATTGTTTTCTTTTATGACTTCAATTTTACATTGTAGCCATTTATAAATTGTCAAAAATCTTCGCAGAGGTGTAATTAAATCTGATTTTTTTAAAAAATATAATTAATTTCTAAAACTTGCTAAATTGATGCAATTAAATCATTCTATTAATTTTGTTTGACTTGACTAACGGAAAATGTTAATATAATTTTTTAAAATTTTTTTTTCTCTTACATGACATTGATGCGACTAAAACAACATGACTTTTGTCCAAATTTGATTTTAAAATAAATTAGAAAAATATTAAAAACTAGAAAAAAAACTCAAAAAAGAAAAGGGGAAAACCAGTTCTATCCGTTGCCGCCCCACCATGTGCCTTCCTTCCTTTTTCTTTCTTTTTTAAAATTTAATTTATTTTAATATAAAATAAAATATCTAGATCATAACAACATCGTTTTAGCTTTATACTTCATATTTTAACCTCATCAATTAAACGAACTTTACGAAAAAAAAAAAAAAAAAATTAGATAGACTTGGTTGCACAAATTTAATTAATTTCAAATTTTAAAATTTAATTATATTTTTATGATAAATTTTAATAGTTTAACTGTATTTATTTCTTATATTTACATAAACAAAATTATCCACAGTATCTATTGAGTAAAGGACAATATCCTACTGACAAAAAAAAGGACAATATCCTTTTTTTCGATAAAGAAAGAGAAGAAAAGGACAAAACCCTTTCGACCAAAAAAATAAAGAAAGAAAGGACAGGATCCAAAAAATTCGTAATAATCAATCCCATTTTAACTTGAACCAAGTGGGTCCACGTGGCACCCCTCATTCAATAATCTTCCCCAGTATGTGCGTCCCACCGCTTCGCTGTCTCTCACTCCCAGGCCCCGGCCCTGCAAATCAAGAACCTGATGTCGATACCGACAACCCCCAGAAAAAAAAAAATCCATCTCCTTCGCTTCTCCGACCTGTTCTTCCATCTTGGAATCGTGGGTCGCCGCTAGATTTCGACGATCGAGGTGAAAAGCGCGAGCTTCGGGAGGGACATGGGCAAGCACGGGTACTTGAGAATGCGGACGGACCGGGAAGCCAGCGACCGGATCGGCTCCGATCTGAAGGAGCTCGGCGCCGCCGCGAGGAAGCTGGCGGGCCACGCGATCAAGCTGGGCAGCCTGGGGTTCGGGACCACGTTTCTTGAATGGGTGGCCTCGTTTGCTGCGATGTGAGGGCTCGAATTCCCGGTTCTGCCTCTCTCGTTGTGCTCTCTGTTTCTCGTCGATGTTCCGACATGGTCGTGATGCTGTGGAGTCTTTATGTTAATTTGGCATGTTCTTGCTCGATACGCGTGATTTGTTCTTGTTGCGTGCGGTGGATGATGACCCTTTTTCAGTTGTTCTTTTGCAACTGATGGGGTCGGCGTGCGGGTCTTGGGTTACTAAATTGTGCTTTGTTTATGCCCTCTTTCGGTTAATTGTCATTTTGAGTTTAGTCATTCGGTGTCAAATTCGCCAGTCTGATTTCTGAAGTTAAAGCATGTCGGATGTTTCTTCTCTCAGCTTTTTGAACTGCTCTGCACAAATGGAGATTGGAAACTGGTTCTGTTTTTCTGTTAATTGGTTTCAGCTGTCCTCAACACTGAGCTTCCTGCATTTTTTCGCTTAATCTTTGCAAGACCATTTGTGGATTTGATAGAGGTATTAAATCCCACATGAAATTTCGTGTATATGAATACAGTAGAGCTTCCTTGTGAGGTTTTATGGAATAGAATTCTATCTACCAGGGCATCATAGCTTCAGCCTATCTACCTGGCAGAAGCAGCACGCCCGGTTTTCAATAGATAGAAATTTGGGTCATAAGCCAAAATTGAAGTAGGAAATGAGAGTAGATACAGTGAGCACTAGTTTGCACTTGAAACTGATATGGCAATTTCGGAAGAGCTAATGGAAGTGGCCTTTTGGTTTTTGTTGGTGCAGTTATTTGTTGGTCCTGGATCGAACAAATTGGAGAACGAACATTCTCACGGGACTGTTGATCCCATACATATTCTTTAGTCTTCCTTCGTTACTGTTCAACGTATTCAGGTGACTATGAAATTCTACAAACCATTTCTTCTGTCCGAATTTCCTCCCAAACTAACTTTTCATTTCCTGTCTTGTTCAGGGGAGAAGTAGGAAAGTGGATTGCCTTCATTGCTATTATACTGCGACTGTTTTTTCCTCGGCATTTCCCAGGTATTGTTTTTTCTTTGTGCGAAATTACACTTTTCATTTTAAGCATATTTGTTGAAGTGTTTACCTGTGCTTTTGCTAATTCGGCCAGCAATTTGCTTATCTAAACCTTTAAATACACTCTGTATCCTATGTCAGATGAAACAAGGCAGTGTGTATCTTCTTTTCTCACTCAATTCAGTCAATAGATTCTTTAATTTCCTTAAGACAACTTTTCATATTGTATTGTCCGTGAAATTACTGAAATCATTTACTCTGGCAAGGCAAAGATAGTCTGACTTATAAGAACTAACATTTAGGTTGGTAAGAGAGTAATCTGTGGGAAATACAGTGACTGGCGTGCTTAATAACAGTGCTCATCTATATTTTGCTGTTTACATCAGTATCTTTCATTACCCAATTCATAATCCCTTTTCATTGTAATGTCTTTTGGCTGCAGATTGGCTGGAAATGCCAGCTGCTCTGATTCTATTGCTAGTGGTGGCTCCAAGCTTGTTTGCTAGCACCTTTAGAGACAGCTGGGTTGGAGTGGTAATATGTCTTTTGATTGCGTGTTATCTTCTACAAGAGCACATCCGAGCATCTGGTGGCTTTAGAAACTCCTTTACACAGCCACACGGCATTTCAAACACCATCGGAATACTCATCCTGCTGGTTTACCCTGTGTGGGGGTTGGTGGTATATTTTCTATAGCCAGTTTCCAGCAGGCCGGCATCGTCCTGGCAGCGTTGTGATTCCATATTTGCTTCTTTCATTGTTTGAGAAGATATTGATTCATGCAGATCTGTCATTGTTGTTTATTACTCCAATAATTGGAACATCCTTATATAAGAGTGAGAGTGAGAACGATTGAGCGAATTCAAACTATTTTTCGGATCTTGGTGTTGCTTTAGCTGTGAGAACTTGGTCTGCAAACAATTATGCTTGCTCACTAATGTGATGATGGAAACTTTTCTCCTTGAAAGTCCCTGATCTTGTAGGTAACTGGTGCTTCCGTATTTAACTTGTGTAGATGATTTAGTAGTTTGGAGTTTATGTGCTGATTTGTGAAGTCGATTTTTAGCTTTTGTGTTTTAGCAAAATGATTTTAGGACGGTAGAACCGAGATTATGCGTTAACAAGAGACGATTCAGTAGCATTGCCTCCCGCGGCTGTGTACTAGGTACTAAAATAATCTCTTTTAAGTTGTCTCGTATGCACGAAAGTTACTTAAGAGTGCATTTGTTCGGGAATAGTGTCGTTTGAGATTTGATTTAATGGATTTTTATTAGTTTGGTTTGCGGAAAATGACTAGTCAATCGAAAATACTTTCCAATTAACGAAAACATTCATGCATACATTTAGGAAAGTGAATTTTCAAATCTAAAGGGTAAAAATGGCTTCCTAAATTGCTCATAACTAATATGCAAATATTTTCTATTTTATTTTTATTTTCTATTCTATTTTAATATTTTAATATTTTTAATTTTTTGTTCATTTTCTTTCTTCTTCTTCAGCTAGAGGCGGCGAGAGGCCAACGATTGGCCATAGGCGAGACTTGAGCTCGCTAGCCTTGGGGCGCTAGAGTCTCGCCATCTTTGGTGAACTCATGCCTGTGGTTAGTAATCGGTAGCTGGTGGAGGGAAAAAAATAAAAAAGAATAATTTAATAATTCAATTTAATAATTTAATAATTCAAATTTTTTTTTGGGTCATGCAATAAAAGTGAAATTATTTTTAAATGAAATCAAATATCAAAAAATGATTTCGGTCAAATATCACCAAACAAGGGAAATTATCCACTTTCTCAAAAAATGATTTACAAGAATTTTTTTTTTTTTAATTATGAAGTTTTCTATGAAACAAATGCTTTAGTGAATTTTCTTTAGTCCGTATATTTGCTCTATTAACCCTTACTATTCTTGATCGAGTTTCCTTCTTCACTTTAACTCTCTGCTTTTCTAATTTCCTCCTTCCATTCTCTTCAACCCAAATTCACCTTCACAGACCAACAGGTCAAAGCGCTACAAATCATAACTGGGTTTTCTAGTTGCTTCGATCTTTGGTTTGTGAGGTAAAACCACACAAATGTTCAATGCCCGGACACTCTCATTGGTTGGCGCGGATAATCAAATTGTTCAATACGTGATTGTTTTCATTTGTACCTTACGGTTTCTACTGTTAGGTCGGTCAATGTTTTCCAGATCGATATTGATGAGGAAAGAGATAAAAGGAAGAATTAATATCACAAAAAATTCGAAATAGTTACATTCGTGATAAATTTACTTTTCATTTTTCCATTAAATTTTACTGTCAAATTGCTGAATTGGAATATACGTGACAGTTGACAAGTGTACTAGTTTGGGATTTTACTCTCCATTCGTTATAATTGTATTAGTTTATGGTTTTTAGTGATAATAATCCAATTTAACGAATGTACTAGTTTGAGATTTTTGATAATCAAAATATTAGTTATAGTAAATTTGTCACATGTATATTAATTGGAGATTTTTCTTAATATTAACCCAAAAGGAATGTGACCCAGATTGCAGCACTTCACATCGATCTTGTTCATGTGCATGATGAATCTGCACATTGCAGAGGCCAGGAGTGATGAACTCTTTGAATCTAATTCGAGTCTCTACCTTTCCCGCAACACAGAACATAAAGCAGATGGTCACCTGACGGAACCACTTTACGTCGATGCCATCTCCAGATATCTCCTGATTTCTTGGCAATTATCGAGTAGAAGGGAAAACGATTTCGCGAATCTCCGATAAACTGTATTTATAGCGTAAATAATATGTAAAACTAGGAGGACTTGATGTTATAAGAGAGTAACAAATGAACAATAGATCCTGTTTGCTCCTCCCTAGCACCAAGGTATCTTTATTGCATCTATCGAGCGGCTGGAATTTTAACAAGTGTAAGTATAGACGAAGTTTTGAAGACGAGGGATCGACGACAAGGGCCTTCGTGATGATCCGTTCCCAACCTCGATCGTCAATTCTTCAGGAAAGAAACGATCTTAATGTAGTTTTAAGCAGATGGCCAATGCTGTTGTATGTGGACTGATAAAACCATGCCCTCCAATACCGGCTCTTACGCTTTGTTTGCTTTTGCTTGAGAGTAGAGCTGGTCAATATGGTCCTACAGGAAACAATTAGCAGAAGAACACACAGGTTTAGTGCAGTCATCTGCAGCAGCTTTGAGAGATAAGGTGTAATGTGCAAGACCTCACAAAAGATTAGGAAAAATTTAGCACCACCCTAAGATTTTTGACATATAATGCAAGACTCACAAAAGATCTACGAAAAATTTAGCACCACCCTAAGATTTTTGACATATATACTGCTCGATTTCGTTATATAATTCGATGCTCTCGTTAATGCATTGCTTTCCTAAATAACATTCCTAATGAATTGCAAGATGCAGATGTGATAAGGTCGAGAAAATCTCATGGAACTGCAAGAATTTGCTTATTTGTGGCATACGGATTCGCTTGTTACAAAATGGGGCGATCATGAAGTGGGGTTATCGGTAGCAGTCTCGGCTCAGCTTATCTTAGGGAACAAGCCAAGGACTAGAGTGAATACCTTGTAGTATTTGAGCAACTGCGGGCGCTTCAGTTTGAAGGTCGGAGTGATCAGATCTCTCTCTATGTCGAAGAGATTAGGCTCCAAATGGACCGCTTTCAACATCTCGAAACCTCGAAGCTGCACGGAGAATTTCAAGTCAGAGGCAAAATGGAATGTCGGTCGTGTTTTCGCACTTTGCAAGAGATAGGGATTCATCTGCATACTTTGTGCTTCTGGCCGATGCTGTTTAGTTCATCCAGAACGTACTTCTTTGCCTTGAGATTTTGGCACAGCGATTGGAAATCCCCCGTGACACCTTGGCTTGCCGCCCAGTCCTCGAGGGCCTTCCTATCGGGGACCACTACGGCCACAAGGAAGGACTCGAAGCTGTTCCCGTATACCCAAATCTGTTGCGGAAAACGTGGGAAGAAACATAAAATTGTAAGATCAGAAGAGCATGTTTGGCCTGTGTCTGCTCTACTTCATATGAACTGGCAAGAGGCATACCGAAGTCACAAGAGGGCAGCGCTGATACACGCTCTCGACGTTCTCTATGGCAACATATTCACCTTGAGAGAGCTTGAATATGTTCTTTTTCCGATCGATGATCTTCATTGCCCCGTTTGGCTGCCACTCACCAATGTCGCCTGCAAAACTCGTGATTTGTAAGAACAGATTTGGGATATGTCTATTCCAGATTAGAGCTGCCATTTGGAAATACTCGACTCGTTTACCTGTGTGAAACCAGCCATCAACAATGACATCGTTGGTGAGGTCTTGGCGCTTGTGGTAACCAGAGAATAATGTTGTTCCTCTCAGACAAATCTCTCCACGAGGTGTGCTCGAAAGCGCATCATACCCCATATCAGGCACGGACTCCAGCCTCGCTTCGATCGATGGCATGGGGATGCCGACCGTTCCCATCATCGAGAACACATTGCCTACAGATGAGAAGCACCCGCCGCAACTTTCCGTAAGACCTGAGAGAGAAAATTCCAGTGAAACATAGAAATAAGACTGAATTACCGGAGTTTCAACCAAAGGGTAACTAAAATCTCAAGCAGAGTTGGGATGAAGTAAATATGACCATGTTCAAAGAGCAGCTGCCTTTCAGAACGTACCATAACCTTGTGATAATGTGGAGCAGCTGGTGACCCGCAAAAATTCTTCGACATGCTTTGGCAATGGCGCGGCACCAGACGACAGGGCACGAACTCTCCCTCCCAGTGCTAGTTTTGTCTATGACAATTGGAAACCGATAAGTGTAAACAATTGATTTTCACTTTAAAAGAGATTGAGGCGGGATAAATAAGCCAACCTTTTCAAAGACCAGTCGGTCCATGAGAGGCGCGGCTTTATCCTGCGGGAAACCCTTCTCTAGATTCGCTAACTTGCTGTCAATAAGCAGTCATTAGACATACTGATACATGTGATAAACGGGTAGAACTCAGAAGGACAATATGGAATCAGAAGACGTACTAGTTGTATGCGTATTCGAACAATTTTTTCCGTATCAGACCGCTTGACGAAACTTTAGCAAGTATGCCTTCGAAAAAGAACAAAAAGGATTGAAAGGGTGGACAGTAAACATTGGCTAATCGTAATCGCTATCCTTTTCCTAGTGAACAGAATTTTCAATTTTATCAAATTAGCGACTCGGGGTAGAAAGTGAATTACCAGTATAGATTCGGTCGTAGACTCTGGGAACCCCACAGAAGATGGTCGGTTTGAGCTCTTGCAGGTCCTCTACCAAACACCTGACATCCTGAGAAACGAAATTGGGAGGAGTGAGTAGAGAATTCATAGAAACGGAATGATGTATCAGTGAGTCATGGTCGTGTGTGATCTTACGCCTCGCCAAAATCCTATACAAGAAGCTCTGTAAATGCAGTAAGTTTCCAACGTCAGGTCATAAATATGGGCCAGAGGGAGGAACGAGAAGTATGTATCCTCTTCTGAGAACTGCAGTACAGGAACGTCAGGTCACATTAATGTTACTTCCAGGCAAGAAACTTCTCAGGCTCTTGCAAATACAAATGAACACAAGCAAACATAAAGTAGGAACTAGTAAAGCCCTAGCCTTGCATTCATTCGCAAGCATTGCCTATATTTGCACTCCAATGATCATCAAATCACGTCTGAGAATGTGTTCAACTGTTTACCACACTGTCTGTGGCGGATAGTAGCTTGTCAATCGACAGTACTTCCGCTATGAGAGCCTCATTGGTGATGATGACCCCTTTCGGTTCTC
This sequence comes from Eucalyptus caleyi, assembly GCA_014182885.2. Taxonomy (NCBI): domain Eukaryota; kingdom Viridiplantae; phylum Streptophyta; class Magnoliopsida; order Myrtales; family Myrtaceae; genus Eucalyptus; species Eucalyptus caleyi. The sequence continues at coordinate 39,237,811 of CM024472.2, forward strand.
CAGTTGTTCCGCTTGTGTACATTATTGTGCAGACATCGGTCCTCTTCTTCAGAGGCAATTCACAATCTGCATTTTCCTGTTGTTGGGATCAAGCACGATGGACCACCAGAGCTTCTTAATTAACATGCCAGTGATTTTGTCTTAAACGCACTCGGAAGTAAGGACATATCTAGTGAGGAAACGCATCGCCCTCTTACCAGCTGCAAGAACTCCTTCCAGGAAAAGCAAGAGACTCCTAGTTCTTCGGCTTGTGCCTTCTGTGTGCTCGCAACATCTCCGAAGCTGACAATAGCTGAACAAGGATGATATGAACTTAGTTTCTAACACCTAAATCTTCCATTAACTCTGCACTTACGGTATGCACGTAGAGCATGATACCTACTTTTTAAACACGGACATTTGGGAAGGCACGAGAGAATCTGCATAGATAGTGATCTACCAGGTAAATCAAGCTAACCAAGAAACAGAACTAACTTATGATTTGGTACCGGAAGGGAAACTCACGGATGGAATCTTGTTTTCCTGAGCGAAAGCGATTGAGACTTCCGCGTGGTTTATGATGAATTCGACTGCATTGGGACCTGTTATGTGCAAGGCTCAGCTGATAAAGCTTATCTTTGATCATTTCATAAGAAGAGCTCAAAATCTAGCACACTGAGCATCAGAGAAATTAGACATCTCGGCCTCAAACGAAATCCATTCTAGAAATAAGGGAAAGCCATCTCATACCAAGAGTGTCGTAGAGCGGTACATATGTCACCGCGTGGGCGCTACAGGCCTGCCAAACCGAACCGAACAAAACCGATTAACACAGCCCTATAGCTCGAAATACTTGCTCAGCAGGTAATAACTTTTGGCTTCTGCATTGAATTTGCTTCACAAACATGATAAAGAAACCAAGAAACAAACTAAAAAAATAGGAATGGCCATTCCGTCTGAAGAACATTAAACTCCTATAATGTAGAACGACTGTCTGCTGTACTGCCGCAGCAGAACGCGGCATTTGATATATTTAAGCGAAGAATGGAAGCGAGCGAGCAAGTCGTATTCATACCTCCATGGTGATGATCCATTCTGGGCAATTCGATCCGTATATGCCGCACCGGTCGCCCTGGATCAATAAAACTCATCACATCTCCTCCGTCAAGTAGAAACTGATCAAGAATCCCTAGGTCTCATCTGCTCAGCTAGTTCATTAACATATATACTTACAGGATTGATGCCGCGACTCCTGATCGCCGACCCGAGGCGGACCGCTGAATCATAGACCTCTTGGTACGTATGCCACACATAAGGACCAACCTGCACATTCATTCAGACCTCATACCATCATGTCACCATTTTCCCATTTTTCAGTCTCTTGTGATTGGTGATCAAATCTTCCATTTCATATTAAACATCACTGAGAATGGTGAGACAAGAAATTTGGAATTCATGGGAATTTTCTTAGCTAGAAAATCACAGTGCCGCAATAACATTCATGATGATAAACACTACCCAGAGAGAGAGAGAGAGAGAGAGAGATATGCACCTTCGAATCCACGACTTGACGACGACCCAGCATTCTGTAATCGGGCTTTCTCTGAGCGGTATCGCTGCCATCACAATGAAAAATCAAATTAATTTTGCAATCGATAAAACCAAAATTGGCCTATTAGCTCAGTTGGTTAGAGCGTCGTGCTAATAACGCGAAGGTCGCAGGTTCGAGACCTGCATGGGCCATTCGACTCTACCCTTTTTCCATCCTGTCGTTTTCTGTCATGACGGCCATAATATCACTTCACCTACCCTTGGATTTTCCTATCAATTTTTCTTTACCCTTTTGGATCAGATTTCTCTCCTGAACCTTCTGAAATTTCTCATTTTACCCAAAATAGAAAAATTAAAACGATTGATTTTGAGGTCGGCGCCAGGATAAGATGACCACCGTTTGTAATAAAATCACCCCAATCAGTCATCTGAGGTATTGACGTGGCGCCAGGATAAGATGACCATTTTCTTGTCGTTTGTGGCAATGTGCTCACCAAAATTTTCACTATCCCAATCAGTCTGAAATTTCTCATTTTACAGAATAGAAAAATAAAACGATTGATTTTGAGGTCGGCGCCAGGATAAGATGACCACCGTTTGTAATAAAATCACCCCAATCAGTCATCTGAGGTACTGACGTGGTCCTAATTGAAGTAATCGCGGCTAGAAATATGATCACATGTGGGGTCCACATTTTCTTGTCGTATATATAAGATCATGGCAAAAAAAGATAGCTTCGAAACGACCATAGTTGGTAAATATATATGGGGGCTCAAGAAATCAAATTAAATTAACATCCAAATTAAATTTGAGAGAGTCAATCCTCATGGCCATATCTTTTTCATTCGCTTGTGGCAATGGAGCAAACATTATATAAACTAGAGAACATAAAGTTTGGATGATCTGATAAATAATTTTCATAAAAGTATCATCTCATTTCTTGAAATTACGTCTGATTTATGTTATTGGATCTCAAATACAAAGCTAGCGCCAAAGAACCGATCTCATGTCGAATGAACTCATAGCCAATGCGGCTTGGTGCAGTTTTTATCAAATGCGCAATGTAATCTAGAAAATTTCCTAAAAGAGAAATGCCAGAAATGCCAAGAAATGCTCGTATTCCGTTTGAACTAGATTTCAACGTCTCCCGCCGGTTAGAGAGAGAGAGAGAGAGAAAGAGAGAGAAACCTGAAGAACTGCCATGGAGACTCCATGCCAGGCTTCCAACTCGACGAGGCCATCTTCGGCGTAAGTGCCTCGGTAAACAGGTCCCACCGACGGCCTTCCGTTGACGCCTTCCTTTCCTTCTTCCACCTTCACCGTGTACTCAGCCACCTCCTGCATTCTCGAAACCCACCCTGCCTCTCGGCTTCTTGATCTTCTTCGCTCACCGCTCACCGACCCGCTTGCTCTTCAATATCTCAAGACTCTCTCCGAACAGACGACGCTCAAGAGAATTAATAACGCGCCTCTTTATATGAAATGGGTCAGTCTTGCTTGTGATGGGAGCTTTCTTTCTTGACTTTGAGAGAGAGAGAGAGAGGGGATGGAGATAGATAGGGTTGGTTGAGCAGAAGCAATCAATTCTCAAGAAATTGAAGGACAAAACGAAAGAGAAGAAAGGACGGCAATAAAGCTATTAATTCTCAGCTACTTTTACAGCGGGAATCCATCGCATTGGTCGACCCTCCTGCTTCATCATGTCCATATTTGTACAAGAGAGAGAATGAGAGAGAGCAACTGCAAATTTATTGCGTTGATGACCTCTTCGAGTTTGTGTTTGCATACATGCCCCTGAGGTTTGCTATATTAGCCAAGGAGGCCCTTTGCCCGTTTCTTCATCTGTCGAAATTCGCAGGAATTCGTAAACACCTGCTGGTCAAAGCGTGTGTGGGTGTGTGCATGCATATTATATGGTGTGGCTGGCTGTCAATTTGAACTTTACGGAATCGTTAAGAGCTGACGTTTGTAGGTGGATTGGCATTAAATGTCGATGTGCACACATATAACGTACACATGGAGACATTTATGGACTTTTTTTTTTATGCCCTAAATATTCTCTCCAAACATGGCCCACGGATGAAAATAAAGGTCGAGTGTCGGTTGCGATGATAGAAACTAGGAAGAAAAGCTTAGGGTGTACGTCCATGATGCAACAGAGGAAGGTGTCAGCGGTTGAAAATGACTAACCCCAACAAGTTACTAGATGATGAGACAATGTCACGAGTTCCTGCGTCCATTTTGTGTGATTTGTAGTGATTTTCTGAATCATTACCCATTCTACAGTCAGTATCTTAACTTTTTTTTTTAATAGTTCGACTAAGCACCTTGAATTTTCAAACATGGCTCAAGGTGAAACTTCCGTTAAAATCATGAATGAAAAATGCCAACATGGAAAATAACATTGTTATATGGTCTTTAGCCATTCATATTGAAATTTAATGTGACCTCTTGAAATGTTGTCATGTCATAAAAAGTTATTGAACAATTAAGATTGTCCATGCTATATCACTAACTATCCCTCCTAATCACCCAACACCAAAATAGAGATATGACACAAAGCGTGTCGTGTTGGCAATTTAGCTTAACATTTGCTCAGTCGAGTGAGTAAAAACACATCACATGTCAATTTTAATTAATGGAGGTCTCACATCAAGCTAAATTTAAAAGTTGAGGTACTTGGTACATACGTATGATGTGATTTGCCCCTCAAGACACGTTAGGTACGTTTATTAGGACCGTATATTAATAATTATAAATGATCAGTCGAGATAACAAAAGAAGAATCATTGCTGGAAAACGGCGGTGGATAAGTAGAGGGATGGCGTTGGGAATTAAATGACCTTTGACTTTATGGAGGAAGAAATAAGTGGAAAGTTATGTTCGTGTCCAGCGATGCGGTCCATTGGTTGGCACAACCAGCGCACTCGACTCTTAGACCGATCGCTCTCTTTATGTTTCCGCCTTCACAGTTGATAGATCAACCACCAGGCCATCTTAAAGCGGTAGCTGTATCGAGGAAGATGGGGGTCGGTTTAGCTAAGTACCTATTTCCCGACAGGACGCACTTGCAGGTATCTAGAAAGTGGATATATAAGGTACTTAATATTGGACTTACGAGACCACAGGACTTGGTGGTCTAGTCATAAAGAGCTTCTACCGTCTTTCATTAGAGCACAAGTTCGAGCCATATCATGGACAGACCTTTGGACAACTTGTGCCTTATGTGTTTGCTACCTCTTATGAAGAGAGAGTTCCTCATTTTTGGCACGCCGGTAGAGTCGGGGTTGTGGACTCATACACTCATGGGTGAATTGAGTAGTTATGATTTTAATCAAATATTTCGTAGCATGATAGTGTAGTGATGAAGGGTTATACAGTCTTTCATAAGGGCACAAATTTGAGCAATATTGTGAGTGGATTTCTAGATAGATTGTGTCTTCGACATTTGCTACCTCATGTAAAGAGAGGCTTCTTGGTTTTTGGCATGCTAGTAGAGTTTGGGTGATGGACTTATACACTTATAATGGGTTGAGGATTTATAATTCAAATCAAATATTCCGTAATGAGTGTGAGACCTTTATAAATAACGCATTAAGGCGATAGCTACACTGATCGTTTGTCCCCACCATTTTACTTATAATATATATATTTGAACCATGAGTCCATAAAAACCTTTTATCTCCGTAAGGGCTTAGAATCGCGTTTGCAATAATTTCATTTGATTAGACAAAGCATAACTTAAGAACCTATTTATGTGTAAGTAATGGTAGTGTACTCTCTAGGATTTTTTTCTTACATCTGTACATGTGTCCATGTGCTGTTAATTTTAAGAATTTAAAAAAAAAAAAATAACTACTATAAACTTTTGAGAAAATAATAAATATTCAATCACACTCTTGCAGGCCCGTCGAGCTTAATTTTACCAGCTTAAACTCGACATGATAATCAAGTAGCTTGAGTTCGACCTAGATGTGAAAGTAACTGAGTCGATCTTGAGTAATCACTGAGCCTAGTCTGAACTATTCCCAAGTAGTTTTTGACTCAGTTTCATCAAATAGATATCGAATTAAATTTCAATGCTTCTATTTTCTTTTAATTTTGTCAGCCGGATTTGAAACTTTTTATTTAATTATTTTTCCAGTTCTATTTTAGGTCCACCGAGTACTGTCTAGGATATGAGATGTCTAAATCTGCCCTTTAATCCAGTATTGTCCCAAACAAAGACTATGAAATTTTATCCAATCTTACCTTATTTTGTCCGACTTTCTGTTTTAGAGATCAAACTCAATTTTAGGCGCTGCATAAAGCTTATTCCTTTTCTGAGATGAGAGCGTGGGAGGAGGGAAAAGAGCACCAAAAGTCCTAAATATTAGGTACGGAATGCAATCAATTTCTTTCAAGGGTTTAAATTAAGTCATAAGCCTTTGTCAAAAATCGCAATCAAGTCCTTGCAATGAACAATTTTTTAAATTGCTTGTGTGTCACATAAACAATGCCTTAGTGTCGTCCTTAGATTTGCACATTTTAACCAAAATATTAGCACTTAATTGCATCTTTAACAAAGATTTTGGACCCAATTGCATTTCATTGATAAGGTTTAGGACTTATGATGCGATTTTTCTGGAAAAAAGGAACCAAAGCTTTACGAACACAAGGATTGACGGAATGATCCGTCAAAAGCAATTTCAAGCGATCTAATTTAGAACTCTATAAATAAACAAATAATTAATTAATTATAAACGGTTTGACCGACAAAAAGAGACGAATCAGTCTGTCCATATCGATTTCTTTGTGCAGGCCCCTATCATGAATACTATGCCAATTTCAGACAAATGACCTGCCGATCAAACGAGAAAAGACGGTCGACATATATATAATCGAGCTAATCCCCACGCGTACATAGGAGAAAACCTAACATTCTTGGATCTAGCTGTTTTTCTAATAGAAAGAGCTAGCAAACGTGTATACACATTGCGTGCGCTCGAGGAATGGATGAAAGATTAAGCGGAATTATTTTTCCACAAAGTATTTAAATCATTATATAATGGAAATGTCTATCGATAAAAATGCATAACCCTAAGAAATTTGCATAAATACGTGGTAGGAGAAAAGTAGTTTGAAGATTTTTTGACAGGTAGGTTTGTTTAGGATACAACATATCCAAATTTTAATATTGAAAAAAAAATGAAATTATGAACTCAGCATTTATCCATGAACGCGATATTTGTAAAATAAGTACTAAAGAATAAGGAGGAAGGAATAAAAAATTGGAATCAATTAAAGTGGTAGATCCTCTATATCTTAAAGAACAATAGAGATTGAGGAATTAAAATGAATATTGAAGGACATTATAGAGCGAGGCTTGTGTTATAAAATATTGCGTTGTAAATATATAATAGAGAGAATAAAGATATTGAGAAGATAAAGTAGGTAAACACCAAAGATAGTAGATAAAACCAGATGAGAGAATTTTATTTTCAATGTATCACAGTATGTCTATGACAAAAACTAAGTTCCTATTTATAAAAAACAATGATGTACTTATCATTAATATCAATATATCAAATAATACATGTATTGGATAGGAGATGAACATTCATTGTATAAGGATATGTACTTAGAATGTATGATACAAATGTATCATAATAAGTATATTAGATAAGATGAATATAATAAATATTCATTCATATATTTCATTCATTCATTATATTGCATTGGACTCAATGTCTTCTTCCCTCGTCATTTTGTACTTTGAGATTGAGACCCGTCTTAGGTTGCATTTCACTCAATTCATTCCTAACTATAATGGGACATGATTCTCGAAGTCAACTTGACTCAAAGAACTTGAAGCTATAATTTGAAAAATTAAGGTTGACACACATTATAAATTCTACTCTAATGGAGATTAATATTTCTGGCTCGAGCTCAACTCTTTAGGGTTTATAACGTAGAAATCATTGACTCAACTCCACCTAATTATTAACAAGAGAGTAAAATTACAAAGAGTAAAGTCCGAGTTAAAAAGAACCGATTGGTTATAGAAAAATTCAAGTTGAGTTCCTATGATATTCATGTCTTTTTTTCAATGTTCATCAAGGTATTTTGGGAAGATTACAGCTGTGCTGTTGCCCATGTCGAACTTTGGTCCGTGTACTTTTATCTGGCGACATATTTGGTTCTTAAACTAATTTTTCAATTACAGTTTTGGAACAAATTCTATTTTTCACCTGAAAATCGACGGAAAATGCTAACTAAGCATTAAAGATGTCCACATGATCCTGACCTGCAATGAACAAATTTACAGTGGAGAAAGTTACAATAATGGTCCGGTATGATTGCTCCTATTATATTTTGGTCCCCGAACTTTTTCAACAACGTTTAGTCCCCACCAGTCTTCAATACTGATTTTTTTATGGACGAATTTTCATATATATATTTCCTTTCGCATGTAAATGAAAAATGCTGACGTTGACGTAATGCTAAAAACTAAATTGTGTCAGACATGTTATAGTTGGTTTTGTCCACATCAACATTTAACACCGCATGGTAGTCTGACACTTGGTCAATAAATTCCATTTGTATTGAGAGCATGCCGTAAAAGTTTGGTTTGATTCCAAAACAGAGTACGAGTCCAAACCCATCAACACATTCATTAAACTCATCTTCATTTAAATTTTAAGTCAAAAAATTATGGATCAATTGAGATATATTAATTACTTCACATTATTTCACACACGTGTCTTAATAATCTCCATCTCACATATGAGCTATTTATTTCCTTAATTTAGGTATCAATTTGCATCAAGATTTCTCAACTTGAATCTCCACTTTGTTATGTGTGAGGATGGCAACAACAAATGACAATGCCCACGTTGATCCTTGGTTTATTTTTCCAAATCAAATCATGAAGGCTATCAATGAAATCATGTTTATGCACCACAAACCACCATAATCACATGTCTCTTTCGTGGCAGTTTAGTTAGCCTCGATTATCCTACATGGAATGGTTGGCGTTGGCATTAATAATTTTTACATTTTTTTTAAATTTATGAATTTTTTCTTTTTCATTTTCCCTTTCTTTTATTTTGTTTTTCTTTTCTCTCCACCGAGCCTCATTGATGGCCAGTGACTGCCAATCTTAGGTGAGGGCCACCCTTGCCAGATCGAGAGAGGGTGAGGGTTGCCCTCAAATCTAGTAAGGGTAGCGCTTGCCTGAGGCTAGCAAACGAGACTTGACGATGGTTGGTGAAGTGAAAAAGAAAAAAAAAAAAAAAAAAAAATCATAGAAAGTGTTTAAATTAGTTTCAATTGTGCTATGTAAAATAGTTGACACTAAATAGACTCTTATATTAATTCTTTTGCCAAAATTGGCTAGAAAAATTGCAAATCGCTAAAAAATTAGAATTAAATTGATAAATCATAAAAAATTTTGAATTGGCAAAATTTTAGAAAAAATTAGAGTTAAATTTGATAAACCATTGTATAATATGTTTAAAAAATTTAAGATCAAAATTGAATAAATTGAACCTTTACAATTCAAAATTTTAGAAAACTAAATTATCTAAAGTTTGCATCTCTTTCAAAAAAATGTTTATATTTATTTCGGTTTCTTTTAAATTTTTTGTCACAAACTCGTTAAATCTTCGTCATCGTCCTCGAAAAGTAAATATCACGCAAACTCAATAGGACACAGTGTGCCTGCTCTAAAACTATCCCTTCAATGGTTCTTTATGCGTAAGGCTTCTACACCCGTTAGAAATCAAATTAACAATCGGATCTAACACGAAAGTATGCATTCAAACATTGAGGTGACGTGCTAACGAACTATTAATAAGGTGGATATATACTTACGTATCACCGTAAATTCACGGTAACCTATCTGGGAAATTAAAACCAATCGAAGGACATGCACTTCATATATACCCGTTTCTTTTATAATGCAAAGTTGTCCTTTTTCCCTTGTTTTGAAACAAGCTAAACGTACCTACCGCTATATTTTTGAGAGAATGATTGAGTTGCATTAACGAAGACGACAAACGTTTGGGACATACTTAATGAGTTTGCTGCAGGGAGTAGCCTTGGGGTTTTTTTATTACATGAGCATAACTAGTGGTACTTGACATAATTTATTAGCACAAATTAAAAGATTATGATAAAAAAAAAAAAAAGTGTCTCAAGATCGCCTTTTAAGTTGTCATTCGAAGAAAGTTTGTAGACTTTTTTCGGTGCACTATTTTTATCTTGTTATCTTTAATCAAACTCTTAAAAATCGAAACATACCCTGTAAATATGCTTAACCTGTGTCTTGGGACCAGTTCTTAATGAGATCCAAATACAAAACTACTTGCTTGAACTAGTAGATGTCGAAAGTTCAAATGAGATTGAGACATAAAGCTTTCTAAAAAGCTTTGTCTTAATCCCAGGGAATGAGAAAGAACCACCCAATATTGGTTATGTCATCTTCCTCCCAAGACAAATAGAATTTGAGAACAGAGACTGGACAATTCCTTCCGTATTTTGGTTTGATACAAGGAGACAATTCTATTTTGGTTTGATCAAAGGCTGCCTTCCAAATATTTTAAATTCTTGACTTTTGGAGTCACTCGAAACATGATTTGCAATTTTTGTAATATGTAATCTGATCTCAGGATGACAAGACAAAACGAAGAATTGAAATCAACAATCTAAAACCATCTTACAAGATCCTTTTCTGAATATTGACTTGGATATATATAACTTTCTCAAATGCTTTGGCCATGATAATTAACAACTTATTTTCAGTGCCGGAGTTGGGATTTAGGTTAAGGGCAAAAGAGAAGGACAAAAGTCACTAATAATTTATATACTTTGATAGAAAATGAATGAAAAATATTTTTTAAAAGTAATTGCTTGTGTTGCTTGACATAATTAGTTGACAGCAACTTATGTTTAAACACTTTCATTAACAGTGAAAATATTTTTTTATTTGTTCATTTTTATAAGTGATATAAGCCATTGTTTTTAAAAGTGTGTTTTTCAAATTATTCATTTTCTGCAAAACAAACGTAATCATAGAATCGAACTTTTCTACCCAAGAATTTTGATTAAACCTACACATATTTTTCTCTAAAATATTCAATTAATAACAGCTTCATCCACATTTACATTGTTTTCTGAAGATAGGAAAATTTATAAACAAATAATCCAAGGAAACAGATTATTAATATCAATCAAGAAAAATACAGAAAAAAAATAGAATAATCTATTTTGATTAAACGAACTAAGATAATATAATGCTAAATTTAAGATTACATTTACATTTGATCACTAATTTTGAGGAAATTTTTTTCATAAAAAAATTTTCTTAAAAGTATAGTTAAGATTACTTTCGATATAGTAGGGATTACTGATTTTTCTTAAGTGTCTCTTCCCTCTCTCGTCCGTCAATGCTTATTGTATTCTCAATTTGAGACATGTAATTATTTTTTATTCAGTACTTCATTAATTACAGAATAATAATCTTTTCGACACTTAATATCATCAAGTACGCTTGATAATTTCTAACTACACACAACTTAATTGATTGGTATAAATCAAAAACCACTTAATGGGATTAGGAAGGGTATATTTAATTGTTAAAGTGATAAAATATTCAATGGAAATTAAAATCTCACCAAAAGTATCGTCCAAACCTTCTAATAATGCTCACTTTCCATGTTTGGTAAGAAACTTAAAAAATAATTATTTAATTTGCATCTATCATAAAAATACTTTTTTTTTTTTTGATTTCATCACTTTAATATTCAATACTTAAGATTTCATCACTTCAATATTTTATTTTATTTTCGCGTTATCAGATAAGCCACATGACGTAGAGCTGGTCTTAGGATTACAGGTCAAACTATTAATAAGAATAGAAGGTACATCAAAATATATCTATTTAATTATGCCAGTAATATTCTGTTATGAGAAACACTTTTTTCTCATTTTTTAGTGTTTCGATCACTTAGGAAAATGAGCCAACAAAAAATGTTTTCGTAGTCAACGCTAAGATTTATGCTTAAATTCAGGAAAATGATTTTTCTTTAAAAATTGAGAAATCATTTTTGAAAATAGATTAAACATTAACACTTGAACTAGAAACTCTGCACTTGGACATGGAAAATTTAATGCTCATTGCCGAGTCCTCGGTGCTAGTGCTTAGATCGATTGGGGCAGGGATCGAGACCCCAATTCCAGTGCTTGATGCTTGGCAACTTAAATTAAGATTACTATAACGAACTGCACTGTATTTCTCTTTTGTTTTTAACCAAATCATCCTATCATAAGTGGTTTTTTGTCAAACGTTTGGTATGCTCTTGACGCACTTATTAAACATACTTAACATAAAAAAAAATATTTTGATTCTTCTTAACATTAACTAAACGTAACATACGTGTATATTGAGAACTACAAGCTTTACGTATTTTGTTGCTCGATAAATGTCGTGACAACCCCTGTTTAATTTTGACCCAAAAAAACCCCTGCTTAAAAAAAAAAAAAATCTTGTTTTAGGTACTTTTTTTTTAATTTAAAAATAATCTAAGAACAAATCCTAGAGAATCACCGAGACTAACTCCTTGGACAGAGGTGAAATATACATAGAGAGGCCCAATGCATGCTAAAAGGGAACATTTAAATTGTCTCAGAAAAATACAGTCTACGGTTACCAATTTAGTAATAAACTTTCTAATGTTGCCAAATTAGTCATAAATCTTTACACAACATTGCAATATAGTACATCTTGATCAATTTTTATTGGAAATCTCTAAACCGAAGATCCAATTTTTGCTGATGGTCCTATTTGACATACCATTGTTTTAGATGTTTCCTACAAAAATTGGTCAAAAAGATTGCATCCAAATTTTGTGCAAAGGTTCAGTATCAAAAATGACAAAATGAAAAATTTTGAAAACATATGTATAATAGATTTATAACTGATAGGACAATTTCCTCATTTTGTCTATTTTCAAGGAGCTCAACATATCCCCTGTGTACAAGTGATACCAAATTAACTTTAACTTTTGAATTTTTTTTTTTTTTTAAATTTCGATCTCTTTGAGCTAGTGGGTGAGTTATATTTTTCATCTTTATTGCCTTTTGTAAGTTTTGCCACTCACGTATCATGACCTCATCTTAGTGCAAAAACATATAAAACACCATTAACATTGACATGTAAACTAAGGGTGGCCAGTTTCAAGTGGATAAGTTCAAAATATATAACTGAAACTTGCTCTATTAGAATCGGTTCTCATATTTTTGAATTTGTGACTTGCCTTATTTGTCTTAAAATTGACTCTGGAACCTATCATGTTTATCTGGTCTGATTCCAAGGTCTTCTTGGGAATCGTTTTTTTTTTTACTTCATTTAAAAAAATACAAGACAACTAGCAATTATAGCAAAATAGAATAAGTAACAAAATGGTGTAAAGTAAAGTACCGATACAAAACAAACATAAATATAAAGTAACAGGGAAGTAAGCTCATTTAATAATAACAAATCGTTTTCTTCTAACTTAAAAAAATAGATTTTGAACCGGTTTCGAAGTGGGTGGGTGGGTGGGTGGGTTCAACACCCAAAATCTAAAACCTTCCTGCACATTAGCAGTTCCAAAAATTTAGAATTAGGAACCAGACGTGTTTTTATGGCCAGTCCTGCTCAGTTCCAGGGTAGAGTTGAACTAGTTGCATAGCCCTAATTTAAACCATATGCAATTCTCATAATTTTTTTTTCGAAATTCAAAATATCTTTTTTTGTCATATTTATGACCAAAAGATTGGGTAAAATTTTGCCTGCTTTCCAACTAGCAGAGTAGTCCAAATATCCCCTTCTTTATTTTTTTTATTTATTTTTAAATAAAATTTCATTCATTTGTCATAATCAAACATGAGAGGAACATAAAAAACTTTCAAGTAAAGCAAATTCCAAGAGAGTTGCAAAACAAAATACAATCATAAAGCAAAAGAGTACAACTTGCAACTATAAGTATGCTTTCATCCCAAACGCCAAATATATCACAACATCAAAAAACAATCGGTGGCCGATCACTTGAATCGCTAATGATGGACGCACACCGAGATCTTCCCTTCTAGAAACTTCAGGTTGCAGTAGACACCTAGGCTCGGCGTCCTCAACACCATCACCATATGGAAACGGCGGCAAAAATAATGTGTTAAATTACCACCTATCAAACGTCTCTAAGAAACTCTAGGATATAGAATTAGATCGAGATAGAAAAGCTCACGGATTTAGATCTATACCTAAATTGGGAAATGACAGCTTCTAGCAAATCTCGAAGAATTGATAGAGCCATGTCCTTGACATCTTGCCAGCTAAATCAGTGATTACGTTCTTACAAAACTTTCAGTTGCAACCAAATTTATTCATCGAAGCGAGCTAAGAAAAGCAACAACAACGAGGAAAAAAGATGCCAAACGAGGTGAAAAGAGACTCCCATATTAAAGCTTAGAAAAGAAAAGCAGAGCAAAGTAGGTGCAGTTTGTTTGGCGGAGAATTTTATAGGAAGTAAGAGGCTTGCCGGTGTTTTGTTGACGGCATTGATTGGTTTGTTGATGACAAATGAACATTTAATTCGGAGAAAATGACATTTTGTCCTCGAGCCATCAAATCTCATATACGTAACAACTAACAACTATGCAGGCACTTCTTTGTCGCTGAAGCGTTCAGTATGTGATTAGTTTTACTTTATTTTTAACTAAAAAACGGGTGATCGAAATATTTTGGGCTAGACCGGCCCGGCCCCTGAAATCTAGAACTTCTTTCTCTTGTTTCTCTAATTCCTACGAGGGTGCAAGGGACGGGTTTTATTAATTTATGAGAGAATTGAAAGGAACGAGAAACATACGGTTCAGATGAACTTGGTCTGAAGATTTTGCTGATTTCTGATGACGGGTGAGTACAAACCTACATGACTTCCGACCGAGGGACTCAAAAGAAAAGCAATCTAGATATTTCCATCCATATCTCCGGTGAACATAGGCGTGATTGGCCAAACGACGTTTACCTTAGTGTTCAAATTCGTTTCTCCGTTTATTGCTGGCTGCAAATTGATTGTCGTTCCATGCTCTGGCTCAAGCCCCGCTAACGAAAGCGGAATATGGAACGATGATACTGGTTTTATCTAGGAGATTTAGAATCTTTACTTGTCGCCGTCATCGTGTGAATTTTCTTCAATCCGTATGTTCTTGAGACTGCCGAAACCTTCAAGGCAGAAACTCGCTGGTATTTCCTTGGTACAAAATAAGGTTAAGATGATTATCACCAAGAATTTGAGAAAATGCAGAAGAAAGTGGGAGTTTCGGAATCAGTTGTCTTTGTTGAAACGAGCAAATGAAGAACATTAGTGAAACTTTGGAATCAAAGGGGTATTGATGCATCCCATGAGAGGAAGACGATGCATAGAATAAGACAAATGTCGTGAATGGTAGGGGTGTCAACGGTTCAGCTTTTTTGAAAAACCTAACTGAACCGAATCATTAGGAAAAACTTCCGAACCGAACCAAAATTTGATTTGGTTTGGTTCGTTTTTCAGTTTTTGATTTTCAGCTTTCAGCTTTCGGTTTTTGTATTTATTTTTTTTTTCTGTTATATATATTTTTCGTTTCTATGTAATAAGCTCTTATTGGTTTGTTGATTTGGTTCGGTTCGGTTAATTGATTAAAACCAAACCGATAAAACAAATTTCAATTTTTAATGAAAACTGACAGAATGAAAACCGAACCAAAAAAATCGAATTTTTCGGTTCGGTTTTTGACATTGCCAGTGAATGGGCTAAAAAATACTAAACAAGGCTGGATGCGTACCAAAACTGGGCTTGAAAAGCCCAGCACACGCGAAACGAGTCGGGACGTGCAAAGGTCTCGTGTGGGCGCACTGGGCCGGTCACGCCCTTACGGTCTGACGTTGAATGGGATACGTGGGGGTTGCGGATTGGTTGGCAACCGCTGCTGGCTGTTGGCTGGGTCCACATCCACGTGGGGCCCAGTTAGTATAAGACAAAACAAAAAGAAAAGAAAAAAAGTTCAAAGGTCAAAAATTAAGGAAAAGGAGAGGGCTGCTTCGTGGTGTGCCCCAGAGGCCAGAGAGCAGAGAAGAGGTGAGAGAAAGAGAGGTCGAGACCGAGGGAGAACCGGGAGGAAGCTGAGAAGAAAAAGAAAGAGGGCAAAACTTTGTGGTCCGGATTTGAAAATCACGAAATTGACTCAAATTTGAGTATGTTGTTCGTTAAATCAAATGTTACGAGTTGATCGGTTTCGTCCGTTAAAAATCTCCTTTGAATTTTCTAATCACAACTAGGGTTTTCTTGCTCAATGAAGAAATGAGTTACATAGTTTATATTGAGTTTCTAGTGTGTGGCTAAAGAATATTTTACTATTCTTAGTGATTAATGAAAGTTTTTGGATGGTACGTGCTTTTTCTTGTATTGAGTTTGCACGTAAAACCTTGAGGGTATTGTTGACTTTGTCTCAATTTTGTCTCTTTATCATTTTGACGTTATATTTATTGGGATTAAGTCGATTTCGATCAGTTTAGTTTTGGAGGAGATATTAATCATGGATTAATTAATTCTTGGTGAACTGTCACCCTGATTCTCACCAGCACCAGCAGCTGCTGACTTCATTTTGTTCTAGAGGTCCATTGATGCTAAGACTGAATTTTAGGGGGACATGGGGGAATTGTTCGAAAAAGCAAAACGGACCTCCACAAGTGGTAGCCAAGCGGTATTGCTATCGATGAGGGCTGTCCCCGATAATCTCCTAGTGGGATGACTCGTAGGATTGCGTTCTTTATTTTTATTTATCGGTTCTCACAAGCCTCACATCCCTTTGTTGGAAGTGAATATTTTTCTTTCCTACATTTAGAAAATCCCAACAATTTTCACACTAACAAGAAGGTAAAGTTGGCAACTCCTCACTTCAAATCATCTCCATACTAGATTTTTCCAGAGGGTGATTGAATGTGTAGAGCTCAATTGATGCTAAGACAGAATTTTAGGGGGCCACGAGCGAATTGTTCGAAAAAGCAAAACTGAACCTCCGCAATTTACGGGTACCACTAGAGAAGGAAATAACGTAAGGAAAATAACCATTAGAAAAGCGACAAAGGAAGTGGTGCTTCCTCTCTTTTTCTCCAACTTTTTGTGAACTTTTGGTTTGTCCAATCAGTCTCCGAGCGATCGTGGTAACTCAGTGGCTTCTTGGAACGAAAACCTTAAACAAGTCCGAGACTCAGTTGGCATGTCGTGAATAACATGAACCAAGTGGCGACAAAAACCTTTTTGAGCTGCCTCCGTTTTCTCTCCTTTCACACTTACCACACGACGCTCGCGAGTAACTTTTTTTTTTTTTTTTTGGCACTCATTGAGAAAATCGTCCGATCGATACGTTACTAACTTTTCTATTTTACTAATATAATCCTAAATCTTTAGGTAAAATTAAAATATAATTATTCCGATTAATTTTCGCAGGGAAACACCAAGGAGGATATCATCAATGTAAATTTGGGCAGATAAAAATTGGCCGGGAAGGCTATACGTGAATTTTACATAGAGTTTGGACTAAATGATAAGATTGGAAAGTTTAGAATTGAATTAGCATATGTATAATATGTTAGGTTTGATTAAATAATTTCTCCTTAATTTACAATTTTGATTTTTTGTTTTGTTAAACTAACGTTATCAATGTATAGGAATATTAATAAAAATTCGAGAGGTCCACATAGTTAGGACCTGCACAAAAATGACTAGAAAATGATTTTGTGATATGATATTGTACAGAATCTTTCCGAAGCACTTAAACTACTGGCCTGTCCAGATACGTGCACATCCTTAGAAATTGATCGAGCCCATCAAATAATTGTATTATAAATTCAAAAGGAAAATAAAAAAACATCGAATCAAATCACAACCAATCGAAGGCTCCATTTGGTATCACTATAATTGCGCGTTCTCATTAAAGCCGACAATTCTTGTTGGTGGGCGGTGTTCACGTCATATCGACTTAGTGCTATACTATAAAATGATGATTAATTCTATCGATAAACGGCACATGGGCATAACCTGATTATTAATAGATTGACATGACATGACCCGAGCAAAATAATTAAATGCTAGGTTGATGAGTCAACACAAGTTTGCAAATCATGCGACATGACTTAAGTGCGTTTGGTTCAGTGTTTTGAAAACCCATTGATAAAATTGAAAGTAGTTTAGTTTAAAAAACTTTAGACCAATGCAAAGACCGTTTGGTAAACTATATTTTGAGAAACAACTTTGAGAAAAATGCCATTTAGTAGAAAATACATTTGAAAAACTTTTTGGGCGATTAATATTAGTTTTTTTTAATTTTATTTGTTTAAAATTGAAAAAAATAATATATACAACTTTTTAAATATAAATTTTGACAATAATATTAAAAAAATTGAATACATATATAATTTTTTTTTTAAAAAGGCAAAACCCTTTATCGGAATTTTTTAATTTGTATTTTCTTAAAATTGAAAAATTGATGTATTAAATATAAATTTTCACAATAATGCTAAAAAAATCAAATACATATATATATATTTTAAAAAAGACCAAACCCTTCATCATAATTTTTAAATTTTTAATTGTTTAGAATTGAAAAAAAATAATGCATGCAACTTTTTAAATACAAATTTTGACAATAATACTAAAAAAATCAAACACACACACACACACACACACACACACACACACACACACACACATATTTTAAAAGACCAAATCCTTCATTGAAAATTTTTAATTTTTTTTTTAAATTTGAAAAATAATGTATGCAAATTTTTAAATATAAATTTGAAACTAATGCTAAGAAATCAAACCATTGAAAGGATCAAACCATTTTTTAATTTTTTATCTTTTATTTGTTTAAAATTGAAAAAATAATATATGCAACTTTTTAAATATAAATTTTGACAATAATGCTAAAAAAATCAAATATATATGCTAAAACAATCAAATATATAAACAATTTTTTTTAAAAAGACCAAAATATTTAATTTTTTATTATTTATATATATTTGATTTTTTTTTTGCATTATTTTGACATTTTAAAAAAAATAATAACAAGGGCAAAATCATAAATTTGAAGAATGAGTGATGATAGTTTTGGAAAAAAAAAAGTTTCAGCATTTAACCAAATGTTGAAAGCTCAAAGTTAGTTCCTACTAGCATTAGGCTTTCAACCTTCCTACTGCTGGACTTTTACTTAAAAGTTATTTTAAAATGGTTGCTAAATAGTCCAGCATTTCCTCAAGGAGCTTTGGAGGTTGAAAGCCCCTTAGGAATGCTAAACCAAATGCACCATATATAGCACAAATTATGCTAGGTGCTCCCTTCTTACAAGCGTTCCCTCAACGATGTCCTGTTCAATGTCACCTCTTTCACTTAAGACAGTTCTAAGCATATATGATTGTAGCACCCTCACCTTTCGGGATGGGGTATAGAAATGCAATTACAATGGAAAGGGATTTTGAATGATATTGTTTCGAAAACTTGGGAGAAACTTGAAGTTTTGAAACAAAAATAATTTTAGTGGAGTCGCCACCAATCATTTTAAAGAAAAGTAGGGCGATTGGACACCTAGTTTCATATGTGAAGTTACTAATCATTTGTGAAAACCAAATGAACTGTGGTCCAGGAGTTTCTTTTCCTGTGGGGGAGGGCTAGCATCTCTACAGCGCAGTTTTGGTACCCCAATTTTCCAATTAAATTCTTGGATACAATTGCGCCATAATTTGTTAATCATCGATGGAACTTCTTATTTTTTCGGAGAAGTAATCAAGTGAAAAACTTTCGTCAAAACACGATTAATGATGTGCAGGTACGTATGAGTTCTCATATATAATGTGTATGCATGTGTAATTGACCCAGTGACAGTTCTTTTTTTTTTTGGGACTCTAAGTGACAGTTTATTTGATGAAACATGCTTAGTTTTGAAATTAACGTAGCCATGTCATTATGTGACTTACTGGCGTATTTTCGTTCTTTTGGCCAAATATAATGAGTTTTGAAAGCTGCACATATCTCAAGGGAAAATAACTACATGTTTTCCCTTTTTGCCCTAAAAAAACATTGTTTGTCATCTTCTTTCTTCCTTGGAATTGCTGTTCTACCGCGAAACTCAGCCGGCGGGTGGCGCTCAGCCATGAGCAACTAGATCTAGCCACCGGGGGCAGATTTGGTCCCCGGGAGGCCTTGCTTGAGGTTGGGTGACCTCAGGCGTTGCTTGGGTCGCGTGACCCTAGTGCCGCCACCTGAGGTTGAGTGACGGCCTCAGGCGGCGTCGCCTGGGCCGCGCAATCTCAAGCAATGCCTTGGGTCGCGCCTGAGGTCAAGTGACCTAGGCAATGCCGCTTGAGGCCGTGCAACCTCAGGTGAGCCGCCTCCCCGCCACCGCCACTAGCCGCCTCCCCACCACCATCGGCACCATTGCCAAGCTGCTCCCCCACCATTTTCCCCTCCAAGCAACTGTTGCATCTCCTCCTCCCTTTTCTTTCCTTTTTTTTCATTTTTCTTTTTACTTTAAAGGTGCTTTGCAAAATATACACAAAAATGAATTTCCAAACCCACTTGCTTTCACAGAATACCCATTCATTCAAAGATACTTGGGGAAATGCAAAGTCATTTTCCTAAAGTTGAACCAAACGGGCTTATAGAATGACAATGTAATGGTGGAAAGCCAGTCACAAATTTAGAGGCAAATCCAGAAAAGGGCCACAGAATCAATTTTCTTAAATATGAAGGAAGAAAAATAAATCAAATACACCACCGCCCGCGGTGGCTGCGATGGCTAGAACTTTACTCCCCCATCCGGGGGGAGGGGTTCGAAACCCCGCATTCCCATTGTGCGACTCACCCGCAGCTGGGCTTATAGTGGTGGCTCAGTTCGCCCCGGGTTTACGCCGCCGGCTGCCGGTTGCACGGTGGTTCCCGAGTCACAAAAACAAAAAAAAAAATCAAATACTAAAATATAAATAATTATAAATAGAAAAATAGTATCATTTACTAAAAAGAAATTGTTAATGTCATTATAAACATCTGTTAAATTTAAATGATGAAAAAAAAATTGAAACATTGACTTTGCAACGGATAATATCATTGTGTGATGAGATGGTTCCTTATTCCTTTTGCTTAAATCAAATCGCATTCCAAGGACTCGATGATAGCCTAAAATTAAGATTAGTGAGATCAATTATGCTTAAAACAAAGGAAATAAAGAAGAAGAACAAAATAAAAATAATGAATCAATTGAAAATTTTTTACCCCATTGATTCAAATCTCGTAGATGAAGGTGTGTAGGGACCTAAAACAGTACAAAATTAGTTTTAGGATCGTTGAAAATAAATTATTTTCAATCGACTTTACATAAATTTTACCTCATATAGCTCCAACTTTTGGTTTATCGAGAAATTTGCATGACCATGAGACACCATACCCTATATCTTTTCATAAGAATAAATGTCAATTTATAGTGAGGTATTTTATTTCAAAACAAAATAATAATAACTATCAGTTATGAGCCCCATTATTTCTTAATTGCAAATCAAATTTTAAGAATAGCTATGGTGACTCATCTTATTTCTTATCGATTGAGTATCACCACTTTGATTTGTTTATTTAAATAAGACAAGAAAATTGTTCTCTTCTTCTGGCTTTTTATATAATAAAAATAGGAAACCTACTAAGTAGGGGTGAGCATGGTCCCCTCTAGCACCTAACCTAAGGACCAGCTCAGATAGAGTTGAGCTTGGGACCAAGACCAAGGACTAGACCTGATTTTGTTCCAAGGTCAAACCAAGACTAACTTTTTTTTTTTTTTTTTTTCATTTTTGTATTCCTTGAAAGGATAAACATACTCTTTCAAATTATATATCCATTAACAATGTGACATTGGGCAACCAAAATAGGAACATTAGTACATATCAAACATAAATTTAAGATAAGATAACAACAAAAATCTCAATTGCTATTGTTAAGTTGTGTTCGTGAGGCAGGTCAAGAGAGGAGAGTGATTTCACCAATTGAGCTATACTCATGAGGTGAGTGAAGAGAGGCCAAAGGCAAGCAGTGAGCAAGACTAAGATGAGCAAAGAGGGTTTACATTTTTTTTTTTTTTTTTATTGTTGAATCTGAATTGGGTTTTTACTTTCTAATTTATTCGATAAAACTGTATAAGAAAGATTAGAGGCAAAGGTGCAAGGGTTTGGACTAGACAAATATTATATACACACATGCTCGCGAGCACACATATATGGTTGATATAGGTTAGACCAATCCTAAAATCTCAAGATTAAGGACTAATATGCACAGTGCGGGTCCAGATCAAGGAGTGGCCCAATCTCCTTGGGAACTGGACCAAGATTGGGTGGGTTGGGCCGGTCTAGGGTCAATCAAGATACTTACCCCTACCGCTAAGTAAGTTCCCCTTTCCAACTCGAAAATTTGTGGTTGACGTTCGATCATCTGCTTGCTAATCTAGATGTACGGTTATGTAATCATTTTCCTATGTAAATATGGGTAGCCACGCATTACTTCCTTGAACATTGATTTTCGTTGTAGCCATTGCGCTTTCCCTATGGATAAACATTGAGTATTACTTCAAAGTGGACTAACTCATCTTCTTGACCAAAATGATCTTTGATAAAAAATTTTAACATCATCAATTATGCAATCTTTGTTATAATTATGGTTAATGGATCAATGAAAGCCAACAAATTTAGATGCATCTTTTCTATTCACGTATTTATTGAATTCATGAATTTCCTAGACTTTTTTGTTCACGTATCTATTGAATTCATGAATTTTCTAGATTCATGTATCTTTTAATTAATATATTTATGAGTTCACGAATTTCTTGAGTTCACGTGTCTTTGAATTCATGAATCTCTTGGATTTATGTATCTCTTGATTCATGGATATCTTGGATACATGCGTCTATTTAATTCATGTATCTTTTATGTACATGAACTTTAAAGCTCTATAAATAGATAGGAGCATAGAGCTTCATGATAAGGTTTTTGACTCGATTCCAAAATAGATTTGAAATACTACTCTATTCTTCTGATTTTTTTGGGTGTGCTTTGAATGGTTCGACTGAGTCCTGTTTGGATTAGGCATAGTGCTAATCCAAACAGGTTTGATGTGTTGTATCTTGGGAGGCATAGTTTGTGAATCTATGGAGCACCATTGGCAGTAACTAAACACCTTAAGGAGATTCGGATATCCGTACCTCACCTCCATTATATTGATATTTTGATTACAACAAATAGTTTGCTTTCTTTAGATATAATTTCCAACAGTCTTTCTATTTTCTTTCAACTTCATTAACCATGTAATACAGGTTATATGGATAGAAGAAAATGAGCAAACTATTTTCAAGTAATACTTAACGGCTAAACAGATGAAAAACCTAACAACTGTCAATAAAAATAAAAATTCAAGGAGGTAATCTAGAAATTTCCATTGTTCGGGGGCCATTGGGCAACGGGGCCAAAGTTGGAGGAGTTAATCGGTAACGTTTTAAGGTTCAAGATTTTTGTGCAATAATCGCGAAGTTGGGGGAGAATTTTGAGCGTATTATAATAAGTGTCCTTCCATCAAAGCAATTGGCAATTTTTTAAGACAATTTCTTTGATTAATGGGGCCAATGTGGGAATTGAGCAATACGCGATCAGTCACCATCATGGATTAACACAGGATTTTATAAATACAAAGTGTTGGTCAACACACACGTCCGACGTCCATGAATTACATGTTACTGTTCATATTTCCGCTGTCGAAGGTAAAAGTGTTGGTCACACCTCCGTCCAAAACTCTCAAACACGCCTTAAATTCCCCGCTATAAATACAAGCCGTAGGCAAGCATATTCTCCAAACATACACCAATCTCTCACTCTCTCTCTCTCTCTCGCAGGATGGGCAACTGTGCAGCTCCTCAAATCACAAGAAATGGTGGCCTTGCCATGACCACTCGTCACCATAACTGGTTATCATCTCCTTCATCCACGCTTATGGTCATTCACATGGACGGAAGACTGCAAGAGTTCGCTCAAACCCTCAAGGCTTCTCACCTCCTCTCCCAGAACTCTAACTGCTTCCTCTGCAGCTCGGAGTCCATGTTCGTCGACTCCATGGTCCCTGTCGCAACCTCTTTTTTTTGGGCACCCGCAATCGGGTACGAGCACCTAAGGAGGCTAATGGCTCGGCTGAAATTAGTTATGCCCGGACTCTCCCAAGTCCACCAATTCACGATTTTAATAGTCTAAATTTTTAACCTGTAAATCAATTTTTAAAATTGAGTCGCCACTAATCGATTTGGGGTGGGTTGATTAGAAACCCAACTGAAGTATTGGGAGAAATACTCACTCCTGCGCAACCAGAGAAATTAGGATCGGGGACTTGATTACACTAGTTAATCACTAATGCCCTTTCGGTACCTAATTTTGTTTAAACCCTGAGGTTTTTGGATGTTCAAGGGATTTTCCATGCATTTTGGGAGGAAAAACATTTTTTGAGTCTTTTTCTAATTTTTTTGACATAAAATGGATTTTTTGGATTTTTTGGTATTTTTTTTGGAAAAATACAAGTCTTTTTGGCTTTTTCTGAATTTTTTGGCTTTTTCATAAATTTTTGGCTTTTTTTGGATTTTTGG
Organism: Eucalyptus caleyi; assembly: GCA_014182885.2. NCBI lineage: Eukaryota > Viridiplantae > Streptophyta > Magnoliopsida > Myrtales > Myrtaceae > Eucalyptus > Eucalyptus caleyi. The sequence goes on from CM024472.2 coordinate 39,262,057, forward strand.
CATTTTTTTGGAAAATATGAAAAATATTTTTGATTTTTTTTTTTTGATTTTATTTTATTTTTTTGAAATAAAATATTTATTTTTATTTATTTATTTAAAATATTATTTTATATTAAAATAATATAAAAACGACCCGGGTAGGATCTGCGGGTTGGGTTCGACTCGGGTGGGCCCGACTCGAATTTTTCATCCTTTTTTCTTTTTTCTTTTTTTAATTGAAACGGCGAAAGGGCCCAGGCCCACAACAAAATTGGGCCCTTCCCGGCCCGCGTGACTAAAACCCTAGGGGAACCGGGTCATGCGCCCGACCTAATTCCATCCGGTTCGCGGCGCTCTCTCTCTCCCACCTCTCTCTACTCGCGGCACCCATGGAGATCGAAATGTCACCGGACAGACGGCGACGATGGCGGCGATGACGGGCGACGGATCTGCAACGCGGTGGCGACTAGGAAGACAGAATGGCCAACTACTTGACAGGATGCAGTGCGGCGGTTTGGTGGTGGTGACGGGTGGAGATGTAGAGGGGAACGGCGGACGGAGCGCGATCGGCAGGACTGGACCCCGCGGTGGTTCGAGGCGACGAGGACGGGTGGCGAGCGTCGGCTGATACCTAGTTGCAGAGGGAGCATGGCGCGGGGGCGTGGCTGGTCGGCGTCGGGGTTGTGATGGCTGGCGAGCAGCAACGATCGAATGGCGATGGTGCAGGGGGGAGCGGATGGCGACGACGATGGCCTATCGCTTCGGCGGAGGGCGCTCGACTCCCAGATCTGGCCTTCTTGCCCTTGGATCTTCAGATTTGGACCTTGACCGACTCTTGCACTTTGATTTCTCTTCTCTTTGCAGGCTCGCTTGCCCGCGGCCTCCTCGATGTCTCTCGGTGGGAGGCCATTTAAGCTCACGACCTGCCTCGGCGGGCCTCAGATCTTCGGCTGCACGTCTTCGGACCCCCCTAAAGTCTCTTAGTGGGGAACCCGAAGCCTGCGGCCTTAGATCCGACTCCCTCTCTCTCTCTGTTCGTCTCTCCGGCAGAACCTCTCCCTCTTCGGCCGCGAGCCTTCGGATCTAGGCTTGCTCGTCCTCGGCCCCCTTTCTGAAGTCTCTCAGTAGGAAGCACGAAGCTTTGCAGCCTTCGATCGTTCTTGGCGTGCCTTTTGTAGTCATCGGGAGAGGCCTATTTATAGGCGAGGGGGCAACCGGTCGATGGAGCTTCGACCGCCGGTCTTCGCATGCCGAACGGCCTTTGCTGGCCGAACCGGCGTCCCATCCGGTGAGGTGGCTCTAGCTAGGCCGCCTTGCATTGAAGACACGTCCCTTCCGCTGCAGCATCGCATGTCGCAATCCTCTCCTTCCTTCCGACGTCGCGTGCGTGCGGCCTCCGGCGCGTGCTGCTTATCTGATCGGGGAAGAAGACAATAGAGGAAGAAGACAAGCAGGGAGGGCCGGGCTAAGAAAAAAGAAAGAAAATGGGCCTAGGGGCCCACGCAAAAGAGAAAAGGGGGCTGGGTCTTGCGCCCAGCCCCAATGAGTTGCTTTTTCTTTTCTTTTCTTTTTTTAGTTTGTTTTTACTGATTTTTGTTGTTTTTGTTATTTGTTATTTATTATCTGAAAAAAGGAAAAATAACATAAATTAAGGCCTAATTAATAACCTAATCAAAATTTAGGTGTCAACAGCTGGCCCTCTTTGAAGGTGAGTTCGCAGAGGTTACATTCAAAGACAAACCTGATACCTAAATTTTGTCTGTTCATATGCAGTATATTATATCTTATTTATGACCTAGTGTCCTATGCAGAAAATGAGCAATATAACATTACACATACTAAGACAGATAAGAGGATACCTATAGTTACTTACCGGGAGTGAGTGAGAAAGGGTGTGAACCCCGAGTTTTGGCAAGTATCAATGCGTCATCTTACTTGTTGCATGAGGAGATTGCTTCTCCAGGACCCGAACCATTTTTCGGTCGCCTATTGGAGCAATAAGTGGTTTGTCTAGGACCCGAACCTTCCTTCGGTCGCCTTGACGGGGAATTGCTTTTCCAGGACCCGAACCTTTCTTCGGTCACTTGTTAGAGCAATAAGTTGGTTTGTCTAGGACCCAAACCTTTCTTCGGTCGCCTGTTAGAGCAATAAGTTGGTTTGTCTAGGACTCGAACCTTTCTTCGATCGCCTTGACGAGGAATTGCTTTTTCAGGACCCGAACCTTTCTTCGGTCGCTTGTTAGAGCAATAAGTTGGTTTGTCTAGGACCCGAACCTTTCTTCGGTCGCCTTGACGGGGAATTGCTTTTTTAGGACCCGAACCTTTCTTCGGTCGCCTGTTAGAGCAATAAGTTGGTTTGTCTAGGACCCGAACCTTTCTTCGGTCACCTTGATGGGAGATGCGCCGACCTTTCTCAGGGCATCTGTTTGTTGGGAGATAGTACTTGGATGATCACAGGTACAAACTCTTGGGGGATACTTGGATGATCACAAGTATCGGAGGGGTACCTGGACAATCACAGGTACAAACTCTTGGGGGATACCTGGATGATCACAAGTATCGGAGGGGTACCTGGATGATCACAGGTACAAACTCTTGGGGATACCTGGATGATCACAAGTATCGGAGGGGAACCTGGACGATCACAGGTACAAACTTTGAAGGAAGAATCAAGGCATACCTGAGATATTCGTGTGGACATATCGAGGATGGGTCTTGCATATACGTGAAGGTCTCTCACCTCCTGGTAGTGGGAATATCGAGGACGTACCTTGGATATTCATGAAGGTCTCCCACCTCCTGGTAATTGGGAATATCGAGGACGTACTTTGGATATTCATGAAGGCCTCTCACCTCCTAGTAATTGGGAATATCGAGGATGTACCTTGGATATTCATGAAGGTCTCTCACCTCCTGGTAGTTGGAATATCGAGGACGTACCTTGGATATTCATGAAGGTCTCTCACCTCCTGGTAATTTGGGAATATCGAGGACGTGCCTCGCATATTCATGAAGGTCTCACCTCCTGGTAATTGGGAATATCCTCATGGTGAAGGTCTCCCACCTCCTGGTAGATGGGAATATCGAGGGCGTACCTAGGATATCCGTGAAGGTCTCTCACCTCCTGGTAGTTGGAATATCGATGACGTACTTGAGATATTCGTGAAGGTCTCTCACCTCCTGGTAATTGGGAATATCGAGGGCGTACCTTGGATATTCGTGAAGGTCTCTCACCTCCTGGTAATTGGGAATATCGAGGACGTACCTCGGATATTCATGAAGGTCTCTCACCTCCTGGTAATTGGGAATATCGAGGGCGTACCTGAGATATTCGTGAAGGTCTCCCACCTCCTGGTAGATGGGAATATCGAGGGCGTACCTAGGATATTCGTGAAGGTCTCTCACCTCTGGTAGTTGGAATATCGAGGACGTACCTTAGATATTCATGAAGGTCTCTCACCTCCTGGTAATTGGGAATATTGAGGACGTGCCTCGCATATTCATGAAGGTCTCTCACCTCTTGGTAAAGGGGAATATCGAGGACGTACCTAGGATATTCGTGAAGGTCTCTCACCTCTTGGTAATTGGGAATATCGAGAACGTACCTCAGATATTCGTGAAGGTCTCTCACCCCCTGGTAATTGGGAATATTGAGGGCATACCTTGGATATTCATGAAGGTCTCTCACCTCCTGGTAATTGGGAATATTGAGGGCATACCTTGGATATTCATGAAGGTCTCTCACCTCCTGGTAATTGGGAATATCGAGGACGTACCTCAGATATTCATGAAGGTCTCTCACCTCCGGTAATTGGGTATCGATGGGAATATCGAAAGTCTCTCACATCTTGGTAATTGGGAATATTGATGACGTGGATATTCATGAAGGTCTCTCACCTCTTGGTAAGGGAATATCGAGATATTCGTGAAGGTCTCACCTCCTGGTAATTGGGAATATCGATGGCCGAGATATTCGTGAAGGTCTCTCACCTCCTGGTATTTGGGAATATCGAGGGCGTACCTTGGATATTCATGAAGGTCTCTCACCTCCTGGTACTTGGGAATATTGAGGACGTGCCTCGTATATTCATGAAGGTCTCTCACCTCTTGGTAATTGGGAATATCGAGGTCTCTCACGAATATCGAGGGCGAGATATTCGTGAAGGTCTCTCACCTCACGGTAATTGGGAATATCGAGGGCGTACCGAGATATTCGTGAAGGTCTCTCACCTCTTGGTAATTGGGAATATCTAGGGCATACCTTGGATATTCATGAAGGTCTCTCACCTCCTGGTAATTGGGAATATTGAGGACGTGCCTCGTATATTCATGAAGGTCTCTCACCTCCTGGTAATTGGGAATATCGAGGATGTATCTGGGATATTCCTGAAGGTCTCTCACCTCCTGGTAAATGGGAATATCGAGGGCGTACTTGGGATATTCGTGAAGGTCTCTCACCTTCTGGTAATTGGGAATATCGATGACGTACCTGGGATATTCATGAAGGTCTCACACCTCCTGGTAAAGGGGAATATCGAGGACGTACCTCACATATTCATGAAGGTCTCCCACCTTCTGGCAATGAGAATATCGAGGACGTACCTTGGATATTTATGAAGGTCTCTCACCTCCTGGATTGCCGCAGGCACTTAAAAAGGGTGGAACACCTAGGTAGCCACAGGTGTACAAAGTACTAGAATACTTGAATAAACACAAGTATTTAATGATATGATCTGGGACCACTCAGGCTGGTCCAAGTGTTAGAAAGCATACCTGGGTAGGCGCAGGCACATAAAGCAGCGGAATGCTTGAACAGCTGCTTTTATTTGGGGACAACTCGGGCAAGTTGAGTGTCAAGAAAAGGAGTATCCAAATAGTGGTCAGTACTCAAAGATAATGAGATACTTAGACAGTTGCAAGCATCAATACTCTAGGGACAACTCGAACAGGTCGAGTGTCGATAAGAGGGAGTACCCAGATGATGATGAACACTCATGGATGATGGGATACTTGGTTTGTCTCAAGCATCTAAATTCTGAAGATGACTCGAACAGGTCGAGTGTCGATAGGAGGGTACCTAGATAGTGGGAGGTACCTAAAAATAAAGGGATACCTGGACAGTTGCAAGTATCAATACTCTGAGGACAACTCGGACAGGTCGAGTGTCGTTAAGAGGGAGTACCCGGCAAGTGGTGGGTACTCAAAGACAATGGGATACTGAGACAATTGCAAGCACCCGAACTCAAGGGACGACTCGAATAGGTCGAGTGTCAAGAAGAGAATACCTGGACAGTGATAGGTACTTTAAGACAAATGAGGACAGGATATGCTTACCTGGCAATATCTCTGATCTCTGAGAGTATGTCTGCTATTTGCACAATATGCACACATGATTGTATATGCAGTAAATTCATGAGTTTAAATGGGATTCATGCATGACAATTTTGTCAGTTTTGGCATCATCCAAATTCCACTGGGGAAAATTTGAAAGACAACCTCCATTCCAAATGTAGATGTCTTGAGCATGCCAGATGAGGGACTTTCAGTTTGAAAGGACTTTCCACTCTTTCTCATGGAAAATGCTATCCTGACCATTGATGCAGGATTTATAAGGACCATACTTCTCACTGTCATCATGTCAGCAGGGGTCTGAGTATTCTCACAAATGGTACGACTTTACCAATGTGAGAGGTCTTGTTGAAATTGTGATGAAGACTTGGTCAATAGCTCATCAAATGGGACCGTCGAGGTCAAGGCTCATGAACGAAGTGCCACACGATCATCTCTAGGTTGGCAAGTCAAGAGTCCTGCGAAAAGAGATAGAATAATCTTGCTCGTACTTTTTCAAGTGATGCTTTTAAACATATGAAATCCTACGTTAATTGAAGTGCCCTAGTCTGAAGAGACTTTTATAATGGGATGCAACGTAGGCTTGGCTCATGTGTAAAGGGGTGAGAGTTGGTGATTGCCTTGGCATTTGTCACCGGTCTTTTTTCTCACTGTCAGATGGAGGCTCTATCAATTGAACCACAACAACAATTTTTTCTTGGCTGTATTTTTGACTGGAGGGCATTGGCCTTGCTTTTACCAGGCACACTGCTTTTTTATGCCCATGTTTTTTATTCCAGTTTTTCATTCATGGGCATTGACCTTGCTTTTACCAGGTACACTGCTTTTTTATGCCCTGCTTTTTCTTGTTGTCGGAGGAACTGGCCTAGGCAAGTTTAATCGAAGCACCGTTATTAGACTCTTGAGTCTTCATCTTCAACCGGCGCTCATGCTATGGCAATAACTTCTGCTTTGTCTCGATGTGAGAGTAAAATTACAGACTCACTTGGGTTGTACAATGAATACAAATGCGTAGAGAAAGAATTGCTCTTAGTCATTTTATGGCACTTAAATTAACGTGAGAGTTCATATGCAATAAGGACACTCGAAGATTGATGCAAGTGCGAGCAAGAAAATTTCTATCTCTCTTCTCACCTTGTGATGTTGCTTCGCCTCTGATCTGCCCCAGTGTGGGGTGGTTCTTGACAAGGATAGGATAGAAATTTCATCAGTGTATGGGGCTCAATGGGGTGAGCAATGAAATGCCTCTCACTGTTTTGGTTATCGTACCATTCGCGAGAGAACTCTTTACCTTGCAGTCATGGAATCTTCTGCACTCATCTCATAAGTGTATAGATGGGGGACTGTGTGTAGGATATGGCTTGCCTTTCATCATTCTGACGCGCCTCATCCAGCATGCTCAATTAATCTTGTATTCTTCACTTAGCTGTCTATTATAATAATCCTCAGTGGAATCAGTGACTTAAACAGGCAAAATCATCATGCAGAATTCATCTGGAAACGACATGCAACATTTCGAATATGATGGAGTTTGAACTCTTCAAAACAAGTGAATGGTTTTGACTCAAAAAAGACCCTATTGACAACTTTAGGGGCTAACATAATGGTGTTTCCAAATATGTTAGATTTTGAACATCAAAAGGGTTATTCGCAAATGGACGTCGATGGTTGTCCCTATTGATTAGGGATATGACACATGAATGATCAGCCAATGATTGGGAATCTGATCGGGCATCTCTGCTTTTGCCCCTGCAGAAGAGAAGATGTACAAGTAGATCAATTAGTTTGGCGAGTTGAGGCCTGAAGATTTTCTGTCATTTGCTTTGGTGATTACTCAGGATGCCATTTCGCTTAGGAGAGCTTATCAGAGTTTGACATGTCTTTCTTTGATTTGTTATCCGCATTTTTTACGATCAAGTGATCCTACAACAGATAAAAGGGATCATGTTAGTCAAAAACTCTTTCAAGAGTCGAATAACTTGGAAGCGATACAACATTACCCTTCACTGGATTAGATGGACCTGAAGTGCAAGTGGGACACAAAGTCCTATGTCTTTTGCTTCGTTAGGTCATCTGCTCTCTCGTAATTTGCAGGCGCAAGAGAAGCAAAATTTTTATTATTATTATTATTTTTTTTTACCAAGCGGCTAACTGCCGCGTCGGGGATTCGAACCCCCGACTTCGGACCGTTTTGCTTCTTCCCGGATACCACTCGGCTAGAGGCGCCGACGGTGTCCGTAGGGCACTTCTTTTTTTATTTAACCGAACCGGCTCCTGGACGACACGTCCTTTCATACCAAGTTAGGTAAATCGATACGGGTCATTTGATTTGTCCAAATTAACTATTAAGCTTGTTTCTTGAATCCTATGCTTCCTGTCAATAGAAGAAAATATGTCAAAAGTGAGTTCAGACACTGGGAGTATTGGAAACGATACCAAATTACTCTTCTCCAAAGTTTGTATTTGCTGACTCCTAGGATATTTGAATGTCGATGACAGCTTTTTGTCTTGGCACAATTTGACATTTCTTTCGATTGGCCTCACTCATGGCCATGTATGTATGATTGATGGTTGTCGATTTATCTTCAACGCCTTCCTTCTGCGGAATTTTTCTTCTGTCTTTGACTATATGGCCATGGGGCAAAGTCATGTACCTCAAGCTTCTATGGAACCTGAGATGGACAATCAAAGTCTCCAATTCTCTTATGGCAATTACTTCTTGGGAGAGCATGCGTCTGGAGCACGAAGTGAGGTTTTTAAGCCCTTAGTCATCATTTAAAATAAGGGGCTAGAGACTGTCTCAACTGTCTAGATTTCCTCCCTATTGACAGTGGTCAATTCAAAGGAAGAGAAGAAATTCCTTTTCTCCGCTTTTTGGCTTGTCGAAGCCAGAAATCCCATTGATGAAACCATAGCATTTAGTTGCTCGGGCACGTTGAGGGAAGAAGATGCTGCTCCGGCTTGAGAAGGAGTTGGGCAGGAGCGAGGTGGAGTGTACAGAGCTCCTGGGGACAGCTTGATTTCAACCGTATGCTTGTACCTATTACATACTATCTTTCGTTTCCTATAAATAGAAGAGAAAGGACATCATTTCCAAAATTATATTCAGAGGATAAGACTCACCATTTTTGAAATGGGATGATTCTTTCTGTTTGTCCCTGTTTTCTTGGCAAGGTGAATTTGGTGAGCCCACATGATGCACTTGTTTCAAATGCCCCTTGTCACACTAAGTCAAAGGGGATGTGAATGATCTTCCGAGACATGAAGTGAGTGAGTTAGAAAGACAAACATGATTTAATAATCTTATTTTGACAAAAGCTTTTGACAATAAAACATTTTTTGTTTTCAAAAGTATATATCTTTGGGGGGGAAGAAAGCATGAGGAAGCCCAGCCCTCAGTATTCTTCTTGGATGATAATTTTTCATGGTTGGATAGCATCACCGGGCTGGTTTGGGATACCGCCTCATGCTCTCAAAATATTTTCAACTTTATTTAATAGGTGGATTTACATTTTGGAAAAGTGTTTTCAAAAGTTAGTTCCTTAAGCGAAACTGATGTTGAAAATAAAAACAAGCTAGACTTAAGAAAGATGCACAAGTTCCACGTAGGGGAGTACGAAAGGAAATTAAAAAGGGTTCTACTCGAGCGGGCCTGTACCCATTTCCCCTTACGGTCCTTCATTGATGGTGTCCATGAAAAGGTCTCCAAACATGGTGGTCATGTCTTCTGGCCCTTCTTTCTCTGTTGCTAAGGGTGGCACTTCATTGCCTGAATAATACTCGGCCTTCACCAGCCCTTGATGAATGTCAGCGGTATGTGCTTCAACATTTCTGCTCTGACTGTCTTCAGAACTGAATACCGCATTTACTTTGTCGGTGTGATCAGGGAGTGAATTGCTCTAGAATGAGAAAGCTTTAGTGTCTAACAGGTTTTAGATTCGACTCTTGAGGGCGAAGCACTCATCAGTCGAGTGCCCCACTTCTCCCATGTGATAGTCGCATTTTTTGGACGGGTCGTAGTTGGAAAAACTTTCAGCGTTGGGTCGTTTTGGCTCAATTGAAAGGAGGTTCTTCTTCCGGAGGATTGCCAGTACTTGTGACGGAGATCTAGGAAGAGGAGTAAATTGTCTCTTATTGCTGTAATGCTGGGATGGTTGATGGCTGGTGGTCTGTTGCTGTCTTGCACTTGTCTGAATTGTTGGAGAATGATTGTAGGTCACATTGACATCTACCAGGGGTTCTTTATCTTTCTTCATGCTGAACCTGCCTGTGGATGCGGGTTCAGTGAACCAACCATCCCTCAACCCTATCTCGATTTGCTCCCCTACTGGAATGAGTTGATTAAATGATTCGGCGATCGTGGTTACCATTCGATTCCGGTACTCGTAAGGGAGGGTTTTGATAAACATCTTTCTCAGCTCGAAATCGGTTGGTTCAGGACTGATTTGGGCGGCCAGATTCCTCCATCAGATAGTATATTCTTTGAACGATTCGTGCTTTTTCTTTTCAGTATGCTCAAGATCCTCACGAGAAGGAGCAATGTCCATTATGAACTTATACTACTTGAGGAATGCCTCACTCACTTCGCTCCATGTTTCGAGGAGATTCATGTTCTTTGTAATGTACCACCTCAGGGCAGGGCCTATTAGACTTGATTGGAACAACTGGATCATTAATGGTGCATTATTAACGTATTGGGTCATTCAAACCAAGTACATTTGCAAATGAGCCCTAGGGCAAGTCGTGCCATCGTACTTCTCAAACTCAGGCATTTTGAATTTTTCCGGCATTTTGACATTGGAATAAATGGAGAGGTCCATCAAAGTAGGATCTTGGCGGCCTTGCAATTGTTTCAGCTTCTCCTCAAGCTTTTCGAGGCGTTTGTCATGCTCAATTTTAGACAAACTGTCTGGCCTAGCTTTCTCGATCATGGTTGGGTGCGGATCATCCTCCAATTTGGGCATGTTATCGTCGGTATCTCCACCTCGATCACCCCTAGTAGATGATTGTGGCAACAATACCTCGATTGAGGCCGGGGCGGGAGTGAGTTTGCCTTGGATGGAGTCTATCTGCTTTGAAAGTTGTTGAAGCACATTGAAGACTTGCTTCATTTCACTTTCCATGATCGCAATACGGCTTGGTACATTTTCTTCGGCCATTCTTGCTCTTGCTTTTGAACGAGTCTGGATCGGCGAACGTTGACGTTCCGTGATTACCCTATCATGAATAAACAAGCGTGTGTGAATACAAGGCGTAAATAGGGAGTCAGTCCATGATGACGACCTAACCCTACTCATTTCGATTATTCATGAAAAGGTAGACGATTTCCTAAGCATGGATTGAAAAAGGGCATGTGAGATGTTAGCATGGACTAAAAAGATATTTAATTTGAAAGGTGAAGGAAGCATGAATTGCAACAAATTTTGAAAAAGATTTCTATCCCTTTTTGAGGCAAATGAAAATTCTTGCGAAAAAGAACTTTTTAACATGCTTGAGAATAAAAACATTAACTGAAAGTAATTTCTTTTGCAATTTTTTTTTTTTAACTTTATGACAATTACTTCCAAATTTAATTGACCGTGATATTAAATCCTAGACTAATCATGGACCACTCAATATATGCAGGAAGGTAAGTAAATTGCAAAGTACACGAAAAGAAACTTACATCACGCGAGAAAATTGATGACAATCACATAGACATGCGCATGATATGTGTGGCTCGATTTCTAACTGAGAAGGCTTGTTAAGATTAAAAGGATATCCGCCCGTCGCAGTCTCGCGTTAGCAGCATACTCTCCTAACCTCGACTAAGAAATTCGGGGAAAAGAAAGGCAACCTCTACATCGCAGTCTCGTGTTCGAGGTTGTATCTTTCTTAACACCATCCTAGAAATCCTATGGCGGCCCAAGTCCGGCGGCCGGGTTGTGTGTGCCATGTGTAGTGCTAAAACATTTAAGGATGCACAGCAGTTTATAATCACAAAACATTTTATTTTAACAGAATAAAAAAAACTTTAAGCTATTACCCTGCACAAAAGAAAAAAAAAAACCCAAGTTAACAAAGCATTTAAACAAAGATAAAATGGCCTAAGTCCTCAAAGTCCCCAGTGGAGTCACCAAGCTGCCGCGACCTCTTTTTTTTGGGCACCTGCAATCGGGTACGAGCGCCTAAGGAGGCTAATGGCTCGGCTAAAATTAGTTATGCCCGGACTCTCCCAAGTCCACCAATTCACGACTTTAATAGTCTAAATTTTTAACCTGTAAATCAATTTTTAAAATGGAGTCGCCACTAATCAATTTTGGGTGGGTTGATTAGAAACCCAAGTGAAGTATCGGGAGAAATACTCACTCCTGCGCAACCAGAGAAATTATGATTGGGAACTTGATTACACTAGTTAATCATTAATGCCCTTTCGGTACCTAATTTTGTTTAAACCCTGAGTTTTTGGATGTTCGAGGGATTTTCCATGCATTTTGGAAGGAAAAACATTTTTGAGTCTTTTTCTAATTTTTTTGACATAAAAGGGATTTTTTTTTTTTGGATTTTTGGTATTCTTTTGGAAAAATACAAGTCTTTTTGGCTTTTTCATAAATTTTTGGCTTTTTTAAATTTTTGGCATTTTTTGGAAAATATGAAATATTTTTGCATTTTTTCTGAAAATAAAATATTTTTTGATTTTTTTATTTTTGAAATAAAATATTTTTTGATTTTATTTTTTTGAAATAAAATATTTATTTTTATTTATTTATTTAAAATATTTTTTATATTAAAATAATATAAAAATTGACCCCAGTCGGATCCGCAGGTTGGGTCCGACTCGGATTTTTCGTCCTTTTTTCTTTTTTCTTTTTTTAATTGAAACGGCGAAAGGGCCTAGGCCCACAACAAAATTGGGCCCTTCCCGGCCCGCGTGACTAAAACCCTAGGGGAACCGGGTCATGCGCCCGACCCGATTCCATCCAGTTTGCGGCGCTCTCTCTCTCCCACCTCTCTCTACTCGCGGCGCCCATGGAGACCGAAATGTCACCGGACAGATGGCGACGATGGCGGCGATGACGGGCGACGGATCTGCAACGCGACGGCGACTAGGAAGACAACAACAGCCAACTACTTGACAGGACGCAGTGCGGCGGTTCGGTGGTGGTGACGGGTGGAGATGTAGAGGGGAATGGCGGATGGAGTGCGACCGGCAGGACTGGACCCCGCGGTGGTTCGAGGCGACGAGGACGGGTGGCGAGCGTCGGCTGATACCTGGCTGCAGAGGGAGCACGGCGCGGGGGCGTTTCTGGTCAGCGTCGGGGCTGTGATGGCTGGCGAGTAGCAACGATCGAAATGGCGATGGTGCAGGGGGGAGCGGATGGCGACGACGATGGCCTATCGCTTCGGCGGAGGGCGCTCGACTCCCAGATCTGGCCTTCTCGCCCCTGGATCTTCAGATCTGGACCTCGATCGACTCTTGCGCTCTGATTTCTCTTCTCTCTGCAGGCTTGCTTGCCCGCGGCCTCCCCGATGTCTCTCGGTGGGAGGCCGTTTAAGCTCACGACCTGCCTCTGGCGGGCCTCAGATCTTCGGCTGCGTGTCTTCGGACCCCCCCGAAGTCTCTCAGTGGGGAACCCGAAGTCTGCGACCTTAGATCCTACTCCCTCTCTCTCTCTGTTCGTCTCTTCGGCAGAACCTCTCCCTCTCCGGCCGTAAGCCTTCGGATCTGGGCTTGCTCGTCCTCGGCCCCCTTTCTAAAGTCTCTCAGTAGGAAGCACGAAGCTTTGCAGCCTTCGATCGTTCTTGGCATGCCTTTTGCAGTCGTCGGGAGAGGCCTATTTATAGGCGAGGGGGGCAGCCGGTCGACGGAGCTTCGACCGCCGGTCTTCGCACGCCGAACGAACAGCCTTTGCCGGCCAAACCGGCATCCCATCTAGTGAGGTGGCTCTAGCTAGGCCGCCTCGCATTGAAGACACATCCCTTCGCTTGCAGCGTCACACGTCGCCATCCTCTCCTTCCTTCCGACATCGCGTGTGTCCGGCCTCCGGCGCGTGCTGCTTATTTGATCGGGGAAGAAGACAATAGAGGAAGAAGACAAGCAGGGAGGGCCGGGCCAAGAAAAAAGAAAGAAAATGGGCCTAGGGGCCCACGCGAAAGAGAAAAGGGGGCTGGGTCTTGCGCCCAGCCCCAATGAGTTGCTTTTTTTTTTAGTTTGTTTTTACTGATTTTTTTTGTTGTTTTTGTTATTTGTTATTTATTATCTGAAAAAGGGAAAAATAAAATAAATTAAGGCCTAATTAATAACCTAATCAAAATTTAGGTGTCAACAATCCCCCAAGTCCACGAACGAGAAGACCTCTGCTTTGGCCATCTCTATTTCCTCTTCCTCTCTCCATGTCCCGAGTCCTGCTCTCTTTGCGAGAGCTCTGCATGCTAGCCGTCAAGGCCAGCGCGGTGCTTGGGAGCAGCTCAAGTTTGAGGAGGAGGAAGGATGGAGATTTGTCAACGGAGATGGCGTCAAGCTCCGACCGGCTTCAACACCACAAGATTGGACTTGCCTCAGAGCAGCCGAAAGATTGAGTTGTGAAAGAGCATGCCTATGAGATGAAGCGGGAACTGAATAGATGACAGAAGGAAGAGCTTGAATCAAATATGCTATAAGCTCTTATCTCTTGTTTTTTTTTTTTCTTTTTTTTTGAACAACTTCTTTCGTTTGTCCTCAAATTAACAAGTATTTTTAGTGAAACTTGAATTACGCGTCAATGTTTCAGACGAACTACAATTGCGCGTCTATTATTATCTTCATGGTCGTCATCATCCTCGTCATTGTTATTGGCACAATCATTATAATATCGTCGGGAAAATTGTCCAAAAAGTCCTAAACCTATTGCACTTTTGCCAATTCTGTCTTAAACCTTTTAACTTTGTCAATTGAGTCCTAAACCTTTTCACTTTTTTGCCGATTTAGTCCATCCGGCCAATTTTGGCCGAAAAATGCTGACGTGGACGCCGGCGGTGCCACGTAGGATTGCCGGTGCTAACGTGGACAATTTTTAATAATATTTAAATATTTTTTTGAATTTTTTGAACTTTTTTTAATTATTATTTTTTCTTTTTTTCCCTTTTCCTTTTTTTTTTTTTTTGGCTTTTTCCTTGGCCTTTTCCGGTGGCCGGCCACCGGCCGCAGCCTCGCTCACCACAGGCGAGGCCCGGCCAGGTGAGGAGGAGCACCGGCGAGGGGAGCCCTCGCCCAGGCGCAGTCCGGCAAGGGTCGCCTGGGCAAGGCCGACCCTCCCCCAGGCCAGGGCGGCCTCGCCGGGTGTTGGCCGGGCGACGTTGACATCGGGCGAGGCCGCCCTCGCCGAGGCTCGCCCTCGCCCCTGGTCAGGCGGGCATCGGCCTGTGGTCAGTGGCCGGCTGTCGCCTACCCGGCCAGGGGCGAGGGCGAGCCCCGACGAGGGCTCCCCTTGCTAGATCTTGTGAGGCCGGCCCTCGCTGGGGCTAGGGCGGCCTCGCCTGGCCGACGCCCAGCGAGGCCGCCCTGGCCTGGGGGAGGGACGCCTCGCCCAGGCGACCCTTGTCGGGCCGCGCCTGGGCGAGGGCTCCCCTTGCCAATGCTCCTCCTTGCCCGGCCGAGCCTCGCCTGTGGCGGGCGAGGCCAGCCGGCCGGCTGTGGCCGGTGGCCAGCCGTCGCTTGTGGCCGGTGGTCGGCCACCGGAAAAGGCCAAGGAAAAAGCCAAAAAAAAAAAAAAGAAAGGGAAAAAACAGATAAAACAATAAAAATTCAAAAAAAATATTAAAATATTATTAAAAATTGTCCACATCAGCGCCGGCAATCCTACGTGGCACTGCCGGCGTCCACGTCAGCATTTTTCGGCCAAAATTGGCCGGATGGACTGAATCGGCAAAAAATGAAAAGGTTTAGGACTAAATTGGCAAAAGTGCAATAGGTTTATGACTTTTTGGACAATTTTCCCTAATATCGTCAATATTATTACTTTAATACAAAGTAGCTTTATATTGTGATAAGAACGTGAAAGATGTAAAAGCATGCGAAGAATATTACTTAAATTGGTGTTGCAAAGATCTCACGATATTCCATTTCTTGAGCATTTTATGAAGCCTAAGACGAGGTAATTTCTTCACTTTTATGTGTGGTGCTCAATTTTCGTTTGTACGGTGGGGGGGAAGGTTATTGCATGTAACAAAAGAAGAAAAAAAGTAGTAAATTTTCTATGCTATATAGCCCATGATAAGGAATGGCGGTACAAAAAGTTTCAAAAAGATTAATAATTTGACCCATAAAAGAGGGAATAACCAAAAAATAAAAAACTTTAGGGGGCAGTCAAATTCACGCGGAAAATTAATTTTTACTTTAGCTAACTATAACCTAGGAGAACCCTAGTGCTATGATAATTGATTATTTAAGCTCTTGTCCGATTAAGCTTAAAGTGCGATGATATGATTTGACAATCATTATATTAACCTTTTAATTATATTTCTATACAGTAAAAACTGTATACTTTTTCAAGAAGAGTTTTTCATTAACGTACTTGCGGACGATATTTGATAGAGAGCTATATTGTTCTGTTAACTTTGAACTATCTTGTTTGTCACTTAAGTCCAAAAGTCTCATGTACAATTAAAGTGAATATCACCTCACATGATGTGGTGATTTTCCTAAAACATATAGAGATAATACTATTAAAAATCACAAACTAGTATCTCGTGACACATATGCTCCAAATTAATTTTAGTCTAATGAAAAAAATCAAACCAGTACCCTTGACCCAAAATTTACACTCCATTTCCATCGTTAAAAGCGTATATGTGTCAATGTACGTGGTCGGATATGTTATTCTTTATGTGATATTCTTGCAGTTGTCAATCAATTTGGATTTGACATTCTCCACGCCAAGTTCGTCTTGCGAGGTCTACCATGTACACTAACAAGTATGCACTTTAAGAGAGTATATTTGGGTCAAGGATGTTGGTTCGAAATCTTTTGTGAGACCAAAATTACTTTATGGTATATGGATCATGGGATACCTGTTTAACATTTTTGGTGAGGCGAAAATTAGTTTGAGTTCAATGTGTCATTAGAATACTAGTTTGGAAATTTTAACGGTATTAGTCCAAAACATGTATGTCAATAGTTTTTGAGCTTTTTATGATTGTTTTGAACCAAAAAAAGTCAAGTGCGATAAACTTTGGTCCATGGCATGCTATGCTGAGAAATTGCTATGATTATTCATTATTGGGTGCTTTTAGACCTTTCTCTTTTTGGCCGGAAATGCTTTTAGACGTAACAAAAACGATGTTGGTCCACGCTTTCTTTATCAGTTTGGTACTGTAGATTTAATGTCATGTGCGCTACTATACCTAAATCTAGCATTTGGTATTAGTATAAGCTCAAGTAGAAGGCAACGACGGCACGAGGAAGTGATTTAAATGATTGTACGGCTGCCTTAAGTAATGCAAAATGACATATCTAGATCTTAATAAAAAAATAATAATAATGGGGACTAGATGATCACCGGCCACAAAATTCTAAACTTTTAGGTCGGTTCATTGGACCAGTTTTGCACATGAGTTTCACGTAGAAGTGTGAATTTTATTTTTGAGGCAATTGGGTTTTGCGGCGGACCGCTGCTAAGCTAACAGTCACCATTATTCTCGACAAAAACGAAGAATGTTGAGCGTCATATATCCCATATTTAGCAAGAGAGGCAACCGAGAGTTCAACTATGGTCCTTTTGTGTCTTATTTCAGCCAATTTTTTCTTCGTAAAAATTTACTTTAGGTTACTTGTATATAATTTTGTAACTCAAACTTTTGTTAAATTGTCCAATCTAAAAGTTTAAATTAATAAATGGAGAGAGACCACATATATATAAAGAGCATACAAACTCCATAGACAAGTGATGTATGATACTTTTAATTTATTCAATTCAAAGATATGCACTATAAAAAAGAGATATAAATAATCTCCTAGGTATGTACAAGAGATATTGAGAATCAAGAAAAATTTCCTAAATGTATCTATCAACTTCAAACCAAAAAAGACAAAAATAAAAAATAAAATTAGACACATCTCTTTATAGATAGTGTTAATAAAAAAGAAGTCCCTCAACCCAAATTAAAACGTGAAACACACTTTACGGGTCTATTTTATGTCAAATCAAATATCTGTCATTATGACATAATATATAGATGAAATATTATGTGGAATTTTATTTCAGTAGAAATAAGCTAGAACTACTAGAGGCAATTCTTATTCATCATTCCTCACTGTGTTAAATTAATTTCAAAATTGAATGGGCCAATTAAGGCATACCTATTGTAATCAATCATGTCGGAATGGTCAATTAGAATAGAACACATTGATTATCCAGTAATCAATGCGGGCATAACCCGAGTGCCTTATCTCATTAAATAATACATGAAGTTCTTTTCAACTAGTGAGTCGTGAGTGGTTTGCTACTCATGATGTATTTCAAATAATATTTAACTTGTACAAAGTCTCCAAACAAAAAATTAATACAAATTTTAAGAATACTACAAAAATTCCTTAGAGTTGGGTATAGGTGAAATTTGGGAAAATTCCAAATAAGAGCTTGTAATGCCTTCATTTTATCAAATAATGGTTTGAAATAGCCATAGCAGTTCCAATGATCCAACCTCACCTCCGACTAAATATTATGATTGATCAAGGTAGTTTCATCCAAAGACAATTTTAACCTAAAGTTCAATTAAATTATATTAAAAATTAAGAAAACTAAAAGTTTTTTAAAAAAATGAAAGAAAAGAAAACAATACAGGTGAGAGGGTTGGCCGTAGCCTCTTGCCTATGGCCATCGCTCTTGACGATGGGTTGCGACCACAGGTGAAGGGCTTGAGTATTTTATTGTTTTTTGTGTGTTTTCTTTTTTTTTTTAATTTTTAGTTGTTTTCTTTCTGGGTTTGTCTTTTTATGGAAAAAAAAAAAGAAAAAGAGAAAGAAAAATAAAATAAAAAATAGACGGCAAAGATACCATTGACTAGCCGGTGAGGTTTGGCCATTCTTTGAGACTAACTAGTCACTTTAAGCTCTTACTTGAAACAAATCTACTTTAAACCCTTATTTGAGAAGATAATGGCACTTTAGGCTCTTATTTGAAATAACGTCCATTTTAGACCTTTATTTGAGAAAATGATATCATATCAAACTCTTATTTGGAATTTTCCTGATGAAAAGAGGAACATACTTACATCTTATGCATATTGTGGAGTTTTAGCTTGTTGTCATGTTGTGTCAAATATTCTTAGAAAAGAAACTAGTTTTTGAAAATTCCAAATGAATGAAAGAGTGGAAACATCGCTCATAAATTATTTACAACAATCCTTACATAAAGAAAATATTCAATCATTCATAAACTTATTGTATGAATGTCAATTTATTTCTAATTTTTTCAAGTTTACCAATTTAATTCTAAATTTTTGCATGAAATTTCAAAATAATAATTCTGGGCAATTTTTGCTGAAATCGCTAATGTGATGATCTAATCACGAGTGTTAACAATTTCTAGCGAAATTTGGTAAAAAAAAAAAAAACCACTAGAATTTTGCACAAAAATTTAAGATTAAATTGAAAAAATCTAGAATTAAATTAACCTTCATACAATAAATGTAATACTAATTGAATAAGTTCCCTCAAGTTTCTAGATAGGTTGTAAGGAAAAGAAATCAAATTAAAGAATTTTTCAAAGAGAAATTACTACCAATAATTGTAGTCGCACTAGCAATGTATGACCTTTCTTTTTAAAGAAGACAAAGACTTCATATTGACTATTACTTATCTGACCCATTTTAAACGTTGGACTAAGTCAAAAGTGTTTATACATATTTTTGAGACAAGTATATTGAAAATTCTAAAACTTATTACGAAAGTGCAATTGATTTTCTAACTTTTCAAAATGTGTAATCCATAAAAATTGTTAAATTTGCTTAATCAAGTCCTTCTATTAACTCTATCTAATTTGATTAATGGAAATACTAAAGTATTTTTTTTTTTTTTTTTATTCTTCCTCCATAGCACTTTTGACTAAAACACAAAAGACAAAGTTAAAACAATGTTATTTTGATCCAAATTTGATTTTTTTACCAAAAAATTATTTAAATTAGATTTTAAGAGGCTAATTTTAAAATAAATAAAAGAGTGTAAGGAAGGAAAATCACGGGAGGGCCTCAGGGCCCTCCCCACTACCATCGCTAGAAAGGCCTAGCAATGGTGGGGCGATGGCCGATCACCCTCACCAAATGCAAGTAAGCCCTCACCTGGTTTTCCTTCCTTTTATGTCTCTCTCTCTCTCATTTAACTTTAATCTATAATCTAATTTAAATGTAATTTGGATTTAAAAAAATCAAATTTAGACAACAAAAAAAAATGACGTTAGTTTAGCTTGGTTCTTCTTATAGGAAAGAGAAAAAAATAATATGTTATTATTTTATATTAGCCAAGTTGAACGGAGTTCACAAAAAAACTTAATTATATATTTTAGAAAATTTTTTTGATTATATTTTTATGATAAGTTTTAGGACGTTCGTACACTTATCCCTATTTTTTAAGGCCCGACAGGAGTGCTACGTGAAAATAGTCCACGTCGTCGGTCAAAGTCTAGATTTTCAAAGTTCGTCATGCATGTGTTGCTTCCAGCAACCTTAAAGCGTCCAAAGAGAACTCGGGACGTGAGCCTCGCCATGTCGTCCGCTAATGGCTTTGATTCTTTGTACATCGACCTCGGGACAACTTTTGTGTCGTGTTTTTGATTTCACCGACCATGAGAATCCGAGTAAATAACGTCATTTGCATATCCTTAAGGTATTTGAAGGGACTTGAGAAATGGAAATTTTTTTCCAAATGACTTGATATTCCCTTAAAGGATTTAGTGGATTTATTTGATGAAATATCACTGTTGATTCTTATATTTCAGCCAAAGCAATAAAAACCGAACCTATAATTTTGTTTTTGGTTCAAAATCGTCCATGTACTTTTTAAAAGTATCATCTCCGATTAGTCCGGTGACGACATTTACTAACATCAAAACCCATTAAAGCTAACATCCCCACCAATGCTAAATCCCGAGCAGCCATAGCTGCGTGCTTGAAGAAACTCTGGACTACCATGGCCAAGCTCATCGAAGCTTAAAGTTTAGGAAAGTAATGTGTAACTATCTAAAGTCTGAGGGCTACAGGCCCAACGGTGCCAAAGTTGAAAGAGATAACGTGTAATTTTTTTTAGGTTTAAAAGTTATTGTGCATTGCACGTAAAGTTGAAGGAGACTAGGAACAGTGTATCCAAAAAAAGTAATTTTCTATAAATTACACTGTTGAAGGTCAAAAAGTTGGGTCATTAGTCAATCCAAAACTCTCAAAACATGCCTTTACTCCCATATTAAATAGCTGCCCATATCAAACATATTGGCCAAACAAACATCAATCTCTCTCTCCCTCTCCCTCTCTCCCTCTCTCCCTGTCTGTCTCTCTCTGTCTGTCTGTCTGTGATATAGAATGGGCAACTGTGCAGCTCCTCAGATCACAAGAAATGTTGGCCTTGTCATGACCACCCATCACCATAGCTGGTCGTCATCATCTCCATCCACGCTCAAGGTCATTCACATGGACGGAAGACTGCAAGAGTTCACCCAAACCATCAAGGCTTCTCACCTCCTCTCCCAGAACCCAAACTGCTTCCTCTGCAGCTCAGAGTCCATGTTCATCGACTCCATAGTCCCCCAAATCCACAAAGAAGAAGACCTCTGTTTGGGCCAACTCTATTTCCTATTGCCTCTCTCCATGTCCCGAGTCCCACTCTCTTTCCGAGAGCTCTGCATGCTTGCCGTCAAGGCCAGTGCCGTGCTTGAGAGCAGCTCGATTGCGAAGGGAAGGAAGGACGGAGTTTCATCAGGGGTGGGCCACTGGAGATGGTGTCGAGCTCCAACCGGGTGTGACACCACGAGATTGAGCTTGGGTGAGAGCAATCGGAAGATTGAGCTGTAAAAGTGCATGCCTATGAGAAGAGGCGGGAACCGAATAGATGACAGGAGGAAGAACTTGAACGATATGCTATAAGCTCTTCTTTTTTTTTTCTTTTTTTTTGAACAACTTCTTTCGGTTGTCCTAAAGTTAACAAGTCTTTTTAGTGAAACTTGAACCACGTGTCAATGTTTCAGGCGAACTACAATGGCGTCTATCATTATCTTCATGGTCGTCATCATCCTCGTCATTATTATTGTCACACTGATCATGATTATCGTCGATATTATTATTTTAATACAAAGTAGCTTTATGTGTAGCCTAAGACGAGGTAATTTCTTCACGTTTATATGCGGTGCTTGATTTTCGTTTGACGGCAGGGGAAAAAGTTATTGCATTTAACAAAAGAAGGAAAAAGTGGTAAATTTTCTATGCTATATGGCCCATGATAAGGAATGGAGGTACAAAAAGGTTCGAAAATATAAATAATTTGATCAATAAAAGAGGAAATCACCAACAAATAAAGGTGGTCAGTCCACTTCACGTGGAGAATTAATTTTTACTATAGCTAAGCGAACTATAACCTAGGAGACCCTTAGTGCTATGATAATTGACTATTAAGCTCTTGTCCAATTAAGTTTAAAGTGCGGCACTATGATTTGACAATCGTAATATTGGCTATTTAACTGTATTTTTGTACAGTAAAAACTGTATATCTTTTCAAGAAGAGTTTTTCATTAACCTACTTGCGCATGACATTAAATAAAGAACTATATTGTTCTCTTAACTTTGAGCTATCTTGTTTGTCACTCGAGCCCAAAATCTCACGTACAATTTAAGTGAAATATCACCTCGTATCAACATATAGAGGCAATACTATTAATAGTTACAAACTAGTATCTCATGACATATTTATTCTAAATTAATTTTCGTCTAATGAAAAATGTCAAACTGGCACGCTTGACCCAAATCTACTGTCCGATTCCGTCCAATATCTTGTTGAAATGCATACATGTGAATATATGTGGATTTTCCATGTCGGATATGTCATTCTTTACATGACAATCTTGCAGTTGTCAATCAATTCGGACTTGGCATTATCCACCTCAAGTTTATCTTGCATCATCTAGCATGTGTGCTAAGAAGTTTGTACTTTAAGAGAGAGTATATTTGGGTCAGGAATACTAATTTGAGATCTTTTGTGAGATGAAAATTACTTTAAGGCAAATGGAATGCGGGATACCTTTTTCAGATTTTTGGTAAGACAAAAATTAGTTTGGTTTTAATGTGTTTTTGCAGTACTGATTTGGAAATTTTAATGGTATTAGTCCAAACATATATATCCATCTTTTTGCAGCTTTTTAAGATTTTTTTTTTTAACTTTGAACCAAACAAGTCAAGCGCGACAAGCTTTGGTCCATGGCATGCTATGCTGAAAAATTGCTTGGGTTTTTCATTATCGGGTGCTTTTAGACCTTTCCCTTTTGGCCGGAAATGCTTATGGACCTAACAAAAGCAATGTCGGTACACGCTTTCTTTATCAGTTTGGCACTTTAGAATTAACGTCATTTAGATTCTTTATCTAAATCTAGCATTTGGTATTAGTATAAGCTCAAGTAGAAGGCAGAGGGCACGAGGAAGTAATTGAAATCATTGTGTGGCTGTCTTAAATAATGGTAAATGACATATCTATATCTTAATATAAATTTAATGGGGAATAGAAGATCACCGGCCATAAAATTCCGAATTTTTAGGCGGGTTCATTAGACAAATTTTGCATGAATTGTAAGAAGTGCGAATTTTATTTTAAGATACTTGGGTTTTGCGATGGACTGCCACTAGGCTAATGGTTACCGTTATTCTTGACAATAGTGAATGTCAAGGGACTTATCCCACATTTAGCTAGAGAGGCAGCCGAGAGTTCTACTATGGTCCTTTTATATCTTATTTCAATTAATTTTTTTCTACTTAAAAATTTTTTTCATTAAGTCCTAAAACTTATTATAAAAGTACAATTGAATCCTAAAAGTTTTAAAAAGTGCAATTGAGTTATAAAATTGATCAAATTAGTGTAATCAAATATTTTCTTTAACACAATCAACTTAATCAACGGAAAATGTTAACATGGCATTATTATTATTATTATTTTATTATTTTATTCGAATATTATTTAAATTAGATTAAAGAACTAAAAAAGATGCAAAAATTTTATTTTTAAGAAAATGAAAATAAAGAAATGGAGGGCATGTTGTGACATCTGGAAAATTTCCATTTTAATAATAATACTTAGGATTAATATCAACAATTAGATTGCTAGGAGACCGAGGCACTAAAATTAAGTTGATAGACTTTGACGTGTATGTTAGTGGTGTCAAACGACAATATTGAATTTGCTGTCAAATTATTGATAAAGTAGGGTTGGTATGTTTTAAATTTTTTATTTGAAGATACTCAAGTTTTAAATTTATTATATTGAGATTATCCCAATTTTTATATCGTTCATTCATGATTTTAGTGGGAAATGTTTTCAGAGTCATAAATGTTCAAAATAAGATGTTCAGAATGAAACTATTTTCAAATTGTCAGATGTTTAGAATGAAAATATTTCCTGAATTAGATGTTTTGAATGAAATTGATTTCTTGAATCTCTATTTGTCTTCAATTTACAAGTCACTTCTATTTTCTTTACCAAAGATTATAAACTCATGCTTTTGAGATACTAAACTTGGAAGCTTTCATATCATTCATGACATCATCGATTTTAATTTTGGTCCATTAATGCGATCACTGAATCACACCCCTACTTGATCAGATGAGAGAGGCCCATCTTCATTCTTATCAAAATATCCTATAGTGTTCAAGTTCTATTGAACCATTTGTATTCTAACTAGTTTCATAGGGACATTTGAGGCTCTTCTAATGGGACACCTGCTTTTTAACTAAAGTTTAAATTTTCTTTAACCTTGGTTGAATCATTACTCCTTCTTGATAACCATTGAGGGCTCTTTAAAAATTTCTTTTGCCTTGATTTCTTGAAGAAAAACGATGGCAAGCTTTCCTTTTTGAGGTTTCACTTCATTAACTTCAACCACCAACCCACTTCTTCTTGCTTTAATTTTCAAGAACTCATAATTAGAAATGGAGGTCCTACACTCAAATTGATAAAATTTTCTATTTCAATCTTCTGAGTTTGAACTAGGTTAATCATTTGATTTCACTACATTTTATCAATGGATTTTATTGTTTTCAAATCAAGCTTTGTTGATTTCGGTTTTGGTTTATTCTATTTGCAGGTGATTTAGAGCTCTTAATTTGAAGTCATTTTCGAGGTAAGTGAGACCCTGAGGCACTAAGTTATATTAAACTGCTTAGTGCTTTTAACTTGGTTGGTTGTAATGTGTGAACTTAGTGCAAGTATGTGAAATAGGGATGAATGTGCTGTTATAGTTTAATCTATTTTGTGGATTCTATACATGGTTAGAATGTATTTGATTATTTCTTTTAGGTGTGGCAACATGTGAATGTGTAAACGATGAATTTGAATTTGTAAGTGTTGTTTCTGTAAGCTGCAAATGTAATTATCGTTGATAACATTCACTTATTAATTCTAAATGTAATTCATTTCTGAGTCTAATTCGCTCTTGAGTATGAGATACTCTCTAAATCGGACTTCCTTTATGAGTTGGACCCTCTTAGAGTTTGATTTACTTTTTGAGTATATTTACTCATCGATTAGAACAACTTCCTTACAATCGGACTTTTCCAATCAGAACAATTTCCTTACCATCAAACTTTCCCATTCAAAATCACTTCTTGTGTTTCAGACTTTCTATTCAGAATTATTTCCTTATGTTTCAAACTTTCTGTTCAAAATCATTTCCTTATGTCTTAGACTTTCCATTTAGAACCGTTTCCTTATGTTTCAAACCTTCGGCTCAGAATCATGTTTCAAACTTTCTATTTAGAATCATTTCTGTTTAGAATCATTTCCTTATGTCTTAGACTTTCCATTTAAAACCATTTCCTTATGTTTCGGACCTTCTGCTCAAAATCATGTTTCAAACTTTCTATTTAGAATCATTTGCTTATGTTTATTCAAAATTACTTCCTTATGTTTTAGACTTTCCATTCATAATCATTTGCCTATGTGTTAGACTCTTTGTTCAAAATCACATTTATGTTTTAGACTTTTCATTTTAGAATCACTTCCTTATACTTTAGACTTTCCCATTTAGAACCATTCCCTCATGTTTAGACTTTTCATTTAGAACCAATTGCAAATGTTTAGATTCCATTTGTTTTGCTGCTCAAATTCATTGTCTGAAATACTAATTGTTAAGTATTGAACATGTATGCAAATGTGTTGTGAAATGGATGCCAATTGTTGAAATGAGTGTTGGTATCACTCTTGATGCATGTGAAATCATGCGATGTGTGCATGGCATCATATGACTAAATCTGAAGTGTGATGTATTTTGTCACCCATATAGTAGTGTGTGATGATGCCTCGCATGTCAAGATGTCCCGTTGTGTGATTGGAATGCCCTAGGGAGTTTTTGGAATGCCTTGGGAGTCGAGATGCCTCATAGGTTAGGATGCCTAATGGGCGAATGGTGCGGGATGCCTTAGAGTTGAGATGCCCTATTGTGTGATTAGAATGCCTCCTATATGATCGGGATGCCTCGAGAGTATTTTAGAGGAGGAGAGATGATGAATAGGATGCATATTCATGCGTGTGCATAGTTCATACGTATTCTTATAATTCATTAACTAATGGCAACCATGCATCATGAGATATTATGCCATTTATTTGTATATGATGGATATTCCATATGTATAATAGTGAGAAACTAGGTTATACTTGTAAGGGTCAACCTCTAGCCTCACTTATCAATGATATTGTCCACTTTGCGCTAGAGCTCACATAATTTTGTTCTTCAGGCTTCATTTTTGAAAAAGCTTCATTGGTAATTAAAATTGATGCTACTCCTTATATAGCACATCACCTCACCATACCTAGGTGATTTGAGATTTGGTTTATTCTTGCCCCCATGCCATCCTAGAGTGGGATTTGCACCTTGTTCGAGCCCTTTTTGGCCCTAGGAGTCACTTCAGCCCTCATCAAATTAGATCATTACAATACTGGTGCATTATAAATTAATTTGTCTTTCTCTTCCTCTTAAGTGGAGGACCCATGGTATTGTTGTTAATGTGTTCATTGGCATATGATGTTAGTAAGGATAGGGCTCTCATTCTTGCATGTGTGAGTCATGATTATCTTACATGTCTTTGAACTCACTATGTTTGCACCAAGTGAGCATTAAGATGATCTTTCACCTTAGACCTAGGGATTTCATTTACTGGACTTCATTTCACTCTTTTTTTTAGAGTTCCAATGCATCATTAGTATGAGTATGACTATGCTTATACTTGGGTTGGGTGCCTATCATACTAAGTGTATGCCCAAATTTGGGTGGGCCTTGCCTAGGCAAGGGTTGCTGGCCCTCCTTTTGGATCACTAAGGTCTTGCCCAGGGCGGGTGATATTTGCCAGCCCTAAAGGGGGCCAACGATGCCATAATCTAGGCACCCTTGCTTGGATCTAGCGAGGGTCGCTAGCTCTTGTTAGGGGCCTGCCACCCTCACCTAAAGCTAGCAACCTCCAGTGGTCCCTTGGGCAATGGGTGATGGCAGCGATGGCTTTCCATTGGTGAATTGCCCCTCCCTTTCTTTATTTTCAATTTTATATTAAATATAAAATTTTAGCATTTTCTTTTTTTAAACTAATCTAAATAATATTTGAATAAAATAATGATGATGATGATGATGATGATGATGATAAATGATACATAATAATAATAACGTAAGAGAGATAAAGTTACGTTAACATTTTCCGTTAGTTAAGTTGATGGTATTAACGGAAGGACTTGATTGTACCAATGTGACAAGTTTGATAATTTGATTGCACTTTATTAAAGTTTTAAAATTCAATTGTACTTTTACGCGAAGTTTTAAGATTTCTAGTGAATTTATCCAAAAATTTTGCTTAGGTTACTTGCAAAGAATCTTGTGACTCAAACTTTTGTTAGAATTTCCAATCCAAAATTTTAAATTAATAGGTAAAGGGAGATCATAAAGAGCATATAAATCCCATAAACATGTCATGGGTCAAACTTTTAACATTCGATTCAAGGATATGCACAATCAAAGAGAAAAGGGTAATTACCTAGGAATGTGCACAATCACGAGAGATATGAAGAATCAAAAAAGAAATCCTAATTATTTCTATCAACTTCAAACCAAAAAAGAAACAAGGAAAAAAAAAATTAGGCACGTCTCTTATAGATATTGTTTCTATAAAAGAACTCCCCTCGTCCAAAAAATACATGCGGGTCTTTTCAACTAGCGAGTAGTGTGAGTGGTCCTCCACTCATGACATGTTTGAGATAACATTCAACTTAGATAAAGTCTCCAAAAGAAATAATATAATTTATAAGAATACTACTAAAATTCCATAGAGTGGGTATAGGTGAAAATGGGACATGCTTACATCTCATGCATATTGCAGAATTTTAGCGTGTTATCATATTGTGTAAAATATTCTTCAAAAAGAAACTAGTTTTCAAAATTTGAAATAAATGAAATGTTATCCTAAGTGAAAACATCACTCATAAATTTTTACAACAATCCCTAAGTAAAGAAAATTATCCAATCAATCTTAAACTTATTGGACAAAAATTAATTCAGTTATAAATTTTTAAGTTTACCAATTTAATTCTAAATCTTTGCACAAAATTTCAATATGATCATTTCGGGCTATATTTTGTCGGAAATTGCTGACATGGCAATCTAGTCATCAATGACCCTCTTACATGACTTATAGTCACATCAATGATTTTCAATGAAAAATAGCTAAAAAGATCGCCTTAGAATTTTGGAAGAAGATTTAAGATTAAATTGAAAAAATTATAATTGAATTGATATTCGTACAATAGGTTTAGTAACAATGGACAAGTTCCCCCAAGGTTTAGATTACTACCAATAATTGTAGTAGTACCAGCAATATATGGCCTTTCTTCCTAAAGAAGGCAAAGACTTCATGTTGACTATGACCAGTGGGTCTTCTTATTCTTATCCGACCCATTTTAACATAAACGTTGGACTAAGACAAGTTCGTACAATAGGTTTAGTAATAATTGGAAAAGTTCCCTTGAGTTTGTAGATAGGTTATTAGGAAAAGAAATCAAATTAAAATATTTTTCAAAGACAGATTACTACCAATAATCGTTGTAGTACCAGCAATATATGGCCTTTCTTCCTAAAGAAGGCAAAGACTTCATGTTGACTATGACCAGTGGGTCTTCTTATTCTTATCCGACCCATTTTAATGTAAACGTTGAACTAAGTTGAAAAGTGTTCATACATATTTTAGGAATAAATACATTTAAAATTCTAAAACTTATTACAAAAATACAATCAAGTCTTAATATTTGTAAAATTTGTATAACCAAGTCCTTCCATTAACTCTATCTAACTTGATTAACAAAAATGCCAATGTTTTTTTTTTTTTTTTTAAATTTTCCAACATGACGCTGACGTGACTGAAGCATGAAGTATAAAGTTCAAATGTTGTCATTTTGGTCCAAATGATTTTTTGACCTAAAGTTTATTTAAATTAGAATAAAAAATTGCTAATTTTAAAATAAATAAAAAAAAAGAAAGGAAAGGAAGGAAAACTGGGAAGGGCCTGGAGGGCC
Source organism: Eucalyptus caleyi (assembly GCA_014182885.2). Classification (NCBI taxonomy): domain Eukaryota; kingdom Viridiplantae; phylum Streptophyta; class Magnoliopsida; order Myrtales; family Myrtaceae; genus Eucalyptus; species Eucalyptus caleyi. Next base: position 39,291,133 of record CM024472.2, read on the forward strand.
CTTGCAGCTGCCATGCTACCGCTGGAAAGGGCTGATAATGGTGGTTGATGGCTGGTCACCCTCACCGACCGCAAGCAAGCACTTGCATGATTTCCCTTCCTTTTACTTTTTTTTTTTTTCAATTTTAATCATGTCAGAGCCGCATAGAAGAAAAAAAAAAAAAATAAAAAAATCATGTCAGCATTTTTTGCTAGCCAAATTAAATTGAGTTAATAGAAAAATTTTATTATAATTTTGAAAATTTTAGAATTTAATTATATTTTGATGATAAGTTTTAAAACTTCATATGTACTTATCCCTATATTTAAAGTTCCCGTCAGCAATGCTACGTGAGAATTGCCTACGTCATCTGTCAAAATCTAGATTTTCAACGTTGGTCATGCATGGGTTGCTTCCTGAGAATTGCACTGCACAGGCCTTCCAGTAGCCTCCGAGCGTCAAAAGGGAAGACTTGGAATGCCAGTCTTACCAAGTCGTCCGCTAATGGCTTTTGATCCTTTGTACATTGACCGCTGGGACAACTTTTGCGACGTGTTTTTCACTCCACTGCCCATGAGAATCCGGTTAAATTACTTTATTTTCCTCTTTCTTTTTTTGGCATACGCCGAATAATATAGGAGAAAATACCAAATGACTTATGAACGCCATTTCACCTGTGATTATCAATAACATTGTCTAATCCATGATCAATTATGAGTTTTTTTTATTCGCATTTCCTTACGTGTTTGAAGAGTTTTTAGAAATGGAAATTTTTTTTCCAAATGATTTAATATTCCCCAAAAGAATTTAGCAGATTTAATTGGTGAGATATTGCCGTTGGTCCCTATGCTTTAGCCAAAATATAAAAACCGCTCTTGTACTTTTGTTTTTGGTTCAAAATCGTCCATGTACTTTTAAAAGTATCATTTGATCAGTCTTGTGATGAAATTTGCTCACATCAAAACCTGGCAAACCTATTATGGCCACCAATGCTAAATCCCAAGCGGCCATAATCGGAAGCTTGAAGAAATTCTGGACTGCCATGGCCAAGCTCAGCAAACCTTTAAGCTCAGGAAAGTAATGTGTGACTATCAAAAGTCTGAGGGCTATGGGGCGTACAGTGCCAAAGTTGAAAGAGATAATGTGCAATTATTGAGGTTTAAAAATTATTGTGCGATGGACGTAAAATTTAAGGAGACTTGGAACGAGTGTGCCCAAAAAGCATTTGTTTATAAATTACACTGTTGAGGGTCAAAAGTTGGGTCATCAGTCAATCCAAAACTCTCAAACACGCCTTTACTTTCCCATTAAATACCTGCCCATATCAAACATGTTGGCCAAACAAACATCAATCTCTCTCTCTCTCTCTCTCTCTCTCTCTCTCTCTCGTGATATAGAATGGGCAACTGTGCAGCTCCTCAGGTCACAAGAAATGGTGGCCTTGCCATGACCACCCATCATCATAGCTGGCTATCACCATCTCCATCCACGCTCAAGCTCATTCACATGGACGGAAGACTGCAAGAGTTCACTCAAACCATCAAGGCCTCTCACCTCCTCTCTCAAAACCCCAACTGCTTCCTCTGCAGCTCAGAGTCCATGTTCATCGACTCCATAGCCCCACAAATTCAAGAAGAAGAAGACCTCCATTTGGACCAACTCTATTTCCTCTTGCCTCTCTCCATGTCCCGAGTGCCGCTCTCTTTACAAGAGCTCTGCATGCTCGCCATCAAGGCCAGCGCCGTGCTCGAGAGCAGCTCGAGTTTGAGGGGAAGGAAAGACGGGATTTCGATAGTGGCAGGTAATCGGAGATGGTGTCAAGCTCCCACCGAGTTCGACGCCGTGAGACTAGAATTGGTCAAGAGCAGCCGAAGAATTGAGTTGTGAAAGTGCATGTGTATGAGATGAAGAGGGAATCGAATATATGACAGAAGGAAGAGCTTGAAGATTATGCTAGAAACTTTTTTTTTTTTTTTTTTTTGTGTGAACAAATCTTTTTTTTTTTGGTTGTCCTTAAATTAACAACTCTTTTAGGGAGACTTAATATACGTCTCGTTGTTTTTAGATTTGTGATCAATCTGATTATGATTAACCTAATTATAACTCTTTCAATTATTAAATATCGTCATCGTCATCGTTCACAACCATCACCAACAATTATTATTATTATTATTATTATTATTATTATTATTATTATTATTATTATTATTTAAAGTAGCTTCTTTGGTTAAGTAATCATCATAGAAGCCAGCATCATATGTCGTGATAAGGACATGAGAGGTGTAAAAGCGAGCGAAGCATAGTTCCTTAGTTGGTGTTGAAAAGATCTCATGATATTCCATTTTTTGAGCTTTTTATCTAGCCTAAACAAAAGAATTCCCTCACTTTTATAGTGCTAATTCCTTGAAGAAAAAGCATCAGTCTTAGATCTAATGCCGATTCTATTCTGAATTTTTTTGTCATAAAAAAAATTATAAATTTTACTCGAAACTCAAATCTAACCCCATTAATTTGGAAGAGTTAGTTGTTCCCCCCCGATATAGTAAGCCAAGCCCCCTTCTTTTTTTTTTCGATATAGACAAGCGTTTTTGAAGCTGTGGCCACAGCGATGATGAACGGTGACAGAAGAGAAAATGATCTGCGCTTTCTCCCTCTCCATTAACAGAGACCACACCATTGCGAACACCTAATCGCCGCATTGGTGGTGGTCACATCGATCCACTGCGACAGAGAAAGAAACCACATTAATGGTGAGGTCAATCCCTGAAAACTAGTACTGTAAATTCACTTGTCAGGAAAGTCCAAAAAATTGAACTTAATGGTTAATTTTAAGCTATGGTACCCTATTAGGCACTGGTTAACATCTTTACCAAAAACGTAGAAACAGAGGAACCAGGAAGAGCAGAGGGAGCAGATGGAAAGGGATCCAGCTACGAAAAAATCACCGCTGTGGTGGTCGCCTATCAATGTTGACCACCGCGTCAACCACCAACACGGCAACACACAAAGGGGGCGGGGGAAATTCGGCAGATGCTACCACCACGTGATGGACACTAGCGATGACAAAGGAAGGCTGTTGTTAGGGTTGCCCGGACTAAAGAAATTCTAGGCTACGAACAAAGAGAGAGGATCCTAAAAATGCAAATAAATAAAACATCTGAAGTTAAAAGAAAAAAGCTGACGTGTATTTATTCTTGTTGGGGACTTGTCACATTGAATTTCGAAGTAACAGAGGTCAAATTTGGGACATAAATAAAAATTTGTGATCTTTTAGGTAAAAGAAAAATTCATACCAAAATTGATAATAGATCTAATGTTCGGACTTTTTTGGGAAATTAGCCCCACTTTGGTATATTGATGCTTAAATTTTGCTACAATAAAAAGATTTTGCATGTATAGAGCTAATCTTTCTATACCATATGGCCCATGATATGGAATTAAAAATAAGTACTTCTATTCTCAGCTCGATGCATGTGGAGAATTAATGTTTACTGTAGCTAATTAATCTAGGAGACCCCGGTGCTGTGATAATCGATTGTTAAATTAGTATCTAATTAAGATTAAAGCATGATGATTTGATTAGACAATCGTATTGAAGTAGATCTCAAATTTAGACTTACAATAGCAATTCCAAAAGTTGTCTGTCATATGTTAATCCTTGTAAGCACCTTCTTGTTTATTACTAAGACGGTTGTTGAATTTTTTTCCCCTTGATTTACTGCTTGATAGAATAATTGTAGCCTTATTGGGAGACATATAAGCACAAATTTTAAATCACACAATTAATAGCTATTGAACTGTATTTTTTGTAAAGTAAAAGATGTACATGTTCAAGAAAAGCTAATTTTATTGACCTGCTTGTGGATGATATTAGATAGAGAGCTATGTTGTTTCCTTCACTTTTGGCCATTGAGCTCTATGGTTTGTCATTTCATAAGTCATGAACAAGCGTACAAACTAGTAGGCTGGAAACTTTGAAAAATAAAATTCATTGTACATTATCCATATTTCTTTCTTCAATCTATATTATTAATGGAAAAGTCGCCTTCCTTTCATCTCACTCAAATGTTCCCATTATACTTTCATAAGTATGATATTTACGTGGCAATGATAACTGTCTACCTACTTGGATCCACTTTTCAATATGTATAGTTATTATTTAAGTCATTTAACTTATTTATCGGAATTTATAAGGTCTTTACATATAATTTGTCTTTCTTTATCTAAGTTTAAGCTTTTAGATTAAACATTCTAATATTGTATTAGAACTATGTTATGTCCCAATTTATTTCATCTGTAAAGCCTCCTAGTCTGTCCAATTTCACGTGTAATGTCATCTCCCCGTGTGCGCACACATACATATATATGTGTGTGTGTATTTTTCTTTTCATGAGTTCAAAAGTCTAAGGTAGAATGTAAGTGAATTATCACTTCAATGAATATAGTGATTTTCCCAAAATATAAATATCAATTTTTTTGAGTTTTATTGTTTTTTTTTTTTTTTTTTTTTTTTCACTTTGAAACGAAGTCAAGCGTGATAGACTTGGGTTCATGGCATTTGAGTTTTTTCTTATTGGGTGCTTCTAAACCTTTTTTCCTTTCGGCCACAATTGCTGCTAGACCTAAAAAGAGGACGCTTTCTTTTTCAATCTGGTACCGTAATTTTAACGTCATGTGGGCTGTATGTCTACTATCTAGAATTGGGTATTAGTATATTCTCAACTAGAAGGCTAAGAGGGCGCGGGGACGTACTGGCTGCTTGTAATAAAGCAAGATGAAAAATCTAGATCATACTATATATTTAATGGGGATTAGTTGATCGCTGGCCATAAAAATTTCAACAATTTAGGTCAGTTCATTAGGGAAATTTTGCATGTGAATTTCACAAAGAAATGTGAACAATTAGTCGATGTTTTATTGATTAATTAGCCCTTATGAATAAAACTAATGCCCTAATAAAAACTCCGGTTCTAGGAATTGACTAATTTGAGGTTAATAAAATCTGGGAGCTTATGCCAGACCAAAAGATTATTTTGTGATAGGAACAAAACAATTTCTGCAAATGGAGCATGATGTTCTTCATGAATCTTCATATTTGTCCAGATTTGCTTTGCATGATGTGATTTTCTCATATCAATCGAATTTCCTTAGCAAAAACCTGTATCGTAGTGATAATATGATGCTTAATCTAATATCACATTTTATATAGTGGCGATCGCTAATTTTGACGAACTTTTTAGGGAAAAAAAGTTTGAGCTTGGAAATGGAGATAGGATTAATTTCAATATAGTAGAGATTACCTATTTTTCTTGAGTCTCCTTCTCTTCTCTCCTTCGTCACTGTTTATTGCGTTCTCAAGTCTGAGATATGTAGTTATTCATAATTTTACGATGCTAGCAATAGTAGCGGGATAGATTTGTAGCATATTAAGGGTGTATTTGAAAACAACATTAAGTATCGAATAGCAAACTTTTCAGCACTTAATGTCATCAAGTGAGCTCAATAATCTCTAACTACACACAACTTAATTGATTTGTATAAATTAAAAACCCTCTGATGGGATAAGTTAGAAGGGGTATATTTAAAAGGTTGAGCATATTCCACTTCTCTTTTAGCTTAGACGCTCCTTTTTTTTAACCATACTATCTCTTGTGGAGCCTATCACTTCTAGTCCAACTCTATAAAAGTAATCTATATTTTATTATTTGGTCAACTTTTTCATTTCATTTCTTCTGTTTTTTTCTTTCTTGCAGATTCCACTTTCCTTTCTTTTTTTTTTTTTTTTTTTTTTTCCATACTTTTATTTTCTCTTGTAGGTCATTCTCTTCTTTCTACGCCTCTCACTCCTCCACCTCCTCCTCCTCCTTCCACATAACTGTCCTCCTTTGTTTCTATTTATGATGCTAACCTTGTCATCATCCACACTTTCGCTGGCACTAACATTGGGCTCACTGGCGACCATTCCAACAAGCCCTTTTGCTCTGCTGCATGGAGGCTCTTCTTGCACCATGGAAGGCAATTGAGAAGCATTGCTTCTCTCTTTTCCTTTTTTTTGTCTATATTTCTCTCATTTTCTTGCACATGTGAGTGTCTAAATAGAGAAAAGGTGTCTCCACTATGTGTAAGTATAAAAGTAGAGGGCAATAGATGAGTTCTAATTTTTTAGAAAAAAACTTTCATTGGCCTTTAGGAATGGTAGACGTGGAGCCTTTTGAAGCAAATTCTCAAATGACTCAACTCTTTCTGTGGCATTTGTCCTATCTTTCATCCCTTTTCATATACTTATCTTTATTTTTCATGTCTGACACTAGGAAGTGGCTTTTCTTGTTCATGACTCTGCTCCTATTACTTTTAGTATCCAAATTCCTTAGGAGAAGAGATTTATGATATGCTTGAATTAGGAGGATTCGGCTTCCGGAAAGAAGAGAGAAAAGACCTCTCCATCGAAAAGAAAAAAAAGAGTGGATGGGTGATTTCCCTTTTTCTAAGCTAAGAAATAGAGCACTGTGGGTGAGGAGGGATTTGAACCCCTAACATTGTAGTTCATAGCCACATGTTCTAATCCTCTACACTATGAGCCTCACCCTGTCTCCACTGGATCTGTTCTCAAGAGTACCCTAAAAAAGGATCATAATAAACTAGAGGTGGAACCCAATGAAGTGGGATTCAAACTAGTGATTTAATTTGATTGTAGTTTTCAATGCAATGTTTGAGTGTTGAAGTTAGTTATTCTTTTGGAGATTGCAGATGTAAAAGGAGTTTGTGGGAAGGAAGAAGATAATAGCTTGCAAGAGAGAAAACACAGAGACAATTTGCAAGAAGGAGAACTAAGACATCAAAAGGTATGGAAAGAAAGAAGAAAGTGAAACCTATAAGGAAAGAAAATGGAAACAAAATAAAAGCGTTGGCCAAATAATAATAATAATAATAATAATAATAATAAAGATCACTTTTGTAAGTTATACCAAAAATGACAGGCCCCACAAAGGATAATATGGCTAAAATACCAAAAAAGTTTTTCAAAGGAAGAGTGGAAAAAGCACAGCTTCATTTAAATTATTGAAGAGATAAATTATTCAAGAAATTAAAATCTTCTTACCAAAAGTATCGTCCGAACCTTCTAAGAATGCTTTCTTTCCATATTTGGTAAGAAACTACAAAAAATATTTTTTTATTTGTATCTATTACAAAAATACATTTTATTTTGCTTTCCATACTTAAGATTTCGACACTCAAATATTCAATACTTAGATTTTCAATATTTATTTTTTAAAAATTATCGGGTAAGCCACATGAAGTAGAGCTTGTCTTAGGATTACAGATCCAACTATTAATAAAAATATAATGTACATCGAAATAACCCTATTTAATTATGCTAGTAATATTCTGTTATGGCTCGATAATTTAAGTGGATATTAGCTTCCGTCTATTTCATGGAGAATATTTCATCATTATTGGGTGTTTCCATTTGTTTGAAAATGAGTCAAGGAAAAACATTTTCTAATCAACACAAATTCATGCTTAAGTTTAGGAAAATGACTTCCTCTTTGAAAAATCAAAAACCATTTTTCAATATATGACTAAATATCAATGCTTGCTCTTTGGTTAGAAAGTGCTTGGAGAATTGAGGCTGAGCTTGAGGCCTCGACATGCTTGATGAACATTTGAAACTATAATGCTCATTCCTAAGGACCAATCTAGTGCTCTTAACGCTAAGTGGTTGGAGAATTGAGGATATAATAAGATATGCCTGATGCCCCGATTCCCATGCTCGATGTTTTACAACTTAATTTGAGATTACTATAAATAACTACACTGTGTTTCTATTTTGTGTTTAACCAATTTTATTTTTCCCTTTTTTATATTATTTTCTTTATTATTTCTTTTTTCCCGTTTCATCATTATTTTCTTTAGTGCTAACATACCTAACATACAAAAATACGAATTAAAGTTGAATATAAATTAAAATGATTAATTAAAAAGAATATATAATTTTATTTTTAAAAATATTTACTAAACATAACATACCTGAAATAATATTGAGCATTAAAAACTCCAACAATGGGCTTTATGATTTTATTTTGTTGCTCGATAAATGTCGTGCCAAACGCAACCTTATTGAACGTAAGAATATTTTGATTTTTTTAAACATTTACTAAACATAACATACCTGTTTATTGAGAACTACAAGCTTTATGTTTTTTTTAAAATATACCTAAAAAAATAAAATCTCGTTTGAGGCATTTTTTTTTTATTTTTTATAATGTGATAATTTTAAAACAAATCCCAAAGAATTATTGAGACTAACTCCCGGGACGGAGGTGAAATATGTAAAGAGGACCAATGCATGCTAAAAGGGAAGGTTTAGATTGTCTCAAGAAAATTACTTAATCAATCCTAAATCTATATTGTACAAATGTCAATTCTTTCATTAACTTTTCAATTTTGCAAATTTAGTCATGAATCTTTGCACAACATTCTAATATTTCCTTCCAGTCACTTTTGGTTGAAATCTCTAAAGCAGCAATCTACTCATTGCTGGCTGTCCTATTTGGCACATTGTGCTTCACAGATTTTCTGCAAAAAAATCGATCGAAAAAATTACATTTAAATTGTGTGCAAAGGATTGGCCTTAAATTGACAAAATTGTAAAGTTTGGAATTGAATTAGCATCTGTAGGATGGGTTTAGGATTGATGGGTAATTTCCCCAATTTGTCTTGCTTCCGAGGAACTAGGCTTATATGCGCCATTACCTGTGTACACCCAAGCGATTCTAAATTAACTTTAAATTTGATATTTTTTATTCTGGCTCTTTGGGGTTAGTGGGTGAGTTATATTTTTCGGCTTTATTACTTTTTGTAAGTTTTGCCTCTCACACATATCATGATTTCGTCTTAGCACAAAAACATTTAAAATCACATATATTGACATTGACACATAAACTAAGGATGATTGGTATTAAGGGGGTAGGTTTCGGATGTGGAACTTGAAACCTTTGTTGGAATTGATTTCCATTTTTTGAAGCCTATAATATATTTTGTTTGTTCCAAAACTGACTTTAGAATTTGCCCTATTGGTCTAGTATGGTTCTAGGGTCTACTAGGGAACTTTTTTTTTTTGCTTCATTTAAAAAAAAAATCAAGACAAATTGCAACTATAGCGAAATATTAAGAGCAACAAAATAGATCAAAGAAAAATATCAATATAAAACAAACACAAATATAAAGTAATGTGGAAGTTAAGCTCATTTAAGAATAATAAACTAACTTATTATAACTTCAAAAAATATGTTCTAACCGATTCTCAATTGGGTGGGTGGGTATGTTCAACACCTAATACCAATTCCAAAAATTTGGAATTAGAACTGGACATGTTTTTATGGGCGGTCCAATCTAGTTAGAGGATAGAATTGGACTAGTTGCATAGCCCTAATGTAAACCATATATAATTCTAATAATTTTTTTTCAAAATTCAACATATCTTTTTTATCATACTCATAGCTAGAGGATTGGGTAAGTTCTGCTTGCTTTCCAATTGATGAGAAATCCATATCTCCCCTTCTTCTTCTGTTTTTGTTGAAAGAAAATTTCATTCATTTGTCATAATCAAACATGAGGGGAACATAGAATGCTTCCAAGTAAAGTAAATCTCAAAACAGCCACAAAACAAAAGAGTATATTTTGCAATTATAAGCACACACTTTCATCTCAAAAGACTAAATCTGTCACAACATTTAAAAAAAAAAAAAACAATGGATGATCACTGAACTATTAGTGGTGGACACACATTGAGATCTTCCCATGTAGAAACTATAGCTTGCAGTGCACCTTAGGTTTGGCATCCTCAACACCATCACCATATGGAGACGACGGTGATGACAACATGTTAAAGCCTCTAAAAAACCCTCATATCTAAATTTAGATCAAGAGACAAAAGCTCATCGTTTTAGATCTACACCTAAATTGAGAAAAAAGAGCTTCCATTGAATTTTGGAAAAGTTATAGAACCATATCCCTAGCATCCAGTTGGCCGAATCAGTGATGACGTTATTACAAAATTTTCAGCTGCAACCAAAGTTTATCAATCATAGTGAATGGACCGAAAAAAAAAAAAAAAAAAAAACAACTATAACGAGTAATAGAAGATACCAAACGAGACAAGAAAAGACTCCCAAATTAGATTAGAAGACCCAAAAAAAAAAAAAAAAAAATCAAGGCCTAAAAAGAAATGCATAGCAAAGTAGGTTATGAGCTTCAAAGATTAAAGCTAAGACCTTGTAGCTGCAATGTTTTCGAGGGAGGGTTTTTTTGGGGGAGAGAGGGTTGCCGACAATTTGTTGAATTGTTTTGTTGATGCCAAACGAACATGCAACTCGGAAAAAATAGCATTTTATCCTCGGGCCATCTGTTCTTGTGTAGGTAACAATTGTGTAAGCACTTCTTTGTCATAGAAGTGTTGAGGCTCAACCTTGGAGATCTTGACAATCTCAGGAAGATATGGATTGAAGAAAATTCACATGACGATAAGATAAGGTTAAGATGATTGGCACTTTGAATTTGAGAAAATGTAATTGAAAGAGAGAGTTTTGGAATGAGTTAATTTTGTTGAAATGAACAGATGAAGAACCCACTTTTAGTGAAATCTTGGAAACCAATGGGCATTACATATCCCATCAGGGAAGCTGATGCACAGTAAGGAAAACGTAGTGAAAAGGCTAAAAAATACTAGACAAGGCTGGATGCATGCCAAAACTGGGCTTCAAAACGGGATGCATGGTGGCGGCTGCCGATTGGTTGGCGACCGATGCCGGGGGCTGCTGAGTTCATTTGTTCTAGAGGTGTATTGATGCTTAGACCGAATCTCAGGGGGGCCGGAGCGGTTTGGTCGAAAAGCAAAACGAAACTTCACAATTTTGGGTCCCCGGAACCACTAGAGACGGATCTAAGAAGCACCATTAGAAAAAGCGACGAAGGTAATGCTGCCTCCCTTTTCTCTAACTTTTTCGTGTTCTTTCGGTTTGTTTTTGCATTGTATTTGCATTTCTATTCCCCATCCCGAAAGGGGAGGCTGCTACAATTATATATGCTTAGAACAGTCTTGAGCTAAGGAATTGACACTAAAGAGGACATCATTGATTGTAAGACATACGGGGGAAAGTAACAAAAAAAAATTCATAAACTTATTGAATTTATGCCAATTCAATCCTAAGCCTTTCAATTTGATCAATTTAGACCTTAACATTTTGCATTTATACTAAATCAATTTATTTGGTCAATTTTGGTTAGAAATCTCTAATATGGACATCAACCTACTACATGACATGACCGATGTTGATGGGGACAACTTTTATAACTTTAAAGAAATTTCAGCATACTATAATTAGTGTCATTCCAATAAAGCAACAGGCGACTTTTTAAAGACAAATTCATAGATTAATGGGCCCAATGTGGGAATTGAGCAATATGCGACCAATCACTATCGTGGATTAACACAGGCATTATACAAATCTCATTTATGGACATGTGTAATTAATGCACACGTCCGTCGTCCACGTATGACATGTTGCTGTTCGCATTTCTGCCGTCGAGGGTCAAAAGTTGATCACAAGTCCAACCAAAACTCTCAAACGTGCCTTATATTCCCCCCCTTAAATATGAACCCTAAGCAAGCAGATTCTCCAAACATACACCAATCTGTCTGTCTGTCTGTCTGTCTCTCTCTCTCTCATAAAATGGGCAACTGTGTAGCTCCTCAAATCACGAGAAATGGTGACCTAGCCATGACCACCCGTCACCATAACTGGTCATCATTTCCTCCGTCCACGGTCAAGGTTTTTCACATGGACGGAAGACTGCAAGAGTTCACTCAAACCATCAAGGCTTCTCACCTCCTCTCCCAGGACCCTAACTGCTTCCTCTGCAACTCAGAGTCCATGTTCATCGACTCCATAGTCCCCAAAATCCACGAAGAAGAAGACCTCTGCTTGGGCCAACTCTATTTCCTCTTGCCTCTCTCCATGTCCCAAGTCCCGCTCTCTTTGCGAGAGCTCTGCATTTTAGCCGTCAAGGCCAGCAGGGTGCTCAATAGCAGCTCGAGTTTGAGGAAGAGGAAGGATGGAGCTTTGTCAGGGGCGGGTCACTGGAGATGGTGTCAAGCTCCAACCGGGTTCGACGCCACGAGATTGGCCTTGGGTGAGAGCAGTCGAAAGATTGAGTTGTGAAAGAGCTTGCCTATGAGAGGAAGGGGGAACCGAACAGTTGACAGAAGGAAGAGCTTGGAGAATATGCCATAAGCTCTGTTGTCTTGTTTCTTTTCTTTTCTTTTTTTCTTTGAACAACTTCTTTCGAGTTGTCCTAAAATTAACAAGTCTATTTAGGGCCTGTTTGGTAACCATCCAAACAGTGCCAAATTCTGATTCTTTGTTCCCGGAATCAGTTTCGGCCTAGAATCGCGTTTGGTAAAATTTTTGTTCCCGGGAACAAATTTGTTCCCGGGAACAGATTGGGAACAGAATCAAGAATCAAAAAATAGTTGATTCTTGTTCCGAGAATCAATTTGAGAATCAAAATTTTCTTCTTCCCTTCGGCCATCTCACGACCACCGTCTACCGCCGCCCGCCACCGTCCGCCATCCGCCACCGCCGTCCGCCGCCGCTGGCCGCCGTCCGCCGCCGCCGGCCGCCGGTCCGGCGAGCTCGCCGGAGGCTCGCCTGCACTGGGGCGAGGTCCGGCGAGCTCGCCGGAGGCAAGCCCGCCACCGGCGAGCTCGCGGGAGGCTTGCCCAGCCCACCGGCGAGGCTCGGCCTCCCAGATCCGGGGCGAGGCCGAGCCTCGCCGCAGGGCGCGGGCCTCGCCGGATCGGGCAGGGGGGCGGGCGAGCCTCGCGACGCCCCCCCACCGGTGGCCAGGCGAGGCTCGCCCGGCCACCGGCGAGGCTCGCCCAGCCCCGCCGGTGGCACGGCAGCCTCGCCCAACCCCGACGAGGTCGGCGGCCACCGGGCGGGGCTCGGCCTCGCCGGATCCTGGCTCGACCGAGCCTCGGCGGGGCTAGGCGAGCCTCGCCCGTCGGCCGCGCGGGGCTGCGGCGAAGCTCGGCCGACGAGGGCTGGCCTCGCCGAGAGCCGGCGACGCTCCGGTGAGGTCGTCGGCCCTCGTCGCCGATCGCCGGTCCGGCGGCCGGCCCGAAGAAGAAGAAGAAGAAGGTGAGAAAAAGAAAGAAAAAAAGGAAAAAAAGAAAAGAAAAGAAAAAAATGAAAAAATGAAAAGAAAAAAATGGAAAATGAAAAGAAAAAAATTAAAAATTAAAAAATGAAAAGAAAACAAAGGAAAAAAAGTAAAAAAAATTATTTAAAAATTAAAAGAAATTGATTTGGAACAGAATTAATAAATACGGTACCAAACGCATTCTATTCCGTAATCGAAATTTTGGACAGTTACCAAACGGCTTAAAATGCTTAGAATCGGGTTCCGGAATGTAATCAAAAGAATCAATTTCGCTCGAATCGCCTCCGGGAACAGAATCGTTACCAAACGCGCATTTAGTGAAACTTGAATTACGTCCCCAACTACAATTGCTTCTATTATTGACATCATGGCGGTCATCATGCTCGTCTTTATTATTATGTCACAATCATCATGATTATGCTAATATCATTATTTCAAAACAAAAAGTATTTATGTCGTAATGGGGTCTTGACTCATGAAAAAGGTAAACGCGTGTGAAGAATTGCACTTAATTGGTATTGCAAAGATCTCATGATTGTCCATTTCTTGAGCTTTTTATGTAACCTAGGACGAGGTAACATCTTCACTTTTATATGCTGTGCTTAATTTTTGTTTGAACAGCGGGAAAAAAGTTATCGCATTTAACAAAAGGTCAAAAAAGGTACTAAATTTTCTATTCTATATAGCCCATGATAAGGAATAGGGTTACAAAAAGGTTCGAAAAGATAAATAATTGGACCCATAAAAGGGGGAAGCACCAAAAAATATAAAACTTTGGTGGTCACCTCCAATTCATGTGGAGAATTAACTTTTACTTTAGCTAACTATAACCTAGGAGAACACTAGTGCTATGATAATTAACTATTAAACTCTTGTACAATTAAGTTTGAAGTTCGACGATATGATTTGACAATCGTAATATTAGCTGTTTAACTGTATTTTTTTACAGTAAAAACTATATACATTCAAGAAGAGTTATTTCATTAACCTACTTGCAGAAAATATAGATTGATAACTATGTCGTTCTCTTAATGTTGGGCTATCTTGTTTGTCACTTGAGTCCAAGAGTCTCATGTACAATTTAAGTGAAATATCACCTCATATAATGTGACCATTTTCCTAAAACATATAGAGGTATTAGCATTGAAAATCACAAACTAGCACCCCGTGACATATTTACTCTAAATTAATCTTCATCTAATGAAAAATATCAAACCAATACCCTTGACCCAAATCTACCATCTATTATTGTCCAATAACCTATTAAAATGTATGCGTGTCAATATATTTGAAATTTCTATGTTGAATATGTTATTCTTTATGTGAACACTTGTAGTTGTCAATCAATTCAGATTTGGCATTCTCCATGTCAAGTTCATTTTGTTGCCTATCACGTGTGCTAACCAATACGCACTTGAGAGAGGGAGAGAGAGAGAGGGAGGGAGAGTATATTTGGGTTAGGGATACTAATTTGAGATTTTTTTGTGAGATCAAAATCAATTTAAGGTAACCCACCACGCATGGTTGCGCTGGTTGAGGCCTAGCCTCCTGACCGCTAGGTTAGAGATTCGACTCCCAGAGTCCGCCATAACTCCCAGAGCACTTTCGTGATTTAAGGCCAGATTTCGACATAAAATAATAATAATAATAATAATAATAATAATAAAATAATAATAATAATAATAATAATAATTTAAGATAAATGGATCACAACATACCAATTTGAGATTTTTCAGTGAAACGAAAATTAGCTTGAGTTCAATGTGTCATTAGGGTACTTGTTTGAAAATATTAATGGTATTAGTCCAAACATAGTCAAGCACGATAAGCTTTGGTCCAAGGCATGCTACGCCGAGAAATTGCTTAGGTTATTCCTTATTGGGTGCTTTTAGAGTTTTCCCTTTTTGGCCGGAAATGCTTGTAGACCAAACAAAGACGATGTCGGTACACGCTTTCTTTATCAGTTTGGCACTCTAGATTTAAAGTAATGTAGACTTGTTATCTAAATCTAGCATCTGGTATTAGTATAAGCTTATTTCAGTCATATGGGTGGCTGCATTAAATAATGCAAAATGACATATCTAGATCTTAATATACATCTAATGGGGACTAGAAGATTGCCGGCCATAAAATTATAAACTTGTCGATTCATTAGACACATTTTGAACATGAATTTTACAAAGAAATGTGAATTTTATTTTAAGATAATTGAGTTTTGCCATGGACTACCACTAGGCCAACGGTTACTGTTATTCTTGACAATAATGAAGAATGTTGAGGGACACATCCCGTATTTAGCAAGAGAGGCAGCCGAGAGTTTTACTATGGTCCTTTTATGTCTTATTTCAGTCAATTTTTCCTGCTTAAAAGAGTTGCTTAGGCTACTTGCAAAGCATCTTGTAAGTCACACTTTTGTTAGAATTTCCAACCCATAAGTTTAAATTAATAAGTGAATGGAGACCACATGTATATCAAGAGCATATAAATCACGTAAAGAAGCGATGCGTGATACTTTTAACATTCAATCCAACAATAAGCACGATCAAAAAGATAGGTATGTGCACAATCACAAGAGATGTGGAGAATTGAAAAAGAAATCCTAATTATTTCTGTTAACATTCAAAACTAAAAAAGAAAAAAGAAAAAAAATTAGACACATCTCTTATAGATAGTGTTACTATAAAAGAATGCACCTCGCTCAAGAAATAAAGGGTTAATACCTTGAAAAACCCTATAACTGGTATACCTGTGACAAATTTACCCCAAACTATTTTTTTGACCACAAAAAACCCTAAACTGGTATACCTTTGACATATTTATCCCAAACTGGTACACTTGTGACAAATTTACCCTCGGTTAGTTTTTGTTAAATTTTACCGTTAAAATATTTAGTTAAATGACATGTAACAGTTGATTGATATACCAATTTGGGATTTTACGCTCCATTTGTCATAGTTTACAATTTTGTGATTTTTTTTGTGATATTAATCCAATTTAGCGGAGGGTATATTTGTTACAAATTTATCAGTTTAGGGTTTTTTGGGGTCAAATAAATTAGTTTGGGGTAAATTTGTCATAAATGTACCAATTTATGGTTTTTTATGGTCAGTCGGGATAAATTTTTCACAAGTATACCAGTTTGGAGTTTTTTATGGTCAAAAAAATAATTTGGGGTAAAATTGTCATGGTATATCGGTTGGGGTTTTTAGGGTATTAACCCAAAATAAAATGTAAAACACACATTACGTGCCTATTTAATGTCAATCAAATTTTTATCATTATCACAATAGTATAGAGATGGAATATTATGCAGAATTTTATTTCAGCAAAATTGAGCTTCAACTACTGGAGACAATTCTTATTCATGGTTCCACCCTGTGCTAAGTTAATTTCACAATTGAATAGGCCAATTAAAGCATACCTGTCGTAATCATCATGGTTGGAATGGTCGATTAGTATAGAACACATTGATTATCTAGTAAATAATGCAGCAAGATTCGAATGCCTTTTTTCATTAAATAATAATTATGTGAGTAGTCCGCTACTCATGACGTGTTTGAGATAATATTTAACTTGTGTAAAGTCTCCAAAAAAAAAAAGATATAATATATAAGAATACTACTAAAATTCCATAGAATTGGGTAATGCTTTTATCTCTTGCGTACTACAGAATTTCAGCGTGTACGAAATATTATTGAAGAAGAAACTAGTTTTTCAAAATTTCAAATCAATGAAAGAATGAAAAATTGCTCCTAAATTGTTTACAACAATATCTATGTAAAGAACATTAAATAATCAATCGAAAATATACTGTACGGATGCCAATTTAATTATAAAATTTTCAAGTTTACCAATTTAATTCTAAATCTTTTATGAAATTTCAATATAATCATTTTGGTTATATTTCATTGGAAATTACTAATGTGGCGATGTAGTCATCACCGCCCCTCTTACATGACTCACCACCATCACCATGTTAACTATTTTTGGAAAATATTAGCCAAAAAGACTACCTTAGAATTTTGCACAAAGATTGAGGATTAAATTGAAAAATTTAAGATTATATTGGCATTCATACAAATGATTGGACAAGTTTCCTTGATTTTGTAAACAAGTTATTAGGAAAAGAAATCGAATCAAAGAACTTTTGAAAGACAGATTACTACCAACAATCGTAGTCATACCTACAATATATGGCCTTTCTTTTTAAAGAAAGCAAAAACTTCATGTTGACTATGCCCAAATTGACAGTCTTCTCATTCTTATTGGACCCACTTTAGATTCTTATTGTCGACACCTAAATTTTCACTAAATATTCAAGATAAAATTGCATAAAAAATCAGAAACCAATTTGGCCCTAAAAAAAAAAAAAAAAAAAATCACATCTCCTAGGTATTAATATCATCTGCACCTACTAAGTTTCATTTTTTTTTTCTTTCATTTTTCCCTTATTTTACTGCATTTCGGATAAATAGAAAAGTTATAGAAAGAAATTGCAGGGCTGGGCTTTCGGCCCCAGCCACCCCCTTTTTTTTCTTTCTTACCCACTCACGGGCCCGGGCCCGGGCCCACTCCACCCATTCTCTCCTTCGGCCCGGCCCCCTCCTTCTTTCCTCCTTCCCTCTCCGCCTCTGCAACTCACGCACGGCGACGACGACGACGCGCGAGGCCAGCCTACGGCGGAGAAAGAGCGGAGTAGGCCGGCAACGGATGGGACGCGCCTTCAAAGCAGAGCAGGTGGGCGGCCGAGGGGACGCCGGTTCGGCCTCACCAAGGCCGGAGAGAGAGAGAGACTGGGGCTCTAGAGAGAGAAACCAAGGCTGAGAGAGAGAGAGAAATCAAAGAGATCTGGGGCTCCACCGCCGCGCCCGCTTCCCCCTACGCCAAGCACCGGTAAGCCAGTGCTTTGCGTTACGCCCCTTGTTTCGACCTCGCTGCGCCGGAGCTCGTGGCTGTCAACTCGCGCGTGGGGCGCTTTCTGGGCTAGGGTTTCGGCTTTAGTGGGCCTGTTTTGGTTTAGTTTATGGGCTGGGCATTTCTTTTAATCGAAAATAGGCCTAGCCTTGTCTTTTTTTTCCCACAATTGAAAGAGTTCCGGGCTAGGCCCGCACTGCAGGCCCAGCCAGGCCGATGGCTGACGAGCAGGGTTGGTCCCAACCCGGGAATCCGACCCGGTCGTTTTTGTAAGAATAATATATTATTTTAATATAATAAAAACCCAAAAATATTTTATATTTCCCAAAAAATCAGAAAAAGCAAAAAAATAGTTTTTTTTTCCACAAGTACAAGGAAAATCCTTAAAAACCTTGAAAATCAAAAAGAAAATCCAAAAAAATTTGTGTTTAAATTATTTGAAGTAAATATTAGCTTATTCCAATTATGTCCTTATGATGCATGGATTTCTATTTCCTTAATTTGGTGAGGAACTGAATCCTAGAATTCGTGATTAGTATAAAATGCCACATAAATGCTCTACTTGATGTTTAAACAATATTAGGTATCGAATGGATGTCGCGACCTCTTTTTTTCGGCGCTCGCAATCGGGTACGGACGCCTAAGGAGGCTAGGTGGCTCGGCTGAAATTAGTTATGCCCGGACTCTCCCAAGTCCACCAATTCACGACTTTAATAGTCTAAGTTTTTTAACCTGTAAGTTTATTTTTAAAATGGAGTCGCCACTAATCAATTTGGGGTGGGTTGATTAGAAACCCAAGTGAAGTATCGGGAGAAATACTCACTCCTGCGCAACCAGAGAAATTAGGATCGGGGACTTGATTACACTAGTTAATCACTAATGCCCTTTCGGTACCTAATCTTGTTTAAACCTTGAGACTTTTTGGATGTTCGAGGGATTTTCCATGCATTTTGGATGTTCAAGGGGTTTTCCATGCATTTTGGAGAAAAACATTTTTTTGGGTCTTTTTTTTTTTTTTTTTTTTTGACATGAAAGGGATTTTTTTTTGGACCTTTTTGGTATTTTTGGAAAAATACAAGTCTTTTTGGCTTTTTCTAATTTTTTTTTTTTTTTGGCTTTTTCATGAATTTTTGGCTTTTTTTGAATTTTTGACATTTTTTGGAAAATATGACATTTTTATTTTTTGATTTTTTCGGAAAATAAAATATTTTTTAAATATTTTTTAATATTTTTGGAAAATAAAACATTTTTTAACATTTTTAAAACATTTTTCGGTTTTCTGGAATTAAAATATATATATATATATATATATATATATATATATATATATTTGAAAATAAATTATTTTTTATTATTTTTTTAAATATTATTTTATATTAAAATAATATTATATTAAAAACGACCCCGGTCGGATTCGGGTTGGGGCCGACCCGGGTCATTTGAACTGCGACTCCGCAGGCCCGACTCGGATTTTTTTTGGCTGTTTTTCTTTTTAAATGTAAAAGCCCAAACCTATTTTGACCTGATTTCATAAAAAATCCTAGCCCAACAGCTACCCGGCCCATGCGCATAACCCGGCCCAGGCGGAACCCTACCCGGTTACTGGGGAAACCGGGTCGGACGGACCCGCGAGCTAACCCGGTTCCCGACCTCCTTTCTCCTTCGCTCGCTCACGGCGCTGGTGAGGGGGAGAAGCGTCACCGGCGACAACAGCAGCGACGGCAGCCACAACGGCGGTGACGACGGGCTAAACGGCGACGACACGACCAAAGGCGGCGACAAAACGGCGAGGATGAATGAGGACGGGTTTGTGTCGGTGTGGTCAGCGGCGGCACGGTTCAAAAAAGGGGAGAAATGCGACGGCGATGATGCAAGCGAGCACGGCCTTTACCTGTTCACAACGAGGGCACGGTAAGGCGGCTGTGGGGACGTCTTCGTCGGGTGGTGAGCAGCAACGGCGATCTGGTGTAGCGGCGACGTCGGGGTGGTCGGAAGCATGCGGTTTGGTGCAGGAATGGCGTCGGGCAGCGTCGACGGCAGCTCCTTTCTCCTCGAATCCAACCTTCCCTCCTCCGATTCCTCTCTCGCTCAGCCCCTTCACCCGCTCGGATCCCTCTCCCTTGGGATCGCTTGCCGCCGGCCTCCCCCGAAGTCTCTCGGAGGGAGGTCGTTCGAGCTTCGCGATCCGATCTCTCGCGTGCTCGCTCGTTGATTCTCCCCTGAAGTCTCTCAAGGGAAGATCTTCGAGTTCGCCGTGTCCCTCGACGGAGATGGTGCCTCGCTATTTATAGGCGAGGGGGCGGCTGGTCGACGGGGATTCGACCGCCGATCTTCGCACGCCGAACGGACGCCCGCGGCAGAACCGGCGTCCCATCCTCGCTCCTCCAACAAAGCGTGCTCGGCATTGAAGGCAGCCATTAATGGCGCCTGAGATCCGTCATCTCCGGCCGACGTCGGCCTACCCTCCTCGGCCATAGGTTGTCTTCGAGCGCGTGAGTTGCAGAGGCGTAGGGGGAAGAAGGGAGAAGAAGGAAGAAGGAGGGGGAAGGGTTAGGTCGTCCGGGCCGGGCCATGAGGGCCTGCGCGAGAGTGAGAGAAGGGAGGGGCTGGGCTTGAAGGCCCAGCCCCCGGCGAGCTGCAAATTTTTTTGTTTTTTCTTGTTTTTACTGATTTTTGTTGTTGTTTTTGTTATTTTATTATTTATTATCTAAAAAAAGGAAACACAAAAGAAATTAAAACCTAATTAATAACCTAATCAAAATTTTAGGTGTGAACAATGGACATTAGTGATTAACTAATATAATCAAGTTATCGATCCTAATTTCTCTAATTGCACATAAGTGAATTATTTCTCCCGATCTTTCGCTTGAGTTTCTAATCAACTCACTCTAAATCAATTAATAACAATTCCTATTTCAAATTGACTTGAACGATAAGTTATGAATTGGTAGGCCTAGGAGAGGTTGGGCTAAGCCTAATAATACTTAGCGAACCATTAGCCTCCACTAGCGTCCGCGTGTGAGGGCGCTGAAAAGGAGGTCGCAACAGTTTTGCGACTCCATTTTTTTTTTTTTTTTTTTTATGGACTTAGGCTTTTTGTCTTGTTTAAATGTTTCCTTCTTGTTCTAGACACATACTCTACTGAGAAGTAATTGCCATCAGAAAACTGGAGATTTTGACTATCCATCTCAAATTCCATGGAAGCTTGAGGTACATGACTTTGTTCAATGCTGCTGATGTTATATAATCAAAAGCAAGAGAAAAAAATTTCGCAAACGGAATGCATTAAAGATGGATCAACGGCCATTGGTCGTGCATACATGGCCACGAATGAGAATGGCCAATCAAAAGAGATGCCGAATCGTGACAAGACAAAATGGTTGTCACCAACGTTCGAGACATTCTAAGAAGTTGTCAAATATAAACTCTGAAAAAGGGTAATTTGGTATCATTTCCAATATTCTCCCCTCTAACTTTGCTTTTGACATAGTTTCCCCATTTGACAAGAAGTATCGGGATTCAAGGAGCAAACTCAATAAGTTAATTTGAATAAATCAATACTAGCCAAACAAGCACATAGGAGTAACTCATATCAAATTCATCTAACTTAGCGTGAAAGAGATGTGTCGTCTGAGAGCCAGTTCAATTTAATAAAGAGAGAAGCACCCCCTGAACACTACCACTGCCTCAGCCTAGTGGTATGGGGTATGAAGTGGTCCAGGAACGACTGAGATTCGATCCCCGAAAATGGCAACAAGGTTGCCATGTAAAAAACAAAATAATAATAATAATAATTTTTGCTTCTCTTGCTTCTGCAAAAAGGTGAGAATACTTGACCTAAGAAAGCCAAAAGAGAAAGCCAAAAGTGCATGACTTCATATCTTCCTCATACTTTAGGACCTCAGGTCTATTTAATCATTTACAAACCAACGAAGGGTAACACTGTAGCTCTCCCATTTTTAGAACTCCTAAGAGAGTTCATACATTGACACATCCTCTCCATCCGTTGTAAAATCACGTGACTGACAAATGTGCAGACAACAAACCAATGAAAAATCACGTGACTGACAAATGTGCAGACAACAAACCAATGAGAGGAATGTCAAACTATGATCAACTCTCCCAAGCGAAGTGGTGGCCCATGATAAAGAATGGGGTTACCAAGAGGTGAGGAGCAGTGGATGATTTGGCCGATAAAAATAAGTACTTCTGTTCTCAACTCGATGCATGTGGAGAATTAACGTTTACTATAGCTAATTAGAACCTAGGAGACCACTAGTGCTCCGATGATCGATTGTTAAATTATTATCTAATTAAGTTTAAAGTGTGACGGTATGATTAGACAATCGTACTAAATAGATCTCAAATTTAGACTTACAACAACAATTGCTAAAGTTACCCATCATATGTTAACCTGTTAATCACCTTCTTTTTATTACGATGATGGTCGTTGAATTTTTTTCCCCTTAATTTAATGCTTGATAAAATAAATTGTAGCTTATTGGGAGACGTATAGCCACAATTCTGAAATCACACAATTAATAGCTATTTAACTATATTTTTGTAAAGTAAAAAATGTAGATGTTCAAGAAAAGCTAATTTAATTGACCTACTTGTGGATGATATTAGATAGAGAGCTATGTTGTTTCCTTCACTTTTGACCATTGAGCTCTATCGTTTGTCATTTCATAAGTCACGAACAAGTGTACAATATTAACGGAAAATCTGCCTTCCTTTCATTTAACTCATATGTTTTCATTATACCTTTATAAGTATGATGTCTACGTCGCAGTAATAACTGTTTGCCACTTAATTCCACTTTTCTATATGCATAACTATTATTTGAGTCGTTTAACTTATTTATAAGGTTTATAAGCTCTTTACATATATTTTATTCGCATGTAAAGCCTCCTTGTTTGTCAAATTTCATGTGTAGTGTCATCTCACAATATATATAGATATATATTTGCATGAGTCCAAAAGTCTAAGGTAGAATTTAAGTGAAATATCATTTCAATGATATGCTAAGAAAAAAAGCTTAGCATATCAATTGTTTTTTTTTTTTTTTTTTTTTTTTTTTTTTTTTTTTCACTTTGAAAGGAATAAAGTCAAGCGTGATAGACTTGGGTCCATGGCATGCTAAGCTGAGTTTTTTTTTTTTCTTATATTATTCATTATCTAGTGCTTTTAAACCTTTTTCTTTTCCGCCAAAAATGCTGCTAGACCTGTAAAGAAGACGCTTTCTTTTTTCGGTTTGGTATCTTAAATTTGACGTCATGTGGACTCTATGGCTACTCTCGAGAATTGGGAATTAGTATATACTCCACTAGAAGATTACGAGGGCGCGAGAACGTATTGGCTGCTTGTAATAAAGCAAGATGAAATATCAAGATCATAATATAAATTTAATGGGGATTAGTTGATCACCAGCCATAAAAATTTCAATAATTTAGGTCAGTTCATTAGGGAAATTGTGCACGTGAATTTCACAAAGAAATGAGAACAATTAGTCGATATTTTATCAATTAATCAACCCTTATGAATAAATTAATGCCCTAGTAAATACTCCGGTTTTAGGAATTGATCAATTTAAGGTTAATAAAGTCCAGGAGCATAGCCATAGCCATACCAAAAGATCATTTTGTGATAGGAACAAAATAACTTCATAAATCATGCATCATGTTCTTCATAAATCTTCATATTTGTCCAGAGTTGCTTTACATGATGTGATTTTCTCATATCAATCGAATTTCCTTAGCCAAAGATCGAATTGTAGTGATAATATGATGCTTAATATAAGATAACTTTTTATATAGTAGTGATCACCAATTTTGACAAACTTTTTTTGGAAAAAAAAAAAGTGTGAGCTTGAAAATGGAAATAAGATTGCTTTCGATATAGCAGAGATTACCGATTTTTCTTGAGAGTCTTCTTCCCTTCTCTCCTCTGCCATTGCTTATAGCGTTCTCAGGTCGAGATATGCAGTTATCCATTATTTTGCGATGCAAGCGATAGTAGCTTGATAGGGTTGTAGCATATTAAGGGGGTATTTGAAAACAACATTAAGTAACGAACAGCAAACTTTTCAGCACTATGTCATCAACTGAGCTCAATAATCTCTAAATACACACAACTTAATTGGTTGGTATAAATTTAAAACCCCTTGATGGGATAAGTTAGGAAGGGTATATTTAAAGGGTTGTGGATCTTCCACTCCTCCTTTAGCTTATACTCTCCCTTTTAATTTTTAATTTTTTTTTTTACCAAATGTCTCTTGAAGCCCAGCATTTCTAGTACAACTCTATAAAAGTGATTTTTTTTTTTTATTATTTGGTCAATGCTTTTTATTTTATTTCTTGTTTTTCTTGTAGATCCCACTTTCCTTCTTCTTCCTTTTTTTTTTTTTGCATGCTTTTGATGTATTAGTCTTCGCTTTTGCAAATCTTCTCTCTCTTTTCTCTCGTAGGTCATTCTCTTCTTCCTATGCCTCCCACTCCTCCTCCTCCTCATCCTTCCACAAACCTGTCGTCCTTTGTTTTCTATTTATGATGCCAACCCTATCATCCTCCACACTTTCACTAGCACTGACATTGGGCTCACTGGTGACCACCCCAACGAGCCCTTTTTCTCCACCGCACACAGGCTCTTCTTGCACCATGGAAGATAATACTAAGAAGCATTGCTTCTCTCTCTCTTCCTTTTTTTTTTTTTTTCCATATTTCTCTCATTTTCTTGCACTTGTGAGTGTTTAAAGAAAGAAAATGTGTCTCCACCATGTGTAGGCATAAAAGTAAAGGGTAATAGGCGAGTTGTGTTCTTTTAGGTAATATGAAGTGGGATTCAAATTAATGTTTAATTTGATTGCCGTTTTCAGTGTTATGTTTGAGTGTTGAAGTAAGCTGTTCTTTTGGATATTATAGATGCAAGAGGAATTTGTGAAAGAAGAAGAAGGAGTGGGAGGCATAGAAAGAACATAATGGCCTGCGAGAGACAAAACACAAAGACGATTTGCAAGAATAGAGAATTGAGAAGCCAAAGGCATGGAAAGAAAGAAGAAGAAGGAAAATGGGACCTACAAAAAAAAAAAAGATCACTTTTGTAAAGTTATACTATAAGTGGTGGGTCCCACAAGGGATAGCATAATCAAGACACCAAAAAAGTGAGTATCTAAGCCAAATGATGAGTGAAAATATAAATATTGAAAATTTTAGGAAAAAGCCACGAAAAACCCCGAACTTTGCTTAAAGTGACACATTTACCCCAAAAAAAAAATTTTGACGTGAAAAACCCCAAACTTTTCAAACCGTGACACATTTACCCCATCAAGGGCATGTTTGTCTTTGTATTCTATTTTTTCCTTTTTCTTTTTTTTTTCTTTTTTTCTTCTTCTTCCCTCCATCGGCCATGGCGGAGCCGGCGGAGGGAAGCCGGTGTTCGGCGAGGGTCGCCCTCGCCGGCGCCGAGCGAGGACGGCCCTCACCGGTGTCGGGCGAGGACGACCCTCGCCAGACGCAGGCGAGGGCCGCTCGACGCCGGCGAGGGCAGGGACACCCTTGCCCGACCTCGTCGGCGTCAGGCAAGGACGGCCCTCACCAGATCTAGCGAGGGCACCCCTCGCTAGCGTCGGGCAAGGGCACCCCTCGCCAGATGTAGGCGAGGGCCGCTCAACGTCGGCGAGGGCAGGGACACCCTCGCCTGACCTCGCCAGCGTCGGGCGAGGACGGCCCTCGCTAGGCGCAGGCGAGGGCCACCCGACACCGGCGAGGGTAGCCCTCATCGGACGCCGGCGGAGGGAAGAGAGAAGGAAAAAATGAAAGAAAAATTAAAAAAAATTAAAAAATGAAAAGACCAAAATGCCCTATAATTTTGGGGTAAATGTGTCACATAACAAAAGTTCAGGGTTTTTGGTGTCACAAAAAAAAGTTTGGGGTAAATGTGTCACGGTTGGCAAAGTTCATGGTTTTTCACGTCTAAAAAAAAAGTTTGGAGTAAATGTGTCACTTTGGGCAAAGTTCGGGTTTTTTGTGGCTTTTTCCCAAAATTTTATGAAAAGTATCGTCCAAACCTTCTAATAATGCTCACTTTTCATGTTTGGTAAGAAACTAAAATTTTTTATATTTAATTTGCATCTATTATAAAAATACATTTATATTGCTTTCAATACATAGGGTTTCAAACTTTAATATTCAATACTTAGATTTTCAATATCTATTTTTTTTTTTTTTTTTAGCATTATTGAATAAACCACATGAAGTAGAGCTTGTCTTAGGATTACAGATCCAACTATTAATGAAAAATTGAGGTACACCAAAATAATTCTATTTACTTATACCAGTAATATTCTATTATGGCTGAATAATTTAGAGCAGATATTAGCTTCTATTTATTTGGCGAAAAATATTTCCCTCATTTTTTGGTGTTTTAATTATTTAGAAAAATGAGTCAACAAAAAATGTTTTCCTAATCAAAGCAAAATTCATGTTTAAATTCAGAAAAATGATGTCCTCTTTAAAAAATCGAAAATCATTTTTCAATATATGACCAGATATCTACACTTAGATTAAAATTCTGTACTTGGACATGGAAATTCTAATGCTCATTCTCGGGTCCTCAGCACTAGTGCTTGGATTGATTGAGGTTGTGCCTGAGGCCCCGATTCCCGTGCTCAATGTTCAACAACTTAATTTGAAATTACTATAATTAACCGCACTGTGTTTCTCTTTTGTGTTTAACCAAATCATCCTATTGGTAAGTGTTTTTTTTGGGTCAAACGTTTGGTAATCTAGTGCTCTTAACGCATTTATATATTTTGTTGCTCAATAAATGTCGTGACAACACCTGTTAATATATATATATATATATATATATTGTTTTAGGCATTTCTTTTTTTTTTTTTTTTTTTTATAATGTGATGATTTTAAAACAAATCCAAGAGAATTACTGAGACTAACTCGCGGGACAGAGGTGAAATACGTATAGAGGCCCAATGCATGCTAGAAGGGAAGGTTTAAGTTATCTTGGGAAAATTACTTAATCAGTTATTAACTATTGTATGGATGACAATTCAATAATGAACTTTTCAATTTTGTCAATTTAGTTGTAAATCTTTGCACAAGATTTCAATGTGTCATTCTAGTCAATTTTGATTAGAAATCTAAGAAGTAGCAATACAATCATTACCAGCCATCCTATGTAACACATTGGATTTCCTACGAAAATCAATTGGAAATATTACATTTAAAATTTGTGTAGAGAATTAGTACTAAATTGACAAAATTTGAAAGTTTATGACTGATTGGATAATTTTTCCAAAGTGTCTCGCTTCCAAGGAACTAGACATATATGCACCATCACTCGTGTACACTCAAGCGATTTGAAATCAACCTTAATTATGATATTTTTTATTCGGTCTTTTTGGGGTTAGTGGGTGAGCTATTTTTTCAGCGTCATTACCTTTTGTAAGTTTTGCCTCTCACATATCATGACTTCGTCTTAGCAAAAAAAAACTTTTAAAATCACATATATTAACATCGACACGTAAATTAAGAGTAATTGGTTTTAATATGGATCGATTTCGGATGTGAAACTTGAAGCCTACTCTGTTAGAATCGATTTCCATTTCTTGGAACATATAACCTATTTTGTTTTTTTTAGAACTGACCTTGGAATTTACGATGTTTGTCTAGTCCGATTCTAGATGCTAATCGAGAACTTTTTTTTTTTTTTTGCTTCATTTGAAAAAAAAAATACAAATAGCAATTATAGCAAAATTGTAAGAGCTATAAAAAAGTTCAAAGAAAAATATCAATATGAAAAAATGAGAAATATAAAGTAACAGGGAAGTTAAGCTCCTTTAAGAATAATAAATCAATTTCTTCTAACTTCAAAAAATAAATTCTAACCAATTCCCAAGTGGATGGGTGGGTATGTTCAACACCTAATACTGATTACAAAAATTTGGAATCAGAAACTCAACATATTTTTATGGGTGGTCCAGTCCGATTATAGGGTAGAATTAGACTGGTTGCATACCCTAATGTATACCATATATAATTTTAATATTTTTTTTCAAAATTCAAAATATCTTTTTTGTCATACTCATAACCAGAAGATTGGGTAAATTATGCTTGCTTTCCAACTTGTTGAGCAATCCATATCTCCCCTTCTTCTTCTTTTCTATCGAAAGAAAATTTCATTCACTTTCATAATCAAACATGAGAGGAATATAAAAAGCTTCCAAGTAAAGTAAATCTCAAAGGAGCCACAAAACAAAACAAAACTCAGAAAAAACAAAAGAGACATCTTATAGTTATAAACACACTTTCATCCCAAAAGACCAGATTTGTGACCAAAAAAAAAAAAAAATCAATGCCAATCGAACCATCAGCAGTGGGCACAATTGAGATCTTTCCCTCCATAAACTATAGCTTGCAGGGCGCCCTAGGTTCGGTGTCCTTAACACCATCACCATATAGAGACGACAACAAACAACATGTTAAAGCACCGTAGATCGAATGCCTCAAGAAACTCTTACATTTAAATTTAGATCAAAGACAAAAGCTCATAGTTTTAGATCTACACCTAATTGAAAAAAAAAAAAAAAGCTTCCACTGAATTTTGGAATAGCATTCTGCCGGCGGAACCAGTCATGATGTTATTACAAAAATTTTCAATTGCAACCAGATTTATTAATCACCATGAGTGAAAAAGAAAAACAACTACAATGAGCAATAGAAGATGCCAAACAAATCGAAAAGAGTCCTAAATTAGATTGGAAGAGGAAAAAAAAAAATCAAGGCCTAAAAGAGAATTGCAGATCAGAGTAGGCTCTGAGCTTCAGAAATTAAAGCTAAGAGGTTGTGGATGCAATTTTTTTTAGGGACCGTTTTTTTGGGAGAGAGAGGGTTGCTGACATTTTGTTGATGTCATTGATTGGTTTGTTGATGCCAAATGATCATGCAACTCTAAGAAAATAACATTTTATCTTTGGGCCATCCTTTCTTATATATGTAACAATTGTGTAAGCACTTCTTTGTCATCGAAGTGTTGAGGCTCAATTTCGAAGATCTTGGCAATCTCAGGAAGATAGGATCGAAAAAATTCACATGATGACAAGATAAGGTTAAGATGATTGGCACCGTGAATTTGAGAAGAAAATGTAATTGAAAGAGAGTTCTGGAATGAGTTAATTTCCTTGAGTTGAACAGATGAAGAGTTATTTTTAGTGAAATTTTTTGGAAACCAATGGGCATGACATATCCCATCTGGGAAGCTGATGCACAGCATAAGGCAAACGTAGTGAAAGGGCTAAAAAATACTAGACAAGGCCGGATGCATGCCAAACCAGTCTTCAAAAGCCCAGCAAACGCGAGACGAGCTGGGGACCGCCGCGGCCATGAGCAAAGGTAATGCGTGGGTGCACCGGTCTGGTAATGCCCTTGCGGTCTAGCGTTGAATGCGATGTGTGGTGGCGGCCGCTGATTGGTTGCCGACCGCTCCCGGGGGCTGCTGATTTCATTTGTTCTAAAGGTGTATTGATGCTTAGACCGAATTTCACGGGGACAAGAGCGGATCGATCGAAAAAGCAAAACGAAACTTCATAATTTTGGCTCCCCGGGGACCACTCGAGAAGGAAGTAAGAAGCACCATAAGAAAAGGCTACGAAGGTAGTGCTGTCTCTCTATTCACCAACTTTATCATGTTCTTTTGGTTTGTCCAATCAGTTCCCAAGTGATCATGGGATTTCAGTGGCTTTCCTTGAACGAAACCAAAACCGAGTCCGCGACTCGGTGACCCGTGAATAACATGAGCCAAGTGGCGACAAATTCCTTTTGAGCTTGCGGCGTCTTCTCTCCTTCCTCATTCACACGACACTAGCGACTGACTCAATTTGCACTAAAGAGGACATCAATGAGGGAAACACCGTAAGAAATAAGGAGAAAGTAACAAGAAAGTCATAAATCTATCATATTTGCATCAATTCAATCATAAACATTTCATTTATTCAATTTAGTCCTAAACATTTTGTATTTATACCAATTCAGTTCATTCAATCAATTTTGACTAAAAATCTTTGATACGGATACCGGTCATCTCACACGGTATGGCCGACACTAATAGGGACATCTTTTATAATTTTTAAAAATGAATATCTTATTTTTTTTTTTTTTTTTCCTTTCGTTTTGGTAGGCAAGGGCCTTTGCAACCCCATTGACATCGACCTCTTGCCAACGGCCAGTGAAAGGAAGAAAAATAATAAATAATAAAGAAAATAAAAGAATAAAATAAAAATATTAAATATTTAGATATTTTTAAAAATGCTCACATCAGTGCTACCGTGCCACATAAGCTGATTAGTATCCGTGTAAGCGATTTCCAATCAAAGTTGTCCAGATAGACTCAATTAGCATAAATGCAAAAGATTTAAAATTAAATTGATCCAATTAAAAAGTTTGAAACTGAATTGGTATAAATATAGTTAATAACTTTTTGGCTACTCTCCACAAAATGTGGGTAGTTGCACTTTACTTCCTTGAACATCTACTTTTCTTGTAGTCATTGCGCTTTCCTTTTGGATAAACATTAAGGCTGCATTTGGAATTGGCTTTGGGAAGAATCTTTGGGCTTTTAAGGATCTTTAGGCCAAATATTGGGTGGTTGGTTTCATTTTTGAAACCCACCTTGAGGCCAAGTTTGCCTTGCAAATGCTGAAAGCCCCATGTCTATTGTTCATCTTCTTCTCCAGTGGTGTGTGGTTGATTAGCGAGGAGCTCAAGAGAGGCCGGCAAGGTCACGGCTGAGGTCGATGAGGTCGCAGCGACGATCATCAACTAGTCGTACAACCCCGGCGAGTCGCGTCACCGCGACCCAGGCGCAACTCACGCAACCTCAGGCACGACTTGCGTGACTCAAATCTAGGTCGTTAGAGGTCACACAACCTCGTGGCAACCAGATCTGTGTCGCTAGTTGTTGCAAGGTCGCGTGACCTTTGGTGGACACAAATTTGGGTCGCTAGAGGTCGCGCAACCTCAAATGACCAACGTGACCTTTGCCAGAGGTCCCTGCAAGGTTGTGTGACCTCCGGCAAACCCAAACCTGGGTCGAGCAACCTCTATGAAAGGCCGCCGGGGGTCACCCAACCCCAGGTGGCCCTCGCCGAAGGTCCCCTGACCCCAGGTAGCCCTCACCAGTCATCTCTAGGGGCTACCTATGGCCGCTGGCGACCGTCTGTTTTGCCTACCAACTCTTTTACTTTTCTTTTGATAATTTTTTCCTTTTGTTTATTTTTAATCACCAAAGTCCTTTATAAATATAATCTCTTCAAACACTATTGTACTCAAAATGTACCTCACAATGGACTTTTGAATTATAATTAAACAAACACAATTTGCATTTTGAAACATCCATTTAACTTAAAGTCCTTTGCATTTTTCCAAAGGCTTTCCCCAAAAGGCCAACCAAACGCACCTTAAGTATTACTTCAAAGTGCACTAGCCCATCTTCTTGACCAAAATGATGTATGATAATTTCCATTTAACATCTTCGGTTATGCATTATTTATGTTTCTCTCAACTTCATTAACCATGAAATAGAGGTTATATTGATAGAAGAAATGAGCAAACCATTTTCAAGTAATATTTAATGGCTAAATAGATGGAAAAACTGACGATTGCCAATAAAAATGAAAATTCAACAAGGTAATCTATAATTTTCCAAAGTTCAGGCGCCACTGGGCAACGGTGCCAAAGTTGGAGGAGTCAATCGGAAACGTTTTGAGGTTCAAGAGTTTCTGTGCAGCTATTTTAAAACAATTTCCTAGATTAACGGGCCTAATGTGGGAATAGAGCAATATGCGACCAGTCGCTATCATGGATTAACACAGGTATTATGAAAATCTCATTTATGGACACGTGTAATTAATACACACGACCGTCGTCCATGTATGACATGATGCTGTTCACATTTCCGCCGTCGACAAAAGTCGGTCCCACGTCCATCCAAAACTCTCAAACGTGCCTTAATTTCCCCCCTATAAATACGAACTCTACGCAAGTACATTCTCCAAACATATACCAATCTCTCTCTCTCTCTCTCTCTCTCTCTCTCTCTCTCTCTTCCGCCGAGATATAGAATGGGCAACTGTGCAGCTCCTCAAATCACAAGAAATGGTGGCCTTGCCATGACCACCCGTCACCATGACTGGTCACCATCTCCTCCATACATGCTCAAGGTCATTCACATGGACGGAAGACTGCAAGAAGTCACTCAAACCATCAAGGCTTCTCAACTCCTCTCCCAGAACCCTAACTGCTTCCTCTGCAGCTCAGAGTCCATGTTCATTGACTCCATAGCCCCCCAAATCCACGAAGAGGAAGACCTCTGTTTGGGCCAACTCTATTTCCTGTTGCCTCTTTCCATGTCCCGAGTCCCGCTCTCTTTAAGAGAGCTCTGCTTGCTCGCTGTCAAGGCCAGCGCTGTGCTCGAGAGCAGCTTGAGTTCGAGGAGAAGGAAGGACAGAGTTTCGTCAGGGGAGAAGGAAGGACAGAGCTTCGTCAGGGGCGGATCACTAGAGATGGTGTCAAGGTCCCACCACGTTCGACACCACGAGATGGGACGTGGGTGAGAGCAGTCGAAAGATTGAGTTGTGAAAGTGCATGCTTATGAGGTGAAGCGGGAACCGAATAGATGACAGAAGGAAGAGCTTGGACAATATGCTATAAGCTCTTTTTCTATTTTAACAATCTTTTTTTTTTCGGTTGCCCTAAAATTAACGGGTCTTTTCTGTGAAAGTTGAATTACATCTTAATGTTTCAGCCAACTATATTTGCTTCTATAATTATTATCATCATGGTCGGATCATCCTTGTCATTAATTATACTCAATATTATCATTTAAATACAGAGTAGCTTTATGTCGTGATAAGGACGTGAGAGATGTAAAAGCTTGCGAAGAATATTACTTAAATTGCTGTTGCAAAGATCTTGTATTATTTCATTTCTTGAGCTTTTTATGTACCCCAAAATGAAGTCATTTCTTCATTTTTATAAGCGGTGCTTAATTTTTGTTTGTTCCCTGCCCGCGGGCCCCGGGGGGGAGGAGTTATTGCCTGTAACAAAAGAAGAAGAAAATAAATATTAAACTTTCCAAATGACGCTTGAAGTGCCAAAACTTGATATGAAAAACACTTAAATGTCAAAAGTTACGAAAATGGAACACTTGAGTACCAAGTCCGGTGAAAGTTGTTAGAAATCCTATGTGACAATTTTTTAATAATATAACTCACTTACGTGGTACGCCGGAGAGTTGTCAAAACAACATTGTTTTGTCTTTATATGAATTTGAATATAAATATTAATTAAATTAAAATATTTATATTTATATTATTTTTTAAAGGAAGATGGAGGTTGCAGGTGGTGAGGGCTCAACTTGGAACCTCCATGTTCCTCCTTTTAAAAAAAAAATAATAATAATTTTATTTAACAAATATTTATATTAATTATTTATCCACATTAACAGTAAAACGACATCATTTATGCATTTGTCTAGCTACGTCAGTATGCAAAGCGACGTCATTTTGCACTTACCTTATTAGAAAATTGCCACATCAACATTTTGCCCGAACTTTCTTGTTATTGGCACTTAACCGATCTATTTTATTCTGATTTTGGCACTTACGTGTCACTTTCGTAACTTTTGACACTTATATACCCCTCCATGTCAAGTTTTGACATTTTAGGTGTTCTCTTCCCCTAAATTTTCTAAGCGCTGTATAGCCCATGGTAAGAAATGGGGGTACAAAAAGTTTCGAAAAGATAAATGTTTAGACCAATAAAAGAGGGAATTAAAAGAAAAAAGAAACTTTGTTGCTCCGTCCAATTCACGTGGAGAATTAATCTTTACTATTGCTGACTACAACCAAGGAGACCACTAGTGCATGATAATTGACTATTAAGCTATTGTCCAATTAAAGTTAAAGTGCGACGATATGATTTGAAATTCGTACTGTTAGTTCTTTTAACTGTATATATCTTCAGTAAAATCCTCTATACCTTCAAGAAGAGTTTTTTATTGCCTTCTTGCAGATGATATTAGATAGAGACCTTATATTGTTCTCTTAACTTTGAGCTATCTTGTTTGTCACTCAAGTCCAAAAGTCTCATGTACAATTTAAGTGAAATATCAGCTCATATAATGTAGCGATTTTCCTAAAACATAGAGAGGGAATACTATATAATAAAAAATGAGTATCTTTTGATGCATTTACTTAAAACTAATTTCCGTCTAATGAAAAATATCAAATCGGTACCCTTGATCCAAATCTACGCTTTGTTTCTATCCAATATCCTATTAAAACGCATACATGTCAACACATGTAAATTTTCCACGTCGGATATGTTATTCCTCATGTGACTGTCTTGTAGTTCTCAATCAATTCTGATTTGGCATTCTCCACATCAAGTTCATCTTGCATTGTCTATCACATGTGCTAACCAATACGCACTTTAGAGAGAGAGAGAGAGAGAGAGAGAGTATAGCTAGGTCAAGGATACCGGTTTAAGATATTTTGTGAGAAGAAAATTACTTTAAGGCAAATGGATTGTGGGATACCTGTTTGAGATTTTTAATGAAATGAAAATTAGTTTGAGTTCACTGTATCATTGGGGTACCGTCTTGGAAATTTTAATGGTATTAGTCCAAACATAAATATAAATTGCTTTCAGCTTTTTACGATTGTGTTTTCACTTTGAACCCAGCTTTTTATGATTGTGTTTTCGCTTTGAACCAAACAAAGTCAAGCACGATAAGCTTTGGTCCATGGCATGCTATGCCGAGAAATTGCTTAGATTATTCATTATTGGGTGCTTTTAGACCTTTATCCTTTTGGCCAGAAATGCTTCTAGACCAGACAAAAACGGTGTTGGGACACGCTTTCCTTATCTGTTTGGTACTGCAGAATTAATGTCACGTGGACTCTATATCTCAATCTAGCCCTCGGTATTAGTATGAGCTCAAGTAGAAGGCAACGAAGCACGAGGAAGTGATTGAAATTATTGTCTGGCTGCCTTAAATAATGCAAAATGATATATCTAGATCTTGAAATAAATTTAATGGGGACAAGATGATCAACGACCATAAAATTCTAAACTTTTAGGTCGGTCCAATAGACAAATTTTGTACATGAATTTTACAAATAAGTGCGAATTTATTTTTAGGCAATCGGTTTTTGCGATGGACAATCACTAGACTAACGGTCACCATTATTCTCGACAATAACGAAGAACGTCGAGCGACATATCCCATATTTAGCAAGAGAGGCAACCGAGAATTCATCTATGGTCCCTTTGAGTCTTATTTCAGTCAATTTTTTCTGCTTAAAAATTTAGCACAAGTTGCTTGCAAATAATTCTGTAACTCAAACTTCTGTTGGAATGTCTAACCCAAAAACTTAAACATAAATGAAGGGAGACTACATGTATATAAAGAGTATGTAAATTCATAGACAAGTGATGAGTGATACTTTTAACATTCCCTCCCATGTGCAAGCTAGATATGGAATTTGATGAATTAGGGGGACACACACGTGAAATAAACTAAGATGGAACCTGGCTCTAATATTATGTTAGGAGGTTTGATCCAATGATATACACTTTCAAAGAGAGATGTGAATAATCTCCGAGGTATGTGCACAACCATAAGAGATATGGAGAATTAAGGGAAATATCCTAATTATTTCTATTGACTCTAAACCAAAAAAGAAAAAAATGAAAAATAAAATTAGACACATTTCTTATAGTTCGTGTTACAATAAAAGAACTCCCCTCCCCCAAAAATATATAACGTAAAACACACATTACGTGCCTATTTGATGTCAATCAAATATTTATCATTATGGCAATAATATATAGATGAAATATTATGCAGGCTTTTATTTCAATAGAAATGAGCTACAACTACTAGAGGATATTCTTATTCATGGTTCCACACAGCGTTAAGTAAATTTCACAATTGAATAGGCCAATTAAAGCATACCTGTCGTAATCAATCATGCCGGATGGTCAACTAGAATAGAACGTGTTGATTATCTAGTAAGTAACGTGGCATAATCCGAATGCCTTATCTCAAAATAACACGCGCAAGTCTTTTCAACTAGTGAGTGGCCCGCCACCCACTTCATGTTTGTGATAACGTTCAACTTACATGAAGGCTATAAATATATATATATATATATAAAAGATACTACTATTTCCACAGAGTTGGGTATAGTACATGCTTACATCTTATGCATATTGCAGAATTTTAGGGTGTAACGCACCCTTTTTTTCTTTTGACGAATAGGAAATTCCAAATCCAAAATATCAATACACGATGGACTACACTTAAAGTGCACGACAATCCAAAATTTCTTCCAGAAATAATTTTTCCTGCTCGACTTGTTTAAAAAAAAACCGTTTGATAAACCTATTCGGTTTTTCTATTTCGGAATAGATTTCATTCCGAAATAGTTGAAGAAATCGAAGAAAATTTTCTACTGATTTTGGAAGAGAAATCGAAATAATTTCTCTCACTAAATCTTAATTTCGGTAAGTCCTCCCTCATCTCCTCTACGTCTCTACCTCCTCCTCCGCCTCTCCTCATTTTATTAAAAATAAAAATAAATATATTCATTTTATTCATTTAAAAATAAAAATAAATTTATTAAAATAAATAAATTATTTTTATTTATCATTTTATTTTTAGTTTATTAAAAATAAATTTATTAAAAATAATTTATTTATGATAAATAAATATAAATTTATTAAAAATAAATTTAATAAATTTATTTTTATTTGCCTTGAGTGTTTTGCCAAATAATTTTTTTTTATTTTTTTATTTTTATTCATTTTAAAATAAATTTATTCGTAAAATAAAATAAATTTATTTTAAATAAAATAAATTTTTATTTTTATATTTTTATTTTATTTTTTATTTTATTTTATTTTATTTTATTCATTTTTTTTGTTACTAAATCATTTTTATTTTATTTTTTTATATTAAAGGTCGTCGGTCATCGCCGCCGCCGTCCGAAAAGAAGAAATTTTGTGTATTATCAAACGAATTTTATTTTTAGAGTAGAAATTTTGTGTTGTTATCAAATGGTTATTTTTTAAACTCTTCAGAAATAGAAATAAAAAAAATCTATTTACATTTAAACTATTTCAACAGAAATTGTCATCTTGCGCGCCCCTGGTTCCATAAGCAGTGACAATCGTCCTATGAATACTCACTTTCGTTACAGTTTCAGTGGGTTCCCTCTGAATCAAATAGATTGTATAGAGTGAATGGAAAGGAAAAAATAAGGGATTTGTCATACTGGATCAGATATTCTTAAAAAAGAAGTTAGTTTGTCATAATTTTAAATAAATCAAAGAGTGAAAACATCGCTTATAAATTGTCTACAACAATCCCTACATTAAAAAAAAAAAATTCCAATCAGCCTTAAACCTATTATACGAATGCCAATTCAATCTTAATTTTTTTTTAAATTTTACCAATTTAGTTCTATTTTTTTTTTTTTTTGTAAACTTTCAATATAATCGTTTTGGCTAATTTTTGCCGGAAATTGCTAACGTGGCAATTTAGTCATCGATGACCATCTCATATGGTTCGCGTCACATCAACAATTTTCGGCTAAAATTGGTAGAAAAAGACTATATATGAATTTCACACAAAGATTTAAGATTAAATTAGAAAATTTAGGATTGAATTGACATTTGTATAATAAATTTAGTACTAATTGGACAATTTCATCAAGTTCAAAAGTAATCAAATTAAAAAAAAAAAAAATCAAAAGAGTTACCACCAATAATCGTTGTCGTACTAGCAATATGTGGTCTTTCTTTTTAAAGAAGGCAAAGACTTCATGTCAATAGGTCTTCTTGTTCTTATGCGATCCACTTTAGCGTAAATATTGGACTAAGTCAAAAAGTGTCATACATATTTTTGGGAAAGTACAATTAATCTTAAAACTTTTCAAAAAGTATAATCAAAGTCCTAAAATGTGTTAAATTAATGAAATCAAATCATTTTATTAACCATGGCATTAAAATGACTAAAACATGAAGGATATAGTTAAAATGACGTTGGTAATGATCCAAATTTGATTTTTTGACCCAAAGTTTTGTTAAATTAAATTAAAATAAGAATAATTTTAAAATTTTTAAAAAAAAAAAAGTAGGGAAGGGAGGAAAACTAGGGAGGGTCTGAGGGCCCTTACCGTCGCTGCCACACTATCCCTAGAAAGGGCTACCAATGGTGGGGCAATGGGCGGTCACCCTCACTAACTATAGGCAAGCCCTTGTCTAATTTTTCTCTTCTCTCTCTTTTAATTTATTTTTTATTTTAATATAATTTAATATGTTTTAAAATTTTAATTTGGAAAAAAATGACATTGTTTTTTTCTTGTTCTTCTTGTTTTAGTCATGTCAACGCCACATAGGAGAGAGAATATATATATATATATATATATATATTGATATTTTTCATTAGATAAGTTGAATGGAGTTAATAAAAAAATTTGATTATATTTTTGAAAACTTTAAAATTTATTTGTCTTTTTATGAGAAGTTGTGAAACCTCCTAAGGCACATATCCCTATATTTTAAGTTCCCAACAGCAGTGCTGCGTGAGAATTTTCCCCGTCATCAGTCAAGTCTAGATTTTCAACGTCGGTCACGCATGGGTTGCTGCCTCAGAATTTGCACTGCGTGGACCTTTCGGCAACCTCTGAGCGTCAAAAAGGGGAGGCTTGGGATGCCAGTCTTGCCATGTCGTCTACTAATGGCTTTTGATTCTTTGTACATCGACCGCTGGGACAACTTTTGTTTCGTGTTTTTCATTCCACCACCCATGGGAATCCGAGTAAATTACTTCATTTTTCTCTTCCTTTTTGGAATATGCCGAGTAATAAAGGAGAACATACCAAATGACAAACAAACTCATGTCATCTGTTAATTTTTCATGACACTGCTTTATCGACGGTGAATTATAATTCTTCTTTATTCGCATATCCTTACGTATTTGAAAGACTTAGAAGATGAAAATATCTTCCAAATAATCTAATTTATTGAAAGCATTTAACGGAAGTAATTAGTAAAATATCATCGTTGGTCTCTATACCTTAATCAAGAGATTAAAACTCCCCTTCTACTTTTGTTTTTGGTTTGAAATCATCCATATACTTTTTCAAAGTATCATCTCTAGTTTGTCTAGCGGCGAAATTTGCTGATATCAAAACCCATACAACCTAACAACCCCACTAGTGCTAAATCCTGAGGGGCCATAGCCGCGAGCTCAAAGAAACTCTGGACTGCCATGGCCAAGCTTGACGAAGCTTCAAGGTTAAGAAAGTAATGCGTAACTATCCAAAGTCTAAGGGCTATGGGGCCAACGGTGCTAAAGCTGAAAGAGATAATGTGCCATTTTCTAAGGTTTAAAATTTATTGTGCGATGGACGTAAAGTTTAAGGAGATTTGGAACAAAGTATCCAAAAAAGTATTTGCATACAAATTATACTGTTGAGGGTCAAAAAGTTGGGTCATTGGTCAATCCAAAACCCTGAAACATGCCTTTACTCCCCCATTAAATACCTGCCCATATCCAACATCTTGGCCAAACAAACATCAATCTCTCTCTCTCTCTCTCTCTCTCTCTCTCTCTCTCTAACCACCACACCCACGCCCCCAAAACCAACCTCCCCCACCCAAAAGATAAAGAATGGGCAACTGTGCGGCTCCTCAGATCACAAGAAATGGTGGCCTTGCCATGACCACTTATCACCATAGCTGGCCATCATCATCTCCATCCACGCTCAAGGTCATTCACATGGACGGAAGACTGCAAGAGTTCACCCAAACCATCAAGGCTTCTCACCTCCTCTCCCAGAACCCAAACTGCTTCCTCTGCAGCTCAGAGTCCATGTTCGTCGACTCCATAGTCCCCCAAATCCACGAAGAAGAAGACCTCTGTTTGGGCCAACTCTATTTCCTCTTGCCTCTCTCCATGTCCCGAGTGCCGCTCTCTTTACAAGAGCTCTGCATGCTCGCCATCAAGGCCAGCGCTGTGCTCGAGAGCAGCTCGAGTTCGGACGGAAGGAAGGACAAAGTTTCGTCAATGGCGGGTCCGAGGTGTCAAGCTCCCATCAGGTTCGATGCCACGAGACTAGAATTGGTTCAGAGCAGCCGAAGAATTGAGTTGTGAAAGTGCAGGAGTATGAGATGAAGAGGGAATCGAATATATGACAGAAGGAAGAGCTTGAAGAATATGCCAGAAACTCTTTTTTTTTTTTTTCTTTCCCTTTTATTTTGTGTGAACGACTCTTTATTTGGTCGTCCTAAAATTAACAACTCTCTTTTGGGAGACTTGATATTCGTCTAATTGTTTTTAGATTTGTGATCAATCTGATTATGATTAGCCTAATAAAAATTCTTTCAAATATTAAATATCACCATTATTCACAATCATTATGACTATTATTATTATTGTCGTGGTCGTGGTCGTCTTCGCTGTTGCTGTTGTTTTAGATTAAAGTAGCTTTATATGGTTAAATAATGATAGAAGCCAGCAATATATGTCGTGATAAGGACATGAGAGGTGTAAAAGCGTGCGAAGCATGAAAAGATCTCGTGATATTCCATTTCTTGAACTTTTTATGTAGCCTAAGACGAGGGAATTTCTTCACTTTTATATGCAGTGCTTAAGAAAAGGACTAGAGCTACTAATCTTTCTATACTATTTGGCCCGTGATTAGGGATGGGGTTGCAGAGGCTGGGAACAGTTGATGATTTGGCCAATAAAAGAGGAAATTGAAAAATAAGAACTTCCATTCTCAATTCGATTCATGTGAAGAATTAATGTTTAATATAGCTAATTAAGGAGACCACTAGTGCTGTGATAATTGATTCTCAAATTACTATCTAATTGAGTTTAAAGTGTGACGGTTTCATTAGACAATCGCCCGGATCTCAAATTTAGACTTACAATAGCAAATGCAAAATTTACCCATCATACATTAATCTTGTTAACCACCTTCTTTTTTGCTACTACGATGGTTGATTAATATTTTTTCCCTTAATTTAAAGCTTGATAGAATAAATTGTAGCCTTATTGAGAGACACATAAGCACATTTTTGAAATCACACAAGTTATAGCTATTGAATTGTATTTATCTAAAGTGAAAATATACGTGTTCAAGAAAAGTTAATTTAATTAACCTACTTGTGGATGATATTAGATAGAGAGCTATGTTGTTTCCTTCACTTTTGGCCATTGAGCTCTATGGTTTGTCATTTCATAATTCATGAACAAGTATACAAATTAGTAAGCTGGAAAGTTTGAAAATAAGAATTCATCAGACATTATCCATATATCTTTCTTTGATCTATATTATTAATGGAAAACTTGCCTTCCTTTCATCTCACTCAGATGTTCCCATTATACCTTCATAACTATGATGTTTACCTTTCATCTCACTCAAATGTTCCCATTATACCTTCATAAGTATGATGTTTACATCGCAATGATAACTGTCTATCACTTATTTCCACATTTCCATATGTATAGTTATTATTTAAGTTGTTTAACTTATTTACGGAGTTTATAAGCTTTTACATATAATTGGTTTTTCTCTATCAATAAGTTTAAGCTTTCAAATTAAACATTGTAACATTCTATTAGAACTATGTTTTATCCCAATTTATTTCGCATGTAAAGCCTCCTCATTTGTTGAATTTTTTAATTGTCTCCCTTATTTTTTTTCTTTTTTTTTCCGCACAAGTCCAAAAGTCTGAGGTAGAATTTAAGTGAAATATCACATCACTTCAATGAATGTGACCATTTTCTCAAAATATATATCAATTGTTCCCATTATACCTTGATAAGTATGATGTCTATGTCACAATAATAATTGTCTGCTACTTAGTTCCACTTTTCTATATGTATGGTTATTGTTAAATTTGTTTAGCTTATTTATGGAGTTTATAAGTTCTTTATATTCATGTGATATCCCTCATTTATAAATTCAAACTCTTAAGTTACACATTCTAATGTATTATCGAAATCATATTCTATCCAAATTTATTTCACTTGTCACGTGTAATGTCATCTCCCTATAAATATATGCGCATAAATCCAAAAGTCTAAGGTAGAATTTAAGTGAAATATCACTTCAATGAATGCGGCGATTTTCCCAAAATACATATCAACTGTTTTTTGAGTTCTATTGTTTTTTTCACTTTGAACGAAACAAAGTCAAGTGAGGTAGGCTTTGGTCCACGGCATGCTATGCTGACAAATCTTTTAAATCATTCAATATCGGCTGCTTCTAGACATTTTTATTTTCGGCCAGAAATGCTTCTAGACCTAAAAAGAAGACGCTTTATTTTTGAGTTTGGTACCGTAAATTTAACGTCATGTGGACTTTATATCTACTAACTAGAATTGGGTATTTTTATAATTTCAACTAAAAGGCAACGAGGGCACGAGGACGTACTAAACGAATGATCGCGTGGCTGCATGGAATTAAGCAAAATGAAGAATCTAGATCATAATATGAATTTAATATGATCTAGTTGATCGCCATCCATAAAAATTTCAATTTTAGGTCAGCTCATTAGGGAAAATTTTGCATGTGAACAATTGGTCGGTATTTTATCGATTAATTACCCCCTATATAGATGAAACTGATGCCCTAGCAAGGACTCCGATTCTAATTAGTAGTAGAGGGAAAAACTAGGTCGAAGCAATGCCAGAAGAATTGTATCAATTTAAGGTTAATAAAGTCCAGAATTTTGTGCCAAGACCATAAGATCATCTTGTGATAGGAATCAAATATTTTCTGCAGATCGAGCATGATGTTCTTTATGAATCTTTGTTTAGTCAAAGTTGCATTGTTTGATGTGATTTTCTTAGATCAATCAAATTTCCATAGCAAAAAAGTGACCCGCGTGTTGGATTTTCACTTGATGATTCCAACCCATCATCAAGACATAACAAATAAAAAATGTCTTGATGATGACTTTTTCTTAGTAAATCGTAGCTTCTCCTTAATCTAAGATCGAGGAAAAAATTTAATTTAAGGAAAATGATATAAGTAGTTCTTGAATTTTGACCCAATGTGTAATGTGGTATCTAAAATTTTAATTTGTCTATGTAATCTTTGATCGTTCCTGAACATTCAATGTGTTCAATGTAGTTCATAAATTTATGATACATATTTAATTTAGTGTTGAAACTATATGAAAATATTTAATATTGTCGCTAAACTTGTACTATAGAATGACATCATGATATATTTTTTTATAGTTCAAAGATTAAGCTGACCATGTATCAAAATTCTATGAATCATATTGAATAATTTAAAAATTGAAGGACTAAATTACATATTTAACTAAAATTCAATGATCAGATTGAACAAACTAATAACTTGGATACCGAATTACATATTGAGTTATAGTTCAATGATCACATTGAACAAATTTAAAGTTTAAGGATTACATTATGTTACTATCACGATCATTTAGATTAGAATGCAATGATTATTTATGTTACTATCTCTTAAGTCTTAAGTTATGGCTTTGTGAGGATGA
Organism: Eucalyptus caleyi; assembly: GCA_014182885.2. Classification (NCBI taxonomy): domain Eukaryota; kingdom Viridiplantae; phylum Streptophyta; class Magnoliopsida; order Myrtales; family Myrtaceae; genus Eucalyptus; species Eucalyptus caleyi. The sequence continues at coordinate 39,334,872 of CM024472.2, forward strand.
ACAAAAAAATAAAAGAAAGGACCGAGGACGTACATATTTCCTGCCTAATAATTGGAGTCCGATTACAAGGCAAAGCAAAAGTGCCCCTATTACAAGTTTCCCATAGCAGTGCCGCGTGAGAATTGTCAACCTCATCGATCAAATCCTAGAGAGTTTTTCAACGTGGGTCCAGCATATTGGTTGCTTCCTGGGAATTGCATTGCAATGCATGGGAAAGAAACAAAGGCTTGGGATAAGAGTCTTGTCACGTCGGTTGTCGTCTATCGTGGCTTTTGATTCCTTTGCAGATCGACCGCGGGACAACCTCTTGTGTCGTGTCTTTCGCTTCATTGCACATGGGAATCCGAGTGACTTACTTTCTTATCTTTCTTTTTCTTTTGGGGCAATGCCGAGTGATCAAGAATTTTCTTCGTCAGCGTATCCTCGGAATTTGACGTGAGTTGACATTTTCATATTAAATTAAAACCACAAAACGCTCTAAAAAATAATACAGATAGGACAAATTTATCTATAGATTAATTTTCTTTTTTAAACATAAAATATTTCAAATCGATACATCTATAGATGATAAATTAATCTACAGAACTAATTTGTTAATTATAAAAAGTTCAAACTTATATATTTGTGACAAATTTATCTTTTGTTAATTTATATTAAATTGAATTAATATAGTGACCAAGTATATTTATGACAAATTGAGGTCAAAACCCCAAACTACTACATCATCCAATCAAGTAATTTGATAATCAAATTTAACATAAATTAATAAATAGTAAATTTATTATAAGTGTATTAATTTGTAATTAAAAAAATTAATTTTGCAATATATATTTATCATAAATATACATATTTAGAGTTTTTCATGATATTAACATTTTAATATATTCATCTGAGTGCCCTAAAGAGGTTAGTATGCTAGAAAGGATTTAGTTTATTCAATAAGGTGAACCATTGGTGCCTTACCTTAATTAAGAAATCAAAACCATTCTTCTACCTTTATATATATATATATATTCTAAATCATCCCAATGCTTCTTAAAATTGTCATCCTACTCATTCCTATGATAGAATTTGCTAACCTGGCATTAATATCATTAGAAACTGGGTGATGTCCTTTAATTGGCATTAAATTTTGTTGATTTGGATTTTTTTTTTCAAAGTTCCCTCTCTCTCCTCCGCAGCCACGATTACCATCATCATGCCTCACCAAATCCAAAACTCACAAACTCTCACATGCCCGCCAATACAAAATCTCAATCAGCGGAACGGCTAAGCTCAACGAAGCATAAAATTTAGGGGGATGGTATGTAAATTTCCAAAGTTCGGGGCTAGAGGGCAACAAGTGCCAAAATGGGAGGAGATAATCCATAACTTTTCAAGTTTAAGATTTATTAAATGAGGGGGGATTTTGGGCAATTATTACAAGGAGTATCGTATTAATTGTCCTTCGATCGAAACCCTTGGCACTGCTTTTCCTGAGGGAATTTCTTCTATTGGCAAGCCCATGTGCGAATTACATAATATGCAACCAATTACCAATAATTCTCATTTATGGCACACGCGTAATGAATAAACACGTCCTTGGATGACGTGGAACTGGTAATAAATCAAACCGTTGAGGGTCAAAAATGGGTCAAACACACCTTAATCCCCCTATTAATACCTACCCATTTCAAACATATTCGCCAAGCAAACACCAGGCACCAATCTCTCTCTCTCTCTCTCTCTCTCTCATACTCATAGAATGGGCAACTGTGCAGCTCCTCAGATCACCAGAAGTGGCGGCCTCGCCATGACCACCCATCACCATAACGGGTCATCATCATATCCATCCATGCTCAAGCTCATTCACGTGGATGGAAGGCTGGAAGAGTTCACTGAAACCATGAAGGCCTCTCACTTCCTCTCCCAATACCCTAACTGCTTCCTCTGCAGCTCAGACTCCATGTTCATCGACTCCATAGCCCCTCAGATTCAGGAAAAAGAAGACCTACATCTGGGCCAACTCTATTTCCTCTTGCCTCTCTCCATGTCGCGAGCCCCTCTCTCTCTCCAAGAGCTCTGCTCGCTCGCCATCAAGGCCAGTGCTGCGCTCGAGAGCAGCTCGAGTTCAAGGAGAAGGAAGCACGGAGGTTCGTCAGTGGCGGATCATCGGGGACGGTGCCGAGCTCCGACCGGGTTCGACACCACAAGATTGGAATCGGGTCAGAGCAGCCGAAGGATTGAGTTGTGAAGGTGCATGCTTTTGAGCCGAAGTGGGAATCGAATAGACGAGGCAAGACTGGTGCTCGAGAGCTTTAAGAACATGCTATACACTCCTTTTTAATATATATATATATATATATATATATTTTTTTTTTTTTTGGGGGGTGCACTTTTTGGTTGTCCAATTAGTGAGACTTGATATAGGTCTCATTTTTTCCCGATTTTTAATCGATCAGATGAAAATTAGCCTAATAATAATTCTTTTATCATTTATCATGGTCGTTGTCGTCGTGATCATCATCATCCTCATCATCTATTCGAATTCGCTTTATTTGGTTGAGTAACGATAGAAGTCAGCAAATATGTTGTGATAGGGACATGAGAGCTGCAAAAGCGTGCTTAGAGTAGTATTTAATCGGTCTTGAAAGGATCTCGTGTTACTCCGTGAGCTTTTTATGGAGCCCAAGACGAGGGAAAGTTCGTCCTTTTAATAGGAGGTGCTTAATATTTTGTTTGTACTTGGGCGGAACTAAAAAAAATATATGAAGCATGTGCCAAAAGAAGGGGAGAAAAGGGATGCTAAAATTTCTATGTTACATGGCCCATGACAAGGAATGGGTGTACAAACAGTTAGGGAATGATGAATGATTTTGATCCGCGGTTGATTAATATGAAGAATTAATGCTTACTATAGCTAATTATAACGTAGGAGATAGCTAGTGCTATGATAATACTCTTGAATTAGTATCTAAATAAATTCAAGGTGTGACGTAAGGAATTAAGATCTCAAATTTTGACTGAGAAATTGAAAAATTACCATCATTTGTCAATTTTATTAATCATCTTCTTTGGTACTACTACGACAGTTGATAATATATATATATTTCACATGATCATGTCATAAGTAGGGGTGAGCGGCTCCCAATTCCTTACAGGTTCCGTTTGGAACCTGGAAACCTACCATCGGGTACAAGTTCCTTATTTTTTGGAACCTGGAACCTATCCATCAGAACCAAGAACTTGGAACCTACTCTGTCACAGGTTTCGGGGTTGGTTCCAGGTTCCAACAGGTTTTTTTTTTTTTTTTTTATGTTCATTTTTAGTTTTAAAAAAAATTAACATAGCAATAATAATCAACCTTATACCTCTTAATCCTTGCTCTTTTTTTGAGCTTATCCTTCAAATCATGATTAACACAGAAAAATAGCCTGAACTAACTCACCATGATGGGGTCCGACACCTTGACAATCCTTCAAATTGCAATTCACAAGCTCTATGTGACTTGCATGCCAAAACATTTCGCTCTTAAGGTGAGACAACCCTAGAAGTACTTTCTTTATGCTTACCTTCAAATCTTTGCCAAGCTTCCTAGCTAATGCTAGAAGTAAGATGGTCTTTCTAGAGCCTAGAGGCCCCAGAAGTAATGTCATTCTGCAAAAGAGAAATAAAAATTTTGTCAGCAATATCTGAACTTCACTCCTTGAGCAGTGTATGTTGATAAAAATCCATCTCTCTTCTTACCTACAAATCTTGATGATTCCGCTGACATTGTTGAGGATCGGTAATGGTTTCTTTCTACTAGGAAGGATGTGAAAACCTATTGACATTGATTAACATGAGACAAGGTTCAATCAATTTGAGCAGAATCCTAGAAAATGTAGATATGTTATGAGTCGAATGTTAAATTACCTCTCAAGTATGTTAAAAGTGAAATTGAATATTGTGGGTAGAGCTCGGCTCCCAACATTAGCTTCTCGCCTTGACATGTAGATGTTCAAATGGGACTGCAATTATGGGAATGTCCAAGCCAACTCTGTTTGTTATACAGTAAAGCAAACATGGACCTTATAAAGATTTGCCTTGAAACTTTCAGCTCATAGAAGAAATTACAATTCCCAGATTGAATCTCTTTCTTAGGGTAAGAAAAAACATGAATATCAAACCACTTTCACATTCTTTTAAGAAATATTGCAGTGACCAACTAATTGAATATCTAAAGTGTTCATGAAAAGGCATCAGCATATACCTCTCAATCCTTTGCTTAAGCTTCAACAAGAACTTCTCATTGTCTTCCTCAGTTGTCTCTAGCAACCTCTCCAACAAGTTCCTCCTCTCTATCAACCCAAGATTCCCAATATCAAACCTTCTTCGGTGAGAATGCCTTGCCAAAAACGCAAGTATGTTGGGAGCTTTTCAAATGTAGCCCTCACTATCAACTATCCTTAGTCGTCCACATATAATGAACATCACCTCATTGACAGGGTTGCCTTCCCTCACTATGTATGTACTTAGATCAGGGCACACAAGCATGACACTCCCACATCTCAAAAATCGACAAAATAAAGCAACTAAGATGTTAGATTAAATCTAACAGTGAAGAGCAGAAACGAGAAGAGATTGGACCTGTGATTGAGGCTGGAGGAGGTGAGTTTCTTTGGCGTCAAGGGCAGCAAGTGGCATCAAGGGACGTTGGGCGGCGTCTGTTAGAGAAATCCCTTATGATGTTTTGAAGATGACAAAATAAATCAAAGGCTACTAACATGTTTAATGGTTAAGTAATAGACCATGCAGATAATAGAACATGTAAAGGATATTGTCAAAGTCTGAAGACGGCAAGAAGACTGAATGGAACATATGTCCAAAGTATATTCTGACGATTTCCAGACTTCTATGTCAAAGTCTGAAGACTGCCAGACTCAAGTCTCAAAGCCTGAAGACTGCCAGACTCAAGACTCAACGTCTGAAGACTGCCAGACTTTAGTGTCAAAGTCTGTTCTATATCAGAAGTCTGCTCACTCTGACAAATTCCAGACTGAACGTGAAGGAAGAACCAGAAGATAGACTCTATGCTGAAGCTGAACTAGGTACAGACCTTAAAGCTAAATCTGTTCAGAAGCAGAATATGTTCAGACTCAGATTGCAAAGTCTATCGCACTCAGACTCAGATTGTAAAGTCTATTGCTATCAGACTTTACATCCAGATTCAACAGAACGTAACTCAAGCCCAATTATATAACGGCTAGTGATCTGGTTTGGATTCCACATCAAGATTGATTTGATTGACTCAATCTATTTGATTGACGATTGGATCTTGAAGATAAGAACTTTCTATACGAAGAAGCTTTACTTATGGAAACCAAGATTTCGTTTGTATGGGCGATTGGAATCAATTTGGGATTTTACCTTTGTCACTCAACGGCTACCAAATCTTCTAGATACAGAGCTGTCCAATGGGTATATTGGAAGACGATTCTCCGGAATACTGTCCAATGGCTAGTTTGGAAGTTGAGGAGTATTTAAGGAGATGAAGGACCGATCAGCAAGTAAGAGACGGAGCGTAGAATTTATAATTCCAAAATCTGAACGACTTTCGATCATATACTTGTTTCTTGAGAGCTTAAACGTTTGTAATCGTGAGAGAAATACCAAAAGAGTGACTTAGTGAGATAGTGTGATTTACTACTAAGTGGTTGCACTCGAAGTTGTAATCTCTTGTTGATTGCATAGTGGAATCCAACCAAGAAGGCTGTTAGCGTGGGAGAGTGGACGTAGGCTTGGATTAAGCCGAACCACTATAAATCTTGTGTTCTTATTCTCTTCCCTAACTCCTTTATTTTACTCGAAGTTTATTTTATTCCGCATATATTTGCCAAGGTTTATTTTATACACCTATTCACCCCCTCTAGGTGTTCATACTAGCACTCTCAGCGTCAAGGGGGTCGAGCGGGCGTCGAGGGGGCCATGCGGCATCGAGGGGCCGAGTGGTGTCGAGGGGGCATTAAGGGGCCGAGCGGTGTTGAATGGGTGTCGAGGGGGCCGAGTAGCATCAAGCGGGCGTCGCGGGGCTGAGCAGTGTCGAGGGGTCAAGCTGTATCAAGCGGCCGAGAGGTGTCGAGCGGGCATCGAGGGGCCGAGCGGGCTGAGTGGCGTTGAGGCACCGAACGGGCTGAGTAGTGTCAAGGGACCGAGTGGGCTGAGCAGCGTCGAGTGGTGGAGAGGCATCGAGTGAGCGTCAAGGGGCTGAGCGGGCCGAGCGGCGTCAAGGGGGCGTCGAGGGGCTAAGCGGCATCAAGCGGGTGTCGAGAGGGGTTGAGCAGTTGAGCGGCATCGAGGGGCCGAGTGACGTTGAGCGTAGTTGAGGGGGTGGCAAGCGGCGTTGAGAGTGGCGAGTGGTGTCAAGTCGTCAAGAGGAGCGAGCTGATTCGGCGTCGAGGGAGTAGGGACACCAGAGTGGACAGGGAGAAGACTCAGAAGAGAGTGAAGGAACCCTAAAACTAAAACAGAGAGGGGAGTCGCGAGAAGAGGGAGAAGGAAGACCAGTAGGGGAAGAAAAAATTTGAAAACCAATTAGGGTTTTCCTAGTTCCAGTTCTAGTTTCAGGAACTAGAACTAAATCGGGAACTGCTAGATTCCCAAAAAAATAGAATCGGGAACCGAAACCTCCCTCCTTGGAACCTAGAACCGAACCGGAACCTGTGGTTCGGTTCTCCGGTTCCCAGTTCTACCCGGGAACCACGCTCACCCCTAGTCATATGCAAATCTTCAAAATCACACAATCATTAGCTATTCAATTGTATTTATGTATATTAAAATGTACATGTTCAGAAGAGCTATTTAATGAACCTATCGGTAGGGGTGAGCGGTTCCAGGTTCCAGTTTGGTTCCATTTGGAACCTGGAACCTACCCTCGAGTATAGGTTCCTCATTTTTTGGAATCTGAAACCTACCCGTTAGAACCAAGAATCTGGAATCTACCCTGTCACGGGTTCCAAGGTCGGTTCCAAGTTTCAAAAGGTTTTTTTTTTTTTTTCATTTTCATTTTCAAATTTAAACTATACAATAATAATAATAATAATAATATAATATAATTAGAAAAAAAAAAAGAATATTTGGACTAATTTCTACACACTAGCCAATCAAGATCAGTAAAGTTGCAAAATCTTTAACATTGTCCATTAACCTAGAGGATGATGTTGACATCAACCCAAACAAATTCTGCAGTATGTGTATCTAGATGACATTGTCCACATACCAAAAAGGGTACAATAGAATGAAAATGCAAATCCAAGCATTTTACAGAGTAACAGCTAGCACTAGCAGCAAATTGGTCATGACCGATCAAAAAAATAAATTGCCCATAAAAGAATGGTCTTGAAATCTCTACCGCTGCTAACATTAAAATTACATGGCAAACATTTAGGAAGAGAATATGAAAACTAGCTGGTACCTTAATTTTCCTTCATTCCTGTGGAAAAAAGAAACACAAAAAGGGAGGGCAGCGCAGGCGAGGCTGGTGCGGCGAGACGGTGAGACACTCGGGCAGAAGGGGCGTCGGGTCGTCAAGCTGTGGTGCTGGTGTGGCAATGACATGGCGTCTGGTGTGCAAAGGTGCTGCAACAGGGGCGCTAGCAACAAAGGTGAGCTGCTGTGGTGTCGGGCAAAGAGCAGGTTGCAAGTGGAGCGGCATTAGTAGGGCTACGCAAAGACGGGGCGGAACTTCAAACAAAGAGCAGCGCAAGCAAGGGCTGCTGGGCATCGGAGTAGAGGTAGAGGAGCGAGGTGTTTCAGCGATCGATTTTGGCGTCACGGAAGGGTGCTTGTGAGGAGGTCTGGCAGAGGGGAGCAACAGACCAACAACAGCGGTGGCCGGCAGCTAGGCTGCCCGTGGTGAAGCTTGGCACGGAGACACAGGGCGATGCTCGCAAATGAGTGCGGCACCAAGCGGCGGCTAGCGTAGGGGAGCCCTCGAGCGGCTGCAAGGCAGAGCACGACGAAGATGAATAGTCTCTCTTTGCTTCTCTACTTTTCTGCTTTTTCCTTTTTTTCCCTCTGCTCTCACATCTCTCTCACGTCACTTTCTCTCGTGTAGCTGTCTTCTTTTTGTTGACCTCCCCTTTTCTTTTATTGTTTTTCCTCAGCAGGTTTTCTTCCTTGAACTTTTCCTACCAAACCGGTTCCAGTCCAGTTCCGTAATGGTTCCGGTTTTGGTTACAATTTCGGTTCCTGTTTGATTGGAACCCGAACTCCCGGTTCCCTGAAAAAAGGAATCGGTCCCCTAAGAACTAGGAACCACACTCACCCCTACCTATTGGTAGAAGATACTTGATAGCAAGCTAAGTCGTTTTCTTAAATTTTGGCCATCGAGCTATCTCATTGGTCGATTATAAATGGTGAGCAAGTATACAAATAGTAAGCTGAAAATTTTGCAAAAAGAGTGTTTAGTGTACATTATGCCTTCCCACGTTGCTTATTTACATTATTAATATGCTTTTTATATACACGTGATCTCTCTCAATGATAAATTTAGCTTTTGTTTAGACATTCTAATATGATAACAGAATCATCTTCCTATTAAATTTCAAGTGCCATTTTTAATTCAATGTGTACGTGAAATGGATTGTTAAAATATCTCACCTCACTTATTTATAGGGCTTATATAGTATATAAATGGTCTTTCTCCATGGACAAATTTACATTTTTGAGTTGGACATTTTAACATATATTAGTAATGAAAATCTCACCTTCCTTTGGCTTAGTCAAATGTTCCCATCATACCCTTTGACATTGCAATAATAACCACTTGCTACTTAGTTCCATTTTTCTTAAGGGTTAATATCTTGAAAAACCCCAAACTGGTACACCTATGACAAATTTACCCCAAATTATTTTTTTGACTACCAAAAACCCCAAAACTAATATACATTTTACAAATTTACCCTAAACTGGTACACTTATAACAAATTTACCTTCTATTAGTTTTCGTTAAATTTTACTGTCAAATTATTAAGTTAAATGACACGTGACAGTTGACTGGTATACCAAGAGATTTTACGCTCCATTCGTCACAGTTTACAATTTTTGTGATTTTTTTGTAATATTAATCCAATTTAGCAAATGGTATATTTGTTACAAATTTACTAGTTTGTGATTTTTTGCGGTCGAATAAATTAGTTTTGAGTAAATTTGTTATAAATGTACTAGTTTTGGATTTTTTATGGTCAATCGGGGTAAATTTGTCATAGGTGTACCGGTTTTGGGTTTTTTATGATCAAAAAAATAGTTTGGGGTAAATTTGTTACATATGTACTGGGTTTGGGGTTTTTCAGGGTATTAACCATTTTCTTAACGTGTGGTTATCCCTTCCCTACTCATAGTTGTAATGTCATCTCCGTCTTCTTCTGTTCTTCTTTTCTTTTTTTTTTTTTTTTTTTTTTTTTTTTTTGCCTTTTGTTTTTGCAAGCGAGTGCAAAAGTCTAACGTAGAATTGAAGTAAATAATTTTTGTTTTAAAAAAAAAATCTAAAATTGGCATCCCATAATACTTTTATCCTAAATAAGTTTTTATTTTCAAAAAAAAAAAAAAAAAAAGCCAAACTTAAACCCCTAACCAAAATCTACCCTCAATTAGCATTCCATCTGATATCCTCTTAAAATGGGTACATGTTGATCCACGTGCATTTTTCATGTCGAATTTGTTACTCTCCATGTTAAAACCGTCTTGCAATTGTCAATCCATGTCAAATATTCATTCTTTACATTGGATTCGTGTTACGTCATCTATCATATGTGTTGAAATGCAACTATCTTAATGGAAGTTAGATTTGGCTTGGGGATACCGGTTTTGGATTTTTGCGAGATGAAAGTTACTTTAGGGTAAATGAATCATTAGATACCATTTTGAGAGTTTTTTTATATACGGATATTAGTTTGAGATTAATATGTCATGTGATATTAGTTTGAGATTTTTTTTTTTTTGTGAGCTGCAAATTAATTTGGGGTATATGTGTCATTAGGATATCAATTTAAGATTTTTAATGGTATTAAATCAAACATAATGTATGTATGTATGTATGTATGTATGTATGTATATTGCTTTTCAGTTTTCAAAGATTATTATTTCACTTTGAACGGAACTAAGTCAAGTGGGATGGGCTTTCGTCCATAGCACGCATGAGAAATTGCTTTTATTATTCATTTGCGGGTGTGCTTCTAGACATCGCTCCAAGCTTTCTTGGTCACGTGGATTTAACGTACCGTAGATTTTGCGGCTGCCTTTAATAACGCAAAATGACATATCTAGATCTTAATTTAAATTTGATGGGGCTTAGTTGATCACCGGCCATAAAATTTCAAAATTTCTGATCCCTTCAATGAGGCAAATTTTGTATGTTATCCCAAAAGCCTTATCACGTGTTGTCGCCCACTATGGCTTTGATTCGTTGTAGATCGACCGCGGCACAACCTTTGTGTCTTACTCATCGCACCTGAAAATCCGAGAGAATTACTTTTTATCTTGCTTTTCTTGATGGGCAATGCCAAGTGATAATGGAGAACATATCGAATGATTGCCTAACATCATGTTCACCTACAGTGAATTATGGATTTTCTTCATCAACGTATTCTTGCGTATTTGAAATGACTTGGCAATTTTATTTTATCCGAGTGCCCTAGCCCTAACAAGATTAGTACGCTCAAAAGGATTTAGCGCACTTGACAGTCAAACCATTGGTATCTCTTGTAGGAATTTTTCTGATCTGAACTATATTAATTGAGATTGAAATTTATCATTTCTATAGGATTTATCTAATTGAGTAAGATACAGTGGACCGATAAAAAAAAGTTTAGGCCCTTAATGTTTCTATTCTTATTGCTTGCATTGTGCATCAAACCTTAAACATCAAGCCCCAAACTATCTTTCACCTGATATTGGGATTATCAAGACTAATTACAACTCCCAAAAGAGTGGAGTATCAAGTATAAATTAGTTCCAACATTCAATGCATGACAAGTTTGTAGATAGGTTTTGAGGAAAAAAAATGAATAAATAATTTTTCAAAGAAATTACCACCAAAAGAAAACGTTGTTGCTCCAAAAACAAGAAAATCGTTTATTGTTTCAAAAACAAGAAAATTAAAGGAAGGTATAGCTGGAGTAGGACATTATATTATGTCAATCGCGACGAAAAAGTTATAGTTTTCGTTGAAGAAATTTCGGGCCGAGAACATGCGGTGAGTGTAATGCCTGAAGTCTGAGGTCGCACGACTTGGGTTCACGGCAACTCAGTGCATGAACTGAGTCATATGATTCATAACACCATCCAATTTCTTCCCTTTTCAATTTAGATTAAAAAATTAATTTTCAATTAAATTTCAAATTCCGTAAAAGAAATTCTTCACCAAGCATTATTTGTATTTTGTGAAATCTTTTTTGATCTGAAGCTGTTTTTTTTTTTTTTTTTTTTTTTCGAAATGCTCTCTCAATCACGCTGGTAGTCATCGTACCAGCAACACGTAGGGCTTTACTTTTTTAAGAAGGGGAGACTTCATGGTGGCCATGACCAGAGCAAGGGTCTCCCTATTCTCACCCGACCCCATTGTAATGAGAACGCTGGACCAAGTCAAAAAGTGTAATGCATGCATCGATTGCTTCCTGGGAATTGCACCGAGTCTCGTCACGTCGCTTGCCGTCCACTGTGGCTCGATTCGTTGTACATAGACCGCGGGATGGCCTTTGCGTCGTGTCTTCATTTTATTACTCATTAAGAATTGGACTAAGTTGCTTTCGTCTTTTCCTTTTTCTTGGGCCATGCCAAGCAATAATGGAGCAAATATCGAATGATTGACTGTTAAGAACACTGCCCCTTTTCTACGCTGGATTGCTTCCAAGTCTTTCGAACGATACGAGATTAAGCGGTGTAGGTAATTTAGTGTACCTTATAGCGTCGGCTATGTTACGTAAAACGATCAGAGTTGACATCATGATTTTCAATAAAAAAAATTTGATTGGAAAGATTATATTGACAAATCGTCAAAAAATTTAAGATTAAATTGGTCAAATTAAAAGATTTAAAACTGAATTAGACAATGTACAATCAGTTTAAAACTTTTCTTTTTAAATTAATTTCCCCCTCAGTTGTCCGCATTTTAGTATACGCATTGCTCAAGTGCATGGGATGGCTGCTAAGCAAATTCTAGGTTATTTATAGTGCATCGGCTCGTAGAAAATAAATTATTTGAATAAATAATTTCTTAAAAAATGATCGCTTACATCTCTTCCAAAAATAATCGACAAACTATATTTTCATCGTCCATGAAAATATTTAGATATAAATTTTGTTTATAATAAATATATTTTTCATTGACTAATTATTTTAAAGTAATATAAACAATTATTTTTGGAAAAATATTTTCTAAATTATTTATTTTTTACGAAATAAGCGGTCGGCACAATCGGTCTGGGCTTCCTGACTAAGTGATCCTTTAATTTCACTCTTCATGCCTAAAATGCAGACTGGGCTTGTAAGCTTGATGACTGTTGATATGTGAATGGACTTGCCTTGTAGCTCGTTCCAGAACACGGTCTGAATCTAAGAGCCTTCTTGCCAACGCCACTGCTAAGATAAACTGGAAACACTCTCTCCTATCGGACTGCGGTCTACATCTTCGACAACTTCCAATTCTCGGGTGTGACAACCTTTCAAAAATTCATCTTGCAGCCGGTCACATCTTTCATGCCCGAACTAAGCACACAGAGATCGGCGATCGATCGTGGGCGAGCTAACTGTTTGATCTATTAGCTCGATGGATACTTGTGTATGCTCTTACTAAACACTTCATTAGTTACGAGTGGTTTAGAGAAGCAAAAGAACAGATTCTAAAAAGTATTCCTGTCTGGTAGGAGGAATTAAGATCAAGATAGATTTGGAGGGATTACATTCTCAAATTTCCTTACATACTTTTTCTTGCTGATTTTTTTATTTATTTATTTACTTTTATGTATTTTCTTCTCTTGACTTGGTGGGTTGTAACCCTATATGAACAGTGCATCTCAAACAAACATTTCTATTTGTTTTCAAACAATTTTGGTATCTTTTTCTGTTAAAATAAAATGAACTTTTGATGATAGTGTGTGTATGTGTATATTTTATAGGTGTTCTAGAATATGAATGGACCGTTGATGGTGCTAAACCTTTGACAAGACAAAAGCATTGTAATTAAAGTTTATTTTCATCTATCCTATGTAAGAAGAGGCATAAGGAGAAGATGATCATAAAGACATAATTGCATTCCAACATCACTAATTTTGCAATAACAGTTGGAAATGAGCTCATCCATGTCGCTTATTAAAAAGCCATGAAATGAGAAAGGCGGGTTCATAAAATCAAGGGCCCAATTTGAACCGAACTAGACCAGACCGGATGAAAATAATATGGAGTATCTGAAAGAAAGGGTAAGCAAGGTCGGATCAAGTTATCTGGACCGCAATGACCAGGCCATCGATTCTTCGACAAAAGGAGGGACAAAACGTGCACAGCTGCAGTCATACTCAAATCCGAGAGAGATCACCCCATGATCTCACATCTCCATACCCTAGGTTATCGAGTCAAGTATAAATAGCTTAGAAATAACTATTATTACTATTTTTTGCATACATCAACTATAGTTTTGTCAAATTCATTCCTTGTTTTAAAGTTCAAACTGACTTGAGCATGATGTAAGGGGGATTGGCTGCTAGGGGAACGAGGGCAATAGCCAAGTGACAAACGCCGACGGCGGAGGTCGACAGCACGACTGATGACGGTGGCTTGGGCGGAAGACCCGTAGAGAAAGAGGGGGAGGGTTTCTGGCTGGGAGATATTAATGATGCTAGCATGGGCACAAAATGGCTTGTATTTCTGTGCATCTAGTGCACAAAGTAGATACGACTAGAGAAGGAGATGGCGAATTGTATCCAATATGGCGAATCTGTATCAGATATGTTCTGCAAAGTTTTCTGACTGATGAGTTAGAAATATGGTCATAACAGCCATTTTTTTTTTTAATGAAACTTGTTGGTCGGTGACATCTACAGTTACAACCCAATAATCATGACTCTTCTTTGCGGGTATGTCATTTAAACACACTCTCTCGCTCATGGCAGGGATGATTCACATCCAAACTAGCTGGAATGACGATCTTCTATTCAGTCATGCGAATGTAGCACTTAGCAGCAATTGGAGCACGATCCGCCAAAATCAGCATAGATTAGGTGCTATTGATGGAACATGGTAAACCTATCTTTCTCCATATGGACATGCGCGGGCACATAGAGATGTGGGTGGAGGAAGCCTCAAAAAGTGAAGGCCGAGCTTGAAAAGCATCAACTTGTGTTCCAATTCTAGTCCAATCGTCTTCTTTTTTTCTTTGTCCTTGTTAAAAACATCAACTTGAGATCGAATCCTAATTTTGGTTCATTTTTTCTTTTTGTTTGATAAAATAGCACCAACTTTAACTTAAGTGCGAATTTTGGCCCAAACTTTTTAAATCTTATGGAAAAAAAAAAACAACACTAACTTTTAGTTGGTTGTCAATCTAGCTTCCATCAAGTTACTATACAAGGGTGCCATCAAATAATCAACGTGCCATTCTACGTCTAATCGGCAACTCATGGCCATTGCTGCCACGATAATTTAAATAATTTCAAATCAAGCAAGAGGAGGAATCGTGACCATTCAAGTTTGGATTTTGGCGATAAAAATCAATATGGACGGAAGAAATAACTTATCCAGGGCAAACAAGGCATGAACAAATGGATCCTTGTAACCAAGCATGTCTAGAAATTAAGAAGAAGAAACTTTGAACTTGCGATTGGTGGAGTTAGGATAAGGACACTGTAAGTTCCATAACTTTTATACGGTGCTCACTTGAGTACCATAACTTTTTAATTGATTATTTGAGTGCTATAATTTCTAAAGAAAATATGCTTATTTTCAATTGATCACTTGTGGTGAATGTTATTTAAAATATATAACATTCAAGTGATTGATTGAGAAGTTACATGACACTCAAATGATCATAGAAAAAAAAAGACTATAACACTCAAATGAGCTATGTATATAAGTTTTAAAAATTAATGGCGCTTAAGTGAGTACTATGCGAAAATTATGACAGTTGTAGTGTTACTTTCCCCATAATCGAGGAATTCTAAAATAGGGGAAGCTCTCGGATTGTGTATGATTCTCCCACATTAACACAATTGTGAGATGCCAAGTAAACATGAAATAACATGTGGATCTTTAAAAACATCTTTCGACAAAAACTTGATAGTGACCAAATTTGGGTTTGAAAAAAATTGGGCTAGATTCGCACATGAGCTAAAGTTTGTACTTTTTATGAGACAAAAAAAGTTGGACCAGAATTACCATAAAAAAAAAAAAGTTGGGGCCAGAATTGCAAACTAAAACTAAAGTCGGTACTTTGATTTCTGAATGGTCTTACCGTTCGCCTACGTGGAGGGTAAAACCCATGCAATATTTTCTATCCAAAGTGACTCCAATCTCAACATGAGAAAATATTGCATACCTTAACAGTGCCATGTCATCCGTGCTCTAAACCATTCACGCGTCGACACCTGTCCTCGGGGCCCACCACATCTGCTCTCTTCTCTCCATCTTTTGCGCTTCTTTCTCTCTCCTCTTTCTTCTCAATCTCTCCCGAATAACTCTCGGCTGGTGGCTCGGCTCGATTGGGCTGGCAGAAGAAAGGACGACTCCCACTTAAAATTTCTCACTCCTCACTTAAATTTTTTGGGTTTTGTTTCTCTCTCTCCTCCTGGAAGAGCAGACTCGAGCTGCACTTCCTCTATTTCCTTCTCAGCACATCCTAGCCCCTCCACCTCTGCCTCCGCCTAAGCCTCGCCGGTCATCTACCTCTGGCACGTCGCCTCCTCCAAGAGCCCCACCTGTCGCAGCTACCTCCCTCCAACGAACTCGTCATCAACTCCGACTCTGAGCCGCCGCCACCGATGGTGTCCTCCATCTGCTCGTCCTCCCCCTCCCTCAGACCGAAGACGCCGCCGACCTCCGCCGCAGGAGGAAGGCGGCCTTGGTCTCGTTCCCAAGCGGCGCTAAGCTCCCCGCCGTTGACCGGGTGCTGTCCCTGTCGCTGGCCCAATCTGTCACGAGGGAGATCTCGATGGACCTGTGTAGGGCCGACGCCTTTCTCTCTCCAGTTGAAGGCCGATTTCGCTCGCCTCTCTCCGTCCCCTGACTCACGATCGAGAAGCAATCGCTCTGCCCTCTCGTCTAATCTTCCATCGATGACTTGCTTTCCACTCTGCTCAAAGCGGTCCCTCGAGAAGCCCTAAATCTGCGACTGCAAGTCAGGTTCGATTTTATTTCATGAGTTTGTATGGTCGCATCTTTGTTTTGGGGAGAAAGGACTTAGAGCTTTTGATTCTAAGCGTAGCAACATGCGAAAGCTTAGCCTCTCCTACATAAGCGAACATTTTACGGATGAAAGTGCATCGTTTGCTACAATGTTCTTCTTACATAAGCGATCATTTTTCAGCTACTTTGATCAAGTCTGGTTTATGATCAATTCCAATGCAAATGACTTCGCAGGATGGGCCACTAGTTTGTCTGCTTATGAAAGCGTTGTGGATTCAAATGTTCCTTTCTTTAATGTTGTTATTGAGATGACTGATGTTGGTCACGGTATGTTGTTCTGTTCTGGCTATTCTTGCCTCTGGGCGTTTCTCTGTTTTTCTTTTAGGTCATTTGCAAAAAACCATTCTCACCAACTTAGGGCTTTGCTTATTCCCTTTGGCAGAAATTTGGTCGTGTAAGAAAGCCCAGATTATGAGGCTTGAAATTATAATCATGTATTGCACCAAAAAGTAGAGCACACGCAAGATATCATGGGATTGCTCTTTAAATACATTGACATCTTATACCAATCTAGCGTTTGCAAGTGGATTTACGACAAGGTATGGATCCAAAATACCTATTTAGGACTATGAGTTGCAAATATGATAAGTTCAGGATACTACCTGCAGCTCATCCTGTGCAAGAGGATAATCAAATGCTCTCTGGACTCTTTGATGGTCGCCTTGCAATGCCTTTACCTGCATTTTGTTTGTGGAATCACTTAGTCAAGAATGAGAGAAGCGATTATTGGGCCAAATTTTGGACTTTCAAAAATTTGTTGTAATTGGCAAGAGTTGACCCTTCTTCATCTCATACCATTTTTTTAGTGTATTAGGGACTGATGAGCATCTTCATGAAAATAACTAAAAAAGATAGCTGAGCATTTGGAGTGCAGGTTCAATATGTGCCTGATTTCCTATAAGTTAAGAAATAAGTTGCACAGTTCTCTATTATACTTGTGTCAATTTTCTATCTGCGGCCTCATTTTGTCAGCATGATTGCCATCAAACTAGTTTCATTTTCTATCAATAACTGTTGATTCCTGGTTAGTTTTAGCACATTCATCAACTGAGGTAAGAGTGGAATGATATACAATGCCTGCATCAACCTATAGATTTTTTGCTTGTGGCTATTGGTTAGTCATTCGTTTTTTCTGTCCCATGCCAGGATATAGATACTTTATCTTGCTATAGAAGGCCCCAGCCCACTACCCATCCAAGGTTTCTTGAATGTGTCATAAATTATTCTGACTATCTAATTTGCCTGCCTGGGTGAAAGAATCAGCTTCTTTTATGTAGAGAGTTCTAGCCATAGGAAAAAAATACACACATAATATGTACATTTATTTTTGTGTGTGTGTATTTACATACAGATACAAATTGGGCATTGATTCAATGCAGAAATATTTCCTTTTTCACATCCTTGTTCCTCCAGTAAGTGGGGTTCTCCATTTACAACATGCTCATTCTTTTTCTGATTTTCTTAAGCTGGAAGTCAGTGGCTATTATCACAAGTTGCAGGTATTATTGGATACCATCCTGAAAGCAATGGCAGATTTTACAATGAAGCCAGAAAGATTTTATGTGATCAAGGTAATCATGAAATTTATGCTGTAGAAAGAAGCTTATATAAGTTCCTGTGTATCAATAATCTTTCATATGCTTGGTTGAGGAAAGCTAGATAAGTGCAGGCGAGAAGAAACAACTACTTTTTACATTTTTTGACTTTTGTTATATGATCTATCAAAACATTTGCATTGGTTCTTGTAAGGACTGCAAAATAAATTTTTTTGGGGGGGCCATCAGGACTGCAAAACAATAGGAGAAGCATCATGTTATGTGGGTTTTTTATTGGTGGAAATTTGTGGATACTTCTGCTAATTGATCTAAAAGCTCAAGCTATTACGTGAAAGAGTATTTTACTGTTTAAATGTTTCAACAACCCCACATGCATAGGCTAAACTTTGACCTAAGACTGAGGCGTGGAAATTGACTACGATCGAGGGGCTCACGAAAGGTTGAAATTGTAGGACCATGTAAGTTCAAGCTATTAGATGGAGATATAACTTAAAATTTTAAAATTCTAACAAGTTTATTGTATTGAAATACTTTAAGAAATGTTGATATTATCTTTGCCTTATTCATATGTTCAAAGTGCATCTTGGCACAAAGTGCCATAAACTTGACAATCCATGTTCTCTTCGAGATCAAATAGCTTGAAGAAGACCAATTCATTGTGAACTCTGGTCAACTTTTCTCAAGAAGCTTCCATGACATTAGGCAGAAATGCCAATCATTTTGCAGAGTAATGTTTTTATCTGGTCATATTCGATATCTAATCAGGAAACCTCTTTTAATTTAGTTTTTATTTTAATCTAATTTAATTTGTTTTAAAAGTTTAATTTGGACAAAAAATGACATTGTTTTAGTCTTGTTCTTCTTGTTTTAGTCATGTCAATGCCACATAGGAGAGAAAAAGTAAAAATAAAAATTATATCGATATTTTTCGTTAGTCAAGTTGAATGGAGTTAATAAAAAATTTGATTATATTTTTTGAAAGTTTTAAAATTTAATTATATTTTTATGAGAAGCCGTGAAACCTCCTAAGGCACATATCCCTATATTTTAAGTTCCCAACAGCAGTGCTGCGTGAGAATTTTCCTATCATCAGTCAAGTCTAGATTTTCAACGTCGGTCACGCATGGGTTGCTGCCTCAGAATTGCACTGCGTGGACCTTTCGGCAACCTCTGAGCGTCAAAAGGGGAGGCTTGGGATGCCAGTCTTGCCATGTCGTCTACTAATGGCTTTTGATTCTTTGTACATCGACCGCTGGGACAACTTTTGTTTCGTGTTTTTCATTCCACCACCGATGGGAATCCGAGTAGATTACTTCATTTTTCTCATCCTTTTTGGAATATGCTGAGTAATAAAGGAGAACATACCAAATGACTAACAAACTCATGTCCTCTATCAATTTTTCATGACACTGCCTTATGATGGTGAATTATAATTTTTCTTTATTTGCATATCCTTACGTATTTGAAAGACTTAGCAAACGAAAATATCTTCCAAATGATTTAATTTACTGAAAGTATTTCACGGAAGTAATTAGTAAAATATCATCGTTGGTCTCTATACTTTAATCAAGAAATTAAAACTCCCCTTCTACTTTTGTTTTTGGTTCGAAATCATCCATGTACTTTTCAAAGTATCATCTCCAGTTGGTCTAGCGATGAAATTTGCTGACATCAAAACCCATAAAACCTAACAACCCCACTAGTGCTAAATCCCGAGCAACCATAGCCGCGAGCTCAAAGAAACTCTGGACTGCCATGGCCAAGCTGGATGAAGCTTCAAGGTTAGGAAAGTAATGCGTAACTATCTAAAGTCTAAGGGCTATGGGCTATGTAGCACGGACACTCTCTGGAAGCCTTCATATCGTGTCCAACACTCCGACACGTTTTGACACACTCCAACACGTGGTCAACGAGTGTCGAAAAAATCCGACACTTGGTCAACTCTCTCCAACATGCGAGTCTAGAATTCCAACACGCGATTTCGACACGCACGGGGTCAATTTTAAAAATTTCTAATACTTGAAGGGTCAAAATATAAATATACACAAAAGAAGCAATAAAAGAAGCAATAAAATTGCTATCAATATACACGCACGGGGTCAAATTTTTTTTTTTTTCAGTTTTTTTTTTTTTAGAATTTTTTTAGTTTTTTTTTTTTTTTAAGTCTTTTTACTATGAAAGAAGTAATAAGAAATGCTATAATAAATAAATAAATTTAAAAATATCATTTCAGCATTTTTCTTTAAAAATGTTTTTTTTTCCTCTAAATTTTGTGTATTATTGTAACAAATTAAAATAATGAATGATATTATTTAATATTTTTCGAGTAAATTAATTCTAGTGTATTTTTGTTATTATTTATTTATGTAATTATATATCAAATATATTTAATATATAACGTGTCGAACGTGTCGAAATTCTTTATTTTTAAAAAATGACGTGTCGGCGTGTCGTGTCGTGTTGTGTCGCGTGTCCGTGTCGGTGTTATATAGGCTATGGGACCAACGGAGCTAAAGTTGAAAGAGATAATGTGTCATTTTCTAAGGTTTAAAATTTATTGTGCGATGGACGTAAAGTTTAAGGAGATTTGGTACAAAGTACCCAAAAAAAAGTTTTTGTGTACAAATTATACTGTTGAGGGTCAAAAAGTTGGGTCATTGGTCAATCCAAAATTCTGAAACACGCCTATACTCCCCCATTAAATACCTGCCCGTGTCAAACATCTTGGCCAAACAAGCATCAATCTCTCCCTCTCTCTCTCTCTCTCCATCTAACCACCACACCCACGCCCCCAAACCCAACCTCACCTCCACCCAAAAGATATAGAATGGGCAACTGTGCGGCTCCTCAGATCACAAGAAATGGTGGCCTTGCCATGACCACTGATCACCATAGCCGGCCATCATCATCTCCATCCACGCTCAAGGTCATTCACATGGACGGAAGACTGCAAGAGTTCACCCAAACCATCAAGGCTTCTCACCTCCTCTCCCAGAACCCAAACTGCTTCCTCTGCAGCTCAGAGTCCATGTTCATCGACTCCATAGTCCCCCAAATCCACGAAGAAGAAGACCTCTGTTTGGGCCAACTCTATTTCCTCTTGCCTCTCTCCATGTCCCGAGTGCCGCTCTCTTTACAAGAGCTCTGCATGCTCGCCATCAAGGCCAGCGCCGTGCTCGAGAGCAGCTCGAGTTCGGACGGAAGGAAGGACAAAGTTTCGTCAATGGCGGGTCCGAGGTGTCAAGCTCCCATCAGGTTCGATGCCACGAGACTAGAATTGGTTCAGAGCAGCCGAAGAATTGAGTTGTGAAAGTGCAGGAGTATGAGATGAAGAGGGAATCGAACATATGACAGAAGGAAGAGCTTGAAGAATATGCCAGAAACTCTCTTTTTTTTCTTTCCCTTTTATTTTGTGTGAACGACTCTTTATTTGGTCGTCCTAAAATTAACAACTCTCTTTTGGGAGACTTGATATTCGTCTAATTGTTTTTAGATTTGTGATCAATCTGATTATGATTAGCCTAATAAAAATTCTTTCAATTATTAAATATCACCATTATTCACAATCATTATAACTATTATTATTATTGTTGTGGTCGTCGTTGTCGTCGTCGTCGTCGCTGTTGCTGTTGGTTTAGATTAAAGTAGCTTTATATGGTTAAATAATGATAGAAGCCAGCAATATATGTCGTGATAAGGACATGAGAGGTGTAAAAGCGTGCGAAGCATGAAAAGATCTCGTGATATTCCATTTCTTGAACTTTTTATGTAGCCTAAGACAAGGGAATTTCTTCACTTTTATATGCAGTGCTTAAGAAAAGGACTAGAGCTACTAATCTTTCTATACTATTTGGCCCGTGATTAGGGATGGGGTTGCAGAGGCTGGGAACAGTTGATGATTTGGCCAATAAAAGAGGAAATTGAAAAATAAAAACTTCTATTCTCAATTCGATTCATGTGAAAGCTGTGATAATTGATTCTCAAATTACTATCTAATTGAGTTTAAAGTGTGACGGTTTGATTAGACAATCGCATAGATCTCAAATTTAGACTTACAATAGCAAATGCAAAATTTACCCATCATATGTTAATCTTGTTAACCACCTTCTTTTTTGCTACTACGATGGTTGATTAATATTTTTTCCCTTAATTTAAAGCTTGATAGAATAAATTGTAGCCTTATTGAGAGACACATAAGCACATTTTTGAAATCACACAAGTTATAGCTATTGAATTAACCTACTTGTGGATGATATTAGATAGAGAGCTATGTTGTTTCCTTCACTTTTGGCCATTGAGCTCTATGGTTTGTCATTTCATAATTCATGAACAAGTATACAAATTAGTAAGCTGGAAAGTTTGAAAATAAGAATTCATTGGACATTATCCATATATCTTTCTTCGATCTATATTATTAATGGAAAACTTGCCTTCCTTTCATCTCACTCAGATGTTCCCATTATACCTTCATAACTATGATGTTTACATTTCATCTCACTCAAATGTTCCCATTATACCTTCATAAGTATGATGTTTACATCGCAATGATAACTGTCTACCACTTATTTCCACTTTTCCATATGTATAGTTATTATTTAAGTCGTTTAACTTATTTACGGAGTTTATAAGCTTTTTACATATAATTGGTTTTTCTCTATCAATAAGTTTAAGCTTTCAAATTAAACATTGTAACATTGTATTAGAACTATGTTCTATCCCAATTTATTTCGCATGTAAAGCCTTCTCATTTGTTGAATTTTACATGTAATCATCTCCCTATATATATATTTGCACAAGTCCAAAAGTCTAAGGTAGAATTTAAGTGAAATATCACATCACTTCAATGAATGTGACCATTTTCCCAAAATATATATCAATTGTTCCCATTATACCTTGATAAGTATGATGTCAATGTCACAATAATAATTGTCTGCTACTTAGTTCTAATTTTTCTATATGTATGGTTATTGTTAAATTTGTTTAGCTTATTTATGGAGTTTATAAGTTCTTTATATTCATGTGATATCCCTCATTTATAAATTCAAACTCTTAAGTTACACATTCTAATGTATTATCGAAATCATATTCTGTCCAAATTTATTTCACTTGTCACATGTAATGTCATCTCCCTATATATATATGCGCATAAATCCAAAAGTCGAAGGTAGAATTTAAGTGAAATATCACTTCAATGAATGCGGCGATTTTCCCAAAATACATATCAACTGTTTTTTGAGTTCTATTGTTTTTTTCACTTTGAACGAAACAAAGTCAAGTGAGGTAGGCTTCGGTCCACGGCATGCTATGCTGACAAATCTTTTAAATCATTCAATATCGGCTGCTTCTAGGCATTTTTCTTTTCGGCCAGAAATGCTTCTAGACCTAAAAAGAAGACGCTTTATTTTTGAGTTTGGTACCGTAAATTTAACGTCATGTGGACTTTATATCTACTATCTAGAATTGGGTATTTTTATATTTTCAACTGAAAGGCAACAAGGGCACGAGGACGTACTAAACGAATGATCGCGTGGCTGCATGGAATTAAGCAAAATGAAGAATCTAGATCATAATATGAATTTAATATGATCTAGTTGATCGCCATCCATAAAAATTTCAATAATTTTAGGTTAGCTCATTAGGGAAAATTTTGCATGTGAACAATCGGTCGGTATTTTATCGATTAATTACCCCCTATATAGATGAAACTAATGCCCTAGCAAGGACTCCGATTCTAATTAGTAGTAGAGGAAAAAACTAGGTCGAAGCAATGCCAGAAGAATTGTATCAATTTAAGGTTAATAAAGTCCAGAATTTTGTGCCAAGACCATAAGATCATCTTGTGATAGGAATCAAATATTTTCTGCAGATCGAGCATGATGTTCTTTATGAATCTTTGTTTAGTCAAAAGTTGCATTGTTTGATGTGATTTTCTTAGATCAATCAAATTTCCATAGCAAAAAAGTGACCCGCGTGTTGGATTTTCACTTGATGATTCCAACCCATCATCATAACAAATAAAAAATGTCTTGATGATGACTTTTTCTTAGTAAAAGTTTATAGATCAAGGAAAAAATTTAATTTAAGGAAAATGATATAAGTAGTTCTTGAATTTTGACCCAATGTGTAATGTGGTATCTAAAATTTTAATTTGTCTATGTAATCTTTGATCGTTCCTGAACATTCAATGTGTTCAATGTAGTCCATAAATTTATGATACATATTCAATTTAATGTCAAAACTATATGAAAATATTTAATATTGTCGTTAAACTTGTATTATAGAACGACATCATGATATATTTTTTTTATAGTTCAAAGATTGTTTGACCATATATCAAAATTCTATGAATCATATTGAATAATTTAAAAATTGAATGACTAAATTACATATTTAACTAAAATTCAATGATCGATTGAACGAACTAATAACTTGGATACCGATTCGCATATGAGTTATAGTTCAACGATCACATCAACAAATTTAAAGTTTAAGGGACTACATTATGTTACTATCACGATCATTTAGATTAGAATGCAATGATTATTTAGGTTACTATCTCTTAAGTCTTAAGTTATGGCTTTGTGAGGATGAACAAAAAAATAAAAGAAAGGACCGAGGACGTACATATTTCCTGTCTAATAATTGAAGTCCGATTACAAGGCAAAGCAAAAGTGCCCCTATTACAAGTTTCCCATAGCAGTGCCGCGTGAGAATTGTCAACCTCATCGATCAAATCCTAGAGAGTTTTTCAACGTGGGTCCCGCATATTGGTTGCTTCCTGGGAATTGCATTGCAATGCATGGGAAAGAAACAAAGGCTTGGGATAAGAGTCTTGTCACGTCGGTTGTCGTCTACTGTGGCTTTTGATTCCTCTGCAGATCGACCGCGGGACAACCTCTTGTGTCGTGTCTTTCGCTTCATTGCACATGGGAATCCGAGTGACTTACTTTCTTATCTTTCTTTTTCTTTTGGGGCAATGCCGAGTGATCAAGAATTTTCTTCGTCAGCGTATCCTCGGAATTTGACGTGAGTTGACATTTTCATATTAAATTAATACCACAAAACGCTCTAAAAATAATACAGATAGGACAAATTTATCCATAGATTAATTTTTTAAACATAAAATATTTCAAATCAATATACTTATGATAAATTAATCTAGAACTAATTTGTTAACAATAAAAAGTTCAAACTGATATATTTATAACAAATTTTATCTTTTGTTAATTTATATTAAATTGAATTAATATAGCGACCAATATATTTATGACAAATTGAGATCAAAACCCCAAACTACTACATCATCCAATCAAGTAATTTGATAATCAAATTTAACATAAATTAATAAATAGTAAATTTATTACAAGTGTATTAATTTGTAATTAAAAAAATTAATTTTGCAATATATATTTATCATAAATATACACATTTAGAGTTTTCGTGATATTAACCTTTAATATATTCATCTGAGTGCCCTAAAGAGGTTAGTATGCTAGAAAGGATTTAGTTGATTCAATAAGGTGAACCATTGGTGCCTGCCTTACCTTAATTAAGAAATCAAAACCATTCTTCTACCTTTTTTTTTTTATTTTAAATCATCCCAATGCTTCTTAAAATTGTCATCCTACTCATTCCCGTGATAGAATTTTCTGACCTGGCATTAATATCATTAGAAACTGGGTGATGTCCTTTAACTGGCACTAAATTTTGTTGATTTGGATTTTTTTTTTTCAAAGTTCCCTCTCTCTCCTCCGCAGCCGCGATTACCATCATCATGCCTCACCAAATCCAAAACTCACAAACTCTCACATGCCCGCCAATACAAAATCTCAATCAGCCGAACGGCTAAGCTCAACGAAGCATAAAATTTTGGGGGATGGTATGTAAATTTCCAAAGTTCGGGGCTAGAGGGCAACAAGTGCCAAAATGGGAGGAGATAATCCATAACTTTTCAAGTTTAAGATTTATTATATGAGGGGGGATTTTGGGCAATTATTACAAGGAGTATCGTATTAATTGTCCTTCGATCGAAACCCTTGGCACTGCTTTTCCTGAGGGAATTTCTTCTATTGGCAAGCCCATGTGCGAATTACATAATATGCAACCAATTACCGATAATTCTCATTTATGGCACACGCGTAATGAATAAACACGTCCTTGGAATCTTGGATGACATGGAACTGGTAATAAGTTGAACCGTTGAGGGTCAAAAGTGGGTCAAACACGCCTTAATCCCCCTATTAATACCTACCCATTTCAAACATATTCGCCAAGCAAACACCAATCTCTCTCTCTCTCTCTCTCTCATACTCATAGAATGGGCAACTGTGCAGCTCCTCAGATCACCAGAAATGGCGGCCACGCCATGACCACCCATCATCATAACGGGTCATCATCATATCCATCCATGCTCAAGCTCATTCACGTGGATGGAAGGCTGGAAGAGTTCACTGAAACCATGAAGGCCTCTCACTTCCTCTCCCAATACCCTAACTGCTTCCTCTGCAGCTCAGACTCCATGTTCATCGACTCCATAGTCCCTCAGATTCAGGAAAAAGAAGACCTACATCTGGGCCAACTCTATTTCCTCTTGCCTCTCTCCACGTCGCGAGCCCCTCTCTCTCTCCAAGAGCTCTGCTCGCTCGCCATCAAGGCCAGTGCTGCGCTCGAGAGCAGCTCGAGCTCAAGGAGAAGGAAGCACGGAGGTTCGTCAGTGGCGGATCATCGGGGACGGTGCCGAGCTCCGACCGGGTTCGACACCACAAGATTGGAATCGGGTCAGAGCAGCCGAAGGATTGAGTTGTGAAGGTGCATACTTTTGAGCCGAAGTGGGAATCGAATAGACGACTTAAGGAAGAGCTTGAATATAGCCGAAGTGGGAATCGAATAGACGAGGCAAGACTGGTGCTCGAGAGCTTTAAGAACATGCTATACACTCCTTTTTAATATATATATATATATATATTTTTGGGTGCACTTTTGGTTGTCCAATTAGTGAGACTTGATATAGGTCTCATTTTTTCCCGATTTTTAATCGATCAGATGAAAATTAGCCTAATAATAATTCTTTTATCATTTCATCATGGTCGTTGTCGTCGTGATCATCATCATCCTCATCATCTATTCGAATTCGCTTTATTTGGTTGAGTAACGATAGAAGTCAGCAAATATGTTGTGATAGGGACATGAGAGCTGCAAAAGCGTGCTTAGAGTAGTATTTAATCGGTCTTGAAAGGATCTCGTGTTACTCCGTGAGCTTTTTATGGAGCCCAAGACGAGGGAATTTCGTCCTTTTAATAGGAGGTGCTTAATCTTTTGTTTGTACTTGGGCGGAACTAAAAAAAATATATGAAGCATGTGCCAAAAGAAGGGGAAAAAAGGGATGCTAAAATTTCTATGCTACATGGCCCATGACAAGGAATGGGTGTACAAACAGTTAGGGAATGATGAATGATTTTTGATCCGCGGTTGATTAATATGAAGAATTAATGCTTACTATAGCTAATTATAACGTAGGAGATAGCTAGTGCTATGATAATACTCTTGAATTAGTATCTAAATAAATTCAAGGTGTGACGTAAGGAATTAAGATCTCAAATTTTGACTGAGAAATTGAAAAATTACCATCATTTGTCAATTTTATTAATCATCTTCTTTGGTACTACTACGACAGTTGATAATATATATATTTTTTTTTTCACATGATCATGTCATAAGTAGGGGTGAGCGGCTCCGGATTCCTTACAGTTCCGTTTGGAACCGGAACCTACCCTTGGGCAAGTTCCTTATTTTTGGAACCCTAACCTATCCATCGTAATAAGAACTTGGAACCTACTCTATCACAGGTTCGGGGTTGGTTCCGTGTTCCAACAGGTTTTTTTTTTTTTTTTTTTTTTTTATGTTCATTTTTAGTTTTAAAAAAAATTAACACAGCAATAATAAACAACCTTATACCTCTTAATCCTTGCTCTTTTTTTGAGCTTATCCTTCAAATCATGATTAACACAGAAAAATAGCCTGAACTAACTCACCATGATGGGGTCCGACACCTTGACAATCCTTCAAATTGCAATTCACAAGCTCTATGTGACTTGCATACCAAAACATTTCGCTCTTAAGGTGAGACAACCCTAGAAGTACTTTCTTTATGCTTACCTTCAAATCTTTGCCAAGCTTCCTAGCTAATGCTAGAAGTAAGATGGTCTTTCTATAGCTTGGAGGCCCCAGAAGTAATGTCATTCTGCAAAAGAGAAATAAAAATTTTGTCAGCAATATCTGAACTTCACTCCTTGAGCAGTGTATGCGGATAAAAATCTATCTCTCTTCTTACCTACGAAGCTTGATGATTCCGCTGACATTGTTGAGGATCGGTAATGGTTTCTTTCTACTAGGAAGGATGTGAAAACCTATTGACATTGATTAACATGAGACAAGGTTCAATCAATTTGAGCAGAATCCTAGAAAATGTAGATATGTTATGAGTCGAATGTTAAATTACCTCTCAAGTATGTTAACAGTGAAATTGAATATTGTGGGTAGAGCTCGGCTCCCAACATTAGCTTCTGCCTCGACATGTAGATGTTCAAATGGGACTGCAATTGTAGGAATGTCCAATCCAACTCTGTTTGTTATACAATAAAGCAAACGTGGACCTTATAAAGATTTGCCTTGAAACTTTCAGCTCATAGAAGAAATTAGGTAGAAGAACACCACAAGTGCTTTACATAATCAAGACGCCGACACTTAGTGCCATAACTTCAAAACGACACACTAAGCCGCCACTTTTTTTTTCGAGTGGGACACTTAGTGCCACCTCCCGACCCTTGCCGGAAATCCTACGTGGCAATATTTTATTATTATTTTTTGCCTATGTGGCTCGCCTGAGCTCCAAATCAGCATAAAAATTAAAAAAAAAATTAAAAAATTTTTAAAAAAGTAAAATTTAAAAATTTTAATTTTAAAAATTAAAAATAAGAAAATTTTAAAAATTTTAATTTAAAAAATTTTTAAAAAAAATTTATAAAAAGAAAATTTAAAAAATTTAAAAAATTTAAAAAATTTAAAAAAATTTAAAAAATTTAAAAAATTTAAAAAATTTAAAAAAATTTTAAAAATTTTAAAAATTTTAATTTTAAAAAATTTAAAATATATATATAAAATAAGAAAATTTAAAAATTTTAATTTTAAAAAATTAAAAATATATATATAAAATAAGAAAATTTAAAAATTTTAATTTTAAAAATTAAAAAAATTTAAAAATTTAAAAATTTAAAAATTTTAATTTTAAAAATTTTAAAAATTTAAAAAAATAAGAAAATTTAAAAAATTTAAAAATTTTAAAAAAGGGGGGTGGGGAGGCGGCGGCGGCGGAGGTGGTGGCGGTGAGGGAACCGGGCGGCGGCGGCAAGGGAGCCGCCCGTTCGGCCTCCCACCCCCCTTTTTATAATTTTTTTCTAATTTTAATTTTTTTTTTAATTTTTCTTAATTTTTAAAAAATTTTAAAATTTTCTTAATTTAAAAAAAAAATTAAAATTTTCTTAATTTTTAAAAAAAATTTTAAAATTTTAAAAAATTTTAAAATTTTCTTAATTTAAAAAAAATTTAAAATTTTCTTAATTTAAAAAAAAAAAATTAAAATTTTCTTAATTTTTTTAAAATTTTTAAAAATTTTCTTAATTTTTAAAATTTTTAAAATTTTTAAAATTTTCTTAATTTTTTAAATTTTTTTAAATTTTCTTATTTTTAAAATTTTTTTAAATTTTTAAAATTTTAAATTTTTCTTAATTTTTAAAATTTTTAAAATTTTCTTAATTTTTTTTAAATTTTTTGAATATTTTAAATCTAATTTAATTAATTTATATACTATTATTTACACGTAGACGCGAAACCAAGATCGTTTTTTGCATTTTCTCCGCCACGTCGGCCGTGCAAAACGACGCCGTTTTGGACCGAGCTCGCCGGAAAGTCGCCACGTCAGCCATTTGGCCGGATTTTCACGGAGTGGCACTTAAGTGTCCCATTTTACTCGATGATGGCACTTAAGTGTACCATTTTAAAGTTATAAGACTTAAGTCATTCCTTGCCGCAAGTTACAGACTGCAGGGTGTCCCGCACTCGAAGAAATTATAATTCCCAGATTGAATCTCTTTCTTAGGGTAAGAAAAAACACGAATATCAAACCACTTTCACATTCTTTTAAGAAATATTGCAGTGACCAACTAATTGAATATCTAAAGTGTTCATGAAAAGTCATCAGCATATACCTCTCAATCCTTTGCTTAAGCTTCAACAAGAACTTCTCATTGTCTTCCTCAGTTGTCTCTAGCAACCTCTCCAACAAGTTCCTCCTCTCTATCAACCCAAGATTCCCAATATCAAACCTTCTTCGGTGAGAATGCCTTGCCAAAAACGCAAGTATGTTGGGAGCTTTTCAAATGTAGCCCTCACTATTAGCTATCTTCAGTCGTCCACATATAATGAACATCACCTCATTGACAGGGTCGCCTTCCCTCACTATGTATGTACTTAGATCAGGGCACACAAGCATGACACTCCCACATCTCGAAAAATCGACCAAATAAAGCAACTAAAATGTTAGATTAAATCTAACAGTGAAGAGCAGAAACAACAAGAGATTGGATCTGTGATTGAGGCTGGAGGAGGTGAGTTTCTTTGGCGTCGAGGGCAGCAAGCGGCATTAAGGGATGTTGGGCGGCGTCAAGGGGGTCGAGCGGGCGTCGAGGGGGCCATGCGGCATTGAGGGGCCAAGCAGTGTCGAGGGGGCATTAAGGGGCCGAGCGGTGTTGAATGGGTGTCGAGGGGGCCGAGTAGCGTTAAGCGGGCGTCGCGGGGTTGAGCAGTGTCGAGGGGTCAAGCGGTATCAAGCGGCCGAGAGGTGTCGAGCGGGCATCGAGGGGCCGAGCGGGCTGAGCGACGTCGAGGGGGCGTCGAGGGACCGAACGGGCTGAGCGGCGTCGAGGGACCGAGCGGGCTGAGCAGCGTCGAGTGTTGGAGAGGCATCGAGCGAGCGTTGAGGGGCCGAGCGGGCCAAGCGGCGTCAAGGGGGCGTCGAGGGGCTAAGCGGCATCGAGTGGGTGTTGAGAGGGGTTGAGCAGTTGAGTGGCGTCGAGGGGCCGAGTGACGTCGAGCGCAGTTGAGGGGGGTGGCAAGTGGCGTTGAGAGTGGCGAGTGGTGTCGAGTCGTCAAGAGGAGCGAGCTGATTCGGCGTCGAGGGAGTAGGTACACCAGAGTGGACAGGGAGAAGACTCAGAAGAGAGTGAAGGAACCCTAAAACTAAAACAGAGGGGAGTCGCGAGAAGAGGGAGAAGGAAGAACATTAGGGGAAGAAAAAATTTGAAAACCAATTAGGGTTTTCCCGGTTCCGGTTCTAGTTTCAGGAACCAGAACTGAACCGGGAACCGCTGGTTCCCAAAAAAATAGAATCGGGAACCGAAACCTTCCTCCTTGGAACCTAGAATCGAACCAGAACTTGCGGTTCGGTTCTCCGGTTCCCAGTTCTACCGGGGAACCACGCTCACCCCTAGTCATATGCAAATCTTCAAAATCACACAATTATTAGCTATTCAATTGTATTTATGTATATTAAAATGTACATGTTCAGAAGAGCTATTTAATGAACCTATCGGTAGGGGTGAGCGGTTCTAGGTTCCAGTTCGGTTCCGTCTAGAACCTGGAACCTACCCTCAAGTATAGGTTCCTCATTTTTTGGAATCTGGAACCTACCCGTTAGAACCAAGAATCTGGAATATACCTTGTCACGGGTTCCGTGGTTGGTTCCAAGTTTCAAAAGGTTTTTTTTTTTTTTTTTTCATTTTCATTTTCAAATTTAAACTATAAAATAATAATAATATAATATAATTAGAAATTTCAAAACAAAAAGAATATTTGGACTAATTTCTACACACCAGCCAATCAAGATCAGTAAAGTTGCAAAATCTTTAACATTGTCCATTAACCTAGAGGATGATGTTGACATCAACCCAAACAAATTCTGCAGTATGTGTATCTAGATGACATTGTCCACATACAAAAAAAGGGTACAATAGAATGAAAATGCAAATCCAAGCATTTTCTGAGTAACAGCTAGCACTAGCAGCAAATTGGTCATGACCGATCAAAAAATAAATTGCCCATAAAAGAATGGTCTTGAAATCTCTACCGCTGCTAACATTAAAATTACATGGCAAACATTTGGGAAGAGAATATGAAAACTAGCTGGTACCTTATTTTTCCTTCATTCCTGTGGAAAAAAGAAACACAAAAAGGGAGGGCAGCGTAGGCGAGGCTGGTGTGGCGAGACGGTGAGACACTCGGGCAGAAGGGGCGTCGAGTCGTTGAGCTGTGGTGCTGGTGTGGCAATGACATGGCGTCTGGCGTGTAAAGGTGCTGCAACAGGGGCGCTAGCAACAGAGGTGAGCTGCTGTGGCGTCGGGCAGAGAGCAGGTTGCAAGTGGAGCGGCATCAGTAGGGCTACGCAAAGACGGGGCGGAACTTCAAACAGAGAGCAACGCAAGCAAGGGCTGCTGGGCGTCGGGGCAGAGGTAGAGGAGCGCGGTGGCTCAGCGATCGATTTTGGCGTCGCGGAAGGGTGCTCGTGAGGAGGTCTGGCAGAGGGGAGCAACAGACCAACAACGGCGGTGGCCGGCGGCTAGGCTGCCCGTGGTGAAGCTTGGCACGGAGACACAGGGCGATGCTTGCAAATGAGTGCGACACCATGTGGCGGCTAGCGTAGGGGAGCCCTCGAGCGGCTACAAGGCGGAGCACGACGAAGATGAATAGTCTCTCTTTGCTTCTCTACTTTTATGCTTTTTCCTTTTTTTCCCTCTGCTCTCACATCTCTCTCACGTCACTTTCTCTCGTGTAGCTGTCTTCTTTTTGTTGACCTCCCCTTTTCTTTTATTGTTTTTCCTCAGCAGGGTTTCTTCCTTGAACTTTTCCTACCAAACCGGTTCCAATATGGTTTCGTAACGGTTCCGGTTTTGGTTACAATTTCGGTTCCTGTTCGATTGGAGCCGGAACTCCCGGTTCCCTGAAAAAAGGAATCGGTCCCCTAAGAACCGGGAACCACGCTCACCCCTACCTATTGGTAGATGATACTTGATAGCAAGCTAAGTCGTTTTCTTAAATTTTGGCCATCGAGCTATCTCATTGGTCGATTATAAGTGGTGAGCAAGTATACAAATAGTAAGCTGAAAATTTTGCAAAAAGAGTGTTTAGTGTACATTATGCATTCCCACGTTGCTTATCTACATGATTAATATGCTTTTTATATACACGTGATCTCTCTCAATGATAAATTTAGCTTTTGTTTAGACATTCGAATATGATAATAGAATCATGTTCTATCTCAGTTTATTTCACATATAATGTTTCCTATTAAATTTCAAGTGCCATTTTTAATTCAATGTGTACGTGAAATGGATTGTTAAAATATCTCACCTCACTTATTTATAGGGCTTATATAGTATATAAATGGTCTTTCTCCATGGATAAATTTACATTTTTGAGTTGGACATTTTAACATATATTAGTAATGAAAATCTCACCTTCCTTTGGCTTAGTCAAATGTTCCCATCATACCCTTTGACATTGCAATAATAACCGCTTGCTACTTAGTTCCATTTTTCTTAAGGGTTAATACCTTGAAAAACCCCAAACTGGTACACCTATGACAAATTTACCCCAAACTATTTTTTTGACTACCAAAAACCCAAAACTAGTATACATTTGACAAATTTACCCTAAACTGGTACACTTATAACAAATTTACCTTCTGTTAGTTTTCGTTAATTTTACTGTCAAATTATTAAGTTAAATGACACGTGACAGTTGACTGGTATACCAAGGATTTTACGCTCCATTCGTCACGGTTTACAATTTTTGTGATTTTTTTGTAATATTAATCCAATTTAACAAATGGTATATTTGTTACAAATTTACTAGTTTTTGATTTTTTGCGGTCGAATAAATTAGTTTTGAGTAAATTTGTTATAAATGTACCAGTTTTGGATTTTTTATGGTCAATCGGGGTAAATTTGTGATAGGTGTACCGGTTTTGGGTTTTTTATGATCAAAAAAATAGTTTGGGGTAAATTTGTCACATATGTACCAGTTTGGGGTTTTTCAGGGTATTAACCATTTTCTTAACGTGTGGTTATCCCTTCCCTACTCATAGTTGTAATGTCATCTCCGTCTTCTTCTTTTTTCTTTTTCTTTTTTTCTTTTTGCCTTCTGTTTTTGCAAGCGAGTGCAAAAGTCTAACGTAGAATTGAAGTAAATAATTTTCGTTTTAAAAAAAATTCTAAAATTGGCATCCCATAATACTTTTATCCTAAATAAGTTTTTATTTTCAAAAAAAAAAAAAAAACCCAAACTTAAACCCCTAACCAAAATCTACCCTCAATTAGCATTATGTCTGATATCCTCTTAAAATGGGTACATGTTGATCCACATGTATTTTTCATGTCGAATTTGTTACTCTCCATGTTAAAACCGTCCTGCAATCGTCAATCCATGTCAAATATTCATTCTTTACACTGGATTCGTGTTACGTCATCTATCATATGTGTTGAAATGCAAATATCTTAATGGAAGTTAGATTTGGCTCAGGGATACCGGTTTTGGATTTTTGCGAGATGAAAGTTACTTTAGGGTAAATGAATCATGAGATGCCATTTTGAGAGTTTTTGATATACGGATATTAGTTTGAGATTAATATGTCATGTGATATCAATTTGAGAGTTTTTTTTTTTTTTGTGAGCTGCAAATTAATTTGGGGTATATGTGTCATTAGGATATCAATTTAAGATTTTTAATGGTATTAAATCAAACATATATATGTATGTATGTATGTATGTATGTATGTATGTATATTGCTTTTCAGTTTTCAAAGATTATTATTTCACTTTGAACGGAACTAAGTCAAGTGGGATGGGCTTTCGTCCATAGCACGCATGAGAAATTGCTTTTATTATTCATTTGCGGGTGTGCTTCTAGACATCGCTCCAAGCTTTCTTGGTCACGTGGATTTAACGTACCGTAGATTTTGCGGCTGCCTTTAATAACGCAAAATGACATATCTAGATCTTAATTTAAATTTGATGGGGCTTAGTTGATCACCGGCCATAAAATTTCAAAATTTCTGATCCCTTCAATGAGGCAAATTTTGTATGTTATCCCAAAAGCCTTATCACGTGTTGTCGCCCACTATGGCTTTGATTCGTTGTAGATCGACCGCGGGACAACCTTTGTGTCTTACTCATCACACCTGAAAATCCGAGTGAATTACTTTTTATCTTGCTTTTCTTGATGGGCAATGCCAAGTGATAATGGAGAACATATCGAATGATTGCCTAACATCATGTTCACCTACAGTGAATTATGGATTTTCTTCATCAGCGTATTCTTGCGTATTTGAAATGACTTGGCAATTTTATTTTATCCGAGTGCCCTAGCCCTAACGAGATTAGTACGCTCAAAAGGATTTAGCGCACTTGACAGTCAAACCATTGGTATCTCTTGTAGGAATTTTTCTGATCTGAACTATATTAATTGAGATTGAAATTTATCATTTCTATAGGATTTATCTAATTGAGTAAGATACAATGGACCGATAAAAAAAAGTTTAGGCCCTTAATGTTTCTATTCTTATTGTTTGCATTGTGCATCAAACCTTAAACATCAAGCCCCAAACTATCTTTCACCTGATATTGGGATTATCAAGACTAATTACAACTCCCAAAAGAGTGGAGTATCAAGTATAAATTAGTTCCAACATTCGATGCATGACAAGTTTGTAGATAGGTTTTGAGGAAAAAAAATGAATAAATAATTTTTCAAAGAAATTACCACCAAAAGAAAACGTTGTTGCTCCAAAAACAAGAAAATCGTTTATTGCTTCAAAAACAAGAAAATTAAAGGAAGGTATAGCTGGAATTGGACATTATATTATGTCAATCGTGACGAAAAAGTTCCAGTTTTCATTGAAGAAATTTCGGGCCGAGAACATGCGGTGAGTGTAATGCCTGAGGTCTGAGGTCGCACGACTTGGGTTCACGGCAACTCAGTGCATGAACTGAGTCATATGATTCATAACACCATCGAATTTCTTCCCTTTTCAATTTAGATTAAAAATTAATTTTCAAATTAAATTTCAAATTCCGTAAAAGAAATTCTTCACCAAGCATTATTTGTATTTTGTGAAATCTTTTTGATCTGAAGTTGTTTTTTTTTTTTTCTTTTTTTCGAAATGCTCTTCAATCACGCTGGTAGTCATCGTACCAGCAACACGTAGGGCTTTACTTTTTTAAGAAGGGGAGACTTCATGGTGGCCATGACCAGAGCAAGGGTCTCCCTATTCTCACCCGACCCCATTGAAATGAGAACGCTGGACCAAGTCAAAAAGTGTAATGCATGCATCGATTGCTTGCTTCCTGGGAATTGCACCGAGTCTCGTCACGTCGCTTGCCGTCCACTGTACATAGACCGCGGGACGGCCTTTGCATCGGGTCTTCATTTTATTACTCATTAAGAATTGGAGTAAGTTGCTTTCGTCTTTTCCCTTTTCTTGGGCCATGCCAAGCAATAATGGAGCAAATATCGAATGATTGACTGTTAAGAATGATATAGCTAGTACAAGTACCTAGAGGGGGGTGAATAGGTATATAAATGATTTTTCTTGATAATTGCACAATACTTAGACAGTTGAAAGATTTGCGACAAATAATAATCAACGTAAGACTGAGTAAAGAAAAGAGAGAATTGAACACGCGGTTTATAGTGGTTCGGCTTGATTCAAGCCTACGTCCACTCTTCTGCACTGACAGCCAATTGACTGGATTCCACTATGAACAAAGAGATGTTACAGCATTGATCTTCCTTGATTTCTAGGTGTAGATGATCTACCATACTCGCTCAAGGTATCACCAAGTATAGACACTCTCTGTGTATACAATTTCGCTCAAAATGTATCGACTAATAATCAAGGTGCTTCAGACTCTAGAATTTCTCTATCGATCACGTACTTAAACAACTAGAACGTCTTCCTTTTTATACTCCTTTATGCCATCATACTCGTTGGCACTTTCCAAAGGAATTCCTCCAATCTACCCGTTGGACGGAATCAATCAAGAAGATCATTCAAGCTATTAAAGGAACCTGACGATAGCCCATCAATCCTGTTCGCCCATACAATCAGGATCTTGGTTTCCAAGAGTAGAACCTTCCAAGAATATTTCGTCGACCATCGGATCTTCAATTGATCTAGATACGAACAAAAGAATCCGTTATATTTATCCAATCAAGAGATCTTCTCCAGAGGATAGGATTAAATCCTCAACCATATACTTGGCTCTGGATTTCCTTCGTCATTTGGATCGAAAGATCAATGAGAATAGTCTTGAGTCTTGAGTCTTGAATCTTGAGTCGGTGATCAGAGAGTCTTCAGACTTTAAACTAGACGGTCTGCAGATATCCAGATTAGACTGATAGAAACGTTTTGTCAGCTTCAAAATATTCTGGAAAGATTTCTCCAACAATCTCCCCCTTTTTGATGGTGACAAAACTTTCCTGTAGATTTGAACAACTTTGACCTGCAAAAACATTTCTCAAGCAATATGGCTATCTCAAAAAGATTAATAAAACAACCAGACTCTGCATCCACAGAAAATTGGTTAGTCTTTCATGAGTAATACCATATAACAACACTTGATATAAATGCAAACAGTCAAGCATCAAAATCCACAGCCAATTCAGTCAAATTCAAGTTCACACCCAAGTTTACTCAAGTCATACTAAAAAAAACATAGCCACAAAAACAAATTTGAAGTCAAAGTTTAAAGTTGGTTGGTTGGTTCAAATTGCTTCTCCCCCTTTTTGTCATCATTAAAAAAAAGGTGAGAAAGGAGTCATGTCTGCTTGGGAATGCGCACGATCTGGAAATCTCCCATGGACTGGACTACGCCTTCTAGCCTCTTCAAGTCTTCCCTTAGTTGAGCTACCTCCTCTCCTTTGGCATTGGCTTGAAGTTGTAGAGCGAGGTCTTTCATTTTGTCCTCCAGGGTAACCGAAGATGCTTGTCCAGCATTCTTTATGGCTTGAATTTCATAGTCCAGAGCATAGATTTGGCCCCGCATTTCAGTAAGAACATCAAGAATACGACGAAAATCTGCTGAATTGTCCGTCGTGTACTTGCATTTGCTTTTCGATGGATTGAATGCAGACGATGGCGCTTCTGTATAATCTTGCAGATTTGGTGTTGACGTATCTTGTCCTTCTTCAGGCAATTGAGAAGCCTGAAACTCTTCTGGATCTGCTGGAGATTGTCTTAGACCTTCACTATTGGCAGCATGAGGTGTGGACCTTTCTTGCTCGCCAACTCCCCGTCTCTAGGACATCAAAAGGGGAAGAGTGATGATCATGCTCTTCTGTATCTTGATTCCCTTCTCTCCAGCATTCAGCTGCAGACTTTTCTTTCTCTTCTTCTCCTTCTTCTTCAGCTTCTTTCTCCTTCTCTCGCTGCTCTTCTTCTTCTCTGTTCTTGGCTTGCTCCTCTTCTTCTCTCTGTTTCTTCTGATGTTCTGTCGATTGGGGTACATAACGTCTGGTCCTTATCAAGGTAGTGATTGTGAGATCTTCCTCCTCATCTTCATCCTCCAAGATGAGAGTTCTCTTCTTTTTGGATGAGGCACCAATGGCCTCCTTCCCTTTTCTCTTTGAAGCAGATGGAACTGGAGTCTTCACTCTGAATTTCTCCATTGCCTTGGAAAGTTCTTGCAGACGCATCTTCGTTAACATCTTCAAACCTACCACCATCTTATCGCACGGTCGAACACAAAGTGTATGTGGCGGTTCAATATTCATGTGTCTGAAGATCTTGGTCACCAGACCTGGGTAAGGCAATTGTCCCTTGTCCTTCGACATTGCTCTGTACATGTGAAAGAGAATAGTGTGAGGGAGAGAGAACTTCTTCCTTGAGTTGATTGCATACATCAATTTTGCCTCGGAATTAGACACATCAGTCTTTGATGTAGACTTGGGCTTGATGCAATTGATCACAATTTTGTGCAGCACAATATTGATGGCACGCATCCTTGAATAGATGATTCTTCCTTCTACATCTCTATCTTTAACAAGTTCTAATGAGGCACGAGCAACTGAGACTTTGATTGGTTGATAACGTCCTCGTTCAACTCCAATTATGTCCACCAACATGTCCACGTCTACCACATAGTCCTGGTCTCGAACACTGAATGATATTCTATTCGCATCTAAAAAGCTGAGAGTCGAATAGAAGTATGCTGTCAATTGCGCATAACCGTCTGTGGTATCGGTGCAAAATTGCTCAAGTTGAAGCAGATTGAACTTCTCCCTTAAGTTCACATTAACGGCATCCAAGAAATCGAAATCAACACTCCTAGGGTTTATCACCCCTCGTTTCAGCAGTCTGAAGAACAGATTCTCCTGTTCCTTCGATTTAAACAACTCCATCCTTTTTCCCTTCACCTTCGCAGCAACACCCATTCTAGGTTGAAAATCACTGAACATTTCATCATCATCGTTCCCGTCAGTCGAATTTGGTCCCGACATACGAGGATCACTTGGAATGTTCGCAAGTGCTTCCTCGACCTTTCCCTTGGGAGCAATTCCCAAATCCTCCATTTTTCTCAGAAAGATATACTCATTCCCATAATTCTTATCTTTGAGAAAATCATCCACGTAGTTCAACGGAGTCCCAGTACTTTTCAACGCACGGTAGAGTTTGTAAATATAAGAGGGTTTTTGGACTCTTACAGGGTCTGCGTCCTCGATTATCTCTTCCTCCGGTTGTTGACCCGCACCTTGTGGGGTAGATGGTGTTGAGTGACGTGGTGGAGAGTGAATCGGGCTCTGTTGCTGACTCGATAATTCTTCCTCTTCGGTGAGATCGAAATGGGTAGGTCCCTCCTTCATTCTCTGTGGTCCCCTGTTCGCGATTCTTGAAGACTTCCTCGAAGAAGACATCATTCCTTGTCGTTGAAAGATTCCTTTACTTGCTTTCCCAAGAAAAGATGATAACTTTCTCGAAGATGAACACGAAGTAGAAATCGGATTGGGAGGAGAATGCTTTTTAGGGTTTTGAAGATTGAGTGAAAAAGAAAACTGTATATATAACTTAGTTTTGAAAAAGGGAAGTTCAATCGGCACAAGGAAAGTGTACGAACACTTCTTTTTAAAATCATTAACTGCCAAAATTAAACCTTTCGAAAAGACAAGATTTCGATTTTCACGGAGACTATAAAATAACTAAACGAAAGATCGTACCTTTTCGAGTTTAGATAAAATAGCAACTTACAGTCTATATCCATGAATGTCTGAGTCTGAGGATTTAGAGTCTGAGAGATTAGAGT
Organism: Eucalyptus caleyi; assembly: GCA_014182885.2. Taxonomy (NCBI): domain Eukaryota; kingdom Viridiplantae; phylum Streptophyta; class Magnoliopsida; order Myrtales; family Myrtaceae; genus Eucalyptus; species Eucalyptus caleyi. Next base: position 39,375,244 of record CM024472.2, read on the forward strand.
CTGAGGGTTGGTGAGTCTCTAGACTTTAACTTCTTCAAGCTTCAAAATGTTGAGTCTGGAACGGATAAAATCGAATTGATTTTTCTCCAAAGGCTTTGTGAATATATCCGCTAGTTGACTTTTGAATCAACAAATTGAATCGAGATTTCTCCATTTTGAATATGATCTCTAATGAAGTGATGTCGAATCTCTATATGCTTTGCTCTTGAATGAAGAATTGGATTTTTGGTGAGATTGATTGCGCTGGTGTTGTCACATTTGATTTCTGTGCATGAGTCTTCAATCCCAAAGTTTTGTAGCTGTTGTTTTATCCATAGAATTTGCGAACAGCAACTTCCAAGGGCTACATACTGTGCTTCTGTTGTTGATAGAGCTACAGTGCTTTGTTTCCTTGAAAACCAAGACACTGTCCTGCTTCTAAGCAACTGGCAAGTTCCTGAAGTACTCTTTCTATCGACTCTGCAGCCGGCCAAATCTGCGTCTGAATATCCCAAAAGATTAAAGTCTCCCTTCTTAGGATACCAAAGACCGATGCTTGAAGATGAAGCAACGTATTTAATAATACGTTTTGCAGCACTGAGATGGGATTCTTTAGGATCTGATTGAAACCTAGCACAGATGCAAACACTCAACAAAATGTCGTCTAGAAGCAAGTAAGATAAAGAAGTGAACCAATGATGCTTCGTACAGCTTTTGATCAACTTTCTTCCCTTCTTCATCTTTGTCTATCTTCAAAGAACTTGACATTGGTATATCAGTCTTTTTGCAATTTTCCAATCCAAACCTTTTGACAAGATCATTAGCATATTTTTCTTGGTAAATGAAAGTTCCTTCCTTCAATTGCTTTACTTGAAGACCAAGAAAGAATGTTAATTCTCCCATCATACTCATTTCAAACTCATCCTGCATAGACTTAGAAAATTTCTTGCATAGACTTTCATTAGAGGATCCAAAAATAATATCATCCACATATATTTGAACAAGTAAAAAGCTTTTGTTTTCCTTTTTGATAAATAAAGTAGTATCTACTTTACCTTTGACAAAACCATTCTGTAATAAGAACTTACTTAGTCTGTCGTACCAAGCTCGAGGTGCTTGCTTTAAACCATACAAGGCCTTTTTCAGTCTGAAGACTGAGTCTGGCTTCTTTGGGTCTTCAAACCCGGGTGGTTGTTCCACATAAACTTCCTCTTGGATAAATCCATTTAGGAAGGCACTTTTGACGTCCATTTGGAATAACCTGAAATTTTTGTAACAAGCAAACGCAAGTAATAGTCGAATAGCTTCTAACCTTGCTACAGGAGCGTAAGTCTCATCATAGTCTATTCCTTCTTCTTGCGTGTATCCTTTGGCCACGAGTCTTGCTTTATTTCGTACGACTTTTCCTTTTTCATTCATCTTGTTTCTGAACACCCATTTGGCTCCAATAACAGTTTTACCTTTTGGTTTAGATGTCAATTCCCAAACATCATTAATGTTGAACTGTCTGAGCTCTTCTTGCATAGCTTCGATCCAGCTTTCATCAGATAAAGCTTCTTCTATGCTTTTTGGTTCAATTTCAGAAATGAGAGCCACAGCACTAGACTCTTCACGTCTTTTGGATCTGGTGCGAATTCCTTCATTAATTTCGCCGATAATGAGATCTTTGGGATGACTGGACTTATGCTTCCAGTTACTGGTTGATTTATCTGGATGATGATCTCTTTCTTTATTTGAATCTTCATGAACATCTTGATCTTTGGTCTTCCCAGTCCGAGATATTTTTTGAGTTGTGAGCTTTGGAAGGTCTGGAGCGATTCGGACTCTTCATGCGAGTCCGATTGGATTCATCTTGCGTAGAGTCTTGAAATTTGACATTCATTGACTCCTCCACCGACGGCTCTTCTTGTTATAGACTCTCGTAGGCTTTGCTAGATGTAGAATATCCAAGGAAGATGCCTTCATCTGATCTTTCTTCAAACTTACCAACTCGATCTTTTGCATTTTTCAATATAAAGCATTTGCAACCGAACACATGAAAGTATGAAACAATGGGCTTCTTACCTTTGAATAATTCATAAGGGGTTTTTTCTAGAATAGGTCTTAGGAAGACTCTATTGATGATATAGCATGCTGTTGAAACAGCTTCAGCCCAAAATCGTGAAGAAATTTTACTTTCAATTAAAAGAGTTCTAGCAATTTCTTGAAGAGATCTATTCTTTCTTTCCACAACTCCATTTTGCTGAGGAGTATATGGAGAGGAGAACATATGCTTAAATCCAGATTCATCACATAATTTTGTAAAATCTTGATTTTCAAATTCACCTCCATGATCTGTTCTTATACTAGAGATAACACATCCTTTTTCATTTTGAACATTTTTAGCAAATTTTTCAAAATACGAGAAGGTTTCTGACTTACTTGCAAGGAAATATACCTAAGTAAAGCGGGAGTAATCGTCCACAATTACTAGGCAATATTTCTTACCTCTAATACTCTGGGTTCTGGTTGGTCCGAAGAGATCCATATGCAGCAACTGTAGTACATGATTAGTAGAGACATGATTTATTGGCTTAAATGAATTTCTTACCTGCTTTCCCAGAATACATGGTGTGCATGGATCGGACTTTTGGTATGGTAATTTGGGTAGACCTCGAACAAGCTGCTTTGATGAGATTTTGGCTAATTGCTTCATATTGACATGACCAAGCTTTCTGTGCCATAAGCTTGCTTCATCTTGAATTGAGATTAGGCATTGTGATTCATTTAATTTCATGTCTAAGAGGTAGATATTTCCATGTCTTCGACCCATGAAAGATTGAGTAGAGTCTTTACTGATTCCAGAGCATATTCCTTCTTGAAAGGAGATCTTAAAACCAGTATCACACAATTGGCTAATGCCGAGAAGGTTATAGTTGAGTCCTTCCACTAGAAAAACATTGCTTATTGTGAGATTTCCAATTTTCACAGTTCCAAAACCCACAATGCTTCCTTTGCCATTTCCTCCAAATGAAACTCTTCCACCATTTACTTGAACAAGCTTTATGAAGCAATTTGAGTCTCCTGTCATGTGTCTTGAACATCCACTGTCAAAATACCACTTTACCTTTTTCTTGACGGAGACCTGCATTTAAAAGAGAGTCTCAAGCTTTCTTTGGTACCCAAATTTTCTTGGTTCCTTTGGTGTTAGTAGGATAAATATTATTAGGCCATACTTTCTTAACAGGCTTCCAAACCATAGGACACTCTTTTTCAAAGTGATCCTGACTGTTACATTTTGAACACCTTAGAGCATTTCGACCTACAGACTTTACAAAAACTTTCTTGAAATGATTTTTGTAAGCCTCTCTCGACGGTCTTTTCTTAATTCTTTCTTTTACTTTAGGAAAATCAATCAAGGGAATTGTTTCTGCTGTCATGCCTAGACCAGACTTATTGAAGTAAGGTCTTTGAACTGAAAGAACTTTTTCAAGTTTTTCGGATCCTATCGAAAATTTCTTTGAAATATTTGATAAGTCAGTTTTTAAAAAAGCATTTTCTTTCAAAAGATTATCTTCTTTTTCTTTAAGAGTAGAAACATTCAAGTCTAAACTTTTAACTCTTTCTTCTAAAATGTTTTCCTTTTGTTTTAGAGCTGAGTTTTCCTTTTTAAGTTTGGAAATTCTTTTGAGAGAAGTCTTAAGACTAAAACACAGTTCATCAATGTATTTAGAGACTTTGACAGGAATTTTAAAATCACTTACCTCAAATTCACTGTTCGAGTCCGATCCAGAATCCGAGTCCGAGTCCGAATGTGCCATCGGACATATGTTGGCATATTCATTATCACTTTCTTCACATTTCGTATCACCTGGTTTCGGCTTTGAGAGCTTTTCGAAACTTCTCAGCTTTTCCTCTTTTCTTCTTCGAAGATGACGGTTGGGTCGATGTGTCCATTTTTCTTACATTCGAAGCAGACTACATCTTTGTTTGGTTCCTCATCATCAACAGACTTGGTCTGCTGTCTTTGGAAACTTTGTTTCTTTGAGTTGAACCTTCTTCCTTTTCGTTCAGTTTTCTGAATCTTCTTATCATGAGAGCAAGCTCCTCATCGTCCATATCATCTTGAATCTGTATCATCGAATCATCATTTGATTTTAATGCAATGGATTTCTTAACTCTTGGATCTTCGTCTTCATTAATTCATTCCACTTCATAAGACTGAAGAGTTCCAATCAGCTCGTCGACAGATAGTGGCATAATTCTTTGCGTCTCTCTTATTGAAGTCTTTATATTATTCCAATCCTTGGAGAGTCCACGCAGTAGCTTATTCACCTTCATGGGATCAGAAATTTTTTGTCATTGATTCTCAAGACCATTGACAATATCTGTAAAACGACTAAACATGTCAGTTATAGATTCTCCTGGTTTCATTTTGAAGGCTTCATATTGACCGAGGAGAATGTTGATTCTGGTCTCCTTCACTCGATCTGTTCCTTCATAGGTGATATGTAATCTGTCCCATACTTCTTTTGCTGTAACACAAGAAGATATTCTGTTATATTCAGTTGGAGACAAGGCACAATATAAAGAGTAAATTGCTTTTGCATCGAGTGCTTGTCTCTTGTTTATCTCTTCCTGAGTCATTCCGCTGGTCTCAACAATTTCTTTCCCTCTTTCAGAGACTGATGCAGCAGTAGGAGTGATTCTTCTTTCCACAACGTCCCATTCCAGAGGATCCTTTGATCGTAGGAAAGCTTTCATCTTGTTCTTCCAGATGTTGTAATCATTTCCATCAAAGTAGGGTGGTCTGGTATTGCTTTGCCCTTCCACTAGCCTTGGTGCTAGCATACTAGCCATGGATCTTTTACTTTGAAGTAAAACACTTCAAATAAAGTAAGAACACGAACTCTGATACCAATTGATATAGCTAGTACGAGTACCTAGAGGGGGGTGAATAGGTATATAAATGATTTTTCTTGATGATTACACAATACTTAAACAGTTGAAGGATTTGCGACAAATAATAATCAACGTAAGACTGAGTAAAGAAAAGAGAGAATTGAACACGCGGTTTATAGTGGTTCGGCTTGATTCAAGCCTACGTCCACTCTTCTGCACTGACAGCCAATTGGCTGGATTCCACTATGAACAAAGAGATGTTACAGCGTTGATCTTCCTTGATTTCTAGGTGTAGATGATCTACCACACTCGCTCAAGATATTACCAAGTATAGACACTCTGTGTATACAATTTCGCTCAAAATGTATCGACTAATAATCAAGGTGCTTCGAGACTGGAATTTCTCTATCGATCACGTACTCAAACAACTAGAACGTCTTCCTTTTTATACTCCTTTATGCCATCATACCCGTTGGCACTTTCCAAAGGAATTCCTCCAATCTACCCGTTGGACGGAATCAATCAAGAAGATCATTCGAGCTATTAAAGGAACTCCGACGATAGCCCATCAATCCTGTTCGCCCATACAATCGGGATCTTGGTTTCCAAGAATAGAACCTTCCAAGAATATTTCGTCGACCATCAGATCTTCAATTGATCTAGATACGAACAAAAGAATCCGTTATATTTATCCAACCAAGAGATCTTCTCCGAGAGGATAGGATTAAATCCTCAACCATATACTTGGCTCTGGATTTCCTTCGTCACTTTGGATCGGAAAGGCATCAATGAGAATAGTCTTGAGTCTTGAGTCTTGAGTCTTGAATCTTGAGTCTGGTGATCAGAGAGTCTTCAGACTTTAAACTAGACGGTCTGCAGATATCCAGACTAGACTGATAGAAACGTTTTGTCAGCTTCAAAATATTCTGGAAAGATTTCTCCAACAAATAACACTACCCCTTTTCTACGCTGGATTGCTTCAATGTGGACTAGTTGATCACCATCCATAAAAATTTCAATAATTTTAGATCAGCTCATTAGGGAAAATTTTGCATGTGAACAATTGGTTAGTATTTTATCGATTAATTAGCCCCTATATAGATGAAACTTATGCCCTAGCAAGGACTCCGATTCTAATTAGTAGTAGATGAAAAAACTAGGTCAAAGCAATGCCAGAAGAATTGTATCAATTTAAGGTTAATAATGTCCAGATTTTGTGCCGAGACCAAAAGATCATCTTGTGATAGGAATCAAATATTTTCTGCAGAGCGAGCATGATGTTCTTTATGAATCTTTGTTTTGTCAAAAGTTGGATTGTTTGATGTGATCTTCTTAGATCAATTAATTTCCATAGCAAAAAAGTGACCCGCGTGTTGGATTTTCACTTGATGATTCCAACCCATCAACATAACGAATAAAAATTGTCTTGAAAGTTTATAGAACGACATATATAGTTCGTAGCTTCTGCTTAATCTAAGATCGAGGAAAAACTTTACTTTAAGGAAAATGATATAAATAGTTCTTGAATTTTGACCCAATGTGTAATGTGGTATCTAAACTTTTAATTTGTTTATGTAATCTTTGATGGTTCCTGAACATTCAACATGTTCAACGTAGTCCATAAATTTATGATACATATTCAATTTAGTGTCAAAACTATATAAAAATATTCAATATTATTACTAAACTTGTACTATAGAAGGACATAATGACATATTTTTATATAGTTCAAGGATTAAGCTGATCATGTATCAAAATTCTATGAATCATATTGAACAAATTAAAAATTGAAGGACTAAATTACATATTTGACTAAAACTCAAGCATTAGATTGAACTAACTAATAACTTGGATACCAAATTGCATATTGAATTATAGTTCAATGACCACATTGAACAAATTTAAAGTTTAATGATTACATTATGTCATTATCACGATCATTTAGATTAGAATGCAATGATGATTACGTTACTATCTCTTAAGTCTTAAGTTATGGCTTTGTGAGGATGAACAAAAAGAAAAGAAAAGAAAGGACCGAGGATGTACATATTTCCTACCTAATAATTGGTAGGGGTGATCGGATCTAGGATGGGTAGGGTGACCTAGACCCTGTGCTCGACCCTGTTATAACTGGTTCCTCTTTTCTGAACCATGTACCCGACTCTGTTTGAATTGGACCCTATACCCGATCCACCATGTTTTTCCAATTCGGTTCCAGGGTCAACCCTGTTTTCACTAGAACCTATTTTGCAATCTATTGATATCCTATACGACTTCAAATTTTATATTAATATGTGAGAAAATAACGTAATTCTTCTAATTTGTATTGAAACATTAAGCACTTGTAATAAATAAATACATTAACTTTTTGACTAAACGAAAAATTAATGATCCACAAGGCTAATTATAATAAATAAAATCATAAGGCAAAGAATTAGCAACAAACATAACTCCTCTTACAAAAGAGAAATTATGCGAGCCAATCCATATGATACATAAGAATTTGGCGGCGACGAACACCGTCCATCCATCGGACAATGCGAGGGGGAGCTGGTGAGGGAGGGAAGTAAGTGAGGAAGATGAATGACAAAAGAGGAGTGCAGTGTGTGTTTGAAAAAGCTAAGAGAAAAAACGCCATGCGATGGCAGGAGTAAGAACATAGATCGAGGGAAAAAAAAAAGGTTTTGGAACTCTACTTTCAAAGCTGGTCCAGGAACTAGTTCCGATTCCATAACCGGTCCCAGAATCGGTTTTTGGATGGATAATCAATCGGAACCTGTTCGCGGACTGATTTAAACCAGTTCAAAATTTTGGGAACTGGTTCCCGGACTGGTTTTAACGGAAATCGATTCCCGATCCTATTTTTCAAGTGGGTTGGTCCGAGAATTTGATATATCCAGTCCAATTGCACACCCCTAATAATTGGAGTTGGATTACAAGGCAAAGCAAGCCTTCATGCACACGTCGCCAAGTCAAAAGTGCCCCTATTGCAAGTTTCCCATAGTAGTGCTGCGTAAGAATTGTCCACCACATCGATCAAATCCCAGAGTTTTCAATGTGGGTCCCCCATATTGGTTGCTTCCTGGGAATTGCATTGCAATGCATGGGAAAGAAACAAAGGCTTGGGACGCGAGTCTTGTCACGTCGTTGTCGTCTACCGTGGCTTTTTGATTCCTCTGCAGATCGACCGCGGGACAACCTCTTGTGTCGTGTCGTTCGCTTCATTTGCACATGGGAATCCGAGTGACTTACTTTTTATCTTTCTTTCTCTTTTGGGGCAATGCCGAGTGATCAAAGAATTTTCTTCGTCAGCGTATCCTCGGTATTTGATGTGACTTGACATTTTTATATTAAATTAATACCACAAAACACTCTAAAATAATACAGATAGGACAAAATTGTCTATAAATTAATTTTTTAAACATAAAACATTTCAAATTGATACACTTATAATAAATTAATCTAGAACTAATTTTTTGACTATAAAAATTAAAACTAGTATATTTGTGACAAATTTATTTTCCATTAATTTATATTAAACTGGATTAATATAACAAACCAATATATTTATGAAAAATTGAGGTCAAAACCCCAAACTGCTACATTATTTAATTGCTTCATATTAATCAATTAAGTAATTTGATAATAAAATTTAATGTAAATTAATAAATGGTAAACTTATTACAAGTATATTAATTTGTGATTAAAAAATTAGTTTTGGAATGAATTATCATAAATATGTTAATTTGTAGTTTTTCATGGTATTAGCCTTTTTATATTTCCTCCAAGTGCCCTAGAGGGGTTAGTATGCTTGAAAGGATTTAGCGGATTCGATAAGGTGAACCATTGGTGCCTTTACCCAAATTAAGAAATCAAAACCATTCTTTTACCTTCTTTTTATTATTATTATTATTCTAAATCATCCAAATGCTTCTTAAAATTGTCATCCTACTCGTTCCTGTGATAGAATTGCTGACCTGGCATTGATATCATTAGAAACTTGGTGATGTCCTTTAACTGGCATTTTGTTTTTCTTTTGTCAATGTTCCCTCTCTCTCCCCGCAACCGCGATCACCATCATCATCTTCTTCTTCAACCTAAACCCCACCAAATCCAAAACTCACAAACTCTCACATGCCCGCCAATGCAAAATCTCAATCAGCCAAATGGCTAAGCTCAACGAAGCATAAAATCTAGGGGGATAGGATGTAAATTTCCAAAGTTCGGGGCTAGAGGGCAACAAGTGCCAAAATGGGAGGAGATAATCTATAACTTTTCAAAGTTTAAGAATTATTATATAAGGGGGGATTTTGGGCAATTATTACAAGAAGTATCGTATTAATTGTCCTTCGGTCGAAACCCTTGGCACTGCTTTGCCTGAGGAAATTTCTTCTATTGGCAAGCCCATGTGCGAATTACATAATATGCAACCAATTACCAATAATTCCCATTTATGGCACACGCGTAATGAATAAACACGTCCTTGGATGACGTGGAACTGGTAATAAATCAAACCGTTGAGGGTCAAAAGTGGGTCAAACGCGCCTTAATCCCCCTATTAAATACCTACCCATTTCAAACATATTCGCCAAACAAACACCAATCACTCTCTCTCTCTCTCTCTCTCTCTCTCATAGAATGGGCAACTGTGCAGCTCCCCAGATCACCAGAAGTGGCGGCCTCGCCATGACCACCCATCACCATAACGGGTCATCATCATATCCATCCATGCTCAAGCTCATTCACGTGGATGGAAGGCTGGAAGAGTTCACTGAAACCATGAAGGCCTCTCACTTCCTCTCCCAAAACCCTAACTGCTTCCTCTGCAGCTCAGACTCCATGTTCATCGACTCCGTAGCCCCTCAGATTCAGGAAAAAGAAGACCTACGTCTGGGCCAACTCTATTTCCTCTTGCCTCTCTCCATGTCGCGAGCCCCTCTCTCTCTCCAAGATCTCTGCTTGCTCGCCATCAAGGCCAGTGCTGCGCTCGAGAGCAGCTCGAGTTCAAGGAGAAGGAAGGACGGAGGTTCGTCAGTGGCGGGTCATCGGGGACGGTGCCAAGCTCCGACCGGGTTCGACACCACAAGATTGGAATCGGGTCAGAGCAGCCGAAGGATTGAGTTGTGAAGGTGCATGCTTTTGAGCCGAAGTGGGAATCGAATTGACGACATAAGGAAGAGCTTAAATATAGCCGAAGTGGAAATCGAATAGACGAGGCAAGACTGGTGCTCGAGAGCTTTAAGAAAATGCTATACACTCCTTTTTAATATATATATATATATTTTTTTGGTGCACTTTTTGGTTGTCCAATTAGTGAGACTTGATATAGGTCTATTTTTTCCCGATCTGTAATCGATCAGATGAAAATTAGCCTAATAATAATTCTTTTATCATTTCATCATGGTCGTTGTCGTCGTGATCATCATCATCATCATCATCTATTCGAATTCGCTTTATTTGGTTGAGTAACGATAGAAGTCAGCAAATATGTTGTGATAGGGACATGAGAGCTGCAAAAGCGTGCGTAGAGTAGTATTTAATCGGTCTGGAAAGGATCTCGCCGTGAGCTTTTTATGGAGCCCAAGACGAGGGAATTTCGTCCTTTTAATAGGAGGTGCTTAATCTTTTGTTTGTACTTGGGTGGAACTAAAAAAATATATGAAGCATGGGCCAAAAGAAGGGGAAAAAAGGGATGCTAAAATTTCTATGCTACATGGCCCATGACAAGGAATGGGTGTACAAAAAGTTAGGGAATGATGAATGATTTCGATCCGCGGTTGATTAATATGGAGAATTAATGCTTACTATAGCCAATTATAACGTAGGAGATAGCTAGTGCAATGATAATACTCTTGAATTAGTATCTAAATAAATTCAAGGTGTGACAATATGATTAGACAGCCGTAAGGAATTAAGATCTCAAATTTTGACCGAGAAATTGAAAAATTACCATCATTTGTCAGTTTTATTAATCATCTTCTTTGGTACTACTACGACAGTTGATAATATATATATATATATATATATATATATATATATATATATATATATATATATATATATATATATTTTCACATGATCATGTCATAAGCAAATCTTCAAAATCACACAATTATTAGCTATTCAACTGTATTTCTGTATATTAAAATGTACATGTTCAGAAGAGCTATTTAATGAACCTACCGGTAGGGGTGAGCGGTTCCAGATTCCAATTTGGTTCCGTCTGGAACCTGGAACCTACCCTCGGGTACAGGTTCCTCATTTTTAAGAATCTGGAACTTACCCGTCAGAACCAAGAACCTAGAACCTACCCTGTCACAGGTTCCAGGGTCGGTTCCAAGTTTCAAAAGGTTTTTTATTTTTATTTTCATTTTCATTTTCAAATTTGAACTGTACAATAATAATATAATATAATTAGAAATTTCAAAACAAAAAGAATATTTGGACTAATTTCTACACACCAACCAATCAAGATCAGTAAAGTTGCAAAATCTTTAACATTGTCCATTAACCTAGAGGATGATGTTGACATCAGCCCAAACAAATTCTACGGTACATGTATCTAGATGACATTGTCCACATACAAAAAAGGGTACAATAGAATGAAAATGAAAATCCAAGCATTTTACAGAGTAACAGCTAGCACTAGCAGCAAATTGGTCATAACCCATCAAAAAAATAAATTGCCCATAAAAGAATGGTCTTGAAATCTCTACTGCTGCTAACATTAAAATTACATGGCAAACATTTAGGAAGAGAATATGAAAACTAGCCGGTACCTTATTTTTCCTTCGTTCCTGTGGAAAAAGAAACACAAAAAGGGAGGGCAGCGCAGGCAAGGTTGGTGCGGCGAGACGATGAGACACTCGGGCAGAAGGGGCGTTGGGTCGTCGAGTTGTGGTGCTGGTGTGGCAACGACACGGCGTCCGGCGTGCAGAGGTGCTACGACAGGGGCGCCAGTGACAGAGGCGAGTTGCTGTGGCGTCAAGTAGAGAGCAGGTTGCAAGTGGAGCGGCGTCAGTAGGGCTACAAGGAGATTGGGTGGAACTTCAGACAGAGAGCAGCGCAGGCAAGGGTTGCTGGGCGTCAGAGTAGAGGTAGAGCAGTGCGGTGGCTCGGCGATCGATTCTGGCGTTATGGAAGGGTGCTCATGAGGAGGTCCAGCAAAGGGAAGCAACAAACCAGCAACGGTGGTTGTCGGCGGCTAGGTTGCCCGCGGTGAAGCTTGGCACGAAGACCCGGGGTAGTGCTTGCAGACGAGCGCGACGCCTGTGCGGCGACCGGCATAGGGGAGCCCTCGAGCGGCTGCGGGGCGGAGCACGACGAAGATGAACAGTCTCTATCTGCTTTTTCCTTTTTTTCCCTCTGCTCTCACGTCTCTCTCACATCACTTTCTCTCCTGCAGTTGTCTTCTTTTTGTTGACCTCCCCTTTTCTTTTATTGTTTTTCCTTAGCAGGTTTTCTACCCTGAACTTTTCCTACCAAACCGGTTCCAGTCCAGTTTCGTAACGGTTCCGGTTCCGGTTACGGTTTCAGTTCCTGTTTGATTGGAACCGGAACTCCCGGTTCCCAGAAAAAAGGAACCAGTCCCCTGAGAACCGGGAACCGCGCTCACCCCTACCTAATGGTAGATGATACTTGATAGCAAGTTATGTCGTTTTCTTAAATTTTGGCCATCAAGCTATCTCGTTGGTCGATTATAAGTTGTGAGCAAGTATACAAATTAGTAAGCTGAAAATTTTGCAAAAAGAGTGTTTAGTGTACATTATGCATTCCCATGTTGCTTATCTACATGATAAATATGCTTTTTATATACACGTGATCTCTCTCAATGATAAATTTAGCTTTTGTTTAGACATTCTAATATGATAACAGAATCATGTTCTATCTTAGTTTATTTCACATATAATGCTTCCTGTTAAATTTCAAGTGCCATTTTTAATTCAATGTGTACGTGAAATGGATTGTTAAAATATCTCACGTCACTTATTTATAGAGCTTATATAGTATATATATGGTCTTTCTCCATGGATAAATTTACATTTTTGAGTTGGACATTTTAACATATATTAGTAATGAAAATCTTGCCTTCCTTTGGCTTAGTCAAATGTTCCCATCATACCCTTTGACATTGCAATAATAACCGCTTGCTACTTAGTTCCATTTTTCTTAAGAGTTAATACCTTGAAAAACCCCTAAACTGGTACACCTATGACAAATTTACCTCAAACTATTTTTTTGACCATCAAAAACCCCAAACTAGTATACCTTTGACAAATTTACCCCAAACTGGTACACTTGTGACAAATTTACCCTCTGTTAATTTTCGTTAAATTTTACTGTCAAATTATTAAGTTAAATGACACGTGATGCTTAAGCGGGTATACCAAGGATTTTACGCTCCATTCGTCATAGTTTACAATTTTTGTGATTTCTTTGTAATATTAATCCAATTTAGCAAATGGTATATTTGTTACAAATTTACTAGTTTGTGATTTTTTACGGTCGAATAAATTAATTTTGGGTAAATTTGTCATAAATGTATCAGTTTTGGATTTTTTATGATCAATCAGGGTAAATTTGTCATAGGTGTACCGGTTTTTGGTTTTTTATGGTAAAAAAAATAGTTTGAGATAAATTTGTCAGATATGTACCAGTTCGGGGTTTTTCAGGGTATTAACCCTTTTCTTAACGTGTGGTTATCCCTTCCCTACTCATAGTTGTAATGTCATCTCCGTCTTCTTCTTTTCTTCTTTTCTTTTTTTATTCTTTTTTTTTTTTTGCCTTTTGTTTTTGCAAGCGAGTGCAAAAGTCTAACGTAGAATCGAAGTAAATAATTTTTGTTTAAAAAAAAAAATCTAAAATCGACATCCCATAATACTTTTATCCTAAATAAGTTTTTATTTTCAAAAAAAAAAAAAAAAAAAAGCCAAACTTAAACCCCTAACCAAAATCTACCCTCAATTAGCATTCCATATGATATCCTCTTAAAATGGGTACATGTTGATCCACGTGTATTTTTCATGTCGAATTTGTTACTCTCCATGTTAAAACCGTCTTGCAACCGTCAATCCATGTCAAATATTCATTCTTTACATTGGATTCGTGTTACGTCATCTATCATATGTGTTGATATGCAACTATCTTAATGGAAGTTAGATCTGGCTCAGGGATACCAGTTTGGGATTTTTATGAGATGAAAGTTACTTTAGGGTAAATGAATCATGAGATACCATTTTGAGAGTTTTTGATATATGGATATTAGTTTGAGATTAATATGTCATGTGATATCAGTTTGAGATTTTTTTTTTTTTTTTGTGAGTTGTAAATTAATTTGGGGTATATGTGTTATTAGGATATCAATTTAAGATTTTTAATGGTATTAAGTCAAACATATATATATATATATGTAAGTATGTATGTATGTATATTGCTTGTCAGTTTTCAAAGATTATTATTTCACTTTGAACGGAACTAAGTCAAGCGGGATGGGCTTTCGTCCATAGCACGCATGAGAAATTGCTTTTATTATTCATTTGCGGGTGTGCTTCTAGACATCGCTCCAAGCTTTCTTGGTCACGTGGATTTAACGTACCGTAGATTTTGCGGCTGTCTTTAATAACGCAAAATGACCTATCTAGATCTTAATTTAAATTTGATGGGGCTTAGTTGATCACCGGCCATAAAATTTCAAAATTTCAGGTCCCTTCAATGAGGCAAATTTTGTATGTTATCCCAAGAGTCTTATCATGTGTTGTCGCCCACTATGGCTTTGATTCGTTGTAGATCGACCGCGGCACAACCTTTGTGTCGTGTCTTTCATTTCATCGCACCTGAGAATCCGAGTGAATTACTTTTTATCTTGCTTTTCTTTATGGGCAATGCTGAGAGATAATGGAGAACATATCGACTGATTGCCTAACATCAGCGTATTCTTGCGTATTTGAAATGACTTGGCAATTTTATTTTATCCGAGTGCCCTAGCCCTAGCGAGATTAGTACGCTCAAAAGAATTTAGAGGACTTAATAGTCAAACCATTGGTACCTCTTATAAGAATTTTTCTGATCTAAACTATATTAATTGAGATTGAAATTTATTGTTTTATAGGATTTGTCTAATTGAGTAAGATATGGTGGACCGATAAACAAAAATTCAGGCCCTTAATGTTTCTATACCTATTGCTTGCATTGTGCATCAAACCTTAAACATCAAGCCTCAAACTATCTTTCACCTGATATTGGGATTATCAAGACTAATTACAACTCCCAAAAGAGTGAAGTATCAAGTATAAATTAGTTCCAACATTCAATGCATGACAAGTTTGTAGATAGGTTTTGAGGGTAAAAAATGAATAAATAATTTTTCAAAGAAATTACTACCAAAAGAAAACGTTGTTGCTCCAAAAACAAGAAAATCGTTTATTGCTTCAAAAACAAGAAAATTAAAGGAAGGTATAGCTAGAGTTGGACATTATATTATGTCAATCGTGACGAAAAATTTCCAATTTTCGTTGAAGAAATTTCAGGCCATGAACATGCGGTGAGTGTAATGCCTGAGGTCTGAGTTCTGAGGTTTGAGGTTGCACGATTTGGGTTCACGGCAACTCAGTGCATGAAGTGAGTCGTATGATTCATAACACAATCCAGTTTCTTCCTTTTTTCAATTTAAATTAAAAAATTACTTTTCAAATTAAATTTCAAATTCCGCAAAAGAAATTCTTCATCAAGCATTATTTGTATTTTGTGAAATCTTTTTTGATCTGAAGTTGTTTTTTTCTTCCTTTTTTTTTCGAAATGCTCTCTCAATCACGCTGGCAGTCGTCGTACCAGCAACACGTACCCCATTGTAATGTGAACGCTGGACCAAGTCAAAAAGTGTAATGCATGCATCGATTGCTTCCTGGGAATTGCACCGAGTCTCGTCACGTCGCTTGCCGTCCACTGTGGCTCGATTCGTTGTAGATAGACCGCGGGATGACCTTTGCGTCGTGTCTTCATTTTATTACTCATGAGAATTGGAGTAAGTTGCTTTCGTCTTTTTCTTTTTCTTGGGCCATGCCAAGCAATAATGGAGCAAATATCGAATGATTGACTGTTAAGAACACTGCCCCTTTTCTACGCTGGATTGCTTCCAAGTCTTTCGAACGATACGAGATTAAGCGGTGTAGGTAATTTAGTCTACCTTATAGCGTCGGCTATGTTACGTAGAATGATCGGAGTTGACATCATAATTTTCAATAATAAAAAATTGACTGGAAAGATTATATTGACAAATCGTCAAAAAATTTAAAATTAAATTAGTCAAATTAAAAGATTTAAAACTGAATTAGATATTGTAAAATCTATTTAGAACTTTTTTTTATATATTAATTTCCCCCTTGGTTGTCCGCATTTTAGTATACGCATTGCTCAAGTGCATGGGATGGTTGCTAAGCAAATTCTAGATTATTTATAATGCATTCGGCTCGTAGAAAATAAATGATTTGGACAAATAATATCTTAAAAAATAATCACTTGCATCTCTTCCAAAAATGGTCAAACAAACTATATTTTCATCGTCCATGAAAATATTTAGATATAAATTGTTGTTTATAATAAATATATTTTTCATTGACTAACTATTTCAAAGTAATATAAATAATTATTTTTGAAAAAATATTTTCTA
Organism: Eucalyptus caleyi; assembly: GCA_014182885.2. Classification (NCBI taxonomy): domain Eukaryota; kingdom Viridiplantae; phylum Streptophyta; class Magnoliopsida; order Myrtales; family Myrtaceae; genus Eucalyptus; species Eucalyptus caleyi. The sequence goes on from CM024472.2 coordinate 39,391,769, forward strand.
AAATATTTATTTTTTATGAAGTAAGCAGTCTTAAAGGGCACAATCGGTCTGGGCTTCCCGACTAAGTGATCCTTTTGTTTCACTCTTCATGCCTAAAATGCAGACTGGGCTTGTAAGCTTGATGACCGTTGATATGTGAGTGGACTTGCCTTGTAGCTCGTTCCAGAACATGGTCTGAATATAAGAGCCTTCTTGCCAACGCCACTGCTAAGATAATCTGGAAACACTGTCTCCTATCGGACTGCGGTCTACATCTTCGACAACTTCCAATTCTCGGGTGTGACAACCTTTAAAAAATTCATCTTGCAGCCGATCACATCTTTCACGCCCGAACTAAGCACACAGAGATCGGCGATCGATCGTGGGCGAGCTAATTGTTCGATCTATTAGCTCGATGGATACTTGTGTATGCTCTTACTAAACACTTCATTAGTTACGAGTGGCTTAGAGAAGCAAAAGAGCAGATTGTAAAAAGTATTCCTGTCTGGTAGGAGGAATTAAGATCAAGATAGATTTGGAGGGATTACATTCTCAAATTTCCTTACATACTTTTTCTTGCTGATTTTTATTTATTTATTTACATTTACGTATTTTCTTCTCTTGACTTGGTGGGTTGTAACCCTATTAATAGATAATCATCTTTGCAAAAAGTCACGTAATATCTTCCTTTGATTTGTGGATCAAACTTGCTAGATATAATATATCTTCTAAGAATAGAGCAAGAGTATTCATAAATATGCAATAATATCTTTCGAGATCAAAGAGATTTCCTTGAGCATAAATCTTAGATATATATTATTGATGTATTTTGCAAAAAGAAAATAGATATTTCTATCACGTGCCTATCAGCTCATCAACAAAAAGAGGCATGATCATTTGCGTCTCTCAAATTGATGTCTTCACATGGTTCCAGTCCTTTGAAAGCCCTCTCAGTAATTTGTTGATCTTCATTGGAGTAGAAATTGGTTGACCTTGATATGCCAATCCATTTACAATTTCTGTAAAGTGAGTGAACATATCTCCAATAGGCTCTCCAATTTTCATTATAAAGGACTCATATTGGCCAACTAAGATGTTTATTTTTGTCTCTTTTACACAATATGTACCTTTATAAGTGACGTAAAGCTTATCCCAGACTTCTTTAACTGCTTCACATGAAAAAATTCTGTTATATTCAGTAGGAGACAAGACACGGTATAAAAAATAAATAGCTTTAGTATCAAGAGCCTGTTTCTTGGTAATTTCTACTTAGTTGGAATCCTCAGCATTTTTATCTATGACTTGTTTTCCCTTGTCTGAAGTTGATGTTGCCTTTGGATTGATTCTTCTTTCCACAACATCCCATTCCATAGGGTCTCTGGATTTTAGAAATGTCTTCATTTTATTCTTCCACACATTGTACTCTTTTCCATCAAAGTAGGGTGGCCTGATATTGCTTTGTCCTTCAATAAGCCCTAGCACCAAGATATTAGTCATAGAAAATGTTTAATTCAGAAGTAAAAACACTTAAATAAGACAAGTACCGCAGCTCGATACCAATTAAAAATGCTAGTATTACCACCTAGATATGAGGTGAACATGTGTAAAAACAAATTTAAACAAATAAATGCATAATGAGTTAAATTTCAACCAAAGTCTGACTAAAGGTGCTACCAGACTTCTTAAGTAAATTCAAACTTATTTAGAGAAGGTTCAGAAATTTGATAAGTTCAGAAAAAATTGTAACGAACAAATCAATAAGAGTTAAGGGAAAAAAAAAATTGAACACAAGATTTATAGTAGTTCGGCTTAAGTGAAGCCTACGTCTACTCTCCCACGTTGACAATTTTCTAGCTGAAATTCATTAAGGTATCAATAGAGAAATACAACGATTTGAGTACAAACACTCAGTGAATGATTTCTTTTTCTCTCACTAAGTCACTTTTCTGGTGTTTTTCTCTTTTGAATACAATTTGTAAGCGCTGTCGATGAAGAATAAGTGATTGAAAATGTCTCAAACTTTGGAATTTTAATTTTCACGCATTATCCAAAATGGACTGAATGACCTTCTTAAATACTCCTCTAAGGCCCCGTTTGGTTCGGCATTTAGAAGGGGCTTTCGGCCTCTAAAGGGGTTTGGGCAAAAGTGAGTGGTGTTTGGTTCAATATTTTGGAGACTTTGGGGAGATGCAATTGCATCTCCAAAGGGCTTGAAGGGACTTTAGGGGAATGGAGGGGGAGAGGTCCATTGGGAAGTTGCATTTGTGGAATGCAACTTCTACTGTTCATCTTCACCGGAGAGAAGCCGATCGGAGGCCGACGACCGCCGGCCAAGGGGTCGCGCGCGCCGGCAACGCGCGGCGACCGCCGCCAAGGGTCCCCGACCCGGCGACCGTCGCCGGACCTCGGCGACACCGGGTCGCGCGAACCAGGCGGGTGTCGCCTGAATCGCGCGACTCGGGCGCGTCGCCTGAATCGCGCGACCCAGCGGCCGCTTGAGGTCGCGCGACCCCAGGCGACGGCCGCCCGGGTCGCGCGAACCCGGGCGGCCGTCGCGGGTCGCGCGACTCCGGGCGACGGCCGCCTGGGTCGCGCGATCCAGCGGCCGTCGCCCGGGGTCGCGCGACCCGGGCCCGGCCGAGGTCGTGCGACCCGGCGGCCGTCGCCCGGGTCGCGCGACCCGGCGACGGCCGCGAGGTCGCGCGACCCTGGGCGACGGCCGCCCGAGGTCGCGCGACCCCCGGCTGAGATCGCCGAGGTCGTGCAACCCAGGCGGCCAGATCCGGCCATCCGGCAGCCGGATCCGCCGCCGGATCCGGCGGTCCGGTGGCCGGACTTCAAAAAAAAATAAGACAAATGTTTTTTTGTTTTTTTAATTTAATAAAAGTCCTTTACAAATGCAAATTTTACCAAACGGTATTTTGGCCAAAGTTGCATCTCAATGTAAATTTTACCAAACGACATTTGCATTTCGGAAAACCCCATTCACCCAAAGGTATTTGCATTTTGGCAAATGCATTCCCCAAAAGCCGAACCAAACGGGCCCTAAGTCTTTCTAACCGTTGGCATTCTTCAGAGGAATTTCTTTCAATCACCTCCATTGGACATAATCAATTAAGGAAATTTTGTAACCATTTGAAGATTGAGATGAAAATCGATGATTCTGGGTTGTCCATACAATCGATCTAGGTTTCCATAAGTAGATGCTTCATAAAAAGGAACTTATCTTCAAAATTGATTTCATCAATTCGTGATTGATTCCATCAATATATTTATATAAGATAAGTGAGATTCTTCGCAGAAAGTCAGATATTAAGGATAAATCTCGTTCGTACTGAAGTTTTGTCAAGAGATCAATATTCCTGAGTCTGATTATATTTTTGTTTTGAACTTGGTTTCCGTCTGGATCTCGTCAGAGTGGAAAAGACTTCTAGAGTAGATAGACTTTGTCAAAATTCCACGATATAGCACAGAAGTCTAGTATTCTTCAGAATAATAACAAGAATGAGAAGAAAGAAAATTTTGTTAACTTCAAAATATAATAGGAGTTTTCTTAACACATATTTGCCATGTAAGCACACACATTAGTAGCCTATTACGAGACATGTTTTCTTTCATCACTCCTTTTGAAAAACCATCACCACCATCGGATTTTTCGTTTTCATACAAGTCAAATGCTAAAATTTTGTCCCACAACCTAGCCCCCAAAGCTTCTGTCGTGTTTCACTAACATAATGTACACGTCAGCATCAGCCCGAGATAAAAGAATTTTGAAAAGAAAAAAGTTTTCATCGTGTTCATAAACTGCAATTGGGCTTTCTTGTGCGAAAGCATTAAAATTGCATTGGCCCTTTGTATGTGTAAGAGAGGCCCATTGTCTTAATGTTTTTAAAATGACGTTTGGGCTTTGCTCAAAACGAGTAAAGCAAGCCGATGGAATTATATTGGGCCTTCGCATTTTTAGTGGGGCTTTAAATCCATCCAATAGCATTAGGATTTTGTAAAATCCCATACAAAACCTTTTTAAATCTTGAATTTAACCTTTACATGTTTTACTACGTGTGAGATTCATAATTCATTCCATTTCAGTACCCTTAGTTGTGGAACGACTTAGAATTATATTCAAACCTTCTGTGAATGATTTAAATTAGCTCCTTAAAAGCTGCTTCCAACGATGCCATTAAATTGGATGAAATACTAGGTCAGTCTTGATTCCAAAAATTTTTAAGGGAACAAAAATTATAAATCAAGGTCTTAGAGGATTATGATTTGGGATAAGGAAAAGGAACAATAAATCGCGGTGTTCTTTTGGGAGGACACGCGCTTTGGGCACGATTCTATCCCGTGAAATAGATATTGGCCTAATGACGAGCTGGTAGTGATGGAGTCTGAATTAGATATATCTTGATGGTTGCCCCTGTAGTTAATTCTTAGTGGTTTCTATGCCTTTCTTCACTCAATGGGTGGCCAAATACAGAAATTGCCTTCCAAAACGAAAGGTAAAATACAAATCTTATTTGATGATATTAACGTCTCTTTCGCTACGCAAGCAAAAGGTTCCTAATTAGTGTTGGAAAAATATTTATCTGCTTCTTTTTTTAGCTTTGCTTAAAGATCTAATTATATTCTTTCACGGAAATAAGTGATTTGAATTTTATTTTTTTTCATAAAACAATTACTCATATCACTTGAAATAATTAATTGATAAAAAAACATTTTTGTTATCGTCAATAATATAAATCTAAATATTTTCATGGATGATAAAATATTTGCTATTCATTTATTTATCTTCAATATGACAATATCGAGTCCTGAATTGATATCGATACCAATGGTGATAAAAAATATTAAGACTGGGTTAATGATAGTCAAATAATTGATCAAATGGATCAAAAAGGTCAATTTATTTTGTTGAATACTGTAATTTCTCTATTTTTTGAAAATTTTAAGATACACGAGCAATCGTTTTGAGAATAAAAAATAGTTTTAGAATATTTTATTATTTACGAAATAAGCAGAGCTTAAACAAGGTGATTCTTTCGATTTTAGTCCTATGGATTCGGGAATTTTGGTCCACTTTCTTTAGTCGTTAACTCGTAAGCAAAGCACACGTCGTTGAAGTGGGATCCTCTGGCCATGGCAAAGACAAGAGAGTGACAGAAGAAGACCTTCACCTGCTGTCCGGTAAGCTTGTGTCAGCTCCGAGCATGGGCATGCAAACCGACCATCCTCTTGTCGGGTGACAACAAATAGAGGGAGGGGAGAAGGCGGATACTGATGACGTCTGTGGCTGCTGACCAAGAATCTCCAATGCCCACCTCGGCGGGCGGAACGAGCAGCGGCGCCACTGCGCTAGGAGCCGGCTTCCAGGTGTTCCTGAGCTTTCGAGGGCCTGACACTTGCCGCGGGTTCACCGACACCCTCTACCACGCCTTGGTCGACACTGGGGTCCGCGTCTTCAGAGATGACAACGAGCTCCGCGTGGGCGAAACGATCGGCAGAGTGCTTCTGCGGGCGATCAACGACTCCAAGCTGTATATTCCGATCTTCTCCAAAACGTATGCTTTCAGCAAATGGTGCCTCCGTGAGCTCGCGCGGATCGTGAACGACACGTCTAGATCGAGGGGGGAACAAGAAGATACTGCCCATTTTCTTCGACATCGAACCCGACGATGTGAAGCTTAAGACCTCTCTGTACAGCGATGCTTTGGTGGGGCATCAGAAAGAAATTTCTCGATGAAGTGAACGCGTGGCGAGAGTCCCTTGTAGAGGTTGGTAAAATTAGAGGATGGAGCTTGAAAAATTTTGGAGGGTAAGCTCTGCAGATCCTTCAACTTTCTTTTGCATCATCTCTGTAATGAATTGATAGACTAATCTCCATGTGTGTGCAAATGGGATGTCTAAAGGAAAGAAATTTCGTTATTTTCTTATCCCGTATTGTTAATTGAAACTTTCTGGTAAGAAACATTGACATATGGTGAATTTGCTCCCCGTGACTTGATAAGCTTGGTGAATTTTGGTTTGATTCCGAGTCTTATGAGTTATCTTGCATTGTCGATTTATGTCCCGGAAGTTGTGTTATGCATTTATGAATGTATAAGCCATCCTAATTTCGCAAGTTCAATGAAGGACACTGACCTGCACTCAGGAGTCAGGACCTACAGTTCTTCAGCTCAATTAACAAAGGAAACCAGACATCTGGTCTTACACATTGTTTTTGCAATTCTAAAGTTACATGAGGTTGTGAAGCTAGTTTTGGTGGGTTCTGTAAGCTTGTTGATTTCTCTCATACGTCTCAGTTCCTTTATAAATTCAGCAAGAGTAATAAATTCCATTTGGTTATAGTTCCCCTAATACAATAATGTCACTCCAAACCGGGGTTGGTATTGCTTTAGGGACATATATTTCAACCTGCACCTGGTGTATTTGGACTATTTAAAGATTAGTAAGGAGTGACAAAACCTACCCTGTCCGATAAATTTTGAGGCAACCCGATTGGATATTGTCATGAGTTTCGTGATGAAAGCAGAGGGCCTAGTCAAACTAATTTTGTATTCCTTTTTTGAGTTCTGATATGAAAGTTCTCTTTGTTATTATAGAGAGTTCATATGTATTAAGGTATTGTGAGTTCTGATATGAAAGTTCTCTTTGTTCGTGTACTCTGAATTTGATAATGAATTATATGCTCATTTTCCTGTGGATGCTGGCCAATGGCCATACCACATAGGTTATGATAGCAATTTCTCCCTGTCTGTTTATTTTCTTGTTTATTTGTTGGTTAAGATTGATAGTGTCATATTCAGACTTCTTCCTCGAATCCTCATCAAAGACACATAATGTTGAAATCCAATTGCATTGGGTCCTGTCATTAACATGCTTGGAGGTTACAAGAACTTGCATATATCATTCTTTCACACTAAAAAAATGTGTTCTTGTCGACAGCCAAGGAGAGCTTACGAAACTGGTTGTTGAGCAGAAGTAGGTAAGAGTGTCGCAAGAGATTTTTATCATCTCAATTTGCGAAATTTTAGGTTCATTTACTAATATGTCATTTATACCAAATAATGTAATGATTTAATGTAAATATATCCAATTTTATTACTGCAATCATCAAACGGTGAATTGAATATAACAAAATTCATGAATCTTATATCCTATCATTTCCAATTCTATTTTGATTAGAATCTAGACCAAACGTAGCCCTAGGTACAAACCACCCCATCGTGCATCCATATCCTAATTGTCCCTATCCCCACAGCCTTACAGACTGCGTTATTTCCCAAAAGAACCCTACCACTATCTGCAGTCCGGTAAGTAGTAAACCAGTTTTTATGAGGCGTCATATGATAAGAACACCTCGAATTTAGCGCCCATTTCATACGCAACTCGGATAACCACTCCACCTCCCTCGTTGATTTTTGTAGGGACAAGTGTTCTCCATTGGGCATTATAAAGAAAGATATCACCCTTAAATAGCTAAATGGGGTCTCCCTCTTTCCTTGCCAATCAACTTTTCCTATTATTGAAAGCCTTCAAGGGATTGTCTTACGTTTACACCTTTGTGCGGTAGAACTCACTCAATATCAATTATGGTTTTTTTTTTTTTTTTTTTTAATATCGTCAATACCCCAAATCTGGCCTTCATTAAATTTCCATCAAGTTTCCGCCAAGTATGCATGGAATGACACTTCAAATTGTTAACAATGTTCAACTAGCCCATGTGCAGCCCGTGACCGTTTGGCTGCTCTCGTGTTAGACGGCCTTGCAAACCCCGATCTTGCTTCTGACACACGCCCATGGTCTTCCCAAGGGCTTGCCATGTGTAGTGTTGGATGAACTCAAGACTAAACATAGATATGTGATTGAACATCTAATTGGAATGGATGACCGAGTAGCAGCCATAAAAAAATCATTACACATCCATGCTGGGGGTGTATGGCTTGTTGGGATTCACGGGATGGGTGGTGTAGGTAAAACAACCCTTGCCAAGCCCATCTTCAATCAACTATCTTCCGAAGAATTTTTATTCTCAAATTATCTCCGAGGGATTTACAGTCATTGTGAAAATTCAATTGGTGTTGGAGGTTTGTTTATTAAAATAAACTGAGTGTTTTTTCCTTGTCCCACATAGGAAAAGTGGGAGGAAGTGGCGCAATTTATAAGTGAAGGATTTCCTTGTGTACCTCAATGAATGATTGGGTGGGGCTAGACCCTGCCATAATCACATGCGGGTGCACGAATAATTGCACAATTATTTGGCGCACTTAGCACTTGTCGCGCCGCGGTTTAATTAGCACTAATCCCTTTGTTATTTTTTTATGTTATTAATTTTTAATAAATTCAAAGGTTGCCTTTTATTTTGAGAATTTTGGAAATAAAATATAAAAAAAAAAAATGAAAATTTGAAATTCTATTATATATATTATTCCGAATTTTGTTTGTGTTTTTTCAAGACAACCTTTGGAAAATTATTTATTCGGTTTGCAACTTTTCCCGAAGGGTTGCAATTGCTCGGTGTTCGACTTCTTCTGAAGAGTCACATTTATTTATCCGAACAATTTTTCTAAATGATGTATTTGTTCATTCTTTGGCAATTTTCACGAAGAGTTGCAAGATTGTTTCATATATATATTTGTCCATTTTCGGAAGGAAAAATGTGGTCATTTTTCGAGTTTTCTTTATGAAAAAATGTAGCCAATTTTTCGATTGTTTCCTAGAGAGATCCTGGAGAAATACTAGAATTGCTATCTAGTATTTTCATCCGAGACTTTGTTCTATCCTGAAGGATTTTTCCGGTAACCATTAGCAACGTTGTGGGGCAAATAAATCATTAAAGAAAGTGATATCACGCCTCAAAATCCAACTTGAGTACTCTGAATATCCGCCTTCATTGTTCCACTCAATTTGAAGCCATATTTTTCCTACAACTGGAAGATCCAACTAATACGAATCCTAGTGAACCTAAAAAAAGGATAAAGGCTTAACAAGTCTTGTGCTATGAATGCATAAGCAGGTAAAGAGTACATGTATTGAGCTACCAAGGAAGTAATAACACCTAAAGAGATCTTCAATCAACTATCTTCTGAATTTGGAAACTGCGGAAGTTTCCTTAATGATATCCGAGAAGAGTCAAAGAAGGATGGATTAGTCAAGTTGCAAGGCAAATTAATATTTGACATTGTTAATTCTAGAGTTATAGGAAAAATTGATGACGTTGGTTATAAAATGAAGAGGATCAAAGAAACCCTTTGCAACAAGAATGCTTTGATTGTTCTTGATGACGTGGATAAGAGTGAACAAATTGAGAAATTGATTGGAAGTTCTTTATATTCGGGAGCTAGAATAATTATCACAACAAGGAATATTAATTTGCTGCAAATTAGGGGATTTAAGTATGAAATTCTAGCCTATGAAATGCGGGAGATGTATTTTAAGGATGCACTTCAGGTTTTCAATTGGCATGCATTTTGTGGAGACTCACCACTAGATGATTACCACCACCTTTCAAAAGAAATTGTCCGTGTCACAGGAGGACTTCCTTTGGTTCTTGAAGTTATAGGCTCATTACTTTACTGTAAAGAGGAAGCAATATGGATAGAGACATTGGACAAGCTAAGAAACATACTAGAGAAGGAGGTCTAGAAGAAGTTGAAGATTAGCTACGATGTCCTTGATGAGTTTCAACAGCATATTTTTCTAGATATTGCATGCTTTTTTGTTAGTGAGGAAATTACCGATCCCATTTACATGTGGACTGACCGTAGATTTTTCCCATAAAGTGGGATCAAAGTCTTTATCAATGTGTCCTTGATAAAGATACTAATGAACGATAAACTTTGGATGCATGATCAATTAATAGATCTTGGAAGGGAAATTGTTTGTCAAGAAAATCCGTGAGAAGTGTAGCAGGCTATGGATCAGAGAAGAGATACACGATGCCATAAGTTCAAAACAGGTAAAGTGAGAAAAACTAGTACTTTTGGAAATGAAATATTGTATTCCCCATTATAGACATTCAATTGTCCACTTAGTAGCTTTCTTTTCCCTGATCCTTTTATTTAAACTGTGAAACATAATAGTTATTTGTCAACAAAACTTATACTCATCATCCTAAGTCTTTATGGGCAGAGGAAGGGAAAGGTTCAAGGACTTGATCTAGATGGAAGGCATACTCAGATCTTACTTACAAATGACTAGTTTGAAAGGTTCCCACAGTTAAGGTTTCTTAAATTATGCAATGGAACCTTTGTTGGGGACTTTGTGAATTGCCATACAAAGCTAAGATGGATATCTTGGGATTCTCCTTCTCCAGATATTAGGGTGGCCAATATGTATCTACAATATGTAGTTGTTCTTAAACTTTCTACCAATCACTTCAATGATCTGGATGTATGGAGCCTAATCAAGGTATGCTATATGTTTACTTCTACTTTAGTTGTCTCTTCTCAAAATCATAAGATGTTCCGTCATTTGGAAGCTTAATTTATTTTGGCATATGGCGTGCAAATTGAAAGTTCTTTCTCTTCAAGATTGTCCTAGCATAACAAAGACTCCAAACGTCTCTGGATGTTCTACTTTAGAGAGGTTGACTCTTCAGTTATGTGAAAATTTGATGACAATTGAGAGCTCCATTGGGATGTTAAAGTGCTTGGTTGACTTGTATATTAACTGCTGCCCCCTCAAAGAGTTGCCTGGTGAAATTGAAGGGCTGGTGACTCTTAAGTGCTTCTCTTTAGAAGGCTATTTTAGGCTGAGGAAACTCTCCAAGTCTATTGGTTAAGCTAAGATGCCTACTAACTTTTGACATTTTGTATACCTCGATTAATGAACTTCCAAACTCTATTGGAGGGCTACCGAAAATTGAGTTTTGTCCATGGAATCGACAAAGATAAAGGAACTCCCAAAGCCTATTCTTAACTGGGCATCATTGCTTTAGTTGGATTTGTCATTTGTAGATTCATTGAATTACCTGAATCAATTGGAAATCTAAAAATGTTGAAAGTGATACGGGTTGGTTATAATCGAACAAAGAAGTTTCCTCATGCTCTTAGAGCATTGAAGAATCATGAAGAGCTACGTGCCCCTGGTTTAAAATGGAAGGTGAAATCCCTACCGAAATTGGAGAGTTGTCCATGTTGAGAATCTTAATTTTGAGGTTTAATGAAAGAGTTAATGTGCCAAGGATAATTGTTATGCTCTATGAAGCATGGACACTCTCCGGGACCCTTCATGTCGTGTCCAACACTCCAACACGTGTCCGACACGCTCCGACATGCTCCGACACGTGGTCAACGCATGTCGGGAAAATCGACACGCGGTCAACTCTCTCCGACACGCTCCGACACGAGAGTCGGAATTTCCGACATGTGACTCCAACACGCACGGGGTTATTTTTATAAATTTCCAAAACTTTGGGGACTAAATATAAATATATGAAAAATAAAAAATAAAAAATAAATTAAAAGTTGAAACTTAGACTTCGCACACGCGCGCACGATTTCAGACTCCTCTTCAGTCTTCACTTCAGTTGCACACGCTGAGCAGAGCACTCTGGTTCTTTCGCCGTGAGTGTCGCCGGAGTTGCTTTGCCGACTGCACAGCCCACCTCACTAGTCGCCGACTCGCCGTAGCCCCCCGCGCCTCAGCCCCACCCGTCGCCATAGTCACCTTCGGCCACGCCTTTGTCTCTCGCAAGCATCGAGCCATCGCTTCTACCTCTCACAGGCGTTACTACGTTGCTCTTCTTCATCTTGCAATTTCATCTTTTTGCTCATCTTAGGTTAGTATTTTGGATTTCTTTATAATCCGATTTGGGATTTTTTGGCAAATCCTAGAGTTAGATCGGGGAAAGGGGGATTTCTTTGGAGATCCGAAATCTTATGGTAGAATTCTTGAGATGCAGCTCATGCGGTGATCGTCTTGTTGGGAAAGAGGGATTTTGTTTTAATTGGGCTACTCGAGAGCTCTTCAAAATTGGAGATTTCTGGGTTTTGGGTACTGTGTTTGGTGCAATTGGCATGACGTCATCCAGAGGATTCATGTTTTGAGTGCTATCTGGTTGGTAGAGTGGGCTGATGATCTACAATCAGACGCCCCAATGTCAGGGTAGAGAGAGAGAGAGGAGTGGGACTTGGTCGCAGCTTAGAGACTGGGTCGCCTGGGGCAGCGGCAAAGGGGAGGCTGATCATGGACATGTGAGGGCTTGCCTTGAGTTTGAGATGGATTAGTAAATTTCTTGAATTTTTTTCTCTGTGGCTTGTGTGAATGGGTGTTGTTGCATGAATCTTGTCATAAGAACTTAAAATCTTCATTCATATGGGCTTATGAATATTAGTTTTTCCTTGCATTGATTTAAACAAGACTTATTATTTTTCATACATCTTTTGAAATTCCCACAACTCTCTCGAATCTAGGCTATTTGTCAATGTCTTGATGAGCAGTGAGATTTCAAAATAACTCTCTCTATTTTATAGTATTGTTAAACTTTTATTTTGTCCTTTCTCTATATTGACTCATTGATTTTAAGTTTTCTATCAAAGAGTAACACCATTCAAAGTTTCCCATCAAAGTCAGTTTCAAAACTTGCAAATGACAGAATTTATAGTCCTATTTGAATTATACGAGACCTACTTATTTATACATTTATATATAAAAATATTTATTTAATATTTAACGTGTCGAAATTCTCTACTTTTTGAGAAATGACGTGTCGCGTGTCGTGTTGTGTCGTGTCGCGTGTCGCGTGTCGCGTGTCGGTGCTACATATGTTATGCTTCCTCTCTTGCAAATGCTGGACTTAAATACGTGTAGTGAGATTCAAGAATTGCCGGAGCTTCCCTCTAGTTTGACTAATCTAGTGCTGGAATCCTGTTCTCTACGATTTGTCCCTGATCTCTTAAACCTTACTAACTTAGTTAGATTGATCCTCTCTGATGGATCTCTGGTTGGAGGCACAACAAGCTTAAGACTAACTTGTGACATGCGATGGTTACGGAGTTTATCCAAACTGAATGAATGGAACTTATGCCTGTTGAATATCCCCACACCACCTACAGAACTGGGCTCCCTTTCTTTTCTGGAAAAACTTACTTTGTATGGACTAGACCTGCAATCCCTCACAGAGCTTCCACCATCTCTGTTGTACTTACGAGTCCATAGTTTCAACTCAGCAGGGTTACCCATGTCCAACTTGAGAAACTTGCCAACTTTCAGACTCTCACGATTAGAGGTAAAGGAAATTCAGCTTGATGGGCTTCATCAATTGGCAAGTTTGAGCATCTCGGACTGTGAACTCCTGGAGAGGCTATCCTTTCCTTCTAACATAAATGAAATTTCTGTTATCGGTTGCCCAAAGCTTGTTGAGATTCATTTTCCTGGTGTTTTAGAATCGCTTGAGAGATTGGTTATTGAGAGGTGCGAATCTTTTGAAAGGTTAAGTTTTCTGCTGGAGCAAGGATGTGATGAGCTGACATTTTGTGAGGGGAGATTGTCCCTTCTGTCAAGCGCCTTTAGGAAGCTCACAGAATTCAGTGTTGTAGAGTGCCCAAAGCTAGTTGAGATTAAGTTGTCGGTATTCTGGAATTATTGGAGATATTTTCTGTGGATGGGTGTCTGGCTATGGAAAGATTAGGTGGTTTATCAAACTTGAAGAACCTCAAGTCGTTAAGCATGAGAGAGTGCGGTGCTCTTCAAGCTGTTGAGGGCCTCAACAATTGGAGTGCCTATGTCGATTGCTTGCTGGTGATTATGGGTCATTGGAAAGGTGGATTGATGTATCAGAGAAAATTCCAGATGAATGCGAGATGTTAATTTGGGATTGCAGGGGTTCATTAACTGAGTTTTGTCCAGGTAAAATTGAGTGCGTCTCATTTAATCGCTACAGAGAGATAATTCTTCTTGGACCAAATCAGGTGCACCTCCTCTTCCTGGCTTATGTTTCTTCTTTGCAAGCGCAACTCGCCCTTTCCCCTCTACCTGTTCATTTCTTCCATGTAACATATCATTTTCCTGTAGAGTATTTTACTCTGGTAGCACTTGGAGAATATTTTTTGTGAGTGTTTTTTTGTGTTCTGATATAAATTGTTGGTTATGGTATTTTACTTTTAACTGTTACGTTTATTGGGTGTTTAACTGATATCATTTCTCGTATGCTGTGGTGGGTAATCGAAGAATAACCGTAATAGGAAAATCAAGACACTTGTTCCATATTGGGGTGCACATAAAATAAAAAATTTCACTCTTACAATCTATTATGTGTACTACATAATTAATAGCATGTCTTGGTTATATTTAATGAGCCGTATTAATCCAACTGTCAAGAAACTTTTCTCAATAAAAATTAAAGTATGAAGAGCCTTCATTTCTCAATGCATTTCTTTAGAAAAAGACTCCATTTTTTCCTCTTTCCAGATGTAGATATTTCTTAGAACATGTGATATTACATCTTTATCATCTCAGAAAAGTAAATGTATATTTTTAAAATGGACTTATTGATTCGAAGCAAGGTTAGCTAATCAATTTGCTTTCGCATCTGCCCTGCTTCTGACTTGCTTCTTGTTTGAAGGAAGGTGTAGTCGGCATGTTGAATCAACCTTGCAGTCCGTTGTTCCTACCATATGGAAAAATCGAGAAAGGGAAACCCATGATTCTGCTCATACAGAGGAAGATTAACTATAGAGCTAACATAAATCCAGGCCAATCACCAGTGTTGTTTCAGGGAAACTGCCCCACAAATTTAACCCACCAGCCCAAGGCAAAACTCTGACCGTCCAAATTGAATTCGAGAGGGAGAGTCTAGTTGATGACTTATTCTGCCACTCATTTGTCTGTAACCTCATTTGCATACTGCTGAATTTAAAGACAACATTTTGAGGAAGGTAGAATCCTTTTGAAACAACAGCTTATTCCGTAATCTCATTTGCAATCGAATAAGTGCTTGCACACTGATCTTCCTAACAGAAAGTCCCATTCAGAGTTGATAATATTTTTGCCATCTCCTCTGTTGCGTTTAGTTAAAACCACCTATTAGTGTTCGAAGCAAAGATGTGCTCATAAACTAACGAGACACGGGCTTCTCACTGAAGGACAATTCCTCAAGCAGTGAAGTAAAAGATTCGAGCTTTTTTTCATAGAACTGACAAATTGAGGATGCTGAGAGTTTCTCACAAATTGCGCTTCATTTGTTAGAAGCTTTTTACGCAACTATTGGATGTCACTACTTCTTCGATCACATATTGTGTTTCTCAAGATTTTTCTGACACTCTTAAGGACCTGGTCTTCGAAAGCAGGCCTCTGTTGGATGCCTTCTTTAAGGTTTTAAGTTTATGGACCCAAAGAAAATGTTTAGCTCTTAGAATCTCTTAATAGCATTTCTACGCCACATTAGTGTGAATGTGCTAGCACCAGTCTTTTGTGTCTTTTCAGAGGAATTTAACTTCGAATCGGTTACCAAAATTAATCATTTAACAACTCTAATTATGTGGGTTGTGAATGCAAAAATTCTCCAAGGTTGCTTATTCTCAGTTTTATGCAAAAATTTCACAACCCCAATTTTTTTTTTTTTTTTATGACAGTAAAACGTTGGATTGTTATTTATTTCTTATAATTTATTTGTTGCAGCGTCCATGGTATAGATTCCTGTGCTGTCTCTCATAGCTCAAGGAGACATCGTTATTGCTTGTAGGAGGATGAGGAGTCATGTCACTGATTCCATGCTCCATTGTTTTTAAGTATCTATTCCTTTTTATTATTAGTGAAGTAGGTCCTGTAGTGTAGCCCTTCATAAGGAGTCCATGAAAGCCTCAATTTTGTTTTTGCTTCTGTTTTCAGTGTGCTCTAATATGTGCCCGAAATACTGAAATTTTATGTTCACCCAAATATTTAAAGAATACTTTGGTAAATGACTTCATCATACTTTATAGGTGCATTTTGCTTTCAACCGATCATGTTTCTGTTCACAACTTTTGGTTTCTGAATCTCGTAACTAGTTTCGTGACTTCTTTTTCTCAGTTTAGTTTTCCTTCATCAAGTGTCAAATGTTTGAAAGTATTATCATCAGAGTCGCTCAGCTTCTGGGCTTGTTATGATTTGATTGAGGTTTCAAGTGTCAACATGCTTGAGATAACTGTGTCTGTTGCCATGTCTAATTCTTTGGTAAATGTTTTGATCCCAAGTCTATTAACTACAAGGAAGAAGGCTATGTACATACTGCACCTGTAAGGCCAATGCTTTGCACTCTCAATGAAATTAATGACTAATTTACTGAGTGTTGATTTCTTATGGTGGCAAAGAAAATCGAGTTTCTATTCGGAATTACGAGCACAGGACTGATGGCACATGACACATGTAGAAGCGCCATAGTTAAGGAGATGATAAGTTTTATCAGTCTGTTTGCTTTATCTTGAAATTCGATCTGCTTTTGACTAAGGTGGATTTGTTGCCTTTCCTCTCGTCATTGATACTCGTGTGTTGCGTAGTGTTAACTTTGAGTCAAATGGGGTTCCAAGCTCATAATATCGATGAGTGTTCGGTCTCAGCTATTCAACACCTTGTGATGGGAGATCACAATGGGAGCTCAATTTGAACTCTTGAGATTCCTAGGTGTGACTCCAACTCGTCGACTTATGAGCCCAATTTTTATCCAATGTGAAATCAATCATTACATTCACACCTCAGCCACCCTTTAAATAGTGCACAATAGTTCACTGATCGAGTGCTTTCGCATGGATAGTAACAAAAACCCACGTACATAACCCAACATGAGTTTCGCCTTTGGTTTCAAACATCATAAATTTCTTAAGAATATGAGCATGCCCTTGTAATTCAGTTTTGGATGCCATAGAAGAGACTTCACCTCCTATCCTAGTACACCAGGAAAAAAATAAGTGCAGACTCAATTCCTGCACTTTCGGTAGTTCTAAAATGTTGAATTTAGTAGGCATCATCTTGTATCTAGTACATAGATGAGCAGATTCAAAGATACAAATATATTTTTGATGACCAGTAAATATTCTTTCAATGTTGAACTCCCAGCCAAAAATAGTTCTTCTCATCTTTTGCCAAAAGCAAAATTTAGTCGCTCTTGCAAGATCTACAATACTCAAGTTATATTAGACCTCCTCCTCATGAGAAGAAACTCAAGAGAAATTGACGACACCGGAGACAAAAGGACAAGGTCGCATAGGAAAGAAGCGAATGAATGAGACACAGGCCTTATCGTCTCCTGATTGGATTCTTGAAAAGCACCAACTGCCTCCATGTGTAGTTGTCATGAAGTTGTCGTCATTTCTACGCTTTTGATTCCAAAGATTTTATCCTTTTTTTGGATGCAACATATAGGTGACGAAGAATTGATCAAATTAGATTGGAAAGTCGCTTATCCCGTGAATTAGATTAGTAAGTTTTGCCAAATGTAAATTATTCAAATAATAATCAAAATAAAAGTGAAGGAAATTGCAAAGTTAAGTCGCAGCATGTGGAGAATTGTAATTATTTATCTTTATTGGAATGCGATTTCACCATAAACCTCCTATTCGTATCTTGTCTCTCGGTGTCTACTTTTCGTGACCTGACACATCTCTCTCTCTCTCTCTCTCTCTCTCTTCGCTCTTTACTTTTTATGTTCTCCACTTTTGTACATGCCCACGCGCGCGAATATACTTGAATATTCTACTCGCTTGTAGATTGGGCCCAAGAAAAGCCAGTAAAAAGGATTTAATAGCGATTAATTTATCAACCGCGTTTCTCCAATTAGCGAGGGGACTTTTTTTTTTTACTTTTAAGTGAGATTTTGAATCTTCTTTTGATTTCTCTATTTTATTACATAACTTTTATTGAGTTAATACCGCAAAAATCTTAAATTGATATATTTTTGATAAATTTATCATAAATTGATACTAAATTTATCCTCTATTAATTTTCGTTAAATTTTGCTTTAAATTACTAAACTGAATAACACCTAATAGTTGATTAGTTGTAATAGTTTGAGAATTTTAATCTCACAGTTATATCAATTTTGTAATTTTTTTTATGATATCAATCCAATGTAATGGAGGGTACATTTATTATAAATGTACCAATTTAAAGTTTTTGCAATAAATTTATCATAAATATATCAATATAGATTTTTTGCAGAATTAATCCAACCTTATTTGATTCACTAAAAAGGAATATATCAATATTTTGGCTATTCAATTCATTGTGAATTTATGTTAAGCAAATTTGAATATTGCAAGAAAGGCTACATAAACTATGAATGAGTATATATTAAATTGCACATATTTTCTTTTCTCCTTTCATCATTCACTTTACTTGGTAATTGAATCAAGTAAATCGTTGTATACAGTGTCACACACATACTTAACACAAGCTATAATCAAATTACACTCAATTTAAAATAACAATCCATTAGAAGTCATGGCATATCACGCAACTTGTTTTCGTAGTTTTTCGCTGTGATGGGAAATCATTCGCAAAATCACTTATAAGGGCTTCATTTAAGCTTGGTTAGAAGATCAACCAACTTCAATGGCAAGTTAGGAAATACACAAAAAATCGTTGGGGGTAAATTAATAATTCTACCAAAATACTGAGTCCAAAACAATGAACCTACAGCTATGATACAAAAATATTTGTGAAAAATAATCGGACCCTAAATCACATTAAATCTTTGTTTGAAATTTTATACAAATTCCAAAAAGAAAGTTCTGTCAAGGGAAAAAGTTACAAAAACATCTCAAAATTTGTTTAGTGTGACAAATTTACCCTAAACTTTTTTTCTGGAAAAAAAAAAAAAACCTAACTTTGTCAACCGTGACATATTTACTATAAACTTTTTAGATGAAGGGCATTTTCATCTTAAATTTTTTTTCTTTTTCTTTCCTTTTTTTTTTTTTTTTTTTTTTTTTTTTTTTTTTTGGAGGAAAGCCAAATTCAAGCAAGGGCTACCATTGCTAACGTTAGGAAGGGCGGCACTCGCCTAGATTGATGAGGTTGAGTGAGGACAGCCCTCGCTAGATCCGATGAGGACAACCCTCACTTGCGTTGGCGGAGGGCGACCCTCACCTAAGCTAGATTTGGCAAGGAATGCACTAGCCCAATGTCAATGAGTGCCACCCTCGCCAAATTCTGGGAGGGCAAACCTCACCTGACACCGGTGAGGACGGCCCCACTTGAGTCTAGCTTCCCTTCGTCATGGCCAATGAAGGGAAGATAGAAGAAGAAAAAAGAACAAAAAGAAAAGAAAAGAAAAATTAAAAAGTAAAAGATGAAAATGCTTTTTAATTTGGGGTAAGTGTGTCACACGGGTATAAATTTGGAATTTTTGTAATATGAAAAAAATTTGGAATAGATGTGTCACAGTTAATAAAGTTTAGAATTTTTTGTGTTACAAAAAATGTTTAAGGTAAATTTATCACACTGGACAAAGTGTGAAATTTTTGGGGGTCTTTTCTCTTGCATCAATAACTATGAGAAAAACTCATCACTTCTTTATCATAAAAAACTTCAAATAGTTAATGAAAGAAACTTTATACGTCATCTATGATAATTTATAGGAAAATTATCCATAAAGTTTCAAACCTATTTAACTATTATCAATTCAGTCATAAATCTTCAATTTTGCCAATTAAGTCATAAATATTTTCACCTTTTGCTAATTGAGTCTATCTAGCCAATTTTGACTGGAAATTACTGATGTGGACGGTTGGTGCTAACATAGCACTTTTTAATAATAATTTAATGATATTTTAATAATTTTTGAATTTTTATGCTTTTTTCTTCTTCTTTTTTTTTTTTTTTTTTTTTTTTTTTTTTAGGGTTTTGGATGGACGGTTAGTGAGGATGGCCGATGGGGAGGGAGCTTCGCTGGCCACCCTCACCGACCCTCCATCCAAAACCCTAAAAAAAAGAGAGAAAAGTAAAAGAAAAAGCATAGAAATTCAAAAAATTATTAAAATATCATTAATAAATACTCAAGTTGAAGCAATGGGCTTTCTCTATTAAGACCTAGATTGAGCAATTCACTATGGTTAAAAGGATCCCATGACAACAATACTAAAGTGCCATATAAGCATTGACCATCCGTGTCAACAATTTCTAGCCCAAATTAATCAGATGAACTCAATTGGCAAAATGTAAAAATATTTGGAACTCAACTAGCAAACTTAAAAGTTTACGACTGAATAGGCAAAAATATAAAATGTTTATGACTTTTTTGAACAATTTTTCCAATAATTTACACTATCATTCTTAGTGAATATTAAATTATTTATGTTCCATTTATTACACAAAAAATGAATGATTTGAAAATTATTTTTTAAATATAAGCGATAGGGAAAATATTATATTTATGCTCCAATTATCATATATATGTTTACAAAAATGAATGACCAGGAAAATATTTTCATTGTTACGAAAATGATTAGAATCAAATTATTATTGAAAATGAATTTTTTTATTGATTACTTATTTTAAGTAACACTATCAATCATTTTTTTTTATAAAAGTAATTTTAAAATTATTCATTTTTCTTGAAACAAACAAAGTCTTAATTATATTTTGAATTCAATATTGCAAAATTTAAGAGGTTCACTTGGCCATATAACAACAATGTGTGAGAATTTGTTAGGATCCAATATTAAAACAATAATGTTTACCCAATAATTAAGAAAGTCATCATTAAGTGGAAGAATTTTTGTACTTTTAATAGTTAAAGATAAAATTATTACCATTTGATAATAATTTATATATAAACATCATAAATGATGAAAATATTTGTAGTTCGTCTATTTTATAAGTAATATAAATTATAATTTTTAAAAATTATTTATAATATTATTTATTTTTACGAAATAAAGGGAAACTTAAGGGTGCGCATGGCAATGTTTCTATTCCGAGGAACTATTTCTTTTCAAAAATATATATTTTTTTCTATTTCTACTCCAAGAACAATTTCGAGTAAAATAAGGAGTTTGGTAATTATACAAAATTTCTATTCTTGCAATAGAAAAAGAATAAAAATGTGTTTGATAAAAAATTATAAATTTATCTATTTTTTTCTTCTTACCCATGGACCGCCACCCACCGCCGCATGACTGTTGCACAATTGGCGCAAAACTGCCACACGACCATCGCATGACCGCCGAACAACCCCCAACCAATGCTTGACAAGCGGCCGATGGGGGCCACAACAAGAAAGAAGAACAAAAGAAAAATAGAAAATAAAATAAAAAACTTATTTCTAGAAATTGTTCCGGGAACAAGAACCTAATTTTTTTATTTCTTATTTTTGTTCTAAATCTATTCCCCAGCCACTTTTCTTTTCTAGGGAATAGAAAAATAAGTTGACATTACCAAATAGATTTCGGTTCTTTTTCTATTCCGGGGAACAAAAAAGAACAGAAATCGAGAGAAGAGAGAGAGTAGAGAGAGAGACCTTGATTTGCAAAGTAAAATTGCCATGAAGAATTCAGATGTTGGCACGAGTAGCGGCTATGCAGGAGGAGGCAAGTATCACGTATTCTTGAGTTTCCATGGCCGAGATACTCGAGTTGGATTCACCCGCTTCCTTCATCAAGACTTGATAAAAAAGGGTGTTCGAGCCTTCATAGATAATGAAAAACTTCAAGTTGGGGAAGAAATTGGTGGAACGCTCCTGCAAGCAATCGACGACTCCCAGATCTACATACCCATCTTCTCAAAAAATTAGACTAGTAGCAAATGGTGTCTCCGTGAGTTCAAAAGTATGGTAGACAACAAATCCAATTCAGTGGAGAAAAGAATCCTACCCATCTTTTATGATGTCAAGCCAGACGATGTTGTCCTTGAAAACTCATTATGCACAACGGCCATGGAGAAGCACAAGAAGGAGCGCAACGAGGAGCAGAAGGAGAAATTTCTACACGAAATAGAATCCTGCGAGAAGGCCCTTGAGAAGGTCGATAAAACCAAGGGCCGGGAGCTGTCAAAATTTGAAAGGTAAGCTCTAAAGATCCCTAACTTTTCTAGCTCTAGAATCAAGCTCATCCAATTCAAGCGATTACGGAGATAATTAAATTAGCAAATCTTCCGATCTTTAAAAAAATATAGGTGCAATCATACGCAAGAGTTATCAAGGGTTTATAAAAAGAGCACACCGTTTTTTTGGGATTTAGATACATACATCTTAATCTCAATGATCGATATAACTTTTGTAACTAATGAACTTGCATCTATTTCTGGCAGCCAAGAGAAACTTGTGGATGCGATAGTTGAAGTGGTTTTGCAGGAGTTGAAGATAAGAGAAAAGTCTGTGACTAAAGATTTAGTCGGACTTGATGATCGCGTGGCAGAAGTATTGGAAAAGTTAGATGTTAGCTGTATTAACGAAGTGAGACTGCTTAGAATTTATGGAATGGGGGGTAGCGGTAAAACCACTCTAGCCAGGGTTGTCTACAATGAACTTCTTTCTCACTTTGGAAAGTGTTCCGCCTTCTTTGATGATATTTGAGGAGAGTTAAACAGGAAGGGGTTAGTCTGGTTCCAGGAGGTGTTACTAAAGAAAATCGATAGTGCCGATGCACCAAAATTTATTGGGGGAGTCGATCGCGGATGGTAGAGGATAGTGAGAACACTTCGTGGTAAGAAGTTTCTCATAGTTCTTGATGACGTTGATGAGATAAAGCAATTTGAGAATCTAATTAGACTAGATTGGTTTTGTTTTGGACCAAGAATAATTATCACCACTAGGAACATAGGTGTGTTGGAGACCATCGAAAAAATAAAGTCGAAAAATCCTATCAATACACTCCAAATTCTGGCTTATGAAATGGTGGAAATGAAATTTAGCCACGCACTCCAACTTTTCAAGAGGCATGCACTTTTGGAAGGCTCTCCGCTGCATGACCGTTGCATGATTGCAGTAAAACCGCTGCACGACCACCGCACGATTGCCACATGACCGCCGACAGATGCTTGGCGGGGGCCGCGGTGGCCACAACAAGGAAGAAGAACAAAAGAAAAGTAGAAAAGAAAAAACACTTATTTCTAGAAATTGTTCCGAGAATAGGAAGCTACATTTTTTTTTTTAATTTCTTATTTCTGTTCCAAATCTATTCCCCAGCCACTTTTCTATTTTGGGGAATAGAAAAATAAATCGACGTTACCAAAAAGACTTATGTTCTTTTTTTGTTCCAGTGAACAAAAGAATAGAAATCGGGAGAACTGCAAGAGTAGAGAGAGACCTTGATTTGTAAAGTAAAACTGCCATGAAGAATTCAGATGTTGGAACGAGTGGCGGCTATGAAGGAGGAGGCAAGTATCACGTATTCTCGAGTTTCCATGGCCGAGATACTCGAGTCGGATTCACTAGCTTCCTTCATCGAGACTTGGTAAATAAGGGTGTTCAAGCCTTCATAGATAATGAAGAACTTCGGGTTGGGGAAGAAATTGGTGGAACGCTCCTACAAGCAATCGACGACTCCCAGATCTACCTACCCATCTTCTCAAAAAATTATACTAGCAGCAAATGGTGTCTCCGTGAGCTCAAAAGTATGGTAGACAACAAATCCAATTCAGTGCAGAAAAGAATCCTACCCATCTTTTACAATGTGAAGCCAGACGATGTTGTCCTTGAAAACTCATTATGCACAACAGCCATGGAGAAGCACAAGAAGGAGCGCAATGAGGAGCGGAAGGAGAAATTTCTACACGAAATAGAATCCTGGGAGAAGGCTCTTGAGAAGGTCGATAAAACCAAGGGCTGGGAGCTGTCAAAATTTGAAAGGTAAGCTCTAAAGATCCCTGACTTTTCTAGCTCTAGAATCAAGCTCGTCCAATACAAGCGATTACGGAGATAATTAAATTAGCAAATCTTCCGATCTTTAAAAAATATACAGGTGCAATCATACGCAAAAGTTATCAAGGGTAAATAAAAGGAGCACACGTTTTTTTTTTTTTTTTGGGTTTAGATACATACATGTTAATCTCTATGATCGATATAGCTTTTGTAACTAATGAACTTGCTTCTATTTGTGGTAGCCAAGCGAAACTTGTGGAAGCGGTAGTTGAAGTGGTTTTGCAGGAGTTGAAGATAAGAGAAAAGTCTGTGACTAAAGATTTAGTCAGACTTGATGATCGCATGGGAGAAGTATTGGAAAAGTTAGATGTTAGCTGTACTAATGAAGTGAGGCTGCTTGGAATTTATGGAATGGGGGTAGCGGTAAAACCACACTAGCTAGGGTTGTCTACAATGAACTTCTTTCTCACTTTGGAAAGTGTTTCGCCTTCCTTGATGACATTTGAGGAGAGTTAAACAGGAAGGGTTAGTCTGATTGCAGGAGGAGTTACTAAAGAAAATTGATAGTGCCGATGCACCAAAATTTATTGGGGGAGTCAATCGCGGATGGGAGAGGATAGTGAGAACACTTCATAGTAAGAAGTTTCTCATAGCTCTTGATGACGTTGTTGACATAAAGCAAATTGAGAATCTAATTGCACTAGATCAGTTGTGTTTTGGAACAAGAATAATTATCACCACTACGAACATAGGTGTACTGCAGACTATCGAAAAATGGAAGTCGAAAAATTCTATCCTTGCACTCCAAATTCTGGCTTATGAAATATGGTTGAAATGAAATTTAGCCACGCACTCCAACTTTTCAAGAGGCATGCACTTTTGGAAGGCTCTCCGCCGCACGACCGTTGCACGATTGCCGCAAAACCGCTGTACGACCGCCGCATGACCGCCGCACGACCCCCGTACAACCGCCGCACGACCGCCGACTGATGCTTGGCAGGCGCCGGCGGTGGCCACAACAAGGAAGAAGAACAAAAGAAAAATAGAAAAGAAAAAAAAATTATTTCTAGAAATTGTTCTTGAGAACAAGGAGCTACTTTTTTCTTTATTTCTTATTTCTGTTCCAAATCTATTCCCTAGCCACTTTTCTTTTCTGGTGAATAGAAAAATAAGTCAATGTTACCAAAAAGATTTATGTTCTTTTGTTGTTCCAGGGAACAAAAGAACAGAAATCGGGAGAAGAGCGGGAGTATTGAGAGACCTTGATTTGTAAAGTAAAACTGCAATGAAGAGTTGAGATGTTGGAACGAGTGGCGGCTATGAAGGAGGAGGCAAGTATCACGTATTCTCGAGTTTCTATGGCCGAGATACTCGAGTTAGATTCACCAGCTTCCTTCATCGAGACTTGGTAAATAAGGGTGTTCGAGCCTTCATAGATAATGAAGAACTTCAGGTTGGCGAAGAAATTGGTGGAATGCTCCTGCAAGCAATTGATGACTCCCAGATCTACGTACCCATCTTCTTAAAAAATTATACTAGTAGCAAATGGTGTCTCCGTGAGCTCAAAAGTGTGGTAGACAACAAATCCAATTCAGCGGAGAAAAGAATCCTACCCATCTTTTACGATGTGAAGCCAGACGATGTTGTCCTTGAAAACTCATTATGCACAACGGTCATGGAGAAGCGCAAGAAGGAGCGCAACGAGGAGCGGAAGGAGAAGTTTCTACACGAAATAGAATCCTGGGAGAAGGCTCTTGAGAAGGTCAATAAAACCAAGGGCTGGGAGCTGTCAAAATTTGAAAGGTAAGCTCTAAAGATCCCTGACTTTTCTAGCTTTAGAATCAAGCTCGTCCAATTCAAGCGATTACGGAGATAATTAAATTAGCAAATCTTCCGATCTTTAAAAAAAATACAGGTGCAATCATACGCAAGAGTTATCAAGGGTAAATAAAAGGAGCACACCGTTTTTTTTTTTTTTTTTTTTGGGTTTAGATACATACATGTTAATCTCTATGATCGATATAGCTTTTGTAACTAATGAACTTGCTTCTGTTTGTGGCAGCCAAGCGAAACTTGCGGACGTGGTCGTTGAAGTGGTTTTGCAAGAGTTGAAGATATGAGAAAAGTCTGTGACTAAAGATTTAGTCGGACTTGATGATCGCGTGACCAAACTATTGGAAAAGTTAGACGTTAGCTGTACTAATGAAGTGAGGCTGCGTGGAATTTATGGAATGGCGGTAGCGGTAAAACCACTCTAGCTAGGGTTGTCTACAATGAACTTCTTTCTCACTTTGGAAAGTGTTCCGCCTTCCTTGATGATATTTGAGGAGAGTTAAACAGGAAGGGGTTAGTCCGGTTGCAGGAGGAGTTACTAAAGGAAATTTATAGTGCAAATGCACCAAAATTTATTGGGGGAGTTGATCGCATATGGGAGAGGATAGTGAGAACACTTCGTAGTAAGAAGTTTCTCATAGAATTTGATGACTTGATTAGATAAAGCAAATTGACAATCTAATTGGACTAGATCGGTTGTGTTTTGGAACAAGAATAATTATCACCACTATGAACATAGGTGTACTGGAGACTATAAAAAAAATGAAGTCGAAAAATTCTATCCTTGCACTCCAAATTCTGGCTTATGAAATGGTTGAAATGAAATTTAGCCACGCACTCCAACTTTTCAAGAGGCATGCACTTTTGGAAGGCTCTCCGCTGCACGAACGTTGCACGATTGCTGCAAAACCGCCGTACGACCGTCGTACGACCGCCAAACGACCGTTGCACGACCGCCGCACGACCGTCGCATGACCGCCGCACGACCCCCGCACGACCCCTGCACGACCGCCGCACAACCGCCGACTGATGCTTGGCAGGGGCCGGCGGTGGCCACAACAAGGAAGAAGAACAAAAGAAAAATAGCAAAGAAAAAAAAATTATTTCTAAAAATTGTTCTCGAGAACAAGAAGCTACTTTTTTCTTTATTTCTTATTTCTGTTCCAAATTTATTCCCCAGCCACTTTACTTTTCTGGTGAATAGAAAAATAAGTTGACGTTACCAAAAAGATTTATGTTCTTTTTTTTGTTCCCTGGAACAAAAGAACAGAAATCAGGAGAAGAGCGAGAGTGGAGAGAGACCTTGATTTGTGAAGTAAAACTGCCATGAAGAATTCAGATGTTGGAACGAGTGGCGGCTATGAAGGAAGAGGCAAGTATCACGTTTTCTCGAGTTTCCATGGCCCAAATTGTATAACGAAGTCATATCAATTAACATAAGTGAATCGGTATTATTTCAGTATAAACCCTCTCTTTGTCTAAACCATTTACTAACATAAATGGAACCATCAGCTTTGTATGCTTCTTTTTTAAGATTCATATTATTAAGGAAAGCGAGGAAAGTATGACATTGCATACCTTGCTGGTAATGTGGCGGAAATTATGCGCCCATTAATGATCACTGACTAGAATTGGATGAGGATATATAGCTCGTAGACGTAGAACAAAAATAAACCTTCTCTGTCTAAACCCTTTACTAACAAAAATGGAACCATCAGCTTTGTATGCTTTTTTTTTTTTTTTTTTTAAGATTCATATTATTATGGAAAGCGAATAAAGTGAGGATTGCTCCGTTTCTCCTCTGCATAGTCTCCTCTGCGTTTGCCTCTTTTAAGATTTATATTATTAAGGAAAGCGAATAAAGTATGACATTGCATACCTTGCTGGTAATGTGACGGAAATTATGCGCCCAGTAATTATCAATGACAAGAATTAGACGAGGATATATAGCTCGTGGACGTAGAACAAAAATAAACCTTCTCTGTCTAAACCCTTTACTAACAAAAATGGAACCATCAGCTTTGTAAGCTTTTTTTTTTTTTTTGAATATTCATATTATTAAGGAAAGCGAATAAATTGAGGATTGCTCCGTCTCCCCTCTGCATCCTCTCCTCTGCGCCTGCCTCTTTTTTCACTTGGAACGTTTCTTTCATCTCTATCCTCTGCATCTTTATCCTTTGCGTCAGCGTCTTTATCCTCTACATCTTCTCCTCTGCGTCATTACCCTCTACAATCCTTTGCAAATTGTATAACGAAGTCATTTAATAAGTGAATTGGTATTAAAGCAGTATAAACCCTCTCTAAACCCTTTACAAACAAAAATGGAACCATCAGTTCTATGCTTATTTTTGAAGATTCATATTATTAAGGGAAGCGGATATGATTAGATAAAGCAAATTGAGAATCTAATTGGACTAGATCGGTTGTGTTTTGGAACAAAAATAATTATCACCACTAGGAACATAGGTGTACTGGAGACTATAAAAAAAATGAAGTCGAAAAATTCTATCCTTGCACTCCAAATTCTGGCTTATGAAATGGTTGAAATGAAATTTAGCCACGCACTCCAACTTTTCAAGAGGCATGCACTTTTGGAAGGCTCTCCGCCGCACAATCGTTGCACGATTGCTGCAAAACCGCCGTACGACCGCCGCACGACCGCCACACGACCATCGTCACGACTGCCGCACGACCGCTACACGACCGCCGCACGACCCCCGCATGACCGCCGCACAACCGCCGACTGATGCTTGGCAGGCGCCAATGGTGGCCACAACAAGGAGGAAGAACAAAAGAAAAATAGCAAAGAAAAAAAAATTATTTCTAGAAATTGTTCTCGAGAACAAGAAGCTACTTTTTTCTTTATTTCTTATTTCTGTTCCAAATCTATTCCCCAGCCACTTTTCTTTTCTGGTGAATAGAAAAATAAGTCGATGTTTCCAAAAAGATTTATGTTCTTTTTTTGTTCTAGGGAACAAAAGAACATAAATCGGGAGAAGAGCGAGTGTAGAGAGAGACCTTGATTTGTAAAGTAAAACTGCCATGAAGAATTCAGATGTTGGAACGAGTGGTGGCTATGAAGGAGGAGGCAAGTATCACGTATTCTCAAGTTTCAATGGCCCAAATTGTATAACGAAATCATATCAATTAACATAAGTGAATCGGTATTATAGTAGTATAAACCCTCTCTTTGTCTAAACCATTTACTAACATAAATGGAACCATCAGCTTTGTATGCTTCTTTTTTAAGATTCATATTATTAAGGAAAGCGAGGAAAGTGTGACATTGCATACCTTGCTGGTAATGTGGCGGAAATTATGCGCCCAGTAATGATCACTGACTAGAATTAGACGAGGATATATAGCTCGTAGACGTAGAACAAAAATAAACCTTCTCTGTCTAAACCCTTTACTAACAAAAATAATTATCACCACTAGGAACATAGGTGTATTGGAGACTATAAAAAAAATGAAGTCGAAAAATTCTATCCTTGCACTCCAAATTCTGGCTTATGAAATGGTTGAAATGAAATTTAGCCACGCACTTCAACTTTTCAAGAGGCATGCACTTTTGGAAGGCTCTCCGCCGCACGATCGTTGCACGATTGCTGCAAAACCACCGTACGACCGCCGCACGACCGCCGCACGACCCCCGCACGACTACCGCACAACCGCCGACTGATGCTTGGCAAGGGTCGGCGGTGGCCACAACAAGGAAGAAGAACAAAAGAAAAATAGAAAAGAAAAAAAAAATTATTTCTAGAAATTGTTCTCAAGAACAAGAAGCTACTTTTTTCTTTATTTCTTATTTCTGTTCCAAATCTATTCCCTAGCCACTTTTCTTTTCTGGTAAATAGAAAAATAAGTCGACGTTACCAAAAAGAAATCTGTTCTTTTTTTGTTCCAGGGAACAAAAGAACAGAAATTGGGAGAAGAGCGAGGGTAGAGAGAGACCTTGATTTGTAAAGTAAAACTGCCATGAAGAATTCAGATGTTGGAACGAGTGGCGGCTATGAAGGAGGAGGCAAGTATCACGTATTCTCGAGTTTCAATGGCCCAAATTGTATAACGAAGTCATATCAATTAACATAAGTGAATCGGTATTATAGCAGTATAAACCCTCTCTTTGTCTAAACCATTTACTAACATAAATGGAACCATCAGCTTTGTATGCTTCTTTTTAAGATTCATATTATTAAGGAAAGCGAGGAAAGTATGACATTGCATACCTTGCTGGTAATGTGGCGGAAATTATGCGCCCATTAATGATCATTGACTAGAATTAGACGAGGATATATAGCTCATAGACGTAGAACAAAAATAAACCTTCTCTGTCTAAACCCTTTACTAACAAAAATGGAACCATTAGCTTTGTATGCTTTTTTTTGAAGATTCATATTACTATCGAAAGCGAATAAAGTGAGGATTGCTCCGTCTCTCATCTGCATCCTCTCCTCTGCGTTTGCCTCTTTTAAGATTTATATTATTAAGGAAAGCGAATAAAGTATGACATTGCATACCTTGCTGGTAATGTGGCGGAAATTATGCACTCAGTAATTATCAATTACAAGAATTAGACGAGGATATATAGCTCGTGGACGTAGAACAAAAATAAACCTTCTCTATCTAAACCCTTTACTAACAAAAATGGAACCATAAGCTTTGTAAGCTTTTTTTTTGAATATTCATATTATTAAGGAAAGCGAATAAATTGAGGATTGCTCCGTCTCCCCTCTGCATCCTCTCCTCTGCGCCTGCCTCTTTCTTCACTCGGAACGTTTCTTTCATCTCTATCCTCTGCATCTTTATCCTCTGCGTCTGCATCTTTATCCTCTACATCTTCTCCTCTGCGTCTTTACCCTCTACAATCCTTTGCAAATTGTATAATGAAGTCATATAATAAGTGAATTGGTATTAAAGCAGTATAAACCCTCTCTAAACCCTTTACTAACAAAAATGGAACCATCAGTTGTATGCTTATTTTTGAAGATTCATATTATTAAGGGAAGCGGATATGATTAGATAAAGCAAATTGAGAATCTAATTGGACAAGATCGGTTGTGTTTTGGAACAAAATTAACTATCACCACTAGGAACATAAGTGTACTGGAGACTATAAAAAAAATGAAGTCGAAAAATTCTATCCTTGCACTCCAAATTCTGGCTTATGAAATGGTTGAAATGAAATTTAGCCACGTACTCCAACTCTTCAAGAGGCATGCACTTTTGGCAGGCTCTCCGCCGCATGATCGTTGCACGATTGCCGCAAAACCGTCGTACGACCCCCGCACGACCCCCGCACGACCGCCGACTGATGCTTGGCAGGGGCCGGCGGTGGCCACAACAAGGAAGAAGAGCAAAAGAAAAATAGAAAAGAAAAAAATTTATATCTAGAAAATGTTCTCGAGAACAAGAAGCTACTTTTTTCTTTATTTCTTATTTTTATTCCAAATCTATTCCCCAGCCGCTATTCTTTTCTGGTGAATAGACAAATAAGTCGACGTTACCAAAAAGATTTATGTTCTTTTTTTGTTCCAGGGAACAAAAGAACAGAAATCGGGAGAAGAGCGAGAGTAGAGAGAGACCTTGATTTGTAAAGTAAAACTGCGATGAAGAGTTTAGATGTTGGAACGAGTGGCGGCTATGAAGGAGGAGGCAAGTATCACGTATTCTCGAGTTTCCATGGCCGAGATACTCGAGTTGGATTCACCAGCTTCCTTCATCGACACTTGGTAAATAAGGGTGTTCGAGCCTTCATAGATAATTAAGAACTTCAGGTTGGCGAAGAAATTGGTGGAATGCTCCTGCAAGCAATCGACGACTCCCAGATCTACGTACCCATCTTCTTAAAAAATTATAGTAGTAGCAAATGGTGTCTCTGTGAGCTCAAAAGTATGGTAGACAACAAATCCAATTCAGCGGAGAAAAGAATCCTACCCATCTTTTACGATGTGAAGCCAGAGGATGTTGTCCTTGAAAACTCATTATGCACAACGGCCATGGAGAAGCGCAAGAAGGAGCGCAACGAGGAGCGGAAGGAGAAATTTCTACACAAAATAGAATCCTGGGAGAAGGCTCTTGAGAAGGTCGATAAAACCAAGGGCTAGGAGCTGTCAAAATTTGAAAGGTAAGCTCTAAAGATCCCTGACTTTTCTAGCTCTAGAATCAAGCTCGTCCAATTCAAGCGATAACGGAGATAATTAAATTAGCAAATCTTCCGATCTTTAAAACAAATACAGGTGCAATCATACGCAAGAGTTATCAAGGGTAAATAAAAGGAGCACACCGTTTTTTTTTTTTTTTTTTTTTGGATTTAGATACATACATGTTAATCTCTATGATCGATATAGCTTTTGTAACTAATGAACTTGCTTCTCTTTGTGGCTGCCAAGAGAAACTCGTGGAAGCGGTAGTTGAAGTGGTTTTGCAGGAGTTGAAGATATGAGAAAAGTCTGTGACTAAAGATTTAGTCGGACTTGATGATCGCGTGGCAGAAGTATTGGAAAAGTTAGATGTTAGCTGTAATAATGAAGTGAGGCTGCTTGGAATTTATGGAATGGGGGTAGCGGTAAAACCACTCTAGCTAGGGTTGTCTACAATGAACTTCTTTCTCACTTTGGAAAGTGTTCCGCCTTTCTTGATGATATTTGAGGACAGTTAAACAGGAAGGGGTTAGTTTGGTTGCAGGAGGAGTTAGTAAAGGAAATTGATAGTGCTGATGCACCAAAATTTATTGGAGGAGTTGATCGTAGATCGGAGAGGATAGTGAGAACTCTTCGTTGTAAGAAGTTTCTCATAGCTCTTGATGACTTGATTAGATAAAGCAAATTGAGAATCTAATTGCACTAGATCGGTTGTGTTTTGGAACAAGAATAATTATCACCACTAGGAACATAGGTCTGGAGACTATAAAAAAAATGAAGTCGAAAATTCTATCCTTGCACTCCAAATTCTGGCTTATGAAATGGTTGAAATGAAATTTAGCCACGCACTCCAACTTTTCAAGAGGCATGCACTTTTGGAAGGATCTCCGCCGCACGATCGTTGCACGATTGCCGCAAAACCGCCGTACGACTATCGCACGATCGCCGCACGACCGCAATACGACCGCCGCACAACCCCCGCACGATCGCCGCACAACCGCTGACTAATTCTCGGCGGGGCCGGCGGTGGCCATAAAAATGAAGAAGAAGAAAAGAAAAATAGAAAAGAAAAAAAAAAAAAAATTATTTCAAGAAAATGTTTCTGGAGAACAAGAAGCTACTTTTTTCTTTATTCTTATTTTTATTCCAAATCTTTTCCCCAGCCACTTTTCTTTTCTGGTGAATAGACAAATAAGTCGACGTTACCAAAAAGATTTCTGTTCTTTTTTTGTTCCAGGGAACAAAAGAACAGAAATCGGGAGAAGAGCGAGAGTGGAGAGAGACCTTGATTTGTAAAGTAAAACTGCGAGGAAGTGTTTAGATGTTGGAACGAGTGGCGGCTATGAAGGAGGAGGCAAGTATCACGTATTCTCGAGTTTCCATGGCCGAGATACTCGAGTTGGATTCACCAGCTTCCTTCATCGAGACTTGGTAAATAAGGGTGTTCGAGCCTGCATAGATAATGAAGAACTTTGGGTTGGCGAAGAAATTGGTGGAATGCTCCTGCAAGCAATCGACGACTCCCAGATCTACGTACCCATCTTCTTAAAAAATTATAGTAGTAGCAAATGGTGTCTCTGTGAGCTCAAAAGTATGGTAGACAACAAATCCAATTCAGCGGAGAAAAGAATCCTACCCATCTTTTACGATGTGAAGCCAGACGATGTTGTCCTTGAAAACTCATTATACACAACGGCCATGGAGAAGAAATGAAATTTAGCCACGCCCTCCAACTTTTCAAGAGGCATGCACTTTTGGAAGGCTCTTCGCCGCACGACCGTTGCACGATTGCCGCAAAACCGCCGTACGACCGCCGCACGACCGATGCACTACCGTCGCACGATCGCCGCACGACCACCGCACGACCCCCGCACGACCGCCGCACAACCGCCGACTGATGCTTTGCAGGGGCCGGCGGTGGCCACAACAAGGAAGAAGAACAAAAGAAAAATAGAAAAGAAAAAAAAATTATTTCTACAAATTGTTCTCGAGAACAAGAAGCTATTTTTTTCTTTATTTCTTATTTTTAGTTCCAAATCTATTCCCCAGCCACTTTTCTTTTCTGGTGAATAGACAAATAAGTCAACATTACCAAAAAGTTTTATGTTCTTTTCTAGTTCCAGGGAACAAAAGAACAGAAATCGGGAGAAGAGCGAGAGTAGAGAGAGACCTTGATTTGTAAAGTAAAACTGCCATGAAGAATTCAGATGTTGGAACGAGTGGCGGCTATGAAGGAGGAGGCAAGTATCACGTATTCTCGAGTTTCCATGGCCGAGATACTCGAGTTGGATTCACCAGCTTCCTTCATCGAGACTTGGTAAAGAAGGGTGTTTGAGCCTTCATAGATATTGAAGAACTTTGTGGAATGCTCCTGCAAGCAATCGACAACTCCCAGATCTACGTACCCATCTTCTTAAAAAATTATACTAGTAGCAAATGGTGTCTCTGTGAGCTCAAAAGTATGGTAGACAACAAATCCAATTCAGCGGAGAAAAGAATCCTACCCATCTTTTACGATGTGAAGCCAAACGATGTTGTCCTTGAAAACTCATTATACACAACGGCCATGGAGAAGAAATGAAATTTAGCCACGCGCTCCAACTTTTCAAGAGGCATGCACTTTTGGAAGGCTCTCCGCCGCACGACCGTTGCACGATTGCCGCAAAACCGCCGTACGACCGCCGCACGACCGCTGCACTACCGTCGCATGACCGCCGCACGACCCCCGCACGACCCCCGCACGTCTGCCAACGGATGCTTGGCAGGGGCCGGCGGTGGCCACAACAAGGAAGAAGAAAAAAAAAAAAATAGAAAAGAAAAAAATATTATTTCTAGAAATTGTTCTCGAGAACAAGAAGCTATTTTTTTCTTTATTTTTTATTTTTGTTCCAAATCTATTCCCCAGCCACTTTTCTTTTCTGGTGAATAGACAAATAAGTCGACGTTACCAAAAAGATTTCTGTTCTTTTCTTGTTCCAGGGAACAAAAGAACAGAAATCGGGAGAAGAGCGAGAGTAGAGAGAGACCTTGATTTGTAAAGTAAAACTGCGATGAAGAGTTTAGATGTTGGAACGAGTGGCGGCTATGAAGGAGGAGGCAAGTATCACGTATTCTCGAGTTTCCATGGCCGAGATACTCGAGTTGGATTCACCAGATTCCTTCATTGACACTTGGTAAATAAGGGTGTTCTAGCCTTCATAGATAATTAAGAACTTCAGGTTGGCGAAGAAATTGGTGGAATGCTCCTGCAAGCAATCGACGACTCCCAGATCTACATACCCATCTTCTTAAAAAATTATACTAGTAGCAAATGGTGTCTCCGTGAGCTCAAAAGTATGGTAGACAACAAATCCAATTCAGCGGAGAAAAGAATCCTACCCATCTTTTACGATGTGAAGCCAGAGGATGTTGTCCTTGAAAACTCATTTTGCACAACGGCCATGGAGAAGCGCAAGAAGGAGCGCAACGAGGAGCGGAAGGAGAAATTTCTACACGAAATAGAATCCTGGGAGAAGGCTCTTGAGACGGTCGATAAAACCAAGGGCTGGGAGCTGTCAAAATTTGAAAGGTAAGCTCTAAAGATCCCTAACTTTTCTAGCTCTAGAATCAAGCTCGTCCAATTCAAGTGATTACGGAGATAATTAAATTAGCAAATCTTCCGATCTTTAAAAAAAAAATACAGGTGCAATCATACGCAAGAGTTATCAAGGGTAAATAAAAGGAGCACACCGTTTTTTTTTTTTTTTTTTTTTTTGGATTTAGATACATACATGTTAATCTCTATGATTGATATAGCTTTTGTAACTAATGAACTTGCTTCTCTTTGTGGCAGCCAAGCGAAACTCGTGGAAGCGGTAGTTGAAGTGGTTTTGCAGGAGTTGAAGATATGAGAAAAGTCTGTGACTAAAGATTTAGTCGGACTTGATGATCGCGTGGCAGAAGTATTGGAAAAGTTAGATGTTAGCTGTACTAATGAAGTGAGGCTGCTTGGAATTTATGGAATGGGGGTAGCGGTAAAACCACTCTAGCAAGGGTTGTCTACAATGAACTTCTTTCTCACTTTGGAAAGTGTTCCGCCTTCCTTGATGATATTTGAGGAGAGTTAAACAGGAAGGGGTTAGTCTGGTTGCAGGAGGAGTTAGTAAAGGAAATTGATAGTGCTGATGCACCAAAATTTATTGGAGGAGTTGATCGCAGATGGGAGAGGATAGTGAGAACACTTCGTAGTAAGAAGTTTCTCATAGCTCTTGATGACTTGATTAGATAAAGCAAATTGAGAATCTAATTGGACTAGATTGGTTGTGTTTTGGAACGAGAATAATTATAACCACTAGGAACATAGGTCTGGAGACTATGAAAAAAATGAAATCGAAAAATTCTATCGTTGCACTCCAAATTCTAGCTTATGAAATGGTAGAAATGAAATTTAGCCACGCACTCCAACTTTTCAAGAGACATGCACTTTTGGAAGGCTCTCCGCCGGACGATCATTGCACGATTGCTGCAAAACCGCCGTACGACCGTCGCATGACCGCCGCACGACTGCCGACTAATTCTTGGCAGGGGCCGGCGGTGGCCACAAAAAGGAAGGAGAACAAAAGAAAAATAGAAAAGAAAAACAATTATTTCTAGAAAATGTTCTCGAGAACAAGAAGCTACTTTTTTCTTTATTTCTTATTTTTATTCCAAATCTATTCCCCAGCCACTTTTCTTTTCTGGTGAATAGAAAAATAAGTCGACGTTAACAAAAAGATTTATGTTCTTTTTTTGTTCCAGGGAACAAAAGAACAGAAATCGGGAGAAGAGCGAGAGTAGAGATAGACCTTGATTTGTAAAGTAAAACTGCGATGAAGAGTTTAGATGTTGGAACGAGTGGCGGCTATGAAGGAGGAGGCAAGTATCACGTATTCTCGAGTTTCCATGGCCGAGATACTCGAGTTGGATTCACCAGCTTCCTTCATCGAGACTTGGTAAATAAGGGTGTTCGAGCCTTCATAGATAATGAAAAACTTTCGGGTTGGCGAAGAACTTGGTGGAATGCTCCTGCAAGCAATCGACGACTCCCAGTTCTACATACCCATCTTCTTAAAAAATTATACTAGTAGCAAATGGTATCTCCGTGAGCTCAAAAGTATGGTAGACAACAAATCGAATTCAGTGGAGAAAAGAATCCTACCCATCTTTTACGATGTGAAGCCAGACGATGTTTTCCTTGAAAACTCATTATACACAACGGCCATGGAGAAGAAATGAAATTTAGCCACGCACTCCAACTTTTGAAGAGGCATGCACTTTTGGGAGGCTCTCTGCCGCACAACCGTTGGACGATTGCCACAAAACCGCCGTACGAACGCCGCACGACCGCCGTACGACCGCTGCATGACCCCCGCACGACCCCCGCACGACCGCCGCACAATCGGCGACTGATGCTGAGCAAGGGCCGGCGGTGGCCACAACAACGAAGAAGAACAAAAGAAAAATGTAAAAGAAAAAAAAATTATTTCTAGAAATTGTGCTCGAGAACAAGAAGCTATTTTTTTCTTTATTTCTTATTTTTGTTCCAAATCTATTCCCTAGCCACTTTTCTTTTCTGGTGAAAAGAAAAATAAGTCAACGTTACCAAAAAGATTTCTGTTCTTTTCTTGTTCCAGGGAACAAAAGAACAGAAATCGGGAGAAGAGCGAGAGTAGAGAGAGACCTTGATTTGTAAAGTAAAATTGCGATGAAGAATTCAGATGTTGGAACGACTGACGGCTATGAAGGAGGAGGCAAGTATCACTTATTCTCAAGTTTCCATGGCCGAGATACTAGAGTTGGATTCACCAGCTTCCGTCATCGAGACCTGGTAAATAAGGGTGTTCGAGCCTTCATAGATAATGAAGAACTTCGGGTTGGCGAAGAAATTGGTGGAATGCTCCTGCAAGCAATCGACGACTCCCAGATCTACGTACCCATCTTCTTAAAAAATTATACTAGTAGCAAATGGTGTCTCCGTGAGCTCAAAAGTATGGTAGACAACAAATCCAATTCAGCGGAGAAAAGAATCCTACCCATCTTTTACGATGTGAAGCCAGACGATGTTGTCCTTGAAAACTCATTATACACAACGGCCACGGAGAAGAAATGAAATTTAGCCACACACTCCAACTTTTCAAGAGGCATGCACTTTTGGAAGGCTCTCCACCGCACGACCGTTGCACGATTGCCGCAAAACCGCCGTCCGACCATCGCATGACCGCCGCACGACCGCCGCACGACCGCCGACTGGTTCTTGGCAGGGGCCGGCGGTGGACACAAAAAGGAAGAAGAACAAAAGAAAAATAGAAAAGAAAAAAAAATATTTCTAGAAAATGTTCTCGAGAACAAAAAGCGACTTTTTTCTTTATTTCTTATTTTTATTCCAAATCTATTCCCCAGCCACTATTCTTTTCTGGTGAATAGACAAATAAGTCGACGTTACCAAAAATATTTATGTTCTTTTTTTGTTCCAGGGAACAAAAGAACAGAAATCGGGAGAAGAGCGAGAGTAGTGAGAGACCTTGATTTGTAAAGTAAAACTACGATGAAGAGTTTAGATGTTGGAACGAGTGGCGGCTATGAAGGAGGAGGCAAGTATCACGTATTCTCGAGTTTCCATGGCCGAGATACTCAAGTTGGATTCACCAGCTTCCTTCATCGAGACT
Organism: Eucalyptus caleyi; assembly: GCA_014182885.2. Taxonomy (NCBI): domain Eukaryota; kingdom Viridiplantae; phylum Streptophyta; class Magnoliopsida; order Myrtales; family Myrtaceae; genus Eucalyptus; species Eucalyptus caleyi. The sequence goes on from CM024472.2 coordinate 39,430,180, forward strand.
TGGTAAATAAGGGTGTTCGAGCCTTCATAGATAATGAAGAACTTCGGGTTGGCGAAGAACTTGGTGGAATGCTCCTGCAAGCAATCGACGACTCCCAGATCTACGTACCCATCTTCTTAAAAAATTATACTAGTTGCAAATGGTGTCTCCATGAGCTCAAAAGTATGGTAGACAACAAATCGAATTCAGTGGAGAAAAGAATCCTACCCATCTTTTACGATGTGAAGCCAGACGATGTTGTCCTTGAAAACTCATTATACACAACGGCCATGGAGAAGAAATGAAATTTAGCCACGCACTCCAACTTTTCAAGAGGCATGCACTTTTGGAAGGCTCTCCGCCGCACGATCGTTGCACGATTGCCACAAAACCGCCGTACGACCGCCGCACGACCGCCGCACGACCGCCGCACGACCGCCGCACGACCCCGCACGACTCCCGCACGACCACCGCACAACCGCCGACCGATTCTTTGCAGGGCGGCGGTGGCCACAAAAAGGAAGAAGAACAAAAGAAAAATAGAAAAGAAAAAAAAATTATTTCTAGAAAATGTTCTCGAGAACAAAAAGCTACTTTTTTCTTTATTTCTTATTTTTATTCCAAATCTATTCCCCGGCCACTTTTCTTTTCTGGTGAATAGACAAATAAGTCGACGTTACCAAAAAGATTTCTGTTCTTTTTTTGTTCTAGGGAACAAAAGAACAGAAATCGGGAGAAGAGCGAGAGTAGAGAGAGACCTTGATTTGTAAAGTAAAATTGCCATGAACAATTCAGATGTTGGAACGAGTGGCGGCTATGAAGGAGGAGGCGAGTATCACGTATTCTTGAGTTTCCATGGCCGAGATACTCGAGTTGGATTCACCAGCTTCCTTCATCGACACTTGGTAAATAAGGGTGTTCGAGCCTTCATAGATAATGAAGAACTTCGGGTTGGCGAAGAACTTGGTGGAATGCTCCTGCAAGCAATCGACGACTCCCAGATCTATGTACCCATCTTCTTAAAAAATTATACTAGTATCAAATGGTATCTCCGTGAGCTCAAAAGTATGGTAGACAACAAATCCAATTCAGCGGAGAAAAGACTCCTACCCATCTTTTACGATGTGAAGCCAGACGATGTTTTCCTTGAAAACTCATTATGCACAACGGCCATGGAGAAGCGCAAGAAGGAGCGCAACGAGGAGCGGAAGGAGAAATTTCTACATGAAATAGAATCCTGGGAGAAGGCTCTTGAGAAGGTCGATAAAACCAAGGGCTGGGAGCTGTCAAAATTTGAAAGGTAAGCTCTAAAGATCCCTGACTTTTCTAGCTCTAGAATCAAGCTCGTCCAATTCAAGCGATTACGGAGATAATTAAATTAGCAAATCTTCCGATCTTTAAAAAAAAAATACAGGTGCAATCATACGCAAGAGTTATCAAGGGTAAATAAAAGGAGCACACCGTTTTTTTTTTTTTTGGAGTTAGATACATACATGTTAATCTCTATGATCGATATAGCTTTTGTAACTAATGAACTTGCTTCTCTTTGTGGCAGCCAAGTGAAACTCGTGGAAGCGGTAGTTGAAGTGGTTTTGCAGGAGTTGAAGATATGAGAAAAGTCTGTGACTAAAGATTTAGTCGGACTTGATGATCGCGTGGCAGAAGTATTGGAAAAGTTAGATGTTAGCTGTACTAGTGAAGTGAGGCTGCTTGGAATTTATGGAATGGGGGTAGCGGTAAAACCACTCTAGCTAGGGTTGTCTACAATGAACTTCTTTCTCACTTTGGAAAGTGTTCCGCCTTCCTTGATGATATTTGAGGAGAGTTAAATAGGAAGGGATTAGTCTGGTTGCAGGAGGAGTTAGTAAAGGAAATTGATAGTGCTGATGCACCAAAATTTATTGGGGGACTTGATCGCAGATGGGAGAGGATAGTGAGAACACTTCGTAGTAAGAAGTTTCTCATAGCTCTTGATGGTCGATCTTTAAAAAAAATACAAGTGCAATCATACGCAAGAGTTATCAAGGGTAAATAAACGGAGCACACCGTTTTTTTTTTTTTTTTTTTTTGGATTTAGATACATACATGTTAATCTCTATGATCGATATAGCTTTTGTAACTAATGAACTTGCTTCTATTTGTGGCAGCCAAGCGAAACTTGTGGACGCGGTAGTTGAAGTGGTTTTGCAGGAGTTGAAGATATGAGAAAAGTCTGTGACTAAAGATTTAGTCGGACTTGATGATTGCGTGGCAGAAGTTTTGGAAAAGTTATATGTTAGCTGTACTAATGAAGTGAGGCTGCTTGGAATTTATGGAATGGGGGTAGCGGTAAAACCACTCTAGCTAGGGTTGTCTACAATGAACTTCTTTCTCACTTTGGAAAGTGTTTCGCCTTCCTTGATGATATTTGAGGAGAGTTAAACAGGAAGGGTTAGTCTGATTGCAGGAGGAGTTACTAAAGAAAATTGATAGTGCCAATGCACCAAAATTTATTGGGGGAATCGATCGCGGATGGGAGAGGATAGTGAGAACACTTAATAGTAAGAAGTTTCTCATAGCTCTTGATGACGTTGATGAGATAAAGCAAGTTGAGAATCTAATTGGACTAGATCGGTTGTGTTTTGGAACAAGAATAATTATCACCACTAGGAACATAGGTGTACTAGAGACTATCGAAAAAATGAAGTCAAAAAATTCTATCCTTGCACTCCAAATTTTGGCTTATGAAACGGTGAAAATGAAATTTAGCCATGCACTCCAACTTTTCAAGAGGCATGCACTTTTGAAAGGCTCTCTGCCGCACGACCGTTGCACGATTGCCGCAAAACCGCCGTATGGCCATCGCACAACAGCCGCACGACCGCCACACGACCCCCGCACGACCGCCGCACGACCGTCGACCGATGCTTTGCAGGGGCCGGCGGTGGCCACAACAAGGAAAAAAAACAACAGAAAAATAGAAAAGAAAAGAAAAAAACTTATTTCTAGAAATTGTTCGTGAGAATAAGAAGCTACTTTTTTTCTTTAATTTCTTATTTATGATCCAAATCTATTCCTTAGCCACTTTTCTATTTTTGTTCCAGGGGTGGGTGATGTCTGAATCACTTCTTAATCCCGGTCGAGCTCGGTTGTGTTGAAAAAATCGACAGGATAAGATTCAAATACTTGGTTGACTTTTATCCTCTTCCCACCTGTGGAAGGCATTGAAGATCTATTCCAGATCTTGAGCATCTCCTACGCAGATCCCACTGTCAAATAACAGCAACCATGTATATCGAGGATACAAACAAGCTGTTAGCGCAAGGAGCTCTGTCTGCCATGGCAATTGGTTGTGGCTCCTATCTAGCGGTTAAAATCCAGACTAAAACATGTCACTAAGGGAGTCTCTGCTCAATCATGTGCAAGCGAACTGGCAAGATGGAAATATTGATGTCCCAAAAGTAGATGTACCATGGTGCTTTTTCCTTGTATTTGGGGTGACATCACAGGGCAGGTTCTCTCTCTCTCTCTCTCTCTCTCTCTCTCTCTCTCAAGAAAATTTTTGAATGTGTCACTGGCTTGTTTCTTTTGTGTTTTTCTTTTGGTCTTTCAGTGGCATTCCAATGTTTCTCTTCCCGCTCCCAAAGTTGTGTCATAATCTTTTGGTTTTCTTGTCATATTTTTAAGTTTCGGTTGGCGTATCGTACATGTGGATTTATATACCGAGTATATCCGATACTTTACTTTATAATTTCGCTACATATATCGAGGTCTGAAGCATTACAAAGATTGTTTTTGGGCCTCTTTCGAACTGTAAACTAAATAACAAATCATGGCATTGAATTCTGTACCCTTGAGGGCACACTGAATGAACTATGTTAGTCCTACCCAAAATCAGGACTAGAGCTGTCTCAGGTTAGAAGGTCTTGAACCTCGACTGGCTTGCCACTGCCCAGAATCGAGCGGCAGAGACACGGACCCAAATTTTAACTGACCTGTCTTCTCCACATGAGTGTCTATTACGATTCTTGTCTAGCTTAGCGTTTGTTAAGATGCATCTGTGTTAAACATGAGCGAAGAACTAAATCCTATGTGGATTCACTACAGCTTAAAGGAGCAGTGAATCCATAGGGTGAAGTGCCTCTAGGAAAATTAGATCGATCTAAACATGTCGAGAAGTCGGATAATTCAGCTTAACCCCGGATTCATCGATCCATCAGAAGGAAGACGAGGAATCCTAGTTCCGATGCAATACTAGTTTAAAACTCAATGACCGGGGTCACGAGCAGCGGATGCATGAGCGAACAAGGGGGTCCTATTAAATTGTGTTGGTCGTCCTCGTGTTTTTAGAGTGTTCGCGTGGATCACTTGCATGGACCAAGTAGCACCCCCATTAATTCCGTGTTGGAGTTCATGCATGATGTGTGGAGACATTCGAGACCCTCCTTTGATCGAATCGACAATGAACTTTTTCATATTGGCCGATATACGTAGGAAAATTATCAAAAAAAAGATTTAAATTTATCGTACAAATGTCAATTCAATTTTAAACTTTTCAATTACCTTTTGACAATTTATTAATATAGTGTTTTCGATTAACTTTGGGTCGAAGTGGCTGATATAGACATGTGATGTGGTACAAGCGGTGTTGATGTGAATAATTTTTGAAGTAATATAATTAGCATCAATTCCCAATTGAGTTGACTTGATCAAAACCCAAGACCTTGCAAATTTAGAATAATTGAAAAATCGTTCAACTTAGCGTCGGTCGTGCCATGCAGGTAGGTTAGTATTCAAATTCAACGATTTTCGGTCAAAATTGATTGGAATGACTAATTAGCAAATGATCAAAATGTTTAAGATTCAATTGGCTAAATTAAAAAGTTTAGAATTTAATTAGCATATCCATATAATAGATTAAGAACTTTCTTGGATAATTATCAATGACTCGTGCAGATGGAAATGGGAGTCTGGTCTGGACCAAAGCCAAATTGTTTCTTTAAAACCCCACGCATAGGCCACGCTGAGATTGACATTTCGTCAACCTCTAGGCAAACCCACTTTTACGTGGGCGTCAACGTTTGCCACTATCGAAAAAAAAGAGGGAGACAAAGGCTATGTTTGGTTTTGCTTCGAGTCCCACTGGGTCCATCCTGAAGCTTTTCCATCCTCACGTCTTGCTTTCAGCCAGAGAGATGTTTTTCGCCTCAAAGAAAGTGCAATTCTGTTCTCAACCGAAAAGTCACCTGCCATCGTTCTCGCAAATTTCAAACAAGAAAGTCCTCCATTCGATTATTCTTTTCGCGCGAAGGAAGAGCTCGCATGGAATACCAAATTAACCTGCATTGTAATATGCATTAGACCCTATCCACGCGCGAAAGCCAGCATCTGAGCATAAAGAGTCCGTTAGAAACGATTATAGACTACTAATTTGATTGCTTAAAAGGGGATCAGCAAGATAGATGTGCAGTCTCCTCTACTCTTTTTGAGTAAGGTCAATTTTTTTACTAGAGTCAGCCGGATAATAAGTTTTCCAATGAGAGTCGTTCTGTCCAATTTGACAGTTGGATGGTATTGCAAATTTTTTACTTTGACCTCTCGATCTTGAAGATGCAAGTCGTGATTTTTCCCATGTCTACAAACTGCTTCTGGAAGGCATCAAGAATCGTACCGAAGGATCAATGAATCACTAAGAGTGAACAGTTCGAGCTATTTTTGTCGAATGTCCCGCCCATCTCTTCAAACGTTCATCACTAGGTTCCTCTGCGAAGCCGGCTGTTTTGCATGAAAGCGCACGAGCATTTAGGGCTCATAAAGAGTTTTCCAAGAACTAATCAGTCGCACATTCGGAAGACTACTAGCTAATATGAGGCTCGAAAGGCATTCCCCATGTGATAGATCTCATATAAGTTGAGTCTGTGCTCCACCGGTTTGGGTCAACCTCGACATTTGGTCACGACAGCCTCATTGGATACATACCTTTCGACTAGTTTAGGACCATATCTTCCTTCCAACAGTTTCACTACGGAGTTTTTCTTAGCCAAATTGCCTGTGGCCTACGCTTTTTTGAATCCAATCATTAGCTTCCACCTTGAAACCACACTCACCGATAACTAACCGGCCAAGAGAAGTTCTCATGAAACGTGATGATTATACCATGAGATGAAGCTTTCAAACTTTTTAGAGATTGGTCGAATATCAGCAGCATCAATGTCGCTGACTTCCCTAAAAGGTATATAGATGGAATGAAAATTGAAGTGATACAATAGTAATTGGCGGAAGTAGGAGGGAGATTTAAGTAGAAAGAAGTGTCTGTTTGCAAAATACAAAGAACAGTGTGCGGTGAATAATAAAACTTGAAGGAAGAATCATGTGAAGAAAGGAGGTGTCTGCTTGTGATATGCACCGAATGGAATATGCCAAATCTTTTCCTCAATGTCAAGAGAAGTTTGGGCAAGTAAAAGTGGAGAAACAACTACCTTCTATTAAGAAATTGGCTAGTCCTCAAATAGAGCCGAGAGTCAACTCAGAGACCTCAAAGAGGGAGCCTTAGTTTGAGTAGTTAGACATATCTAGTTAATGCATAACTCAATGATTTGAGTGAAAGGTTAACTCTAGTAGATTTGCTAATAGACTCGGAATTTGGTCCCTATTAGAGATCTCTTGAGGATGAGGTCTTCAACTTTCTTTGTGCATCCCAAGAAGCAGTAGTAGAAGTCTCATATCTTATCCTATAGAGATTTTGAAGAGAGAGCTCAAGTGCAAAAAATTAATATATCTACTTAATTTATAAATTATTATTTAAATTTTTTAGTAACCTAGCTCCAATTCAACATGTTAATGTGCTTAGCCCTTGACTACCTCTTAGAGATCTGACCTTAGAATGAGATACTAGACTTCTCTACACATCCTAGTAGGCAGCAATAGAGTCGATGATTGATCAATGACATCAATATGTTTTAAATTTTTTGATCATCTCAAGAAAAGGATCTCTTAAATTTTGCAGTTGTCAGGTGAGGATTGCTATCACAGTTCAGTCTACACCAAAAAGAGATAATGAGTGAAGGCTTACATTGTGTCATAGCAACGTTGGCTCTGGTGTAGCCCAGTGTGGTTATTACAAGTGCGGTGGTTAGCACTAATGGATGTTGCAGCTAATAGCAACCTGGTGAATATTTAAGTTAAAATATGTTGGTGTAGAATGATACTATTGATTAGGGTAAAGCAGTCTAATATGGAACACTCACATGTATGAGGGAGATTTGCACATTGAACCACACGTGGGGTGTTAATTTGGTGAAAGAGCCATACAATTACTCATTAACGTAGTGTGAAATAATTCATATATCTAGTCAACCATAACTCATTGACTTAAATTTTTTAGTGAATTTGGTCCAATTAGATATACAAATGAGCTTAGACTTAATCAGACTTCATCTTGAAGGTCTATCCATGATGAGATATTGAAGTTCTGTTACGTTGTTGAAGTGTCGTGATTTCGGCTAAGGGTTTCATGAAAATGTGATGCAGAAACCTATTTTTCTCTCTTCCTTGACGGAAGAAAAAGAAAACTAATTACTAATATTCGACAAGATATGATATGATAGAACACATTCTAGAAGTTTTTTTTTTTTTTTTTTTGGTCGGTCACATTCTAGAAGTTTAAACAGTTGTGTTTTGATGTATTTTTCGGATATTATAGCAGACTTTACCGGATCATTTGTTTCTAAGGACGTGCGATGTTTTCAGGAGGCTAAAAGATTGTAAAGCATCAATGTCCAGCTGGTAATCATCATCACCAACATCATCTTCTCGTACGTTTAGCTAAAGCTTTAACAAGAATGACTCTTTATCAGCATGAATGGAGTACAAAATTCAGTACGGCTTATACATACGAAGGAAAGCACTTAGAAATCACACAATGACAATAACTCTTCCATGAGACATTCGCCTGTCTAAATCCGCATCTTGTAATGAAGGCAGAATAGAGATAGCATAATCAATAACCCTACAGATCCTGGGGAATTCATTAAGACAAACTCTCTCTTAAAAAAAGAACAGTTATGGCAATAATTTCTGACTCTTAGTTGACACAAAGAAATCCGGCTCACATCAAAACATAAAGGCAACACCAAACTGATCATTATAATAAACCCACTTATGTATATGCAAATCCATAACGAGTTCAACGTTCTGACTAATTTAATTTAATGAACTGGGTGTGTTATTATTGGAGGGGTTCTTCTTGTGCTTGTTGTTGTGCATCCACACCTTGAGCACTCTCCTCTTCACTCCAATCTCTTGACAGAACTGCTGAACCACCGACTCTTCCTGCTTCTGGATCTTCCAACCCACCTTCTCTGCGAATCTGAACATCTTCTCCTTCTGCTCCTGGGTGAACTTCGCCCTGAACCTCTTCTTCACCGCCTGGTGGTGCAGCGCCCGAATTGCCGCTGCCCCGCCTCCTCCGCCGCTGCCACCACCGTCCTCCTGGTCATCGGCCTCGGAGGGGCCAGAGTGGGAGTGGGGGCCAATGCTGTAAGGGATGATCATCTGGTGGTGGAGCTGTGGAGGTGCTCTTGAGGAGATGAGAGTGCCTGCAGCTGTAGGGTAGACTAACCCATGATGATGATGATGAGGCGGCTCGTGGCCACCCAGCACATTGACGTTCTTGGGGTGGATCTGATGGCCCAGGATAAATTTCCTCCCAGGCTTGCTCATCAGATTGTGTGGTGGGGTCTGTTGGAAGATATGCAGGATTGTCTCATATCTTGATTGATTGTGTTTTGTGTATTTATGTCAATTGAATATTAGATTTAGGTCTAGATTGATTATTAGATCTTTTATTTCCTTGCACAGAATACATCTTGTATTATTTATTAAGATTGAATTGTACATTCAATATACATTGAAAACACAGAAAATTCCCCTACGACATTCTCTCTGTCTTCTTCCTTTCCTCTTGCCTTTCTTTATTGCTTTCTTTCATGGTATCAGAGCTCCCGGTCTCTGACTCGCTTCCGCTTCAAGCTGCTGCCGAAGAAATTCCCAACCTACAAAAGGATTGATCATTCGGCATTAGAAAGGCATACTCTTAAAGGAAGAAAATTTAAATACCTATTATGTCTTCTTAGCAGGACTCCAATCTGGGCACTGACAGCAGGAACACCGGAGGAGAAGACGCTCCACAAGTTCCGCAGCACCAGAATCTCCCTGCGGCAACCTCAATATCTGATCAACTGTTAATTCAGGCCCAACCTCCACAATGGCGACCCACACAAGCTTAGATCCAGTTGGGGCAACCCACGACGGGCCAACCATACCAGTGGATTCCGTATCCACTTTATCTTGGGCCAGGCCCAATGTCATCACCGCCTGTTTTCATGGGCCACCAAAGTCTCGACGGGGGCCCGCCAACCACAAATGGGGCAAGCCCAACCATCGAGATAGAGCAGACGGGCGGTTCAGGTTCGGGCGACTCGGGTACCAGAAAAAATCCCTACCCGGGATATCTCAATGCAGGTCATCCAATGCAAACGGGCGGTTCAGGCAATTCGGGTACGGGACAAAATCCCTACCCGAATTTCATGCCCGGATTTATGCCCGTTCCAACGACGGCGTTCACTGGGCGACCAGAACTGGGCGACCCTTTATATGTCTCCAAAGTCGACGGACCGGAGCTTCGACTGATAAACCAACAACTGACTGGAGCAGAGATCTATTCGAAGTGGTCATAAGAGCTCCGGCGGGCCTTGATTAGTAAGGATAAAGATGGGTTCCTTGATGGAACTGTCGCAATCCCCTCTGATGAACGCCTAGCCCGACATTGGCGGAAGTGCAATCACCTCGTCCGAACATGGATCGGTAATTGCCTATCCCCAAAGGTCGCGGCTGGGCTTCCACCCACAGAGGATGCCAAAACCATGTGGGAAAACATACGAGAAATGTATGGTAAATTGGATCAAGCGAAGATTTTTAACCTAATGCAGGAAATCAGCGAGCTCAAACAAGCGAACACGACGGTCACGGTCTGCTTCAACAGATTATCGTCTCTGTGGAATCAACTCGAGGCAGCGGAAGAAAAGCTTGAAGGGCCAGAATCAACCTTCAAGCAGTATAAACAAATCAAAGAAAGAGAAAAGGCCACGAGATTCCTCATGATTCTAAACGAATCATACCTTACATTCCGATCTCAGATCCTAGCCATGGATCCCATGCCATCAATCGGATGTATCTTCCAGTTAGCGATGCAGGAGGAGAGTCAGCAACTCGCATCAGCCGAACACACGAGGAACAACGAAAGCATCGCTCTCGCCACCCGCGGTGAACGGAGAGACACGGCCGCCAGGATTGGCTCAACCCTAGCTCACGAAAGGAAAAACCCCTTAGGGTTCGGCGACACCGATTCGCCCCCTTTAAAAGGGATGGAACGAGCGGTCCAGATTTCACGCGAGGATCGGACGGCGGATAGGAGATCGCGGGCAAAGGAACGGACGGGCAGATCTTCGCCACGTCATCCAGAAATTTCGCAAAAAATTTTAAAGGAAAGGGTAAATTCTTTTGCGATTATTACAAGCATACTAACCATACTGTTGACAGTTGTTGGAAATTGCATGGGAAACCAGGTGATAAGGAGAAAAAAATTTCCACATCCTATCAAGTCACTGGACCAACTGGTCCAAGAATTGATCAGCCTATTTCAATTGGCCAATACCAACAACTCATGCAGGCATTACAGAAAATGGATATTTCCAACAAAGGGGGAAATTTCTCAGGTATTTCACATTGCCTAATTAATTATATTTCTAGAAAGGCATGGATTATCGATTCTGGGGCAAGTGACCATATTATATGCGACAAGGGATTATTTTCAAATATGAATAAAAATTTAGATCATCCTGTGTCCATACAATTACCCAATGGCAATTTCACTTATGTCAAAGTGACAGGGACAGTGAATCTAAGTCCACAGATTATTCTCCAGAATGTGCTCTATGTCCCAGAATTCCAATTCAACCTCATATCTGTGTCTAGAGCCTGCAAAGAAAATTCATGCCGGGTATTTTTCGATGCTGACACCTGTTTATTTCCAGCCCTTTCGACTGGCAGACTGATAGGCTTGGGTAATCTCTCTGAAGGACTCTATTTCTGGACGGATTTTCCAAGTAATTTCAAATTTTCTTGCAATAAGAAATCATTGTGTAATTCTACTACCAATGATAGAAATTTTATTATGCATATGAGATTGAGTCATAGTGTTTCCTTTCCATATCCTGAATGTTCTATTTGTCCTCTTGCAAAGCAATCAAGAACACCATTTCCCTCTAGTACTTCACGAACTAGTGATATCTTTGCATTGATTCATGTAGACATTTGGGGATCATATCATACAGTCAATCATGATGGTTCTTGTTATTTTCTTACAATAGTAGATGATTTTTCTCGGGCAACATGGCTTTTCTTGATGCATTATAAGAATCAAGTTGTTTCTCAACTGAAGAATTTCATCATACTATCTAAGAATCAATTCCGGAAATCCATTCAGCAGATACGTACTGATAACGGAGAGAATTTTTTAGTCATGAATGTTCCTCATTATTCAATTCTCATGGCATTCAACATGAACATTCATGTGTATATTCACCACAACAAAATGGTGTGGTTGAAAGAAAGCATCGACATCTGCTGGAAGTTGCTCGTGCTCTAAAATTTCAGGCATCTATTCCAGACAATTTTTGGGGCGAGTGTGTCACTATAGCAGCTTATCTTATTAATCGAATGCCTACTCGAATCCTGAATGGGCGAGCGCCATTCGAGCTGCTGTTTGGAAAGAAGCCAGAATTAAACCATCTCAGGATCTTCGGATGTCTCTGTTATATCGCAACAATGGGATCTCGAGATAAATTGGGCCCACGTGCACGATGATGCATCCTTATGGGATATCCCAATCTCCAGAAAGGATATCGGGTTCTTGAGATCTCAACAGGAGAATTCTTAGTCAGTCGCGATGTGATTTTCCATGAGAGTATTTTTCCATTTTCAGAAAGTACATCTCCAAATGAAGGTCACGAGACAATTCCCAAACATCAGTTTTTTTTCTGATGAGGCTTCTTATCAAGATCTTTCCTACATACCAGTGACACAACCAAGGAATCTTGATTCTACTCCCCAAATTATTTCGTCAAGTTCTGATGAACACTTGACCGCTCCAGCACACATTCAGCAAGATGCAGAAGAAGATTTCATTGCCAATATGGAAGAACATGACAATGCACCAATTTCCTCACAAGAGACATCACAATCTGCAACTGGAGTTGATTATCCCAGACGGTCTGGACGGGCTACAAAACCTCCAACTTGGACAAAGGATTATGTATGTGCTGCTCACAATTCTCCAGGTATTCAACATCCAATCTCCTCCTATGTTTCTTTTCATAGATTATCTCAGGAGCATAGATGTTGTATTAGTCATTTATCCGACGACAAGCCATCTAGTTATGACGAAGCATCCACTCATCCTAAATGGCAAGAAGCCATGACGGCAGAATTGAAGGCACTTACTGATAACCACACATGGGATCTTGTTCCATTACCACATCATCGCAAACCGATTGGATGCAAATGGGTTTATAAGATCAAGTATCGTGCTGATGGCTCTATTGAATGATACAAGGCAAGATTGGTAGCTAAAGGGTTTACCCAAAGAGAAGGTTTTGACTATCACGAGACATTTTCTCCAGTTGCCAAAGATGTTACAATACGTTCATTCTTAGCTATTGCTGCCATTATTGACTGGAATCTACACCAGATGGATGTTCATAATGTCTTCCTCCATGGTGATCTGGATGAAGAAATCTACATGGACATTCCTAAAGGCATCCGGAGACAGGGGGAGAATAAGGTGTGTCGTCTTCGGAAATCCCTTTATGGATTAAAACAGGCTTCCTAGGCAATGGTACGCAAAATTTGCTAGTGCTCTTACAACAGCAGGTTTTAAGCAATCCAAGCATGATTATGCTTTATTTTCGCGTACTAAAGGTATGTCATCTATCTATCTGATGATTTATGTTGATGACATACTTGTTATGGGAAATGATAGAACCTCTATAGAGAAATTCAAGGAATATATGCATGCTACCTTTCATATTAAAAATTTAGGAGCACTGAAATACTTCATTGGGATTGAAATTGCCCGTTCTGACAAAGGAATCTCCCAGAGTCAATGGAAATTTATATTAGAGATCATATCAGAGGCAGGTCTTTCAGGATGCAAGCCAGCTGTAATTCCCATAAAGCAGAACACTAAATTGATCACCGCAAACTATGATAAAGGAATATCAAGAAATGATGATCCTGTACTCAGCGATTCATCAGGCTATCAAAGACTTGTTGGGAAACTTATATATCTGATAATGACTAGACCTGATATCTCATATGCGTTTCAGACACTTAGCTAGTTCATGCATCAACCAAAGCGATCTCACTTGGATGCAGCCTTGAAGGTTGTGAAATATTTGAAGAAATGTTCAAGACTTGGGATACTTCTATCTAGAAAGGGTGACTTAAGGATGTTAGCATATTGTGATGCAGACTATGCAACATGTCCCATTAGTAGAAGATATGTCACTGGATATTGCATCAAATTGGGAGAATCTCTTCTTTCTTGGAAGACCAAGAAACAGGCTACTGTGTCTCTTTCTTCAGCCGAAGCAGAATATCGAGCTATGGCTAAAGCTACATGTCAAGTAGTTTGGATACGAGGATTACTCAAGGATCTCAGAGTACAAGTGCAAGGGTCCACGAAGCTATATTGTGATAATGATGCGGCTCTTAAACTTGCATCTAATCCTATAGTGCATGAAAGAACCAAGCATATAGAAGTGGATTGTCATTTTACACGAGAAAAGATCCAAGAAGGAGTAATTGAGACAAGAGGAATTGGGACGTTGGAACAGCCAGCAGACATGTTCACCAAGCCCTTGTGTCAGCGACAACACGCATATCTACTGAACAAGCTAGGCGTCTTGGACATCTACAAGCCACCAGCTTGAGGGGGAGTGTTGGAAGATATGCAGGATTGTCTCATATCTTGATTTATTGTGTTTTGTGTATTTTTGTCAATTGAATATTAGATTTAGGTCTAGATTGATTATTAGATCTTTTATTTCCTTGCACATAATACATCTTGTATTATTTATTAAGATTGAATTGTACATTCAATATACATTGAAAACACAGAAAATCTATAATAATGTCTTTTTATTTAATGGGGTCTCGGTTTGTTTGTCTGGAGACAAAAAAGGGGCAAGCAAGCAACAGGAGAAGAAAGACAAGGAAGAGGTTTTAACAATGATTAAGCCGAAAAGGGTTTTGCTTTCTTGCGAGACTTCTAGAAAATCTTGCACTTTAAAAGGGCTAAACAAAACAAAACCCTAGTTCATCACTGCAAACTTCAGAAGGTCAACATGGGAAGCCAATTGCGTGCACGTGGGAAGAAGAAGAAGAAGAAGAAGTCGGATTAATTAGTGCTAAACAAGCAGGACACAGCCAAGAAGAAGAAGAAGAAGAAGAAGAAGAAGAAGAAGCTGACGAGTCGGATTAATTAGTGCTAAACAAGCAGGACACAGCCAAGCCCTCTCTCTCTCTCTCTCTCTCTCTCTCTCTCTCTCTCTCTCTCTCTCTCTCTCTCTCTCTCTCTCCTCGCAAATTCCTTCTTTTCCGCTTCCCGAAACCAAGCAGAGAAGTCGGGATCAGCGCTCACGCTTCACCATCTAAAGTCTTTTGAGAAAAACAAGAATGATTACAGCAGGGAAGAAGAAGAAGACTAGCTAGTAGTTAGTGCCCTGAATGCAATATTAAGGCAGCAGACAAAGGGGAAGCACAGAATGGCATGAAACCAAACCATTATGATGACTAAAAAACTCACATGAGCATCATTTGTGACTTCTGAGCACAAACAGCTTCCTAGGCTGAGGATGACCCAGTTTAGCAGAGAGAGAGAGAGCGGGGAAGAAAGAGAGATATAAGTGAAGAGTGAGAGAGAGAGAGAGAGAGAGAGAGAGAGAGAAGTGGTCAGTAGCTAGGCGGGTTTTGCTTTGCTAGTGAAGCACGCTTGTGAGGGAGCTTATAGAGGGGTGGAGAGGTTAGAGAGTATAAAAAAGCAAGAGGAGAGGGAGAGAGGGCAGGGGGGAAAGAAAAGCAAAATTCTTTTGCAGACAGAGGGAATGGAAATGAGTTAACAAGATGATAAAATCCGAAAAAAAATTTAAAAAATAATAAAGGGAGAAATGAATGAAAGAAAGAAAGAGAGTAAGAAAAGGAGGTGGTGTGCACTGTTTGCTTTGCTTGCACTATCAGGCATCCAAGTTTTACGCCAGGTTGCACCAGTGTGTCAGAGAGAGAGAGAGAGAGAAAAGAGAGAGAGAGAGAGAGAGGCCTCGACTCGAACAAATTACACAACATACACACACAGATTCTCTTCTCGCATTCAATTCTGGTGTCATAAAACAAGTGAGCGAGTGTGCAGCTGCATGCTCTTCATGTGAATGATGCATTTCAATATAAATGACAGCTTCTTTCCATCACCATTATAATTTCTGAATGATGGATATTATATATTATATATGTACGGTATGTAATGATGGGTTTGTCTTTGGTATGGGTACAACCATGGGGCATGAACCATCCATCTCATTTATAGTTCAATTTATTAAAGTTCACACAAATTCTTTTCACGTTATACCCTGCTATTTCTCTTTCTCAAAAGGCTTATTAGGGATATACATGTGGCATGTACCAACATGGCAGGAGTATGCATTTATTGGACAATTTATGCATTTCCAGAATAGGCAGAAGACTAAATTGTGGCTGACACAGCACATTCCATTTGTTATCTAGAAATAATGACACCATATTAACATACTATTTTTATTAGGCAACGAAAATTTGTTAATTATCTTATACTCGGGTGGAATTATTTTGGACGATAATATATCACGTAGCTTACAATAATTTGATCATCGCACTGCTTTTTCTAATATTCATCAGTGAGAGATGACTTTTTTTTCCTCTCTTTTCTTTTACTCTTTAAATTAAAAAACTTTATGGTATAAATGACTTTTGCTTCTCCAATATCTTATTTGACTACGATATTGGATATACATAAAAATTATGCTGATTCGCTTATGTCAATTTATCATCTTTTTGAGCAATTAGTCCATTGGATCTAAATATGGAATTAGAGAGTTCAATATATTAACCATATTCATAATTTAATCTATGTTTTGTAATTTCTAACATATACATACTCAATCTCAACAAGAAATTAATGAAATTTGCATATAATCAAGTTCATGTGAAAAATCATAGCTCGATTATAAAAATGTAATAATGAATATGTGCTCGAGTTACTATATGATTCAGGATCAAATTGTGACGTATATCTAAGCAAAAGTCTTATGAAATTATGATTTATATACACATCGCATTATGCACAAATTTGGCCCTTCATCCTTTTTACCTGAATATTATTTGAATGAAACACACTTTAGCGCCACCATCAATTTTTTAAATGATTATGTGTGCTATTATTATTATGTCAAATGCACGATTTTATAACTAGTTCACATATTGACACAAATAAAGAAAATATCTTAACTTAATATATGGCTGAAGATAAAAAAAAAAAAAAAAATCTTATTATTTAATAGAAAGTGAAACAATAGGACGGAGAGAATAGTAAGAGAAGAAAATGAAATCTTAAAAAAAGTGACAACTCAAAATACTCTGTTTGTTTCGTAAAAAATAAATGATTTGAAAAACATTTTTCTTTAAAATGATTACTTATATAGCTTATGAAAATGAATAAACGGAAAATATTTTCAGTGTTCACAAAAATATTTTTATATAAATTATTGTTGATATTGAAAAAAATTTCCATTCACTAATAATTTGAAGCGACACAAGCGGTTTTTAAAAAAATATATATTTTTTAAATCATTAATTATTTGTAAAGCAAACGGAGCCTAAGAGAAAGAGGGCGAGGAGAGAGAAACAAGGTTATGGTAAGTAACATTGTTTATTACTAAATTGAGTATTGATAGCATGAGAGTGTTTTTGTCGCTTTAAACAAAAAGCCATGATTATCTACTATCCGAATAAGACACACAACACACACACACACACATATAATATGAAATGGCGGATTGACATTTGTAATATAAGGCGACTGACCTACGGCTACGATGGGATTCTTTTTTCAGATCTCATATTCTATTGGAAGAGTGGGGGGAAAGAAACAAGAAATCAAAGTAGAGGAGATGAGGGTTTTTACAGGAGAGAGAGGCCTCTTTTATCGAATTTCATCGTCGAGAGATTGCTTTATTCGCTATTATCGATTTCCCCCACTTTATTCCACTCTCACCACCACGTTTACAACACTTTATCCCCATCTTTAGGGTTTTGTTGCTATCTATGTTGTCTCTTCTTCTAGTAATTCTCTTGTCTTGAGAATACTCGACCTTTTCCCCTTTTCTGCTTTTTCCCTAGTACCCTTTTGAAGTTTCTCACACACACACACACACGCATATTCTTTTCTCTCCTTTCTTTCTTTTTATCATTGTTCCTTGTGCTAAGTAGCTCTAGTTGATCCCGACGAAGTATTAATTACAATGGTAGAACAGTTGTTACATTGGAAGTAATGAAATTTGTTTGAATCAGTTACTGATGTAATTGTATTGATTATGCCTGATTAGAGAGACACCCTAATGTTTAAGTTTACACTTCACATCATAAGAAATGTGGAAGTACAAATGACTAAAGTATGATCCATCGAGCCAAGTCATGGACTGATGAAGGAACTTTTATTTTGTCCGTCGAAGTTGAAAAATAACATTATGGTATGATAGTGTGTGTGTGTGTAATACAATATATATGTGTGTGTATTCATTATCCATCCACACGTTTTTCAATTGTAATGAAAATTCACGAAAATGTACTCTAGATAATACAAAGAAAGTAAATCAAAAATAAAAGGGAAAATGTCACAAATAGTCCCTATATTTTCACTCAATGTCCAATTTCGTCCCTGAACTTTCGATCGGCTCAATTTGGTCCCGAACTATTGATAAAATGTCCGATCTAGTCCCCGAACTTTCAAATGGCTCAATTTGGTCCCCGAACTATTAATAAAATGTCCGATCTAGTCCCTGAACTTTCGATCGGCTCAAGTTGGTCCCTGAACTATGATGAAATGTCCGATCTAGTCCTTCGTTACTATTTTTCTTTTTTTTTTCCCTTTTTTTCCTTTTTTTTTTTTACGCTTTCCCTCCGCCGGAACCGGCGGAGGGCAGGCGTCCGGCGAGGGAGCCCCTCGCCAGATCGGCGAGGGCCCCTCGTCGGCGTCCCTCGCAAGCGGGCGAGTCCCTCACCGATCTTGCGAGGGAGCCCCTCGCCCGACGCCGGCGAGGGGCTCTCCCTCGCAGATCGGGTGAGGGGCCATCCTCGCCGGCGTCTGTGAGGGAGAGCCCCTCGCCGGCGTCGGGCGAGGGGCCGTCCTCGCCGGCGTGGGAGAGCCCCGCGCAGACGCCGGCGAGGACGGCCCCTCGCCAGATCTGCGAGGGCGAGGGCGAGGGGCTCCCTCGCCGGCGTCCCCCGCAGCGGGCGAGGGCTCTCCCTCGCGCAGATCCGGCGAGGAGAGCCCCGCGCAGATCCGGCGAGGGGCCGTCCTCGCCGGCGTCGCGAGGGAGAGCCCCTCGCCGACGCCGGCGAGGAGCTCCCTCGCAAGATCGGCGAGGGGGCCCCTCGCCCTCGCCCTCGCCCGACGCCGGCGAGGATGGCCCCTCGCCCGCTTGCGAGGACGCCGGCGGGGGCCCTCGCCGATCCGGCAAGGGGCTCCCTCGCCGGACCCGGCCCTCCGCCGGCTCGGCGGAGGGAAAGTGAAAAAAAAAAAAAAAAAAAAAAGGAAAAGGAAAAAAAAAAAAAAAAAAAAGGAAAAAAAGGAAAAAAAGGAAAAAAGGGCAAAAAAGGAAAAAACAAAAAACAAAAATAGTAACGAAGGACTAGATCGGACATTTCATCATAGTTCAGGGACCAACTTGAGCCGATCGAAAGTTCAGGGACTAGATCGGACATTTTATTAATAGTTCAGGGACCAAATTGAGCCATTTGAAAGTTCAGGGACTAGATCGGACATTTTATCAATAGTTCAGGGACCAAATTGAGCCGATCGAAAGTTCATGGATGAAATTGGACATTGAGTGAAAATATAGGGACTATTTGTGACATTTTCCCAAAATAAAACAAAACAGCTCATTTTTTCGGAAGATTTTGCGGGTAAGACATCGCGATGGAACACGTCATTTCGAACTTAACAATGTATTCTGTGCCCCGTTTTCTGTTTGATTTGATCGAGTAAATGTCATGCAAAGCAGCAGCCTTAGAGAGTCGGAACGAAAATCGTAAAGGCTAAAAAAAAATAAAAAACCAGTCTATATAAAAGGCCTCTATATATATATGTATCTTAAAGCACCTGAACTGTGTACAACTTTGAAATTTATCCATGAGATACTAAAAGTTTATTTGTTACCATAAATGTGCCTACAAATTTTGCCGGTACAAGCACTATCGTTGCAGCGGTCGACACACAAATTAGGGCTTATATCATGTCCACCCGCGTCGGGGTCCTTCGATGGTCACGTGACCTCACAGTGGCTAGCCAAGGGCTATGTATTCATTGTGTTAGTTTGCGAGAGCGGCACCAACTATGATGAATCGAGGCTAGGGTTGCGAGATTGTTATCACGGGCTAATCCTCCTGCCCTCTCTTTGATTTCCTTTTTATTTATATATCCTTATTTTCAGACTACTTTTTTTATTTATTTTTCTTATAAAATTTTCGAAATACATGACTAACGCAATATACCACAATAGCCGTAATTCGCAAAATTAATGAAGACTCTGTATTTCGTAGAAGAATTGCCTAGGAACACATTGGATAAGTTTTGAAATTCGAATCATGTCTTACAAATAATATAAAGTTGAAGGTCTTCGAGGATGTCTGATGAAAAAAAAGAACACAGCAATTGAAACCGATGTCTGATATCATGAAGCACCGGTTTAGATTTAAAAAGAAAAAAAAGAAACAATCAAATGTCGATAGAAAAACAAGTTGGCAATTGGTGCCGATTTCGTAATCCGTCACATCGCAATCATGTTTTACGATCCATATTATTATTGTTTGCGTGGCCTGCCGTTCCTCACTTCCTCTATTGTCACAAGACACACAGGAAATATTTACACAAATTTCGATTTTGCGAAACAGGGGAGAGAGGGGGTGTCCTTGCGCGAGACATAGGTAGTGGCCGGACGCAAAGGATCCACAAATTAATGCTGAGATCGCAAACTCCGAGAAAACCCCGACAATTAATTTCCATAGATTTATGTTTTCCTGACAAAACACACACACCCACAACAACTTCAATCCCATCACCAATCATGATATGTATCTCTCTCTCCTCAGCTAAGATACACCTGTAAATACTAGAGATTTATACATGCACGCTCTTATTGTTTTCCTTTTCTTTCGTTCTTTACATATATTATTTAAAAGTTCAATTCAGAAACTTAAATTGATAAAGAGATCACGTGAATATAAGAGAAATACTCTCTTCACGTGAAATTTGATTAATGAGAGGTGGACAAAGGTACGTGAAAGGAGTATAACTAGCTCTAGTATCATGTTAAAATGTTTAATAAAAAAAAGGTTAAAATTTTATGAAAGAAGATTACGTGAATAAAAAAAAAACGTACATGATTCATTGTCAAGCAATCTAAGATGATATTCTAGTATGTACTATAATCTTGCTTTAGGATAATGATGATGATGCTTTGAGATGCGGAGCAAGAATTGTGAGAACTGTTTCCTCCCTCCAACCTAAGGGAATGAGCCTTTTTTGTGCATTTTTAAAAGCAATTTATCATTAGTCAAATGGGGATCTTGCTTTTGAGACGACAATTATACCTATCTTTACTATAACAAAACCTCTTCCTAGATTGGGGAAATCTCAACTGCTCCCCTTAAGATTGAGGGCCAATCATTTCCAGTTTCTGCTAACAAAAGGAAAAAAAAAAAAGGGTGCGGCTTTGATTTGTGCATAAGCCTTGCGAGAGGACCCTCAAGCCTTTGCTTTTTCTAGGGTTTGGTGCTCAGATGTGCATGTTAGTCCTCATCATCATCATTTGACATGAACAATCATTTCTATTTCCAGTTAGGGTGAAGTGACTTCGAGAGCCTTTGTTTTGCAACTACTCAAGAGAAATGTGCTCTTCTGCAACAAAAGAACTTAATGGCAATCATCTGTGACCACTCCACCAATTCCCATTTCCCATCATAATTATTCCTGACTTGGTACCTGACTTGGTACATACTCCTCCTTCCCAGTGTCCCTCTCTTTCGCCCTTTTTTTCGGCCCCAAATCAAAAATCTTCCCTTGCGGTTTCAGTCATCCACCTCTCTGATAGAGAGCCCATGATTTTCTTCCTATGTACTCCCATTGATTACTAAGTTGTTCATACTATTACTAGATACATTTATAGTGGTAAAAAAAAATTGACACAAGCACCAGTATTTTTTATAATATTTGTATTAAAATTGATTTCGTATAAGTGTACATATGAGATTATTGTAACTATCAAACTTACTCTATACATCTTTGCAATTTATGGCGTTCATGAATTTTGTTTTTGTAACCATTGTACCTAGGATAAATCCTAAAAAGTTTATAGATCACTCTCCCATGTGACATATCTGAACTCCAAAATATCCTTATGAACATAATATGCTCCATAAGTTAAAACTACTTAACAGAAAATTATAGGTAGAGATCTCAAACTTCTAGATTTCTCTTATTTGTGAGCTTTTTCATTTTATCATGTTCCATTGGTCTTTGTACAAAGGAGAACAAACTATTTACTTACTCAACTTTGCAGAAAATTTTGCAACCTTAAATAGAGCTGGATAGCTTGAGGCGGTAGATATAATCCGATCAAGTACCTCACCATAAATATATATAACACGGGATACCCATCGGGTCATTCCGATGCGTGTAAATTATCTCACGGGAAAATTCATCGCGTAAAAGAAAGCATCCCGGCAAACAAGGAGACGTGGTTACCAGAGGGGGCTCGTTCCTCATCTTGGGACAAATCAATTAATAAGGTGGGAAGATGGAGGAGTTTTTGCTTTTGGAATCACGCAATTGCAAGTGATTTGGACGTAAGGGTGGTCCTGTCGGCTCTGCGCTTTCTGTCCTTTGCCTTGGGGTCCTTTCCCTCGTTAAGAGAATCTAATGCAGAGGTCTCTTTTAGCACCCTCTTTCTTTTTTTCTCTCCCACATTTCATTGCACCTTTGTTTTCATAATGTTGTTCTCTTCTGAATTAAAGTTTATGCCAAAAAAAAATATTCAAGATCGAGGGAAGCGGAAAGACCAGTCCTTGGGAACATTCCCCCTCCACTTTTTTCTAAGCCGGAAGAAACCAACTTATGACAGCATCCGCGAGATTCAAAGCGAGCGAGAAGCGCACGCATTCAGAAAAAGAGAGAGAACATCCCTTTGCTTTCACGCAATCCGCTGGGTATCTCGCTTGCTTTGCGCTCCCATCTCTCCTAATGAATGATTGAAGCTCCGATGACCCCAAAAGAAAAGGGAAAAAACAAAAAGAAGGAAAAAAAAAAAGAGAAAAAGTAGGAAAAGCATGCGTATGAGTTGCTTTATTTGCATGGGTTGTTTCTTCTTTTGACATGACCAAACAAATTTAGAAAGAAAGATTATTTCATTTCGATAAATTAGAATGATAATAAGAGAGTTAGTTTACATAACACGGACTGATTTAGTATCTTCCATGAATGGAAATCAAGTTTCACACCTAATTACAGGGGTATTCTTAATCTTTCTCTTAAATTTATTTGTCATCCTCTATTTGCAAGGCTTTGCACTTTAAACGGGCGTATTTTGAAAATTTTTACAATTTGCACCTTGTAATAGTAAGATCCTTCTACTTTTTTTTTTTTTTAAAATCATAAAGATCCTCATACTTTACACGCAAAGCAAATGCACGAACATGAAAAGTAGGGGGAAACTATAATAACCTTGATGATATTATGGAAAGCAAAACAGTATTACTCATGCAAGTTTTGACTCTGATTTGGTTTTATCAGGCTTCCCAAGCTTTGGACTCCATATATGGACATCATCTTTTTTATTAATGTCTTTGGAGGACCTCACTTACTAATTTATTCGACATGCAACCTTTGGGACTGATGAATATTTTTATTTTTTTCATCCTCCCAAATAAAATCCCTCCAAAATTCTCAAAAATAGTCAACCTACGTGCACAAACCGCAAGCAATCCTTTAAATAAGCAAACGACTTTGGTTAGGCTCAAAACTTGAACACGTGGGAGGGAATCAAAACTACCGAAACTGGCTAAGTAATACTGAGACATCTCAAGCTGTACAATCAACATATCAAAGAATGTCGCGACAAGTCAGTAATGAAAACAAAAGTCTCTTCAGTCCGCATTAGGAATCTAGATGAACTGAAGAGAGAACAGACTTCTCTTCTGGGAGTGAAGCAATCATCTTAATTCAAACAGCATTTGGGCTCCGTTTCTTTTGCGAAAAAAATAAATAATGTGAAAAAAAATTTTCCCCAAAAATGATAATTTGTATAGCTTGTCACTTGAAATAATTAGTAAATCATTTTCGATAAAATTTATGTCTAAAATTTTTGTAGACAATAAAAATACATTTCATTCTTCATTTTTGCAAGTGATGCAAGCAATCAATTTTACGCAAAAACATATTATCCAAATCATTTATTTTTCCACGAAAAGATTTCTCTCAAGAAAACAAACACTCATTATTGCATCATCAAACTAAACTTTACTATTAAGATGCATAAGAATCCTCTTCAACTAGGAGTAAATTGATTCAATTTACCAATGGAGACGTGAAAATTTTCTATTGTTGTGCTTCGATAGTAAATTGTTCCATCGCATCTCTTTTTAATTGGGAATAATCCCAATGCATCAAGACTTTAGGTCATTGTTCAATTATGAAGTTTGGAGTGCTTGTTAGGAACTAAGTAAAAGTCGGAACTAAGTAAAAGTCGAGACCTTAGCTTTAAGGTTTTACTTTTCTATGTACTAACTTTCACGCACGCATTATATGAAGTGACTGATTCGAAATGGATTGAGATGATTTTATGCTAGAAAATATGGATATGAATTTCAAAGATGAGAATACGTGCTCCATAGAAGGTACGGAGATGTTGAACATTTATCCTTGATGATACATAATGCCGTCTCTTTAGTCTCTTTTTTTCAGTATCGAGATTAAGATGAGGTGACTGCATTTCGGTCATCTAATAAGTAGTCACGAAATTTGAAAGCTGCCTGAGATTGTATTTTTCAGATCTAACAAAGACCTTTTTATATTGGAAATGTTGCCTCCGTGATGGATTCCTAGAATGGCTTCGTTGGATCGGAAAAGCTTCAACCCTAACATATCTTATCTGGCCCAATGGACAGTGTCCAGGCCGTGCAACGTGCTTCGAGGAGCAAAAGAAACCGGCACAATTTACTTCCTCGAGAAAAAAAGATCTGCAGTCTTTTCAAGTATGAAAGAAAGACTACGTTGAAACTTTTCAAATGGCTTTGAACTCCAAGGTCAAAGACTCAGTCAAGTTCCATGCTAAATCATGAATTCTAGCTGACTTTTCCTACTTTAGAATGCCTGCTGCTGGATTTTGTACGATTGTTGGCAAAGACCAAAGCGAAAATAATTTGCAAATTCAGGCGAAATGACAAATGCTACAGTCAATGGAATCCTTGCTCGAGACGAAGAGGTAAGTCCTTGTTCCCTTCCCGGGCCCATGGGTGTAGTTGAGAATTTGCAATGAGAAACTAGGACGTCAAATTGAGCCCATCTCGGCCTGTTTAGACTGTAGATATTCCGCTCAGTGGTGTCTGAGAGATGGGCCTTTTGAGAGTTTCCAATGGACCCCAACTTGATCCCCCTTCTGTCATGAGAGGATCAAGAGGATGGGCTAATCGAAATTCGAGAGCGGTATGCTTTCCCAGCACACGAGCCCTTCCTCTCGGCTGTTAAAGACTACACGTTAGTCTCTCAATACCATTAATCTTCATAGTAAGAATCTTTGGACTCAGGGAAAATTTTGTGATCCGTAAGATCCGCTTAAAGTGGCAAGCGAAAATCGTACTTGCTGAACCGGTTCATCTTATGGGATCAAGATTGTAATACCATCCTTCAAATATCACCATGCCTAGAGGAGAAAATTTTAGAAGAACAGTTGAAAGAACGTATAAGAACTTTGTGATTTTTACAACTCTCCCGACTTTTATCTTCTATTCAAGTAGCATATCGCCTTATAAAGATGAGATTAGATTAATAGGGACAATTCATACAACAATATAACCGACAAAACATATTACACACTGAGAAGAAATATTACGGAGTTATCAAAGTAACAAAATCTAGAAAGATTTGTTATAAACTCAATAATACAACAAATCCTACATTTTAACTTTATTAATTAGTCATATGAATTTTGAAAGATTCTCTCTCTATTTATAGGTTCATGGTATGGGTCGAGACTAGGATATTCATTTGAGTTTAAATTTGGTTGTTACATGTCTTCAAGATAAGACTCTCTGAAATTCCATGGGTATTGGGAAAAATCCATTGGTTTTGATTGGCTCTACTTGTACTTGTCTACTATGTAGTTGAGACATCTATGGTAGCACGATATGTATGGGAATAATCAAATAGGCATTTTCTCTTAACAAGTATAGGGCCATAAAAATCTCAAAATAATTTGATTCTCTTTGTATAGGATCCCTTAAGTTCTCAATATTCTTCATAAATTTCTTTGAAATTGCATCCAAAGGATTTGTATAGGACTATCAAAGTCTTTCACATAACCTTTTGGAATAAGAATGAGGCTCTTCAAAGATCAAGTGACATGACTGCTAATTTAATCCTAAACTTTTTATTGGTGCTAATTTAGTCCTAAACCCCTTCATTTGGTGCCAATTCAATCCTTTCAGCTAATTTTGATCAAACTGAGTGTTGGTCGGTTGACGTGACACGATTGGTATTAATGTTGACAACTTTTAATAATATTTTAATATTTTTTGTTTTCTTTTATTTTTTTATTTTTTTTCTTCTCCTCCAATTAGTCATCAAACCTCGGCGGTCGACTAGAGATGACCTCGGCGAGGTCAAGGTCGACCTCACCAATCTTTGGTGAGCCTCATCGACCACTGGCGAGGCATGAGCCCTCGCCAACCCAGTGTGAGGCTGCTCTCATGGCCTGGGTGGCCTCAAGCTAGCCTCATTAGAGGCTAGGCAAGGTTGATCTCATCGAAATTGGGGACGTCGGGCCTCGTCCATGGCGGCGAGGCTTGACCCTTGTTAAATCTAGCAAGGGTGAGCCTCGTCACTTGGCGTGAGCAGCCCTAGCCTTTAGCGAGGGCTCAAGCCTCACCGGTGGTCAATGAGGTTGGCCTCGAGCTTGCTAAGTGTTGCCTTTGGCCGGTCGTTGAGGTCTGGTGACCAGCTGGAGGAAGGGAAGGAGAAGAAAAAAGAAAAAGAAAAGGAAAAAGAAAAATAAAATAAACTAAAAAATAAAAAAATAAAAAATCTTAAAATATTATTAAAAGCCATCGATGTTAGTGTCGATTATGCTATGTTAATCGACTAGTGTCCAATCAGCAAAATCTAATTAAAATTAATCGGAAAAGGACTAAATTGACACCAAATAAAAAGATTTAAGACTAAATTGATACTAAGTGAAAATGTTTAGAACTTTTTTGTCACTTTTCCCAATTTCAAGCAGCCAGATTCTCCATTTGAGACCAAACTTGGAATGTATTCTTGCACGAGAAAGGTTAGAAAGACGAGTTTTAATTCGATGGGGGGAGCTTACCATCTTGCAAAAAGTAATTGAGTGGCTGATAGTTGATGACAAGCCTTATCTTGTCTCTAGTTTACTCTACTAGTTGTTAACATAGAATACTTGACAATCCCATTGTGAATCAAAAAGTCCAGTCACTCCTTTACTGGATCAAATCATTGTATCCTTCTTGGGCTGGTTTAGCATGTTCTAGTGATTCATTCTTGAACGACTATCCAACAGCGGGATTGATATCCTTAATTTTCTTGTGAATATGATACTTGTTTGAGCTCCCATTCAAAGATAAGTAGCTGTTAATACCTAATTTTGCTTATTTATTTATGGCTTTAATTGCATAGAAAATTAGAGATTAATTTCTAATCCCTAGCAAAAATAATTTCCATTAAATTGCATCGTATATAGACATTAGTATTATTTGCATTACTAGTATTGATTATTATTAATTTTAAAAAATAAAAAATTAAAAAAAATGGGTTGATAAAAATAATAATTATTATTTTTTAAATAAAAGAGAGAAGAAGAAACGAAGTCGGGCCGGGTTGGCCCCTTCTTCATTTTCTCCTCCTTTTCTTTTCCCCCGAGTAGGCGGGCCCATCGTCTGCTTTCCCCAGCTATAGCCCCCTTCCCTTGTTCTTTTTATCTCCTGTCCAATAGAAGGACGGTACGAGAGGATGGAGGAGCGAGGAGGATGTTGCACGCGTGACGCTTGGCTAGGATGATCGGCGAGGGGTAGTTGGCGTCGTCCTGGGAGAGAGGGAGAGGGACGAGGATGGAAAGAAAGGGAGAGAGATAACTCAGGGAGAAGTTCTTCTTTGGCTGAGAAAATGGGAAGAGGGGGCCGAGAAAGAGAATCGAGAAAAAAAGGGGAAGAAAACGTGGTGGTTTTGGAACTCCAAGAAAGAAAAGCCGCGCCAGAGAGAGAAAGTGTGCAAGCAGAGGGGGAAGACACTCGGTGAAGGGGCGACTGGCCGGTGAACGTCCGCTCGAGGAATTGGTAGAGAGAGAGAAATCGTGAGAGAGAGAGAGAGAGCGATTGAGTTGAGTTCCCTTCAATGACCATCGGTCGTTATCCTTGTCATCCCGACCTCACTTTCCCGGTAACCACATCTCCGCTAAGTGCCTTTTCGGTCCGAACCTCCATTGCCGCAAGGATCTCTCAGCTCGGGGACAGCACGATGATGCAGTTCTTGAGTCTTTTGTGTTCGACTGAGTTGATTTCTCTGGTGGGCACAGGTCTAGACACGAGTCTGAGCTCTAGAATGGTCATTTGCTTCTTCTCAATGTGCTGTGCATGCTGTTCGTTTGCAAAAATGTCCAAAGGAACCTTTGTTATTGTATGGGGAACATCCCCTGAATCAAAACATTTTGATGATTGTTTCTTTCTTCTTCTTTTTTTAAATCGCAATGTTCATCTTCAAGTCATTCATTTTGAGTTCATTTTTCTGTGGCTCGAGTACATGGGTGTATGCTTGGCTTCCTGTTTTGCATGTTGCGATGTTGCATTTGGGATGCTTGCTGGAAATGAAGCAGATGGAGTGTACGAACGGCTGGAACGGATAGGATGAATTGATACGATGATGGGTAGTCAATGGTGAAGGCTATGTGTTTGTGGCTTGAGATTTTGGTGCATTGATTTTAAATTGTGGGTCTGGAGGTTCATGAGTTAGTGGATAAAATTGAATGAGCTTTCAATCCACTAACTGAAAACAATGGATACAAAAAGTTTGGTAAGTGTTATGGAGGCTGAGAGAAGGAGACAAAAGAAGGGAAGTTTTACGTTCTGGAAATGTTTGTGTGGACGAATTGAATGTGAAGAAAAAGTGAGCGAGAAGTATAGAAAATTAGGGTATGGACTTGGGTTTAATCCATCCCTTTTTGAAGGAGGCTTTAGTATGGGTTTGGCCTTGCTTTATTAGAAGAGCAGGCTAGTTGTGGATCTTCTCAATTTGAGCCTGGTTTAAGTTAAGCAAACATGGGGCTTAACTTGGGAGTCTTTCTGAAATCAGGCTTAGGAAGGTCAGAATTGGAGAGGGTTTGAGGATGGACTCAATTACACCCTTTAGCCCATCTTGGCGAAGCCGGAATACCGCCTTTATTCTGACTGGGCTCAAGGACCCAGTTCGATTCCCCATTTTTTTGGAATTATTAACTATTAAAAAGTTAAAGAAGTATTTAAAAAATCAAAAAAAAATTTAAAATTGTGGAGAATTTGGAAAAATAAAAAATAAGAAAATTAGTAAAATCTCTAAAATTCCTAGAAATTCCAAAAAAAAAAATTCTAGAAAAATTAAAATTCCTCAAACATTTTTAAAATAGCTTTTTTTATAAGTAACTTTCTTTTAAAAAGTGAAAGCCTTTTAACCTAGAATCATGCTCAAAATTGAACAAGCCCTTAAGGTTTTACTTTAGGGTTTCAATTGTCCTTAAAGACAAATGCCCTTGATTGCGCATTTCCATAATGATGATTGTCATTTACCTTTAGCTTTGTTAGGATGGGTGTTTATTTCATGTTAGGTCCTTGCTCTTAATGCTTTCCTTGGTTACTGATTGTTATTTTAATGATTGCACACCCGTATGATCATTTGTATGTTAGTGAATAAGTTTAAAATTAATCCAAGCTACCTAACCGTAGATTCTCTAGTTACATAGGAAGTAAAGTACACTTCCATCTTCAATTGGTTTCTAACTTACCCTAATCGGTTAATGGCGACTCCTCATTAGAAAATTTTCATGAACACCTGAATGCTGTACAAGATATGGGTTTGGGAGAATTTGCGTCTAATACTAGGGTCGTAAGCTATGACATCCTAAATTTTCCATGTTTAACAATAGTATTTGACATGATTTTTTTGTTACCATTATAATTCTATTAATTGTAGAAAGGGATTGATATACTCTGAATTTTATATTTTATGATATTCAAGTTTCAAAGTTATTGAATTGAGATTTTCCTGATTTTGATGTCTTTCATCGATGATTCAAAATATTTTCATACTCACGAGTGTTTAAAATTAGATGTTCAAAATGAAAATATTTTTAGACACAAAAATGTTTAAGAATCAAATGTTCTGAACGAAAATTGATTTCCTAAATCTCTATTTCCCTTCAACTTACAAGCCACTTCTTTTTCTCTACAAATGATTTTAAACTTATGTTTTGGTATGAGACATTGAACTTGGCTAAAAATGAAATAATGCATTGCATCATTCATGACAACTGTAGCCCATTAATTTACTTGGTCAAGAAGGCTTAACTCTCATCCATTCATTTTGCTTGGGCAAGATGGCTTAATTCTCATACATTCATCATGCTTGGCCAAAGAGTTTCCTTTCAAAATATCTCATTCTAGCTTGTCTTATGAGGCCACTTGTATCCTATTTACTCACTTAGGGCCATTGGAAGCATTTCTATTGTAACACAAATCCTCTCTACCTTTAGACCTTATGATTTTAACCCAAGGTCCTTGTCACCTTTAATGAGGCCATGAGTGCTCAAAGTCATTATTACTTTTAAGTCTTGGTCTTCTAAGTTCATTCCCTTAGCCACATCATTTGAAAGGAACCAATTGATCATGCCACTTGTGATTCTTTAACTTGAGCATATCTCTTGCACTTCCACCTAGCACGTTCTTTAATTTCAAGTCATCATTTCTCCTAACTTGAGTTACTTATTCTTACCTCCTTTGGCCTATAAATAGGTCTCCTTATGTCTTCTATAACATTTCGAGTCTCCACTGTACACATATTATCCGCTTTGGATACTAAGTCCTCACGATTTTGTTCCTCTCGGGACAGCCCATACTACCCCAAGAAAATGCGTATGTACAGTTAGAGGGACCCAAGTCTTATAAGTTAGTTTAGGACTCCCTCCCTAGATGATGTGGGACAAGAGAAGGAAGCGGCTGTCACACTCTCCACCTCTTAACAGAAGAGCGTCCTCGCTGTGGCCCAACATGAGGTCGGAAGTCAGAACAACATTCTTGCTATGGCCCCACATACGGTCGGAAGTCGGCTCTGATACCACTTGTAATATCATGGGTTTCCACTGTACACATATTGTCCGCTTTGGACACTAAGTCCTCACGGTTTTGTTCCTCTCGGGGCAGCTCATACTATCCCAAGAAAACGCGTATGTATAGTTAGAGGGACCCAAGTCTTATAAGTTAACACATGACTCCCTCCCTAGGCGATGTGGGATAAGAGAGGGAAGCGGCTGTCACATCTTCAAGTTTCAAAAAGAATTTCCAGCTTATTTTAGCAAACAAAGAAAAAGATAGCTTCCTCTTTTATTTTCACATTTCAATATTTCGTCTGAAAGGAAAGTTTCTATTCTCGTGTTATCAAAGTTTCAAAATTCCATTTTTCAAGAGCTTATAAGGTGATTAAGGCTTTGATTTTACTCAAGCCTTCTATGTGAGGTAAGTGAAAACCTTGGGTGCTAAATTGGGTTGATTCACTTGGTGCTTTCGACTTGATTGGTTATTGGTTGTTAATTTGTTTTGGCTTTTGTTGTAATGTGTAAGTAACTCCTAATGATGGTATGTGAAATATTGTGTTCATTTGAATTGGATCATTAAGCTCGTTTTGTGCCTATGAGTTGTTTGATGGATTTCTTAGGGGTGCTTGATTGTTTCTCTAAGATGTGATGAAAATTTTTAGTGTGAACTTGGAAGCGATATTTTGTAATTTGATTGAGTTACCGAATTACTAGTTAGATGTTGTTGATTAATCACATGATCGATTCTTTATGTTTTCAATGTTTACGTGTAATGATTATTTGAGTTGTCAATGTTCACGATGTTGATCATATGAGTTGTCGATGTTACGTTGTCGATTATATGAGATAATCTAAGGATGTCAAAGCGGGACCCCCTTTGGAAGGTGTGTGGTTTAGGGACCAACTAGGTGGAAGTTGAGCTAGTGGGCCTGTAATGACTCGGTTTGATGAGGGTATGGAACCTGAACAAGGAGTAGCTCCTAGCAGGATTTTAGGATGGCGAAGGGACATAAATGAACCAAACTGTATACCGAAAAAAGGGGAGAGTGCATTGGGTATGCCTCGGGAGTGTTTATGTTGCCTCATGAGGTTAAATAGATCATGGCTAGTGACAAGTATGAAATTACCTATGTAAGTATTGGTGAGCTTCATGACCTGTATGAAGTCATCTATAAATGAGTTTCATGATCAATCTAAACTCACTTGTGAATGATGATGAGATTCATGACAAGTATGGAATGTATGTATAGTAGTGGTGAAATGCATGGCATGTATGGATTCAATTGTGGGTGGGTGGGTATGGTGATGAGATGCATGACAAGTATGAACTTGCTTATGTATATTCATGTATGTGATATTGAACCATTAGGTTAATATGCCATCCATTTGCTTCTAGGTGAATGAACATGTAATGTTGTTAATGGATCTTATTGACATATCATGATAGAAAAGAAAGAGAGCTTGTCCATGCATAGTTATTTTTACATTGCCTTAAACTCATGTTGTTTTATTGGTGCTAGGTTGAGTATTAAGATGATCTCCAACTTTCTTGTTGATGTATGATGACGTACTTTGTAGTGCTTCCACATTCTTAATTATAATTGTGAGTACAAATGGAAAAGACTGGTGTAGCGAGTGACATACCTGGGGTGTCACCTAGACTCGTATTTTGGACAGTATCACTAGACCTACATTTTTTCCCAACAAGAGATAGGTCGCGATAGTAGATTTGAAGCGTATCATGTAGTTTTGAGATGTAAAAGTACAATATTTATTGAATCATAATATAAATACACACTATGAATTAATAAGAAATATTAAATCAATTTAAGTCCACAATTGATTGAGGAGGATTGAGAGTGGTCATCAAACAATCCAAAGTTGGTACATCTATAATAATTTTACCTTGAGCTAATTTTTTCACCACTAAAAATTTCAAACCGATACATCTATGATAAATTTACACAAAATTAATGTTTTGACCATCAAAAACCCTAAACAAGTACATTCGTGACAATCTTTATTTTAGTTTCCTTTAAATGGTATTAATATCACGAAAAAACACAAACTAGTATACTTGTGACAAACCAAAGGTAAAATCCCAAATTAATACATCTATCAATTGTTACTTATCATCCAATTTAGCAATTTAATGATAAAATTTAATAAAAACTAATAGATGATAAATTTGTCACATGTGTACTGATTGTGGTTTTTTATGATCCACAATTTAAAGATTTTTTTGATTTTCACCCTTATTTTTTCTATTTTAGGTCGGTAAGGACTTAGAGCAACGTGCTTCCCAGCTTACAGTTTCCCAAGGATTTGACTGGTGCTTAACAAAAGTGAGAATACCGTGTTTGCATGGCCCATCCCTATCTCCTCTTTCTTTCTCGTGGTTTGGGTCTCGTTAAGGTTTTGAATTGTTGAATCTCTAGTACCGAATCTCTGCTGTTGATGATCCCATGGGCAAGCAAAAAGTTGCTGTGCTTCTATCACCAAATTGTCGAGCTGTCAAAGACCAAAATCTGACTTAATGGAGAAAGCAACAGTAATGCTAGGTTTTAAGACTCATTACATAGCTCTTTCTACCGCCCTCGATTGAAAAATAGCAACATTATTGTAGCCCCTTTATTCCAGTAAATCGAAATGAGACCCCTTGGTAGAGGCTTGCTGTTCAAAAACATATCATGATATTATCCCGCCATTAATATTCACTGCATGGGAAGAGCGTGAAAAAGACTTCCAAGTCACTGTTGATACAAATGGCGCCTGACACCCAGGGCCAAATTATACTTCGCATCAATGTGTCCATCATCACTTGCCATTACCAGACTTTGGCTTTATAAATATATTATTCAACAAGAGGACCATTTCATATTTATATGGAGAGAGATCAAAGCTGTCAATCAAAAGAAAATCAACTTTTTATCTTGCAAAAAGTGCAATTCTTGAAGAAAATCACCGTATGCAAGCATCGGTTGATCTACAACTTTATAACCAGTGGAACCCAAGAAATCAAAACCAACACCAAGATCCCACAGACTCACCTGCGAAGTGGGTCTCTCCACCAAAGGGTTCACTGAAATATAACGTTGATGGCTCGTGGAAGGAAGAATAGCAAGAAGGAGTGATGGTTGGGATTTGCAGGAATGAACAAGGGATCCTCATAGACGGTTTTGCGGAGAAAATCGCTGCTGATTCAGCCCTAAAAACATAGGCTTTGGCCCTTCATGCAACTTTGTTGGAGTTAGTGGAGGCAAGAAAGAGAAAGGAGTCTTTGGCAGGAAAGAGGGAAAAGTCTTCTGCTTCGCCTGAACTATCCTACAAGTGCAAAGTTGTGGTGGAAAGTTTAATGGGCTTAATTCCGAGCCCTCTGACCCAAGTAGAGTTTGGTCACTCAAGCAATTACAGAATGGACGTGGCTAAGATAAAAGAACTTATTTAGTATAAACCTGCAAGGCAGTACGTTTGTACATGTAAAGAATGAATAGAATGTTGTGAGAACCTCAATGCATTCCCTTTCATCTTCCCCACAAGGCCTATGATCAAATGTGAGAGCCTCTGCAGTGCTAGCTCTACAAAGAACAGATCGACAATCTCCAGCATTATACACAAAGTGGTTGCCTTCTAATCAACGAGTTACAAACCGCATGAGATGCCTCGTGATTCCTCATTCAAAAAATTCAAACCTGTCTTCAGGTGACCATGCTTCACAGTTGTCTCTGTTTCATCCTCGTCTCTTCTTGCCACGCCATCTATGATATTCTTATTAAAGTTTTCCGTGACAAACTTATGCGTTTGGTAACATTTTTGTTTAAAAATTGTTTTTAGGAATAGAAATAAAAAAAAAAAAAAATTTTGCTTTAGGAAACAATTTGAACAAAAAACGCATTTAGTAAAACTGTTTTGAAATATAAAAAGAATAGAAACACGTTTAGTAAATTTGTATAATTTTTTTATTTCTTTTAATTTTTTAATTATTTTATTTTATTTTTCTAGTTTTTCTTATTTTTCTTATTTTCTTATTTATTTTTCCTTTTTTCTTTTTTTTTTTCTTTTTTCTTCTTTTGGCCGATCGCCTCGGCCTTGGCCATGGCCGACGAGGGCCGGCGGCCTTGCCCAGCCACGGCGAGGCTCGCCGCCCCCCCCCGCCGCTCCGGCCTGAGGTGAGGTCGCCGGCCATGGGCGAGGCCGGCGACCGGCCAAAAAAAAAAGAAAGAAAAAAGAAGAAGAAGAAAAGAAGAAGAAAAAAGAGAGAAGAAAATGGAATAGAGAGAAAAAGTGTTCCTAAATTTTGTTCCAAAAACAAGAAACAATTTTTTTTTTTGTTTCTTATTTCTATTCCAGATGTGTTTCTAGAACAAAAAAAATAGATTTTGAATAAAACGCAAATAAATGTATTTGTTCCTTTTTTGTTCCAAGGAAAAAAACAAAAAAAAAATGTTTTTAAATAGAAAAAGAACAAAAACAAACATGCCTTAGCAACCATTGCACCTCCATGCCCATCAAATGTACAAAACAACGCCTGCATACTGAAAGTAGCATAATCAGCTTGGCGTCCTATTGCATGCTAAAGAGGGCTAAAATTCACTAAACGGACTAAAATTCTTTCCAAAATAAAACTTTTCTCAAATTCATAACCGTTTCTTCGATTCTAGCTTTGACAACTTAAGTTAGTACCTAGGGCTGCGTTTGGTTGTGTTCTTTTTTTTTTTTGTTTTTAAACACTTTTTCTGTTTTTTTGTTCCTGGGAACAAAAAAGGAATAGAAACGCGTTTGGGTGCGTTTCTGTTCCTTTTTTGTTCTTTTGTTCCCAGGAACAAAAAAGAAACAGAAACAAGAAACACAAATTTTGTGTTTCTTGTTTCTGAAACACAAATGAGAAACACATCTGAGTTTCTATTTTCTTCTTCTTTTTTATTTTCTTCTTCTTTTCTCTTTCGCCGGTCGCCGGCCTCGGCCATGACCGGCGACCGGCCAACGAGGGCCGGCGGCCCCGCCCAGCCACGGCGAGGCTCGCCGGCCCCCTCGCCGTCCTCCGGCGAGGCCGAGGCTCGCCGTAGCTGGGCGAGGGTCGGCCTCGTCTAGCTGGGCGAGCTCGAGCTCGCCCAGATCCGGCGAGGCCAAGCTCGCCCAGCGGCCGGCGAGCTCGAGCCATGGCGAGGCCGACCTCGCGCCGGCCTGGGCGAGCTCGATCTCGCCCAGATCCGGCGAGGCCGACCTCGCCCGGCGGCGAGCCTCGGCCTCGCCGGGCGGTGGCCGGCGAGGCCGCGCCGCCCGCCGCCGGGCGAGCTCGGCCTCGCCGGATCAAGGCGAGGCCGACCTCGTGCCGGCACAGGCGAGCTCGATCTCGCCCGGATCCGGCGAGGCCGAGGCTCGCCGAGCGGCGGGCGAGCTCGGCCTCGTCGGATGCGGGCGAGTCGGCGTCGCGGCGGTGGCCGGCGAGGCGCGCCTCGCCGCCCGCCGGGCGAGCTCGGCCTCGCCGGATCAAGGCAAGGCCGACCCTCGCCGGCCGGTCGCCGGCCAAGGCCTTGGCCGGCAACCGGCCAAAAGAAAAAAAAAAAAATGAAAAAGAAAAAAAAGAAAAAAGGAAAAATAAGAAAAAAATAGAAAAAATAAAAGAAATAAAAAAATTATCCAAATTTACCAAACATGTTTCTGTTTATTTTTTATTTCCGGAACAAGTTTACCAAACGCGTCGTTTTGTTCAAAAATTGTTCCCCGGAACAGAAACACTTTTTTCTATTTCTGTTCCCTGGAACAATTTTTAAACAGAAATGTTACCAAACGCGCCCTAGGTTTCCAACAAAATTCTTTCGGGAGACTGCAACTGATCTCCCACTCTCCGTGCCCTAATCGTCCGAGGTTTCGCCTTTTGCTTGATCTGTGTTGGTGGAAATTGTTTCAATGTTCGCTTTTCTGGAGAAGATGGACGAAGAAAAATCTCTCCTCTTCGTTAAAGGAGTGAGAAACCAGCGAAAATTTTCTCTGGAGAGAGAGAGAGAGCAGGTGAAGAGAAGCGCTTGAAAAGAAAAGAGGAGAGAGAGCACCCCACTAAAGAAGCCTTGAAAATTCAAAAGATGAAAGAGAGTTTTTAAATAAGAGACAAGCATTTATTGTTACTTGTGTCAGCCGTCTGCTAGGGGGGAGAGAAAAGAGCACCATTCCTATTTTAATTTTTCATTTTCTACATATTTCATTGCAGAGCACACGCGTCAATTTTTCAATGGAATTAGCTTGGTTTAGGTATGCCATGCGAGCTGATGACGTGCTGATTTCCAACCACCAAATATTTTCTCGTAGAGAAGCCCAAGGGCTTGCAATTGCACTGCAATGAAGCCTGATCTGGATTCTGCATCAAATCAAGTTTCTCAGTCAAGGTAACAAAGTCTCCTGGTTTGAAGCATAAGGCATTGCTCAGAGTAAAAACTCTAACCTCTTCTCGCCTGTAATATCTCGGATCAGGAGTTGTGTGCTGAAACCATTTTGTCTTACGAACATCTCTGAATCAGGTCATCTAGATCCTCAGGGAACCTTGAGACAGTTTACTGAGTTCCTGTAGTAGCGAGTTTAAATGACCTTTTACTTTTGCAACCTTCAAAGTCATGTCGATGCAAGTGATGTAAAAGAAGTGCCTTTATTTGATTTTCTTAAGTTACCATTGTATATTTTGGCATTTCCCATGACAAAACTGCACAAGGCTTACTGAAACAATTACACAATTATCTATAATTCACCTTGTCTTCCATACGATTGCCATGGATAGGGTTTGCTGAAAGAACAAGGACGAAAGTCAGCATCATTTATTGCGTTATTTGACCTGACCAAACCAGTTCATCGATCTCATTCAGCTGCAGCTGATTTATAAGAATTTCTCTTTTGTTTGGACCGACACAATCGTCATCAACTAAGTTCAAGCTAGCTGATCTACAATACACGCAATTGTGCAGTTTCCTAAGGCTCGGAATTAAGATCGAGAAAAGAAATTGCAGAATGAACACGTGTTAATAAGTGATGATAGAAGAGTCTCTCATAGATCGATGCACACTATTCAAGAGTTTGTGCGGTACAAACAGTCTAACATTCCAAGCTAACACATCTTTGAGGTCACTGACTGACTTTTACATGGAAATTGGAAACACGGCCCACTTGATGATAATTGGAATGACAGCTGAATCACAACAGCTGTACTTTCTTGAACTTTAGAACTGGCTTTTATAAAACAGTGAAGAAGGAAATGCTTAAGCTGTGATTCATCTGTCATTCGAAGCAATGACCCCATTACTTAGCATAAGAAGTCTTCAGATTTGCTACGCTAACTCGCTAGAGAAAAGATACTGAAAGTCAAAGTTTTGAGGTGTCCATTCAAAGCTCTTCCAAGACCGTTTGCGAAACTGTCGGAAGCTATTTACACGAAAATCCGGCAAGCAATGGTTGAGGATCATCAGCAGGTCAGCTGCGCTCAAACCCGTGCTCTTGGCATAAGCATCGACAAGTTTTGGTAGGATGATCCTTTTCTTGCACAATCTGAAGTTTGACCGGAGGTACTCTTCCTTCGCAACTTTCAGCTCCTGAAAACTCTGTCAGGCCTGAACACGCGAACCTGGAAAGACGTTAAAGTAATCCAGAATCAACATGGTGAAGAGTTAAAATGCTTAACCTGGTTGTGCATATGAGTTTAAGAAAGAAAATCGATTTGTAAAAATTCATGCACCAGCTCCATATTGAGTGAATCATTGAAGAAAAATCGGATCAAGTAATATTTTTCAGTAAAAGGATAGAAACTGGAACATAAGAGTCGTGTCTAATTGGTTTTGGAGATGCCTGAATTTTTCTCTAAATAAAACTATTGATAATACTCTCGGGAATAAGCTTAAATTTGTGAGTGATAATCAATTCAAAACCTTATACAGTTGTTGACACCTGTGTCAACGCAGAGGCTATCAAGATCTATAATTGTTAAAATTTGAACTAAAAGGGTAGAGACAGGACGTTACTGCAGGATCGGAGCGGCTTCCCAAACAGAGTGCAAAATGCAAGAGTGGTTCGGGATGGTCAATCTCATATGCTTTCAGCAGGCTATCAACTTTAAATTTCTGCTTGGATGGCAATAGTAACCGCAGCCACTACAGGCAACAAAGGCTTTAAGTCAAAACCATATGAAATGAAGCTACTTTGCTATTCAGCTGAGGCGAAGAATGCAAACAATTAGCAGACCCCATAGCAGTTTTGAATGACCAACCTTTCCTGGAGAAAGCAACCTGCATTGCAAAATACTATTTTGAATTGTGTCTACACTTATGGTGTGCCCTCCAATATTATATGCAGCCTGCATAACGCAAAAGTTAGGAAACGAAATTGATAATCCTTCTGCATATTCATTTAATGCTGTCAGTTTGGAAGTTGGAAACCTTTAGTAGCAGAGACATCTTCTTCAGTTTGTTTTGCGGAATGCCATGAGCCAAAAATGCCTGTAGGACAGAGCAAGAGACATTAGTATTGCGTTTTATGTTCTGGGATGAGTATGGATGAAATGATAGCAAGAATTATAATGCTCAAAAAGAGTTAGGAAGAGAACTTCACATGCATCACAAGGGCATTGTGCACATTAATCCAAAAGGCGAGTTTCTCCTCATGTTTCAGCTTACTGGGATCGACTCGTCGCAATTGATGCACGATTGACCTGAAATCGAGCTTACAATTTGGTAAGATTCTTTGTATGTACAGAAACTGCAGCAAAGCAATGTCCATGAATGCATCTTCTGTTTCTGATATATTAGTGACAAGCCCAAAAACGCTTGAAAGTCTATGCCCACGTGTAACTTGAATGGCTTAATCCAGAAGGGTATCTTTACATAAACAGATGAATAGCTCACGTCAGACTGCCTAAAATTGAAATGAATCAACAAATAGGCTACCAATCAAAAGCTGAAATTTTTTTTTCACCAAGACACATAACATCAAAACCAAGGTTATCAAGAACATGTCACCTGTACTTCCGCAGCATGTACTCGATGCTTTTCATCCTTTCGGCATCACTGGAGATCGATTGCACTTTGAGCATAGTACTGTAAGGTCCGCTGAATTCTCTTGATCCTTCCACATGAAAAGGGTTACCAAAATGGGAATTGAAGGAGGAATATCTGCAGTGTTGTGAGCTCTGCGTGTCACCAAGGTCTCCCAAAGGATACTGGTCCACTATGTACGAAGATGGTGAATTTGGAGAGGACAGGTAATGATAGTTTGTCAAAGGTTGCTCGGCCAGCTCACAGTATATTGCTGAGATGGACTTGACCATCTCGACAGATAGCCAGTTGGGCGTCTCTGGGACATGATCGGTTATGCTATCCCCAAGATAGTCTGCCAAACTAATTGCTTTTGAAGTCGTACATGGCACTCGCTAAACAAGCAAAGAAGAAAAAACAGAACATTCACTTGATTAGGAACATCTTATGCTAGTTTCACGAATGATACAGCTTGTATCTGTAAACCAGTGTATTCAACAATCTGACATTGTACAAGGATAATTCCGAGTTTTCTCTGTACTCGAAGAATAAAAATTTAAAACACATTAAATGCAAGTTGACTTAAATGATAGATGAAGGAAATTAGAAACTTACCTCCAACATGGACAAAGGGAGTGAGTGGTATGAATCTACAGCTCTAGCTAATGAATTCTCTAGATGTGAAGCTCTGTTTGGATGAGATGAGCGCTGAGATAAAGAGGACTGGCTACGGTGAATACCAACATCTGATAGATTTTTTGGGGCCCAAATATCTTCTTCTTCTTTCAAAGGACCTCTGATGGGGTGCCGAGGCAAACTAAGGGTACGCCGACTTAAATCAGAGAAGAAATTCTCTCTTTCCAATGTACTATTGAGTCCATGATTTGGCGGACTCACTTTCCCATGAGCGATTGGGGTAGACTTGAGCTCATTCTCGGTGGGTAAATGTGAAGGGTGTTCATTGAACTTGTTACGGTACAAGGTGAGAAGGTACTTTTCCAGGTACGCGACTTCTAATTCTAACACTGCTGTTTCTACAATCAGCTGTTCTGCATCCTGAAATGAAGTCAAGTTAGTAAAAGATAGTATAGTACAGAAGGCAGCCTGCTTTTCAGAATATTATGACAGATTAAAATGGTTACCTTGGGGATCGTCTTTTGAGATTTACCATGGAAGAAGTAAGGCCTACAACTTAATGCTTTCTCTAATGCATTTCGCATCACAAATTGGTCCTGAAGTTGTTCTTGAAGATGCAGAATCTGCAGCATAATTGTTGAGCCACAGCGATTT
Organism: Eucalyptus caleyi; assembly: GCA_014182885.2. Lineage (NCBI taxonomy): Eukaryota > Viridiplantae > Streptophyta > Magnoliopsida > Myrtales > Myrtaceae > Eucalyptus > Eucalyptus caleyi. The sequence goes on from CM024472.2 coordinate 39,471,428, forward strand.
TGTTACATGGTCATTCTGAAGTGAGAAGACAACAGACTTCCAAAATAGACTAACTGATCAAGCAAAGGTGACGTATTCGATAGCATAACTGAGAAAGTTACCTCTTTCTTCAATGATGTTTCGAGCTCATGTTGTGAGTTCTTTTTTCCCACGGTTTCAACAGAGCCCCTGAGCTGTCCCATTTTGTTCTGCCTTACCAAATCCGGTAACTGGCCAACTAACTAATGCTGAAACATAAATTTCAATATCAAGCTTTCGACATCAAAGAGATCTCCAACAGAGTAGATGGTGTTTGGCATTTGTTGCTGGACAGCCAAAAAATGTGTTCTGCGAAGGCTTAGAACAAACACAACTGGGAAGGTTTTGGTTTTTTCTTCTTACTCCCCACTTGGGACTAACCAATTTGAAGCCATAGATACAAAGAAAATCACCATTTTAGTGCTGTCACATTAACATAACCAGCAGTAGAAATTTTGGCACCAAATTTCACAGAATCAGCTTATCATTGAGGCAAATAGAAGAAAGCCTCTCGACTGAGTCTTATCTGTTAGTACCACTTGAGAGAGCAGACTATGCAAATCAGAAAAGAGAAGTTCACCCAAAAAAAAAAAAAAAAAAAAACCATGAACGCATCAAACAGCAGAAACTAGAATTGAAGGAACAAGAGTACCTTTTTGCTCTGCTTTTCCTCTTCAAACTGTGATGTCCTTGAACCTTATATTTTTTCCAAACTCAACCCCGCCACTTCTTCAATCTCATGCATGACACTTGAGCTAAAAAGACAAAAGAAGAAAAGTTGGGTTCAGACTTGAGTCCAGCAGTCGAAACTTTAACTGAACCAGCATTAATTGCAGCAAATACCACCATGAGAAACTGTCAAAGACCCCAAACATAGAAAACAAAACGCCTAAGAAACATCCAAACCCAACATTAAATTCACACAGAATAATCTCTGCACACACGAGGAACGTGAGCACACCACAACTCGGATTGAGAAAGACCGGTCACGCCAGCCGGTTTTTGTAAAAGCTGAATCAAATCGTGCCCATCTTCATCAGCCAAATTTTGCACCTTGGTTGAAGACAAACCTCAGGAGCGATATAAAAAAAGGGGTAAAGAAATGAATGGGACAGCATGCAATGTGTTAGTGCTCACTCACATCTGATCTGATCTTATAAAGTGATTGAAAAGGAGGAGGCAATATTCTTTGACTAGTCCCTTGTCTTAGAAAGTAATGCCACCTTTGAAAGTATTGAGGCTTTTGCAACTGAAGGTCTTTTTTTGCATGCATTAAAAGAAGCAAAACCAGCTCGTGGCTTTAGATACAGAAAAAGACACTTGCAGAGTTGAGCACTAATTATTTGAAAGTACAAACGCCCAAAATTGAAAGGAACAAATCGACAAGAGGCATTGGGGGATATATATTCAGAATCTTTGGACGTAAGGCAGGCCCTTATCACACTTCTCTAGGAGAGCTTGACTTACACAGTTTCCCCACGGAGGAGAAAAGAGGAAAAAAATGAAGGATATGTGACACCCCAAGCCACTGAAAGAGACATTGTGGAATAACATACGCGTGACTCATTTTTAAACGGGTACAATCTTGAATACCTTTTTTTTGGAAGATTCGGCTTAATGGAGCAAGATGCATTGTTTATATATGCTACCGAAGGAGGACTTTGCTTGTTAGACATGCACTTGATGACGGACTGGGCTCCAAGTCGATCCAATTTGAAAAGGGCGTACTCGTTGGAGTGGAATAGCTCGGACAAAATGGAGGACATTAGTCTTTATGAATGAAAGAAGCACAATTCTTACATATTTATAGGAATGGTAGCAAGTTAGGGTATTCTCTTTACCTAAAGGGGTTCGGGATTCTTCAATTAGTCGATTAATCCCCACTTCATACGGCAGTCGAGTTGGATTGAATATTGTTTTATCATGATCTTAATAAATTTTAGACGATTTTTGAGTTTTGGATAAGGGATGGGTTTGTGATACCATTTACAAAACCCTACAATTTTTGGCCTAGCCTCAGATGTACTTTGGAGAACCGGAATATGACAAGTCGTTTATAAAACTATTCCTACTTTTTTAAAAAGTTTAACATTTACTAATTTTGTTGACCCTAAAACAGAACATTATTATAATCGACCAACAAATCAACCACAACATCCACCAATCTAACCATCACTTTCATTTTAGGATTGTTAGGCCTTGCATATCTACCGCTGATTGACTTCAAATTTCTACAATTCTTATGTTTTGCACTATGTAAGCTTCCTAATTAGACAATGCACACGTTTTCAATAAATAGTTGTCGTATTGAATTTGAGATCATTTATTATTCTATAGAGTATGAGACAACTTTTTTTGTAAAACAATGTGGTCGCGGATTTCACACGAGTTACAAGTACCCGACTACTTTAGAGAACGAGGTTGATGATTTATGTCGAAAATTATGACGAATTCAGGGAATAATTAAAAAACACCAGCTTAGTCACCTTCTCTCGATGCAGAGCAAGTGCATGTTAATGGTGACTTTTATTGATCTTACTCATCTGTCCATTTCGCCCCCACGGTGAGACTAAAAAAGTTAAATCAACTTTAATCATATCATCATTAGTAATGTCACTTCGCCTAGAAATTTGCATGAGCCAACGGATAGACAGAATCCCATCAAGAAATTAATCTTCATCTTTCTCGAACTTAGTAAAATGATTAAGCTTATTACACCACCTTTTCCCACCTCCCAAAAATAACAGGCTAAAATCAGCAAAAGCTATTAAAAAAGAAAAATTCCAACAGCAAGTGGGACCAAGTTGGTAGTGGTTTCACTCTTCTGTGATTAGAAATAATGATATTATTGATAATTGGGCATTAGAATATTGCATGGGGTTCGCTCATCTTACTTTTGATTAACCTGCCGAATTGCACGCCAAAATCACAGGCTACTTCTAAGCAGAAAGAGTTAGGGTTAGTGGGTCAAGAAAATAAAATACTAGTTAAGGGTGGACCATCACAAAGAAGAATATTTTTCCTAAACACAACATTTTCCTAGTGAATATCCTAACTAGTCAAGTAAACATTTTCGATTAAATGAAAACGTGTATAAGTACATTCGTAAATTCTGTAATTTCAAAACGAACATCGGTACCTTGCTTGAGGAAGGGTATTGACAAATTCCTCTGATTCTAACTTCTCGATCCATAACCAACGCCACCCCCCCCAAAAAAAAAAAAAAAAGAGAAAAGTGGACAGTTTGGATTAATTTCCTTTGAAGTTGACCCTTTTTGCAACACTTCAACTATTTTAAAAACTTAATTTATTAAATGAAGGTGTGATTTAATATTTAAATATTTAAATACTCCCTCTCACGTGTAGGCCGAACTTTGATTTTCATAAAAGCGTGGAAATATATAATTGAGAGGACAAATAGGGGCCTAAAAGATTTGAACTTAGGACCTCTTTTCCTAGTTGATGATCATGATGAACAAAATATTATGTATTTTTTATCATCACAATTCTCAACTCAATGTAAAATTTTGTGGGAGCCATGTCAACTATTCTAAAGTATAAATTGTGAGATGAATAAGTGATTTAATATGTCACATTTTATTACATTAATTTGTCAATGTGTATTAGTTGGTAGTATATCAACACTGATAATTAGCTATATTTGTTTATAGATTATGCATGTGTTTTTATGGATAGAGTACAATTTGGTTAATGTCAATTAAGGATGGTATATTATTAACATGCAATCGACATAACAGTCTACCAATTACCTGATCCAATGTTGGCAATTGATTTATTAAACTCCAACAACTATCATTTGGAATGTTACAAACTCACTCACTTATAATATAACTGCTTTGAAAATATTATTTGTAACAACCCAATCTAATCCATGTGGATCATACCCATGAAAAGAATAATCCAGGTAGTAATCATTACGCAATAGATTTCTAGTTATTTATCAAGCAACAAGCCTCTCCCATCTTATTTGGGTTCTGCGTTTCAAAATTGCTTTGATATTCAAATTAGATGGGTGCAAATTACAACACACACAAATAGGCATATACATACATATATGGAGAGAGAGAGAGAGAGGAGAGAGAAAGAGAGGTGAATGATTCTTATATAAAGGTAGCATTGCATAAAGGTAAGCAACCTCAAAAGGGCTGAAAGTTAAAAAGGGCGAAAGTTGATAGATATTTGCATGATAAGAACTCACTAGAATGGTGGGTATTTTCCTACCATTTGAAAAATTGGGATACAACCAATTTGGTCCCTCCTGTCTGAGTCAAAAAAGAGTAACACTTCAGAAAAGTTCGTTGCCTTTTTAACTTGGGGATGGTGCTGGTTTGTAAGGAATTAAACGATAGTGAAAGTTAGGGCTCCAGCTTCAAGAACATTCACAATCTCTTAACGTCTATCAAAAAACGGTCAGATTATGGCATTACATTCGCACACATAGGTTCTTGTGAAAAATGCTTTGGTTTATACTCAAATATGAAAAGATCTTATGGGAATTGCATCCATAGTGCATATAAAGCAGCATTTAAAATCGAGCTACCATCTCCTCCACTCCCGATTTGAACAAATTTCCTCATCCCCCTCATTATTATATTGCATTCATACCAAACAATAAACACCTTATGTTATCCACATAAATAAAAATCCTAGCAAAACACACCGCTCTCTCTGCCATTACTAAGCTGCCTCATCGGTGTCGTCGCCGCCACTTCGTCATAGCCCTTCAACCTCAATTGCCACAACCGTCGTCGATCTATTATAGCCCTCGACCACCTCTCTCTCCCCACCACATAATAAAACCGTTTTCATCCACTAGTCCGCCATCACCTCACCACCTAGCCGTCACCATCCACCGATCGCGACATCAACCTCCACGATGCCGCTTAGGCAGAGAAAACTTCTCTTAAATACAGACAAATCCTGGTAAATGCTCTCTAGACCGACGACGACCCTCGATCTTGATGAGGGCTTCCATTGATCGATGGCGGCCATACCGTGCATGCACACAAACAGAGAGAGAAAGGGAGAAAGATGGGAGTCAAGTGCACAAAAATAGCTGAGGGATCGGAAAGAGATGAGATTAGGAGGAGGGACTGATGGGTGCTCGGATATTGTGCGTGTGGGTGTGCATGTGTTACAGGATAAAAATAGCAACCGGATAATTTCAGGATCTAGTGTAGTACGTATGTAATATGATGTGAAAGTAATATGATGTCATTTTTGCATGAAATGGTGCAATCAATAATTTGGTTTAGAAGGTAACAGTTAGGAACATTTCTGTTCTGAAAGGTGCGATGCGCCAAAAGGTTCTTCTTGGGACCTTACGGGGGATGCAACATCAGAACATTAGAAATTATTTTTAAAGAGTTACAACCCTTCAAAATTTACATCCATTCATTTTTTGGATCTTTTTTTTTTTTGGGTCTTTAAAAAGACCAAAGGAAGGCTAAGACAAAACTAATGAAAAAGTTGTGTATTTGGCGAGGCTCAACCTCATCGTCGCTAGGGGAGGTCGTCCTTGCCCTGCCACTAACGAGGGTTGAGCCTCACCCAGCCACTAGCGAGGCTGACCTTGCCATCGTTTGGCAAGGTTGAGCCTTGACAAGGGCGGGCAAGGCTCGCCCTTGCTAGTGGCCAGTGAGGCCAATCTTACTAGAGGCCAATGAGGTTGACCTCGTTGGCACTCACCTTTGACTAACTACTGAGGCCCGACAATCAATTAGAGGAAGAAAGGAAAGAAAAAAAAAAAAGGAAAGAAAAGATAAAAAAATTTTAAAAAAAAATTCACATTAGTGTTAACCATGTAAGGTAGGACAATTGGTGATGTTCACATCAGTGGTTTCTGGTCAAAATTGGCCAAATAAACTCAATTGGTAAAATGTGTGAGATTCAATTTGCAAAAATTAAAAGGTTTGTGACTGATTGATAAAACTATAATGGGTTTAGAACTTTTTAGATAATTTTCCCAATAATTGATGAGTCACACAAAGGGACTATCACTTACATTTATTTTGAATTAGGTTCGTATGTAATTGATATTCTTAACAATTTGTAAGCCATCAATCATAGAGTTGGTTGGTGGAGGTTTCTCCCAATCAAAAATGGAAATATATAGGCTCTTGAAAATATGGTAATAAAAGTCGCGAAAGCCATTTCTTGTGATATTTAATTTAAACGGGAAAATAGTTTTTGAGGATTTCAATTCAAGAGAAAGTTTCTGTTTTGGACAAAAACTCCATATAAATTTGAAAGTGCACTCGCTCTGCTTCAAAATTCAAATCTCCCTTCAAAGCATGTATGAGCCTGAAATATTCTCATTTGACCTTCCATCGTGACCAATCCTCGTAACTACATACTTCGTTTATTTATATTATCCTTGTCGTCAAGATACTTTCAAAGTATAGACCACATTGTTCAAAATCTGAGTAAAGAAGGTTTTACATTTTCAATTTACTAAATTCGTAATATAACAATCAGTGCTCGAACATTTTCTTAATTTTAGTAAGTCTACTTCACAATGACATTCCCTCACCGTCTGGACAATTGACATGATTGTCTTTTTTTTAGCTATGCGTACGCTGCAAACCAACTCTACTCATTCGGGTGATAAGAGTATCAAGTGGATTCGATTTAATGTAAGTTGAGCTCGACTTGGCTCACATACTTAATACTCAAAACCTAGCTTGAGCTCGATCTCATATCCAATTTTCTATTCGACCTCAATTCAGCTAGAAAATCAAAATACTCAAGCTCAACTTGATTTGATGGGTTATAATCCATTTAAAAAGAAATCTAGCATGAGCTCGATATCAAAAAGTGCTCAGATAATGTGGATATCAAGTGATCATGAGAAAATTTGTATCTATCTTAGCTAATAAGGCTAGACTAAGCTGTCGAGTAAGTTGATCCGTTTCGTATAGTAAGAACAGTTTATAGAAGTAGCTTATTAAGTGATGTGACGGAGTTTAATTCCTAAATTAATTCCCACATAGCTGAACATGTTATCATTTTCAACCCAGCCTTTGAACTCGAATTAACTATGTTTTGAGAGAGAGAGAGAGAGAGAGAGAAGTTTCTAATTTGGCAAGATGCCCATCGTCAACCATCCATGCACGGTGATCGCTGCAGAAAGAGAATCCATGTCAGTGGAAGCAACATAGAAATTTTTTGAAGTTTCTCCTTCTTCCTCCTCTCTCTCTCTACCCTGACACCCCCGCCCCCCCCCGCCCCCGGGGGGGTCTCTCGAGCAAGTCAATCCCAGTTTTCCAACGAAACTGACAGACATGCTTCTTTCAAGAAAACTCGAGTTGCATTAATTTTCTTCTTTAACCCCAAAAAATGACAAATATTCTGCAGACTCCAAAGCAACATCTGATTTAGTGCCCAATGAAGCTCATTGTTTATTTCAATTCGAGTCTGATCCGCTTGGGAGACCCTCTAGAGTCAAACCATCCCTCGAAACATAAAGTTTCAATGTTATCAATAAAAAAAGTTCAATTTCTGTGTTTCTTGACCAAAACATATGTTAAATATAGCTTGAAAGGAAAACTATCAACTCTGTCAAACTTATTAATCAATCTCTATTATTGTTACATAATTTTAGATTGTGTACATACAAAATAAATTCTTGCTCTGCATAAATTGCTTCTGTATTACAATGCTTCCAATTGTTGCATGAAAGAGAAAGAAATTTTGCTAGACCAAGATGTTGTCAAAGTTTTTGATTGGAAAGGAAAGAAGCAATAACCAACACTCTTGATAGAATAAGAAACTGGTTATTGTTTCTTTATTTAGTGCTCTTTTCTTTACATAAGTTTTTTTTTTTTTTAGTTCAACACAAAAAACAGTCTTCTACTCTTAGGGATTGGTTTATGATTGCATATCTTGATATACAATAATCTACGACGAAGTTTTTACTTTGATCAATATTTTAATACATAATTATTTACTACAAGCTCACAATGATTTTTCAAGGGTTTTCTGAACAAGTGGTGGTAAACCCTAGATAAATGTGATTAGTACAACAAATCTTAATTCAACTCAGTGTTGGAGAGCAATGGGTTTGCGGGAAAGAAATTCATTTTCCAAAACTTGAGTGAGAAATTGTGGGGGGTCAAGAAAAATAAAGAGATAGATCACGAGGAAGATTTAATATAATCACATCTCTCTCACATGGTTGCATGGAAACAAACCCTAGTTTAATGAACTTATAATAGAGAAAGAGAAGTTGATTTGCCAAGATCGAAGTTGCAGAGATTTCTTAGAAACCATGAGGAAGAATCTTTTGCATTGAGATTAGTAAGGAGGGAGCTCCAAGATTTGGGAAACCCTAGAAGGGACAGTTTCTGAAGGGTGAAGTTTCCAAAAGTTTAGTCAATGCCCAATGATATGAACAAAAAGGCTTTCTTTTGTCTTTTGTGATTTCTCCTCTTGGGTATTCCAACCGTTAGCGACCCTTAACTCCACTTGCCCATTAGAATAAGGCAAAATATTATATTATACTATATTATATGTTTTTCTTTTTATATGCATAGTAACTGTAGCTGACATCGTTTGACATTTATGATAGATTTGTCTTTCTGGGAAAACTACTGGGATTAGTGGATGTTTTCCTTTCTTTGGTTTTCTCTTTTTTTTACGAATATGATTCAATTTTGAGGCCCTAATTTCCCTCCCTTTGACATTAGAGGTGTTAAATGGCCTTGTTGGATTGGGTTTAAATAGCATGAAAACTGGTTCAATTCCCATTGACCATTTACATTTATGTAATTTGATAATACATACCTACCCCGATTTGTACATACTTAAGTCGACCCAAACGACCTTGTTTTGAAGGCATTAGTTAACCCCATTTAATTTTTACTAATTTCACCATATTAATTAATGGGGAAGGTGCTCTTTTGAAGTAGTGTCTATTAGAAAGCATGGGAGCAACACGTCCTTAACGTTAGGGGTGAGCATCTATTTAGGGTCAACTCTGGATCGATCGTGGACAGATCCAACCATACTAGTCCTGATTTGATTCCTAGAGAGATTAGGTCGGTCGTTGATCTTGGGATCCCTAGATGAGTACTATGTAGGTTAGTCTCTTGGAAGTTTAAGGTTGGTGACCAACTCTAATATATATATATATCTCAAATAAATTATATATTATATATCTGATATATTATTTATTTATTTTTTTATATAGAGAAAAAAAGATGTGAAGTTGTATTTTCATGATTTATATTAAATATTTTGAACTTCTTATGATTTAATTGTATTTCACTATTAAGTCTTAGCGACACTATTCAGTTTGTGTCAAATGGTAGTAGTTCTTGAAAAGTAGTACTACAATTACTACGATGATTTGTTAGTCAAGTGGTATGAAACTCATTTTTTGGTTGATCGAATACAAGAAAATACTTTTGCATACAATGTTATGAAAATTAGATATAGATGATTACAAGAACTTCCCATCTTGTCCCATATCTCAATGAGCGTTCTTAATCGTTTTTATGAATTTTTACTTTTAATAGGTGTGAAATCTATTGTTGCCTCTTCACCGAAAATTTAAAAAAAAAAAAAAAATTATTGTTGCCTTATCTTGAATTTATTGAATATGTACGATATTTATAATTTGATTGCATAATGCCATATTGTCGATCGATATGTAATTTAAAATAGTAGGTTTGCCTTTTTGATAATACAAAAAATGAAAAAAAAAATTATCAATTGGTCTTAGGTTAACCCTAGAATCAGACCAAATCCATTGAATCGGTTTAATCCTCAATCCTAGGCTCAATACTGTGTGAGTTGGTCCTATGATTAAGGAGTGGACCAGCCCAACCCAAACTATGATCACCCCTACTTAGCGTTGTTCTTAATTAAATGAGTTGAAAATAAGTTTTTTCCATTGCACTAGAACCATCATCAATTGGGCTTTGCTTTACTAAATCCATTGTCAGCTATATCTGAAATCTTAGACAGCCCGTGAATCACCTAACTCATTAATTCAGATTAAAATATGAGTCCATAACCGGTTTTTGTCACCTCTACTTGACCTGTCGTCTATCACTCTCATATGGAAATGAATTAAATAAGCAAAACTAAAAGGGAGCATAGGCCTTTGGACCAATTTCTTACGGACCCTTTTGTTGCTTATAGTAGATGAAAGTGTTCTACATATACATCTGGGATTTCTCAAAAAAATTTCCCCGACTTAGCCTGCAATTGAGCAAGTACTGCGTTTAGAAATAATATAGCTCATGGTAATCAAAGAGGGAAACTTACCAAGTCAGTTCTGTGTGTATATCCAATTAAATTGCAGGTGTAACCAAATGTAAGCAATGCTCGATGCTATGCATATGTCCAATTAAATTGCAAATAAAGCGTTTACTGTGATACATGAAACACTCATAAATTTAGGATAAAGGAAAACTTGAACGTGCTGGTGGAGGGGCATCAAATGAAACACTACTTACCGCAGTCACAAATCGACAAAATTTGTCGCAATGATACAAAGGCAGAAACGAAAATTGGGCTCACAGGTAATCTCATAAAATTGAATGATGGTTGATCTTCCATGGCCAGCCCACTCATTCTCCTCCAGCATGAATGGTGCTGTAAAACACGAATGATCCCAACGTGCAAACATAGATTCTGGCCATCCTGTCGCAATAACAAGAGACAAAGTTAAAAGATAATATAAATTTTAACTGATTGAATGAGCATAATCTAACGGCAGTACCTAATTTGGAGCTTCAAGGTGAATATATGCAAAGATTCAACAATTCTTCGGGAATGGCGTTGGGGACGTTGGAGGCTTTAGGTCTTCATAACTGCTCAGCAGAGAAACAAAAGCAAATAAAGATTATATGAACATGATAGCAGAGGATTTGCATAAGGTAGTGTGTTGTATACAAATTATGAACATAAGCAGTTAAACATAATTTAACATTCAATTGTGCGCCCTGACAACCCAAATCACATCTGTTAAATACTAAACCAGCAAAAACAAGCAATGCACCTAAAGGGCTGCCTGCTAATGTATTAGTAAATATTGTTCATTATGCACCTAAATCCTCAACTCATAAAGGATCTCAATCTCCAAGAAGCAAGTATTGACACTTATAAAAAGCTTACACTGGATATGGAGATAGTGGCCCCAGTTTTCTCTCTTCATGTTCCTCTCGGTCTTCTGGATTATTTGTCATCGAAGGCTGAGGCTCTGGAGCACCATTTCCTGAAACGTCCACAGAGACTGAGGATGGAGGCTGTATGACTGGTACACTGGGAGATGGTGAAGTAGGGGGCTTCAAATCTTCATATCTGATGACAAGGTAAAGATAACGTACCAAGGCTAGAGGCCATTACAACATAAACGACAAATTAATGGTTCCAATACATTAGAAATTCAAACACTACAGGACAAAATGCAAGATAGAACACTATTTCTTCCCACTCAAGTGAAGTGTTCTGAATAGAATGAAAGAAGTAGAGCTAATTCCTGACAATGCCAATGGCAAATGATGTCATGTAAAGGCAGTCATTAAGGCTTCATATTGTGCCTTACCCAGTCCTTGCAGTGCTCAAGGCATTTCATTGGGTCAAAAGTTTTGCTACCTTATCCTCGTGATCCAAATAACGAAGATAGGTAGAAGTAGAGCAACATGAAACTCAAAGGTGGACGCTAGATAGTAACATGACCAGATGATGCTTGCAGTAAGAAACTTCAGAAGTTGCTTTTCCTGATGGATATGTGGATTGGCTTTTCTAAATGCCCTTATTTCTCACTGTGAAGAATACAATCTCAAAATCTTTCTATAACTTGGTTTACAATAGCTTTTGATGGCAGAACCTCCTATAATAAGTGCTCAAAACCAGAACTCATTAGAAACTTCCATTCGATTAGAATAAAACCAAGTTTTCTGATCTTGCAACTTGCTTCTTCAGCATGATTATGTACTTGCTGGTGCATGCAGAAGTTGAGTCAGCACATCTCTCCCATCTTATGATGCATACAGGTCAAATAGAGCTATTAGCAGGTACATCATACGAATTTCACTTAACAACCAAGAGCTACAGGCAAGAGAGCAACCGATTTACTTATCATCACAATTAGACAAACTAAAAAGCTTGGCAGCACAGTGACACTGAGCTGATATGAAAACTGTGGACAACTTGTAAGAACAGGAAAAGCACTTACACATAGTAGGGCGACTGGTAACTTTCAACACTCATAGCACTTTCAATTGCCACATTGTTGCCTCCAGCAACAGGGGTCAAAACTTCATCTGTTTTAGAGATAACAGGAGGCACTGTTTTGGGACCACTTGGTTTGGGGCTAGGTGAGCTTGGTGGCTTCAGTTCATTGAATCTGATAACAGTGCAGCCATTAGATGCAACTATTGAGTATCTCAATTTGGACTAAAGAGAAAGTTTGCTTACGTGACATAGGGAGAAAGTGGTGTTGCCTTCTCAGCTGGTACTTCCATTTTTATTTCATCAATGCTAGATAGAGAATCTGGTCCACTTGTTGGACTCTCAGAAGGACTGATCTTGAAGACAGTATCGGGATTTTCTTGTTGTCCACTAGGTGGAGTTGAAGTAGGTGATATAGGTGGTTTCAGATCTTCGGAACTGCAACCAAAAACAGAAAAGAAATTAAAAGAAAAGAAAAGGGGTCCTTCAGTGCTTCTCTTGCAGTTATACCGATGAAAAGCGTGGGAGATATGATAAGTATGTGCTTGCTCTGGAAACAGGAATCCGGTGCTTGAACTACAATCTGTTTTTTTAAATTTACATTTTGGGACCACTTGGTGTGGGGCTGGGTGAGCTTGGAGGCTTCAGTTCTTCATATCTGTCAAATAAATGCAGCATTCAGATAAATCACTAGATAATTCAATTTGCAAAATGTTCAAACTTAGCTCACGCGGCATAGGGAGAGAGAAGTTTTGCTTTCTCAGGTGCAGGTTTCACTTCTATTTCATCAACACTAGAGCTAGACTCTTCTGCACTTGTTGGACTGTCTGAAGCATCTTTCCTTGTGATGGTATCTGGATTTGCTTTTTGTATACCAGGTGGAGTTGGAGTGGGGGAAGTAGGTGGTTTCAGATCATTGTAACTGCAGCAAAAATCAAAACAAGAAACGAGTTACATATATACTTCTCTTGCATTATGTTCATAGATAGTGGGTACATGATAAGTATGCACTTGCTGTGTAAACAGGAATATGATGCTGGAAGTAAAATCTAGAATTTTGAACTTTTGATTTTCTATGTATTTGAAATGGCCAAAGCCTGGCTTGCGCAAACATGCATGAGTGTGTGGATGGGTGGGGGTGCGTGCACGGGCATGCGTGTGTGCATGCTCACTCATATGCGTGCGTGTCTGTGCGCGTGCGCGTGCGCGTGAGAGAGAGAGAGAGAGAGATGCAGCCATATGGAATGACATACACAGGGTACGGAGAGAGTGACCTAGTTGCAACTGCTTTGCTTTGGGAAATTTCCTCAACAACTGGGGTGTTTGGAGACACCGATGTGAGTACATTAGGAGGTGCAGGAGAAGTGTCATCAGAAGCACCAGGTTCCTGAGAAAATTTCTTAAAAATTCAGTGTGCACCTCTAAAAGCACAGTGAACTAAATCAGATTCTTCACCTCTAAAAGATCACAGGAAAATCTCATCTTGGGAAACCTCATTTCACACTTCTAAAAGTGCAGTGAGAACTTTATATGCAGAACTAGTTGTTAAATTGTGAACTTTAGTTCCTGAAGAGTTCGCTACATTTTAAAAGATATGAATTACTCATCCTTCTTTTCCAAATTTCTATTTCAGCTACATTGTTACTGCACAAGAAGGACATTAATTAAAAATTACAATACAAAAATGTGTCTTCATAGAAGATTTAAATTAATGAAATCTTTTGTATGGAGCAAAACCAAATCTAATCCACTAAGCATGAAGACGAGAAGGACAAGTCACTAAATGACTATCCAGATATATGCTTGATAGAAATTTTTAGCACATTTTGTTAGCTTATACTTTTCAGAAAATAGTTGTTCAACATGGTATTGTAGCTTCGGGTGAAGGGTTTGAATCTTTGTACTCCCTCTTGTTGTCATTAAGTCTGTCACAATTGTTTTCCCTCTGGCAATTATTTGATGTGGTTGTGGCTACATTCTATGTCATTGTATAAGATAGCTTAAACACCAAAGGGAGTACTAAGACATATACAACCCTGATATACAATGCTAATATGTTTCCCCATACCTCAAACTTTTGGGAGCAACAGTTGCTCAACAATGACTAATTTCTAACTAGGAGGATTTGACCGTGTCAAAAAGCATGCTTAACCAAGAACAGTTTTTGCAAAAATTATTGCTTATAACATCAGCATCAGAGTTACAGACCCTCCAAAAAAAAAAAAAATCAGCGTCAGAGTTTTACAAAGTGTGAAGATTAAGAAATCACCATTAGCATGGAAACAACAATTTATAGACCAAAGTTGCTTAACCATGACAAATTTAAGCCTATGCTTTGTAACTAGAATCATTAATAACCTGAATTGCAAAAAAATACCTCACTCTCATTACTACGAGCATGTTAGATTTGACTTTTAACTACCTTTCAGTGCCATAACATGCTAAGACAAGCAAAAACACTCTAAAAGAAGTAATGAAATTCTGGATTTCATCTTGTGAATAATTGTAAAAGGCATTATAATAATATTGATAGAAACTTCAAGTTTAGCAGGCTATACATGGAAAAAGTCATACCTGTGGTCCTTGGCGTTGTGATGGTATCTTAACGAGAAGCTCTTCCATGGGAGTCAGTGGAGCAGTTGTTTCAGCAATTACTTCCACCACTTTACAGTATGAAAGGCCAGAGTTTTTGGCCATGACTGCCATGAGTTCTGCCACCTGAAACAGTAAATCAGAAATGCTTTTCCTACCATTGGCAATGTTGAAAATGTGTGACACTATCCCTGAGAACATTTTCCCCCACAAGTGCTGCAAGGGTGGAAATCTTTTTCATTCAAAACAGAGAATAAATATATGCAGTATTTCTTCAGAATGCAAACTGAAACGCTAGCAAAAACAGTAAAAGTGACTCCTCAATTCATCATTTTTGAGGTGGAATTTTAACAATTGCAAGACCTCATACATATACTATTAATTCAGACAGATCTGCAAAGCAGTAAGGAGCATGAGTTGAAATGATAGAACAAACCTGATACACCTAAAAGGTGATATGAAAGAGATTAAAAACAGAACATACAATGTGTGGAACTTTGTCCTGCCACTGCCAATAAGCCTAAATCTCATGCAAAAACAACAACAATAAATGAAGCCTCATCCCACTAAAAGGGATCAACTATATGAATCTTAGATCTCATGCAAAGATGCAAAAATCTTATTCAGAATGTTGCTTGGCCCATCTGCTTCGCTCGCCCAGACCAAAAAAAAACAAAATAGATCTCCCAGCAAAGTGTTCTGTATATTCAGAAAATAATATCTTTACTTTCTTTAAAGTTATATACCGTTTGGTTTTTTCCCTTCAGTAAAAAAGAAATGTCTTCAGTTTCTTTTTTTTTTTTTTTTTGGTGACCTAGGAAGCGCTGTACAGCCGGCAACCGGCGGCATAAACCCAGGGCGACCTGCAGGGACCCACCTCCTACGTGCCGCAGGTAAGTTGCACAAATGACGAGGTGGGGAGTTGAACTCTGGCCTTGCGGGTGGCCAATGTGCAACTCCACCATCTCTGCCACCAACGGGGTGGGTATGTCTTCAGTTTCTTGATAGCTAGAAAATCTAAAATTGCTTGCTGACTTATGCATATGCAAATAAACTTGACAACTTTACCTGAAGGTTTGAAACTTGGCCTCCAAATAAAGTATCTTCCTCTGACAGAGTAATATTATGAGTTTCTTTATAAGCATCAGTAGGCCGCTCCATTCCCCCTGGCCTCACTATCTGAATTAAAACTTGTAGATTTGTAAGATTATTCAAAAACTGTGTTCAACTGAAAAGTTGATTCAAGAAATACTCACAGTGTAAGGAATACCACTGGCTATAAGTGCTTTTTCAGCTTTTCTTTTCCAGATTAACACTCCCCAGAACAAACTTAAGGGGCAAGAAAGCAGTCAATAGATCATGTTTAAATATCTTTATGAATAGAGAATAGTCTCACAAAAAAAAAAAAAAACGCCCACTTACTTCAGTATAGCTGCAGGAAATCCGACCTTGTTTGTTCCCAAAGATGAAACCATGATGAAGTGGTTAACTTTGGCTGAAGTTGCTGTACAAACATAGATAACACAATTTGATGGAGCCAACTTCAAGAGAAGGCACATATAAAAACTACAGTTCTCTTTCATAAAGTTTAGTCAAATTCAGTTTCACCAGGTTATTTTAATGAATGTAAAAGATCCAATAAAGATTTTGCAAATTGCTTCCTCAATTCTCCTGGCCAAGTCTTCATTTGTTACTCTTGTAGTTAAATGATCTTACATTACACAAAAACCTAATGATCTAATTGTCGCATAAGAATCCTGAGGCACTAAAGAAAATGATCTTTGGTGGCCAGGACTCAAGAGACCCCCCTTGAGTTTGAAACTAATGAGCAATTATACGGTGTATGGACTTTATCTACCTGCATCAATGAGGTTCTTCGTAGCCATATAGTCAATTCTGTATGGGCCCGTCACATCAAAAACTTCCTTTTCGCTTGCACCAATGCAGCATATAACCACAGAAGCATTGGCTAAGGCTGGCCTTATCTGATCTGGCTTCTCCAAGTCACATTCCACAACTTCAAGCTTCTCTACAGCTGGGCTAAAAACCAGAAAATAGCCGTTATTTGTTATCACAGAGTATCTTATAAACAATAATGGATTTGTACTATTCTTCTTTCGTCTGAAAATTTCCTCTTTGAATTATTTAGAAAGAAAGAAACAGAACATAAATCCAGCTTTCCATATTTTATTTTCTTACGTTTAAACCCCTCCTTTGTGTCATCCCCCTCAAACTTCATCTGTTTGACACTCTGCAAGAAGTTTGTCATTAACTGAGTCATTATAGCAGGAAACTGGCAAGCTATGGAGAGCAAGTTCAGATCAACCAAACCTTCTACCTGCACAAGAGTTACTGCTCTTTTAGCACTTCGCACACCGGCTCTTACTCGATATCCTAATTTCAAAAGCTCCCTAAAGAAGAATCCATCTCCTTGATCAAACGAAAGTAAGGTATAAAACAGTTTGCATTGGAAGCATAAGTTCTGGAAAGCAACCTCACAGTCCGTGATCCAACTTTTCCAGTGGCACCAGCAACAAATACAAGACCCTCATCTTTCTTATCAACATCACTCGGTATTGCTTCTGTTGTTGCAAAGCTCATTCTGGTTGCACCTACAGGATTGATGAAAATTTTAATCATAATGCAGATAGCTACATAGGATAAGCCATGATACTTCCAATGAGGTTAGTACTATTAGTTTCAGTTCTGGCCAAAAGAAAATGATAATTGCATTAGTCTTGCTTCTCCAATTTTATTAATGATTTCAATATCTAGTCCTAAAAATGATGCCCAATCTACCGCCAGTGCAATATTGTGTACAAACAAGAGACCAATACATTCAGTAATGAAACAAATAAAAAAAATGCATACAGCCTGACTGGGATGCATGAAATTCAAGTCATGATTTAGAAATGGGAGCCTCCATTTCCAATTTCATGCCCATTTCAGCATTATGCCAATTAAATTTGGACTCTAACTGCAATCCTACACGCTAGAATTGAAGAATTGGCATTCCTCACCTCACCGATCCATGATATCATAAACATGCACTGCATAAAGACTATTCATTATTTACAACCCCCACACCCCCCCCCAAAAAAAGATTGCCATTGCCATCAACCACAACCTCCTTACATGCCACCACCCTCCACTACCATTCAAGTACTGCCACTTCAACCACAGAACGTTCCGCATTCAGGTTCATTTTATCACCTATTAGTTTTAATTAGCATTACGAAATGCAAGTCCAAAGAAGAAAAAGGTACAGATTACACTAGACTGTTCAACTTCACTATCTCATTAGCAAAACAATTTCCAAATGCCCAATCGAAATGCCACTTCCAAATCACGAAACCCCCCAAACAAGAACCCAGTATCCCAAAAAACACACTGCTTCCATATCTCCACTTCCAGATTTCCTCCAAGCATAGAAAAACCCACCATCGAAAACCACATCTTCCTCGACCAGAACGACACCGCCGCAAACGACATTGTGCTGCACCACCCATCTTCCATCCCACGCTCCCGCGAACAACGTCATCGAGGCGAAGCCCCTCGCGTTTTCAGGCGAAAAGAGAAAAAAGGGGGCATGAAATAATCGGCAGAACAGGCATACCGACCTGGAGCTAGAGCCCTGAGCTCGAGGGACCTCGTCTTCCCCACGAACCGGTACCGCCTCGCATTGTTCGGCAGCTGCAGCACCTGGCCGTGAAGGAACGGCTTCTCGAGCGGCCCAGTTCGCGAGGAGGCGATGGCATTCGCGCTCGGCGCCTGCAACGAGCGACACTCCATGGCTACGAGAGGACTCCAGGAGCTAGGAAGAAGAAGAAGAAGAGTTTTTTATTATATATATTATTTATTTTACTGAGTTTTTGCTTCTTCTTCTTTTTGGCTTTGCTATCAGCAACTGCAAGTTCTGGCAGAAGTGGAACTCTGTGGATATGATGGGTCCCACGGTAATCTAGTTGCATATGATGTTGTGTGGTGGCTATGGTGGCTACTTGCTTTTTATTTTTATTTTTTTATTTTTTTCCTTCCCAATCTATTATTTATAATTCAATTGGGAATTATCTTCTTTTCTTCCCTCCTCCATTTATATATTGAGTTACCGATCTTTGGTCATATTATTTTTATATTTGTACTAGTAACCAAGCAAATTTAGTGGGCACCTCAATCGCAGATATTTACAAAACATAAAAATCATAAGAGATCCATGCATTTTTTTTAAAGGTTTGATATGGCTACAGGTTACCATAAATGCACAAAATAGTATTATACGATGATTAAGATGATTGGCAAGCAAAGTTTTTACATATTATTTTATTTCATTAATTTAAAATGTATGGCGCTCCTATTCTAGCATAAATATATATGTGTTTGTAAGTAAGTAGATTGAGTCAAAGATCCAAAATCTAATCAATTGTGATACACATCATTTTGTAATGTCTCGGAAGCTTTTTTGTAGATTGACAATTGACGACTTCAATTCTTGTTCGCAACCGTTCATGTACTTTTTAAAAGGTGTTACCACTAATCCTTGATCGGTCCAGCGATGGAATTTGTTGATATTAAGGCCGTTAGAAATTTCATGACATGGCTTGGCATTGTTAGAAATTCGTTGACTTGAATTCATATTTTTTTTTCCCATCTCTCTCTCTCTCTCTCTCTCTCTCTCTCTCTCTCCAACTATCATCGTCATCATCTTCTTCCCCTTTTTCTTCTTCAACATAAATTCCCACAAAATCCAAACAAATACCCACCAAATTTAACATCCCCACCAACGCAAAATCTTAAATGGCCATGGCCGCGAACGTGAAGAAAATCCAGCCACATGGTTGAGCTAGATGAAGCTCGTTCGGGCATGGCCATGATCACGAAAAAACTCCTGCTGTTGTGCAAGTTCGATGAAACTCTAATGGCAATCATTAAGCTAGACAAAGTTTGAATGGCCATGGGTGAGCTTGACGAAGCTTAGCAGTCATGATAATGAACTCAAATTGGATATAATAAAAAAACCAAGTTGGAAATATTTAGCAAAAAAAATATCCTAACCAAATTCTCTGTTTTATTTAAAATGTCTTAATTCTAAAATTTCAAAGATTATTTTCCATGTTGAAACCATTAGCTGGCACGTGTGCATTAATTATTCATTTTAGGGAAACCTTATAACACCAGCAAAAAGAAAGCAAAATGTTCTACCAAAATCCAATGTGCATCTTTTCAAAATGGCTTTTTCTTAAATGCTAGAGTTCCATCCATTCCTAGTCTTAATGGCAATTACCCAATTGCCCATTTCGCCTATATAATCTTCCGTTCCGATGCTTTGAACATCCGATGTCTTATACATTCTTTTTATTATGGTAATGAAGTCTTTTTAAGTAGGCAAATCCCAATTGCATCTTTATTATACGGTAATGTGTTAAATGTAAAATATGAAAAGTATCCATTGTCTTTATGACAATTACTTGTTCTCTACCTATATAAGCTATAGCACGTGGGCACTCCAAATATCGAATGCATTATGTATAGAGAAATATCCGCTCTCGTGACCTCATTGCCTTACTCATGATGTCACAAACTTATATGAACCTTGTTTACCTTCATGAGTGTGAACTTAATATGAATCTCCAATGCTCAACCATGAAAACAATCGGATCAGTGATTTACCAGAAACTACAAATTCACGGTAAAATTATAAATATGCTTGCTCATCCGTCATTATTCTGTTCTATAGCAATTGAAATAATGTCTTTTTTCTAATTTTTCAATGCAGAGAAACACATTTATCCATGAAATGGGTGTCCAGGGAGTGACCTTTTTTGTGATCTCTCTGATAATTTCCACGATCCCTTCATCTAAGGATCGAGGTCCGCCGATCGTCTTCCTGTGAGAAGCAAGGGGAGGAGAACCAGGCCAAAACCGGCCCCCTATCACTACAATATCAGAGGTCCATGATAGCAAAGTACAGTGAAGGAAGAAGAAATGCTTATAAGGAGATTTCTGATCGCTCAAGACCTTTGGTCTCTACTTAAACCTCGGTATTAGAGTCACATTTTGCTGAGAGATGCTAAATCATTCTACATCGGTTGTACGGTTTTCCTGATTTTTCATTGTCAATTGTGACACTTATGTTATTGGGCTACATGTAATCCCATCTGAAGATGAAATATAAGATTCTATTCCACTATTCACATTCTCTCAATCATATTCATATAGTCCATATCATAACAATTGCGAATTTGAGAATTTTTTTTCAATAATATTGGCCAACAATTTACTAGTGTGGAATAATCTTATCAAAATTTGCCAATCTATCAAGATTCCGCTTGTTAAATTTCTTTGGGTGAATTTAAAAATTAGAAATGGATGAAAAATGAATTTTTTTTTTTTTTTGTGAAGACCAAGTAATATCATGGATCTACTTTTATTTTTAGACTAAGCTAAGTCCTCCTCCATGCCATATTTATTTTTCGTAATTGGCTCTAGCTATATGTAACATATTGAAATTTTTTGGTAACCTGAAACGTGTATAGATCTCACATTACATATGATAAAAGGGATGGACAACATGCTGATGAAATAATTATTTTTGATAAAGACCTTTTGACAATCCTGCTTCTCATGACTGTTTATTCTTTTATTGGACAAATTTTAAGAAGGCAATGACACGGTGGACCGAAATAAAAAGAAAATCAATCCTAACTTTTTTTTTTTTTTTTCCATTTTTCATGGATAGATCAATGAATGAAAAATTTCAATGGGCATACCTATATCTGACCTACAGGGTTCAAGATTTAGCACCAAATACTGATTAAAAGTCTTCTCATATCATAGTATATCCATGCCTCAGATTGTTGAGTGACTTACCCTCTTAAAAAAATAAATGTGGATGATGTCCATAAAATTGTAATCCACTAATCAGAAATATGATCGGAGGAAAACTTAGGATGACAAAAATATGGTTAGTAGCGATCCTTCTGAAGTGAATCCTGAGAGAGTTAAATAGACTACTAGGCAGGTGTGAATAACCCTCTTGGTGGTCCTTCCCTGACGCACCAAGCCCTATCAACTGCAGCTTAGTTTCTCATTCATTGTTTAATTAAATTCAGATTTACATCTATCACTAAACAATTTCAGGCCTATTAGGAACTTTGTAAGGTGAGAGACTAGAGATTTCGCATTTCAGAACATGATTACAATAGTTTTATCAAAAGCCCAATATTGGTATATTTTCTCTTTTAACAAAGTGTTATTTCACGTGATCCTTTCCAATTTAATCTTGCCCAAGCAATAAAATTAAAGAATTAATAATAAAAGATATAAATAGAATGGTAAAGAAAAGTAAACCCATCTGTATTGGGCAAAGTTTATGTAAACACTCGTTATAAAGTCCAGCCACAGGACCCTCGAGAGCTATGAAGGAAAAATACACCTGCAATAGTATAATAAAATAAACTTCCTTAATATGTCATGAGAGCTAAATTCTACACGCAACATGATAAACGATGAACAAAAATTAACCCAAACATACCTTGATTAGGAAACATTAAACAAACTAAGGCTCCATCATTTCACAGAAAATATCACGTTTAGGAAAATATTTTTCAATAAGCCATTTTCTAAGAAAATGACCATCTTTTTGGTATTCAACCGAAACCTGAAAATGGAGTAGAAAATACTTTCCACTATGCAGTATTTGATTTGATTTTTGGGAAAAATTACCAAAAAAATCCAAAATTAATTTTCTTAATCAACCAATTTTTTAATTATAATTTTATATATTTTTTAAAAATCAAAATTTTAAAAAAAAATTTTCCTTTTTTTCCTTTTTCTTTTCCTTCCTCCTCCTTCCTTTGCCCCCACGTGCCTCAACGATGGCTGGCGACTGACCAAGATGTGGATCGGTGAGCTCAAGGCTTGGCCAATCTAAGTGAGGCTGGTGAGCTCATGGCTCACCCGATCCAAGCAAGCCCAAGCTCTGCCGAGGCTAATAAGCTCATGGCTCGCTAGATCTAGGCAAATTTAGTGGGCCACTCAATCGCAGATATTTACAAAAAATAAAAATCATAAGAGATCCATGCATTTTTTTTAATGATCCGATATAACCACACGTTACTATAGATGGAAAAAAAAAATCATGTTATGCGATGATTAAGATGATTGGCAAGTAAAGCTTTTACATATTATTTTATTTCATTAATTTAAAACGTATGGTGCTCCTTTTCTAGCATAAATACATGTGTTTGTAAGTAAGTAGATTGAGTCAGAGATCCAAAGTCTAATCAATTAAAATACACATCATTTTGTAATGTCTCGGAAGCTTTTTTGTAGATTGACAACTGACGACTTCTTCGTTTATTGTTTGGCAACCCTAACGGAGAGTACGATACAACACTACTTCAATTCTTGTTCGGAACCATTCATGTACTTTTTAAAAGGTATTACCACTAATCCTTGATCGGTCCAACGATGGAATTTGTTGACATTAAGGCCGTAAGAAATTTTATGACATGGCTTGACGTTGTTAGAAATTCGTTGACTTGAATTCCTATTATTTTTTTTCAATGTTTTCTCTTTTTCTCTCTCTTCCCAACCATCATCGTCATCATCTTCTTCCCCTTTTTCTTCTTCAACATAAATTCCCACCAAATCCAAACACATACCCACCAAATTTAACATCCCCACCAACGCAAAATCTTAAATGGCCATGGCCGCGAACGTGAAGAAAATCCAGCCACATGGTCGAGCTAGATGAAGCTCGTTCGGCCATGGCCATGATCACGAAAAAACTCCTGCTGTTGTGCAAGTTCGATGAAACTTTAATGGCAATCATTAAGCTAGACAAAGTTTGGATGGCCATGGGTGAGCTTGACGAAGCTTAGCAGTCATGATAATGGACTCAAATTGTATATAATAATTAAAAAAAAACAAAGTTGGAAATATTTAGCAAAAAAAATATCCTAACCAAATTCTCCGTTTTATTTAAAATGTCTTAATTCTAAAATTTCAAAGATTATTTTCCATCTTGAAACCATTAGCTGGCACGTGTGCATTAATTATTCATTTTAGGGAAACCTTATAACACCAGCAAAAAAGAAAGCAAAATGTACTACCAAAATCCAATGTGCATCTTTTCAAAATGGCTTTTTCTTAAATGCTAGAGTCCCATCCGTTCCGATGCTTTGAACATCCGATGTCTTATACATTCTTTTTATTATGGTAATGAAGTCTTTTAAGTAGGCAAATCCCAATTGCATCTTTATTATACGGTAATGTGTTAAATGTAAAATATGAAAAGTATCCATTGTCTTTATGACAATTACTTGTTCTCTACCTATATAAGCTATAGCACTTAGACACTCCAAATATCGAATGCATTATGTCTAGAGAAATATCCTCTATGGTGACCTCATTGACTTACTCATGATGTCATGAACTTATATGAACCTCGTTTACCTTCATCAGGGTGAACTAAATATGAATCTCCAATGCTCAACCATGAAAACAATCGGATTAGTGATTTACCAGAAACTACAAATTCACGGTAAAATTATGAATATGCTTGCTCATCTGTCATTATTCTATTCCATAGCAATTAGAATAATGTCTTTTTTTCTAATTTTTCAATGCAGAGAAACAAATTTATCCATGAAATGGGTGTCCAGGGAGCGACCTTTTTTGTGATCTCTCTGATAATTTCCACGATCCCTTCATCTAAGGATCGAGGTCCGCCGATCATCTTCCTATGAGAAGGAAGGGGAGGAGAACCAGGCCAAAACTGCCCCCCTATCACTACAATATGAAAAGTCCATGATAGCAAAGTACAGTGAAGGAAGAAGAAATGCTTATAAGGAGATTTGTGATCGCTGAAGACCTTTGGTCTCTACTTAAACCTTGGTATTAGAGTCACATTTTGCTGAGAGATGTTAAATCATTCTACATTGGTTGTACGGTTTTCCTGATTTTTCATTGTCGATTGTGACACTTATGTTATTGGTCTACATGTAAATCCCATTTGAAGATGAAATATAAGATTCTATTCCACTATTCACATTCTCTCAATCATATTCATATAGTCCATATCATAACAAGTGAATTTGAGATTTTTTTTCAATAATATTGGCCAACAATTTACTAGTGTGGAATAATCTTATCAAAATTTGCCAATCTATCAAGATTCTGCTTGTTAAATTTCTTTGGGTGAATTTGAAAATTAGAAATGGATGAAAAATGAATTTTTTTTTTTTTTTTTTTGTGAAGACCAAGTAATATCATGGATCTACTTTTATTTTTAGACTAAGCTAAGTCCTCCTCCATGCCATATTTATTTTTCGTAATTGGCTCTAGCTATATGTAACATATTGAAATTTTTATGGTAACCTAAAACGCGTATAGATCTCACATTACATATGATAAAGGGATGGACAACATGCTGATGAAATAATTATTTTTGATAAAGACCTTTTGACAATCCTGCTTCTCATGACTGTTTATTCTTTTCTTGGACAAATTTTAAGAAGACAATGACACGGTGGACCGAAATAAAAAGAAAATCAATCCTAACTTTTTTTTTTTTTTTCCATTTTTCATGGATAGATCAATGAATGAAAAATTTCAATGGGCATACCTATATCTGACCTACAGGGTACTTCTTCGTCCATCTATACATTACATGGAATAGTTCAAGATTTAGCACCAAATACTGATTAAAAGTCTTCTCATATCATAGTATATCCATGCCTCAGATTGTTGAGTGACTTACCCTCTTAAAAAAATAAATGTGGATGATGTCCATAAAATTGTAATCCACTAATCAGAAATATGATCGGAGGAAAACTTAGGATGACAAAAAATATGGTTAGTAGCGATCCTTCTGAAGTGAATCCTGAGAGAGTTAAATAGACTACTAGGCAGGTGTGAATAACCCTCTTGGTGGTCCTTCCCTGACGCACCAAGCCCTACCAACTGCAGCTTAGTTTCTCATTCATTGTTTAACTAAATTCAGATTTACATCTATCACTAAACAATTTCAGGCCTATTAGGAACTTTGTAAGGTGAGAGACTAGAGATTTCGCATTTCAGAACATGATTACAATAGTTTTATCAAAAGCCCAATATTGGTATATTTTCTCTTTTTAACAAAGTGTTATTTCACGTGATCCTTTCCAATTTAATCTTGCCCAAGCAATAAAATTAAAGAATTAATAATAAAAGATATAAATAGAATGGTAAAGAAAAGTAAACCCATCTGTATTGGGCAAAGTTTAAGTAAACACTCGTTATAAAGTCCAGCCACAGGACCCTCGCGAGCTATGAAGGAAAAATACACCTGCAATAGTATAATAAGATAAACTTCCTTAATATGTCATGAGAGCGAAATTCTACACCCAACATGCTAAACGATGAACAAAAATTAACCCAAACATACCTTGACTAGGAAACATTAAACAAACTAAGGCTCCATCATTTCACGGAAAATATCACGTTTTCGGAAAATATTTTCAATAAGCCATTTTCTAAGAAAATGACCATCTTTTTGGTATTCAACCGAAACCTGAAAATGGAGTAGAAAATACTTTCCACTATGCAGTATTTGATTTGATTTTTTTGGGAAAAATTACCAAAAAAATCCAATATTAATTTTCTTAATCAACCAATTTTTTTAATTATAATTTTATATATCTTTTAAAAAAATCATTTTTTTAAATTTTACTTTTTTTCTTTTCCTTCCTCCTCCTTCCTTTGCCCCCACGTGCCTCAACAATGGCTGGTGACTGACCAAGATGTGGATCGGTGAGCTCAAGGCTTGGCCAATCTAAGCGAGACTGGTGAGCTCATGGCTCACCCGATCCAAGCAAGCCCAAGCTTCGCCGAGGCTAATAAGCTCATGGCTCGCTAGATCTAGGCAAATTTAGTGGGCCACTCAATCGCAGATATTTACAAAAAATAAAAATCATAAGAGATCCATGCATTTTTTTTTAATGATCCGATATAACCACACGTTACTATAGATGGAAAAAAAAATCATGTTATGCGATGATTAAGATGATTGGCAAGTAAAGTTTTTACATATTATTTCATTTCATTAATTTAAAACGTATGGTGCTCCTTTTCTAGCATAAATATATGTGTTTGTAAGTAAGTAGATTGAGTCAGAGATCCAAAGTCTAATCAATTAAAATACACATCATTTTGTAATGTCTTGGAAGCTTTTTTGTAGATTGACAATTGACGACTTCTTCGTTTATTGTTTGGCAACCCTAACGGAGAGTACAATACAACACTACTTCAATTCTTGTTCGGAACCATTCATGTACTTTTTAAAAGGTATTACCACTAATCCTTGATCGGTCCAACGATGGAATTTGTTGACATTAAGGCCGTAAGAAATTTTATGACATGGCTTGATGTTGTTAGAAATTCGTTGACTTGAATTCATATTATTTTTTTTCAATGTTTTCTCTTTTTCTCTCTCTCCCCAACCATCATCGTCATCATCTTCTTCCCCTTTTTCTTCTTCAACATAAATTCCCACCAAATCCAAACATATACCCACTAAATTTAACATCCCCGCGAACGTAAAATCTTAAATGGCCATGGCCGCGAACTTGAAGAAAATCCAGCCACGTGGTTGAGCTAGATGAAGCTCATTCGGGCATGGCCATGATCACGGAAAAACTCCTGCTGTTGTGCAAGTTCGATGAAACTCGAATGGCAATCATTAAGCTAGACAAAGTTTGAGTGGCCATCGGTGAGATCGACGAAGCTTAGCAGTCATGATAATGAACTCAAATTGGATATAATTAAAAAAAAAAAACAAAATTGGATATATTTAGCAAAAATCCCAACCGAATTCTCCATTTATTTAAAAATGTCTTAATTCTAAAATTTCAAAGATTATTTTCCATCTTGAAACCATTAGCTGGCACGTATGATTTATTATTCATTTTAGGGAAACCTTATAGCACCAGCCCAAAAAAAGCAAAATGTTCTACCAAAATCCAATATGCATCTTTTCAAAGTGGCTTTTTCTTAAATGCTAGAGTTCCATCCATCCCTAGGCTTAATGGCAATTACCCAATTGCCCATTTCGCCTATATAATCTTCCGTTCCAATGCTTTGAACATCCGATGTCTTATTTATTTATTTATTTTTATTATGGTAATGAAGTCTTTTTAAGTAGGCAAATCCCAATTGCATCTTTATCATATGGTAATGTGTTAAATGTAAAATATGAAAAGTATCCATTGTCTTCATGACAATTACTTGTTCTTCACCTACATAAGCTATAGCACTTAGGCACTCCAAATATTGAACGCATTATGTCTAGAGAAATGTCCTCTCTTGTGATCTCATTGCCTTACTCATGATGTCACGAACTTATATGAACCTCGTTTACCTTGATCAAGGTGAACTAAATATGAATCTCCAATGCTCAATCATGAAAACAATCGGATCAGCGATTTACCAAAAACTACAAATCCATGGTAAAATTATGAATCTACTTGCTCATCCGTCATTATTCTATTCCACAGCAATTGACACAATGTCTTTTTCCTAATTTTTCAATGCAGAGAAACGAAGTTATCCAAGAAATGGGTGTGCAGG
The DNA here is from genome assembly GCA_014182885.2 of Eucalyptus caleyi. Classification (NCBI taxonomy): domain Eukaryota; kingdom Viridiplantae; phylum Streptophyta; class Magnoliopsida; order Myrtales; family Myrtaceae; genus Eucalyptus; species Eucalyptus caleyi. The sequence continues at coordinate 39,499,850 of CM024472.2, forward strand.
GAGTGACTTTTTTGGTGATCTCTCTGATAATTTCCACGATCCCCTTCATAGGCCAAAACCACCCCCCGATCACTACAATATCGAAAGTCCATGATAGCAAAATACAGTGAAGGAAGAGGAAATGCTTATAAGGAGATTTGTGATCGCTCAGGACCTCTGGTCTCTACTTGAACCTTGGTATTAGAGTCACATTCTGCTGAGAGATGTTAAATCATTCTACGATTTTCCTGATTTTTCATTGTCAATTGAGAAACTTATGTTATTGATCTACATGTAAATCCCATTTGAATATGAAATATAAGATTCTATTTCACTATTCACATCTTATCAATCATATTCATATAGTCTTATATCATAACAACTACGAATTTGAGATTTTTTTTTCAATAATATTGGCCAACAATTTACTAGTGTGGAATAATCTTAACAAAATTTGCCAATCTATCAAGATCCCTCTTGTTAAGTTTCTTTGGGTGAATTTAAAAATTAGAAAATGATGAAAAATGATTTTTTTTTTTTTTTTTTTGTGAAGATCAAGTAATGGATCTATTTTTTTTTTTTAAGACTAAGCTAAGTCCTCCTCCATGCCGTATTTATTTTCTTTTTTATAATTGGCTCTAGCTATATGTAACATATTGAAATTTTATGGTAACCTAAGACGCGTATATATCTCACATTACATATGATAAAGGGATGGAGACAACATGCTGATGAAATAACTATTTTTGATAAAGACCTTTTGACAATCCTGCTTCTCATGACTGTTTGTTCTTTTAAGAAGGCAATGACACGGTGGACCGAAATAAAAAGAAAATCAATCCTAACTTTTTTTTTCATTATTCATGGATAGATCAATGAATGAAAAATTGCAGTGGGCATACCTATATCTGACCCACAGAGTACTTCTTCGTCCATCTATACATTACATGGAATAGTTCAAGATTTAGCACCAAATACTGATTCAAAGTCTACTCATATCATGGTATATCCATGCCTCATATTGTTGAGTGACTTACCCTCTTAAAAAAATATATATATATGGATCATGTCAATAAAATTGTAACCCACTAATAAGAGATATGATCGAAGGAAAACTTAGGATTAGGGGTGATTGGGTCCAGGGTGGGTAGGGTCTAGATTTGAACCCTATACCTGACCCTGTTATAATCGGTTCCCCTTTTTTGGACCCTATACCCGACCCACCCTTTTTTTCCGGTCCGATTCCAGGGTCAACCCTATTTGTATTGGAACCTATTTTGCAATCTCCCGATATCCTATACAATTTCGAATTTTATATTAATATGCAAAAAAATAATGTAATTCTCTTAATTTGTATCGAAAACAAGAAGCACTTGTAATAAATAATTACATGAACTTTTTGACTAAATGAAAAATTAAAGATCCATAGGGCTAATTATAATAAATAAAATCATAAGGCAAAGAATTAACAATAAAAATGGGTTTAATATTAGTCATTCCCACATCTACTACATGAAGCTATTCATTTATGCAAGCATAACTCTTCCTACAAAAGAGAAATTGGGCGAGCTAATCCACATGGTACACAAGAATTTGGCGGCGACTAACACCGTCCGTTCGTCGGATGGTGCGAGAAGGAGCCGATGAGGGAGGGAAGCAAGTGAGGAAGAGGAATGACGAAGGAGGAATGCCATGCGTGTTTGAGAGAGCCAAGAGGAAAAACGCCATGTGATTGCGGGAGTAAGAATAGAAATAAGCGGAAAAAATAGGTTTTTGGACTTATACTTATAAAACCGGTTCCAAAACCAATCTAGGAACTGGTTCCTGGGTGGGTAATCAATGGGAACCGGTTCTTAGGTGGGTAATCAATCGGAACCAGTTCCTAGACCGGTTTAAACCGGTTTCGAATTTTGGGAACTGGTTCCCGACCCTATTTTTCAAGTGGGCCAATCTAGTTCCTAGGTATACCCGGTCCAGTTGCACACCCCTACTTAGGATGACGAAAATGTTGGAATTTTGTTTGTTAAAACAAAATGGGTGCTTTTTACTTTGTCCCACATAGAAAAGGTGGGAGCAAGTGGGTCAGTTTAAATATGTGGAATTTCCTTTTGTAGTTAAAGGAGTGATTAGGTGGGGGTGGGCCCCACCATACCCGTGTGCGGGTGCGCGATTTTGGCGCACTTAGCACTTAGCACTTAGCACTTAGCACGCCTGCGCGCCCCGCGGTTTAATTAGCATTAATCCCTTGCTATTTATTTTTTATTTTTTGGTTTAAATGTTGCCTTTTAATTTGAGAATTCCGGAAATGAAATATAAATGAAAATTCGAAATTCTATTTAAAAAAAAAATTATTCCGAATTTTATTTGTGTTTTTTCAAGACAACCTTTGAAAAAAAATTACTTATTCGGTTTTGCAACATTTTCCGAAAGGTTGCAATTGTTCGGTTTTCGACTTCTTCCAAAAAGTCGCGGTTGTTTAAACGAACAATTTTCCAAAGGTCGTGTTTGTTCATTATTTGACAGTTTTTCACGAATAGTTGCAAGACTGTTTCATATATATATACTTGTCAATTTTTCGGAAGAGTAGTGTGGTCATTTTTTCGAGTCTTCTTTTAAAAAAAAAAAACAGCAGCCAACTTTTCGATTGTTTCTTAGAGAGACCCTGGAGAAATACTAGAATTGCTATCTAGTATTCTCATTCGAGACTTTGTTGTATCCTGGAGGATTTTTGCCGGTGACCACTAGCAACATTGTGGGGCAAATAAATCCTTAAAGAAAGTGATATCACGCCTCAAAGTCCGAGTTGTTTTACTCGATCCGATTTCATTGTTCAACCCATTTCGAAGCATATTTTCCCAACAATTTTAAGGATTTATTTTGCTACGATGGAGTCGGAGACAATCAAAGTTATGAATCAAGATATGGTCAAACCGGACCGGTTCGATGGGAACAATTTTGCTCGCTGGAGGGACAAGATGATGTTCTTACTCACTGCTCTGAAGATTTCCTACATACTGGATCCTAACTTGGCACCTATAGAAGATCCTAAGCCTACTTTTGATGGAGGACAGCCAAGTGCGGAAGCCATTGAGAGGGTTAATAAGGAAAAGAAGAAACGTGCAGAGGATGAATTACTTTGTCGAGGACACATTCTGAACACACTTTCCGATCGCCTGTACGACTTATTCACTGAAATGAAGTCGGCCAGAGAAATTTGGAATGCACTGGAATTCAAGTACAAAGCGGAGGAGCAAGGTACCAATAAATATCTAATCGCAAAGTATTTTGATTTCAAGTTTATTGATACTAAACCCTTGCTGGAACAAGTCCATGAATTGCAAGTGATTGTGAATAAGATTCGTGCTCTCAAGATCGATATTCCAGAAGCTTTTCAAGTTGGAGCAATTATTGCGAAATTGCCTCCAAGTTGGAAAGACTATGGAAAAAGGCTTATTCACAAGTCGGAGGACTTTACTTTGGAGCAAATACAGAAACATCTTCGCATTGAGGAAGAGTCACGTTTACGTGATAATTCTGTTTTGTACAATTCCAAGGTGAATTTTGTGGATAAAAAACGGAAACTCGGCCAGAACTTCAAAGTAAAAGGCGGGGGGCATAAATTCAAGAGAACACAAAAGAAGCAAAAGGGTTGCTGTTTTGTTTGTGGCAAACAGGGACATTACGCCAAGGATTGCATTCATCGCAAGAGCATTTCAAAGGACAAGAACATTCCGGTGGTGAAAGCAGATGCAAATCTGGTTGAAGAAAATTATGTAGCCATGATTTCGAACATGTTTTCGAACATGGAAATTTCTGAAATCAATGATGCAATGGCTATGGTTTCTGAAATTAATTCTACCACTATCCAATCCGGTTGGTGGATAGATTCTGGAGCAACAGTTCATGTGTGCAAGGACAAGTACATGTTCAAGCAATTTGAAGAGATTGTTGACTCAAATGTTCAAGAGGTCCTGATGGCGAATAATGCTCTTGCAAAGGTTGCTGGAAAAGGCACGGTGGAGATAGACTTCACTTCTGGAAAGAAGATAACTCTTCTTAATGTGTTATTTATACCCGAAATTAGGAAGAACCTAGTTTCTATTGATTTACTTTGCAAGAGGGGGTTTCGGGTTTTGTTTGAATCCGACAAGGTTATCCTGTCGAAAAATGGGCTGTTTGTTGGGAAGGGTTATGCCAATGATGGCATGTATCAACTGAGTATCAATAATAATATTTCTAATTCTGCTTATATTGTCGAGTCTTCAATTTTATGGCATAGTAGGTTGGCACATATAAATATTCGTTATTTGAAGAATATGAGAAAATTAGACTTGATAAATTTTAATGGCGAATTTGATAAATGTGAAATATGTGCTAAGTCAAAACTTACTAAGAAGCCATTTCCTAGTGTTAAAAGAAATTGAATTTATTGGATTTAGTTCATAGTGATATATGTGAATTTAATAGTATGCTAACACGTGGAGGTAAAAGGTATTTTATTACCTTTGTGGATGATTGTAGTAGGTTCTTATATGTTTATCTCATGAAATCGAAAGATGAAGCATTTACCATGTTCAAGAAATATAAGGCTGAAGTAGAGAATCAAAAAGAAAGGAAAATTAAGGTTCTACGATCAGATAGAGGTGGAGAATATTTCTTAAATGAATTCTCTTCATTTTATGAAGAACATGGTATTATTCATCAAGCTTCAGCACCATATACTCCACAACAAAATGGTTTAGCTGAAAGGAAAAATCGATCTCTTGGAGAAATGGTTAATTGTATGCTTTCGAATTCAAAGCTACCAATTAATCTTTGGGGAGAAGCATTACTTACTGCATTCTATATTCATAATAGAATACCTTCCAAGAAAAATGACATAACCCCTTATGAAATATGGAAAGGTAGAAAGCCAAATTTGTCATATCTTAAAGTGTGGGGGTGTTTGGCATACTACCGAGCTCCAGATCCTAAGAGAACAAAGCTTGGTCCTAGAGCTATTAAAAGTGTTTTCGTAGGGTATGCTGAAAATAGTAAAGCTTATAGGCTTCTTGATTTAGAGTCCAATGTCATAATAGAATCGAGAGACGTTGAATTCTTTGAGAATAAATGTTTTACAAGTTCTGAAATTATTGAAAATAATTCAAGACATATGGAAGCTCAAAGTGATTCTCAAGAGAAAGAAACGAATGATTCTAAAGACATGATTGAACCAAGGAGAAGTACTAGAGCTAGGAAAATAAAAGATTTAGGTCCTGATTTTATTACTCATGTTTTTCTTGTTGAAGGAGATGGAGATAATAATGTGGTAAATAAATACCCTTTAGTATTAAATTTAGAAGATGATCCTAAAAGCTTTGATGATGCTATGTCTTCTAGAGATGCTTCCTTTTGGAAAGAAGCTGTAAATGATGAAATGGACTCAATTGTGTCCAATAATACTTGGGTATTAGTAGATTTACCAAAAGGATCAAAACCTATTGGGTGCAAATGGGTTTTTAGAAGAAAATATCATTCTGATGGTTCCATTCAAGCTTTTAAAGCTAGGCTTGTAGTTAAGGGATATAAACAAAAAGAAGGAATAGATTATTTTGATACATATGCTCCTGTTGCACGTATAACTTCTATTCGAGTTCTTTTTGCTTTAGCTTCCATTTATGATCTTTTTGTTCATCAAATGGATGTTAAAACTGCTTTCTTAAATGGAGACTTAAATGAGGAGATTTACATGGAACAACCGGAGGGTTTTGTTCTTCCTGGAAATGAAAGAAAAGTATGTAAATTGATTAAGTCTCTTTATGGACTTAAGCAAGCTCCTAAGCAGTGGCATGAAAATTTTAATTCGGTCATATTGTCAAATGGTTTCATCAATAATAGTGCCGATAGGTGTATATACACTAAATTCACTAAAGACTATGGTGTCTTAGTGTGCTTGTATGTTGATGATATGCTTATCTTTGGAACGAATATGACTGGAGTTAATGAAACTAAGAAGTATCTAACTTCCATGTTTAAAATGAAGGATTTGGGTGAAGTAGATACTATCTTAGGTATTAAAGTTAAGAAAATAGTGGGGGTTATTCTTTAAGCCAATGTAATTATGTTGAAAAATATTAAATAAATTTCGACATCTTGGTTTTAAAGAAATAAGTACTCCATTTGATTCTAGTATTAAATTAAATTATAATACTAGTAGAGCGGTGGCACAACTAGAATATGCAAGTGCTATAGGGTCTTTAATGTATGCGATGCATTGTACTAGACCCGATATTGCTTATTTCGTATGCAAGTTGAGTAGGTATACTAGTAATCCAAGTACCGAACATTGGAGAGCAATTACTAGAATGTTTGGTTATCTTAAGAGAACTAAAAATTTAGGATTGTTCTACAATAATTATCCGGCTGTATTAGAAGGATACACCGATGCTAGTTGGATTACAAGTGTGGGAGATGAGCGTTCCACTTCTGGATGGATCTTCACACTAGCTGGAGGTGCTGTATCTTGGGCGAGCAAGAAACAGACATGTATAACTCACTCAACAATGGAATCTGAATTTATTGCTTTGGCGGCAGCTGGGAAAGAGGCTGAATGGATTAGAAATTTGTTGTTGGATATCAAATTATGGCCTAGTCCTATGCCTCCTATTTCTATCCACTGTGATAGTCAAGCCACTTTGGCAAGAGCCTATAGTAGCACCTATAATGGTAAGTCTAGACACATTAGTCTAAGACATGAATATGTGAGACAATTGATTAAAGATGGTACCATAACAATTGTCTATGTGAGGTCAAGTAAAAATCTTGCCGATCCTTTGACGAAGGCTTTACCAAGACATATGGTAATAACGACCTCACAAGAAATGGGGCTGAAACCCTTTAATTGAAATCACCAATAATGGTAACCCGACCTTTTTCTAGAACATCACTAGTTACAAGGTTTAATGGGTAAGAACAAGTTATTGAATGTGATTGTTTGATACTGACGTAGCCCTGATATGAGAAGTCAGTATCGTCTGTTACGTTGTGAAGGCTGAATTGAATTCTTAATGAAGTATGATACAAGTTTGTAGTGTGTTGATAGTAACAGAAACACATAGTAGATACTTCACCTATATGAGCTTAGAAGTGGTGCCGCTTCTTACGAAAGTTAGGGTTGCTTTCTAGAGAGCTCATGAAACAGGATCAAGTACAAGGCCATAATAGTGCGGAGTAATATAGAAATTCTCGCTGAAACAAGAGGTTAGTGTATGTGTGGTATGTCCGGTTCTATCACATAAAAGTACAAGTTTAAAGCCGAGCTACTTGTCACTTTGATAGAGCTTTGATATACTTGCACTAAGTAAAGGTTTAACTCGAAAGAGACCTTTATGTATGTATATTAATCTCACTGAAACTTTGGCTGTATGGTTTTTAAAATTTTATTTTGAAATCTTTGTTTTACAAACAAAGTGGGGGATTGTTGGAATTTTGTTTGTTAAAACAAAATGGGTGCTTTTTACTTTGTCCCACATAGAAAATGTGGGAGCAAGTGGGTCAGTTTAAATATGTGGAATTTCCTTTTGTAGTTAAAGGAGTGATTAGGTGGGGGTGGGCCCCACCATACCCGCGTGCGGGTGCGCGATTTTGGCGCACTTAGCACTTAGCACTTAGCACTTAGCACTTAGCACCCGCGGTTTAATTAGCATTAATCCCTTGCTATTTATTTTTTATTTTTTGGTTTAAATGTTGCCTTTTAATTTGAGAATTCCGAAAATGAAATATAAATGAAAATTCGAAATTCTATTTAAAAAAAAAAATTATTCCGAATTTTATTTGTGTCTTTTTAAGACAACCTTAAAGGTTGCAATTGTTTGGTTTTCGACTTCTTCCGAAAAGTCGCGGTTGTTTAAACGAACAATTTTCCAAAGGTCGTGTTTGTTCATTATTTGACAGTTTTTCACGAATAGTTGCAAGACTGTTTCATATATATATACTTGTCAATTTTTCGGAAGAGTAGTGTGGTCATTTTTTCGAGTCTTCTTTATGAAAAAACAGCAGCCAACTTTTCGATTGTTTCTTAGAGAGACCCTGGAGAAATACTAGAATTGCTATCTAGTATTCTCATTCGAGACTTTGTTGTATCCTGGAGAATTTTTGCCGGTGACCACTAACAACATTGTGGGGCAAATAAATCCTTAAAGAAAGTGATATCACGCCTCAAAGTCCGAGTTGTTTTACTCGATCCGATTTCATTGTTCAACCCATTTCGAAGCATATTTTCCCAACAGAAAATATGGTCAGTAGCGATCCTTCCAAAGTGAATCCTGAGAGAGTTAAATAGACTATTAGGCGAGTGCGAATAACCCTCTTGAAAAGGTGGTCCTTGCCTGAGGCACCAAGCCCTACCAAGTACAGCTTAGTTTCTCATTCATTGTTTAATTAAATTTAGATTTACATCTATCACTAAACAATTCTAGGCCTATCAGGAGCCTAATAAGGCGAGAGACTAGAGATTTCGCATTTCAAAACCTGATTACGATAGTTTTATCTAAAGCCCATTATTGGTATATTTTCTCTTTTAACAAAGTGTTATTTCACGTGATCCTTTCTGATTTGATCTCTAAACATGCAAAAAGATATGTTAATGTATAAGTACCCAAGCAATAAAATTAAAGAATTAATAATAAAAGATAAAAATAGAACGGTAAAGAAAAGTAAACCCCATCTGTATTGGGCAAAGTTTAAATAAACACTTGTTATAAAGTCCAACCACAGGACCCTTGCGAGCTATGAATGAAAAATACACGTGCAACAGTATAATAAAAGAAACTTTCTTAATATGTCATGAGAGCTAATTCTACACGCAACATGATAAACGATGAACAAAAATTAACCTAAACGTATCTTGACTAGAAAACATTAAACAGACTAAAACTCTGTTCATTTCACGGAAAATATCACGTTCAATATGAAAAATATTTTCAGAAAACCATTTTCCAAGAAAATGATCATATTTTTTGGTATTTAGTTGAAACTTGAAAATGAAGTAGAAAATAATTTCCACTATCCAATATCTGATTTGATTTTTTGGGAAAAATTACCCAAAAAATCCAATTTTAATTTTCTTAATCGACCAAAAAAATTAATTATAATTTTTATATTTGCTAAAAATCAAAATTTTATTATTTTTCCTTTTTCCTTTTTCTTTTCCTTCCTCCTTCCTTGGCCCCTACGTGCCTCAGCAATGGCCAACGATCGACCAAGATGCAAATCGATGAGCTTGAGGCTAGGCCAATCTAAGCGAGGCTGGTAAGCTCATGGCTCACCTAATCCAAGCAAGCGCAAGCTCCATTGGGGCCAATAAGCTTGTGGCTTGGATCAAGCTTGAGCTCCGCCAATTCAAGCGAGCCCAAGCTCCACTAAGGCCGGCGAGCTCACAGCTCGCTAAATCCAAGTGAACCCAAGCTTCGCCGAACCAAGCGAGATCATGCCTCGCCCTTGTCCAATTTGGCCTTGGGCGAGGCTTGAGTTGGCCCATGGCTAGCGACTATCCAAGGAAGAAGAAAAAGAAAAGGGAAGAAAAAAAAAAAAGAAAAATAAATAAATAAATAAAGAAGAAGAAAACATAAAAATAAAAGGAAAATGTGTTTGGTGAAAGAAGGTAAGGTGGTAGAAGTTATGAAAAATGTTTTCCATTTTTGCAAAAAGAAAACATTTTCCCTACTTTTGAAGATGTTTTTTCCAATAGTAGAAATTTTTTTCCTTAACCAGTTCATTTTCTATGAAACGAACGTCGAAAAATCAGGAAAATATTTTCTCGGAAGTTATTTTCTGTAAAACAAACGAAGCCTAAGAGTAGGAAACCATTTAATTTTGAATAAAAAATAAAAAAATACTCAAACTAGAAGATCAGTTTCATTTAGGAAATCTACTTAAATTTGGAAACCTATATGAATTAGGAAATATACTCAACAAGGTAGCGTATTCAAATTACGAAACCTACTTAACTTGGGAAACCAACACTAACTAGGAAAAATATTTCAATTACAAAAATTACTCAAATTTGAAAACCTACTTAAATTAGGAAATCTAAGTGATTAGGAGCTTTTTTGAATTAAGAAATCTTATCAAATTAGGAAGCCTATTCAAACTAGGAAACCTACAATAATTGGGGAAATCTACTTAGATTAGGAAATCTATTCAAATTAGGAAACCTACTTGAACTATATAAATTTACTCAAATTAGGGTGACTCCACTATTTAGGAAATTTACTTAAACTAGAAAAACTTCTTAGATTAGGAAACCCATTTTAGATTACGAAACTTACTTAAATTAGAAGAATTACTTGATTTAAGAAGGCTACCCTAATTTGGCAATCTATATAAACCAGGAGGACTATACAAATGAGAAAATGAACAAGGAAGCATATTTAAATTAGGAAAGTTACGTGAATTAGGAAATCTACTCGCTAAAAAATTCTGATTGCAAGCTAAAATGAACGATGTCTAATACATTTTTTATTAGGGTAATGAACTCTTTTAAGTAGGTAAATCCCAAATTCCATGAAATACACCATTAACCTTTTATTGCATCTTTGTCATATGGTAATGTGTTAAATATAAAAAATGATAATATCCATTGTCTTTACAACAATTACTTCTTTCCTTATATAAGGTATAACACTTAGGAACTTTAGATATCAATTGTGTTACGTCTAGAGAAATGTCCTCTCTCATAACCTCATTGCCTTATTCACAATGTTGCAAACTTATAGGAACCTTGTTTTGCCTTCGTGAGTATGAACTTAATATGAATCTCAAATGTTCAACCAAAGAAGCAATCGGATTAGCGATTTACCAAACACTTCCAAGTCACGGTAAAAATTATGAATCTCTCTCTCCATCCGTTGTCATTCTCTTTCACAATAATTGACATAATGTCTTTTTTTCTAATTTTCAATGCAGAGTAACAAAACTATACAAGGAATGGATGTGTAGGGAGTCACTTTTCTAGGATTTCACTGGTCATTCCCATAGTCCCTTCATCCAAGGATTAGGACTCGCCGATCATCATCCTATAAGAAGGAAGGGGAGGAGAATCTTGAAGCGTATCACCGACAACAAGAAATGGTTGCGCAAGAGTATCCTACGTCAGTTGTCTGGTGATGCGCATCCGACCTCAATTGTTTGAGGATTCATGTACTTTTCATATACATGTGGTCTTCCTCCACTTAAAAATTTTGATTTTCATGTTGTACATTATGGTGATTCAACATAGATTCCACATCTTGGAAGCAAGCCAAACCACCCCTATATCACTAGGGTATCAAAAGTCCATAATCACACAATGCATGAAGGGACAAGCGATGCTTATAAGAAGATTTGTGAAGGCTCGACACCTTTGGTCTCTACTCGGACTCTAATATCAAAGATAGGTTCCGCTAAGAGATGTTGAAGTATTCTACATCCATTGTATAATTTTCCTAGCTTTTCCTTATTGTTGATTGAGAAACTTATGTTCTTAGCCTACAGGTAAATCCCATCGATAAGTATTCTATTCCACTATTCGCATTCTCTCAATCGTATTCATATCGTCCATACCATAGCATTTAAAATTAGAGATTTTTTTCAATAATATTGGCCAACAATATACTAGTGTGGAATAATCTTAACAAAATTTGTCATCTATCAAGATTCCGCCTGTTAAGTTTTTCTAAGGTGAATTTAAAGATTATAAATTGGTGAAAAATGAAGTTATTCTTTTTTTTTTTTTGTAAAGATCAGGTAATATCATGGATCTACCTTTTTATTTATTTATTTATTTTCAAACTAGGCTAAGCCCTCCTCCATGCCTTAATTGGCTCCAGCCGTATATGACATATTGAAATTTTTATGGTAATCTGAAGGCGTCCAAATTTCATATTACATACTATAAGGGGATCTATTTTTGGTAAAGACTTTATGATAATCCTGCTTCTGATGACCACTTCTTCTTTTATTGGAAAATTTTAAGAAGCCAATGACATGATTAACCTATATAAAAAATAAAAATCAACCCCGAGTTTTTTGGATTTTCTTTGATAGATTGATGAATTATAAATTGCAATAGTCAAACCTACGTCTGACCTATTAAAGGCTACTTCTTCGTCCTTCCAATTGTTATATGAACTAGTTCGAGATTACCATTTTAAAAAGGGACAAATTCAGGAGATGTCCATCAATTGTAACCCCTAATCATAGATGTAGTTGGAGGAAAACCAGAAACAATTGAAAACATGGTCTATCACGACCGTCCCGAGGTGAATCCAATAAAGTTTAACAGATTCCTAGCAAATAACCCATTAGTGAGGTTGCGCTTGCACTTGGCATGGACTCTCCCAAGCTCTACCAACCCCAACTTGGTTTCTTATTCATTATTTAATTAAATTTAGGTTTAGATCCTATTTTGGGCCTGTTGGGCATGAATGATAACCATTTTGCATAAAAAAAAAAAATCAATTTTTGACCAAAAATTGATTTTCTTAATTTCTATTCTATGAACAAATTTTTGAACAAAAATACATGTTTCATAACGATACAACATTTCTATTCTCAAAATAGAAATCCGTTTAATAACAACATAAAATCTTTCCTTCTTCGGCAAGCAGTGGATGGCGGGTGGTCGCGAATGGTGGGCAATTTGGCAACGAACAGTTAGCTAGTAGCGAAAGTTAACCGATGAGAAGAGTTTTTATTGCTCATTTTTGTTCCAAAAATAGAAAAGTGAAAAAAAATTACTTTTGATTTCTATTTTAAATCTATTTTTGGAGTAAAAATCTGTTCTAAAAATGAAAGTGAAATTGTGTAACCAAAAGGATTTTTGCTCCAAACATATTCTTGAGAATAGAAAAATAGAAATAAAATAGTTATCATACGTACTCTAAAAACCTAATAAGATGTGAGACCAAAGATTTCAAGTTTGGCAACTTGATTGTGTTAATTTTAACCAAAGCCTATTGGTACCTTTTCTCTTTTAACAAAACATTATTTTATGCCTTTCCAATTTCATCTCTAAACATGCGAAGCTTTATCCTCCTGTATAAGTACCCAATCAATAAAATTAAATAATTAATAATATAGATAAGAGAAGAACGATAAAAGTCTACCCCATTATTATCGGGTGGAGTTTAAATAACAACTTGTTATAAAGCCTGGGACAGGATCCCGTGATCTATGCATTATATATATATATAGATGTAATAGTCTAATGAAAGAAAATTTCTTAATCCATTTCATGGGAGCTAAATTCTACATGCAACAGATAAAACAATGCACAAAAACTAAAGAGAAGGTGTAACAAAATTTTCAACCCCATTTTACAATTTATATTAAAATGTAAAAAGCTCAAAAGAAAGCATAAATTAGCAATGCTTATCTTTAAAAACATATAAATTTATTAAAAAAAACACAATGTTAAAATCGACTAGATAATTAGATTAAATTTTACTTTTCACTTGGTATAAAGTTTCCCTCAAACTATTTGATAAAAAATAAATAAGCAATTTATAACTAGAAATTTCTAATCTTTTAGGTAACTTATGTGATTAAAATTAACAAAACTTGTCTAGGCAAAATGATAATATAATACATGATAGGATAATATTTTTTTGGGTGTGATTTGACATTTATATTGTGAAACTGATAAGATTGGAGAGAAAATGCAATTTTGTGGGTCAATACGATAAAATAAGAAACAATAATTTAAAGAGAAAGGGGCTATTTTGGTAAGTTCATTGGGAAAAAAAAAAAAGAGTGTTTTTAGCCAAAATGGGGATGGAAATATCATCGTCCTTTTAAAAAACTACTAAAATTAGGAAATCGATTTGATTTAGGAAATATACTCAAGGAAAACAACTTAAATTATGAAACCTACTGGAATTAGGAAATATACTCAAAAAGGTAGTATGTTCAAATTAAGAAACCTATTTAACATAGGAAACCAACAATAATTAGGAAACATATTTATAGTAGGAAAATTACTCACATCTGGATACCTACTTAAATTAGGAAACCTACCTAGATGAGGAATCCTACTTGAATTAAGAAATCTACTCAAATTAGGAAACCTACTTGAACGGGGTGAATTTAAAGATTCCACTTGTTGAGTTTCTTTGGGCAAATTTATAGATTATTTTTTATTTTTTGTGTGAAGCTCAAATAATATCATGGGTCTACTTTATTTTGAAGATTACAATGGGCATACCTATATCTGACCTACTGGCTACTTCTTCGTCCATCCATACATTACATGGAATAGTTCAAGATTTAGCACCGAATACTAATCAAAAGTCTACTCATATCACAATATATCCATGCGTTAGATTGCTGAGTGACTTACCCTCTTAAAAAAAAAAGGGTAATGTCCATAAAATTGTAACCCACTAATCAAAAATATGATCGGAGGAAAACTCGAGATGATGAAAAGTATTATGAAGTGAACCCTCAAAGAGTTAAATAAATCGCTAGGTAGGTGCAAATAACCCTCTTGTAAAGGTGGTGCCTGCCCTAAGTACCAAGCCCTACCAACTGCAGCTTAGTTTCTCATTCATTGTTTGATTAAATTTAGGTTTACATCTATGACTAGACTATTTTGGGCCTATCAAGAGCCTAGCAAGGTGGGAGACTAGAGATTTCACGTTTCAAAATTTGATTATGATAGTTTTATCTAAATCCGATTATTGGTATATTTTGAGAGCTAGACGCTTGGAGTGCCAAAACTTGACACAAATGGATATTTAAGTACTAAAAGTTAGAAAAGTAACATTTAAATGTCAAAATCATAGCAAAAATGTATCAGTTAAGTGTCAACGGTAAGAAAATTCGGCCAAATTGCATGCATAGCATTTTTTGGCAACATGCTTTACAGAGGTGACATATTTTTTTTTTCTTTTTTAAAACCACACGTGAACAACAAAAATGATGTCTCCCCATCCACGTTGGCTTGGGCAAGCTAATCGACATCGTTTTTCCTCGATGCTAAATAACGTTGTTTAGCTTACTTTTAAACACTAGATCTGGTGGTCTCCATTCATACTCACACTCACACTCACGAAATTCTTTCCATCACCGTTCACCCTTGCCGTTCACACTCACTCAGGTCAGTCAGTGATCGCTGTCGCGACCAAATTTTCGGGTGTGAACCACCTAGGGTTTTGGCTAATGGATTGTTAAGCCTAGACTTAACTCGGGCTCTCCCAAGCCCATACCAATTCGCGACTTTCAGTTCAAGTTCTTAACATGCAATTGTTTTAATTAGGAGTCGCCACTAATCTATTTTTGGTGGGTCGATTAGAAACCCAAGTAAAATAACGAGAGAATTATTTTACTCCTACGAACCAAAGACTATGGGTATGGGGACTTGGTTACGCTAGAATTCTCTAACGTCATTTCGGTACCTTTCTTTTTATTTTGAAAAATGTTTGGCAAGCAGTTTGGACTGATTTTAAATCTATTTCCCTAACATGTGAGGTGGTCATACGGGTGCACAATCCACCAATTTAACACCCAAATAAACAATAAATAAATTGCAAAAACTTACCTCAAAGCAACGAAAGCATCTGCAATGTTAAATTAAAATCCACATCAATAATCCTAGATATGGTTTCTAATTAACACGCAATTTCTTTTTTTTTGTTTTCACTTATTTAATGAAAATCATGCAATATGCAATGCAATATTAACTAAATGACCTAATTCTAATGACATGTAATTTCTAATTAAATGGGCCTAGCAAAAATACTAAATGACATGCATCTCAATGAATCTAACCCTAATGACGTGCATATGACAATTTTTCTTTTTCCTAAAAGAATGCATTTTATCCTAAATAATAAAACTAATTTAACCTATGACATTTTTTTTTTTTTATATATTTTTAAGAAATTGAAATTAGGTGAAATGTGAAAATTAACTATTTAGATTAAGATCCTATTTAATTTATATTAGGAATTAGGTTGAGCCAAATCCTAATTTAAACTAAAATATTATCTTAACCTAGATAATCCTAAAATGCAATCTATTTAATAAAATACCTAAACCTATAGTAAATTAAGAAAAACATCATCTAAAATTAAACTAAATGCAATTTTACCCTAATATGCTATGACGTGCAAAAGATGCCCTAATTTTACATGACATATGCATAATGACTTTTTTTTTTTTTTTGTTTTTCCTTTTTCTTTTTTTCTTTTTAAAAATTTCGAAATTAATAATTGTCAAATAATTAAACATGCAATCCAAGTTAAAAAAAACTCAACCTAAATTAATTGATTTGATATTTTTTTGAAAATTCGAAATAAAATACCTATTATGAACATGCAGACCCTAAAACTACATTTTTTTGATTTTTTTTTAAAGAAAGCTAATTTAAGTAACACCATAGCAAATCAAGTTATATTGATATCCAAATCGACAAACCATATCTCGAACATGAGATCGGGTTGTCCAATTTCACATAAATCACGAATCGGATCTCGAGCGGGAGATCGGATTGGCAATTTTTAAGTAATTGCGAGTCGGATTTCAAGCTCGAAAATCGGATCGACAATCACTAATTTTAAGGCAATTTCATATCATGGAATTTCAATTTCACATTAAAGGAATAATTACACTAAAAATATAAAATAAAATAGCAAAAACAATAAAACAAAAATAAGATAAAGAAAATACCTAAATTTCCTTTTGCTTTTCTCTTTTTTTCTTTTCTTTTTTTTTTTCTAAAAAAGAGAAAAATAAAGCTGGTGGCCGGTCCGGCGAGGAGAGATCGCCGGCTAGGGTTCCAGCAAGGCTCCAGAGGATGGCGCGACGGCGGCGCGGCACCAGGGGACTTCGGGATCAGCACGGGGCGACGCGGGCGGCACGGCGAAACCGGTGGGCGGCGTCGCGAGCGGAGCAGGAGCTTCGGGTCTCCTGGCGTCGGTCACGCGGGCTGCAAAGGGATCTCGGATCTGCAGGCGGCGAGCGTAGGCGGCGTCGGGGCGGAGGCGAGCGGGGGCGCTGGGACTCCGGTGCTGCAGATCGGCGACGGGGCGGCGCGAGCTTCGGCGAAGCGGCGGTGCTGCAGATCGGCGACGGGGTGGCGCGAGCTTCGGCGAAGCGGCGGTGCTGCTCGTGGAGGTGGTGTGGTCTCCGGTGGCGTCGAGGCTAGGTCGCGACGGTGGGGAGCGAAGCGGCGGTGCTACTCGGAGACCGGCGGTGCAGGCTTGCGGAGGTGACGACCGACGCAAGCTCGAGTGCTGCGGGGGCGTCGCGGAGGACTCGAGCACGGCTGCTGTTGTCGCGGGGCGCGTGCGACCGTGGAGGTGGGCTGAGCGGTGGCGAGCGGCGACGGCGAGAGGACGCGGAGGCGGTGCTGCTGCGGGTTGCGTCGGACGGAAGCGCGGCGGCGCAGGGACCAGCAGAGGTGGTCAGCAGCAACGCCGGTGGCCCTTCGAGGAAGATGAACAGCAACCTCTTTTCTTTTTCTTTTTTTTCTTCTTTTTTACCTTCACTCTCACGTCACTTCCTACGTCTTCTCTCCCCCTGCTGGTGTCCTTTTTGCAGGAGTCAAATCCCTCTTTTGTCTTCCATATCTTTTGACATGAGAGAAAAACGAAGAAGGACTTTTCTGCACGAATTTTCTCTCCAATTTTTTATTCTCCTCCCTCTTCAGCGTCCACTTTCTTGGCTTTTTATACTTGCTTTTTCGCCGATTGCCTTTTAGTTGACCAAATCTTGCCTCAGCACACTTTCTTTTTATTTTGCTCCATTCACGCATATTTTCAATCTTAATTGATTTAAATCTTGCAGCGTCCAATCTTCTTTCCTCCCGGGAATGTTCAAAATATATTTCGCTCCGGCTTCTTTCCTTTTTACTTGTGCTTGCGGACGCCTCGATTATGTTTCCCATGTTGATCGATCTTGCTTCTTATAATCTATACATTTTTGCTTTGCATGAAGAAACAAACTTGCAGATTTTTTATTTTCCTTTTTCCGCTTTATTTCTTTCCCATAGTTAAAAGATTCAGCCCCCACTCAAATATCGTGCGCATTCAATTCTCTACGAAAAATACTATGATGGAATCTTTGCACACATAACTTTAGCCATCAAAGAAAACGGGCTCGGGCCAATTTACTTGCTTTATGAGTTTAGTCCGACCTGCCAAATTAAAGCTTAGAACCACTAATTTAAACCCATCCGTCACTAGTCCAATAGATGCAAAAATGCGAATGCACCTAAATCTATATGCTATGCAATTAATTAATTTTTTTTTAGGGATAAAATTAGCCCCATAATTTTCTATGCACTAAATAAATAAACGGACCGCCAAAATTTAGGTGTCAACAATCGCCGTCATCGGTTGTTGTCGCAACTCGCTGTCATTGTTCGCCCAGATTTGTTCTCTTCTCCCCATTTCCTATGGTGTGAAATTAGGGTTTGAACTCGTCTATCAAGACTCCGATGGGAAATTTGGGACTTCACTGGGAAATGTGGGGGTCAGCAAGGAAATGTAGGGCTTGGATGGTACTCTCATGTGCGATTTAGGGCTTAAATGCGATGCTAGAGTGATTGAAGGATTCGAATTGGCAATTTAGGGCTTGGTCTTGAAATGTAGGGCTCAGCATAAGGAAAATTAGGGCTCCTACACTACTATAATGTGTGATTTAGGGCTTAGATGTGGCATTGTGATGTGCGAGGGCAATTTTTAAGGGTTGGATGTGAAATGTGATGTGCAAAGGCGATTTTTAAGGCTCATAGTGGTTGTCATAAAGACCTTTGGTCTTTTTTTTTTTTTTAAAATCAAAGTGTTGAAATGGGTGATGACCTATGCTTGTCGTGGGGACCTTTGTTTGTTGGTCAATATTTTAAGAGAAGGCAAGGTAATCAAAGTGGCTGTCATGGGGGCATCTTGTCAGTGTGAGGACCTTTATTTGTCTTGGGGGCATCTTTCCTATAATCTCTCTCTTTTTAATATAATCTATGAGAGTGTAGGGACCTCCATGTGCAATTTCAGAAATGACTTATGATAAGAATTATGTTGCTGCCATTATTTATTACGGTAGGGACTTTTCGATTGGGGAGGGTGAGTGTAGTATGAGGGGAAAATGAGGGTACTATTTTTGTCGATATAAAAAATGCATCTTGTATTGGATTGGTTAAGGATATAGTAAATTATTTGCCATGCAAAGTATAGAAGTTGCTATATTGTGCTCCCAGGAAGGGCTTGAGAGATGATTTGAGAAGTTTAGAAGATGATAACAATTTTAGAAATGTGTTGTGGCATTATCTTCATGGCGAAGAAGCAAAGTATATGTTGAGTACAATAGTGATACGGATGACAAAGATGATGATAAAGAGAGCACCTAAGTAGGAGAAGGGGATGATGGTATTCCAACTAGTACTGAGGATAGAGATGAAAGATAGTAGGATAGACAAGAATGGGAGGAGAAGCGCAAATGCAGTTTACCAAAGTGATGATGACATATGTGATATCACCATCACTGGATTAGATTGTGACATAGATGAATTTAATGATGATGACGATGAAGTGTTTGCTTTTGAAAAGTTCTTTAAGTGATGATGATGACAAGGAGCTTGCATTGTCAAGAAAAGAGCAAAATGAAGTTTTGTTAGATAGGTTTGCAACTTTGCAAGTGACTGATCAAGTTTCAAACAAGGTTGAAGGAGCTATAGATGCTGGTGTTGTTGGTGAGGAGAATGATTATGCAGAAAGTGTTAAGAATTCTACTTCCTAGGACGAGCTTGAAGAAGATCAAGGAGTTGTGCATAGAAGGAAAAATAAATTTCTTTCCTATGATCCATCCGTTATCTCTCTTACTTTGTCAATAGGTATGAATTTCCAAAATGTGAAACAATTTAGGAAAGTTATACTAAAAATTCCATTACTACACAAAGGAATATTGGCTTCATTAGAAATATTAAGGCCTTTATAAGAGCTAGGTATTCATAACAAAATTATCCATGGAAGATCTATAGCACGTTCGTTAGTAGAATTGGGTCATTCCAAATTAGTGCCTACCAAGATGAACATACTTGTTTTATTAATTTTGAAAACAAAAGGATAACAAGTGCATAGTTATCTAAGCATTTCTTTGATCCGATCAAAATGATGCTCAAAATGAAGAGTATCAAGTTTAGGTTGTTGATGAATGAGCGTGTAGACATCAATTTGTTTAGGAATCAGTGCAAAAGATTGAAGTAAAAGGTGATGAAAATCCTCATTGGTCAGTACGACAATGAATACAAGCAAGTGTGGGATTATGCTTGGGAGTGTAGGTTGAAAAACCCTTCAAGTAGAATGCATGTAGAGATCGTGGAGAGCCACTTCTTGATAGTGAAACAAAGTTCGATAAGTTCTATGTGTGCTTAGATGCATTCAGACGAGGATTTCTATTTGGTTGTAGATGAATTATAAGATTGGATGGCTATTTCATGAAGGGCTTATATAAGGGAGAATTGCTTGCTACAATTGGAAGAGATACAAATCACCAAATATTTCCACTAGCTTAGGTTGTTGTGAGGATAGAGAACAAGGACAGTTGGTCTTGGTTCCTAAAAAATCTAATGACTAACCTAGAGATAACAAATGGGGAAGGGTGAGCGTTCATAAGCAATCAACAAAAGGTAATGTTTTGGTTAATTATTCGCTTTTTGATACTAACAACATGTTATTTGCTTATCTTTCTTGTTTTGAATTATTGCAAGGATTAGTTCCAACATTAGCTGAGTTGATGCCCTATAACGAACATCAAATATGTGCGCAGTACATATACACAAATTGGGCAAAGACTTATAAAAGATATAAATTGCAGTTGCAATTTTGGCAGTTAGTAAAGAGCACAAATATGGCTGACTTTAGGATGGCCATAGAAGGTTAGCATGAATTGACAAAGGAAGGGTCTGCTGCCCTATTTCAAATAGAATCGAAATATTGGTGCAAGGCTTTCTTCACCAAGGAAATCAAGTGCGATGACATCAGCAGTAACATTTATGAAGCATTCAATAGGAGGATAATAGATGTCAAATACAAACCAATCATCTCGATGCTCGAAGATGTATGAGTTATGGTTATGACTCAACTGCATAAACAAAGGGATGATGATGCAAAGTGGATTAGGCAATGTGGTCCTAAAATTGCCAAAATATTTATGAGAACTTAGGTGCAATTAGGTATTATAGGAATGAAGGATATTAGATAATGGAATATTTCGATAAGTATGTTGTCCCTCTAGGTACAAGGAAGTGTTTATGTAGAGCATGTCAATTAAATGGAATTCTTTGTGCACATGCCATATGTGCCATCCAATTGAAGGGCCATAACGTAGAGGATTACCAAGAAAGCTAAATATCTTGCTCCATACCGATTCATGATGCAGCCAATCAAAAGCAGCAAGTTCTGGGAGGCAACCAATCGTGAGGCACCTCAGCTTTTGCCATTAAAGAAGAAAATGGGAAGGCTAAAAAGAAGACGATGAATGACGAAGGGAGAGGTCTTGGGTCAAAAAAAGATGAGCAAGACATGTGCAAAGATGATATGCTTTTATTGTCATCTAGTAGAGCACAATACTAAAGGTCGTTGATTGAGGAGGCGACAAGAATAGTTAGGCGAGAGGCTAGTGAAAGGGCCTAGTGAAGCGATAGCTGGAGGGTCGGTTGAAGGCCAAATAAAAGGGCCCAAGTTCATCGACTAGTCTTCAGTTAATGACAAGAAACCCCATAAGTCATGATATTTATATTTATGTTGATTTTTTGGTTTTTTTTACATATTTGTACATAACCTCAATTGCCTTGCATTTAATGTATTGATTAGGTGACGACAAGGACACCTGAAGAATTGGTGAAAGCCCCTATTGTACTTGAAACTAAATGGCATGTTCAAGAAAGGTAAGATAGAAAATGGCTAGCTAAAGGATGGGTAGAAGCAATTTAGGGCTAGTTCAATCAAAATACCTAGTAAGTTCAACAATTTGTGTTTAGCTTTCCTTCACATTATTATATGACTCGATATTATATTTATAATGTTATTTGTCTCTTTCGCAGGTCCGAAGAAGGCAAGCTGGAACTTAATTGCCAATACAATGGCAAATTGAAGAGCTACCACAATGACCACCACAACGGCCACAAGGACCAACGGAAGGTGTCACTTAGCTGAAGTTGAATGGCTAAATAGAAGAAGAACAACTAGAAGAATGCCAACTGAAGGGCCAATTACAAGAAGGCCACTAAAAAACGTCTAGCTAAATAATTGGTCGAAGAAGCCCATGTTGTAACTAAATGGCCAAATATAACTAAAATTGAACAGCCAAGTGAAAGGTCAAAAGAAGAGCCCAAGAAATCATGACGAGAAGAAAGGCCAACAAATCACAGGCTACTAAAAGTGACGCTCCAGTTCGAATAAGAGAGGTTTTTGGGAAGAGATTAAGACAATATGTTTATGGCATTTATACAGATAAGCGTATCAAAATAGTCATTTTTAATGTAAGTTTTATTGGCTGCATTTAATTTAATTTATGTTGCAAATTTTTGCTGAAAATTTAATTGTTTTTTTTTTCGTAGCCTAGAAGAAGTTTCGGAGATTCTTATCTCTCAATGCCCAACTCAAGAATTAACGGCTGTGTTAATAAAGAAGAAGACATTAGATACACCAACAAAAAAGAAGAAGAAACTAGTTGCAACTCTATCTGGATCAATCTAGCCTAGGATAGTTGTAGCTCCATCTAAATTAATTTAGCTTGGGATAGTTATAACTCCGTCTGAATTAGTACATCCTAAGATAGCTAAAGAAGAATTTACATGTCTAGTTAAAAAGAGTGCAAAGATTGTGAATCAAGTGAAAGATCCATCAAAAGGAACACGAACATGGGGGTTGTGCATATTGATTAATGAGATAGGATGAAATGGATTTGTAGGGCTTAAGAGTTAGTTTTGTTTATAACTTGCTATGGATAGTTTTTTCTCAGTTTGTCATTGAGGTTGTAAGACTTAATTTCAATATCAATGGAATGATCTTGCTACTTGTTAAATTTATTTTCCATTTTCATTTTTTGGATTCTACTTTTACCTAATACTTGTCTTGGTTGGTGGCTAATAGTGGTTTTGATTATTCATTTTGTGGTGGTGGCTAGTGGTTACTTTGGTGGCTGGTGGCTCTTGGTAATGGGTCTATGGTGGGGGCTAGTATAGCACCTGATGCAAGTGCAATGTGCACATCTTGCACTAAGACTCAACTTATGCATCAGCACCTTTTGTAACAGACCCACCACCAACATAGTGGCTGTTGGTGATAGGTCTATGATATGGTGGTGAGTCTATAATGGTGGTTGGGGTACTAATGTGCAGTTGGGATGTTGGTGTGGCTGATGGTAGTGGCTAATGATGCTTTATGGTAGGTCTATGGAGGCATTTGAGGGCTTATGAAGCACCTAATGAAAGTTGGTGCAAGGCTTAGCTTGCACCAACACCTTCCGCGGCAATAGGGGGTCTGTGGTGATGGCTAAAGTGCCTAATGTGACTAGTGGTGGTGCCTGGTGATGGTTGGTGGTGCCTGGTGGTGACTAGTGGCGATTGGAAGCTCCTACAATACTTGGTGCAAGTGTGCAATTTGCACATCTTGCACTAGGTGGTATCGGTGCAAGGTTTAGCTTGCACCGGCACCTTCTGTTCAACTATACCACCATCACAATAGTGGCTAGTGGTGGCTATGATGGTGGTTCAAAGTGATGGTTGCCTGATGTGGCTAGTGGTGGTGGCTAGTGGCTAGTGGTGTTGGCTGGTTGGTGGTTTATGGTTGGTGCAATTTTTAGGGAAATCTATAAAAATTGATACTTAATTAATCACATTCTAAAAAAACTTGATACTTAAGTGTTTATTTTTAACCACAAGTGACACTTATGTGATCGCTTTTGATAATATCCTAATACTTAAGTAATCTTTTTTCATCACAACTGGCACTTAAGTGGTTACTAAATACAACTTACGGCACTCGAGTAATCATTTGTGTATGTCTTATGTAAATCGGAGAAGCAACTCATTCAATTTAATATTTGCTAGTTTACATTCAACTCAAGTAAAGATGCCACCACAACATATTGACCCAATACACATCCTTGCTAGTTTATATTCAAGAACAAGCAAAAGTAGCATTTCATTCACTCATTCCTTTTCTTTGATCACCTCACAAGTACAAGAAGTTAGCCACAATATATATGATAGGATAGACAACAACAAAATCACAATGATTTTGTGGATAACACAAACTTCTTCTTATCTTAAAAAAAATTACCTATATTTGGTCCAAAATAATTAATTTATCCACTTATTTTCAACTATGGCAGTAAGAGAAACTTCTTCTTATCTTCAAGTGCTTTACATTTCATCATAAAGTGAGATAGACAATAAAACAACATCACAATAAATGCTTAGTAATACTTCCGCCTTGAAACTTCATTCTTCAAATGGTTAGTCGAAAAATACTTCAACTTGCAATGAGTCAATATCATCCAAGTCATCCACGAAAGTAGATGGAGGTTGATGTCGTCATCAATTAGATCTAATGTCATCTCTGTGGCTTAGTGAGAGAACTTTACATCGATGCATATGAATTATTTGTACTTCAACCCTTCTCTATATTTAGTGCATTGTTTTCCCAAAATTTGTTCACAATGTTCTTCTTAGACTCAGTAACCCATAAAAACATAAATGCTCGCCTTCTCCTTTGCTTTAGCGAGAGGAATTTGAGCCACTGCTAAAAGTCTTGCTCTCCATTTTCTATATTCGGTGGTGGAATTTGGGACAAATCAAAATTAGGATTCGAGATTAGAATTTGAGTGCTTCAATGGGGATTTTGGTCAATTTAGGGTTTTAGGGTTTTAGGTTTAGGGCAATGGGAGACGACATTGTTTTGGTCGATTTAGGACTCTTATTTTGGCCAACTATGAAAATAGAGTTGTTTTAGATAAGTTAGAGTTAAGTCAGCTCTCCAGCAAGCCACATAGGTGAGCAGTATTATTAAAAAATTGCCACGTCAGATTTTCAGTAGAGTTGTATCCAATTTTTTTTTTAAAAGTAATCTTAAATGTATCTTTCGTAACTTTTGACACTTGAGTATTCATCCATGTCAAGTTTTGGTACTTCAGGTATTCTTTGCCTTATATTTTCTCTTTTAACAAAGTGTTATTTCATGTAATCCTTTCCGATTTGATCTCCAAACATGCAAAATGATATGTTCATGTATATGTGCCCAAGCAATTAAATAAACAATTAATAATAAAAGATAAAGAAAGAATGGTAAAGAAAAGTAAACCCCATTTGTATTTTGCAAAGCTTAAATAAACACTTGTTATAAAGTCCAACGACAGGACCCTCTTGAGCTATAAATAAAAAATAAACGTGCAGTAGTATAATAAAAGAAACTTTCTTAATATGTCATGAGAGCTCAATTCTACACGGAACATGAGAAGCGACGAACAAAAATTAAACTAAACGTATATTGACTAGGAAACATTAAAGAGACTAAGAGTAGCAAACCATTTAATATTCACAAATTAAAAAAAAAAAAAAAGACTCAAACTAGAAGATCAATTTGTTTTAGGAAATCTACTTAAATTTGGAAACCAATTTAAACTAGGAGACCTATTTGAATTAGGAAATATACTTAACAAGGAAGCATATTCAAATTAAGAAACCTACTTAACCTACGAAATCAACACTAATTACGAAATATATTTCAATTAGAAAAATTACTCAAATTTAAAAGCCTACTTAAAGTAGGAAATCTACCTGATTGGGAACTTTTTGAATTAAGAAATCTTACCAAATTAGAAAACCCATTTAAACTAGGAAACCTACAATAATTAGGGAAATCTACTTAGATTAGAAATCTATTCAAACTAGAATACCTACTTGAACTATAGAAATCCACTCAAATTAGGGTGACTCCACTATTTAGGAAACTTACTTAAACTGGATAAACTTCTTAGATTAGGAAACCCATATTTAATTAAGAAACTTACTTAAATTAGAAGAATTACTCGATTTAAGAAACATATCCTAATATGGCGCAACCTATATAAACTAGGAAGAGTAGACAAATGAGAAAATGAAGAAGGAAGCATATTTAAATTAGGAAAGTTACGTGAATTAGGAAATCTACTCACTAAAAAAATCTTATTGCAAGCTAAAATGAACAATGTCTAATACATTTTTTATTAGGGTAATGAACTCTTTTTAAGTAGGTAAATCCCAAATTCCATGAAATACACCATTAACCTTTTATTGCATCTTTATCATATGGTAATGTGTTAATTACAAAATATGAAAATATCTATTGTCTTTACAACAATTACTTGTTCTTTACCTATATAAGCTATAGCACTTAGGAACTCTAGATATTGATTGTGTTATATCTAGAGAAATGTCCTCTCTCATAACCTCATTGCCTTATTTACAATGTTATGAACTTATAGGAACCTTGTTTTGCCTTCGTGAGTATGAACTTAATATGAATCTCAAATGTTCAACCAATGAAGCAATTGGATCGGCGATTCACCAAACACTTCCAAGTCATGGTAAAAATTATGAGTATCTCTCTCTACATCAGATGTCATTCTGTGTCACAACAATTGACGTAATGTCTTTTTTCTAATTTTCAATGCAGAGTTACAAAATTATCCAAGGAATTGGTGTGTAGGGAGTCACTTTTCTGGGATTTTTTTGGTCATTCCCATAGTCCGTTCACCTAAGGATTAGGACTCGTCGATCATCATCCTTTAAGAAGGAAGGGGAGGAGAACCTGGAAGCGTATTGTGGGCAACAAGAAATGGTCGTGCAAGAGTATCCCACATCAGTTGTCTGGTGATGCGCATCCTCTTCATATACATGTTATCTTTCTCCTCTTAGAAATTTTGATTTTTGTGTTGTATATTATGGTGATTCAACATAGATTCCCCATCTTGGGAGTGGGCCAAACTGCCCCTTGATCACTAGGGTATGAAAAGTCTATAATCATACAATTCATTGAAGGGACAAGTGATGCCTATGAGAAGATTTGTGAAGGCTCAACGCCTTTGGTCTCTATTCGGACACTCATATCAAAGTCAGGTTCTGTTGAGAGACGTTAAACTATTCTACATCTGTTGTATAGTTTCCCTAGGTTTTCCTTATTGTCGATCGAGAAACTTATGTTCTTAGCCTATAGGTAAATCCCATCGATATAGTATCCTATTCCACTATTCGCATTCTCTCAATCGTATTCATATCGTCCATACCATAGCATTTTATCTCTAAACACGCAAAATTTTATGCTCATGTACAAGTGCCCAATCAATAAAATTAAACAATTAATAATATAGATAAAGAAAGAATGGGAAAGAAAAGTCAACCCATCATCGGGCGAAGTTTAAATAACAACTTCTTGTGAAGCCTGGGACAGGATCCTGTGATCTATGCATAAAAAAAATATAGGTGTAATAGTCTAATGAAAGAAAATTTCTTAACCCATTTCGTGCAAGCTAAATTCTACATGCAACACGATAAAACAATGAACAAAAACTAAAGTGAAGAATGCATAACTAAATTTTCAACCCTATCTTGCAATTTGTATTAAAATGTAAAAAGCTCAAAAGAAAGCACAAATCAGCGATGTTTAACTTTAAAAGCATATAAACTTATTCCCGAAAAAACATTATGTTAAAATCGACTAGATAATTAGATTAAATTTTAATTTTCACTTGATATAAAGTTTTCCTCAAACTATTTGATTAAAAAAAAAAAAAAGCAATTGATCATGCATTCTTAAGCCATTATAACTAGAAATTTCTAATCTTTTATGTAACTTATGTGATTAAAATATCAGATCACAAATTAAAATTAACAACCTTGTCCAAGCAAAATGATAATATGATATGTGATAAGATAATATATTTTTAGGTGTAACTTGACATTTTTATTGTGAAACTGATAAGATTGGACATAATATAAAATAAATGCAATTTTGCGGGTCAATACGATAAATAAGAAACAATAATTTGAAGAGAGATGGGGTATTTTGGTAAGTTCATTGGGGAAAAAAGGAGTGTTTTAGCCAAAATGGGCTGGAAATATCGTCACTCTTAAAAAATAAAAATAAAAACTACTCAAATTAGGAAATCAATTTGATTTAGGAAATCTACTCAAGGAAAACAACTTAAATTATGAAACCTACTGGAATTAGGATATACACTTAAAAAGGTAGCATGTTCAAATTAAGAAACCTATTTAACATAGGAAACCAACACTAATTAGGAAACATATTTAAAGTAGGAAAATTACTCAAATTTGGATACCTACTTAAATCAGGAAACCTACCTAGATGTAGATGAGGAATCCTACTTGAACTAAAATATACTTAAATTAGGAAACCTACAATAATTGGGAAAGCTACTTAAAATAGGAAACCTACACCAATTAGGAAACCAACTTGAACTAAGAAATCCACTAAAATTAAGAAACCTACTTAATCCAAGAAATCAACACTAATTAGGAAACATACTTAAACTAGGAAAATTACTCAAATTAGGAAACCAACTTAGATTAAGGAACCTACTTTCACTAAGAAATATACTCAAATTAGAGACTACTTGAACTAGGAAACCACACTAATTAGGAAAGTTATTTTAACTAGGAAACCTACTTGAACTTTAGGGGTGTGCAACGGAAACCACCTAAACCGGAGGATCGGACCGGACCAGCTTGGTCGGTTTTGGGTAGTTCCCACGGTCGGCGGTCTGGTTCCCGGTTCCTAATCTTGGAACCGGCGGCCGGTTGGTCCAATTCCTCGTTCCAAGATGGGAATCGAGCCAATCGGGCTGGGCCAATCGAAATTGCAATTGAGGTAATAACCTCTTATATGGCCAAGAGACCACAAAAACTCTTGTTGTTACTCTTTATTTATAGAGAAAACTTACTTATTAGTTTCATCTTCTACTCGATGTGGGACAAGGCTCTAGGAGTTCCTCATGCTCACACTCTCTCTCTTGCTCCCCTCACTTGCAAACGACAAGGCACTTCAAGTCTCAAAGAGTCCCATATCAACTAAACATTCAAAGCATATAAGCGAGATTGTCTATAAAACCTAAGCCAAGCACAACCTTTAATCACATTGTTCATGGCTTTTATGCTTAAAATTAAGCGTGAAACACATAAAGCTGTGATTGATATTCATGCAAGTGAAGTTTGAATATTTTGCATGTGAAAACATGCGTGATTAGTTTTATTAGATTGCTGGGAACCGAATTGGATTGATCGGTCCGGAGCATGATTGTTCTTTAGTGAATGATCATTCTTTAATGAAAAAAGAAAGTGTTGATTCTATTAGACCGGACCGGAACCGATGGTCCGGTCCGGTCCGGTTCCGGTCCTAGGACCAAACGGTCCTTAGTGTAGGAAACGCACTTACATTAAGGAATCTACTCAAAACTAGAAAACTAGTTCAATTAGGTGATTTACACGAATTTGGCAGCCTACATAAGCTAGAAAACCTACTCGAACTAGGAAACCTATTTAAATTAGGAAAGTTATGCGAACTAGGAAATCTATGCTAATTGTTAAAAAGTCACTAAAAAAATAATGAATGCAAACTTGGAATCAAATGATATAAAACTGAATCAGAATCAAAACACGATTTATAAATTAATCACATCCATGAAAAGTTCGCATCGAGATGGGTTACGATTGAAGCGAGCAAGTTAAACTCCATAAAGCGAAAGACAAACTATGATGGTG
The DNA here is from genome assembly GCA_014182885.2 of Eucalyptus caleyi. Taxonomy (NCBI): domain Eukaryota; kingdom Viridiplantae; phylum Streptophyta; class Magnoliopsida; order Myrtales; family Myrtaceae; genus Eucalyptus; species Eucalyptus caleyi. The sequence goes on from CM024472.2 coordinate 39,529,605, forward strand.
CCCAAAAGGAACGAATTAATTAGTGTTGAAGCTAATGATGCAACAAAGAGGGGGGTAACTAAGTTGATTTGGAAAACATAATAATTTTTCGCAGAATAGCTAAAGTTAAATTTGATAGAAGCTGAAATTGTTTGATAATCAAGACAAAACTTCGAGTTTATACCTTCAAATGCCAAAGACAAGGTCGACCGTGAGTGGTTGACTTGTGGCTCCAGATCCGATCTTGGTCGCGTGAATTCTCTCCTTGTCCGCTATCTTGAGTGAGTCCGATTAAGAACTTGCACGGTCTTTGTAAGGGCCAACCTCTGGCCCCACTTGTCAATGATATTGTCCACTTTGAGTTGTAGGACTCACCTGCCCCATCTTAGGGTTTTGCTCCTCTAGGCTTTGCTAAAACAAAAGGCTCTTTAATAGTTAAAACCGGCATTATCCTTATATGGCACGTTATCGCACCGTCCCTAGGCGATGTCAGATTCAGTTCACTCCTACCCCCTTTGTCATCCTTGATGTGGGGCCACACTCCCATCCTTGCAAGACCAGGTCGTTACAAGCAATGTTGGATTCCATTCCCTCCTACCCTCTTCACCATCCTTGAGGCGGAGCCACACTCCCATCCTCGTAGGACTAGATCGTTATAGGCCCACCAACTTTTGCTCGGCTCGTCTCCGAGCCACACAAGCTTGGCTCTAATGCCATTGTAAGAGCCAACCTTTGACCCCACGCAGGATCAGGTTGTTACAGGTCCACTAGCTTCCCCTTAATTTGTCTCCGAGCCACACAGGCTTGGCTCTAATACCATTGTAAGAGCCGACTTTTGGCCCCACTTACTAACTATATTGTCTCCTTTAGGCTACATGAGTCAACTGTCCTAGCCTTCATGGTTTTGTTCCTCTTGGTTTCACCCAAGAAAAAGACCTTGTGGTGCTACTCCTTATATAATAAATTATCTCACTGACTCCAGACAATGTGGGATTCGATTCATTCCTGTCTCCTTTGCCATCCTCAAAGCGGAGCCGTACTCTCATATCTTGCAAGACTGGGTCATTACAGTCTCCCTTCTTGGATGAGTCTTGAGCATTTAGGAGTGTGCGCCTTGGCCGAGAGTCCTTCAATGGCTGAGTGAATTCTTCAATGGCCGTGTGAGTTCTTGCATGATCCTGTCCTTACCCGAGTATGATTATGCTTGATCGTGCGTGAGGTGAGAATATGTGATCGAGTATGAGTGAGTGATCTTGGTCGAGTTCTTTTTTATTTTTTGCGTGAGCTCCCGCCTTTGACTAATCTTGGAAATCCTAATCCTAATCCAAGTCCAACTCAGAAATTTGGATGGAAAACTCTGCTTGATCCTTAGCCCAAAATCCATCTAGAAGATGTGCATGGCACATATATGGCACATGCATGACATATGTATGGCCCATGCAAATTTCGGCTAGGTAATGGGAGAGAGAGTGACCGAATTTCTAATAGGGTCCAGGCTCAAATGGGCTAGATTTTGAGAAAGTAGTGATTTTGAAGCTCAATTTGAATGAAATTCACAAGACCGCCAATGTTTAGATTTAATGTGGACATGCAAATTATAAACAAAAATATCTTTAATTTCTAAATGTAGAGGAATACAATGAAGAATGAGAATGCAAACTATGTAACATTGATTTGTTGTTTAGGAGTCACATTCTGTTATTATTGACGGGCTCCATCCCTTTTATTCGTAAGAGACCCTTAAATGAGAATTTAGGCATCAACATGATTCTTTGAGTTAGAGAAGTCCCAAGCGCTTTCCACGTTCTAACAAATTCACCATATCCGAAAGAACGACAAGATAATAATTCTGCTCAGGCCAAAGCAATCACCATAAGTTCTTGCTTATGGCCCCAAACCCGAAATTCTCAACACTTACATGGTTCTATACCAAGAACTCGGGCACATCAACTTCGATTTTTTATGTAAGTTCAAGCTCGACGTGATATCCTAAGTTTCATAATTGGAGTGATTTATATGTTCCATTTTTGTGAATAGAAATTATATTTATTAAATTTGTGATATCCTAAAATTCTTAATTTGAGTGACTTACATGTTTCACTTTCATGAATAGAAATTATATTTTGCCCTTTCGTTTTGAGTAGTGACAAGCATAACCTGAGTTAATTATAAATGAAGTAATACCGAAAATTTTTGCTTTTTTTTTTTTTATCTGTTTGAAATCTTCATGTCAGAGCCCGAGTTAATTATAAATAAAGTGATACCGAATTTTTATTTTTTTTTTTGAAATCTTTCTTCGTCTTAAGAGTGTTCTTCCTGGCTAAATAATATTTGCCTTGGTATGATAATTTGACATTTTAGATTAGTTAGCAGTTTTCTCGTCATGGCACTGAAGCAGGAGATCTTCCGTTTGAATCTCTTAAAACTCCTTGAACACTTACGTTTGTCTCGTAATATAATTAATTTCCATGCTTCAGTCGTAAGCCATATCGCGAGAAGCATTAGAAATTTATAAAACATTAAACTAAAAACATCTATTAGATCAATCACAAAATTATACATGAATTTCTTTTTACGTGCAAAAGAAATTATGCCTTCAAAAAATCGGACTTTATCATTAGCTCCTCAAACCAAAGATACAGAGAAACCAAACATATGCAGAGCAAGAATGAATGTTTATATATGTAGGATTCTTTACTGTTACAATAAGTACAATTCATGTGTGGCTAGTGGAACGAAGTTGGTCTTCGAAATCTCAATCCTTGCTATTCTCTTCCGCCGGACATCAGGACACAAAACCAGAAAACTTTCCACTTTGGCACGGCCTCTAGATCAGGATAAACCGTGTCAATGATATCTGAGATGTGCGAGCGACCTGATGAACTTGAATTCATGAGGACTGTGTATACCATTTTTCCAGACCAACATATGCAGTTGGAGAACGGTCTCTCAGGTTCATTGAGCTCATGTGGGTGAATTTTTCATCCTTTCAAGTGGTGCATTGGTATCTACCCACCATGGTCTTCAGAATGCTTGGAAGCTGATTGTCCAACTATTTCCGGGACACGATTAAGCAAGCGATTCATCTCCTCAGGAAATTCGCCTTTTGCTCGGTTTGTCTTTCCTCCAACAACCACTGCTGTTCCATCTTGCAAGGCCCAAACCTTAAAAAATTAATGGAAGAGCACAGATCAATGAGTACATGAACAAAGGGATATGTGCATAGATTGTGATGCTAATTTGTTGGTTAGAAAAAGAACTGATGCTCATTTGGGGAAACTGTGTATGTTATGCTCAGTCACATTAACTCTGCTCACGGTTCAATGTTTAGTAACTTTATGCCATGTCATGCCACACCTGATGACAAATCTTCTTGTGACCATCAAAATAAAACATTTACAACCTTGATCTGTTGGCTGAAAGCATGAAGTTTCCTCTTCAATAAGCATGTAGTCGGCTCATTTCAAGAACAGAATGTTTACCTGGGTATGAGATAAATAACTGATGCAAGTCGTGAGCATAAGAGCGCCAAACCCAGCATATACAATTGGCACACCTGGGTCGGTCTGAGATATAGGTAGGTTTAGCTCTGAGAAGCATCGAGAAAAATTTAAGATAGCTGCAAGGCCATTACCTTCAAGTTAAGACCAGTACTGCCTATGGCATCAACAATAACAATTTTCGTGCCCCCAATGTCAATTGGAAGCTTAGAGTTTGGCCTCCGTACTCCGGCAAATTTACCATCTTGATCATAAAGGACAATTGATTGCAGATCACGAGCAAGCATTGATCTGACCATACATTATAAATGAAAAAGAAGTTAGAGCATAGCCATCTGAATATAAAATGAAACAAATAGACATGTTGGAGGTGAATATGGCACAAAAACATTACTAATCCTCAGGTAGATGTATTTCACATATCAATATATGCAGCTGATGCTCTTTATGATCACAATAGTGGTTTACTTGGCATTTCACATATGTTTAAATAAAAAACACTTCCTAGCAAACTGCTCAAAGGTCAAATTCTGCCCCCACAGAGCTAATGTAGATTATTTTTTGTAGCATACTATGCCATATTTTTGTCCTGCTCTTCTTCTATCAACCTAGAAATAGGTGTCCATAACTGAGACTTAAAGATTCTCAGATCTTCAAGCAACACTTACAAATGTCCCACAAGTGCCTACATAACAAGGAACTTAAAAGTGAAGACTGGAGCAAAAAAGAACTACTCTACTCTGGTCTGGTTTTCAGATTCAGAAATAACCTCAAAAACATCTGCCTTACATTTTCCTCAATATCAAAGGAATAAATCTAAAAACGTGGCCCCAAAATTAATATATGCAGAAGTCAGAGTCTTGACTACACATGCAGAGAGATGCTTACATTCCTTTCACGCTAGAGGCATCAGTGTCACTGACTGGCAAGAATGTCCCGAAAAGCTTCTTGTCTCCGTTGATCTGCAGAGGTGCCATGGGCAAATTAAAGGGCCCTTCACCGTCTTTAAGCACTTGTAGAGCAGAAAAACTCCAATCTGTCTGGTATATGGTGAAGCCACCATATCTCAAAGGGTCATTTACACTAATTGTTTTTCTCATAACCTCCTTTCCACCAAGGTCAAACAATGATAAATCAGTGTGAAACTGTGATACCTGCATCAATGAATATTTTAAGATGATGAAGCAAGAAAAAATAAATAAATAAAAGGAAATGTTCCAACAATGAACCTACAGGAACCTATTGCTAACAAGAAAGATTTCTAAATTTCTCAGTTCCATATAGGTTCAATTATTTTTAATGACAACAACATGAGAATGCAGAATAACCATGAGATAAACATAAAAGCTTCTCTTTGTTTATCTTCCTATTCTATCTTTCACACATACAAAAACGACATACCTCTCCACTATCATAGTAGTCCATGTAGAATCTGTTGACATGAACTTCAGTGTTAAATTCTTCAGAGGGATTAGAGAGAAAACCAGTAGGTCCCAATACATCTCCTATAACGAAATTTAGCCCCTGAGGGACAGTAACTGAACCTTTGAAGCTTCCTGTAGCACTAAGGGTTCCACCTGCCATTATCAGCAGCATCGCCAAGTGCACACCAATAGGAGCGAAGCGGCCAGCCAAGCCCTTGAAAGCATATAGTGATGGTCCTTTCAGAAAAACCTAGAGTAAATTTAAGAAGAAGAATTAGAGAAAATATAGTATCCATGGATCGGCAACCTTATTGCATAAGATAGGCATCACATGGCTATTGTCAATGAACTCATCTGAATAGGTCTACGTCCCCAGTGCCAGTGAAAGAATGAAATTGTCGATTAATTAAAGTTAGCATTCATGGTGTTTCACTTATTGAGGTAGAATAAATTCAACTTTGCACTGTCATAATAAATAGATATTGGAGTTCTAGAGCACCCATTTTGACCAGTATGCAAACTAATTGAGCTACTGAGAATACAAAAATTGATTGATCAAATTGAAGAAAGAGAAAGTACAATGATTGGACCTCATATCCAGAACCCATCAAAATGATGCCCAAATCTTGCACTGATGCTCTAGAAAGCCTCTCCGAAAATTCCTGCTTTCGAATGGCCTCGGAGGATTGCAAAAAATTCCACCTGCACATACCAATTTATGTGGCTAAGATATTGCTGCATTGACTTAACTGAAGAGGAGTATTTGTAGAGAAAGTAGTCAAACCTTCTTGCAACCTTGACAAGCGGAATTTGCGTTGTGTAAGTGCAGGCCATGAGTGAAGTGCCCAGAAGAGCCAAAGTCCCAAGAAAAATTGGGGACGAGTACATGTGGTCGAAACCAAGTGTGAGAACCCATCTCCAAGTAAAGAATCCCAATGCAGGATTGTCTTCGGGGTATCTCTGGAAATAAAAATCAGGAGCCTCTCCTTGATCAATGATAGTGCCTATACATTGACAATATATCAGGCTAGTGTTGCACCAATCCTAAATAATTCCGTGCAATTCCTCATCATTTCATGTGAATGAATGTGAAGAATTGGGCAAATAGCTCACAATTCACAAGTTCAAAAAGCAGAGCAAACAATTGAAACTGAAAAATTCACAAAATGTAAGCTTTCCTGCACCAAAATGAGGCTCTATTTACCACCTTCACCCCCAAACAGACAAACATTCTATCGCAACCCAGCCAGGCCGAAGCTACCCATTTCACAAAATTCTCTCCTATATACAAGCAAACAATAAAGAAGCAACCAGCAAATCAAAAGAAAAAGATGAACTTAAAAAAAAAAAAAAAAAAAGGCAAAAGGGTTCAAACATACCAAGAGCCATGAGTGCAGCAACAGTGGCCATTTCTCCAATTGCCAAAGGCAAGTTAGACAAGACAGACAAAATCCTTCTGGGCAACCTCTTCAACCACATCCCCATGGCCCCATTTTTATCATTCTCCAACGATTTCTCCGCTTTGACACCATCTTCTTCCTCAGCCAGAGGAGGAGGCATATTCTCAGAGAGCAGGATCTTCTGGGAGATGAGCTTTGTGCTGCTCTTGGTGGTGTCCTTTTGAGAGGATTTCAGCTTGCAGGAAATGGGGGAAGAGAGGTTTCTCTGGGTGGTCTTGGGGTGGTGGTGGTGAATTTGGAAGGGTTTAAGTGGAATTCTCCTGGGTGAAGGTGGGTTCAGAGGATTTGTGAACGTGTTGAGGGACTCCATGAATGCAGAGTTTCGTGAAGAACAGGGGAGAGAGGCTTCTCAGAGCACCAGCAGTGTCTGAGCTTAACCGCCGTTTCCAGTTGGTGGTTTAGCGGGTTTTTGTTCATTTCGGATAAGGTTGCGATTTTTTATTTGCAAGAAATTTTGCTCCTCTGATATAAGCAAGGTATTCTTTTCTTTCCTTCCTGATCATAAAAAATGCTGAGTTTAATTCCTTAAAATTGAGGAACTTTGTGTAATTTAAACTAATGGAATTTACTGATTTGGTTTTCAATCCCGTAACTTTGAATGAGAGAAAAAAATAAATAATGTTACACATGGATAAAGATATTTAACTCAAATTAGGATATACCAAATAACATGAATAATCATTTTCCAAATTGAAGAACTATGGCAAATTAGAAGGATTATTATATTCTAATGTAAGTTAAATATCATACGTGGATAATACATGTGTGACATTTTTTTTTTTTTTTTTGTTCAATGTTCAAACGTATTGGATTGAAGCCAAATAAGCAAATTTCATTAATTTAGATTAATGAAAAATAATGTTGAACATTTTTCACATATTTGGGGAACTAAATTGAATATACATAAAAAAATTCAGAAACCATATTAAATAAATTAAAAATTTATTAACACATTACATGTTAAACTAAAATTCAGGGATGGTTCATGTCATTTTCCCTTTAAACCATCTTTTTTTAACTGACCTTCATAACTTATCTTCTTACTCAATTCAATTTTAAATGAGATTGAAAGTATCCTCATAGTCAAGTACCAAGTGATGATAATAGTTTTGAATTCCGACGAGATTGGTACAATCAAGTCCCTAACATATGTTTGCAAAAAATATATAATAATCTTTTCGAAAATTATGCACGCGAAGAATATGTGCATATGCCTAGACCGGCACCGCATGTGGGCCCCACGGCATCGCTTGATATCTAGGCATGAGATATTTTCCCTTCTTTTCAACTTTATTTTTGTTCCCTAAGCTTTGGCTATGGAAATTATCTGGCCGGCAATGCGCGTGGTAGAATCCGTAATTACGTGGACTTCCGAGCCCTCTTTCGTGAACAAGATCCAGGAGCAGTGGATCCTCATCTCTCTCGTCAAAAACAGGACACACTCTCTCTCTCTCTCTCTGTTGTTTTCGTCATCGGTTCTGAAACCCACAGAGAAATCCTCCATTGCCGAACCCTCCAAGCTCACTGGTACATTCTCTCTCTAATATCTCATTTTTCTCTCTCTTCCTCGCTCGTTCATTCAGTTCCCGAATGGTCCGTTTGATTGCCGAGGAAGTTCTCCTACAGAGAAGAAAATGGGTTAAAAAGGGAAACCCAGAAAGAAAAATCGGAGCTTGGGAGGCTTGAGAGGCTTGTTGTTGCGAAGGGCTAGATGGGTCGATCGATTTCGTCTTGTTGATGTGCGTTAGCAGTGTTTTTCGGGTTTCTTCGGGTTTAGGAAGGCGAAATTCAGATGAAAAATGTGGCCGGGATATGTTGTTAGCTGGGGGGACAGGTTCGTTGTCCGTCCTTGTGATTGAGTATAGTTGTTATTCTGAGGATTCGACACGGGCCTGGCTGTCGTGAATCGAGTGTTAAATCTGTTTAACTTGGGTTTGGATGGGAATTCAATCTGTTGAACAGTTTTGTGATTGTTTTCTTCAGTTTGGTTTGATTAGTTTCCTTGTTTGTTCACTGGGAAAAAAAAAGAAAAAGAAGCTATTTGCTTTATTTACTCGTGCATACATAGCTGTCTTCTTCTCTGATACTGTTGAATTTGCTGCTGTGCTTGCTTGCAAATTATGACAGAACTAGTTTTTAATTCTTTGTGTCGTTGTCCTTGAGCAGTTATCTGTGGTTTCTAGTGTTGACGGGCTTAAAGACTACTTCAACCTTTGAACGTGAATCCATTCATGTATTGGCCAACTTACCACTATTGGGATTGCATCAATACTTCAAGCCTCTGGTGCACTCTGTAGTGTAGCATTGTCGCCCTTCCCCTTCCAGAATTGTTGACCACACAACAAATAGATGTCATTATGATGTGGTAAAAGTTTAAGGCCAGTTTTCAGGGCAAACAGATTGTTGGCTGAATTCTTGCTGATATCTGGTTAGCAAAATAAAGGAACCTAACGGTTCTAGTTAGCTATATTTCCTGACAGGACAAAACTTTATCAAGAATGATGCTTCAGTCGCTGTGCGTCCCTGCAATACCAGCCTTCTCTGCTTCCTGTTCCAAAACTATTAAGGCCTGTACTAAAGCTTCCTCTCCATACCAACCACTTTACCTCAGATTTCGTACGTCTCATGTTGAAAATGTTCGGTATCTAAGGACCCTTGGTGTAATAGACCCTGTGTCCAGGCATCGAAAACTACCTTCACCCGATACCATTGATCGAGTCCTCAACATTGTGAACTTTCTCAAATCCAAGGGCTTTTCGGAGTCAGACTTCCCACGCCTTGCTTATCTTTGCCCGGGGCTCTTTGCTTCTGAACTCGATCCTACAGATATTGCACCCGTTTTTGAATTCCTCACTGTTGAAGTATCGGCTTCAGCGCAAGAATCATGTAGTTTGATCAACAAGTGCCCTCAAATACTATTTTCAGACGTTGAATACTGTTTAAAACCTACCCTTAATTATCTCAGGCAACTGGGAATAGGGAGGCTTAACTTTCCAAGTACTCTAAATGCACATTTGTTGAACACACGGGTGGAGAAGCTTCATGGGAAGGTTAAGTTTTTGAGGAGCATTGGCTTGACACATCAAGAAATAGCAAGAATTTGTGCACGACTGCCATCCATCTTTGGTTACAGCATTGATAACAACTTGAGGCCCAAGTATGATTATTTAGTGGAGGATATGGAGAGGAACTTGGAAGAACTGAAGAAATTTCCACAATATTTTGCATTTAGTTTGGAGAAGAGGATAGCTCCGAGGCATTTGCATCTAAAAAGGAGAAATGTTAAAATTCCATTGAATAGAATGTTACTATGGGGTGATGAGAAATTTTATGCAAAGTGGAAATGAATTAAAAATAATTGTTAATTGTTAATTGTTGGTGTCTTTAATTTCCACCTTTGTATTCTACTATAGGAATAAGTGATGGATACTTGTTCTCAGATAGTTAGAGAAGTCCGTACTTTCTTTCATATTTGGGATGTATGGTTAGGTGTAAGATACTTTGTCTTTACGGACAAGGAACAGATGTTTCTGCAATAAGATTTTCCTCCAAATGAAGTTGTCAATTTTTAGTTTTCTTTTTCACTAAGGCTGGTGATATCAAATCAGTGTAAATCAGTTTTACTGTTTCTTCTAGTAAATGGCGGTGTTGCTTATGCCTATGCAACTCCAGAGCATCTCTCTTCTAGCTTGCCCATATATGATTTTATATGCAATTACTTATTGTAAGATATTATTGATTCTGTTCAATGTTGTCCTTCAACAGCTCTGTGTGGCATGTGCACTGACATAATTCCAATATTCATTTGTCATTTCATTAAGTGCATCCATAGTGGCCAATCTCAGTTACATTGAACAGGTAATGCAATCAAGTTATTGAGACGGAATACAAAAGAGAATGAAATCCTGTGAGCCATCAACTTCAGCTGATGGAAAAGGGCGTGCTTCTTTAACCCTGCCAAAGGTGGTTAGAGGAATTGTATGCTTATCGGTGCTGCTCTTAACGGCTTTTATGATGTTAGTGTACCTTGGCTTTCTGACTGCCGTCCCTCTGAGATTTTTCAGCGTACATTATAGCAGAAAAGCCATATCATTTTTTTTTGGCATCTGGTTGGCTTTGTGGCCTTTTCTCTTTGAGAAGATAAACAAGACGAAAGTTATTTTTTGTGGAGAGACTGTTCCTCCTAGGGAACGTGTATTGCTCATTGCAAACCATAGAACAGAAGTTGACTGGATGTACTTGTGGGACCTTGCATTGCGGAAGGGGCGCATAGGTTACATAAAGTATGTTCTCAAGAGCAGCTTGATGAAGCTGCCAGTATTTGGCTGGTCATTTAAGCTTTTGGAGTTCATCTCTGTGGAGAGAAAGTGGGAGATTGATGAATCATCTATGCATCGGATGCTTCAAACATTTAAAGATCCTAGGGATCCCCTCTGGCTCGCTGTTTTCCCTGAAGGCACAGATTTCACGTAATTTCTCTTCTTACTTTTTAATTATGCTGAGTACTTCATTTGACCTTTATTATCTCCACATCTATGTTTATCTTTAAATTGCTTCAGAAGGGGGAGAGAGAGAGAGAGACTAGCAATTTGAGACCTTGTACTTGTCCAAGAAGATTTAATTGATTCAACTCTACTACTTAAAAAATGGGTAATCGTTATACAAATGCTGTCTGAAGACTTTGGGAAGCACTATTAGTATGTTCATAGGATGTGCATAATGATCACTGTTTGAAGGATTCCAACTCTCAAGCAACCTAATGGGGGAGGGAGAAAAGTGATGAAATAAATAGGAGATTGGAGAGAGAACTTTTAGTAAGGACCGGTCTTCACGCTTTAGAGATGATCTTTTCCGAAACCAGACCTCTCATTAAATTTCTAAATAATAGGCATCCAGATATGCTTGTTCAAATGAGCTTGCAAATGGAGACCTAAGCAGGTGATTAGAAGAGTGAGAGGAACCATACCCATAGAGACTTTCATGAACTCATACTTAAAGGAAGAAAAAAATTACCGTCTTCAGTGTTGAAAATGATCATCAAGAAATTGGTTGCAAAATTCTTTTGAAAGAAATTGATTGGATTTCTAGAAACTAGAAGAGCAACTCATGGTATCAGTGTCGGGAGGCAGATTAGAGACAAGCAAAGTGAGTTTCTTCTTCATACATCTTCAAAAGGGGGAAATGGGAAAAGGACAAACTTTGGCTTGACACTTGGTGTAGGAAAATGTCTCCCAAATATCGTTTCCTGTCGTTTCCTGGACCTTTTAGTATTTCTGGGAACAAGGTGGACCTTGTGTTTGAATGGTATCTGTCCAGTTATGGGAGAATCACTTGGGAAGTTGATTTTTCGAGACAAGCCCAAGACTAAGAACTTGAAACTTATGCTATTGTTTTCTGATTTTCAGTATGATTGAAAGATTTCTCTCGATTTTGCTGATTATTTGTGTTGAAATAGTTGTAAAGATGGAACTTTATCTGTAAAATTTTCTTGCAGCCTGTTAAAATAGAAGATGGTGAGACATCTTCTCTTCATTGTCCTTGGGCAGATTATTTTGGGTGGCCTCAGGCTAACTTGGGTTATAGGATCAAAGGATCTACTGAGCATAAATTATGGGCTTGCAGGGCCCCCATTTGCCTTGCATTAAGAAAGATGGATATCTCCTATCCCTCATCCTGGTTCTCTTGTTTGATTTTGAAAGAATATAAGAAGAGAGCCATGGAGAGAATTGTGTCTTTTGGTAATTATTGATGATCAGCTGAAAATATGCATTTTTCGGTATAGTAGGAATTTGTGCATGCAAATGCTTTGATTGACATTGTAGATGCTTTATCTTGTAACCAAGCACCGAGGGGGTTTGCAACCCTTGGTTCCCCATCTTTTACCTATCAAAAAGAAGAGTATCTTCTCTATAAAACACTCTGGTTTAAGTATGGAGGAGGTCCCAATTCTTTTGATTTTATATGTTATTACCCAAATTTATAGTTCTCAAAACAACTTGATAGGCTATGAGATGATTGGATTGGCTGTCAAATTGGTCCATAAGTTCCTTTGTGGCCAATCTGCTGTTACCGACCCCTACATCCTTCCACCGAGCCTGCTAAGAGGTGACTGAATTTCAGACTTAACAATTAAACTAGTAGTTAAATCATGTAAACCATATTAACAATGTATTCAAGAATTGTTTCATCGAACTTTATCCTTTTTCTTGGCCTGTGATAAAAATATCATTTATCTGAAGAGATTAAAAGTAAGGTTACATTCACAATCCCAATAATCCTGTTCCAAGTTCAGTCATATTCAAAACGTCAATTGATATAAAGGACTCCTAATATAAATTGACATTTAGCTCCTTAGGATCATCTGTGCTTCGTAATTATCTTACAACAATTTTGATAAGATGTCTTTTTATTCATCAGGATAATGGATCTTTATATTCTGCCTACAGATTGATGAACTTTGTTCTGTTTTTTTTTCTGTATCCTTAGTTGCCTAGTGGATTGACCCTAAAATTTTCACTGTAGTGAGCAGAAGTGTGTTCGAAATCAAAAATATGCTGCTGAAAATGGCCTACCAATCCTAAAATATGTGCTGCTTCCGAAGACAAAGGGGTTTTATGCATGTTTGCAGGAGTTGCGGGCATCTCTGGATTCAGGTTCTCTTATTTTTGCATCTGCTTTGACCGATGTAGTGGCAGTCTTATATTTCTAAGTGAGGCATCCAATATGGACCTTGTAGGTTCCACATGATTTGATAAAATAGTACTATTCTAATTGGTAGTCATAAATAGGAAGCAAGTGTTCATGGCTTGGTGATAATGATTATCACTTTTTACCATGACACCTCCAAGTCAAACTTTCTAATGTTGTAGCAAATTCATCAGTTTTTCCATGTGGAACGCGAGAAGCTATATCTTAATAAGCACTTGTTTCAAGATTTGACGTGAAAAATCAGATCGTATGTCTTGTGGTTTCTCAAAATATTTTTAATCTCATGGACAATAAAAAAAAATGAAATTATAGTCTTCACCTTTCCAGAATGATATAGGTGATGGAATTTTCTTGTTTTCTTCTACTACTGAAAAGGAGAATTCCTGAATCACGGTCCCTATATCTTGAGCTAAAGTGAGAAGAAATGAGTATGGAAAATATTGTTCTAGGGAAAGAAAAATAGTACTCTTACTAGAAATTCAGTGAAAATGAATTGTCTAAGTTGTACTGTCTACTGTTTCTTCCAGCTTGAGTAAGCTTCTTTCCTCTATGGCAGTTTATGATGTGACCATTGGCTACAAATACCGTTGCCCATCTTTCATGGACAATGCATTTGGCGTGGACCCTGCAGAGGTTCATGTACATGTGCGACGTGTCCACCTTGATGACATCCCGATGTCTGAAAATGAAGTCAGTTCTTGGCTGATGGACACATTCCGCTTCAAGGACCAGTTGCTCTCTGACTTCCATTCTAAGGGCCATTTTCCCAATCCAGGAACAGAAAAGGAACTATCAACGGTGAAGTGCCTTCTGAATGCTATTGGGGTTATCTTCTTGACCTGCACATGTACCTATCTCACATTTTTCTCATCCATATGGTTTAAAGTTTATGTTTCTTCCGTTTGTGCATATCTGGCATCTGCAACCTATTTTAACATTCGGCCACAACCAATTGCTGGCTATGGCAAAGCTGTTATTACTCGCAACAGTGCCAAGCATTGATCAGGAATAATTCAGAAACTCAAATTTCTTTCCCCATTATTTTATATCAACAGTGTTGAAATCTGTCTTACTCTATATCCTTCTGTCTCTAAACATCTGGATTTACCAAGTAGCTTTACCTCTTTTAGGGATGACGAATGTTGGCAGGATATTTTTTTTCTTCTCATGTATGATTTCGTGTTGCTGGGTTTCTGCAGTCTCGTCTTTCATTTGGTTTATGCAGCATTTTATGTATTGTCTGTCGTGGCTACTACTTGCTGCTAAAAGAACCTTACAATTTCTATGTAACAGTTCAGTTTTTGCATTAGTCATCTGAACTTGTTCAATCAACAAGCGGAACTTCCATAAGGTCTAAAACAAGGTCTTATACTTTGAATATTGAGAACTTGCCATCCTACCCTATACTTCCAATTGTGTAAATACCTGCAAAGTTATATCTATTTATCAGTGTAACTAGAGAAAGTTTTACCATAGGTTTTGACATGATCTCCGCATGATTTTTAATGCTTCTTAGTTAGGCTCATGAATTTAATCTTAGCTCCAAACTTTAAATCGACAAGGGAAGTTTCCTTGTTACATCAAGGTTGTCATTAAGAGGGAAGCGGCTCTCCTTGTAACATATCATCCCTGGAAGGTTGTCATTAGGAGGGAAACGTCGATGATTGTAAGACCGACCATCCTTGACTATCAAATGTCAGTCTCATTTCATCCAGATTTGACGAGTCTTTTTCGAACATGTCGAAGCACAGTAAACTTTGATAAGATTGTACTTCAAGCCTCGGTATCAATAAGGGAAAAAGTACATAAAAAATGTCATTACTTTCGTATAGTGACTCTACAAAGGGAGCAAAATTCGTTGTTTGCGTCGAACGATGTGACCATAGTGAGGTCGAAAAGGGTTCGATTGGGCCAGATGGATAGGGACTCCTTGTCCTTTGTACAGTCATCCCAGCTTGGCGGAAATGAAGAGGGAGAGGATGGAGAATCGTGCAAGGGTTTACAAGTTCCTTTGCAAGATTGGGATTGTCCCCGACGAGCTCGACAGGCTGGGGCTTTCGGTCACAATCAAGGTAGGAAGGAGCGAATTCATTTTCTTCACAAATTAGGGCTCAGGATCAAGGACATCAATAATCATCCTCTGGTCTAGAGTCACGGTGTGAAGAACATGATTCCGGTGCTCGATTTGCTTTATATCCTAATTTGGCCTCAATTTGTCAATTTGGGGAAAAAGTGGCATCCCCCACCCCCCTTCCCCCTTTCTTTTCCTTTTGCAACTTGCACTTTCTCTTCATGTTCTTCAATTTGAAGAAGATCGGGGTCAAAGGATCAATTGATCGATCCTCTCTCTCTGAACTTCAATGGAGAATCTAGACACGAGCGACCCCTCTTTTTCCTTCAAACCTTCATGAAAATCCACCATCACTGAGAGCAATGGCTCAGGCGACGGTAGCCGCAGCAAAGATAGAAGCAGTTCAAGGCATGACCACAATCGCCACCGGGAAAACCACCTCAGCAACAAACATCCTTGTTGTCGCTACCGCCTTTCCCACCTCCAGATTTTAGAAAATGATGGCGAAAAGAAATTAGCCCTTGGTCATTTTTCAATTTTCATTTCCAGGCATTCATCATCACCCTTAGAAGGTATAATGAGCACAATTGTGTTAACCCCTATTTTCAAATTTTAGAATGCCATCCCCAGGGTTGGTATAATTGGTTGAGGGCCCAGAAATTTTCAACTCAAAGTTGTGGGCAAACTTTTCTAGGTCAGGACCACCTACACATATTAAAAGCCTTAACTGGTTCATGATATTTACAAATTGTTCCATGGTATTTTGGCATTGGACTCTTCATGTATGTGTCCTTGGATTAACAAAATTTAGAATGTGCAGATAAACATTCAAGAATTTCAAAGTTATGCACTTTGATTTTGATGAGGAAAACAAATTCATCCACTCCTTCACTCATATTCGAAGTCTACTCTGTCTACATTGTAATCATAATTGTGATAAAGTTGTCCATAACACCAGTTGTTTTGCCTCTCTCTTTCTTCCCACCGAATCGTTTTTTTAGCATCAGCGTGCAAGCCTAGATCTGGTCCGCCCTAGGGCTTTGTATATTTCCTGCTTCTTCTCGAGAGATGTTTTATTCGTCTCGAAGAATTGAGCCGGTCATTTGGGCCTAGATTCGGAGGACAGGTTCTCCTAACCTCCCTCCTTCTCCCCACTGCGCCATTTCGTCTGATTAGGGTTGCAAGTCCACTTCCGGTTTCCCTTTGGCCGCGATTGGACTGCTGTTCTCCTTGCTTTGGTTTCTCTGTTCGAGCTAGATGAAAATGCCGTTTGCTGGGCCTTAGCTGTGAAGTTTAGCCGCGTATTCTCTCCCTCCTCAGCCCATTGGAGAGATCTACCTGGTACGCCCACTCTGGGATGGCATTAGTATTGTGGTAGTTAAGTGTTGGATATAGGGCTGTTGTAGGATTATTACTGCATTTATGGCTTCTGCTGATGTGGGTGGCCCTCTTAGTGAGGCCCAGCTTGGAGTTGGTAGACCAAAGGGACGTATCCTTGACCCCTTAGTTTAGTCCTCTTCGCTCCTGAGCCAGGCCGGGTCTATGGAAGCAGCCCTTGCTTCGGTGATGGAGAACCACCAAGTCCCTCCTTTGGATCCAGCCCATGTGGGCTGTTCTTGTGGCCGAAGCTGTGTGCGGTCATCCTCCAAACGACCACAAGTTCCTGACCAGCATCTAGGAAACTCAAAGCCTACTCTTGCCCACACTTGGGCCAATGTGGCACGACTTGCTGCAAAAGGATATGACTTATCCTATGTTCCCCCATCCTTTGTAGACAATAAGCCGATTGTTAACTTATCTGAGGAAGTGTTAGAGGCAATTGATCTCAAGTGACATGAGTGCCTGATTGGGTATTATGTAGGGAAGAAGCTCTCGTTCAAGCTCACGGAACAATCCTTGAAGCATGCTTAGGGTCCGAAGCTTGCGGAAGTGATGGTGTTGACACCTAAATTTTGGCGATCCATTTAGTCATTTATTGCGTAAAAATTAGGGGTTAATTTTATCCCTGAAAAAAAATATTAATTGCATAGCTACATTTAGTTTGCATATTTTGCATTTTATTTACTGGACCGTTGGCGGATAGGTCGAATTGGTGTTGTTGAGTTTTAAATTAGCGAGGTTTGTCGGTTAGCGTGGAGGAAATTAAGTGCCCGCCATTTTCTAAAATTGAGATTTGAAATGAGGATTTTCAGAATTTAAGAAAATCGGGGTTATGATCTTATCTTTAAAAATCAGTAGAAAATATTTTGGAGATAAGGAGAATAAAATATTTTGATGATTAGGAGGTTATAGACAATCTTTTCGTTGGATGTGAATAGGATTACATTTTATCTTGGCCTATAAAAGGGTGTGTACGTAGGATTATAGAAGGGGTTTTTTTTTCTCTCAGTTCGAAGAAAAAGAAGACAAAGAAGTAAAAAGTGAAAGAGAAGAGAGAAGCCATCCGTGGAGGTTGAAAGGAAAGAAGAGAAAAGGTTAAAAAGCAAAAAGCTTCTGCACAAAAGAAAAGTGAAGGGGCAGAGAGGAGAGTGACGTGAGAGAGAGAGAGAGAGAGGAGAAAAGTAAAGAGGTGATTTGACCCCTACTATTCATCATCTTCCCCAAATCCGCTGCCCCTCCTCTGCAACTTCCATCCGCGAGGCTTCCGCCTTCGTGTGTTCGCCACAGCCGCTTCGTCGGTCTCCCCACGAAGCTCGCCGCGACGACCTGACGCCACGCCTCGCCCACCGACGCTCGCCGCGCCGCCGAGGTCCCCGACGCCTGAGTCCTCCTCCGCCCGAGCCCACCGTGCCGCGCCGAGCCCTGCCCCTGTTCTGCTCGCGTTTATTCCGCCCGAGCGCCCGCCGACGCTGCTGCCGAACCGCGCCGAGACCTGACGCTCAGCTGTCGTCGTGCCGCTGTTCCTGTCGCGATCCAACGCCGCCAGAGCCCACATCGCTGTTGCTCGCGTCTGCTCGGTGCCCGACAGCAGGCCCCGCGCCCTGCGACACCCCCTCGCCGGTGCCCCGCTTCGCCGAAGTCCCTTGCCGGCGTCAATCTTCGCTGCCCCGCGCCAGACGCCCACCTGCCTTGCCTCGCCGGAATCCCCCCTCGCCGGTGATCCCCTTTGCCGTGCCGATTGACCCGCTGCCTTGGAGACTCACGGTTACAAGCAGGAAAAGGAAAAAAAAAAAAAAAAAAGGAAATCCAATTAGGTAGATTAGTTTATTATTATTAGTATTATTATTATTCTCGTTTATTTATTGTGCTTTATTTGATAGCTTTCTTTAATTCATTTACATTGTAATATCGGATGTCGATGCTTATTTCAAAGTATCTTACAGGCATTATCCATAAGGGTGTTCCCTAAGATTATGGTAATTATTAATTTGACCCGTAAGATATCGGGTCATTTTTTAATTATATTAATTCTTGGGACTTTGGTTGATAGCATATTAATTGTTGAATCAATATAACTATTAATTTGATCCGTAAGAATTCGGATTAGATTTTTAGTTATTTTGATCTTTTTGTCGTGGCATTCGGGATTATAGTAATCGTTAATTTGCCTTGTGAGATAACGTTTTTTTTCGATCATTGTAATTCTTTATTTGATTGGATGCATTGATTAATTTAGATTTGATTTTTAGTTGGTAATCGCATTGTTTTAAAAAGCCACTAAAAAATCTAAAAAATATTTGAATTAGGATTCAGATTGTTTTGGAATATTTTTTGTTATCTGGCATATCTAGGATATGGATTTCAGTTCAGAAAATATAAAAAAACAAAAAAACTAGAAAAATGCATTCATTTAGGATTTTTAGTTTCTGTTTAATTTAAGTTGCATTTTTAATTACATGGCAATTTTAAATTTCGAATTTTTAATAAAAAATAAAAAAACTATAATGCATATATCATGTTGAATTAGGGCATTCTTACACGTCATAAATTGCATGGTTTAAATTAGGATTTAATGTGACTTAATCCTTAGTTTGAATTAGATAGAATTTTAATCTAACTAGATCATTTTTGCATTTTTAAATATAAATATCAAATGCACGTCATTTAGTTTTTATTAAGTTCATTTAATTAAAACTTCCTCGTCATTAGACTAAGTCATTTAATAAATGTCGCATGACATATAACTCGCATACTAAATTATATGCTGCATGTCATTTTAGCTTAAATAATTTTGTATGTCATTGCATCACATTGCATGTCATTAAAATTAGGTCATTTAGATTGCATTTAATTATTGCATTTCTTCATGTCATATAGTTTAGGTCATGCTGCCATGTCATATTAGATTATTAGCATGCATCTCATGATTTTCATTAAATAAAGTGAAAACAAAAATTGAAATTGCGTGTTAATTAGAAATCATATCTAAATTTCTTGATGTGAATTCGATTTAACAACGAGATCTTTCGTTGCTTCTAGGTATGTTCTGCAATATTTAATTGCTTTATTGAATGTTAAATTGGTGGTATGCGCACACGTATGATCATCTCACATGTTAGAAAGTTAAATTAAAATCAATTCAATTGCCAAACATTTTTTAAAATGAAATAAAAAGGTACCGAAAGGGCACTAGGATAGTCTGGTGTAACAAAGTCCCCGAACTCATAAATCTCTGGTTCGTAGGAGTAAAGTAAATCTCCCGTTACTTTACTTGGGTTTCTAATCGACCCATCAAAAATAGATTAGTGGTGACTCCTGATTGAAAATCATTTGCATGTTAAGAATTTAAACATAAGTTGCGAATTGGTATGGGCTTGGGAGAGCCCGGGCTAAGCTTAAAGACTTAGTAATCCATTAACCTAGTTTTAGGTGGTGAACCCGCAAAAAAATTAGGTCGCGACAGATGGCTAATGATCAGGGATTCTTCTTCTTTCATATCCTGAAACCCGTCTTCCGTAGGAAGATTCTTGAACATGGGCCCCTAACGGTTGCAAGGGTTCCCCTCATCTTACATCAATGGAGGCCACTCTTGGAGTTAAAGAAAGACAATCAATCCTCGTTTCCAGTGTGGATTAGATTGAAGAACCTTCCTCTTGATCTTTGGTCGGCGCCATATTGATTAGCGCATAGAGCAAATGAAAATGCTTTCGTTTGCTAGGGTGTGTGTGGAGATCCAAGCAAGGCAATAAAGGTGTTCCTCAGTTGATGTGGTTTTGAATGGGGTGTCGCGCTTGATTTCTGTTGAGTACGAATGGAGGCCGATTGAATGCCTCAGGTGTGGCACTTTTGGCCACAGGTGTGCGGATGTCCTAGCCAACACTAGCTTGAAGAGGGCTATGCAACAAGCCCAGGCCAGCCCCTCTTCTTCAGTGCCTGCCCAGCTTCCCGTCCCTGTCCTAGCGGTGGTGGAAGCCCCTGCAGAGCCTGAGCAAGCTTGGAAACAAGTTAAAGGGAAGAAGAAAAAGCCATTGTTACCGAACGAAGGAACCTCGTCCCGTCCGGCTAGTATATGTGAAGAGGGGGAAAACCCGAAGCTTAAGGGCACCACAGCCAAGGAGGGTTTGCCTCCTGCTTCCTCTTGCAAACCTATGAGGGGTCTTAGCATCCCCTCGAAATTGGTGGTCTCCCTTTCTAGCCTTGCAGCGGAGAGATTCAGCCCACTTGAAGCCTCGGCCCTTGCTCCACTTGATCCTGGCATGAAGTCAGATCTCCCAGCCAACCTAATCAGTAGTTCAGATGAGGATTTGCTCTCACCTTGTCCTTCCTTGAAGGCTCCTACTGCTAGTAGAAGGATCGATACCATGCAAGATAAGTTGCTGACCCTTGCTCCGGACCCGCCTCCTGCTACGACCCCTGCTGCTCCACTGGCTACTCGATGGAAGCCTACCAAACGGAGGTAACCCGAGCCTCCTTCTTTTCACTACATATGTATATATCTTATGTACATTGATGAAGGAATTCGTACCAGATCCAAAAGGATCAATCGATCGATCCCCTCTCTCTCTGAGCTTCAATGGAGAATCTAAACACGAGCGGCCCCTCTTTTTCCTTCAAACCTTCATGAAAATGCACCATCTCCTAGAGCAATGGCTCAGGCGATAGTAGCCATAGCAAAGACAGAAGCAGTTCAAGGCACGACCACAATCGCCACCAAGAAAACCACCTCAGCGACAAACATCCCCGTTGTCGCTACCGCCTTTCCCACCTCCAGATTTTAGAAAATGATGGTGGAAAGAAATTAGCCCTTGGTCATTCTCTCAATTTTCATTTACAGGCATTCATCATCATCCTTAGAAGGTATAATGAGCGCAATTGTGTTAACCCCTCTTTTCAAATTTTAGAATGCCATCCCCAGGGTTGGTATAATTGGTTGAGGGCCCAGAAATTTTCAACTCAAAGTTGTGGGCAAACTTTTCTAGGTCAAGACCACCTACGCAGATTAAAAGCGTTAACCGGTTCATGATATTTATAGATTGTTCCATGGTCTTTTGGCATTGGACTCTTCATGTATGTGTCCCTGGATTAACAAAATTTAGAATGTGCAGATAAACATTCAAGAATTTCAAAGTTATGAACTTTGATTTTTGATTTTTATTTATTTGATGAGGAAAACAAATTCATCCACTCCCTCACTCATATTCGATGTCTACTCTATCCACATTGTAATCATAATTGTGATAAAGTCGTCCATAACACCAGTTGCTTTGCCTCTACAAATACCCGATCAAACCATCAAGTGAAAATATAAGTAGATAAAGAGGCTACACCTTGAATGCTGATATTGTCGATTGGTCCTTAAATATCTTCCTTTGTAGTTAAATTCTTCATTATCCTTTGGAAAAATTTCAAATAAGAATCTGAAATACTCTCGTGTTTT
The DNA here is from genome assembly GCA_014182885.2 of Eucalyptus caleyi. Lineage (NCBI taxonomy): Eukaryota > Viridiplantae > Streptophyta > Magnoliopsida > Myrtales > Myrtaceae > Eucalyptus > Eucalyptus caleyi. The sequence continues at coordinate 39,551,564 of CM024472.2, forward strand.
CAAATAAGGGCATGAGATAAACATTACTTCAAATAAGAGTTTAAAATACTTTTATTTTCTAAAATAAGCTCATGAAGTGAACTTTACTTCAAATAAGATCTTAGAGTGTCATGTCACACTCAAAGGACTTGACCTCATCAACTAATTGAGGCCATTTTCGTCATTTACTTTTTTATGAAATAAAATTCTTTCTTTTTTTCTTTTTTCCATAAAAAAGGAAAAAAAAAAGGAAAAATGTCCAAAAAAAAAAAAAAAAGGAAACAACAAATAATTTTTCTTTTTAAAGATGGGGAGGGCTGTATTTCTTTTTTAAATTTATACTTTTTTATTTTTTTCCTTTTGTCTTTTTTGAAATAAATAGTAGAAAATGAAAAAAAAATAAAAAAAAAAGGGAAAGAAAATTAAATGAAAAAAGAGAGTGTAAATGATGGAAATGCCCTCAATCAATTGCTAAAGTCAGGTCTTTCTTTAAGATTAACATAATAAATCAAGCCATTCTTTGAAATAAAATTCACTTTAGGCATATATGCGAGAAAACGATGGCACTTCAAGTTTTTATTTGAGGCAATATTTTGAGGACCTTATTTAAGAAAATGATAGCACGTCAAGTCTTTATTTGGAATTTTCTTTTATTCTAATGGGAAGTTTATTCTCCAGTTAATGGATAATTTAGGGCCACTGACATGAACTTATCTCTTACTTTTCACAGCATTACTCTATGATCTCTCTACCAATTGTCTTCACGGCACCAATTTTCGCAGCAAAACATCGATTGTAAACATTAAACAAGTCATCCTAGATCACCGCGACAATTGTCTCGCTCTTGTTAGAGTTCTCTCTCGCGATATGCTCGAGATTGTCTTCATGCCTTCATCTTCAGACTTTCTTCCTTGCAATTGAACTCACCCACCTTCCTTCGCCATTCTCCATTGAAGCTCTTCTCTGGTTTTAAACCCTTCTCCCTTGCATATCTGATTGTGCGCCATGCTTTACTTCCGAATTTTCTTGATGCATGTTGGTCGATCCTTGACATGCAACTAAGCCGGCTTCTGTTCTGTAATTGGAAGCCTGTCAATAACCTTGTATAAGTATCTACCTGCTCATAATGGCCATGGATGAGGAAGATAATTCCTCTCGAATCGCATCCCTATGTCATCGCCTGGGACGCCTATGCTCAGAACAAGAATTGGAGGTTTGGGAAGATGTACAGGAAACAGATAATATCAAAGAATGTTGCCTCATCCTTGTAGGTAATATTTTCACAAACCCTACAGTTAACTTACCTGCTTTTCAAATTGCGATGAAGAAAGCGTGGCGTGTCAACCATGTGGAAATCTCTTCCAGTGAGAGTGGTATCTACATTATCAAATGCCGATCTGAAACCGAAAAACGGCGTATATTAGATGGAAGCCCTTGGTTATTTTCTGGTCATCTAGTCAATTTACGCCCGTGGCAACCAAAAACTCCCTTACACTGTTATGACTTTTCCAAGTGTCCATTCTGGGTTCATGTTATTAGTTTACCTCTGGAATGGAACACTCCTCAACTTCTAAGTAGAGCAGTTCAGCAGATGGGAAGAGTTTTAGAGGTCAGACCTGATACCTCTGGCAGAGTGCGTATTGAGATTGACCTGCAAGCACCCTTAAAGTCAGGTAAGCTTATCAGCATAGCAGGAAAAGCTCTATGGCTCGATTTTAGGTATGAAAGACTCTCCCACTACTGTTATTCATGTGGGAAACTTGGGCATTATGCAACATCATGTAAAGATTTCCCTTATGATGAAGTACAATTTGAGGGCCGAGAAACAATCATTTATGGCCCGTGGTTGAGGGTAGAAGTCCGACAGCATAGCCCCTATTAGGATGCCTTTTACAATCCCAAATCTCATTTGAAACCTATGGAAGAAACCATACCTGAAACTCCTCCAACTCTACCCCTTCCCCTCCCAGCATTACCTCTAATCGATCATGTTCCTGAGGTTTCAGTTTCCACCGCTGTTATTCCAACTAAACCATAGAATCAACATCCAGTTTCCAGAACAACCGACTTGGTCCCTGCAAATACCAAGTTAAAAGGTATTCAATGTCCTTCCATAGTCCTTCCTCAACAGAAGAAACAAAAGAATCCTAGAACACAAATAGCAGGGGGAACAAGCAAGAAAACAAAGAGATACTCCCCTTATGAGACTAAATCTAACTATACATCTGAGTTGGATGAATCCCACCTATTAGATACCCCTGTGTTGGTGGCTGATGATCACTCTCCATGGCTTTGGCGGCTGGCCCTCAACAGCCTCCACGTTCCCAATGAAAATACTAAGTTGGAATTGTCAGGGGTTGGGCAATCCCTTGACAATTCAAACCCTCAAGGTTTTGTTAGCCTCTGAAAAGCCCGATCTAGTCTTTTTAATGGAAACTAAGAATGGAGAAACAGTTTTGAAGAACTTACAACGCCGCTTTCACTTCTCTCACTCCTTTTTGAGAGATCCTACTGGTTTGTCTGGAGGTCTGGCAGTTTTTTGGACGGATCTTTTTGATGTTACTGTTATAAACTCTGGTCAGAATTTTATCGATCTTATAATTCTAGACCCTTCCACGGCTGCTTCGATGCATATCACCTGCCTTTATGCCCCTGCAATATATCAAGCTCGGCAGGATTTTTGGGATATAATCAGAACTATCTATGCAGCTAATTACTTACCTTGGATGTGTATTGGGGACTTCAATGATTTTCTATTCCCCTGGAACAAAGTAGGAAGAAGACCAGCAATGTATTCCAAAATGCAATCTTTTCGGAAATTGATTAATGACTGCGCTTTAATTGAATTGGAAAATAAAGGATGTGAATTTACCTGGTCTAACAATAGAGAGGGGAATGATTTGGTGAAGGAGAAGTTAGATCATGCCTTTTGCTCTTTGGACTGGAGCTTAACATACCCCTCTACAGAAGTGTTTGCTCTTCCCTCGATTGGATCGGACCACTGTCCACTTATGCTGCATACTCATTATCAATCTGCTAAGCCACAAAAGACCTTCCATTATGAAGCTTTCTGGAGCCATCATTCTAAATGTAAAGAGGTAATTAAATCAGCATGGGAAAGTAGTCCTACCTCCTTAATTTCAAAATTGCAGACAGTCTCCCTCAAACTTGATAGATGGAGCAGATCTCGGTTTAGTAATGCCAAACAACTCATTCTTCAATTACAGCAATATCTTCAAATCATCACCAACAGAAAATCCTACCAGGTGGGAGACAAAGAATTAGCCATTTCAATTAGAACTGAAATTCAACAGTTGTGGAATCAAGAGGAGCAGTTCTGGGCGTTGCGCTCCCGACTAAACTGGTTAACATGGGGAGACAAAAACTCAAGATTTTTCCATGCCTGTACCGTGCAACGATGACAAAGAAATCGCATTTGTATGTTAAAGGATGACGACCAGAACTGGATAAGGGAACCACAACAACTCAAAGATATCACTATGAGGTTCTTTTTTCAACTATACCAATCAGTGGGAACCAGAGACTTTAACCCATTTCTAGTTCAATGTCCTCCTATTGTTACTTCACAAATGAATGATCACTTACTTAGACAGGTAACTGAGGAGGAGGTATATCAAGCTACCTTTCAGTTGGGTGCTTCCAAGGCTCTTGGCCAGATGGTCTCAACGGTCTTTTCTATCGGCATCACTGGAATATCATCAAAACGACCATTGTCAAAACAGTGCAAGATTTCTTCCAATCAGGTTTCATGCATCCAAATTTAAATAAAACAATTCTGACCCTAGTTCCTAAAGTAAAACACCCAGAAAGCATAAACCAATATCGCCCAATTAGCCGATGCAACTTCGCATACAAGATTATCTCTAAAGTCATGGCTAATAGACTCAAGTCTTGCTTACCTAGATTGATCAATCCAGAACAGGCAGCATTTGTAAGTGGCAGACAGATTCAAGATAATATTATGATTGTTCAGGAAGTACTTCACCAGTTCAAGGTTAGATCTAGATCAAAACGATTCAATCTTATTCTGAAAACTGACATGCAAAAGGCCTATGACAGGGTTGAATGGGACTTTCTAGCGGCTTATTTACAACAGTTGGGCTTTACTAATCGATGGGTTACTATGGTCATGGCCCGTATCACTACAGCTTCTTTCAGCATTCGATTCAATGGAGAACAGCTCCCATATTTTAAACCTACTAGAGGTATCCGGCAAGGTGACCCCCTATCCCCTTACATATTCATTTTGCTTGCTAATGCTTTATCTACAGTTATAAAACAAGCAATAAGTATAGGTCACTTACAGGGGATTCAATTTAACCAAACCTGTCCTAAGCTATCTCATTTAATGTTTACGGATGACTCAGTCTTTTTCCTCAAAGCCACAGTTTTTGAATGCCAAAATCTTGCTAATATACTTAACCAGTACTGCCAAGCAATAGGACAGCTTATCAATAGGAACAAATCTAGTGTTTTTTTCAGTAAGAACTGTCCTATGACTCTACAGAATACTTTAGCGAGAGAAATGCGCATACCTCTGGTTAGCAAATATGGCAAGTATCTAGGCATCCCTTCGGACTGGGGACGTTCCAAACGTGAGATGTTCTCCTGGATCCTGGCCAAAATTAATGCAAAATTAGCCGGTTGGAAGGAAAACCTTTTATCTAAAGGGGGCAAGGAGATTTTATTGAAAGCTGTAGTTCAGGCATTACCTCAGTTTGCCATGTCCATCTTCAAGCTTCCCCTGTCACTCTGTAGATTAATAGAAAAGAAGATATCAGCTTTCTAGTGGAGCAAGAACAATAATGATTCAGGTATTCATTGGACAGCATGGACAGAATTAAAGCGCTCCAAAGCAGAGGGGGGTATGGGTTTCCGAGATCTCATATGTTTCAACTTAGCAATGCTCGGGAAGCAAGCGTGGTGTCTGTTCCAGCAACCTAATGCTATATGGAGTCAGCTTTTCAGGGGCCTATGTTTTCGACAATCTTCTTTTCAAAATGCCACCCCAGGCTATAGACCTTCCTGGGGGTGGCAGAGCATATTAAAAGGCCGAGATGCAATTCTTCCTAAGCTTCGGTGGTTAGTGGGGGATGGTTCCAAAATTAATATAAGAGAAGACAATTGGCTGTCAATTGGTAAAATAGGAGGTCAACTAGAAGAGGGTGAACCCATTACAGTTGCTGGCATTCTAAACTCATCTACCTCTACATGGAAGAAGGATCTCATTTCTCATCTATTCAACGCCGAGGTTAGTGAAACGATTTTCAATACCCCTATAAACTCTGCTCTGTGTTCGGATCAATTAGTCTGGACAGCTACTTCATCAGGTGATTTCTCTGTTAAGAGCTGTTACCAATACTTGTCTTCAACCCAACAACACCCTCCCACTACTGCCTCATCTTCATACCAAAACTCTAGTCAATTGTGGAAAAAGATATGGCATATGCAGGCGGCTCCTAAGATTCGAGTATTTATGTGGTTAGCATGTAAAAATGCCCTTGCGACCAGAGCCAACCTATATCACAGACATATTTCCCCAAACCCATTTTGCAGCCTATGCAATCAGAATATTCCTGAGACCATCGAACATCTATTTTTCTATTGCTCTTGGACGCGTGAAATTTGGAACCATAATAAGATCAAAATCCCTATCTCTCTTACCTCTGTTTGCCGCCTGGATGAATGGGTTACCTTTAGAGCCACTCAATCTCGCAATCCCCCAAGTTTTGAAGTGCTTGCCTATCTGATGTGGGAAATTTGGCGTCAACGCAACAACGCTATCTTTAGACAGCAAACCCCGGATCCCACCCGAGTCGTGGAGAATGCTTTAGCCCGAAGCCGCATATTCCACTCTCTTCAACCCTATCAACCTCGGTTTCAAGAATCGAGTGTTAGTAATGATCATCAATGGAAACCTCCTGTTCAGGGTACTATCAAATGCAATATTGATGGATCATTCTTACCAGGCGATCAGAATGGTGCAGTGGCATGTATTTACAGGAATTATAATGGATTACTCACCGACATGTTCACGAGCACCGTTCCAGCCCATTCGGCGTTTCAGGCGGAAACCTATGCCCTTATTCGTGCTCTCCAGCACTTGATCAAGCAGGGCCTTCATCTTCAACGAGTACAGATTGAATCAGACTGTTTATTTCTGGTGGAGGTTCTTCGGAATCAACAGCCGCAACCATGGAACGAGCGGCACCTTTTTGCGGTTCTTCAAGATCTTCTCTTACGATGCCCTAATGCTTCCGTCCACTATGTTCGCTGAGACGCTAACCTAGCCGCTGACTGGGCCGCCAAAGCCCACAGGTCTCTCGGCCCAGTCAGACACTGGCTTGTCTTCCCTCCTCCCCCTTTCCTTGATATTGTACTAAGTGACACTGTTCTAGCAGGATGTACCTCTCTTATACTTTAATATTAATCGGTAGTTCCGACCAAAAAAAAAAAAAAAACATTAAACAAGTCAAATAAATGGCCTAATCACTCGAGAGGAGTTAGCCCCCTTTAGTTAACCGAAGAGAGGATCTAGCTTTTGATTTGGTCTCTCGAGATAAATTACTCCGAAACCTTCACAAACTTTACTTCTAGTGCAAAATAAGGTTGATACGTAAGTAAGATTTCCAAAGATCTGCGATGCATTCCGAGACACATAATAGGCCTTTAACATGGATAAAAGTTGGGAAATAGAGAGACAGAATTTCAAAACATAACCACAGCCAACATGATAGCCACGAGAAAATTGTATCACTCTCTCATTAGTCGCCTACATTTCCACGGGAACTTGAGGCAAGGTGGCAGGAAATTGATTCGGCGGACCGAATGATTTCTCATGGCCCCTGAGGAAATCTCCTACCATGGCCAGGCTTGGTTCCAGCACCAGACTCCGCCACGCCTTCTCAACATCTGCCCCTGGACTCTCGAAAACCCCGGTCGCATCGATGCGGCGTATGTTCCACCCGCGCTCTTCCCTAAGTATCCGGATCTTCTCCACTTGTCGACAGGTTAACTTGAAGGTGTTGACCTTGATCTCGTTGATAGCCTCATCGAGCAACACCTCCTTCGGCTTCTCGTCATCGATCAGACGGTTCTCGGCTCTCAGGAAACGGTCCATCTCCGGGACTCCAATCGCACGGCGAATGCCACGTGAGTAGTCGGGTTGCGGGACGAACACTCCTCGCACCTCGTCTATCAGGCCCGCAGCAACCATCTCGTCCACCCGTTTCGACACGCGCTCGTTCAGGACGGGCGGCGACACATCAAGCCAGAGGAAACAGCAGTCGTAAATGGACTTGAAATTATACGTCGGGTCCTCCAGGAGCACCTCAATGAAGGAGTTCGATCCCCCGGCAACGATTGCGGCACGCCCACGTCGCGTTATCTGATTGATGGCGGTCAACGCGTCGCGACAAAAATCATGCACCGAGAAGTCAACGTCGGGGTCGTCGATCACTCCTAAGAGGTGGTGTGGCACGCCTCGACACTCGAGGTCGGTGACCTTGTTGGTGACGACGTCGAGCCCCTTGTACACTTGGATTTTGTCGGAATTGATGACCTCGGTTTGATAATGGACCGCGAGGTCGATTGAGAGCTTGGATTTTCCGGTTCCTGTTGCTCCCATGATAAACACAACCTTGGGCTTGTTCAACGTTGGAGCTCCATGAGTGGACTTCATGACTTCTATGTAAAGAATTCAAATAAAGGAGAAAGAAATTAGGCAGTCATAAATAGTTGAATGAAAAAATCAAGCGTACATAAAGAAACGAAAAGAATGCGGAATTGACATTTCCAATTCTAATGTCTTTATCATGGGTTATTGGCTAGAAACTCCATCCACTTCTTTAATTTTCACACAGAGAATTGTCCTTCTTAATTTTGTAGTATGTTTTTGGCAACAAAATTGGAAGACCATCCCACATAAACCTAATAGATGGATACACAGCTACTCTCAAGACACAATATGGTAATAGCAATATATATAACACGACTTCGTCAAGAAAAAAGAATAAATAAGGTTCTCTCCCGGTTCGTCCTCACTGCGCACGAATGAGAACAAGGGATAAAGCGGAAAAACAATACCTGATAGTACAAATGAAGGAAGTGATAGATACTGCAAAAGAACACAAATTGCAGTGAATAGATTGTAACATTTTCAATTTTCATAAAAAGAAGGGGAAAAAAAGAAGAAGCAGAGAACTATTAGATCAAGAAAAATTACATGGAAATCTCATCAACTCTATCCCCTCTATTTTTTGTGAAACATGCAATTTTTCTCCTTTCGTTTGATACATACAGTTTCGTCTTCGGAATTTCGAAGGACTCTCGGAATCATAAGAATACTAAGTCATGCTCTTTAGAGTGTCAATGCATGACTAAGAAATGGGGAGAAAAAAAATCCAAACTTCAGTGAAGAGCTTAACATACAATGACATAAAAGATTTGTCTTCGTCAATGAACAAGTCATTGATCCATTACTGTTCCATTGTCACAAGCCCTCTAAAGAGATTGAGAAAATGGAAAAATAAAATAAAATCAAGAACACAACTACCTTATCCTAACAACTGCTCTGAAATGAGACCTTCATAAGCGAGAGACAATGAGCTTAGATCTTGATAAGCGAGAGACATGTCTTATAAACACCATAGAGGGGCTTGTTCAATATGGAAGGTTTAGAAGAAGGTAAGATTATTTCTTTCTTGGTTATTCAAAGCTGATTTCTTTTATCTTTTGGGGAGGAATGCTATAGTCAAATTTAGCCATCTAGATTTCTAGCCAAAACAAGACTACATATGATAGAATATTAAATTCAAGGGATTTTGTTATATCTTATCCATTATTTGGTAATTATAATAATCAAATTGAATGTATTCACATCATATATATATATATATATATATATATATATATATATATATATATATATATATATATATATATTATTTGATATAAACGCCTATATGAATCACAAATTTTGCAAATGGAGATAGTAAAAATCTATCAAAACACTCTTGTCTACTTTATTTTTTTTTTTTATATTATTTTCCTCTCTTTTTTAATTAATTTCTATATTATTTCTTTCTTCCCCTTCCCTCATTCTCTAATAAAATCTTATTAAATAGAAACTTGCACTAATATACCTAAAATACTAAAACACCTCAAATATGTAATAAATATATTTATATATTAAATTTATATTATAAGATAAAATAAAATTCGAATATATAATAAAATAAGATTAAATTAAAAATTAAAATTTTTATTATTTTTTATTTTTTGTTATTTTGAATTTCTTATATTAGAATTCAAATATTATTTATATTGAAAAATCATTTTAATTTGTTAATTTAAGAAATTTGTTATTAGAGAAGAAAATTTCCTTCTATGGATATTATGGATCCTATTTGCCTTTATCCTACCTTCCTAATGGGACAATTTTATCCAATCTATATCTTCTTTATATCCAACTTTATCCTATCTTGAGTAAGCATCAAATGTAGGATAGGATAAATTTTATCATATCCTGAATTTTATCCCAACTGTCAAACACAGCCTAATAGCATAAAACTGCATGAGTAGGTGCAAATAAAACATTTGTTCCACAAAAAGGAAAATGGGTGTTTATTTGGAAAAAGAATCATCAAAAAATTAAATAGTCCCAAAAATTTAAATATGTGCTTAATTGGCTCAGAGAATAGTTTGTTCTGGTAATTATTAACAAGATAAGCAACTTAAACATTTGATTACCATTTCTAGATACACAAAAAAATGGCCCCCATATTGCCTTCATCAAATTTTTTCAAAAGTTGATTGCTTTTTCTCTTTTGGGTAGACATCAGAGGAAAAATCACATAATTATATGTTTTTTTTTTCTTTTTGGTAAAAGGTAAGAATAAATTGAGCTTTAAACCAAATTTACAAAAGTTTGGCGCCAAAAAACTTACACTCAAGAGACAAAATGTCAGAATGAGTGGAAGGGAGCCGAAGTAAAACAGAAGATTGCAAACAAAGCGGACTAAAACAAGCATAGAACAACCTAAACAATAGGCAAAAGGAACCTAGCAAGAAATAGCACTAGGCATCACAAGGCCGAATGGACCCCACAGCTCAGGCCGCATTCACCAACGACAAAAGTGAAGAGCCACTAAGGAGATAGCCGCACGCAGGAAGAGCAGCCATTCGGCAATCAAAGACAAGCTAGGGCCCTACGGAAGCAGGAGAGTCCCTGGTAGAGAAGATAATTAGATCGATACTCCAGCTATGCTGCAGCCTCCTGTTTCTAAAAGTATCGTCCACATTCCTGAAAGTGATGACCTTGTCTCTAACAACTTTAAAGAGATGATTCTTCACCGCTGGAATGGCTAAGTTCTACTCCCTACAGAGGATGTTGTTCCTATGCTTCGAAATAAAATAACAGAGAGCACCATAAGAGAACCGGGCAATGCATTTATAGAAGTCTTTGCCCGCAAGAAAGGAAACGGCCCAATTGAGATTCTCACCCCACGATCTATTTCACCCTGGAAGGTTGCATCGCACGGCCCAAAAGAATGTTATGTCAGTAGTGATGCGACATCCCAAAAATAGGTGATCAATAGAATTCGGCACCTCGTTGGAAAAAGGACACAAGGCGCTATCTATCCTACCATAAGATAATAACAAAGCTTGGGTAGGAAATCTGCATTTGGCAATAAGCCACAGGTTTTTTTTTGGTACCTTGGAGTGATCGAGTTGTTCCAGATGAATGCATGCCAGAAGACCCGAGCCTTTTTCCTCCTAATAATCTCCCAAGCTGAAGCCACCATGAAGAGCTCAAAAGTGTTCCCCTTCCAGCTAAAACGATCCAAGTTCTGGCCAAGGACCAGAAGGTGAAGCTCCCAAGAATCCAAAACCATCTTGACCATCAAGCCATGGTTGGTGAACAGGTCCACCACTGTCGCCTGCCTAGAAAGGCCAGAGCCATAAATGGCTGAATCCAAAAAATGCAAGTTCAAGGGACCCCTGGGGTGCCAATTATCAAACCAAAGAGACACCGATTGGCCATCCCCAATCCTCGAATAGAAGGAGCTTTGAAATTCAATCATGAGTTGGAGGATCTTCTTCCAAGCCCACGAGCATAAGGTCGGCTTTTTGGCCACCCAGAAGTTCGTCCTTTTTAAAAAGGTCGAGTGAACCCATTTGCATCATAATGATTCCTTGTCCAAAAATAGAAGCCAAATGTGTTTTAGCAGGTCGGCCTTGTTATAATCATGAAGCCTTGGAATGCCAAGGCCCCCCTCCTCTTTTGGGTAACAGACATCCTCCCAAGACACCTTCACACCCCCTCTACCCAACTCCAGTTCTTTCCATAGAAACTGTCTGAGAATTTGTCAATTTGATCCAACACAACTATAGGTAAAATGAAGACACTAGCCCAGTATGCTTGGATGGCATGAAGGACTGACCGGATCTATTGCAGATGGCCGGCAAAGGATAGAAAGTGATGAGTCCAAGATTGAACCCTCGATGTGATGCGATTGACAAGAACGCAACAATCCGCATTGCTAATGTGGCGCCTCGAACCCTTCGCAGGTCGCCACAAGTGCCAATGTTACACCTTATTACCTTTCTTCTTAAAAGAGGCGTCGTAATTAGTAGACACACATTTTTTTTTTTTATAAGACGGTTCCAGCGTGACTCATCAACGGAAGCAAAATAAAACATCACCATCTCTCCCTCCAGCAACCATAATACAAATACACACCACTAATCGTCATGATTAAAAGACAAGCCATGACACTTATTTACATATATTTTTAAGATGGGATTTCTTTTGGGTCGGTACATCAAAAGGAAAAGCCAGGACTCAGCCATGTTCGGCCTAAAACCCCAAAAAGAACCCTCGACCCTCTACAACTCGCGTGCACAATCCCCATCATCAGTGTCGGCTAACGATCCCCAAAAAGATCCAGCTCTTACTCGTCACGCACGGCCCTCACACCCATCCCGGTGCATCAGGCGGTGGCGGCGGCAACATCCCACGCATCACCCCGTCGCGTCGAACATGGACGGATATGAACTCTTGGACAACAAGGCCCCTAGCCAGACTCACGTCGTACATAACTAGACAGCGCACTCGAATATACATAAGACCAGGAACAGAAGGACAGTCAAACTCCTCGCACTCGACCTCTACGTCCAAAGGTATGCCATAAACGCGTAACGGCAGGAAGCAGCATGCTGCTAATCTAAAATGTTGGTCCCTAAAAGGGGTGAGTATAACCACTCAGCAGGTAAAGGAATCCAATAACCACTCAATGCATCATGCAAGTCATACATGCATTGCAGGCATTACTTACCTTGAAGCCATGCGTATATCATCATGCATCATCACCACAATCATAACACATACATGTGTATCATCATGTCATACTCATATCATCGTTATCATGACATTATTTTATCACACACATATCATCATCATCATCATATGCATGACACCATCATACCATACACATGTCATCATCATCATGGCATCATCATATCACACATGTCATCGTCATCATGACATCATCATATCACACATATATGCATGTCATCACGCCATATATCATCATCATCATGCATATCATCATGCCATGGGTGATCATCATTATGTCATATCATATCATGCATGGTTTAATTTCCAATTTTAACTTTCAATTTGATCACCACATCACCCTTCCTCGGATCATCAATTTCATCTCATATTTTACACTCGCATCCCATGCGAAAAAAAAAAAAAAAACCTCCGGCATTCAGCCATTCCAGGCCACCGGGCATCCGACCCCCCACATTCCGGGCATCTCGCATCCCAACTGGCATCACGAGGCATTCCCCTCAAGCAAAAACCTCCGACAGGGCTTCCGGCATTTACACTCCCTGGCCGGGCATCCCGCACCCAATCCTGACATCGCGAGGCATTCCCCTCGGGCAAAGACCTCCGACAGGGCTTCCGGCCCCCCACATTCCGGGCATCCTGAATCTCCCAGGGCCATCCAACAATATATCTCTATACATTCCGGGCATCATCATCCGCCACAACAATCTCCTCAATTCACATTATCCATATTCACTAATTTCGGTCTTAATTTAGTATGGCATATGATGCAATGGCAACCAAAAATCATGTTCAACATTGAATTCACACATGCATCTCAATGCATACATCAAGACCTCATCACACATTTTACATGGTGCAATTATTTACAAAATAAAATTCATGGAATTTATGCCAATTAAAATAATCCATTTATCATGCCCTTTTTACATTTATTTAAATTCCAGCTTGTGCCATTTTTCAAAAATATTAAATTTAATTATTTATATAATCTCAAAAATCATAAAATTAAGGCAAGTAATAAATAATACAGTAGGATAATAATTTCATGCAAAATACACGGCTAATGAGAATTCCACACAATTTCATAATTCACACAAAATAGCATGAAATTTTCGGATGAAACTAGAGTGCACAGTCTCCGAAGAAATTCGATTAAAATATCCATACGACCTCCAAAAATAAATTTTACCAAGTTATAGACAAGACATTTACGTAGGTTTTTCATGAAGACTTCCAAGTCAGATTCTTTCTAGATTATTTTCTACAATCACACGAAGCTTCTGGATCCAACACCGAATCGTCCAGTACATGCTTCTCCGAAATACTGAGTTTTCACCTACCTGTTCTTCTTCGTTTCATCTGAAAATTAGATATGTTCTACATCAAGATGTTCTCTACAAGTTTCATGAGGAGATCTAAGTCAAATAACCAGAGTATAGTCGTCATTTAGGTCCATGAAGTCTCGGGTGTCCTGTAATACATCTCCAGAATTACCGTCTTCGAGATCTAGTCGATTTATGAGGTTATACTTGTTCATTTTGCTTCAAATTTGAGTATGTTGTATTTTAATATGTCCTCTACAACTTGCATGAAGAAATCGAAGAGATATTCTTAGCACAAATCAACATGCAACCACAAATCCAACAAGATGTCAGTGAAATCGTTCCAGATCTGAGGTCTCCGTAGAATAAGAGTTTAATCCCTTAAATCTCCATCATTTTCCACAAAATTTTAGTATGTTGTAGTTTAAGATTTTCCCTACAACTTTCATGAAGAGATCAAAACCAAAATCGAACTCTAAACATGCATGCAAGCTCACACAACATTCTGACTCAAACTGTTCAAGCAAAAACAGCAACACCACTCAAGAACAAGCCATCCAAGCTTCGGTTTTCCTCTCCTAATCACCCAAAACTCGACATACATATAACACACACACATGCAAGAGCAGCTAGAGGACTCCAACTTGCTTCTAGACCAGACGGACGACGGCGTGCATGGCGGCACACGGCGGACGGATGGCGACGACTCCTCCTCGGCTCCTCCTCCCTCTCGGCCGCTCTCCCTCTCTCTCGCACAATCTCTCTCTCTCTCTCTCTCTCTCTCTCTTTGGGCGAATGGCTAACCGGCCATTCTCTCTCCTCTCTTCCCTTTTTATCCCCCCTAAACCTCATCATTAGTAATCATCACATGTCACTTAAATGGACCAATGCATGGAGGCTCTTCTTGCCACTTGGCAAGACCCATGCATGGGCCGGCCACCTTCTTCTTGGGCCTCAATGGGCCGGCGACAGCCCTTCCGTGGGCCTCCATTTGGGCCGACCAACTTGGCCCATCAAGGCTTTGGCCAATGGGCCTAAGGCCCAACCAAATAAAAATTAACTTTTCCCATTTTTTTTTTAATAATCTCTTCCATAATTTTTTTTTTTAAAAATTTTTATTTCCACATGGCCAAAGTCTTGTGACATTTTTATTTAATTCATAAGGTGCATGGCCAAGCATAAATTATCACTATTAATCTACAATATTTAAAATCTCATGATCATAAGCACAAATCACCTAATCTTAAAAAGACTAATGGCTAAAGCATAAACCATAAGCAAATTCCATTACCCAATTAGAGACTTTAACACACCTTATAATTTGACTTTGAATTTTGGGATGCCACAGCTAAACCTGGAGGTGATGATGGGGACCGCGAGGTACCAAACTGGTAGGCTCCCTTCTTGAAAACCAAGGGCAAGGAGAAATTGGTTTCTTAAGGAAGGCAATCCTCCTACAAGGTAGATCTCACTCTTGTTTGTGTTTGGATACAAACCAGTCCACTCCGAGAATATTTGGAGACCTTCCTTGAAGAACTCCACCGAAGGCAAATCGGCTTCACAGAAAAAGGAAGACGTCATCTACAAAGAATAAGTGTGAGAGGCTTGTCGTTCTGTATCTCCAAAAATATTTGAACTCCAGCAAGGAAGATCGGATAGAAAGAATACTGAATAAAACCTCTATGACCAGAGTAAACAAATAGGGAAATAATGGGTCCCCCTAATGAAGTCCACGCCCACTAGCAAAAAAGCCATGTAATTCCCCATTCAAGGCAATGGAAAATTTAGGAGTCCACATACAAGTCATAATGAGTTGAGTCATATGATTGGGAAATCCAAAGGCTAGAAGAACAGTCTCAAGGAACTCCTAGTCGACTGTGTCGTAGGCTTTCCTGAAATCCACTTTGACTGTGCACTTAGGTGAGTAGGGATAGAGGTGAAAACTAGAGAAGAGTTCTTGGGCTAGAAGGATATTATCCCTAATCCATCGACCTTTAACAAATGCACTTTGGAAAGGCCTAATGACATCTTGAAGAACTATTGCAATCCGATTGGCCATAACTTTGGTGATGCATTTGTAGATGGTATTACAACAAGCGATGGGCCTGTAGTCATCCACAGAAGTCGCATTCGGGCTTTTTGGTACTAGGACCAAAATGGTGTTGATCTTCCTTAAGAGCCTACTCGAGACGAAGAAATCATTCACCGTCGTCATGACCAACTAACCAACTGTCCCCCAATTATGCTTAAAGAATTCCACTGTGAAACTGTCAGGTCTAGGAGCTTTGCCTCTAGCCAAGGAAAAGAGAGTGTCCCGAATCTCTAAGTTAGAAGCGGGTTAAGCAAGGAAGCTAACCTGGTTAGCACTAAGGGGAAGCCGGATAACCTCTTGGATCTCTCGAACCAAGGGTCTTCCATGCACAACCCGTGGCGATAAAAGATCTTGGAAGCGACTAACAAAGTGTTGGTGAACTAGCTCAGGGTCAGTGATTTGGATACCTAACACATCTATAACAGAGAGGATTCTATTTCTCACTTGTCTCTTATTTACATAATGATGGAAGAATCTAGAGTTGCAGTCGCCCTCCTTAAGCCACTTAATTATGGACTTTTGCCTGAAAAATGATTCCTCTTTAGGGCGCAGGTCCAAGAAAGTTCACCGCTGACACTTCTCCAACTCTGCAAGGGCAATAGAATTCGAGTCTTGCTGGAAGTCAAGCTATGTGGTCCTTAGAGCATCTCTCGCTTTGAAAGTCCTGACAGAAATGTTGGATAATGATTCTTTGTTGAGAACCTTGAGATGAGCTTTGAGGGATTTAAGCTTGCACATCAGTCTAAACATTGCCAACCCCTCACCAAGCTCCTCCCAAACTTGGCTGACAATTGAATTGAAATCTGGATGATCCATCCAAAAGTTGAAAAACTTGAAAGGTTTCCTTTGAGGTATCGGGTTTAACACTTTGACCACCATAGGAGAATGATAAGAGATACCTAGTGCAAGGAAGAAAGAATTCAAGTAGGAGAAATCCTGGCTCCATTTGGAATTGACTAGGACCCTGTCAATCTTTCTTGCCTTCCGTCAAGCTCCAGAAGAGGTAGTCCAGGTAAACCGGAATCCAACGTACCTCAAGTCGTCTAGATCAGCCTGAAGTAAGCATTGTCTAAACTCATCAAAGTACAAAGTACATGATCCAATTGTCTATGCCCCAGTCTATCAGACGGATCCTTGATAGCATTGAAGTCACCTGCAACTAGCTAAGGCGAATCCTACAAAGCTGCACTTTTAAGGATAAGGTCGTCTCAAAGCGGTCTCCTGGACGAAAAAATGTGCCATCCATAGACCACCGATATACAACAATCCAGACCCAAAGAGAGCATCTTAAGATTCTCATGAATCATTTGGGCGTCAATTGATGACACTTCAAAGCTAACAATTGTAGGGTTTTAGCCAATCCATATCCTCCCTCTGGGGGCACAGCTATAATTTGAAATACAGCACCAATCCCTCAACAAACTCATAGAGATGGAGGAGAATAGAGCTTTCGGAATTTTAGTCTCCAAAAGACCAACGAAGCAAAGACCATATAAGGAAATCAAACTTCAAACCTCGGCTTGCCTAATAGGGTCAACAAGACCCATAATATTCCAAATACCTATGTATATATGTAATATATACAAACGGAAGAAAAGAGAACAGCTTACCTTTGCTTAGGAGGTTTTTGGCGAAGCCAACCGGTGCCACAAGGGTTGTAGTAGGAATTGGATTAGGGGCAAGAGTCAGCAATTTATCCTGCATCGTCTCCAGCCTTCTAGACGCAACCCTTGGGGATGGGCAAGGGGAAAGCAAATCCTTATTCGAGCAGCTAGAGAGGCTAGCTAAGACATCCGAAACCGCGCCTTGATCTTGCATTTCCATGGACAGGGCAACAAAAGGCCTGAAATTATCCACACTAGGACCAGAAAGGGATACCACCACCTTCGAAGGAATACTTAGTCTTTTCACAGGCTTTTGAGAAAAGACTAAATACATGGGTTTCCCCGAGACAGAAGCCTTCGCCTTCCAGTTAAGCCCCTCATCACCGGATCTGTTTGGATGGGAGGATGGACCTTCCTTCAGGAGAATGGACTTCTTCTTTTTTCCTTTGACCTATTTCCAAGCCTGCTCAGGAACTTCCTACAGTTCTGCCACAACTGGGGTCTTTAAGACCTACTCCTAAACTTGCTCGAGCTCTTCGGGGGGGTTCGCCACTGCCGGGGCAGGGACGGGCTCCTGGCCAGACATTGATGGGAAAGGGACGACCTAGACCTACTGCACAACTCTATCGGAGCTGGTATTGGCTAGGGAATCCACACATTTGTGCCCAAAAGAGCCACACCTGCCGCACTCCACCGATAGCCACCGAGCGCAACACTCCATTCAAGACAACGTCTATGGAGTTACACCTTGGCTAGTTTGCATGGATCTCCACGCATACCTGAGCAAAGGAAATCCATCTTCATTTGCTATGTTCGCTCATCAACATATAGGGGCTTACCCACAACACTTGCAATGGCACTTATGAAGGGTGCTGACCAAATATTGAAGGGGAGATTCTTCAACCTAATCCACACTAGGACTGATGCTTTCTTATTCTTTTTAAGGTCCATGAGAGGCCTCCATTGCTGCAAAATAAGGGGCACCCTTGCAACCGTAAGAGGGCCTTCCTCAAGGATTTTCCTCCAGAAAATAGGGTCTAGGATGTGGAAATAGAAGAATCTTAAGTCATTTGCCAAGACTTCAACAAGTTTCGGGCCCCAAACATGCTTCAAGGATTCCTCCGGGAGCTTGTGTTGACACCTACATTTTGACAACTCTAAGGAAATAAAATAAAATCGCATCAGAACAAGAGAAAGAAATTATGGGCAAAATTAATCCGATTGATTATGCATGGAAGTTAGAAATTCTTATGAATATTCAGATTTTGATAAATGTGGAAGCAATTAGGAGATTAGGTGAGTAAAAGGCAAGAATTTTTATAAAATGGAATGAATCGAAGCAAAATCGAATTGATTGCGAAATCACACTCTGATTTGCAACCATGAATTGATGCAACAGAAGTTGGAAATTCAAAAATTGCCATGGAAAACGGCCATATGAAATCACTATAAAAGAGAGCCACAATTCTCATGACAAGGGGGGGGGGGGTTGAACTCGAAAAAATTGAGAGAAAAAATGCAAAAGCTTTCATCCATCTTGGTCAAAAGAGAAAACCATTTCTCTTTTCTTTCTCTGACAAAAAAAGAAAAAACAAAGAAATAGTGAGAGAGAAGAGATGTGAGTGCAACGACAAAGAGAGAGAAGTGACATGAGAGATACGTGAGGAGAGAGAAAAAAAAAAGAAAAATAAATAAAATAGAATCAATGTGCATCTTCTTCCTCCCGCACCCGTTGCCTGCGTCTCCCCTGCGAAGCTCGCTGTGCCGATCTTGCTTGCCGACGCCACCCCTGCCGCTCGTCCGTGAGCACCGTGTGACACCTTTGCAATCGCTTGTCCTCCTTCGTCGCCACACCACAATAGCCTGCATCACCGCCGACTGCTGCTTTCCATCCACCCAATGCCGTCACCTCCTAGCAGCTCGTGACCCAGCATTTGACACCGTTGCACCTCTGCAGTAAGCTGACACCATCACCACTTGCACTGCCCAAACAGCCTCCGCTTGCGCACCCAACAACCTCCGCGTCTCTATGCCCGCACAAGCAGTGCCAGACGCCAGAAGCCCCAACACTGACACCCCTGCTCCACCTCCAGTGGCAACGCTTGATGACCCGTGCCACCTTTGCTCCGCTCAACGCCGTGAGCAGCGACCTGCTCGCCTCCACTTGCAGCGCCATTCGAACGTTGCCCCTACTTGCTCCTTTTACCTCCCAAGCACCAGCAGCCCACTACACATCCGCCAGACATCCCGATGCCGGTGCCTCAGTCTTCTCATCTCCACTCAGTCGACGCCGCTATGCTTAAACAACCCGCGACCCAGCGTGCGATGCTGCCGCAACCCACGAGCATCGCTGCCCTCCGCCTAAGTGTCCCAGTCGTCGCCATATGTCACCCCTGACACCCAACAGCCCACCATCCTACAACTCAAGACTTGCTCAACTTTCGCGACCGCCTAGTGTCCAACGGACCCTCCTCCATGTGACGATTCCACAACAGCTTTGTGCTCGTTGCCACGGCACCACCGCTTGTGATGCCACTCACTATTGCCGCTTGCCAGCCCTTGCCAGAGCTCTGAAGCCGGCCACCATCTGCCGGCCACAACCAACTTGCTGGCCCCTTTCCTTAGGTTCCTTACTTTTCTTTTTATTTTTATCTTTCATTTATTTTATGTTATTTTATTTTATTTTATATTTTATTTTTAAGTTTTGCCATTATTGTACCAATTGGAACATTGGGAGTTGATTTTCATTTTAATGTAGTCATTATCCGCAGAGATTTTGCCCAAAATTATTGTAATTATTTAATTTGATCCATAAGACGTCACATCATTTTTTTAATTATATTAATTTTTTGGGCATTTTGATGGTATTTTAATCCTTAAATCATTATAATTATTAATTTGACCCGTAAGACCTCGGATCAAATTTTTAGTTATTTTGAATTTTCATATATGTTGTGATATTTAAGGTTAAAATAATCGTTAATCTAACTGTGAGACAACGGATCATTTTTTCGGTTATTTTAATCCTTCTTTTGGTGGATATCTTATTTAGCTTAGATGTAATCTCATAATTGTTTTATCTTTGAAAAATACTAAAAAATCAAAAAAAAATCAAAAATCAGATCTTGCATCGGAGTTGTTGGTTTAGTAAATTAATTGCATTTTTAGGATTGCATTTTTAGGATTGCAATTTTAGATAACTTTTTGAATAGATTAGAATTGAATTTTTTTTAGATAGACTCTTAAATAATGTTGGCACATTTTAATAATCTCTTTTTTTCTTAAAAATAGTTTTCTAAGATAGGATGGGGTTTAAGTCAAATTAATCCCTAAAATAAATTAGAAAATTATTCATTTTTAGATAGTTTAATTAGGTTTTTTTATTAACCGAATTTCAATAAAAAAAAATACAAAAATATTAGGTGCATGTTAATTAGTTTGCATAATAGGTTCATTTAATTAGAATTTGTTTACTAGTAAAATTAGGTCATGTAGTTAAAATGCATGTTTTAATTTCAAGATAGATAGATAGATAGATATATATAAACCCAAAAAGTAATTGCTTGCTTTGTGTGATGCAATTTATTTATTTATTTTTCATTGAATGTTTAATAGTAGATGAGCATCCGTGTGGTCACCATATTTGCATGATAGTAATTTAGGTTAAAATAAACCCAAGCTGCCTGTAAAAACATTTTTGAAAATAAAAAGAATGGGATCACAAGAGCATTAGAGAAATCTAGTGTAACCAAGTCCCCGTACCCAAAAGTTTCTAGTTTGTAGGAGTAAAATAATTCTCCAATTATTTTACTTAGGTGTCTAATTGACCTACCAAAAACTTATTAGTGGTGACTCCTAGATAAAATCCATTTGCATGTTAAAAATTTGAATATAAATCGCAAATTGGTATGAACTTGGGAGAGCCCGAACTAAATTAAAACTTAGCAATCCATTAGCCTAAACCTTAGGTGGTGTACCCAAAATTTTAGGTCGCAACAGCTTGAAAGGAAGCTTCCTCCCAATGTAATATCCAATGAGGCACTCGTGCCACTTGGGATCTGTTGCCTCCAATACTTCCTCCAAAAGATGAACGATTGGCTTGTTACCCACCAAGGTAGGTGGGACATAGGATAAATCATATCCTTTTGTAGCAAGCCGTGCCACACTCACCCACAAGCGGGCAAGGGTGGCTTTTGAGTCTCTTGGTCATTGAGTAGGGACCTACGGCCTCTTGGAGGAAGGCCGAGCACAGTTACGGCCTTGAGAATGGCCCGGGCGTGCTAGGGGCTTCTGTGGCCCTCTATGTTTGTCTCTCGGGCTAGCAGGGGCTGCTTTGAAGGAATCGTCCTGACCTGGATGCACCGGAAGGGGGCTACCATGTGCACGGGAGGAGGGGCTTCGCCCCCTTGAGGTGCCAGCAACTTGCTGAGCCTCTCGACAAACTCCAGACGCACCAGAGGTGGAAGAAGCCATTTTACAAACAATTGGTGCGCAGCCCACCCACTACCAAAGAAATACCATTGAAAGGAAATGAACGTACCAGGCGCGGCTTCAACAACACAATGCGAGAAAGAAGGCAGGACAAGCCAGCACAGAATCAGCCCAGCAATTAGCAACAGACGCAATTGAATCCAGAAAACACAAGTACAATGTGCAGAACACTAAGCCGACGAGATCTGACCTTGTAGGCCAAGTGAGGGGAAGCAGCTTGGTGGGGAGGAACAGGAAGGTAAGGCGACCTTAGCCTCTAAAGAAGAGCTCAAACGACTGGCTGGAACCACCTTAGCAAGTGAAACACCGGTCCAGATGGTCGGGAAACGTGAGCACGCCTAGGGTAGGAGAGATCTCAACTTGTAGACCAACCCAAAGGAAATCCTTCAGTGAAGATGAAGAGGAAGGTCAGGAGGACCTATCCTCCAAATTTCGGCCCAAACGGATGGCTTGAACTTCGGGAACGAGCATAACATTAGACAATGAACAGTGCCAAAGACGCTCAATAGAGAGCACTCGTGTGAACAATCACATAATTAGATGTTAATAAAAGCACATTCAAGGAATCCCATTGTTATGTCTGGCACAATGGCATAAGTTCTTTTTCCAAGAGATATTAGATGTTGTTATGAAATTTCACTCAACTACTTCAACATTAACTATGATAATAAATTCACGCGTATGCTCTCTTTTAAGCATAGGAAAGTGATTTTTTTACCGTGGTGTCAACCTAGGGTTTGACACTTTGGGCAACCATATTTGCCTCCTCATTTTTTTTAATTTGGTTGG
This sequence comes from Eucalyptus caleyi, assembly GCA_014182885.2. Taxonomy (NCBI): domain Eukaryota; kingdom Viridiplantae; phylum Streptophyta; class Magnoliopsida; order Myrtales; family Myrtaceae; genus Eucalyptus; species Eucalyptus caleyi. Next base: position 39,574,223 of record CM024472.2, read on the forward strand.
GCATTTATGCATATATTGTTATATAAACGTTATATATAATGTGATCCCACATTTTTTATATAGTTTTTGAAATAAAAACTTATCCATTGGGTTTGACCCACATTTTCTCTTTTTAAGTGACAGTTTTTCCATATGCGATTTTTCCACACTTCATACCTCTTCATGACAACCACTCATTTAGTAACTGTCTTGATGGGAGACGGTTTATAAAAAAAAAAAAAATGATCATTCATTTCGTAAGGGTAATTATAAGGTTTAACACAAACCCTCTCATTCGGAAATACACCATCAATATGCGAGGAGATTAGGTTAGTAGAGTGTGTCCGTAATTCCACTAAATCTCAGTGAATTTTTGACGAACACAAATTCGAACAATGGTTGGAAGTTGGTTTTATTTTTTATCATATTTTCTACATATGATTCTAATCAATGCTTGAATTTTGTTCCTCAAAGCGTGATTAAAATTGCTAGTTTATATCTAATATTTGGTATAAAAGCATGTTGGTATCTCTGCCTTATCTATGTCGATTTTTTGCTATATCTTTAAGAGGTTTTCAATGAATAGTAAATCGGACATTTTGGGGCAAAGAGGAAAATCGTCGATTCCGGCCAAATTCCAGCGACCCACTGCTTGACTTCGAACTAGTATGATTGCAGTACCATGGGGAAGAATAACTGTGAGTTAATCCAGCATATCGATGATTGTCGAAGGCTAATCAGGCAATGGAAGTCATGGTGGTTAAGGGTTTGCATAAGGGGAATTTTGTTTGATTTGAGGCCAATTTCTTGGTCGTTTTTGCCAAAACTTGGACTTCTATGGTCATGCCGGCATGGTCTCCAAAACCCATCATTTATTTTGGTCTAAGATGGGCTACCGAAGAAGAAAAGAGCAGCAGAATCATGACGAAACGCCTCCGTTCGGGTGATGAAGAGGGTGCGTGTGGTCCACGCAAGTGCTGCAGTTGCAAATGTGCGGAACCTACACGCCACTCGCTCCCCTACGCGCAAGACTACCAAGTGTGTGTGCACCACACACGCACAACTGCTTGGCGCATGGGTGAAATGCACGCGCGCGATTGATAAGGCACGTGCACGTGCCGAACTGTCTTGCCCTTACAATTTTTACAAATTTGCCCCTCTCTTGGCCGTTATTACATCTAAGCCCCTTAGATGTTTATTTTATAGTTTTTCCCTTAGCGTCGAATTTACGGTTTCATCCTTGGCCGATCTATTTACTATTTTGCCCTATTGGTGCATTTATTTACTATTTTGCCCTTTCATGCATTTTTAGGAATATTTTATGCATGAAATTAAATGCCTAGTGATCCATATATTTTAAATAATAAGAGCATAGCCACAACATCTTTAATTAGTTAAATTATATATTAAGAGTCTCCAAATCATATTTAGAAATGAACATTGATTGTAATTAATCATATTAATATGATAAATTTTCTCCCATAGAAATTTTCATTATATTAATATGAATAATTATGATGGAAATATCATATTATTTTTCTTAATTTACCCACAGGGATTAAGGAAATGAATATAATATGGTAGTTTCTTCATGATATAATTATGAATCTATTTAAATTAAAAATTTAACCCACATGCAGTTTTATGTTTCATTTGTGACATGTTTACATTGATAAAACATTATTTATGTATATCTTGCCCCAAATTTTGTGACATAAGTTTGATAGTTTTGCAACCTGTGAATTTCTTTGAATCTAAGAGTGATATTCCATACTAAATGATGAAAACTATAAAATTTGGAAAAAGTTAATTCTTCTTGAATTTGGGGTATGGACATTGATTGTTACGAGGATTGCAACTGAGATAGCCCTTTATTAACATTAGGAGCGGTCCAACTACCTTAGTGCAATGTTCATAAGGACTAAAATATCTCATAGTATTCATGATTCGGTTGCTTAGCATAGTAATGTTAAGGCTTAATTGGAGGCTATTGATGTGCAATTTGAGACTTTAGAAGAGGCATGTGTCATGATCCTAATTATGAAGTTTTCATCATTGAAGCTCACTAGTAGTAAAGGTGTGTGTGAGCACATCAAGAAGGTGAGGAACATTACAGCTCAGTTTAAGAACATTGAGATTGAGATATTTGGATCATTGTTTTTTGGGTACTATATTTTGAATACTTTTCTACAACAGTATATACCTTTAAGACACATGAGAATAAATGGTCAACTAAAAAACTCGTGACCATATGTGTTCAATAAGAAGACAAATTGATTATGGAATAGGGAGAAAGTGCTCATTTGGCAGCATAAAGAAATAATAAGTGTCATGGTAAGCAGAAAGGAAAATGTAAGATACCTCCCCAAACTAACATTAAGAAAGAATCCGAATGTTTTTTTCTATAAAAAGAAGGGGCATATAAGGTAGGATTGCGTCAGATTTAAGGCTTGGCTCAAGAAAAAATGTAATCCAATCTCTTATGTTTGTTATGAATCTAATATAGCTTATATGAGTCACACATTTGGTGAATTGATTCTAGATCTACAGTTCACATTTGAATTCCCTGCAGGGTTTTCAAAATCATAGGAAGCCAGTAGAAAGTGAACAAAGCATCTATTCAGTAAATGAGATGTGTGCGCATATGGAAACTATTGAGATATGTAAATTAGTTCTCAATAGTGATTTAAAAAAAAATTGAAAATGACCTTTTATATTCCTAGTTTCTTTAGAAACTTAATTTCAGTTTCAAGATTTGTACCTTTAGATTATTCTTTTAACTTTTCATATTCATACTTTAGTTTATCATTTAAATCTAAAATTATTGGGAGTGGTACTTTATCTAATGATCTTTTTCGAATTAATTTACAAGACAATATCTATTATAATGTGATGCATGTTCATGATAACGTTGGTATAAAACGATGTGGTGTGAATGAAGATTCTTCTATATTGTGGCACAAAGATTGGGACATATCTCTATAGATAGAATTAAGTGATTGGTAAATGATGGAGTATTCAGTACTTTAGATTTTACTGATTATGATAGTTGTGTGAATTGCATAAAGGGAATGAAGACTAACAAGACGAAGAAAGGTGCCAAAAGGAGTACAGTAATATTAGAAATCATACAAAGATATTTATAGTCTAGATATGGACTCGAGAGTCAGAAATACTTCATCTCTTTTATAAATGATTATTCATGTTACATATATCTTTACTTGCTTCATAATAAGTATGAATCGTTAAATGCTTGTAAGGTATTTAAGGCGGAAGTAGAGAAACAATGCGATAAGCAAATTAAGATCATGAAATTAGATAGAGGTGGATAATGCTATGGTAGAGACACTAAAGATAGATAACCGTCTGATCCATTTGCGAAGTTTTTTCAAGAGTATGGGATAGTTGCCCAATATGCCCGGTGCTCCAAATCAAAACGGTGTAGCGGAAAGAAGAAACCAAACTTTATTAGACATGGTGTGGAGTATACTTAATGGCTCCAAACTTCTTAAGTCCTCATGGACTGAAGCACTTAAGATGGCAGTACACATATTAAATTGAGTTCCAACTAAGGTTGTCCCAAAACACCTCTTGAGTTGTTTAAAGGTTAGAAACCAAGTTTGCGAAATGTACACATTTAGGGATGCTCATCTAAAATGAAAGTCTATAATTCATAAGAAAAGAAGTTGGACCTAAGGACTAGAAGTGGATATTTCATTGGATATGCTAAAAGGTCTAAGGGATACATGTTTTACTAGCCATTTCACACCACTGGGATTGTAAAATCAAAAAAGCTAAGTTTCTTAAAAATAACTTGATTAGGGGAAGCAATCGATTGAAGGACTTTGTTCCTAAAAAAGATCATCCAGATACTGAACCATCCACCTCAAGTATAAGGATGGTTGTTGCTTATAACACCCTTTCAATTCAACCAGCTATTAAACAACTAATAAATGAAGTTCCACAACTTGCTAATATTGATCTAGTAGATCTAGTTGTTCAGCAATTATTAGAATATGTTAAACAACTAGTTGAAGAACACGCTCCTCAAGAGAATATTGATGCAACATTAACAAGATCTAGTAGAATGAGGAAATTAGCAATTCATAGTGATAATATTGTGTATTTACAAGAATCTGACTATAATAATGATTTTAAAACATTTTCACAAGCCATGAATAGTGATAAATCCAATTTATGGTGCAATGGCATGAAGGAAGAGATGAGTTCTTTGGCATCTAACGAAGTCTAAGATTTGGTTGAGTTGCCTAATAGTGTAAAGGTCATTGGTTGTAAATGGATCGTCAAAACTAAGAAAGATTTATTGGGCAACATCGAGAGATATAAAGTTAGACTCATTACCAAAAGATTCACTCAAAAAGAAGGAATCGATTACACAAAAACATTTCTCCTTGTATCTAAGAAAGATTCTTTTTGTATATTGATTGCCCATTTTGATGTGGAATTATATCAAATAGATATGAAAATAGCATTCCTCAATGGGGAACTAGAGGAAACCTGAAGGATTCTCCTCTAGTAAAGGTAAGTATTTAGTGTACAAGTTTAAGAAATCTATATATAACTTGAAACAAACATCCTGTCAATGGTACTTAAGGTTCCATGATGTTATCTCTTCATTCAATTTTGTAGAGAATGTCATGAATCAATATATATACCAAAAGGTCAATAGGAGCAAAATTTGCTTCCTTCTACTATATGTGGATGATATTCTACTTGTAACCAATGATAAATGGTTGCAATATATGTGAAACAATTTCTCTCTAAGAGTTTTGACATAAAGGATGTGGCATCCCAAATTTAATGACAAGCCATAAGGTGAGTTGAAGTTCCTAATTAGGTGATAGAATTTCTTTTGGCTTATGCCTTAGCCAATTTGTCTTTTAATTTGATGATTTGTGTATTTAAATTTATAGATTAATAATTGGCCATGAGATTATAAATTTAAATCTTAATAAACAAAGTATCCCGAGACTTTGGCCAAGATGAAAATTGGAATTTAAAAATATTTATAGAAGGAATTCAAAAAAAAAAAAAAAAAAGAGAAAAAGAGGGTTATTTTTGGAATGGGCCTTGGACCCATTGGCCTAGAGCTTGGTGGGCCAAGCTTGTCGGCCCATTAGGGCCCAAGAGGGAGCTCGACCAGCCCAAGGGGAATGGCCGGATGGGCCTAAGCCCAAGCCCATTTAAATTCAAAAATAAAAATGCCAAGTGGCAAGGGACAAAAGCATGCATTGGCCTAGACTAGGATGCCATGCATTGGTCCATTTAGGAGGCAAGCAATGATGAGAAGATGGGGATATAAAAGGAGTTAGGAGAGAGAAATGGCCGGCTACTTGCTCCATTTCGTCCAAAGAGAGGGTGAGAAAGAGAGAGAGTTTGAGAGAAAGGGAGAGAAGCCGAGAGGGAAGGAGGCGGAGCCGGAGGGGTGTGCCGTTCGTTCGCCGTCCGATCGTCGCCGTTCTTCGTCGTTGGTTCACCTTTAAGGCAAGTGGAGTCCATAACTTCCCTTGCATGTTTGTTGTGGTGTTTGCATGTTAGATTTTAGGTGTGATTTGGGCGAAAAACCGAGGTAAGGGTTGGATGTGTTCAAGCTATGTGACTGTTTTCGTTCGGTTTGTGGTAGTCAGTATCTTAGTCGAGCTTGCATGTGTATTTGGAGTGCGATTTTGGCTTCGGTGTCTTCATGAAAGTTGAAGCTAACATCTTTTAGTATGACATACTCAAATTTCATGGAAAACTATGGTGATATGTGGGGTCAGAAGCTCTGTTATACGGAGACCTCAGATCTGCGAAATCTTCACTGACCTTTTGTTGATTTCTTGGTTGCATGTTGATTTCTGTTGGAGATCTCACTTTGTTGTCTTCTTGAAAGTTGTAGGAAAAACCTTAAGCTACAACATACTCAAATTTGAAGCAAAAATAACAAGTATAACTTGGTGAATCGGTTAGATCTTGGAGATGGTTGATTCTGGTGAGGTGTACCGAGACACCCGAGACTTCATGGGTTAAAATGGTGACCATAATCTAGGTATTTGACCTAGATCCCTTCATGAAACTTGTAAAGGACACATTTTTAAATGACATACTTAAATTTCAGAGGAAACGAAAGAGATTTGGTGGGTGAAATCTAAGAAATTCGGAGATGAGTGTTCTGGACGTCGCGGTAGTGATTCCAGAAGCTTCGTAGGGCTATAGAAATTAATCTAAAAATAATTTGGCTTAAAGTTCTCAATGAAAAAGGTATGAAAATGTGTTGGCTATCACCCTGTAAAATTTCGTAATTTTTGAAGGCCATATGAGTATTTTAATTAAATTTATTCGGAAACTGTGTAAGTCTGGCCATTATCCGAATATAGGGTGCTATTTCGTGAAAATGGTGGAATTATGAGAAATTCAATTTGGCCATGAATTTTGTATGAAATTGTGATCCTAATGATTTGTTTAGTGATTGTTTGAATATTATGATTTTGGGAAAATCATAGATATTAAATTTAATATTTATTTATGAAAATAAATAAATATAATAAAATAATAAAATAATAAAATAAAATGGATTTTTATTTGGCCATGGATTCAATTCCATTTGTGTGGCACTTGTGTGATGAGGTCTTTGTACATGCATTAAATTGAAATGCTTATGTGATTAAGCTATGACATGTGCATGACATGTGAATTGAAATGCTTATGTGATTAAGCTATGACATGTGCATGACATGTGAATTGAAATGCTTATGTGATTAAGCTACGACATGTGCACGACATGTGAATTGAAATGCAAGTGTGATATGTTTGATGCCATGCCAAATTGCCATGTTAAATTGAGATAAAAGATAAATGTGGATGAGAATGAGGTTGTGGTGGAGGATGATGTCTGGTGGCCGAGTGGCATAATTCCAGAGATTCCCTGGGAGTTTCAGGATGCCCGGAATGTGGGGGGCCGGAAGTCCGGTTGTATCTTGGATACATGCCCGGAGATGCCTCGCGACACCAGGATTGGGGTGCGGGATGCCCGGCTAGAAGGGTAAAGGCCGGAAGTCTGGTTGTATAGCGGATACATGCCCGGAGGTTCCTTGTGATGCTAGATGAGATGCAAGATGCCCGTAATGTGGGGGGGGCCGGATGCCCGGTTGTATCTTGGATACATGCCCGGAGGTTTTTCTCGCATGAGATGCGAGTGTAAAATATGAGATGAAATTGATGAATCGAGGAAGGGTGATGTGGTGATCAAATTTAAAGATAAAGATGAAAATTAACTCATGGCATGATATGCATGATGATATGCATGATGATGGTGATGATATGTGATGTGATATGATGATCACCCATGGCATGATATGCATGATGATATGCATGATGATGATGATAATAAGTGATGTGATGATGTCATGATAAGAATGACATGTATGATATAATGATGCCATGATGATGATTATGATGATGACATATGATGATGATGATATGCATGATGATATGCATGATGATGATGATATGCATGATGATATGCATGATGATGATGATGGCATGTGATGTGATATAATGATCACCTATGATAATATATGCATGATGATGCATGATGATGATGATGTGATGTGATATGATGATCACCTACGATAATATATGCATGATGATGCATGATGATGATGGCATGTGATGTGATATGATGATCACCTATGTTAATATATGCATGATGATGCATGATGATGATGATGTGATGTGATATGATGATCACCTATGATAGTATATGCATGATGATGCATGAGGGTGATGTGTGATGTGACATGACGGTCATCTGTGGTATGATATGCATGATGAAATGCATGATGATGATAATGATGTATGATATACCATGATGATGATGATATATATGATGTGATGATGCATGATATGCATGGTTACAAGGTAAGTGATGCTTGCAACGTGTGATGATATGTATGATGCATTGGAATGTTATTGGATTTCCCTATCTGCTGAGTGGCTGTACTCACCCCTTTTGGGGACCAACATTTCAGATTAGTAGATGGTTTGAACGGTTGGATGTGACCGTGAGGAGGAGGATAGCAAGGGAAGGAGCTTTTGGACGCCGACACTGATCGATGGACTTTAAATGTATGACTGTTGGAAGAGACGTCGGTCATCTTTTGAGATATAGTCAAGTATAGAAAGACTATGGCATTTTGATGTACCGATGAATGATGTCCATCTGCCTTATGTAAATAAACGCGTCCGGCTTTAACTTATATAAGATGTTTAGTAGGTGTGCATCGATTTCTGAATGTAGGGAAGGGAATTGTTAGATGTGCTTCCGTTATGTAAATTGTGCAAGGGACCGTTAATAAAAGATGTAAACCCCCATGGTTGTATGGACCCGCTGCAACTAAAAAAAAAAAAAAAAAATGGTATCAGAGTGACTTGTTATTTGGGAAAGAAAAAGGAAAAGCGAACTGTGGTGACTCTAGCGGATCGGGGGCCGTCGAGGGGTGCCACAAAGGATATGGGTGAGGCATCTTATGTCATTGACATTAAGATCCATAGAGATATATCTCAAGAAATTTTAGGCCTATCTCAAGAAACCTATATCAATAAGGTTTTAGAGAGATTTCGCATTAAAGATTGATCACTAAGTATGGTGCTTGGCAGGTTTAATTTGAATCAGTGCCTGAAGAATGAAATAGAAAAGGAACAAATAAATAACATTCTATATACTTCTATTGTCGAAAGGTTGATGTATCTTAGGTTTGCACTCAACCTGACATCGCTTTTTCTATGGGAATGTTAGGAAGATATCAAAGTAATTCAAGTATGGATCACTAAAAAGCTGCAAAAAAGTGATGAAATATTTTCAAGGTATCAAAAGTTACATGCTTATATATAGACGGACTGACAACTTGGAAATAGTTAGATATTTGGATGTAGACTTTGTGGGTTGTGTTGATTCTTGAAAATCAACATCTTGATACATTTTTATGTTAGTTGACAGAGCCGTGTCATGGAGGAGTGCGAAGCAAACTTTGATTGCTATTTCCACTATGGAGGCTAAGTTTGTTTCTTATTTTGAAGCTACCTCGCATGGTGTTTAGTTGAAGAGTTTCATTTCTGGACTTAGAATTGTTGATTTTATTTCTAAGCTATTAAGAATATATTGTGACAATTCAGCTGCTATTTTTAGACAAAAAATGCCAAAAATAGCAGTCGAAGTAAGTATCAAGTATCTAGCCATAAGGGAACGTCTTAAGGAGAATAAAATAGTCGTAGCATACATTAACATTGAATTGATGATAATTGATCCATTAACTAAAGGCATGCGATTAATGAAATATAAGGATTATGTAACTAGTATGAGAATAGATTCGATCATGTGATTTGTCGTCATATGGATATTTGTTGTATGAAACTCTTATTCAGTTGTAATGTTATTCTCAATTTTTAATGTACACAATTTCTTGTTTATTAGAATAAAAACTATTATTCATTCTAAAATAAACATAGGGTTTATTCATTAAAATGTGTTGTCACATATAAGCTGACATTAAAAAAACAATATGCATTGTGATACATAGAAGATATTACTTGTTCTTAGAGGACATGTCACCATGATTCATGCATTTTGTTTCGTTTCTTAAGTATAAAGCTTTCATGGATTTGGTTGGATAATCCATGATGAAAATGTTGGGATTAAGTGGGAAAATGTTATGTAAATGTTATATGTATAATGTGATCCCCGATTTTTTGGAATATAGCTTTTGAAATAAAAACTTATCCATGGGTTTAACCCATATTTTCTCTTTTTAAGTGACGTTTTTTCCATATGCGATTTTTCCATGCTTCATACTTCTTTATGACAACCACCCATTTGGTAATCACTTTGATGGGAGACTGTTTATAAAATGAATAATCGTTCATTTCGTAAGGGTAATCACAAGATTTAACACAAACCCTCACATTCGAAAATATAACATTAGTACGTGAGGAGATTGTGTTAGTAGAATATGCTTGTAATTCTGCCAAATCTCCATGAATATTCGACGAACACAAATTTGAACAATAACTAGAGGTCAGTTTTATTTTTTATCCTATTTTCAGTATATGATTATAATCAATGCTTAAATTTTGTTCTTCAAAGCGTGATTAGAATCGCTAGTTTATGTCTAACATATATGGCAATTGTATCATATCCATATTTGGAAAAATTATTTGGGCTTTTTTATAATGAAGTTGCCTTTATGATGAAGAAAATTCAAATTTTGAATTAGTCCTTTGGACTTGTAGCTATTTATAATTAGCAATCCAATTTGTTGCCTTATTTGTTTCTTGTGTCGACAAAAAGAGAAAAAGAAAAGCTTTTTACGTAATGGCTAATATTTTGACTAAAAAAAGAGTTAATGGTTAAGATGATAAGACTAGTTTGCGACCCAATTATATATATAAAAAAAAAAAAAAAAAAGAAGTAAAGACTTTATCAAGGAATTAACTGGTTTCAAACAAAATAGGCACCATCCCAATTAGAGCTAATTAGGTGCTATTTGGTAACCATCCCAACAATGATTGATTCTGATTTTTTGTTTCTAGAAGTAGTTTGGGAAAAGAATCGTGTTCAATAAAATTTTTCTTCTCGAGAACAGATTTGGAGTAGAATCAAGAATAATAAAAAAAACAATTGATTCCTGTTCCGGGAACAAATATGATAATCAAGTCTTCTTCCATTTTCTCTTCTTCTCCTCATCTTTTCTTATTCTTCATCTACCGCCATCTTGCGATTGCCGTCCACTGCCACCGTCTGTTGTCCGCCATCCAGCGTCGCCGTCACCGTCCCCGCCACCGCCGTTCGCCGGTCGCCGGTCGCTAGCAAATGGTCCGGCGAGCTCACCGAAGGCTCACCAGGCCAAGGCGAGGTTCGGCGAGCTTGCCGGAGGCTCGCCAGGCTAGGGCGAGGTCCGGCGAGCTCGCTGAAGGCAAGCTAAGCCCCATCGGTGGCCAGGCGGGCCTCGCCCAGCCCCATCGGTGGCCAAGCGAGCCTCCCCCAACCCTGGCGAGGCTCGCCTAGCCACCGGCGAGGCCGAGCCTCGGCAAGACTGGGCGAGCCTCACTTGGTGGCCAAGCAAGCCTCGCCCAGCCTCGCTGAGGGCCGGTGAGGTCGTCGGCCTAAAGAAAAAGAAGAAGAATAGGAGAAAAAAGAAAAGAAAAAAAGGAAAAAAAGAGAGGAAAATGTATATAAATTATTTAAAATTTTAAATATATATATGTATATATATGGAATAGAATTAATGAGCACAGTACCAAATGCAATTCTATTCCAGAATCAGAAATTTTGGACAATTACCAAATGGCTTAAAATGCTTAGAATCTGTTTTCGGGAACAAAATCAAAAAGAATCATTTCTGATCAGAATTTACTCCCGAAAATAGAATCGTTACCAAACACGCCCTCAATCACATCCTACCTAATGCCTCACCATTTAGTCCTCTTTCTTTTTATGATAAAGAAATTCATCTTAATTTATCAACAACGGAAGTTCGGCCGGCATCCTGCCTATTACAAGATGCCTATAGAACATTGGGGAAGGAATTGAGTCACTGAAGAACATGGAAGCGCCATTGGTTGGTTAACCATGACAGGAGTGGAAGCAGAAGAAGCAATAATGCTACCAGTAACCTTGGGCCGAGCATCAAAGCATGCAACTGTGACAATAAAATTTGTTAATACTTAAATTTTTCATCTCAGTAGTCTCATTCACATTATAGAAATTTGGAAATTGTATGCGCATAACTTGGAATTCATCCTCTATCTAAAACAAATATATGTTTTTAATTCATATTCCAGATTAGAATTTTTCAAATGCAGTTTCTTTTATTTAAAAATTGGAGACATCATAGAGTTATGATCAATAACCCTCCATATAGAAAGAATAGTCAAAGCGGTAGGAGCTCTTAAATTCTTATGTTCAATTCGAAATTGGAAGCAAGTCGGGCCGTGAATGAAGGGATAGAGGATAGGAAAAGATTTGCTAGGGGGCTTCATTTTGGAGATATAATTTGTGCAACTGATTTGGTTGAAAATATGTGAATCAGTCCAAGGCTTGGATCGATATCAATTAGTGATTCAAAATGATTTTGTATATTTGTATTTTCCTTTTATTATTTACACCTTTGTAATATAAATACATGTAAAGAATACATAACAAATCATTGTGAATACAAAGAAATTCTTCATATTCTTTTTCTTCTTCACTTCGTGTCATAGTATTGAAGCAATCGTTCCTGGCCTAGCTTCCACCAAAAAACTGTTTTTGAATTTCCTGCAGTTATTCATTCTCTTATTTGTTGTGGTAAGCCTAGCTCTGCAAAGCAAATCAACGCCCAGGAAGGAATTCACACATATCTTCACCAATGATGGCATGACCAAGAACAAAGACGTAATTACTGGAGAAACCCCTTCAACGGAAGAGAGTTCAAATTCACCTCAAAACCAAGCCTCGGATCAAATTGATCCAACTGAAGATAAGCAATCCTCTACTCAACGCTCAACTGATCCTGCTATTGCTCCCTTCCAGTGGCCATCAGTCCACTGGTTTCCAGTTCAAGCCCCATGGGTTGTCAAGCTAGACAATCATGGGCCTAGTACACCTGGAGAGGAAGCAGCTCCAAATATTAGAGCATAGCCCAATGAAGGTGGATCGACTCCTTCCAACATCAGGGCCAACCTAGGTGCTTGGATGACCGAGTCTTACACTCGAATTCATTCCATCGAGTCCCGGTACAAATTCCTCCTTAATGTTGGGATCCGGCTTCGTGCGACTCATTAACATACAACTCGTCGAAGCAAAAAATTATAGCACCTGGGGTTGGGATTTCCATTGAGCCCTTATCACAAAGGATAAAGACAGATTCCTCAACGAATCCATGCCTTTCCTGACTCATGATCAATTGTGACGTCACTGGCACAAATGCAATTGGCTCATCCACACATGTTTTGGGAATTGTTTGACACCCAAGGTCGTGGCCAGACTCTTGCTGATCAAAGACTCAAAGACAAGCTGGGACAACGTCTGTAAGATGTGCAACAAGTTAGACCGAGCAAAAAAGTTTTCCCTAACACAGGAATTCAGTGAACTAAATGACAATCATGGCTTGTTTTAACAAGCTCTTGTCACTTTGGAACGATCCGAAAGCAGCTCAGAGCCAACCTTAAAACAGTATAGATCTATTAAGGGAAAGGAGGAAGCCACTCATTTCCTTTTGATTTTGAATGAGACAAACTTGACATTTCGGTCCCAAATCCTAGTGATGGAACCGGCGTCAGTGCTTAGCTAGATTTACTAGCTTGTCGTTCATGAGGAAAGCCAATGTTTGGCCTCGACGGAAAATATTAAGGTTGGGGAGTCCGTCCTTGTTACGGCTTAGGCGAAAATCCACCAGAGATGAAGCAAATTGGGGGGAAGAATTTAGGAAGGTTGTGGCGTCTGTCCTAGGGTTCGTTGAAGAGTAAGAAAGGATGCGGGTGGACAGCTCAAAATTTTTTTTTTAAATCCCATGTTCCACGTGTAAAGAATCTAGTGTCCAGATGGAATGCCCCTTACAAAACCATATACTGACTTTTAAATCGGTCGGTCCATCTTTCACCATGTCTCATAAGGAAAATGGACAAAATTCCAAAGGCAAAAGTAAATTATTTTGTGATTACTGCAAACGTTTGCATTATATGTAGATACTTGCGAGAAGTTGCATGGAAAACCAAAAGAAAAAGAGAAGAAAGGGAATTATCAGCTAATTAGGTCATGGTGCAAAACATTGATAAAAGAAATTAGTCAATCACTCTGACCAATATCGGCAGCTAATGAAGGCGTTGAAGTAGTATGGAGGTTGGGACACCTGGAGTGCCATAACTTGGTACGGAGAGACACTTAAGTGTCATAACTTTAAAATGGTACACTTAAGTGCCAATATCGGAGTAAAATGGGACACTTAAGTGCCACTCCGGCGAAAATCCGGCCAAATGGCTGACGTGGCAATTTTCCGGCAAATTTGGTCCAAAACGGCGTCGTTTTGCACGCTGACATGGCAGAGAAAATGCAAAAACGACGCCGTTTCGTGTCTACGTGTAAATAATAATATATAAATCAATTAAATTAGATTTAAAATTAAAAAAATTAAAAAAAATAAGAAAATTTTAAAATTTTAAAAATTTTAAAAAATTAAGAAAAATTTGAAAAATTAAGATAAATTATAAATTATAAATTATAAATTAAAAAAAAGGGGGAGGTCGAACGGGCGGCTCCCTTTTTTTTTTTAAATTTCTTAATTTTTCTTAATTTTTAAAATTTTTAAAATTTTCTTATTTTTTAAATTTTTTGAATATTTTAAATTTAATTTAATTAATTTTTATATTATTATTTACACGTAGACAAAACGGCGTCGTTTTTGCATTTTCTTCGCCACGTCAGCGTGCAAAATGATGCTGTTTTGGACTAAGCTCGTCGGAAAGTCGCCACGTAAGCCATTTGGCTGGATCTTCGCCGGAGTGGCACTTAAGTGTCCCATTTAACTTCAAAACTGGCACTCAAGTGTACCATTTTAAAGTTATGGCACTTAAGTGTCCCTCGGTGCCAAGTTATGGCACTTGTGTTGTACTTCTGCCAAGTAGTATGATATGCTTGACAAGATAGTAAGTTTCTCAGGAACCTCTTACTATTTAATGAATTCTATTTCAAATAATGAGTGGATAATTGATTGAGTGTTAGTGATCACATTTGCGACAAAAGATTCTTTAGTCATATTCATGCAAATCTGAATTCACCTACATCAATTCGTCTTCCAAATAGACATATGACTTATGTCATAAAAATTGGCATAGTCAATCTTACCCCTTCCATCATCCTTCAAAATGTCCTCTACGTTCCTCAATTTCAATGTAATCTCACTTCGGTCTCCAAAGTTTGCCAAGACAATTCCTATTATGTTTTTTTTTTTTTTTCAATTCTAGTAATTATTTCATTTAGGCCATTTCGACTAGCAAACTAATGAGATTGAGTAGTATTTCTCAAGGAATATATTTTTGGACCAACTTTCCACAATATTTTGATTTATCAAGTATTTCGTTGAATAAACATTCATTGTGTAATACTACTATCAATGATAGTATTATTCTTTCCCATCAACAATTGGACCATAATGCTTTTTTTTTCATTCCCTCATTGCAAAATATGCCCCTTTGCAAAACAATCACATGCTCCTTTCCCTCTCAATAAATTACATACCAACAAAAAAATTTCAATCATCCATGTTGACATTTGGGGTCCCCACCACACTCACATCGTGATGGACAATGATTTTTTTCTTATCATTATGGACGATTATTTTCGAGTCACATGGATTTTCCTGATGCAATCAAAAGCCCAAGTCTCTTCTCACCTTAAAAACTTCCTCTCCTTAATCAAAAATAAGCTTGGGACTTTTGTCCAACAAATTCAAACTGACAATGGAAGTGAATTTCTTAATCATAAATGTGCATATGTCTTCCTTTCCAATGGAATTCTCCATGAATGATCTTGTGCTTACACCCCACAACAAAATGGGATTGTCAAACGCAAACACTATCACCTTTTGGAAGTTGCATGTGTTCTACAATTCCAAGCTTCTATTCGAAAAAGCTTTTGGCGTGATTGTGTGGTCACGGCAGCCTATTTGATCAATTGAATGACATCTTGGATTCTCAATGGATGAACTCCTTTTGAGCTAGTCTTTGGTAAGAAACTCGAAACTCATCATTTAAGAATTTTTGGTTGTCTATGCTATGTTATTAATGTGGCTCCTCGGGATAAAATGGGTTCCCACGCCCCTCGTTGTATTTTCATGGGTTATCCGACTTGCCATAAAGGTTATTGTGTTTTCGAGCTATTAACCGAAAATTTCTCTGTGAGCAAAGATATCATTTTCTGTGAAAACATATTTCCCTTTCAAGATGAAGACAAACTGGTTGAATCTTCTAGGTACACAAAACATCATCTTTCTTTCTTAGCTAAAGAGGATTTATCTCTAGATAAGCATTTCTTACTCATTGCACAACTAGTGAATCAAATATTGTATTTAGCTGCAAAACATAGTGAAGACAATTCATCTCCTCTGGATTTTCCAAATGAAAACTCCAATCAATTGGTTGAAGAAAGTCCTGTACAACCTCAGACAACATCTTCTAGGGACGATATTAATGTGACATCTTCCCATCCTATACCTAAAATAGACAATATCTCCATATCAGCGTCTATTGCTCATTGCACATCCAGTGAATCCAACATAGTCTATGGCTACAAAACATAATGAAGACAATTCATCTCCTTTGAATTTTCTGAATGAAAACTCCAATCAATCAGTTGAAGGAAGTCCCGTACAAGCTCAAACAACATCTCTTAGGGAAGATATTAATGGGACATCTTCCCATGCTATACCTAAAATAGGCAATATTGAGTAACCTCGATGCTTGGGGCGCATCACTTGTCCACCCACATGGACCAAAGACTATGTATGTGCCACATTAAACGTTTCATTTAATCAACTATCACAGGAACATATGTATTACATTAGTCTTATATCTAAGGAGCGAGAACCATCATCCTACGATAAAGCTACAAATGGGTGTACAAGATCAAATATAAGGCAAATTAGTCTATTGAAAGATACAAGGCACACCTTGTGGCCAAAAGGCTTTATACAATAAAAAGGTTTTGATTATTATGAAACCTTCTCCCTAATAGCAAAAGAAATCACCTTTCATTCATTCTTATCTATTGTTACATGTCAGGGTTAGCAACTCTGTCAAATGGATATCCACAAAACTTCTCTCCATGGTAATTTGGATGAGGAAATCTATATGAATCTTTTGCAAAGTTTACGATTACAGGGGAGTCTAGGGTATATCACCTCCATAGATCCCTTTATGAACTCAAGCAAGCTTCCTGTTAGTGGAACGCGAAATTTACTGTTGCACTTATGGTTTCTGGTTTCAAATAATCCATGCATGACTATGCATTATTCACATGGACAAAAGGTGCATCATCCATCTATTTGATGATATATGTTGATGACATAATAATTATGGGATCCAATGAATCTGCTGTCGAGGAACTTCAGAAGTGTCTACATGCTACTTTTCACAAAAAAGATCTAGGTCTTCTCAAATATTTCCTTGGAATTGAGATTGCACAATCGAACGTGGGAATCTCATTTAGACAACAAAAATTCATTTTAGAGATTATATTAGAAGGAGGTCTATCGGGATGTAAGCCAGTAGTAATTCCTCTTGAGCAGAATATCAAATTGACCTATCTTGATTATGATATGAGAACATCATCCAATAGTGATGATCTACTACTCAAGGAGCCATCGATCTATTAAAGACTCGTAGGTAAACTTACCTACCTTACCATGACAAGACCTAACATATGCTATGTAGTACAAACACTAAACCAATTCATGCATAATCCAAAACAATCATATATGAATGTAGCTTTGAAAGTTGTAAAATACTTGAAATATCCAAGACTTAGTATAATTCTTTATCAAGAGTGTAACATGGAAAAGATAGCTTATTATGATATAGACTATTCTACCAGCCAAATGACCTAAAGGTCTACTTTGAAATTCTGCATTAAGCTTGGAAAATCCTTACTTTCGTGGAAAACAAAGAAGCAATCAACTGCATCATTATCATTAGCTAAGACTAAATATTGAGTTATGGCTAAAACTATTTGTGAGATAGTATGGACATGACGCCTACTTCTTGACCTTGGCATATAAGTTAAAAGACCAAGTACATTTTTTTTGTGATAATGATACAATACTCAAATTTGCAGCTAACCCCATAATTTATGAAGTGACAAAGCATATAGAAATTGACCATCATTTTACTCGAGACAAGATCCAGGAAGGAATAATTAGAACAAAGGGAATTGGGACTTAAGGTAAACCTACGGATATCTTCACCAAACCCTTGTGTTAGAGGTAACATACATATTTGTTAAGTAAGCTGGATGTTTTGGACTAATATAAGCCACTAGCTTGAGGAGAAGTGTTAGAGATATGATTTATGCAATTAATTTGATTGAAGATATTTGAATTAGTCCAAGGCTCACATTGATATCAATTAGTGATTCAAAATGATTCTGTATCTTTGTATTTTCCTTTTATTGTTTACACATTTTATTATAAATACATGTAAATAATACATAACAAATCAAAGTAAATACAAAGAAATTCTTTAAATTCTTTTTCTTCTTCACTTCGTGTCACTTCACGATGGACATCCAAGAATTTAAGTACACTATTGAACTCTCTTTCTCTCTCTATATCCTCCGCCTCCACTCAATCTTCATCAACCACGATCATCATTATTGTCATCTTCAATCTCCTGGACAGTACCACGTCACTTCCATGATCCACCCTTCAAGCTTACAACTCATTTTCATCTTAGTTAACTAATAGCAGCCCTTCATCAATATCCCAAAATCTTGGGCGTTGCTTGTCTAGATTACATAAGACACATCCTAAATCACTAATATCCACATTGACTTTGTCATTTGTCTAGTCATCGCAGCTTGGAATGCCCAACTTGCCACCATTGGTCTATCATGTCTAACTGTGCAACCTAGAGAAAATGAAAATGTTGACTTATAAAACTTAACGAATTCTACGGAATAACCCAAGTTAAAGTTTAACAAATGTAGGATGTGTTTGATATATGCTTGAATATGCACAATATCAAGTGCATTGTGCTTCTATCAAATATAAACAAATTAAGTGATGAGATAGAAGATGACGCAAGCAAAGTTTATAGTGGTTCGGCACGTGATTAAGCCTACTTCCACTCTCCTAGTCTAATGGTCACTAATAGGCTCGAATCCACAAGTAATCTCTTGAGTAGTTATTACGTGCAAGTACCACTTCTCCCCGAAGTTGATAGATCACCCTATTAAAACTTAGGCACCACTACAACACTAGTACACTCCTCAAGTCAGATTACAATTAGTGACAAGTACTCTCAATAAAGCAAATAACAAACAATTGCTAGCTCACAACATAGTTTGAATGTTTAGAAGTTTGAAGCTTTATGTGTTTTGTAGTTGTGTCTTCTTCAACACGCATTGATCTTCTTAAATAGTCTTCAATCTCTAAATTAGCCATTGGATAATCTTCAAGAAGAGTAATTTGGCCATTGAAGATAAACACTCATCAGAATCCGATTGCCCATCCATTAAAAAATTTCCTAACAGCAATTTAGTTTTCATGAGTGACAATTGATTTGATTTTCCTCTAAATATTCTTTCCGAGGTTCTAAACCTGAAATTAGCTCTGAGATTCCTTTAGACTTGAAATAATAGTCAAAAAAGACCTTGCTCTTCTTATCTAGATTGCTTAGACAAGTGATATAGTGAGTTACTTTTATCAGCAATATGGGAGTTTATCAAAGCTTTCCGCCAATAGTTGACTGACACATTGCTTTCCATTTAATCTTCTTGAGTAAATTATTGATCGAGACTTCACTAAACTACTCACCTTGTCATTATACCTCCAAGTTTCCATGAACTTCTCTTTCTCTATGACTTGTTCACCCTTTATCAAGGTCCATCCAGCCTCTACGAATATTTTCACTTTGTACTTTGGATTTTATCAATAGCAATAAAGCATCCTTTATATCAACATTACCTTAAAACAAACTAACATATGCATTTATTGAGTAATAATGATAAATATATGTGTTTTGTCGGATTTTCTCTTGCGGTGAAATATTTTTCACTATAAGTTGTACTTCAACTTTTAATTGAAGAGAATCAGGGTTCCTACGCCAACTTCGGATAGGAAATATCATGAGCAATTATGGCATTAATAGTCGATGTTGACTCAGCAAATCCCGTCAAACTCCAAACGAATTTTGAATGGAAGTATCTAAGCTCACCTCATGAAAAAAAAAAAAAAACAGTAATAGAATTACAATTTTGACCCGATAAAAAAAAAAAAAAAAAAGAAACCATGAGACCCCCCTCTTAAATACAAGAGGAACCAAAAAGTTGTAGAGTGCGTTTGGTTCAGTATTTTGAAAGTCTATTGAAATACAAAGCGGTTTAGCCTAGAAAACTTTGGGTAAATGCAAAAGCCGTTTAGTAAATTATGCTTTAAAAAACAAGTTTGAGAAAAATACCATTTGGTAAAAAAAAAAAAAAAAAAACACATTTGGAAAGCTTTTAGGTGAGTAATATTAGTTTTTAATTTGTATTTGTTTAAAATCAAATAAATAATATATGCAACTTTTAAATCTAAATTTTGACAATAACACTAAAAAAATCAGATATATATAATTTAAAAAAAAAAAACCAAACCCTTCCTTGGTCCGGCAAAGGGCTACGGCCACTAACAAGCCAAATCATATGCTAGTGGCTATTGGTTGAAGTTGCTTGAGGTTCAACGACCTCCTATGAGGGTCATCCTTACGTGACCCTAGCAAGGGCTGCCGAAAGTTGCCCCTTAACTGACTTTGATCGATGGCCGCCAGCATCAAATTTCGCTCACCGATGACCGTAGCTCTTCATCGGACAGGTGAAGGATTGGCCTTTTTTTTTTTTTTAAAGTTATAAATATTTGATTTTTTTAGCATTTAAAAAAATGAGGGCAAAATCGTAATTTGAAAAATTAGTGATGGTAGTTTTGAAAGAAAAGATGAGTTTCGGTATTTAGTCAAATATTGAAAGTTCAACTAGCATAGGGGTTTCAGTTTTATTAATACTGACTTTCACTTGAAAATTATTTCAAAATAATTACCAAACAGTTCAACATTTTTCAAGAAACTTTGAAGGACGAAAGCATCTTGGGACCAAATGCCCCTGTACTCCCTTCCAGAAAAATAGAAAACACATAAGGCAAGAGAAGCCCTCGGCAGTGGCTCAATTGAAAAAAAAAAAGGAACGAAAGGAAGTAGCAGTGGGGTAGGAATCTCGAAATACGCATGAACACAGGGACCGAAACGCAAAAAGGCCACAACCTTGAAAGTGAGGCATTAGGGTTCCGACTCTATAAATTTCGCACGCCGTCGACCCAGAACCAGCCCGCCTCGCTCGCTCCTCTTCACCCTTCTGCTGCTTCTTCGTCTTCTTCGTCTTCTTCGTCTTTTTCTTCTTCTTCTTCTTCGTCGTCTTCGTCTTCGATTTGGGTTTTGGGAAAGCGCGGCCTCCATTAATCCCAGGCGAGATTTGAGGGGGGGCTCGTTTTCCCCCGTGCTCGTCTGATTCATGGGAGGCCCAGATCAAAAGGTTTTGCCTCTGGGAGCTTCGCTGATGACACCCGTTCCTTGCTCGTCTCGGGCGTTCTATTAGTAGCTTTCCCATACATGTATTTATCTTCCGATTCTCAAAAATCGATTTCGTTTCTTTTTTTCTTGGGTTGTTGTTCTGCGTTCCTGGTCTAGGGATGAGGATGAATCCATGGATGGATGCGACGTTTGAAGTCGAGATCTGTTTCGAACGCCGGCTGGAATTTTTGCGTACGTAGTCATGACGTCTTATGATTGATTGGACAAGAAAACATTTTAAAAAATAATTTCCCTCATAGAGGAAAATGCATTTTTCTGACAAATGTTTTTTCGAAAAAAAAAATTCATAACTTTTTTTCTAAAAACAAACATACCCTTAATTTCAAATGTTTCAAATGTTGCAAATGTTGCACCAAAGATGAAATTTAGAAGACACCATAGGAAGAGGGGAGAGGGCCCGAGCAGCAGCTATCGAGAATGACAGAGGTCTGGTCTCTTCTCGGGTGAACATTTTACTGCCATCATCCAAAATGATACACACAAAAAAACACGAGACTCAAATAGATCATCCCAAATGATACTCACAAAGGCACAAGACTCAAGAGAGAGTCTCCAAAATGACCACGGTCCGTTTTCTCTCGCCGGGCTCGAACGCATACTTCGAGACCGACATTTTTTGGGGGAAAAGGCAATCCAATGCGATTTCATTTCTCATTTCTCAGCTCCACCGTATATAACCACACATCTATTGCAAACATCTGATAACGGAACTCGTGAAACAACGTGTGAAAGCATCTCTAAACGACGTACGCAGGCCCATTACGTTAGCAACAGTGCAGATCGCAAGAGACGGATGAGAAACAGAGCACGAATTGCTCAGCTCCGTAAAGCAGATCCCTGACAGCTTTTTCCCTTCAATTCTGCTCGCTAAGCCTGTTTCTAGTTCAAGAGAGCAGCTGTGGAGATTCGAAATTTCGTGTCCATTTGGAAGCCGGACGTCGGCCTCGGAAGGTATTGTGCCGACGTCCTAAGGATCCTTGGTCGGTTCCCGGACAGGGCCCCAGCCGCCACTGAGCTTCCTCGTCCCCGTTTTATCTGTCTCCCTCTTCTTCTCTCTCTGTCTCAATGATCAAAATAAAGTTACCTTGATAATTGCGAGAAAAGAGGGTGTGACGACTGGCAATTCTAATTCTTTTCATCGGGGATGAGCTCGGTGGACTATTCATATGAAGGTCTCAAATTCAAGGATATTTCGAAACAAAGTCAAGTACAATTTACCCCAATAATCATCCTTCTCACTTGGGAAGTAGTAGATGGGAAGTTCGAATCCATCTTCTCATGGATATTGGAGTGAGGACACGTGAGTGAGGAAGTAGGGTTTCACAACCTACATAGACAAAAAAAAAAAAAAAATACAAAGGAAACATCAAGAAAATGGCCCCATTTTAAGGGGAACTTTCCAAAAATTTGACTTTCTATCGACACCTAGAAAATAAGTTTTTGTGTAGTTTTTTGAATCCTAAACGATGTTGAAAATGCATGAAGATGTCTTTTTTTAACGTGTTTCAACATATACATCACTTTGTTAGCACCCATATTTTGGGCCTATGATGTTTCTTGAATTTCATGAAACTTGGGGATCAATTCACCAATAATGACAAAAGTTTACCACTATCTCATAGTACTACCTCTCTCTGCATTTAGAAATTATTATTTAAGAATTGCATGTTCACACTGCGGTTTTTTTTTTTTTTTTTGTTAGAATATTTGCACGAATCCAAGAGAACAAAACTAGCCTATGGTTTCGCGCAGTAGTAAGGCCATTGTGGGCCTTCACCCACTTTCACTTATCCCAAGCGCAAGTAACTACTATACCAACCTGGGAGTCGGGGCATTGAAAAGACGTGGTAGTCGAAGCATTGAAATGCATCTTTGTTTTCTCGACAGGGAGTCTACCTTCGGGGTCCCATCCCACCAAGGAGATTTCTTTTATAATTCGGGTTCACATAGTACTACATTTATCTTTGTTTTAGGAATCGACATGTTAAAGGCATATTATTTTTGGATGACATTTGCAGTCTTCAATCTTGTGATTTTTTTAATAAATTCTCCCACCTATTTCTTCCCCTTGAGCCTTTTAAACACTTACTCAAGTCCACATAGTACTACATTTCTCTACATTTAGAACTTATTATTTAGGAATTGCATGTTCACACTACATTTTATGAGTGATATAAGTTATCATTTTTAAAAAATGTTTTCAAAATCATTTATTTTTCATGAGATAAACAAAGCCTGAAAAGTTTTTTACTAAAGGTCAAATGCTGCGTTGGGTCGTTCAGGTTTGGATTAGAATAAAATAGGATAAAGAAGAATTTGAAATCCTCAAAATATCCTCCAAATTTGAGAAATAATCTATCATATATTTGGTGCAACTTGAGCCAAGATTTGAAGTCTTCAAAAAGAAAATCTTCAAAAATATAACAAATATCTCATCATATTCAACAAGCGGTCTCAAGGCTTCCACAATCATTGACACTATTCTCGATTGGGATGGGATAAATGGATGTTGAATTCTTTGAGGATATATATCCTCACGAAAGAAAAGAAGGTAACCTTCTCAGAAGAAATTTAGAAAATCAAAATCTAATAATGATTAAGTTGAGACCGAAGAAGCCAACCTTCGAATGAGCAAGAGGTTATTAATTAAAATTCTTTCAAACATAATTTGCTAATGTATATAATAAAAAGGCTCAAACGTTTCAAGAGACAATGTCAACATAAAATAATCCTTACTAGAATAAAAATTGTTGACAATGAGATTCATTCTATCATAAGTAATCATTTTGGGAATTGATTAATTATTCATTATGAAATAAATCAATTGGATATAAATATGAATCTTCAAAAGGAAGCATAAAGTTGATAGTTCCATAAATAAATATAAAGTACTTTTGTTGGTAAAGGGTTTAGACAAAGAGAGGGTTTATATTACTTTAATAATGATTCACTTGTATATCAATTAGGATGTTAATTGATATGATTTCGTTATATAATTTGTAGATACATTTGAAAAAACATTCTTAAATGGTGATCTCAAAATATGAGTAGATATAAGTTATCATCTTTAAAAAAATTTCAAAATCATTCATTTTTCATGAGATAAACAAAGTCTAAAAGATTTTTAGTAAAAGTCAAATACTACATTTGGTTGTCCAAGTTTGGATTAGAATAAGATAGAATAAAGAAAAATTTGAAATCCTCAAAATATCCTCCAAATTTGAGAAATAATCTATCATATATTTGGTGCAACTTAAGATAAGATTTGAAGTTTTCAAAATCTTCAACATAACAAATATCCCATCATATTCAACAAGCGGTTCTCAAGTCTTCCACAATCATTGACACTATTCTCAATTGGGATGGGATAAATGGATATTAAATTTTTGAAGATATATATTCTTACGAAAGAAAAAAGGGACCATTCTCATAAGAAATTTAGAAAATCAAAATCTAATAATGATTAAGTTACAAAAGCCAAACTTCAAAGGAGCAAGAGGTCACTAATTAAAAAATCTTTCAAATCTAATTTGCAAATGTATATGATAGAAAGTGAGACTCAAACGTTTCAAGAGGTAATGTCAACATCAAATAATCCTTACTATAATCAAAATTGTTGACAATGAAATTGATTCTATCATAAGTAATCACTTTGGAATTAGATAATTGTCCCGTAGGAAATAAATCAATTGGATATAAATCTGAATCTTCAAAAAGAAGCATAAAGTTGATGGTTCCATAAATAAGTATAAAGTATTTTTTGTTGGTAAAAGGTTTAGACAAAGAGAGGTTTATATTAATTTAATATTAATTCACTTATACATCAATTATGATGTTAATTGATATGAATTCATTATATAATTTGCATATACATTTGAAAACAGCATTATTAAATGGTGATCTCGAAATATGAGTGATATAAGTTATCATCTTTAAAAAATGTTTTCAAAATCATTCATTTTTCATGAGAAAAACAAAGCCTAGAAAGATTTTTACTAAATGTTAAATGCTACGTTTAGTCGTCCAAGTTTGGATTAAGATAAGATAGGATAAAAAAAGCATTTGAAATCCTCAAAATATCCTCCAAATTGGAGAAATAATATATCATATGTTTGGTGCAACTTAAGACAAGATTTGAAGTCTTCAAAAATCTTCAACATAATAAATACCCCATCATATTCAACAAGCGGTCTCAAGCCTTCTACAATCATTGACACTATTTTCGATTGGGATGGGATAAATGGATGTTGAATTCTTTGATGATATATATTCTTACGAAATAAAAGAAGGGAACCTTTTCAAGAGAAATTTAGAAAATCAAAATCTAATAATGATTAATTTGTGGCCGAAGAAGCCAAATCTCGAAGGAGGAAGATGTCACTAATTAAAAAGTCTTTCAAATATAATTTGCTAATGTATATGATAGAAAGTGAGACTCAAACGTTTCAATAAACAATGACAACATCAAATAATCTTTACTAGAATAAAAATTGTTGACAATGAAATTGATTATATCATAAGTAATCACTTTGTGAATTGATTAATTATCCATTAGGAAATAAATCAATTGGATATAAATATGAATCTTAAAAAAAAAAAAAAAAAACATAAAGTTGATAGTTCCATAAATAAGTATAAATACTTTTTGTTGATAAATGTTTAGACAAAAGAGGGTTTATATTACTTTAATATCATTCACTTGTACATCAATTAGGATGTTAATTGATGTTACTTTGTTATATAATTTGCAGATACATTTGAAAACAAAGTATTTTAAATGGTGATCTCGAAATATGACTAATATAAGTTATCATCTTTAAAAAATGTTTTCAAAATCATTCATTTTCATAATATAAACAAAAGCCTAAAAGATTTCTACTAAAGATCAAATATTGCGTTCGGTCATCCAGTTTGGATTAGAATAAGATAGGATAAAGAAGAATTTGAAATCCTCAAAATATCCTCCAAATTGGAGAAATAATCTATCATATGTTTGGTCCAACTTAAGATAAGATTTGAAGTCTTCAAAAATCTTCAACATAACAAATATCCCATCATATTCAATAAGCGGTCTCAAGCTTTCTACAATCATTGACACTTTCTTGATTGTGATGGGATCAATGGATGGAATTTTGAGGATATATATCCTTACGAAATTAAAAAAAAAAAAAAAAAAAAAAAGGAACATTTTTAGAATAAATTTAGAAAATCAAAATCTAATAATGATTAAGTTGTGGCCGAATAAGCCAAATCTCGAAGGAGCAAGAGGTCACTAATTAAAAAGTCTTTCAAACATAATTTGCTAATATATATAATAGAAAGTGAGACTCAAAAGTTTCAATAAACAATGTCAACATCAAATAATCCTTACTAGAATAAAATTGTTTGATATTGATTCTATCATAAGTAATCACTTTGAGAATTGATTCGTTATCCATTAGGAAATAAATCAATTGGATATAAATATGAATTTTCAAAAAGAAGCATAAAGTTGATAGTTCCATAAATAAGTATAAAGTACTTTTTTTTTTTTGTAAAGGGTTTAGACAAAGAGAGTGTTTATACTACTTTAATACCGATTCACTTATACGTCAATTAGGATATTAATTGATATGAATTCGTTATATAATTTGCAAATACATTTGAAAACAGCATTCTTAAATGGTGATCTTGAAATATGAGTGATATAAGTTATCATCTTTAAAAAAATGTTTTCAAAATTATTCATTTTTCATTAGATAAACAAATCCTAGAAAGATTTTTACTAAAGGTCAAATGCTGCATTCAGTTGTTCAGGTTTGGATTAGAATAAGATAGGATAAAGAAAAATTTGAAATCCTCAAAATATCCTCCAAATTTGAGAAATAATCTATCATATGTTTGTGCAACTAAGACAAGATAAGATTTAAAAGTCTTCACAAAAATATTATTAGGATGGGATAGTGGATGTTAAATTCAATCATATTCGAAAGAAAAAAATGGAACCTTCTCAGAAAAAATTTAAAAAATCAAAAGCTAACTAGTTAAGTTCCAAACACAATCAATGACACTAATTAAAAATCTTTCAAACATAATTTGCTAATATATATGATAGAAAAGTTAAAATGTTTCCATAAACAATGTATCAAAAAATAAAAATTGTTCACAATGAGATTGATTCTATCATAAGTAATTTTGGGAATTTGGTTAATTATCCATTAGGAAAAATTGGATATTATGAACAAAAAGAAGATAAAGGCTCATAAACAAGTATTTTTGTTGGTAAAACATTTAGACTAGCGGTTTTCACTGATTATACATCAATTATGATGTTTATTGATATGATTTCGTTATATAATTTACAGATACATTTGAAAACAACATTCTTAAATAGTGATCTCGAAATATGAGTGATATAAGTTATTATCTTTAAAAAATATTTTCAAAATCATTTATTTTCATGAGATAAACAAATCCTAGAAAGATTTTTACTAAAGGTCAAATGCTGCGTTCAATCGTCCAGGTTTGGATTAGAATAAGATAGGATAAAGATGAATTTGAAATTTCAAAATATCCTCCAAATTGGAGAAATAATCAATCATATGTTTGGTGCAACTTAAGACAAGATTTGAAGTATTTAAAAATCTTCAACATAACAAATATCCCATCATATTCAACAAGCGGTCTCAAGCCTTCACAAACATTGACACTATTCTCAATTGGGAAGGGATAAATGGATATTGAATTCTTTGAGGATATATATCCTCATGAAAGAAAAGAATGGAATCTTCTCAGAAGAAATTTAGAAAATCAAAAGCTAAGAATGACTAAGTTTAGGTCGAAGAAGCCAAACTTCAAAGGAGCAAGAGGTCAATAACTAAAAAAACTTTCAAACCTAATTTGCTAATGTATACGATAGAAAGTAAGGCCCAAACATTTCAAGAGGCAATGTCAACATCAAATAATCCTTACTAGAATAAAAATTGTTGACAATGAGATTTATTCTATCATAAGTAATCACTTTGGAATTGGTTAATTATCCATTATAAAATAAATCAATTGGATATAAATATGAATCTTCAAAAAGAAGCATAAAGTTGATGGTTCCATAAATAAGTATAAAGTACTTTTTGTTGGTAAAGGGTTTAGACAAATAGATGGTTTATACTATTTTAATACTGATTTATTATACATCAATTATGATGTTAATTGATATGACTTCGTTATATAATTTGCATATACATTTAAAAACAGCATTCTTAAATGGTGATCTCGAAATATGAGTGATTTAAGTTATCATCTTTAAAAAATGTTTTCAAAATCATTCATTTTTCATGAGATAAATAAAGCTTGGAAAGATTTTTACTAAATGTCAAATGCTGCGTTTGGTCGTCCATGTTTGAATTAGAATAAGATAGGATAAAGAAGAATTTGAAATCCTCAAAATATCCTCCAAATTTGAGAAATAATCTATCATATATTTGTGCAACTTAAGACAAGATTTGAAGTTTTCAAAAATCTTCAACATAACAAATATCCCATCATATTCAACAAGCGGTCTCAAGCCTTCCACAATCATTGACACTATTCTCGATTGGGATGGGATAAATGGATGTTGAATTCTTTGAGGATATCTATCTTCACGAAAAAAAATAAGGTAACATTCTTAAAAGAAATTTATAAAATCAAAATCTAATAATGATTAAGTTGAGACCGAAGAAGCCAAACTTCGAATGAGCAAGAGGTCACTAATTAAAATATCTTTCAAACCTAATTTGCTAATGTATATGATAGAAAGTGAGGCTCAAACGTTTCAAGAGATAATATCAACATCAAATAATCCTTACTAAAATAAAAATTGTTGACAATAAGATTCATTCTATCATAAGTAATCACTTTGGGAATTGGTTAAATATCTATTAAGAAATAAATCAATTAGATATAAAATGAATCTTCAAAAAGAAGCATAAAATTGATGGTTCCATAAATAACTATAAAGTACTTTTTGTTGATAAAGGGTTTAAACAAAGAGAGGGTTCATACTACTTTAATATTGATTTATTTATACATCAATTAGAATGTTAATTGATATGATTTCGTTATATAATTTGCAGATCCATTTGACAACAGCATTCTTAAATGCTGATTTGGAAATATGAGGGATATAAGTTATCATTTTAAAAAAAAAAATTCAAAATCATTCATTTTCATGAGATAAACAAAGCCTAGAAAGATTTTTACTAAAAGTTAAATGCTGCGTTTGGTCATCCAAGTTTGGATTAGAATAAATAGGATAAAGAAAATTTGAAATCCTCAAAATATCCTCCAAATTGGAGAAATAATCTATCATATATTTGGTGCAACTTAAGACAAGATTTGAAGTCTTCAAAAATCTTCAACATAACAAATATCACATCATATTCAACAAGCGGTCTCAAGCCTTCCACAATCATTAACATTATTCTCGATTGGAATTGAATAAGTGGATGTTGAATTCTTTGAGGATATATATCCTTATGGAAAAGAAAAAATGGAACATTCTCAGAAATAAATTTAGAAAATCAAAATCTAATAATGATTATGTTGAGACCGAAGAAGCCAAACTTCGAAAGAGCAAGAGGTCACTAATTAAAAAATCTTTCAAACATAATTTGCTAATATATATGATAGAAAGTGAGGCTCAAATGTTTCAAGAGACAATGTCAACATCAAATAATCATTACTAGAATAAAAATTGTTGACAATGAGATTGATTCTGTCATAAGTAATCACTTTGGGAATTTGTTAATTATCCATTAGGAAATAAATCAATTGGATATAAATATGAATCTTCAAAAAGAAGCATAAAATTGATGGTTTCATAAATAACTATAAAGTATTTTTGTTGATAAAAGGTTTAGACAAAGAGGGATACTACTTTAATAATCATTCACTTATACATCAATTATAATGTTAATTGATATGACTTTGTTATATAATTTACAGATACATTTGAAAATAACATTCTTAAATGGTGATCTCGAAATATGAGTGATATAAGTTATCATCTTTAAAAAATGTTTTCAAAATCATTCATTTTTCATGAGATAAACAAAGCCTAGAAAGATTTTTACTAAAGGTCAAATGCTGCGTTTGGTCGTCCATGTTTGGATTAGAATAAGATAGGATAAAGAAGAATTTGAAATCCTCAAAATATCCTCCAAATTGGAGAAATAATCTATCATATGTTTGGTACAACTTAAGACAAGTTTGAAGTCTTCAAAAAGCTTCAATATAACAAACATCGCATCATATTCAACAAGCGGTCTCAAGCCTTCCACAATCATTGACACTATTTTCGATTGTGATGGAATATATGGATGTTGAATTTTTTGAGGATATATATCCTTACAAAATAAAAGAATGGAACTTTCTCAAATGAAATTTAGAAAATCAAAATCTAATAAAGATTAAGTTTAGGCCGAACAAGCCAAACTTCGAAGGAGCAAGAGTCACTAATTAAAAAATCTTTCAAACCTAATTTGCTAATGTATATGATAGAAAGCAAGGCTCAAATGTTTCATGAGGCAATGTCAACATCAAATAATCCATTACTAGAATAAAAATTATTGACAATGAGATTGATTCTATCATAAGTAATCACTTTGGAAATTGGTTAATTATCCATTTAAAATGAATCTTCAAAAGAAGCATAAAGTTGATGGTTCCATAAATAAGTATAAAGTACTTTTTGTTGGTAAAGTGTTTAGACAAAGAGAGGGTTTATACTATTTTAATACCGATTCACTTGTATATCAATTCGGATATTAATTGATATGACTTCGTTATATAATTTGCAGATTCATTTGCAAGCAGCATTCTTAAATGGTGATCTCAAAATATGAGTGATATAAGTTATCATCTTTAAAAAATGTTTTGAAAATCATTTATTTTTCATGAGATAAACAAAGCCTAGAAAGATTTTTACTAAAGGTCAAATGCTACGTTTGGTCATCCAGGTTTGGATTAGAATAAGATAGGATAAACAAGAATTTGAAATCCTCAAAATATCCTCCAAATTGGAGAAATAATCTATCATATGTTTGGTGCAACTTAAGACAAGATTTGAAGTCTTCAAAAATCTTCAACATAACAAATATCACATCATATTCAACAAGCGGTCTCAAACCTTCTACAATCATTGACACTATTCTTGATTGGGATGGGATAAGTAGATGTTGAATTCTTTGAGGATATATATCCTTACGAAAGAAAAGAAGGGAACATTCTCAGAAGAAATTTAGAAAATCAAAATCTAATAATGATTAAGTTGAGACCGAAGAAGCCAAACTTCGAAGGAGTAAGAGGTCACTAATTAAAAATCTTTCAAACCTAATTTGCTAATGTATATGATAGAAAGTGAGGCTCAAATGTTTCAAGAGACAATGTCAACATCAAATAATCCTTACTAGAATAAAAATTGTTGACAATGAGATTGATTCTATCATAAGTAATCACTTTGGGAATTGGTTAATTATCCATTAGGAAATAAATCAATTGGATATAAATATGAATCTTCAAAAAGAAGCATAAAGTTGATGGTTCCATAAATAAGTATAAAGTACTTTTTGTTGGTAAAGGTTTAGACAAAGAGAAGGTTTATACTACTTTAATACTAATTCACTTGTACATCAATTGGGATGTTAATTGATATGACTTCGTTATATAATTTGCAAATACATTTGAAAGCAGCATTCTTAAATGGTGATCTCGATGAGGAAATTCATATTGAACAACTTCAAGGATTCAAGGTCAAAGGTCAAAACACAAAGTATGTAAACTTGTCAAATTATTGTATGGACTTAGATAAGCTCTTAAAAATGGCATGAGAAGTTTGACTGTGTGATGATCCAAAATAGGTATGCAATCAATGAGTGTGACAAATATATGTATACTAAATCCATGTTAGTTTGATGTGTACTTATTTATCTATATGTCGATGACATGCTAAATTATGAAGATAACACTAAGTTATCAAAACCACAAAAATCTTCTCAAGAAGAACTTTGAGATGAAAGACTTAGGTATTGCAAAGAATTATGATGGTCTAGGTTTAACACAATCTTATTACATGGAAAAGGTAAATAAGAATTTTAAAGGGTTTAGCATTAAAGAGGCAAATAATTATTTTCTTCCACACTTGACTTTAAAAAAGAATACTGGAAACAGTATCAAACAATTAGCAATACTCTCAAGTGATCGGCTGCATCATGTACATCATGAACTGCACTAGACCGAGTATTGCGCACTTGATAGGAAACTGAGCTGTTATAGAAATAATCTTGTAATGAGCATTAGAATGTGCTTTTGAAAGTGTTGGGTTATTTGCAAAGAATCAATTACTTTGTTTTGCAATATGACAAATATCCAACTATTTTTTAAGGCTACTATGGTGCCAACTGGATTTATAATTCCGATTAATCGAAATCGACTAGCATATATGTTTTCAAGCTGAGAGGAGCCATAATATAATGGAATTCCTCAAAGCAAACTCTAATAGTGTAATCCACAATTGAAACAGAGTTTGTTCTTTTGGATAAAGTCAGACTTCAACAATTTTTAGATGATGTTCTATTATGGCCAAAACCTATGCCTCCAATATGCATTCACTGTAACAATCAAGCAGTAATTGCAAGAGGATCAATGTGATATATAACGGTAAGTCTAAACACAATCATCACAAACAAAATACCGTAAGATAATTGCTCTTGAATGGAATATTTTTATGAACTTTGTGAAGTCAAAGAAAAATATCGTGGATTCATTTACAAAAGGTTTGTTAAAAGAGCAGGTAAACTGCATATCAAAGGGAATGGAGTTAAAAGCCTTAACCCAATAAGACATACCAAGGTGAAAAACTAACCTACTAATTACAAATCCCATGGACTAGGTTTAATAGGACAACATGAATTTTAGAAACTCTAGTGTGCACATTTTCTTCCACTTCTATGATGCAATAATGCTTCCTACAACATTTTAGGATACGCTATACATTTAATGATTCCTATAACTAAGAATTCAACATTCCATTAAGGTATGGTAGAATACCTTTACTAAGAATGCATCTATAAGTATGGAGCTGGCAAACTCTATAAAAATCTTTGAAGTTTAAATTTCTAAAACATGCATGAATTCGAAAAGGTTCAAGGCTAGAAGAATGAACACAATTGAGAACCAATCTTGATTTGGAGATATTATGTGCAAGGTCTATTGTCCGAGCTTACATCATTATAAGAGATTCAGACTCAGTAACTAGTTAAGTATGTCGGGTAGGCTTTCACTAAAGAAGATTCAAAGAAAAAGATACCTATCTTAATGCAACGTACTTACATAGGCACACTTAGAATTCCTCAAGTCAAGATATTTTGTGATCCATTAATGTGGGGGATTGTCATAATTATGGTAGATTAGTGAATCTACAAAAGTAATCGAAACGAGATATGTTTCTTCAGTTCAACGAAATATGTCTTTTCAGTTCATGTATCTCTTGAGTCCATGCATTTTTTGGATTCATGTATTCACTTAATTCATGCATTTCTTGAGTTTATATATCTCTTGGATTCTTGTATCTATTTAATTTATATATTTGTTCATTACATGATGTCTCAAATTCTAAAAAGTAATTTGAACTTCTTCATTCCAAGAACCACCTACATCTCCTCATTTCAATTTTTTTCTAAGTGTGCCGGTTTTAAGAAGTGATTAACAAAGACCTATTTGCATAGTGCTAGCTCAAATGGTTTTGAGGTGTTGTATATTATGAGGCATAGTTTGTGAAGCTACTTCGCATCATTGGCAAGAACTAATCGTCTTAAGGAGATTCAATTAGCCATACATAACCTCCTATTTATTTTTGCTATCATTTTTTCGAAGTTAATATTTTCTGATTATAACAAATAGTGTTACATATTCTTCCTCCAATATGTTATTTCTTTTATAATTTTCCAACAAATTCAAGCGGCATGAACCTACAGACCATTTGTTGATTTGATCAAAGTGTTCATCCCTTTGGACGTGTTCCCAACTCAAATTGTGAACATGGAAGGATTCACCGTCAAACATGATTCATCATGGGAGCACGTTCTATTTCGAGCATGAATCCTTCGTGTTTGGTCTCAATTTGTCATTAGCATGCTTCGAATTGTTACTATAACTAGCTTTATTTTTATCTTGATCTCCTTGATTATGACTCGTTCTAATGTGGACATTTGATAGATGTAATTAGTAGGATTTTGCTAATATAACAGTATTTGAGCCATTGTAAGAGTGACAAATAAACAATACTCAAGCGCCTAAGCCCTAAAGAAATGAAAGCCATAGAATATGATGGCAAAGATACCCTGAGATATAGAAATTAAATACAGATTGGGATCCAGCAAAGAAAATACAGGGGACCAAGTTGAGGTTTTTCAAGTTCATCCTACATCAAGCCCTCGTAAGGAACATTTAACTTCTCTAGTGGATGAATGGTGTGGAATCAAGATGGCTAATGTTAGGACCTTTCGAGCTCTTGTCTCTTTTCCATTGTTTCAATCTAAATTTGGAATAAGAATAAGATCACTCAATGCATTCCTAAAATTATTTCCTAAGCTCAACCAATCCCCAACACTAATAGATGCTAGTTGGGGGCCCATTTGCTTAACCTGGCCCTAGTCTGAGTAGTTGGGGGTTGGGCTCCAAGCTCCAACTTGATCTTGTGGTCTTCTTATTTGAGCAAATTTCCTAGTTTAAGTTGGTTTCCTAATTGGTGTAGTTTCCCAAATATAAGTACATTTCCTGATTTAAATAAGCTTCTTATTATAAGTAGGTTTTTAATTTGAGTAAATTTCTTGATTAAATAGGTTTTCTGATTTGAATAGGTTTCTTGGTAGATATCTTAATTTGAGTAAGTTTCCTAGTGTAAGTTGATTTCCTAATTAGTGCAGGTTCCCTAGTTCAAGTAGGTTTTCTAATTTGAATATGTTTTCTAATTTAAATAGATTTCCTAATTCAAGTTGGTTTTCTAGTTTAAGTAGTTTTCTAATTTATATTTCAAACTTTAATCTATTTAATGTTTCTTTGTAGTAATAGGTTGAGATTAATTTTTGTTGCTAGTTTGATCATGTTGCATGAAGAATTTAGCTCTCGTTACATAGATCAATTGAGTTTTTTAATTCAATAAAAACATGTTTAGCTATGTATAGCTTACAAGGGTCTTCTCCCAGGGTTTTATAACTAGGCTTTGTTCAAACTTTCCAAAATCGATGGTTCGTAAAAGTAAGGCAGGCTTCCACACCTTACTTAGCTCGTAACTCACCTAGAATAAGTTAGTAATAATTCTAATATGAATTTGATCAAAAAATGAATGAGAAACAAAGTGGCAATTGGCAATCCCACCTTGCAAGAGAGTTATTCGCACCTTCCTAGCAATATTTTGACCCTCTCGAATTTCAGCTAGGTAGGGTCCATGCACACATTCTCATAGCAAATAATTTTCATGACTTAGTGGAGCTCTTTCGCTTCCTCCATCGTAATACCGCAACTTTATGTCGCTTCTCCTCCTCATCACATCATGTTTGCCTTTTTCTTGTCCCTTTGCCACGGCCTTATGCCGCCCTCTCCTTCTACCACCCCATCATTATCAACCGCCATTGCCGCATGCCCGTGCCATAGCTAGGGCTTTCCATCTGTTGTTGACCAGCACTCGTCTATACTACTTAAGTACTTGTGCGAATATTAAGATAATCTTCATTTGCTTAGTAGAAAAGGCAAGACATGGAATCAATGATGTGAGATTTTGTGAAACTATTATCAACTGTTCTAAAAACTTAAATTATTAAATGAATGCATAATTTATTGTTTAAATATTCTAACAAATGAATTTCATTTGATAGTCAAAACGAGGCTATTTTCGAACACCTTAGATTACATTTAGCCAATTGGGTAAATTGGCCAAATAAGATAAGATATGATTTCTAATATCGTAAGAATTGCTTGATATATCACGAAATAAAAAATGCGGAAAAGATCCTCAAATTGAAAAAAAAAAAAAAAAGCGGCGGAAGCATTGGCCACTGGCATCTGAGGTATGCAATAAACCAAGTGGTGCTCCATCATGAGATTTGCTTACACAGAGGAATGGCGCTCGTTTTTCAAAATTCCTTCTAGACTTGATTTTGATTCAAAACATCTCTTACAATTGATCACTGTGGTCCGACATCCCTATGAACACGTCACCGTTGACGATATTGGCTAACCAATGATCACCGGTCATCAACGTGCACGTCGTCCTTTTTGGAAGCATTTCATTCCCAAAAAACATTTTTCCCAATACCACCCGCGCACGCATAAAAGATATTTGAAGGCTTCAAATTGCCCCAACTTTACTGTTCAAAGAAAAAGGATTAGAGTTTCTCCAGCGTAGATATGAAAAATGGAACTGAGAATCAAACGTTAGAAGAGAGCAGCAATGAAAACACGGGTAACTTAAGCGAACTCCTTTAGGGGCTTTCTTACATGGGAGAAGTACGGCTCAAGTTCGCAGTGGTTTTTCGACCAAAGTCCCCCTAAGAAAGGCTCAAAATGGTCATGCGACAAGTATATTTCAGTTGGCCAACCATTCTTTTCAACGGCAATGAGCTCGGGGAGCTTATCTGGTCAAGAGCGACCAAATTCGAGAATTCTTTTAAAAGCAAAATTCAAGTCTCCATGGAGTTTTGAGAAACGAGGGATTCTTCAAATGGTCATTGAGTCAGAGTCCATGGATTACTTCTAAACAAAGTCAAGTCTAGGAGAAATTTCAAGAAACGAGTGCCACTTTGAGGGAACTTGCGAAAATTCTCCCTCTCTTTCATGTCGTGCCTTGTTAGATTGATCGAATACAAGTGGAAAGCTAATTTTGCACTCGTATATACATACATGTACATACAGTACCCCCTTAAAGATTATGACATGTAACAGATCATCAAGCTTAGAGAGAGCAATCCTAATTTGTAAAAGTACCATCATGAAAATAGCTTAGGGTGCCGTGATTGCTGTTTTTTATTTATTTATTATTATTTCCAGAATTCAATATCAATTGAGCAGAACGTGAACCAGTCTATTTCAAAACAGTTCTATGTCTCTAAAAGGTCGTTCCTCTAACCAAGGTCCAGTTTGTTCGTCACAAACCATCAAACGAAACCCCGCAACTCGTTTAACTAGTTTGAAAGAGATGCATTTCCAATACCTTCAATCTCATGAACCGGAGGATGCAAATCACGGTCCTACCGAGAAGGTAAGGACCATCTATCAGTCCATGCGCGTTGGACAGAGCATATTCGATCTCTAGAGTACGTTCAAGACAGCCAAGAACCGTCGGGATTTCCTCTTTCATTTGAAAATACTATGAAGTCAAAAAGTCGTCACCTGTATCTCAATCAAAGGAACCGAAAACGGCTAGTTCAATGAAGATGCTAATGTCAGACACCAGCCCCCGAGAAAATATTCAGTGGTTGCAAAGCACCACTTCAATCGCCAATGTGGTGCTCGTTTTTTACTCATACCCAATAATAAATCGACACGTGTCAGTTGAGATGGAATGAAAAATTAAAAAAAATTGATTTTTCTCTTCTTCCTCCTTCCTCTGCCGATTTGGATGTCCTCCATGGCTGCGCATGCTTCCTCCTCCATCGCAGAGCTCCTCACCATCCAGCCAGCATCTCCACCGCTTCCTACATCACCTGCGATTGACCCTGTATCACTTGTGGTCGACCCAAACTACCCTTTTGTCATTGCTCGCAGTTGGCTCAGTCCTTGTCACAAGCCTAGATCATCCATGGCCCACGAGGCTCGTCCATGGCCATTAGCCTTGACAGCAAGCTTGAGGTCTAGATGACCATGAACTGCGCTTGGTCGTTACCAGCGCATCATATCTGGACCGAATTAGCCTTGACAGCAAGCTTGAGGTCTAGAGGACCATGAACTGCGCTTGGTCGTCACCAGCGCATCATATCTGGACTAATTGGGTCATGCTCGAGAAAAAGGCATTGCTTATGCATGGCCGAGGAGTGGAGGTTGGCAGCAATGGATGGAGGAGGAACAGAGAGCAAAGGTGAGAGAGAAGAATTTTAACTTTCCATGGGATGTTGACATGGTATCAAACCACATAATATTTTCTCCCAGCGCAAACACATACTTGACCCTCGAACCACTCTGATAAAGGTGCTGTCTCAAGATGAAAGATGCGTTGCAGACTGATGGAAAGATAATTTCCAAACATGAAATTTTATCCACGGCGCGAAGGTTTCAGTGAGGCAGGATCAGAAGGAAGCGATGCAACGGTTTCATTTGAGATTATACAATCAGGTAGTAATTCCCCTTACGTCACCTTCATAGCAGGTAGCTTTATGGCTGCATCTTCGTCTTGGTAAATATGAGTAGATAGGTTGCTGAAACTTAGAAATTTGCAACCCAACAGGGAATTCTGGCTTTATGTTTTGTACATGAAACATAAATAGTTACTACCGTATCTGGAGAATTGGAGGAAAATTTGCTATCCATCTCTTTCAATACTTTAAAAGTCGGATCTTCATGAATTCTCAAACATAAAGTGCTAAAACTTCTACAAAAATTAGGTCTCAAGGAGGGGAAAGTGTAATAAGTCTACTTGTTGTATAAGTGGGCAAAGGTGAAGAGAAAGAAGCCCGCCATCTGCATTAATAAAGAAAGCTTTCAGAAAAATATGCAAGACTGTCGAGAGAAATAGTGTCAGTCAACTGAGACTCTACAATGATGAGATCAAATTAACAATCATTCAGGCCCCAATAAAAGGTCAAGCTTAGGAGCATTCACAGTTTGATTGGATTGATTTTGAGAGGAATTTGAATTTTTTACCAAACAAATGTGGAATTTATAGGATACCAAAACTCTAAAAAAAAACCAAATCAAACTAATGAAAATTAACCATATTGCTTTTACTTTGAATCAAACAACTATCACAGAGTCTAATCTTCCCCCCACAAATAGCAATGTAATCTAAGCTTGATGAAGCACACTGTTTGCAACATATGACCAAATGATCTTCAAGTGATTTAAATATTTTATATAAACAGAAAAAGAAGTCGTATTCATATTAAAAACCAACAAAGCAGAAGTTTTGTAGGGCTACGTTTTGCAAATTGCTTTCCAGCTTTTACTTTCAGCCTCCCCTATCCCATGCAAAACTTGACAATGAACAGGAAAGTCTAGTTTCCAGAAAAGGAAAAGGAAAGTCTCACTCGGATGCTTCTGTTTACGTACAACTACACAACCATAAAAGTGATGCCAATGGTGAGAATTTCGTAATCTAATTAACTAGGAGCAGAGTGGGAACACTTCATAGATGGATAAAAGCATATCCAGCGTTTGCAAATCCTTTAGTCTGATGCCCAAAAAGAGAGGGTTTTACCACCACATTGGAAAAGTGTAACATAGATAAAGGTTTTGCACAAAACAGTAACAAGAGACTAGTGGGTCAAATGATCATACCATAGAGAATGCTGCACCATAATAGGGATAGGCAGCTGGAATAAATCTTTCATACTCGTTGTGTCTGAAAGGTCGTACTGGAATCTGCAATGGAATGTTTTCAAACAAAAGCAATAAGACTGCTGTCTGAGCCACAACATCTTTCAATATGATAAACAGCAAAATCATAAAAAGCAAACAGACAGCAGATGACAAGGATTTATGCTCGCATGATTAAGTTTGATTAATTTTTTTTCTTTCTTAGAAGATAGAACTTTATTGATACACAAATAGGTAAGGTCCAACAGGAATAGACAAGAATGACAAACTGATAGCACAAAAATAATGCTCAAATTCAATGGCAAAAAGGCACTGAAGATGCATTCTTGGTATGTAGAAAATATCTTCTTGTTTTGACAACAATTTTTTGCTTAAAGCCTTTTTATAAGGCAAGAAAGTCATCGTTGACCATCTACAACTCAAGCAGGAGGTAGCTCTATCAGGCATCACTGCACAAATGGGTTTCAGACAGTGGGTTGCTTTTTGTCATTTTTTTCCTTCAAACAGGACCTGTATAAGCATGTTCTTGTAACAAGCAAGAGCTACTACAGTTTAGAGTTGTTGACTACTACTTTGCACTGTGCAAATTACATCTTCTTGGCAGTTGCTACTGGCAAGTACCCATACCAGGATGCTTATTTCAAAGGTAAAAAAATCCCACCATCTCTCACAAAGAAATGAAAATGTCTTCCAAATGCTAACATAGTGGATTACAGACAAATAAATGGTTCACAAGCTCACACAAAAGAGAAGTGCAAATAAGCTACAAGTATATATCTAAGACGAATGAGTCAAATACCTGCTTGGATAGGGACAAGCTAGTGTATCCAAGCCTTTGGTATTCAAGCTTGAACTGGAAAACACCATAGACATCTGGAACCTTGAATGAAGTAGAATAGACACCCTGCAGGAAGACATGATAACAGTCAATAAAATTTCTGGAATGAGAAAAGGCAGTTGATGAAGTGTTACTGAAAGTTATATCACCTTTTTGTCGGTAGATAAAGTTTTCAGAACATAAGGGCTCATCATGTAAAACTGAACTTGAACATCATCTGAAACATATGGTTCCCAGCTGCTTCCAGACCATTCATATATCTCAACGGAGTATTCCTACAGTGTAAAAAAAGTGGAATTTTGCTTTTCAAAACCCAGTCCATCTTTCTTCTTAGACATTACAATCAGAAGGAATAAACTTACCAGGTCATCAGTGATCCTATACATCGCAGGTTCATCAGCTTCCCCAACTAGATTGTGCTTCACATTCACAGCCTATGAATAAGGAAATTTTTAAGGTGATGAGGTAGAAACAGAAAATAAAATAGCAGCAACGAACAATAACTAAGCATCATCCTATCGCGCTTGACCAAACAAAGACCCCTTGTGCACTCTATTGTCAAATATGACCAGTTATCTGAGAACTAAAAAGTAATCCAGATGAAACCTTCTCTGGTTGAATTCCCAGATAGAACCATAAGGCATTTTACCACTCCACAGATGACACAAATAAACCTCAATTTCACCAACAAGAATACCTTATACCAGAAACGTACAGCCACTCTATTTATTCTGAATGTCTCACCTTCAGATGTCCTCTCTCATGGAATATCCATTTGCTAATTTCAGTGAGGAACTGCTCATTTCCTGCTTTCTCATGCCTGTTTGAACAAAGGCATACTCATCAAATTCCTGTACCAGGTGCAGATTGACAATATTCCTGAAGTAATGCACCAGTATAATATCATCTAAAATCATTTTGTACATCTTAAGCACACGTCATTCTGGGCAACAAAGTAAACGGAAAATAACGCACCACATTGAAGACCCTCAAGTATATAGTTAACATCCAAAGTCTGCAATTCCACATTATGACCCAACATGCGCAGTCCAAAATGATGAAAATTGCCTTCCTAAAGCAGTGGATGGGTCACAGCTATAAATTACAAAGAACTCTCTGAAATCTAAGCCTGATTGACAGATCCCACATATAACAGTATAGATAATACATACATACATTACAGAATTTGAAATGCATCATCAGACAGCTTAAACATTCCATTCAAATCATATAGAAAACAGTTTTGACACATTAAGACCACCAAGACCAATGACTATCTGACCGAAATGAGTAGATTATATACTATCACTTATGAAAACAAAGCCATACAACTTCAATTGAACTTTCCTTAACTTTCTTGGTATTGCAGCATGCTAATTTTTTCCTGAAATTTCAGAACATATTCAAATAAAATGAACACACGACAATTTACATACTAGCACAGATTTTCCCAACCAGTGAGCAAGAAGATTGACCATGCCAGCAATGCTAAGAGAAACTCGCTCAGTCTTCATCAAGCCACTACAGCACTCAAAAGAAACCAACATCTCCTTCATATTGATAAAAGGTGTTTGAGAGCACAAGGTCTCAAGGGACTTGGGGAGACCACCAAAACTTCTCACCAAAAACAACCTCAACCCAGCAGTGCAAAAAGCCTATTCTAATCTGAACCGTGACAGACAAAGGTCACACATGGAGCAACCATACCATTTCATCAAACCTCAAACCCTACAGACTGAATTTTCTTTTATTCCCTTAACATCATATGAGGTAACAAAAGCTTTCTTAAACATGCATCTATAGCCAGGGACCGACCTAAATACACAATAGTGGGGAACTTTGAATAAATGCAAGTTTTAATTCAACATTTTTGACCTAAAATTAAATTTTGCCCCCATTAATTTTTCAAAAATGTATATAGCTAAGTCAACATTCAACATTTTCATTTCAATGTGTCCCCACAAATTGATAAAACTTAATAAACAACTCTAAAGTTATCAAATTGTAGCTGCCACAAACAAATCAAACCCATTATAAATTCCTTTTTATCGGAATCTTCAGGGCAAGAACACCACTCGAATTATTAACATGATTGCACTTGATTAATTTGTAATCATTGATCAAATTTTACCCCCACTAAAAAAGAAAAAAGAAAAAAAAAACTATATCTATCCCCGTCTATAACGGATTCTCTTCCTCACCCTGCTCCTTTTTTTCTGGGATTAGTAGCAAGGAAACTCCATAGGATGAGCGGATTCATGCTCCAAGGAAAGATTGCATAAATATTGAAAATAAAGCAGGCTTCCCAAACAAAACAGTAACGTAAACATCCTACTATGGTAAAATATCCATAATAATAGTTGTATCACACATAGTTGCATATTTAAAATGCCAATCAGAAAGAAAGACAACAAAAATAAAAAGAAGTAATAGCCCCCCACCTGGTTGAGCTCCCAGCCTTCTGCACACTAGATCTGAACAATCTGATAAACAACCAGATATCAGCTTGGAAAATGGAAAGATGGAAAGGACAAATTAGATCCTAAATTTTGCTACATACCGATTGCTGAATAAACTCAATGAGCCAGTAATCAATACTCTAGCATTGTTTCTCGCCTGAAATTCAAGGCATATAAAGTGAGAAATAATGTTGGATTGCTTGCTACTATAGAAACAAATCAACCACTTCAAATGAAGGTTTACTGGTAAGAGTGAAGAAGTCTAGTATATAGAAGCAAAGAAGGAAGCCCAATGAGAAACGAGCCTTCCCTTTGGCACAGGGAGAGAAAGAGAGGATCCTAGAATCAAGGAATTCAGAGACAACAAGCAAAAGAATTTCTAACTAATGGACTTCA
Organism: Eucalyptus caleyi; assembly: GCA_014182885.2. Lineage (NCBI taxonomy): Eukaryota > Viridiplantae > Streptophyta > Magnoliopsida > Myrtales > Myrtaceae > Eucalyptus > Eucalyptus caleyi. The sequence continues at coordinate 39,617,807 of CM024472.2, forward strand.
CAAGAAAAGAATAAGGACAAAAGGCTGAGACTATTGAGGAGATGCACAACTGAATCCAATGTCCCCTCATGCTGCAAATTGGAAAAGGTAGAATTATATGCATGTCAACATGCAACTCAGATAAAATTATATGCAATGTCATTTTTTCACACAAAAGACACTTCTTTTTGCCAAAAGAATTGACAGAACCCCACATATCTTTTGCAGTGCAAATCCAACTTCCTCTCTGACCCCAAAAGAATGAGTCCCACTTCCTCATCCCAACTCTTAAGAGTTCTACACTCAGTATGGCCACACGCGGCTACAAAGTCAAACTAACCTTCCCATGCGTACAATTTAGAAACTGAACACAGTTCTACAGTAATGTACTGGCACGTTGCAAGAAAAAACTTTTTAAGTATTATCACGACCCTAAGCAAGATTCTAGTATTTGAAATAACCATATGGTTAGTTCAATAATATTCTAAAAGCAGACTACATAACCATACTATAAAAAGTTCTGTAGCCACGGCACAAAAACTATATGGCAATAAAAGATCTGCCTAAGAGATATCATTCAAGAAGATATTCAGTGAAGAATTTAGTCATTTTAGTAAGTACTTCAGATATTCATTGCATCAGTGAGAAACATCCCAGCAGTCTGCTCACATCAAACAGGAGTAATTTCTCTAATATGTCTAAGCATACAAAGGAAAGGTGAGAGGATTAACCTAGGGAACAATGTAAAGTAAAACTTAACGTATCCAACAAAACAAAAAGTACTTCTTGAGAAAGCCAATTGACAAACTCATCCACCAAAAAGAGAAAATATCAAGTCTAATATCTCCAATGTCATCCCAACTCCTCCAGCTAATTATCAATGTATAAAACGTCAGCAGCCACATAACAAAATTGTCAATTTAGAAAGCAAAACTTACAACCACACATTGTCCAATGCAAAACCAGTCTCCATGAATTATTAAATATAGGCAAATGTATGCTCTGTCTTGATAATGTTCAGACATTAGATCCTGTTTTTGTGAAATCCAGTTTCACTTATAATTTATGGCAAACTCTCTAGAAAAAGAACCAGGACATCAAGGGCATGGTGAAAGACCAAATTACGAGGTGCCAACCAGAACAACTCAACTAACCTGCACAACTGAAACCAGTGATATAGCAGATCCAGTAAGCGATGGTGGATTTGACAACTTGGACTTTGGATTTGCAGAGTAAGCAGAAGGAGAAGCTGCAAGAACCTTCAAGACCTATAAATGGTGCACAAAATACCAAAGTTGAAGAAAAATTTCGATACCAAACATGAACTGAAAACAAACATTTCTAGATGACACAAAATGCAAACTTGTAATAGCAAAGGAGAGTAACACATTACCAGATTGTTGGAAGGATTTAATGAATGTCCAATCCCCTGAAAAAGTACTGGAGCCTGGAACAAGGAGAGTTTATTAGACAAAACCCTATCGCATAATGCAGAATAGAGTCACTGAACTGAAGTCATAGTTAATATTGACAACATGAGTAAGACCTTTATCAGAAATCACTGGGACAGTACACTCACAAGCAAGCATCAATAAAATCATCTAAGGAGGATCTTTGCTTTATACCTTGTTATCATTATGACCAAGGACATGTCAAATATTTAAATACCGACTCCATTGACAATTCAAAAAAAAAAAAGCCAAAATGAGTAAAACAACTGCTATAACAGAAAGCACCTAAAGGAATTCTCACTAAAGAAAGATAGGACTTTAATCCTACACTAGCGTCATTACATCACATAAGCATAGCAACCATGAATCAGAACAACCTAACATCTAAGTCATGCAAATAAATAACCCAAAAACAGGAACTTTAACTTGCCTCGATTTTCTTATTCCCTAGAATGACACTAGAATCAATGATATCATCAGCAGCAATCAGTGTATGGTCTCCTTCTGTGTCTGAAACTGCATAGCCAATGTGATCAACAACCACAGCCAAAGGATCCTGCACCACCCGCAATGAAGATCAATGACACGACCCAACATTCCGGCATTTAAATGCAAGGGCAAACAGATACCCAAACTACAAGCTACATGCTGCATTTGGAAATACCGACTAATACAACAGAAAACTCATGATGAAGTTGCTAGCAAAAATCTTTGAACGACAGAAAATCTGAAAAGAGACACAAAGCGATGCAGACCTCATCGAAGTCAACTCCGCACTCGGTAGCGATTTCTCGAATCAAATCCGAAGCATTGGCATCAGCAGCAATGATCAGATCATGGCCCGAATCGACAAAATCCAGAATGGCAGCCTGGTCAAGAGATCCTCCAAAACCTATTTCACCAAGCAAGAAAGCGATCAACATCCACCGATCGCAACACGTAAAATGAAAAAAAAAATAAAATTGACAAACAGAAAATTCAGTCCATCGAACGGCGCGCAAGCTGCACATCCAGATTCGCCCGAGCCGAGTTTGACTCGACCTCGGAAGTCAAAGAGAGAACTCACGTTCGGTCGCCGGGCAGAACAAGATCAGGCCGTCGTAGAGGTACTGGCCGTATCGCTGGAGGCCGATCTTGGGGTCGTCGGCGAGCTTGAAGTCGAGGTCGTAGCCGCGGGACTGGAGGGACCGGAAGTAGAGGGAGTGCGATGACTTGGTGGCCAGGTCGTCGAGCAGGACGAGGACGCGCCGCCCCTTGGGGCTGTCGACGGACAGGGCGGCGGCGAGGAAGGGGAGGAGGAAGGAGATCAGCGCCAGGAGGATGACCGCAGATCTCGCCGTCGTCGTCGCCGTCGCCATCGCCGGTCGGGGGATTAGGGTTTAGGCCACGACGGTGCGATCTCTCTCTCTCTATCTCTTGACTCTCTGGTTGACTCTTCTGTGAGAGTTTGCAGTGAGGCGTGGGGCAAGAGGGAGTGGAGACGGGGAAGGAGGATGGAGAGAAACGGGGACGGGCGAGACGGTGTCGTTTTGGCTTTGAATGGAAAAACCAAACTGCAAAAGTCATGGCCTCCTTGGTCAAGCTTTTTTTAGAGAAAAAATCATAAAAGCAGCTTTTTGATTTTTCATTAATATCTAAAATAATAGGATTAGTATCATGAAATCTTAAATTAGTATATTTGTGATGAATTTATTTTAAATTAATTATTTGATCACCAAAAATCTCAATTTGACATGCTAATGACGGATTAATCCAAATTAACTTTTTTTATCATACAAAATTCCAAACTAATATATTTGTGATGAATTTTTTTTTTTTTTTTTTTGTAGAATCTTATTAATATCGTGAAAAATCACATAAATGAAGGGCAAAACCTAAAATGATATGCCCGCTTGACAATTCGATAATAAATTAAACAAATGGTAAAATTCATCATAAATATATTAGTTTGGGGTTTTGGGGTTAAAATTAATTTGGGATAAATTTATTATAGGTGTAGTAATTTGGTATTAATCCAAAATAATATCCCTAGTTTTAATAATTATATAAGAATTATATGTAATTTTACTTTCAAGAGTTTTGGATCTTTCGAGTTAAGAAAAAGTTGAAGCGCGACCATCACTACTGACTAATAGCAAAAGCAAAAGTAAAAGTCAATCCAGGCCCACCTCGTTCAAGGGAAAATACATTTTCAATCCTACGGTTTGGGAGTAATTTCCTTTTAGTTTTTATACTTTATTTGGTCGCGATTCTGATTATTATAGTATTATCTGATGATAATTTGTGATGGTGCAATCAAGTCTTTCATTAACTCCCTTCAACTCGATAGACATTTCCAACTTCTTCAGTCGTGTAGCTTAAGCCCCCATAGTGTAACTCTCAGCTTTATTTACTTAGCAGAAGAACTAGGAACTTGTATTGAGAGCTCAAAGGTTTTTACAAAGGTCAAAGATCTTACGGTTGATACTCCTAGCGCTTGGTACTCCTCACGGAATATTTCGGTAGCATAAGCCTGTTACGAAATAGCGAAATACACATATGAGAATGGTCGCAAATTCATGGAACAATATAAGAAGGGATACTTCATTTGAGGCTCAAAATAACCTGTCCCACGAGGGATCCCAACAATCATAAGCCTTATGAGATCTTACCTTGATAGGTCCGAGTAAACCATTTAAACTTCCCAGAAGGAACCTCATGGCAATAGCCATCCAAAAGTTCACACTTAGGCCAAAGAGAGTGTTGAAAATAACCCTGGTATAAATCAAATCAGAATAGTCAATTGATTGTATTCGTTGGAGGAGGTTTTTCGCTGGGAAGTCAAAATGAATGGCGATCTTGTACTAACACTGCGATTGTTCCCATAATTATTACAGGTTTTCGCCCATAGCAATCTGCCACGATTCCCCAGAAGACCGATGTCAAGGCTCTACCGAACATGAAGGAAGAACCTTTGGGATTTGAAGGAGTTTGCTAGTGAAAAGTTGAGTCGAAAACAAACAAAGGAGTCTGCAATGAACAGAGATAAGCAATCTCAGATAATCTCACCTACATAACCAGCATAATACCCGTTGTCTTTCCTCTCTTTTGGCGATATGAAAATCTCTAATCTGTCATTCAAAATTCAAGAAACAATCAGAGATTTCTCAAGTTGGAGAGGCTAAATCATATGCTTCGAGTCATTTATACAATTGTCTGCCGAGGAAAATAATGGAACGCTTAGTCAAGTTTAACCATCTTAAGCAACTATTCACTTTGCGCACACTTGTCGTACTTGCAACAAAAGAAAAAAAAATTGGACTAATCGACCAGGAGCCTATAGAGATGGCATCTGAGAAAAAAAAGCTCAAACCATACAATTTAAGCTCGGGTGTAGACAGAACATATCATATATATATATATATATATATATATGTGTCATATTTAAAAGTTGAAGTAACGTCTGAACTTACCATGAAGTAAAGGAATGGGTATAGAGATTATATTGGCAGTGCTGGAAAGAGAAAGGACAGGACACAGGTCAGTAATTATGTGACTACAAGCACATCTTTTACCTTAGCGATTTCATAAGAGAGTTTGAATATTCTATTTTGGCTAAGTTGTTCTCAATATCCAAGTGCGAACGAGCCAGGAGAAAGCTTGATATCCTTTCTCTGGGCTTGCTTGCTGCGAGCAAGCAATTCACGAGCACTTTAGCAGATAACGAAGAACTACCATATTATCAACTTGGGAGAACGATTAACAACAAAAAGTGCACACTTGATGATGCAAAATGACTTACATACAAAACTAGTGAGGTTTGTTATTTGGGAAGTCGGTGCTTTCAATACCATTAAATCTCGGCTACAACCTAATCATGGGATGGAAATGTATCTCAGCGTCAATCAGCTGCCTTCCAATGCATCGGTTGGTTTATCACATGCTGTCGAAGGTTGAAGAAACTGTCAAACACAAGCCAAATATTATAAAATACTTTGTTAGTTGAACCATATGGAAATCAATTTGTCACTTGGAGAAAGACTTACCTCGGACAAATGGATAATGAATCCTCGAGGCAGAGGAATATCCTATGCAACGTGAGTTCTTTGTCTCTGGAAAACTTGTCCCTCGACTGTAGTTGCCTTTGAGTTTGATCAGGAGGAGCTTGAAAGTTATCTTTCAAAGCCATCACTTAGTTCTTCAATTAACCGAAATGACTGAGACTTGACTTGGTCTTTCCATCTCCACGGATTCTGAATTGTCCTTCATGTGCCTCCTCTGTTTCGAACTTCAAAATATTTCAGCATTAATGTGCGGACACATTCCCATATGCTCGCTAAGCATATCCAGAACCTATCACAAAAAGTTCTTGGTGGAGCACGTTCATCAAGAACTGCAAAAACAGGTTGTGGTTAAGTTCATCATATACTTCTTCAGCATATGTAACATGATAATATTAGATTGAAACATTGACAATAGTGGCGGAAATACAGTTCGAGTCTTCCTCCGCCTGATTTTGCCTTTCGGGCAGAGTCCCTTCTCTGACATTGTCAAAGGGAGGCTCCTTGCTAATTTCATGATCCCAAGAACTTGCAGATGAATAGAACGGAGATTGAAGCTCGGTATCGGGCTCTGTGGTTTCCTCTTCCATTTTAGCCCCCTCCTACATGAAAAATAAATGAATTCTATAGACTTGCAAGTGAAAAAATGAATTCTATAGACTTGTTGAAAGAACTTTACATCTAGCCATATTTTAGGTGAAATTCTTCGGTGTTATGATAAAATCCTGGCCGAGGCTCACCTTGTTTTCCTCTGAATGAGGTGAAAGTTGTTGAGCCATCCTTTTGCAATCCTTGAAAGTAGAACACCATGCTAGTGGAGAGTCACGCAACTTGCTGCAATTGTGAACTGCTGTTTCACACTCATCTGGTATTTTTGAGTTCAATATGTCAAGCAATGTTTCTAGTGAAGGACAATCATTGACAGACAACCGAGTCAAAAACTCCAGTTCATCAAGGCCCTCAACAACACAGCTTAGAGCACCCACTGATGAACAAACAGTGAAGGTTCTTCAAGTTCGATATACCGCTGAAATTTTCCATAGCATTGCAACTATAAATTTGAATGTCTTGCAAGGATAATAATGTACTGACGACTTGAATCTCAAGTAGGTTTTCACACTTCGACAATTTAAGGTATTTTAGTTTCTTGAAGGCATTGGGAAGACGAAGTACTCCTAGTGAACAATCAGTAGTCTCAGTCGAAGAAGACTCTGATTGATCGAGGACCCCGCAAGATCCTACCTCACTGCATAATACTATCCTTCCAATTGACCGGCACACATGCATATCTAATATATCCAGTGATGCCAACATCGTAATAGACTAAATCTCAATTATATTAGGGCAAAATTTTACATACAGTGTCCATAAGCTAAATGGTATGGATAAGCTCCGAAGTTCACAACTGAGCAAAGATAAGTGCTGTAATTGTGAAAGTCCCCCGAGTTGAATTTCTTGCAATCCCTAGCAATTAAGCATCAAATCTAACAGAACTTTCGAGTTAAATAGTGGCGATCATGTGGAGCTGAAATTGTGAAGGTTTAAAGAAAGTAAGGAAGGCGGTAGCTGCTTGAGGGGTTACAGGTCTAGTCCTTCCAAACGAAGATGTTCTAAAAGAGAAAGGAGACCCAACTCTGGAAATGGTGTAGTGAACTTGAGAAAATACAAGCTCAACTCTTTTAGTTTGGATAGCCTTCCAATCCACCCTAGGTCACATTTATGCTTTACATTTGACGAAATATGATTTGCATAGAAATCAGATAGGGTCAAATCTACCAAATTGGTAAATTTGGAGAGATTTGGGACTACTTGCAACGCGCCAAATTGAACATGTAAATGGACTAAACTCGTTGGAAGCTCAGGTAACTGTGTAATCTCATCACACCTCTTTAAGTCGAGTGTTGAGAGGCAAGAAAGCATGTTAATTGTTCCCGGAACTCGACAGATTTTGGTAGAACATAAATCTAGGACTCTTAGAGAGGAAAGATGTCCTATCTCATCAGGAATATCGCCTTCCAACTCCTTGCGACAACCAAGATAAAGCTCCTCTAGTTTCTCCAACTTTCCAATGGCTTTGGGTAACTTCCATCGACTTGAATTTGAGCTAAGCCAACCGTTAGTTGACAAATTTAGAGTGCGCAATGATTTTAGTTCTCCAATGAAGTCTGGAAGTTGTTTAATCTCATCGCTTGCCAGATGAAGATGTCGCAATTTTACTAACCCTTCAATTGCACTAGGAATTTCAGTGATTCCTAAGAATTGTAGAAAAAGATGTGACAAATACTGTAGCTTTCTAATGGACTCCGGTAGGCTTCCAATTCGAGTAATTGGAAGGTTCAGCTTCTTTAATGAAGCCAAGTCGCCGATAGAGGTGGGGAGTATGCCCACACCGTAGCAGCCACGCAAAGAGAAGCGCCCAAGCTTCACTAGCCCTCCAATTTCATCAGACACATGCTCAATGAGCTTACAATCAGTGATATTAAGTTCACGCAAGTGCGTGAACTTTCCAATGAAGCTGCCTATTTCCTTCAACCTCTCACAATTATCAAAAGTCAACCTCTCTAAAGTTGAGAGTCTAGACAAGTCTGGCATTCTTGTAATGCAATGACATTGTACAAGAGAGAGACTTTTAAGTTCGGTTTTCATCTACAAAAAGCAAGTATAAACACTATAAATAAATAAATAAATAAATAAGTCAAATAATGTACGAGACAGCCGTTATAAATTGAGATGAAACCATACCTTAATTAAGTCCCATATTTTTGAATCATCTGTGAACCTATTGTCAAAAAGTTCAAGGATGACTAACTTATTTGAACTGATACTAGTCACTCTAACATTTGGTGGGGAATGATGCCATGAAACCCATCTCAACTTTGGTAAACAAACAACAAAATCCCCATCCACGGTCCCATAAGATAATCTCAAGAACCTCAAATTTTTAAACCTTACAATTTCTTCATGGCTAATTGAGTTATGAGAACTCCTTTGTAGATCAAGTGCTTCAACATCTTGATACCTCTGTCAATAAATCAATTGCCGTGATTAATTGAAGTTTGTCAGTGACTAATAATTTTATTTACGATTTTAATGAAAGAAATGGAAGAAAAGATCATGAGCAGAAAGTTGGATCCTCAAAGGCAGGATCTCACTTTTTCATTTGAACCCTATAGTTGTCTTACCTCTTCAGTTCTTATGAAATCGAGGAACTCCTCACTCGTCCACACCCTACTCCACTTCTTGAGATTTTTAGCATCTCCAGCATCTCCTCGACGAACAATTTCCTGTCCCAAGTCTCTCAGTTGGTCATGCATCCAAAATTTGTTGTCCATTATCCTGATCAAAGACTTCTTAACAAGGACCTCAATGTTAGGATACAATTCACAAGACTCCCACATTAATTGGCATTAGTAGTATCCTCATTGATGAAAAAGCATGCGATATCGAGAAAAATATCACGTTGAATATCCTCTAGGGCGTCAAAGCTAATCCTCAATGTGTCTTGTACTACTTTATGAGGCATTTTCTCTAACTGTTTTAATGTATTCTCCCATTTATTTTTGGGCTCTCCATAAAGTAATGAACCTATAACTTCCAGGGCCAAAGGAAGGCCCCCAGTAGTAGAGACAATCATTATTGAGAGGTTGTCAAAATCAAAATCCTTTGCCGGAGAACCTTCCATAAGTGCATGCCTCTTGAAAAGTTGGAGTGCATGCTTAAAATTCATTTCCACCATTTCATAAGCCGAAATTTGGAGTGCAAGGTTAGAATTCTTTGACTTCATTTTTTCAATAGTCTTCAGCACACCTATGTTCCTAGTGGTGATAATTATTCTTGTTCCAGGACACAACCGATCTAGTCCAATTAGATTCTCAATTTGCTTGATCTCATCAACGTCATCAAGAACTATGAGAAACTTCTTATTGCTAAGTGTTCCCACTATCCTCTGCCTCCCGTGATCAACTCCCCCAATAATTTTTAGTGCATTGACACTATCAATTTGCTTTAGTAACTCCTCCTGCAACGAGACTAACCCCTTTTGGTTTAACCCTTCTCAAATATCATCAAGGAAGGCGGAACACTTTCCAAAGTGAGAAAGAAGTTCATTGTAGACAACCCTAGCTAGAGTGGTTTTACCGCTACCCCCCATTCCATAAATTCCAAGCAGCCTCACTTCATCACTATGATTAACATCTAACTTTTTCAATACTTCTACCATGCGATCATCAAGTCTGACTAAATCTATAGTCACAGGCTTTACTCTTATCCTCAACTCCTGTAAAACCACATCAACTACCGTGTCCACAAGTTCTGCTTGGCTGCCACAATAGAAGCAAGTTCATTAGTTACAAAAAGCTATATCGATCATAGAGATCATGTATACCTCTAAATCCGGAAAAAAAAAAAAACGGTGTTAGGTCCGGTTTATTGTTTCCGATTGGTACATTTATCTTGAAACTCTTCCTTTTTCATGCAGTGTGATGGAAAGATTCAAGGAGTTCACAAGCATTCCTTAGACGTCTACTCTTGATGAGAAGGATAGTCTATGTGAGGTGTCCATAGGAAATATATTGAATTCTAGAGTTTATTCCAGGTGTGAGTGCTTGCTCCTATGCAAAAATGTTATAAGTAACAGAAGAAACTACAAGTTTTTCTATTTACCCTTGATAACTCTTGCGTATGATTGATTGCACCTTTTTTTTTTTTAAAGATCGGAAGATTTGCTAATTTATTTATCTCCATAATCGCTTGAATTGGACGGGCTTGATTCTAGAGCTAGAAAAGTCAGGGATCTTTAGAGCTTACCTTTCAAATTTTGACACCTCCCAGCCCTTGGTTTTATCGACCTTCTCAAGAGCCTTCTCCCAGGATTCTATTTCGTGCAGAAATTTCTCCTTCTGCTCCTCGTTGTTGTGCTTCTCCATGGCCGTTGTGTATAATGAGTTTTCAAGGACAACATTGTCTGGCTTCACATTGTAAAAGATGGATAGGATTTTTTTCTCCGCTGATTTGGCTTCGTTGTCTACCATCCTTTTAAGCTCACGAAGACACCATTTGCTACTAGTATAATTTTTTGAGAAGATGGGTATGTAGATCTGGGAGTCATCGATTGCTTGTAGGAGCACTTCACCAATTTTTTCACTAGCCAGAATTTCTTCATTATCTAGGAAGGTTCGAACACCCTTAACTACCAAGTCTTGGTAAAGAAAGATGGCGAATCCAACTCGAGTATCTCGGCCATGGAAACTCAAGAATACTTGATACTTGCCTCCTCCTTCATAGCCGATACTTGTTCCAACAACTGAATTCTTCATGGCAGCTTTACTTTGCATATCAATGCCTCTCTCTACTCTCTCTCTTAGCGTGCAGTTCGAAGTGAAGAAAGAGAAGTGGTGGTGGGCGACAGACACGTAGAAGATAAAGACGCAAATGCAGAGGAGAGGATACAGAGGATAAAGATGAAAGAAACGTTCGGAGTGAAGAAAGAGAAGTGGCAGTGGGCGATAGACACGCAGAGGATAAAGACGCATAGGAGAGGATGCAGAGGATAAAGACACAGACGCAGAGGAGAGGATGGAAAGGATAAAGACGCAGAGGAGAGGATGCAAAGGAGAGATGCAGAGGAGAGGATGCAGAGGACAAAGACGTAGAGGATAAAGATGAAAGAAACATTCAGAGCGAAGAAAGAGAAGTGGTAGTGGGTGACAGACACGCAAAGGATAAAGACGCAGAGGAGAGGATGCATATGACAAAGACGCAAAGGAGAAGATGCAGAGGAGAGACACAGAGGAGAGGATGCAAAGGATAAAGACGCAGAGAGAGGCGCATAGGATAAATACGCAGAGGATAAAGATGAAAGAAACGTTTAGAGTGAAGAAAGAGAAGTGGCAGTGGGCGATAGACACACAGAGGATAAATATGCAGAGGAGAAGATGCAGAGGATAAATACGCAGAAGAGAGGATGCAGAGGATCAAGACGTAGACGCGGAGGAGAGGTGCAGAGGAGAGACACAGAGGAGAGGATGCAGAGGATAAAGACGCAGAGAATAAAGATGAAACAAACGTTCGGAGTGAAGAAAGAGGATGCAGAGGATAAAGACACAGAGGAGAGGATGCAAATGATAAAGACGCAGAGGATAGATGAAAGAAACGTTCGAAGTGAAGGCAGAGGTAGAGGAGAGGATGCATAGGAGAGATGGAGCAATCCTCACGCTATTTGCTTTCCTTAATAATATGAATCTTTAAAAAAAAAAAGCATACAAAGTTGATGGTTCCATTTTTGTTAGTAAAGGATTTAGACAAAGAGAATGTTTATATTTGTTCTATGTCTACGATCCTCACGACCATTGCACGGTTGCCGCAAAACCGCCGCACGACGGTCGCACGACCGAAGCACGATCGCCGCACGACCGCTGACCGATGCTTGGTAGGGGTCGCAAAACCGCCGCACGACCATCGCACAACCCCTGCACGACCCTCGCACGACCACCGCACGACCATCGCACGACTGCCAACTGATGCTTGGCAGGGGCCGGTGGTGGCCACAACAAGGAAGAAGATGATTAGATGAAAGAATCGGAGTGAAGAAAGAGGTAGACGCAAAGGAGAGGATGCTGAGGAGAGACAGAGGATGCAAAGGAGAGAGGAAGCAATCCTCACTTTATTCGCTTCCCTTAATAATATGAATCTTCAAAAATAGGCATACAGCTGATGGTTCCATTTTTGTTAGTAAAGGGTTTAGAGAGGGTTTATACTGCTTTAATACCGATTCATTTATTATATGACGTCGTTAAACAATTTGCAGATGATTACAGAGGGTAAAGACGCAGAGTAGAAGATGCAGAGGATAAAGACGCAGATGTAAAGGAGATGATGGAGAGGATAAAGATGAAAGAAACGTTCGGAGTGAAGAAAGAGGCAGACGCAGAGAAGAGGATGCAGAGGAGAGACGAAGCAATCCTCACTTTATTCGCTTTCCTTAATAATATGAATCTTTAAAAAAAAAAAAAAAAGCATACAAAGCTGATGGTTCCATTTTTGTTAGTAAAGGGTTTAGACAGAGAAGGTTTATTTTTGTTCTACGTGTACGAGCTATATACCCTAGTCTAATTCTAGTCACTGATAATTACCGGGCACATAATTTCCGCCACATTGCCAGCAAGGTATGCAACGTCATACTTTATTCGCTTTCCTTAATAATATGAATCTTCAAAAAGAAGCATACAAAGCTGATGGTTCCATTTTTGTTAGTAAAGGGTTTAGACAGAGAATGTTTATTTTTGTTCTACGTCTACGAACTATATATCCTCGTCTAATTCTAGTCATTGATAATTACCGAGCACATAATTTCCGCCACATTGCCAGCAAGGTATGCAATGTCATACTTTATTCGTTTTCCTTCATAATATGAATCTTAAAAAAGAAGCATACAAAACTGATGGTTCCATTTTTGTTAGTAAAGGGTTTAGACACAAAGAGGGTTTATACTAATCTAATACCGATTCACTTATGTTAATTGATATGACTTCGTTATATAATTTGCAGAGAATTGCAGAGGGTAAAGAGGCAGTGGAGAAGATGCAGAGGATAAAGATGGAGATGTATAATATATGTAATATATATAGTAAAAATCTATCGCAACACTCTTGTTTAGATGAAAAGGGTAAAGACGCAGAGGAGAAGATGCAAAGGATAAAGACGCAGACGTAGAGGAGATGATGCAGAGGATAAAGATGGAAGAAACGTTCGGAGTGAAGAAAGAGGCAGACGTAGAGAAGAGGATGCAGAGGAGAGACGAAGCAATCCTCACTTTATTCGCTTTCCTTAAGAATATTAATCTTCAAAAAGAAGCATACAAAGCCGATGGTTCCATTTTTGTTAGTAAAGGGTTTAGACAGAGAAGTTTTATTTTTGTTCTACGTCTACGAGCTATATATCCTCGTCTAATTCTAGTCATTGATAATTACCGGGCGCATAATTTCCGCCACATTGCCAGAAAGGTATACAATGTTATACTTTATTCGCTTTCCTTAATAATATGAATCTTAAAAAAGAAACATACAAAGCTGATGGTTCCATTTTTGTTAGTAAAGGGTTTAGACAAAGAGAGGGTTTATACTACTTTAATACCGATTCACTTACGTCAATTGATATGACTTCGTTACACAATTTGCAGAGGATTGCAGAGGGTAAAGACGCAGTAGAGAAGATGCAGAGGATAAAGATTGAGATGTATAATATATGTAATATATATATATAGTAAAAATCTATCACAACACTCTTGTTTACTTTATTTTTATTTTATTTTTATATTATTTTCCCTCTTTTTGAATTAATTTCTTTTTATTTCTTTCTTCCCCTTCCCTCATTCTCTAATAAAATTTTATTAAATAGAAAATTGTACTAATATACCTAAAATACTAAAACATCTAAAATATGTTTTAAATATATACTTATATATTAAATTTATATTATAAGATAGCATTAAATTCTAATATATAATAAAATAAGATTAAATTAAAAATTAAATTTTTATTTTTTGTTATTTTGAATTTCTTTTATTATAATTCAAATATTATTTATATTGAAATATCATTATAATTATCACAACTAGGAACATAGGTGTACTGGAGACTATCAAAAAAATGAAGTCAAAAAATTCTATCCTTGCACTCCAAATTCTAGCTTATGAAATGGTGGAAATGAAATTTAGCCATGCACTCCAACTTTTCAAGAGGCATGCACTTTTGGAAGGGTCTCCGCCGCACGACTGTTGCACGATTGCCGCAAAACCGCCGCACGACGGTCGCACGACTAAAGCACGATCGTCGCACGACCCTTGCACGGCTGTCGCACGACCACTGACCGATGCTTGGCAGGGGTCGCAAAACCGCCGCACGACCACCGCACAACCTGCGCACGACCCTCGCACGACCACCGCACGACCATCGCACGACTGCCAACCGATGCTTGGCATGGGCCGATGGTGGCCACAACAATGAAGAAGGTGATTAGATGAGAGAATCGGAGTGAAGAAAGAGGCAGACGCAAAGGAGAGGATGCAGAGGAGAGACAGAGGATGCAAAGGATAAAGACGTAGAGGAGAGACGCATAGGATAAATACGTAGAGGATAAAGATGAAAGAAATGTTTGGAGTGAAGAAAGAGAAGTGGCAGTGGGCAACAGACACACAGAGGATAAAGATGCAGAGGAGAAGATGCAAAGGATAAATACGCAGAAGAGAGGATGCAGAGGATCAAGACATAGACGCAGAGGAGAGACACAGAGGAGAGGATGCAGAGGATAAAGACGCAGAGAATAAAGATGAAACAAACGTTCGGAGTGAAGAAAGAGGATGCAGAGGATAAAGACACAGAGGAGAGGATGCAAATGATAAACACGTAGAGGATAGATGAAAGAAACATTCGAAGTTGAGGCAGACGTAGGGGAGAGGATGCAGAGGAGAGACGGAGCAATCCTCACGTTATTTGCTTTCCTTAATAATATGAATCTTAAAAAAAAAAAACATACAAAGTTGATGGTTCCATTTTTGTTAGTAAAGGGTTTAGACAAAGAGAATGTTTATTTTTGTTCTACGTCTACGATCCTCATGACCGTTGCACGATTGCTGCAAAACCACCACACGACGGTCGCACGACCGAAGCACGATCGCCGCACGACCCTTGCACGACGGTCGCACGACCGTCGCACGACCGTTGACCGATGCTTGGAAGGGGTCGCAAAACCGCCACACGACCATCGCACGACCCCTGCACGACCCTCGCATGACCATCGCACGACCATCGCACGATTGCCAACCGATGCTTGGCAGGGGCCGATGGTGGCCACAACAAGGAAGAAGATGATTAGATGAAAGAATCGGAGTGAAGAAAGAGGCAGACGCAAAGGAGAGGATGCTGAGGAGAGACAGAGGATACAAAGGAGAGAGGAAGCAATCCTCACTTTATTCGCTTCCCTTAATAATATGAATCTTCAAAAATAGGCATACAGCTAATGGTTCCATTTTTGTTAGTAAAGAGTTTAGACAGAGAAGGTTTATTTTTGTTCTACGTCTACGAGCTATATATCCTTGTCTAATTCTAGTCATTGATAATTACCGAGCGCATAATTTCCGCCACATTGCCAGCAAGGTATACAATGTCATACTTTATTCGCTTTCCTTAATAATATGAATCTTAAAAAAGAAGCATACAAAGCTGATTGTTCCATTTTTGTTAGTAAAGAGTTTAGATAGAGAAGGTTTATTTTTGTTCTACGTCTACGAGCTATATATCCTTGTCTAATTCTAGTCATTGATAATTATCGGGCGCATAATTTCCGCCACATTGCCAGCAAGGTATGCAACGTCGTACTTTATTCGTTTTCCTTAATAATATGAATCTTAAAAAAGAAGCATACAAAGCTGATGGTTCCATTTTTGTTAGTAAAGGGTTTAGACAAAGAGACGGTTTATACTACTTTAATACCGATTCACTTACGTTAATTGATATGACTTCGTTACACAATTTGCAGAGGATTGCAGAGGGTAAAGACGCAGTGGAGAAGATGCAGAGGATAAAGATTGAGATGTATAATATATGTAATATATATATATATATATATATATATATAGTAAAAATCTATCGCAACACTCTTGTTTACTTTATTTTAATTTTATTTTTATATTATTTTCCACTCTTTTTGAATTAATTTCTTTTTATTTCTTTCTTCCCCTTCCCTCATTCTCTAATAAAATTTTATTAAATAGAAAATTATACTAATATACCAAAAATACTAAAACATCTAAAATATGTTTTAAATATATACTTATATATTAAATTTATATTATAAGATAGCATTAAATTCTAATATATAATAAAATAAGATTAAATTAAAAATTAAATTTATATTTTTCTTATTTTGTATTTTTTTATTATAATTCAAATATTTATTATATTGAAATATCATTATAATTATCACCACTAGGAACATAGGTGTACTGGAGACTATCGAAAAAATGAAGTCGAAAAATTCTATCCTTGCACTCCAAATTCTGGCTTATGAAATGGTGGAAATGAAATTTAGCCATGCACTCCAACTTTTCAAGAGGCATGCACTTTTGGAAGGGTCTCCACGACCGTTGCACGATTGCCACAAAACCACCGCACGACGGTCGCACGACCGAAGCACGATCGCTGCACGACCCTTGATAAAATGAAACAAACGTTCGGAGTGAAGAAAGAGGATGCAGAGGATAAAGACACAGAGGAGAGGATGCAAATGATAAACACGTAGAGGATAGATGAAAGAAACATTCGAAGTGGAGGCTGACGTAGAGGATAGATGAAAGAAACATTCGAAGTGGAGGCAGACGTAGAGGAGAGGATGCAGAGGAGAGACGGAGCAATCCTCACGTTATTTGCTTTCCTTAATAATATGAATCTTAAAAAAAAAAGCATACAAAGTTGATGATTCCATTTTTGTTAGTAAAGGGTTTAGACAAAGAGAATGTTTATTTTTGTTCTACGTCTACGATCCTCATGACCGTTGCACGATTGCCGCAAAACCACCGCACGACGGTCGCACGACCGAAGCACGATCGCCGCACAACCCTTGCACGACCGCCGCACGACCGTCGCACGACCGTTGACCGATGCTTGGCAGGGGTCGCAAAACCGCCGCACGACCATCGCACAACCCCTGCACGACCCTCGCACGACCATCGCACGACCATCGCACGATTGCCAACCGATGCTTGGCAGGGGCCGGTGGTGGCCACAACAAGGAAGAAGATGATTAGATGAAAGAATCGGAGTGAAGAAAGAGGTAGACGCAAAGGAGAGGATGCTGAGGAGAGACAGAGGATACAAAGGAGAGAGGAAGCAATCCTCACTTTATTCTAGCTTATGAAATGGCTGCTTGATCCCATCCATTCATGTGGGAGATAACTGATTGCTGAGGGTATCTCACATAACCCATATCAAAGGCTTTTAGAAACATTCGCTGTGAGCACAATCTGACCGATCAAAAAGGTCTTTTGAAAGGACCACAATATAGATTTCGTCACGGGCTTACACAAAGGGATTACTGCTTTGAGGCCAATAGATGAACATTTGTTGCTATTTTTGTCAGGTTTACAAATCGAGAACTTGGAAAATAAGACAAGATAAGATTACTTCCACTTCTTCAAGAAATAGCTTCTTTGTGGCGTTCTCATTTTCACTCAAATCATCCCAATCATAAGAGACTTTAGAAGAGGGTTGTAATGTTGGCTCGGGAAAGGCTTGAAAGGCTTAAAATTTTCAATGGGGTTTTTAAGAGACAGTGATCATCATAGCATTGTGACCAGGTCACTCGATCTTTCGAAGTCATTTGGCTTTTGAAACATAACGCATCTCCAAAGTCCCTTGACTAATCATTTTTGCATGGGAGCTTCGCTCCTCTCTAATTTCCTTTGCACTTGCGATGAATTTTACGCAGGCACTTCGACTCTGATAATTTTTCTCACATAAGATGTAGCTTTTTGGTTCTTTTTCTTGACGAGCATTGGCCTTGCTTTTACCGGGCACACTTTTTTTTTTATACCCCTAAATTGTTGAACTTTTTGCTCTTTGAATTTTTGTAGCTCTTATGACTTTCGAGATGCTTTTCACATTTTTCGTAATTGTCAATTGTATTTGGTCAATTCTTATGCCTTGCCTCCAATGAAGGGAGATGATCACCACTCGAGATTTAGAAATGAATAATCAGGCCAAAGTTAGTTAAAGCAACCGATATCAGTGTTTGGGTAGAGAAGAAAATGCTCTTCTTCACTTTGGGATAAGTCAAGATCTAATGAGAATTCCTTTGAACCTATCACCGGAAGATTGATGCAAGTAAAGGTAATAGAATCTTTCTCAATCCTTCGCTTTGCTTTGCAATCGAAACCTCCTATGCTGCCACATTGTAGGGTCATCCTTGACAATGGTACTTTGAAGGGTCATCTTTTTTTTTTTTTTTTTTTTTTTTTTTTTTTTGACTAGAAGCGGTAGCAAGAAACTAGTGCAATGCTTGGGATTGATGAAGGAAACACCTTTATCATTTCGATCTTTGCGCTCAATGCGAATGAATCATTCGGCCTAAGGGAATGTTGCTTTTCACTCAACTCTCAAAAGAGGATGCAGAGGATAAAGACACAGAGGAGAGGATGCAAATGATAAACACGCAGAGGATAGATGAAAGAAACATTCGAAGTGAAGGCAGACGTAGAGGAGAGGATGCAGAGGAGAGACGGAGCAATCCTCACGTTATTTGCTTTCCTTAATAATATGAATCTTAAAAAAAAAAAGCATACAAAGTTGATGGTTCCATTTTTGTTAGTAAAGGGTTTAGACAAAGAGAATGTTTATTTTTGTTCTACGTCTACGATCCTCATGACCGTTGCATGATTGCCGCAAAACCACCGCACGACGGTCGCACGACCGAAGCACGATCGCCGCACGACCCTTGCACGACCGCCGCACGACCGTCGCACGACCGTTGACCGATGCTTGGCAGGGGTCGCAAAACCGCCGCACGACCATCGCACAACCCCTGCACGACCCTCGCACGACCATCGCACGATTGCTAACCGATGCTTGGCAGGGGCGGTGGTGGCCACAACAAGGAAGAAGATGATTAGATGAAAGAATCGGAGTGAAGAAAGAGGCGGACGCAAAGGAGAGGATCGAGGAGAGACGGGAGAGGATACAAAGGAGAGAGGAAGCAATCCTCACTTTATTCTAGCTTATGAAATGGCTGCTTGATCCCATCCATTCATGTGGGAGATAACTGATTGCTGAGGGTATCTCACATAACCCATATCAAAGGCTTTTAGAAACATTCGCTATGAGCACAATCTGATCGATCAAAAAGGTCTTTTGAAAGGACCACAATATAGATTTCGTCACGGGCTTACACAAAGGGATTACTGCTTTGAGGCCAATAGATGAACATTTGTTGCTATTTTTGTCAGGTTTACAAGTCGAAAACTTGGAAAATAAGACAAGATAAGATTACTTCCACTTCTTCAAGAAATAGCTTCTTTGTGGCGTTCTCATTTTCACTCAAATCATCCCAATCATAAGAGACTTTAGAAGAGGGTTGTAATGTTGGCTCGGGAAAGGCTTGAAAGGCTTAAAATTTTCAATGGGGTTTTTAAGAGACAGTGATCATCATAGCATTGTGACCAGGTCACTCGATCTTTCGAAGTCATTTGGCTTTTGAAACATAACGCATCTCCAAAGTCCCTTGACTAATCATTTCTGCATGGGAGCTTCGCTCCTCTCTAATTTCCTTTGCACTTGCGATGAATTTTTTACGCAGGCACTTCGACTCTGATAATTTTTCTCACATAAGATGTAGCTTTTTGGTTCTTTTTCTTGACGGGCATTGGCCTTGCTTTTACCAGCACACTTTGCTTTTTATACCCCTAAATTGTTGAACTTTTTGCTCTTTGAATTTTTGTAGCTCTTATGACTTTCGAGATGCTTTTCACATTTTTTTCGTAATTGTCAATTGTATTTGGTCAATTCTTATGCCTTGCCTCCAATGAAGGGAGATGATCACCACTCGAGATTTAGAAATGAATAATCAGGCCAAAGTTAGTTAAAGCAACCGATATCAGTGTTTGGGTAGAGAAGAAAATGCTCTTCTTCACTTTGGGATAAGTCAAGATCTAATGAGAATTCCTTTGAACCTATCACCGGAAGATTGATGCAAGTGAAGGTAATAGAATCTTTCTCAATCCTTCGCTTTGCTTTGCAATCGAAACCTCCTATGCTGCCACATTGTAGGGTCGTCCTTGACAATGGTACTTTGAAGGGTCATCTTTTTTTTTTTTCTTTTTTTTTTTTTTTGACTAGAAGGGGTAGCAAGAAACTAGTGCAATGCTTGGGATTGATGAAGGAAACACCTTTATCATTTCGATCTTTGCGCTCAATGCGAATGAATCATTCGGCCTAAGGGAATGTTGCTTTTCACTCAACTCTCAAAAGAGGATGCAGAGGATAAAGACACGAGAGGAGAGGATGCAAATGATAAACACGCAGAGGATAGATGAAAGAAACATTCGAAGTGAAGGCATGCGTAGAGGAGAGGATGCAGAGGAGAGATGGAGCAATCCTCACGTTATTTGCTTTCCTTAATAATATGAATCTTAAAAAAAAAAGCATACAAAGTTGATGGTTCCATTTTTGTTAGTAAAGGGTTTAGACAAAGAGAATGTTTATTTTTGTTCTACGTCTACGATCCTCACGACCGTTGCACGATTGCCGCAAAACCACCGCACGACGGTCGCACGACCGAAGCACGATCGCCGCACGACCCTTGCACGACCGTCGCACGACCGTCGCACGATCGTTGACCGATCCTTGGCGTGGGTCGCAAAACCGCCGCACGACCATCGCACAACCCCTGCACGACCCTCGCACGACCATCGCACGATTGCCAAACGATGCTTGGTAGGGGCCGGTGGTGGCCACAACAAGGAAGAAGATGATTAGATGAAAGAATCGGAGTGAAGAAAGAGGCAAACGCAAAGGAGAGGATGCTGACGAGAGACAGAGGATGCAAAGGAGAGAGGAAGCAATCCTCACTTTATTCGCTTCCCTTAATAATATGAATCTTCAAAAATAGGCATACAGCTGATGGTTCCATTTTTGTTAGTAAAGGGTTTAGAGAGGGTTTATACTGCTTTAAAACCGATTCACGATTATATGACGTCGTTAAACAATTTGCAGACGATTACGAGAGGGTAAAGACGCGAGAGGAGAAGATGCGAGAGGATAAAGACGCAGACGTAAAGGAGATGATGTAGAGGATAAAGATGAAAGAAACGTTCGGAGTGAAGAAAGAGGCAGACGCAGAGAAGAGGATGCAGAGGAGAGACGAAGCAATCCTCACTTTATTTGCTTTCCTTAATAATATGAATCTTAAAAAAAAAAGCATACAAAGTTGATGGTTCCATTTTTGTTAGTAAAGGGTTTAGACAAAGAGAATGTTTATTTTTGTTCTACGTCTACGATCCTCATGACCGTTGCATGATTGCCGCAAAACCACCGCACGACGGTCGCACGACCGAAGCACGATCGCCGCACGACCCTTGCACGACCGCCGCACGACCGTCGCACGACCGTTGACCGATGCTTGGCAGGGGTCGCAAAACCGCCGCACGACCATCGCACAACCCCTGCACGACCCTCGCACGACCATCGCACGATTGCTAACCGATGCTTGGCAGGGGCCGGTGGTGGCCACAACAAGGAAGAAGATGATTAGATGAAAGAATCGGAGTGAAGAAAGAGGCAGACGCAAAGGAGAGGATGCTGAGGAGAGACAGAGGATACAAAGGAGAGAGGAAGCAATCCTCACTTTATTCTAGCTTATGAAATGGCTGCTTGATCCCATCCATTCATGTGGGAGATAACTGATTGCTGAGGGTATCTCACATAACCCATATCAAAGGCTTTTAGAAACATTCGCTATGAGCACAATCTGATCGATCAAAAAGGTCTTTTGAAAGGACCACAATATAGATTTCGTCACGGGCTTACACAAAGGGATTCTGCTTTGAGGCCAATAGATGAACATTTGTTGCTATTTTTGTCAGGTTTACAAGTCGAAAACTTGGAAAATAAGACAAGATAAGATTACTTCCACTTCTTCAAGAAATAGCTTCTTTGTGGCGTTCTCATTTCACTCAAATCATCCCAATCATAAGAGACTTTAGAAGAGGGTTGTAATGTTGGCTCGGGAAAGGCTTGAAAGGCTTAAAATTTTCAATGGGGTTTTTAAGAGACAAAGTGATCATCATAGCATTGTGACCAGGTCACTCGATCTTTCGAAGTCATTTGGCTTTTGAAACATAACGCATCTCCAAAGTCCCTTGACTAATCATTTTTGCATGGGAGCTTCGCTCCTCTCTAATTTCCTTTGCACTTGCGATGAATTTTTTACGCAGGCACTTCGACTCTGATAATTTTTCTCACATAAGATGTAGCTTTTTGGTTCTTTTTCTTGACGGGCATTGGCCTTGCTTTTACCAGGCACACTGCTTTTTTATACCCCTAAATTGTTGAACTTTTTGCTCTTTGAATTTTTGTAGCTCTTATGACTTTCGAGATGCTTTTCACATTTTTTCGTAATTGTCAATTGTATTTGGTCAATTCTTATGCCTTGCCTCCAATGAAGGGAGATGATCACCACTCGAGATTTAGAAATGAATAATCAGGCCAAAGTTAGTTAAAGCAACCGATATCAGTGTTTGGGTAGAGAAGAAAATGCTCTTCTTCACTTTGGGATAAGTCAAGATCTAATGAGAATTCCTTTGAACCTATCACCGGAAGATTGATGCAAGTGAAGGTAATAGAATCTTTCTCAATCCTTCGCTTTGCTTTGCAATCGAAACCTCCTATGCTGCCACATTGTAGGGTCGTCCTTGACAATGGTACTTTGAAGGGTCATCTTTTTTTTTTTTTTTTTTTTTTTTTTGACTAGAAGGGGTAGCAAGAAACTAGTGCAATGCTTGGGATTGATGAAGGAAACACCTTTATCATTTCGATCTTTGCGCTCAATGCGAATGAATCATTCGGCCTAAGGGAATGTTGCTTTTCACTCAACTCTCAAAAGAGGATGCAGAGGATAAAGACACAGAGGAGAGGATGCAAATGATAAACACGCAGAGGATAGATGAAAGAAACATTCGAAGTGAAGGCAGGCGTAGAGGAGAGGATGCAGAGGAGAGACGGAGCAATCCTCACGTTATTTGCTTTCCTTAATAATATGAATCTTAAAAAAAAAAGCATACAAAGTTGATGGTTCCATTTTTGTTAGTAAAGGGTTTAGACAAAGAGAATGTTTATTTTTGTTCTACGTCTACGATCCTCATGACCGTTGCATGATTGCCGCAAAACCACCGCACGACGGTCGCACGACCGAAGCACGATCGCCGCACGACCCTTGCACGACCGCCGCACGACCGTCGCACGACCGTTGACCGATGCTTGGCAGGGGGTCGCAAACCGCCGCCACGACCATCGCACAACCCCGCACGACCCTCGCACGACCATCGCACGATTGCTAACCGATGCTTGGCGGGGGCGGTGGTGGCCACAACAAGGAAGAAGATGATTAGATGAAAGAATCGGAGTGAAGAAAGAGGCAGACGCAAAGGAGAGGATGCTGAGGGAGACGAGAGGATACAAAGGAGAGAGGAAGCAATCCTCACTTTATTCTAGCTTATGAAATGGCTGCTTGATCCCATCCATTCATGTGGGAGATAAGCGATTGCCGAGGGTATCTCACATAACCCATATCAAAGGCTTTTAGAAACATTCGCTATGAGCACAATCGATCGATCAAAAGGTCTTTTGAAAGGACCACAATATAGATTTCGTCACGGGCTTACACAAAGGGATTACTGCTTTGAGGCCAATAGATGAACATTTGTTGCTATTTTTGTCAGGTTTACAAGTCGAAAACTTGGAAAATAAGACAAGATAAGATTACTTCCACTTCTTCAAGAAATAGCTTCTTTGTGGCGTTCTCATTTTCACTCAAATCATCCCAATCATAAGAGACTTTAGAAGAGGGTTGTAATGTTGGCTCGGGAAAGGCTTGAAAGGCTTAAAATTTTCAATGGGGTTTTTAAGAGACAGTGATCATCATAGCATTGTGACCAGGTCACTCGATCTTTCGAAGTCATTTGGCTTTTGAAACATAACGCATCTCCAAAGTCCCTTGACTAATCATTTCTGCATGGGAGCTTCGCTCCTCTCTAATTTCCTTTGCACTTGCGATGAATTTTTTACGCAGGCACTTCGACTCTGATAATTTTTCTCACATAAGATGTAGCTTTTTGGTTCTTTTTCTTGACGGGCATTGGCCTTGCTTTTACCAGGCACACTGCTTTTTTATACCCCTAAATTGTTGAACTTTTTGCTCTTTGAATTTTTGTAGCTCTTATGACTTTGGAGATGGTTTTCACATTTTTTCGTAATTGTCAATTGTATTTGGTCAATTCTTATGCCTTGCCTCCAATGAAGGGAGATGATCACCACTCGAGATTCAGAAATGAATAATCAGGCCAAAGTTAGTTAAAGCAACGGATATCAGTGTTTGGGTAGAGAAGAAAATGCTCTTCTTCACTTTGGGATAAGTCAAGATCTAATGAGAATTCCTTTGAACCTATCACCAGAAGATTGATGCAAGTGAAGGTAATAGAATCTTTCTCAATCCTTCGCTTCGCTTTGCAATCGAAACCTCTTATGCTGCAACATTGTAGGGTCGTCCTTGACAAGGGTACTTTGAAGGGTCATCTTTTTTTTTTCTTTTTTTTTTTTTTGACTAGAAGGGGTAGCAAGAAACTAGTGCAATGCTTGGGATTGATGAAGGAAACACCTTTATCATTTCGATCTTTGCGCTCAATGCGAATGAATCATTCGGCCTAAGGGAATGTTGCTTTTCACTCAACTCTCAAAAGAGGATGCAGAGGATAAAGACACAGAGGAGAGGATGCAAATGATAAACACGCAGAGGATAGATGAAAGAAACATTCGAAGTGAAGGCATGCGTAGAGGAGAGGATGCAGAGGAGAGATGGAGCAATCCTCACGTTATTTGCTTTCCTTAATAATATGAATCAAAAAAAAAAAAAAAAAAAAAGCATACAAAGTTGATGGTTCCATTTTTGTTAGTAAAGGGTTTAGACAAAGAGAATGTTTATTTTTGTTCTATGTCTACGATCCTCACGACCGTTGCACGATTGCCGCAAAACCACCGCACGACGGTCGCACGACCGAAGCACGATCGCCGCACGACCCTTGCACGACCGTCGCACGACCGTCGCACGATCGTTGACCGATCCTTGGCAGGGGTCGCAAAACCGCCGCACGACCATCGCACAACCCCTGCACGACCCTCGCACGACCATCGCACGATTGCCAAACGATGCTTGGTAGGGGCCGGTGGTGGCCACAACAAGGAAGAAGATGATTAGATGAAAGAATCGGAGTGAAGAAAGAGGCAAACGCAAAGGAGAGGATGCTGAGGAGAGACAGAGGATGCAAAGGAGAGAGGAAGCAATCCTCACTTTATTCGCTTCCCTTAATAATATGAATCTTCAAAAATAGGCATACAGCTGATGGTTCCATTTTTGTTAGTAAAGGGTTTAGAGAGGGTTTATACTGCTTTAAAACCGATTCACTGATTATATGACGTCGTTAAACAATTTGCAGACGATTACAGAGGGTAAAGACGCAGAGGAGAAGATGCAGAGGATAAAGACGCAGACGTAAAGGAGATGATGTAGAGGATAAAGATGAAAGAAACGTTCGGAGTGAAGAAAGAGGCAGACGCAGAGAAGAGGATGCAGAGGAGAGACGAAGCAATCCTCACTTTATTCGCTTTCCTTAATAATATGAATCTTTAAAAAAAAAAAAAAAAAAAGCATACAAAGTTGATGGTTCCATTTTTGTTAGTAAAGGGTTTAGACAAAGAAGATTTATTTTTGTTCTACGTCTACGAGCTATATACCCTAGTCTAATTCTAGTCACTGATAATTACCGGGCACATAATTTCCGCCACATTGCCAGCAAGGTATGCAATGTCAGACTTTATTCGCTTTCCTTAATAATATGAATCTTCAAAAAGAAGCATACAAAGCTGATGGTTCCATTTTTGTTAGTAAAGGGTTTAGATAGAGAATGTTTATTTTTGTTCTACGTCTACGAACTATATATCCTCGTCTAATTCTAGTCATTGATAATTACCGAGCACATAATTTCCGCCACAGTGCCAGCAAGGTATGCAATGTCATACTTTATTCGTTTTCCTTCATAATATGAATCTTAAAAAAGAAGCATACAAAATTGATGGTTCCATTTTTGTTAGTAAAGGGTTTAGACACAGAGAGGGTTCATACTAATCTAATACCGATTCACTTATGTTAATTGATATGACTTCGTTATACAATTTGCAGAGGATTGCAAAGGGTAAAGAGGCAGTGGAGAAGATGCAGAGGATAAAGATGGAGATGTATAATATATATATATATATATATATATATATATATATATATATATATATATAGTAAAAATCTATCGCAACACTCTTGTTTAGATGAAAAGGGTAAAGACGCAGAGGAGAAGATGCAGAGGATAAAGATGCAGACGTAGAGGAGATGATGCAGAGGGTAAAGATGAAAGAAACGTTCGGAGTGAAGAAAGGGGCAGACGTAGAGAAGAGGATGCAGAGGAGAGATGAAGCAATGCTCACTTTATTCGCTTTCCTTAAGAATATTAATCTTCTAAAAGAAGCATACAAAGCCGATGGTTCCTTGTTTGTTAGTAAAGGGTTTAGACAGAG
Organism: Eucalyptus caleyi; assembly: GCA_014182885.2. Classification (NCBI taxonomy): domain Eukaryota; kingdom Viridiplantae; phylum Streptophyta; class Magnoliopsida; order Myrtales; family Myrtaceae; genus Eucalyptus; species Eucalyptus caleyi. The sequence goes on from CM024472.2 coordinate 39,644,657, forward strand.
AATGTTTATTTTTGTTCTACATCTACGAGCTATATATCCTCGTCTAATTCTAGTCATTGATAATTACCGGGAGCATAATTTCCGCCACATTGCCAGAAAGGTATACAATGTTATACTTTATTCGCTTTCCTTAATAATATGAATCTTAAAAAAGAAACATACAAAGCTGATGGTTCCATTTTTGTTAGTAAAGGGTTTAGACAAAGAGAGGGTTTATACTACTTTAATACCGATTCACTTACGTCAATTGATATGACTTCGTTACACAATTTGCAGAGGATTGCACAGGGTAAAGACGCAGTAGAGAAGATGCAGAGGATAAAGATTGAGATGTATAATATATGTAATATATATAGTAAAAATCTATCACAACACTCTTGTTTACTTTATTTTTATTTTATTTTTTATATTATTTTCCTCTCTTTTTGAATTAATTTCTTTTTATTTCTTTCTTCCCCTTCCCTCATTCTCTAATAAAATTTTATTAAATAGAAAATTGTACTAATATACCTAAAATACTAAAACATCTAAAATATGTTTTAAATATATACTTATATATTAAATTTATATTATAAGATAGCATTAAATTCTAATATATAATAAAATAAGATTAAATTAAAAATTAAATTTTTATTTTTTGTTATTTTGAATTTCTTTTATTGTAATTCAAATATTATTTATATTGAAATATCATTATAATTATCATAACTAGGAACATAGGTGTGCGGAGACTATCAAAAAAATGAAGTCGAAAAATTCTATCCTTGCACTCCAAATTCTAGCTTATGAAATGGTGGAAATGAAATTTAGCCATGCACTCCAACTTTTCAAGAGGCATGCACTTTTGGAAGGGTCTCCGCCGCACGACTGTTGCACGATTGCCGCAAAACCGCCGCACGACGGTCGCACGACCAAAGCACGATCGTCGCACGACCCTTGCAAGGCCGTCGCATGACCGCTGATCGATGCTTGGCAGGGGTCGCAAAACCGCCGCACGACCACCGCACAACCCGCGCACGACCCTCGCACGACCACCGCACGACCGTCGCACGACTGCCAACCGATGCTTGGCATGGGCCGATGGTGGCCACAACAATGAAGAAGGTGATTAGATGAGAGAATCGGAGTGAAGAAAGAGGCAGACGCAAAGGAGAGGATGCAGAGGAGAGACAGAGGATGCAAAGGATAAAGACGCAGAGAAGAGGATGCAGAGGAGAGACGCATAGGATAAATACGTAGAGGATAAAGATGAAAGAAACGTTCAGAGTGAAGAAAGAGAAGTGGCAGTGGGCGACAGACACACGGAGGATAAAGATGCAGAGGAGAGACAGAGGATGCAAAGGATAAAGACGCAGAGGAGAGGATGCAGAGGAGAGACGCATAGGATAAATACGTAGAGGATAAAGATGAAAGAAATGTTCAGAGTCAAGAAAGAGAAGTGGCAGTGGGCGACAGACACACAGAGGATAAAGATGCAGAGGAGAAGATGCAAAGGATAAATACGCAGAAGAGAGGATGCAGAGGATCAAGACGTAGACGCAGAGGAGAGGATACAGAGGAGAGACACAAAGGAGAGGATGCAGAGGATAAAGACGCAGAGAATAAAGATGAAACAAACGTTCGGAGTGAAGAAAGAGGATGCAGAGGATAAAGACACAGAGGAGAGGATGCAAATGATAAACACGTAGAGGATAAATGAAAGAAACATTCGAAGTGGAGGCAGACGTAGAGGAGAGGATGCAGAGGAGAGACGGAGCAATCCTCACGTTATTTGCTTTCCTTAATAATATGAATCTTAAAAAAAAAAAAGCATACAAAGTTGATGGTTCCATTTTTGTTAGTAAAGGGTTTAGACAAAGAGAATGTTTATTTTTGTTCTACGTCTACGATCCTCATGACCGTTGCATGATTGCCGCAAAACCACCGCACGACGGTCGCACGACCGAAGCACGATCGCCGCACGACCCTTGCACGACCGCCGCACGACCGTCGCACGACCGTTGACCGATGCTTGGCAGGGGTCGCAAAACCGCCGCACGACCATCGCACAACCCCTGCACGACCCTCGCACGACCATCGCACGACCATCGCACGATTGCCAACCGATGCTTGGCAGGGGCCGGTGGTGGCCACAACAAGGAAGAAGATGATTAGATGAAAGAATCGGAGTGAAGAAAGAGGCAGACGCAAAGGAGAGAATGCTGAGGAGAGACAGAGGATACAAAGGAGAGAGGAAGCAATCCTCACTTTATTCTAGCTTATGAAATGGCTGCTTGATCCCATCCATTCATGTGGGAGATAACTGATTGCTGAGGGTATCTCACATAACCCATATCAAAGGCTTTCAGAAATATTCGCTATGAGCACAATCTGATCGATCAAAAAGGTCTTTTGAAAGGACCACAATATAGATTTCGTCACGGGCTTACACAAAGGGATTACTGCTTTGAGGCCAATAGATGAACATTTGTTGCTATTTTTGTCAGGTTTACAAGTCGAGAACTTGGAAAATAAGACAAGATAAGATTACTTCCACTTCTTCAAGAAATAGCTTCTTTGTGGCGTTCTCATTTTCACTCAAATCATCCCAATCATAAGAGACTTTAGAAGAGGGTTGTAATGTTGGCTCGGGAAAGGCTTGAAAGGCTTAAAATTTTCAATGGGGTTTTTAAGAGACAGTGATCATCATAGCATTGTGACCAGGTCACTCGATCTTTCGAAGTCATTTGGCTTTTGAAACATAACGCATCTCCGAAGTCCCTTGACTAATCATTTCTGCATGGGAGCTTCGCTCCTCTCTAATTTCCTTTGCACTTGCGATGAATTTTTTACGCAGGCACTTCGACTCTGATAATTTTTCTCACATAAGATGTAGCTTTTTGGTTCTTTTTCTTGACGGGCATTGGCCTTGCTTTTACCAGGCACACTGCTTTTTTATACCCCTAAATTGTTGAACTTTTTGCTCTTTGAATTTTTGTAGCTCTTATGACTTTCGAGATGCTTTTCACATTTTTTCGTAATTGTCAATTGTATTTGGTCAATTCTTATGCCTTGCCTCCAATGAAGGGAGATGATCACCACTCGAGATTTAGAAATGAATAATCAGGCCAAAGTTAGTTAAAGCAACCGATATCAGTGTTTGGGTAGAGAAGAAAATGCTCTTCTTCACTTTGGGATAAGTCAAGATCTAATGAGAATTCCTTTGAACCTATCACCGGAAGATTGATGCAAGTGAAGGTAATAGAATCTTTCTCAATCCTTCGCTTTGCTTTGCAATCGAAACCTCCTATGCTGCCACATTGTAGGGTCGTCCTTGACAATGGTACTTTGAAGGGTCATCTTTTTTTTTTCTTTTTTTTTTCTTTTTTTTTTTTGACTAGAAGGGGTAGCAAGAAACTAGTGCAATGCTTGGGATTGATGAAGGAAACACCTTTATCATTTCGATCTTTGCGCTCAATGCGAATGAATCATTCGGCCTAAGGGAATGTTGCTTTTCACTCAACTCTCAAAAGAGGATGCAGAGGATAAAGACACAGAGGAGAGGATGCAAATGATAAACACGCAAAGGATAGTTGAAAGAAACATTCGAAGTGAAGGCAGGCGTAGAGGAGAGGATGCAGAGGAGAGACGGAGCAATCCTCACGTTATTTGCTTTCCTTAATAATATGAATCTTAAAAAAAGAAGCATACAAAGTTGATGGTTCCATTTTTGTTAGTAAAGGGTTTAGACAAAGAGAATGTTTATTTTTGTTCTACGTCTACAATCCTCACGACCGTTGCACGATTGCCACAAAACCACCGCACGACGGTCGCACGACCGAAGCACGATCGCCGCACGACCCTTGCACGGCCGCCGCATGACCGTCGCACGATCGTTGACCGATCCTTGGCAGGGGTCGCAAACCCGCCGCACGACCATCGCACAACCCCTGCACGACCCTCGCACGACCATCGCACGACCATCGCACGATTGCCAACCGATGCTTGGTAGGGGCCGGTGGTGGCCACAACAAGGAAGAAGATGATTAGATGAAAGAATCGGAGTGAAGAAAGAGGCAAACGCAAAAGAGAGGATGCTGAGGAGAGACGAGAGGATGCAAAGGAGAGAGGAAGCAATCCTCACTTTATTCGCTTCCCTTAATAATATGAATCTTCAAAAATAGGCATACAGCTGATGGTTCCATTTTTGTTAGTAAAGGGTTTAGAGAGGGTTTATACTGCTTTAATACCGATTCACTGATTATATGACGTCGTTAAACAATTTGCAGACGATTACAGAGGGTAAAGATGCAGAGGAGAAGATGCAGAGGATAAAGACGCAGACGTAAATGAGATGATGTAGAGGATAAAGATGAAGGAAACGTTCGGAGTGAAGAAAGAGGCAGACGCAGAGAAGAGGATGCAGAGGAGAGACGAAGCAATCCTCACTTGATTCGCTTTCCTTAATAATATGAATCTTTAAAAAAAAAAAAAAAGCATACAAAGTTGATGGTTCCATTTTTGTTAGTAAAGTGTTTAGACAAAGAAGATTTATTTTTGTTCTACGTCTACGAGCTATATACCCTAGTCTAATTCTAGTCACTGATAATTACCGGGCACATAATTTCCGCCACATTGCCAGCAAGGTATGCAATGTCATACTTTATTCGCTTTCCTTAATAATATGAATCTTCAAAAAGAAGCATACAAAGCTGATGGTTCCATTTTTGTTAGTAAAGGGTTTAGATAGAGAATGTTTATTTTTGTTCTACGTCTACGAACTATATATCCTCGTCTAATTCTAGTCATTGATAATTACCGAGCACATAATTTCCACCACAGTGCCAGCAAGGTATGCAATGTCATACTTTATTCGTTTTCCTTCATAATATGAATCTTAAAAAAGAAGCATACAAAACTGATGGTTCCATTTTTGTTAGTAAAGGGTTTAGACACAGAGAGGGTTTATACTAATCTAATACCAATTCACTTATGTTAATTGATATGACTTCGTTATACAATTTGCAGAGGATTGCAAAGGGTAAAGAGGCAGTGGAGAAGATGCAGAGGATAAAGATGGAGATGTATAATATATATATATATATATAGTAAATTCTTATGCCTTGCCTCCAATGAAGGGAGATGATCACCACTCGAGATTCAGAAATGAATAATCAGGCGAAAGTTAGTTAAAGCAACCGATATCAGTGTTTGGGTAGAGAAGAAAATGCTCTTCTTCACTTTGGAATAAGTCAAGATCTAATGAGAATTCCTTTGAACCTATCACCAGAAAATTGATGCAAGTGAAGGTAATAGAATCTTTCTCAATCCTTCGCTTTGCTTTGCAATCGAAACCTCCTATGCTGCCACATTGTAGGGTCGTCCTTGACAAGGGTACTTTGAAGGGTCATCTTTTTTTTTTTTTTTTTTTTTTTTTTTTTTACTAGAAGGGGTAGCAAGAAACTAGTGCAATGCTTGGGATTGATGAAGGAAACACCTTTATCATTTTGATCTTTGTGCTCAATGCGAATGAATCATTCGGCCTAAGGGAATGTTGCTTTTCACTCAACTCTCAAAAGTGTGTTTAAAGGATGTGTCTGGAAATGGGCTTGCCTTTCTTCATCCTAAGTACTTCTCGTTTGGCATGGTTAACATTGCACTCTTTTGCCCGAATAAAGTCATTTTTTCTTGAGGGTCGCATACATGAAGCGTGCATAGTGACACCAAAGAACAAGGTGCCAACCAGAACAACTCAACTAACCTGCACGACTGAAACCAGTGATATAGCAGATCCCAGTAAGTGACGGCGGATTTGACAACTTGGACTTTGGATTTGCAGAGTAAGCAGAAGGAGAAGCCGCAAGAACCTTCGAGACCTATAAATGGTGCACAAAATACCAAAGTTGAAGAAAAATTTCGATACCAAACATGAACTGAAAACAAACATTTCTAGATGACACAAAATGCAAACTTGTAATAGCAAAGGAGAGTAACACATTACCAGATTGTTGGAAGGATTTAATGAATGTCCAATCCCCTGAAAAAGTACTGGAGCCTGGAACAATGGGAGTTTATTAGACAAAAACCTATCGCATAACGCAGAATAATGTCACTGAACTAAAGTCATAGTTAATATTGACAACATGTGTAAGTCGTTTATCAGAGATCACCGGGACAGTTCACTCACAAGCAAGCATCAATAAATCATCTGAAGAGGATCTTTGCTTTATACCTTGTTATCATTATGACCAAGGACATGTCAAATATTTAAATTCCGACTCCATTGACAAATTAAAAAAAAAAAAAAAAAAAAAGCCAAAATGAGTAAAACAACTGCCAAAGCACCTAAAGGAATTCTCACTAAAGAAAGATAGGACTTTAATCCTACACTAGCGTCATTACATCACATAAGCATAGCAACCATGAATCAGAACAACCTAACATCTAAGTCATGCACATAAATTACCCAAAAACAGGATCTTTAACTTGCCTCGATTTTCTTATTCCCTAGAATGACACTAGAATCAATAAAATCATCAGCAGCGATCAGTGTATGGTCTCCTTCTGTGTCCAAAACTGCATAGCCAATGTGATCAATAACGACAGCCAAAGGATCCTGCACCACCCGCAATGAAGATCAATGATACGACCCAACATTCTGGCATCCAAATGCAAGGGCAAACAGATACCCAAACTACAAGCTACATGCTGCATTGGGAAATACCGAATAATACAACAGAAAACTCATGATAGTTGCTAGCAAAAATCTTTGAACGACAGAAAATCTGAAAAAAGGCACAAAGCGATGCAGACCTCGTGGAAATCAACTCCGCACTCGGTAGCGATTTCTCGAATCAAATCCGAAGCAGTGGCATCAGCAGCAATGATCAAATCATGGCCCGAATCCACAAAATCCAGAATAGCAGCCTGGTCAAGAGATCCTCCAAAACCTATTTCACCGAGCAAGCGAAAGCGATCAACATCCTCCGATCGCAACACGTAAAATGAAAAAAAAAAAGTGACAAACAGAAAATCCAGTCCATCGAACGGCGCGCAAGCTGCACATCCAGATTCGCCCGAGTTGAGTTCAACTCGACCTCGGAAGTCAAAGAGAGAAACTCACGCTCGGTCGCGGGGCAGAAGAGGATGAGGCCGTCGTAGAGGTACTGGCCGCATCTCTGGAGGCCGATCTTGGGGTTGTCGGCGAGCTTGAAGTCAAGGTCGTAACCGCAGGACTGGAGGGACCGGAAGTAGAGGGAGTGCGACGACTTGGGGCGCCTTTGGTAACAGTTCTATTTAAAAATTGTTCTAGGAAACAGAAATAAAAAAAGTGTTTTGTTACGGGAAACAATTTTTAACAAAAAAAATGCGTTTAGTAAACTTGTTCCTGAAATAAAAAATGAACAAAAACACGTTTGGTAAATTTGTATAATTTTTTTATTTCTTTTATTTTTAATATTTTTATTTTATTTTTTTATTTTTTTCTTATTTTTCTTATTTATTTTTCCTTTTTTTCTTATTTATTTTTCCTTTTTCTTTTTTTCTTCTTTTGGCCGATCGCCGGCCTCGGCCATGGCCGGCGATCGGCCGACGAGGGCCAGCGGCCTCACCCAGCCACGGCCAAGCTCGGCATCCTCGTAGCTGGGCAAGGCTCGGCCTCGCCTTGGCTAGGCGAGCTCGGCCTCGCCAGATCTGGGCAAGCTGTCGCCTGGTGGTGGCCCGGTGATGCCAAGCCTCACCGGTCGCTAGGCGAGCTCGGCCTCACCGGATCTGGGCGAGCTCGAGCTCGCCCAGCCTGGCGCGAGGTCGGCCTCGCCGGCCGCTAGGCGAGGTCAGCCTCACCGGCCGCTAGGCAAGGTCGGCCTCGCCGGGGGCCAGCGATGCTCCGGCGAAGTCGCCGGCCCTAGCCGAGGCCGGCGACCGGCCAAAGAAAAAGAAAGAAAAAGAAGAATAAAAGAAAAACAGAAAAGTGTTTCTAAATTTTGTTTTAGAAACAATAAACAACTTTTTTTTTTGTTTCTTATTTCTGTTCCAGATGTGTTTCTGGGAACAAAAAAATAATTTTGGAACAAAAATGCACACAAACGCGTTTCTATTCATCTTTTGTTCTTAGGAACAGAAAAACAAAGCCACGAGGAGGAACGTAGATCTCGCCGTCGCCATCATTGGTCGAGGGATTAGGGTTTAGGCCACGACAGTGCGATCTCTCTCTCTCTCTCTCTCTCTCTCTCAAAAAAAAAAAAACAAAGCCAGGAGGAGGACCGTAGATCTCACCGTCGCCATCACCGGTCGAGAGATTAGGGTTTAGGCCACAATGGTGCGCTCTCTCTCTCTCTCTCTCTCTCTCTCTCTCTCTCTCTCTCTCTCTCTCTCTCTCTCTCTCTGACTCTTCTGTGAGAGTTTGCAGTAAGGCATGGGGAGGAGGAGGATGGAGAGAAACGGGGACAGGCGAGACGGTGTCGTTTTGGCTCTGGATGGAACAGGCAAACTGCAAAAGTGAGGGCCTCCCTGGTCAAGCTTTTTTCTTTAAAAAAATCTCTCTCTCCTCTCTGGTTGACTCTTTTGTGAGAGTTTGTAGTAAGGCATGGGGAGGAGGAGGATGGAGAGAAACGGGGACGGGCGAGACGGTGTCGTTTTGGCTCTGGATGGAACAGGCAAACTGCAAAAGTGAGGGCCTCCCTGGTCAAGCTTTTTCTTTAAAAAAATCATAAAAGCAGCTTTTTGATTTTTCATTAATATCTAAAATGATAGGATTAGTACCATGAAATCTCAAATTAGTGTATTTGTGACAATTTACTTCAAATTAAGTATTTGATCAACCAAAATCTAAATCCGATACACGATGATGGATTAATCCAAATTAATTTTTTTGATCACTAAAAACTCCAGACTAATATATTTATGATGAATTTAATTTATATTTTTCTATTAAATTTGATTAATATAGCGAAAAATCACATAAATGGAAGGTAAAACCTAAAATGATATGCCCGCTCAACAATTTGATAGTAAATTTAACGAAGGGTGAATTCATCATAAATATATTAGTTTGGGGTTTTGAGAGTTAAAAATTAATTTGGGGTAAATTTATTATAGGTGTAGTAGTTTGGTATTAATCCAAAATAATATTCCTAATTTTAATAATTATATAAGAATTATATGTAATTTTACTTTCAAGAGTTTTGGATCTTTCATGTTTAAGAAAAGTTAAACGGGCGACCATGACTATTAACTAATAGCAAAAGCAAAAGCAAAAATCAATCCAGGCCCACCTCCTTCAAGGGAAAATGCATTTTCAATCCTACGGTTTGGGAGTAATTTCCTTTTAGTTTTTATACTATATTTGGTCGCGATTCTGATTATTATAGTATTCTCCGATGTTAATCTAAATCTTTCTTACAACTTTTTTATCAAAATTTATCCAAAATCCCTAGGTCAACCCCGGGCATATAATGGCACCTTCACGCGTAAAACAAATTTCACCTTGACCCTCGTACTTTTGAAAAGAACCGATTCCAGTTTTTGTACCTTATTCCAAGGATAAAACTAATTTCTACATTAAGTATCATCCAAAATTGACATAAATCAATCACACGAACTGATTTGAGGTTTAAGCAATTTGAATTGAAAGCGCACCTATTGATTCACGACTGAATCTACCAAAACAATATGTATCTGTTGATTTTTTTTTTTTTTTTTTTTTGGATTCATATTTTTTACCAATCAAATGAAGTAGGTGTTATCCTATTTACCATGCATATTTTATTTATTATAGTTTCAAAATGATATAATGAAATTCTGTGATTTACACATCAATCATAAATGATATGACATACAAGCTTTCTAATATGTTTAAATGTCATAGTTTTCATAGGGAAAAATATGCTACAATATCTTATATTATGCTTCACATGTACTCAAAACTAAATTGTCATTGCATTTTATCATGAATTTTACTCAATTTTTTTTTAATTTTCTCTTATGGTTATTTATTAAGAAAAACTAATTTTAGTTATTCTAGCTTATCTTACAATTCAATTTAATTCTTGATTCACTATTTATGAATTTGAGTTATGGATTTGCGATTAGTATCTTGATTTTACTACCTATAATGAGAAGGCTGTTAGTAATCTCAACATTTCAATATTAGGTCCCTTTAAGTATAGTTATTAAGATAAGATGTGCAAATGCACGAAAGGTAAACTAATTATCAACGTGGATAGCTAAACAGATCAAAACTTAATTTTTATGCTCGTACATTTTGCCATGAAGGTACCTAGATCAAAATTTCACCAACTTATGGAAATACTCTAGGTTCCCTCGCACTTTTGTCCACTAAAAAGAACACCTTTTCGGTCCATTGAATATTAATATACAATTCAGGATTCAAATGAATTAAATGAAAGTTTTAACTAAAATGCGATGGCCGCCTTTGAATTATGCAGCAAAATGATATATAATCTAGTGAAATAGTTCCACGGAAAGTCATATTCTTTTTAGTAACATTTTGGCCTATTTGGTATTTGTCATATGCATGAAAGAAATCTTATAAATCTATAGTATCATAATCTTGTTATGGAATAGATTGTTATCCAATACTTTTTTATCTCTTCCTCTTGTCCTATAATCTAGAAGGATGGCATGGAGATCTATCAATCTAGAGGTTGGTGAAACATCTTACAAGTTTTGTAAACCATTGACAACTAGTGTTCAACATGTTCGGGTGGTCCATCTAGAGCAGTTTGTGTACAATTGATGAAATTTGAATGGATTATATTTGAGATTCTTTGATTTCTCTCACTCCTTGTATAACCTAGAAGCGCTAGCACAAAGACCTGCCTACTTGTAACTTGGAGTAGTTTATGCATGAAAGATGAGAGTTGAATGGGTGATTTCAAGAACTTGTACCATTGCTCAATCCATAATTCATCATGTAATTTTTTTTTTTTTTTATTTAGGATAGGTGATTTAATAACTATACTTTGCAATAGTCTATTTGGCTAAACATTAAGCAAATTAAACAACCGGAGGCACTTGCCACCAATGTTAGAGAAACAAATGACATTATAAGCAGATATTTCAACTCCTACGAATATGACAATAGGGAGGGTGACCACTTCATATGAAGATGCATCTATGCCCTTTAAATATTAGTAGGAGTGAACATGGGCCGGATTTGGCCAATCCATCCCTTAACCCTCAGACCAACTCGCACAGTGTTGGTTCTCAATTTTTGGAACTGAGGACTAACCCTATTGAGTCTAAGACCAAAGATTGGACCAACCCAATGGATTCAATCTAGTTCCAAGTCAATTTGGGATCAACCGATAATTTTTTTTATTCATTTTTTGTACTCCCTAAAAAGATAAACCCATTTCAAGTTATATATCCATTGACAATGCATCATTGTATACCAATACATATTCAATAAATTTAAGTTAGGTAACAATAGAAATTTCACACCTACTAAAAGTAAGGAATCATAAAAACAATTAAGACTGCCCGTAGAGATATGAGACAAGATGGAAAGTTCTTGTAATCATCTATTAATATAATCATAACACCATATGCAAAAGTGTTATAAATAATATATTAAATATATATAGTTGGGGTTCGTCCGGATTGAATTGATCATAGATTTTTAGGACGAAAGACCAACCCGCACTGTGCTAATCTAGGGATCTCAGGACCAATGACCAACTCAATCCCCTTAGGAGCTACACCAGGACCGGCAAAGTTAGTCTAGTTCAGGGTTGGTCTAGGGTTAACCCTAGACTGATACTCACTCATAAATATTACATCCATAAGTTTATTTATAAAGATACGCTCTTAAATAATTCTTGGCCAAGCTTATGTGTATGTTTCTATTATTCAAAACGATGAAAACGATGTCAAAATTTGGGCTCCATTTGTTTTGCCAAAAAAAAAAATCGAAAATACTTTTCTAAAAATAATTATTTGTATGACTTGAAATAATTAGTCAATAAAAAATATTTTCATTTATTGACAATAATTTATGTATAAATATTTTCGTTTATTGATTTTTTGTTAATCATAAATCAATCATTTTTAGTAAAATATTTTCAAGATGATTCATTTTCTGTGAGACAAATGTAACCTAAAAAACTCATAAGTCCATTTGTATAATGTACTGCAAATAATTTCTAAACATACTAGATTTTAAGTTCATGCGAACCCTTAAATTCACGAGAAAAATTAGAAAACTTCTAAACATATTGTAATTGTGCCAATTAAGTCATAAACTTATTTTTTTAGTCAATTGAGTTCTAAACCTTTTGTAATTGTGTCGGTTTCGTTTTTCTAAGCAAAATTGGTTGTCCGACACTGATGTGGGTATCGGCCGATGTTGGTAATAAATTTTTTAATTGTATTTTTGAATTATTTTATTAATTATTTCTTTTTTTCATTTTTTTTTCTCTTTTCTTTTTCTCCTCCCTCCTCCTCCCTCCTTCTTCCTTTGGATTCGATGACTGGCTAGAGGGGAGGGTTGGCCAATCGCTAGACTAAGTCAATCAAGCAAACTTGACTCCCCATCACTAGGCGAGGGTGAGCTCGCCCAACACTGGTGAGGGGGGCCTCACCATCCCTAGTCCGGTGAGGCAAGCCCCCATCAAATCTAGCAAGGCTCCCCTCAAGGGCTCACCTTGCTATCACTAGGCGAGTGGCTAGGCAAGCCCTCCCCTAGTGACAGCGAGGCAAAGCGAGCTCACTTGCCCGTCCAATCATTGATCTCGAAAATTTCTACAATAAAATTAGGTAGGTCGCTTGTATAGTTCCCTATCCACAATTGCCTTAGTCCAATGACGGCTAGCCCTCCCCTTTGGTCGGTCACTAGAGTCAAAGGAAAGAGCGAGGAAAAAGAGAGGAAACATAAAAAGGAAACATAAAAAATTAATAAAAAAGTGGAAAGAATAAAATATTATTAAAAAAATTATCACAGAAGACCATGTAACACCGACCGCCCAATTTTGGCTGAAAGGATTAAATTGGCATAATTACAAAAAAAAAAAAAATTAGGACTGAATTGGCACAATTATAATAAGTTTGAGACTTTTTTGGTAATTTTTCCCTAAATTTACATAAATCATCATTCATTGGCAAATTAATGTAATATGAAGTAAACAAGACCTTTGATTCAAACAACATGATTTGTATTGCCCATAACATTTATTTCTCAAATTGACAATTTATTGGAATTTTCTTAATTGGTCAAACTCACCTTGTCATAGCCAAATTGTATAATATAATGTATCATACAAAAACTCACTTTTGCTACTTACAAGCATTTAATGTGTAACCATACAAATTATCCAAGTTTCATTAGTTAAAAGAAAATACCATGTGAAATCCAAAGTAAGGATGGAAAAAGTAAGGATGGAAAAGGAATTTCATATGTATATAGATATTTCGGAAAAAGCTTGGGATTTCAAAAAAAGAAAGATAGAGAGATTGATAAAAAAAAAAAAAAAAAGTAGCCTAATTCAACTCCTAAGTGAACATGTAAAAGCATTTGTCATTTGCAAACAACATTAGAAAACCACGCTTTTGGTATATGTCAGAGAGCGGTTAGCGTCACGACGCCTTTTAAATAACTAAGTCATTTTAATGTAATTATCATTTATTTCTTATAATACTGATGCAATTCTGTGAAGATGTAACAAGGTGAACTTCTTGCGTTATTTTATGGCCCGACATAACTCCATTTGCCATTTGTATTTGTTATGCATTAATTAGTTTTGTAATGAAATAAGTTTACTGGAAGTCCTAACACTTGTCATGAAAATACTATTGAATTTAACTTTCAAAAAGTACAATTAAATCCTAAAACTTGTGATGGTGCTAAAAAGTGCTACGACTTGATTGGACCCAATTAACTAGTGAACTTGATTGCACAAACTTGATTGATTTTATAACTTGATTGCACTTTTTTGCAAATTTTAGGACTCGGTTGCACTTTCGTAACAATTTTTAAAACTTTTAGAGTACTTATTACTTTTGAAATTGACGAAGCCATGTAATTTTTTGGCCTACTTAGGCATGAGTGCTTTCGTCTTTTCTGCCATATGAATACTGATTTTGAAAGCTGAAAACAATTTTAGGAAAACAGTATAGTTTTTCTGAAATATTTTTGGAAAATCATGACGCGCATTAACGAGCATTATGACAACCTAGAGAAAAATATTAAAATTCACAGGTTTAGTTTAGTAGAGTAACAGTCATGAGAGTATATATTTTTTTTATTTCTCAAAAGTTAAATTCGACATTATTAAATCTATTTATCCAAGAAAAATATAATTTAGAGCTGCAAAGAAATGACTATTTATTTAGTTTCTAGCCTATTTCTAACATTATGACGATATTATTTCACTTAAATGGGATTTTAGAACCCTTACTTGACATTGTGCCCCTTTCTTTAATCAGTACCGCCTAAGAATTGCTGGAATTTTACCGTTGTTACGTTCCAAAGAGAAAGATCAAATTAGTAACTTGAAATTCGAGAGCATAACTTAAAAGAGAGTTTTCCCGTGGATTACCAGTTGAAAAATAAACAAATAAACCCTTTATTTATATGGATATTATTTGAATTAAGGGAGAATCTTGTGCAAAGAGAAGTCTTGCTAAAGGCTGAATGAACTTCACAAAAATGCTCAAATGGCCTCGCAAACGTCCAGAAGGGCCTTGCGCAGCACGAGCCCAATGCCGAGTAGGCATGTCAAAGGAGTGGGTTGAGCTAGATTCGGGACATGTTGAAATTGATCCAATTCATATCAACCCATTTAATCTATTTTCTGCAATACAAATCTAATGGCTTATATCTGACCCCAATCTATGTTGCTAAAACACTTTTCTATTTAATCAAATTTAGGAAAATTCATATTCAAACTTAGTTAAAAGTACGGAGTGAACGAGAGTGAAAGTAAAAAAGAGTCATAGAAGTGAATTGAGTCAAAGTAAGTTGTGAACCCATCAACCACCCATATTATTTTAGGCTTTACCATTTTAAACTCATCAACTCATTTATAGAATATAACTAATCCATATAACGACCCAACCTATCAAATATGAGTTAAGAAATGAGTTTACGATCCATGTTAATAGGTCTTGTGTCGGGCTACCCCTACGACACTTTACACGATAGTTGTAGGTTGGCCAACAATCAGCCTTTTCTTTTCTCTTTCTTTTTTCTCAAAAATTTTAAAAATGACATTTATATTATTTGCATCAAATTTGACCAAACATTTATCAGGCATAACTTTTCCATACAACATCTGATTGACCCTTAATTTGAAATGAATTTCTACTTTGGAAGAAGTATCAGGATCATAGACTTCCAAGAATTGAGCTGAATAAACAGTCAAGTATAAAGTTGCGATATTTTCTTCATTAAAAACCAGATCCTCGGGATTTTTGCGGCTTAGAAAGCTTGTGAATCGATCTTTGGTGAAATGAATCAATTGGTTCAAATCATAAATTTCCCGACATCTCATAATCAAATAGCTGCCATTAAAAAATGAGATATCTAAAGAATTGATTGTCTAAATTGGACAAGTGGGGTATCTTTAGAAAGCTCTGATGAGCACGACCCAAGTTTACCCTTCAATCGAACTTTTAATGAAATAATACTTTTGATCAATTTCAGTTAAATTTTAGAAAAAAAAAAAAAAAAAAAAAGGTGTCTACAATAGGAATATATTCAGATTTGAAAATGTGAATAAGTTGGACTTTACTATGGACATCATATTATGAGGTATAAAGAAAATATGTACAAATAAAACATGCAAGTATCCATATAGAGATAAATTGTCTTCATTGTGTGCAATGAAATGTAGTGTGGTCAAGATTAGGCTGAATATGAAATATTGCATCACAAAATCGACAATACACAAAATTTGAATTTAATACTTATAATACATTTCGTGATGGAGATTTATTTATAAAAGTAAGCGTGAGTCTACTTCAAAATATTGATAGTAATTTATGCGTTTTTTTTTTTTTTTTGGCAATCCAACGTATGATAGAATTCATTATTGTTATTTAAATAACCTAAAAGAAATTAAATTTTCAACACTATTACCACGCATTTTGAAAAATTAAACCAGCCCAACCACAAAAATCTGCTGCTGAAATATACTGAAAGAAAATGAATATCTATTCATCAAAATCAATTTTGCAATAAAAAATGGCAAAAATTGCAAATCCCCCAAGAAGTTACATACGGTAATCTCAATCAATGATGCTATCCTCTGTTGAAGATGTAAAGAAGGGACATGTGTAGAAAGAGAGCTTGCCAGAATCTCATGCTGCAAATGATTGCAAGACTTTATCACCATCTATCTCATCTCACTGCCCATCAATTCAAGATCATGCTCAACCAAAACTTTGGCTCTTTTGGTACAAGGACATAAATCATTCATGTGTGTTCCATAATCCATTCCAACCTCGGATCAAACTCAGCAAAATCAAAGAAAATTGACACAAGCCACTCTATTTTTACATCAAAGTCACAAACTGAAATGAAATCTCATACCGCCTCAAATCAAGCCATATCCTGCAGCGAGCATCGCAAAATCGCTAGATGGAACGGCAGACTATCTAATGAAAGATTAAATAGAAACAGAGGGATTTGAAAAAAAAAAAAATCACACGTTTTTTACCCTTCTTTAGATAAGCTACTTTTGGATTTGGGCGTCTTTAACTCCCAGGGAGGCAAGCAGCCTTTGTAAAGAGAATGTAGAAACAATGAGGACATGGAGACTTCCTTCTCCGGTAATGAGATCGACGGCAAGCAACTGAAGGCGCTCCTTAGTCTCTTCTTCTCGTTTTCGCAGCCTTGGTAATTCGGGTTGTGGCATAAGGAAGGAACCTTGAAAGCTTCAGGGAGTATGCAGTTGCACATTGAACCTTCAACATCAGCCAAAAAGATGCTAGTCGGTTAGAGATAAGTAGGACTAAAAGCAACAATGTTATGCCCTCAGTTCAACAGCATGGTGCGTCAGATACAATTAGCTGTGCGAACTGAGCAGACAAAGGTTAAATGCATATGGTGCATGATGAGTTGGAGGATAATGGTAATACCTATTCTTGCTAGTCGGTTTACCCATCTCGGGATAGTCTTCCCGGTCAGCTTGAAGCACATGTCTTCACAGAAATGATTGCAGTTCTTAACAATCAAGTGATATGTATCGCCATGATAGCTCGCAGATTGACGCTCGATGAAATCTCTGACCTGCATAGGATCCAAGCTCGTCGTCCCCACAAGTATGGACTTCCTGAACTTAAAGCCAGGACACTGTCTCGGTTCAACTTCAAACACGCCACTTGATGGATACTCATGAGCTCCAAAAGCATATTCCATGCCATAAACTGCATGAGCGAATTTGAGTTTATATGCATATGAGCAAATAAAGCAAAATAAAATGCTCAAAGTTGAGTGCACCACTGCTTGTTCTAAAACTCCAACTGCTTGTTCTAAAACTCAAATCATTAGAGAACATGTGGATTATATATCTTCCATCTTATCAGTTCTTTGTCACATGAAGGCTACAGAGAAGTGGAGGCTGAAGAGTACGAAGGCAACACATGGATTTGAAATAAATGGGAAATTAGTTCACTGGTGAAATTGAATGGGTAACTGTTTGTCTAAAAGCTTAGCCCAAACTACATATTATCTACTAACAAAATGAGTTTGCATAATGCATCTATAGGGACATTTAATATATGGTTTTCCATTCGAGAGTTGGAATAATCACTCTCTTGTTGATAAAGGTTCTATACATCTTTTTCAAAAAGAATAGCCTCTTGAAATGGCTCTAGCATCAAATGGTGGATTTTAAGCCTTGGTTATTGCAAAATACACTCAACGAAGCACAAACACTATAGTTGCATCAATCATACTCATGAGTATTGGGCTATTGTTGATATGCACATGGACGTAAGTAGATAGACAAGTCAAGAATTTGGACTGGTTATAAGGAAGTGAATCTGCCTACCTTCAACACCAGAGTGAAAAACACCAATTCCTGACCAGTATAAGTAATCATTAACTGCTGTCAAGTCATAAACATTCAGAAAAACAGGAGCATTTCCTCGGCCATATGGTGCCGGTTTCACTTTTTGAAACAAGCAGAAATAGTCAGCAGGCTTTCCTCGTACACGACGAGATACAATAGATTTCCAGCGGCTTACTGGTCGTGCTTTCATCCTTGTGGATAAAACCAGGACCCAATCAACAAGTCCCCACCTGCAAACATTCGAATCATGAATAACTACTATCGAGCTCAGAAACTGCACCAGCACCAAAAACAACAGGGCGTTACACTGAACACAGAGCTTAATAGGAAAGAGATCCAAGTGAGCGATTAAGCAATCCGAGTGAACGAGCTCATTCTCGCTTTAAATACATCAAGCCAGTGCCTGAGTGAAGGGAAAATGCAGCATTACTGTGATAACTCTACCATTACTGCTTGGAGTTTTTTCGGTTTTCTAAGGGTATACATCTGGCAGTCAGTCACAGCCAGTGATCTTATCAACTGAAAGCTATCTTTAACCTAAAACCACATTAGGCAACCACCAACTTGCTTAGCTACAACCTCATCGCAAATTTCAAAGAGGACAATGCTATATGGAACTTATCGTCTTAACTATCCCATGCCCCGCCACATGAAGGCTGATAGAACGACTCAAGCCAGAATCCAACCAGCTACCTACCATTTAGTGGTTTAAAAGTAACGGTTCGAATGTGTAGCCCACAAGAAAGGGTACAGCAAAGGAATGTGCATTAGACCTTCACGGTCTGATACGGTGAAATCTCAACCTAAGAACTGAAGCAGTGAAGCATCGCATCCTTTCTCTTATGTTTCTTTCTTTGGTTAACCGATACATCATTTTCACCTCCCATCAAATCGACATCTCGGACTATTCCAAGCGCAGCTCCTGTGCAAATGCGCAAATATGCAAATTTCTACTGGAAAAAACAAATTTCACCTCGCACTCACGCACGCACGCACGCAGTCAAAGCGAGCTTCTCATCTCTGTAGAGAGAGCAAGAGAAAGAGGGTACACAGTATGATTTCACTTCTTGACAAACTCAAAATAGAGGGCCTGAGGAAAGCAAGCAAGATCTTGGATCAAACATTGCAATGCACGACAAGAACAAACAAAAGAACGCCATCCAAATTGAGCAGAAACTAGCCACACTGCAGTCCCCTTCAAAATGGCTCAAGAATTGCATCCCGAATCGAAGAACCAAGAACAGTCCCACAAAGAAGCCCAAAAAAAAAAAAAAAAACAAAGAACCAAGAACATAGACAAGCTCAAAAGCAAGAAATCTCTGAGGAAAGATACAAATTGGCATCAACCCACCTCGGAGAAGAAACCCATTCAGATTTCGAGACTGGGAAACGCCGTTCCCCCAAGACGCGAGAAGCCCATTTTTCCCCGCAGAGCAGAGAAAGGAACAGGACGAGGTGAGGGAGCGTGAAGGCTTGCTTTCCTCCCTTCGTTTTTTTTTCTCTTTATTCCTCCATTTTCCCTTTCGCTTTTCCTTGCGTGCTTGGGGTAAATATGAGGGAGCAAAAGGCCTCGTTAAGTCGCAGTCACCTTTTGAGGGTAATATGTAAAAAGTAAATGCTTGGCGCGGCTTTTATGTTTTGAAAAATTTGTGTTCAATTTCTTAGAATTCTGAAATGGAATTTTTGATAAATAGTGGCCATCTCAAATTTTTAAAAATTTGGGTTCACATCAAATTTTCACAACTTTTTTTCTGAGATTTTGATGAGGATATTATTGACTATTTAAAAAATTGAAATTGTTAGATGAAGAATTAAATTTTTATTTAAATATTATAATAATTACATTTATGCTTAGTCGAATCTCTTTACTTAGTACTAAAAGGTCAGAAATTTGATTGACAAAACAAGTGGGGTCAAAAAAGATTTGAATTCACAACCTTTAACTTAATATCATGTGAGGCTTTGATAGAAATTTTGAGGTCACATCAAATTTCCGTAACTTCTTTTAAGTTTAACAATATTTCTAATTATAATAAGAAATCCAAAAGGAGCTTTGTAGTTAGCGTAAAGCCAATACATGAATCCAACAATAATTGGAGAAATGATATAACGAAAAGAATGGAAACAATGAGTTGTTGATAAAATAATAAAAACGATATTAAATAAACTGCCAGAAGATGGGTATTTATTCATATCGTGTATCCTAATGATGTAGTACATTAATAATTTCAACTTGAATTATATATAATATATATATATATATATATATATATGTATGTATGTATTTTTAAATCAATTGCTTGACAACCAAAACATGAGTTTCTTCAAACTGGAGGCCAAAATGATTATTTGCATAGATCAGAACAATCGTCGTACGTTTGCGTTTGTTACCGGTTCGTTCTTAAATCTCGACAAGGACGGAAGCGGCTGTCGTTTTCCCTGATAAAGACCGAGTAAAAGAGAGAGCGAAAATGAATAAAGAAAGAAAAGGATGAAAAGAAGAGCTGCAGATGTGACAGGAACGCGTATAAAGTGTTATAAAGAGAAGATTTTCATGTTCCATGTGAATCTCTTTTCTGGGGTCCAAAGTCTCTACTGTCCACGTTTGACTTGACCAGCTTTTGAGATTGTCTGCCTCGAAATTAAATTGGAATGCATACATGTGTGAATAGCCCATTTTTACCTGTTCAAATTGATCTGAATGGTCACACATTGGCTGATTTGAATAATGAGTGATTTTCAGCCTGCTAAAGAAGTTGACAAATAGAATGTGATTTTGGCGAAGAGGTGATTGGCTTTTGTCAATTTTAATGTCCATCAACACACATAATTCGGATCGAGGTTTAGAATAGTGATTGGTTGAATTGGATAGTGTGATCTAACTGTGAAAACGGTGACAAGTAGTAGATGATTATATTTTGAATGATGTAGTCAACACAAGATTAGGGTTCACATGGGTGTATTGCTTGAGTTTTCCTCCATTCTAACTTGATCGAATATTGTTGGATTCGATGCTCTACTTTGAATGGATGGAGTTTGGATTTTTGAATGCAAGCTCAACTGGATAATACATTTCATAAGCTTGGGCTCAACTCAAATTGATTATTGATATCGATACTTGAAATGGTAACCACAAACTTGGCTAAAGCTCTCACTAAGAAATTTACTTACACCTCAAAAATCAGGTCAAGGCATGTGATTTTGTATCTAGAGTTGCTCATCAATACTTTAGTCAGTGTTTATTTGTACACGAGCGCGTGTGCACGTGAGAGTGAGAGAAAGAGAGACTTCAGAAGGAATTAAGGAGATAAAAATGGCCATTCTTGTACCTATGTACTTAAATTACTTTTTATAAGTTATCATTTTGGTGAACTTTTGGGTAATGTTTAATAGGTGAGGGTCTTCAAAATACGTGGATGAGATGACTTGGTAAGTGACATTTGTATTGCTTTTAGGGATCAATAAATATTTAGCCATTCAAAAGAGTGATCTTTTCACAACTCGAGCTTTGAAACCATGTTTTGATGGGTCTTCTTGCCGAATTAGGTACTTAATTTGTTGGCATAAAAAAAAAAAAAAACGTGTTAGGAGTCAATTGGTAAGTTAAAACTATCTCTGTCAATCAAAAGACTAAATTAACTCAAATCTCAATCAACCAACTTCTACAATAATATTTCTTAGTTTTAATATATAAGAGTGTACACAAGCTCTGTCATGAGTTGGCTGTTTTGTTTGTACTTTTATAGGACAGTGTCGCAGGGGAGAAATAAGGGAGACTCGTGCTTATTGTCTAGTACTTGTTGATGATATAAATATTTCATGGGCCATACATAGATTGATGAATGAATTAAGAAATAAATATATTGAAAATTCTAAAATTTATCATGAAATGCAATTAAATCTTTAAAATTTAAAAATGTACGGTCAAATCATAAAACTTGTGACGAAAATATAGTCGAGTTTTAAAATTTTCAAAAAGTATCAAGTTCTAAAATTTGTTATGAAAAACGTAATTAACGGAATGACTTGATTGATTAGTTTGATAAATTTTATAACATATTGTACTTTTTAAAAGTTTTATGACTTAATTGTAATTTCGTAACAAGTTTTAAGACTTCAAATGCACTTATTTCATTAATTAACAACTATTTGATAATGATATTACTACACGAGTTAGGATTTGCTCGATCTCGACTGAATTACTCAACCACTCAGGTATTGTATTTGACCATGGAAAAGAAGAGAAAGATCTCAATAGTTAAAGTACATTCTGATTAGCTTTGTCTTGTTCATGTCAGGATAAGGTTGTCCAATAATTCCTTTTAACTTTGAGACCGACATATGCAAATCCAAAAGCTAGCTCTATTCCTGGGAATTACTTGGAATCAAATCTACTGAAGGATATAATCATGTTGGGCATACTATCTTACGTGTTCTTATGATTCCAGTGGAGCTGTTTTAGCTTTGTGAAGATAAATTAATGTCAATCTCTTGAACTTCCTCGCACTGAAAAATTAATCTGCCTTAGGAATTTACATATTATACATAGACGGTTCTGAGTGATTAAAAAATTCATGAGTGACAGGGATATTGCATCCAAAAGAATGATATCATCTTTGTGAGAGGGGTGTGCGAGAAAACAACATACAAAGAAGATGAGTACTGCAGGATGTTTATTCCTCTGAATGTACGACATCAATTTGGTTCGAAGAAATGAGCTCAGAATATTCACATACCATGAAAAGTACAAGTAACTCTTCTCAGATACTCAAGAAAATATTTCAGACATACACCATCGGCACGGAGTTTGGAGAGCGTTGCCATGTCCACCACGGTGAATATTTGTTCCCAGCCCTGATCACCAGAAGCTCCAAAGAGTAATGACTCCAATGAATGCAAAAAAAATTGGACTTGCTTAGTCTGGCACCCTGGGAGGAATTCACCATGGACCTTATTCTACTGATGCCATGGAGACTCGCATGCTGAAACTGTGATGAAAGAAGACGTCCAGAATGAGACAGCTTGATATGACCGGACATGGTCTGGCAATCAATACCTGCATTCTACATAAGCAGATCCAGATAGCCACTAATAAGACCATTCTACACGTCATTACCCCCTTGAAATGTTGCACCTTTATACCTTTATTCAAATACAAGCTCGTCCTAGATAGTGACTTCTTGAATATCTTTGCCATCATGTATGCAGGAAGTCCTTGGAGATTATGGTGGCTTGCTTGGCAAACTGTGGACAGTCCAGGAAAGTCCCAGATGCAGGCTATCAGTCTTCTAACACAAAATGGATCTTCTTTCCTGGTTCTTCCATTTTCAGCAGATTGAGCATTCATTTTAGACTCCTGCCTTGCTTTATGATATCAGTGTTCACCGGCAACATGATGAGTAGATTTCGACAAGTTAACCTGTCAGATAGTTCTGAAGAAGGCGCTCCAACCTGGCAGTCAGAGAATAACCAAACATAAGAAATGTCCATATAAGTAGAAACAAACAAGTTTCCCAGCACATTTCTGCAAACAGATATTTTTTCTCTCCTCTTTTATGACATCTGAGAAGTTTTTCTATGTCAATAATATGATGCAGTGTACAGAGTGAAGGTAAACCCTTTTTTCCCCCCCAAAAGTGGCAAATCCGATTACTGATCATAAATTGTCTAAATTTATCTGTTTCAATAAATGGCATACTGATTTATGCCTAAAGACAAAAAAAAAAATTAAAAACTAATAATTTAGTAGGATTAGTTTATTGCGTTGTAACCTGCTGCAATTATGTTTTCATTATACTAGGTTGATTTATCAGGAAAATAGAAGATAATGAACCCCACTTCATGAAGTAGGCTAGGGCAATTTAATGGTGGCAA
This sequence comes from Eucalyptus caleyi, assembly GCA_014182885.2. Lineage (NCBI taxonomy): Eukaryota > Viridiplantae > Streptophyta > Magnoliopsida > Myrtales > Myrtaceae > Eucalyptus > Eucalyptus caleyi. The sequence continues at coordinate 39,668,542 of CM024472.2, forward strand.
TGATCAAAATCTTTCAACAAATTGAACTATACATATGCAGCTCTTCAGCAACTAATCTTGTTGTAGTTCAACATCAGCTTTTTCAGAAACTCTCCATTGATGCCACATCAGATTTTTAGAGAGACTAATACTATTTGTGAGAGAGATAGAGAGGCATGACATATGGCGGATCATTGACTCACGTGGAGAGTTCGAGAGTAACAAAATAAGGAAAGATAGAGGTTTGCAAAAGTTGAATGTGGGTGTACATGCATCAGACATGACAAGCGTAATTGATGAAGGGAATACGAATAATCAGAAAACATATGAATAAGATTAAAATGGCTTTTATCCAAACCAGATCGTGGAACTATATACAACGTCTTCATCCTCTAACATGGCACGTCAGATTTTTAGAAAGACTAATACTATTTGTGAGAGAGATAGAGAGGCATGACATATGATGGATCAATGACTAACATGGAGAGTTTAAGAGTAACAAAATAAGGAAAGACAGAGTGTTTGCAAAAGTTGAATGTGGGTGTTCATGCATCAGACATGACAAGCGTAATTGATGAAGAGAATATGAATAGTCAGAAAACATATGAATAAGATTAAAATGGCTTTTATCCAAACCAGATTGTGGAACTATATACATGTCTTCATCCTCTAGTAGTTATCTTCAGCTCATCCTATTTGAAATAAATTCCACTAATTGAGCAAAACCTCTGTTAGCCTGAAGGCTTTGACATGAACAAGCTTTACCACTGCTTCATCTGGCAGTACTTCTTATCCATCACAGTCGTTTTTTATCTCCACCGTCCTGTGTGTGGTACACCAATGAGTGCAATTCCTTCTTCAAAATATATATCTTTTACCATCGACCCTTGAAACACGATTGAATTAGTGTTGAGTTTGAGTATTGTCTGCAAGAATGTTTGCGGCTGATAAGCAAAACTGCAGGCCTATTGTCGTCCTGTTCTAATATGTTTGTACTATTATCTTTCATATACGATGTATGATTGTAAATTGAAAAGCAGTTCATGCATTTCTTTCCCAACAGATATTCATGTCAATGCAGCAAAGTAAAATTTCACCATCTATTTTCTTTTGAATGTATTTACTCTTATAATATCATGAAAAACTTTTCCAATGACATTATTTGTTTTGCTTTCTTATAACATACAAGGATTAAAAAGTTAATGTCCATTTGCTCATCTCTTCTTCAGAAATAATATATTGAATGTATATATGCCACTTTCTTATTACATGCTCATCCTAATGAACTTAAATGCATAGCAGAGCCACAGAAACCCGTACAATGTGTGGGCTACCAGCTAGTTTTAATAATATTTAGATGAGGGCAACAGCCCCCACCATTCTACAGTTGAATTCGTTGCTGTGTATTAATCAGAATAATGAACACCTATTATCTAGTAAAGAGAAATATCAATCGCCTCATGACACAGAGAGGGGCAAAGTCTAATTCGAATTGAATCTAGTCCAAGTTTCCGTACCTCAACCTCTTTTAAATATATATGCTCTTGAAAGCAGCCACAGACCTTCCTGTACCAAGCATTTGAATTCATCTGTCCCCTTATGTCAATGTTAAAGTTGTAATCTTTCCAACACTTGAATTGGGTAGCACACGTAAATCTGCAGATAGGAACTCCAAGATCGAATAGATAGCCTCTGCTTTTGAATGCGATGTGTCACCAGAGGTAAATGCATGAATTCCATTCTCAAGATACACCCAACTGCAGCCAGCAAGCTTCTTGGTTTCCTTCCCTCTCATTTTCTCTCTTATCTTGCGCATCTCTGCCCAATTTTCCTCAGCTGCAAATACATTTGCCAGCTGCACATACCGAGATCCATTATCTTCCTCAATAACCAATAGCTGCTCTGCCGCTTCTCTTGCGAGACTGAGGTTCCTATTTATCTTGCAGGCATTCAAAAAAGCCCCCAAAATCACAGGATCCGAATTCCTGGGAATTTTCTTCATGAGACCCATCGCCTTTTCTAGTCGATTTGCCCTTCCATACAGATCAATCATACAGGCATAGTGATCCATTTCAGGCACTATTTTGTAATCTTCTACCATGGACTTGAAATACTTTTCCCCCATTTCCACTAACCCACTATGACGGCAAGCAGATAGAAGCGCGATAAAGGTGACCTCATCAGGTTTCAATCCTCTCTCCAACATCTCTTTATACAGCTCCATAGCTTGATCTTCGTGCCCATGATTTGCATAACCGGAAATCATGATATTGTAGAGAATCAAGTCTCTTCCCGTGAGTCTTTGAAATATCTTTCCTGCATATTCAGTACTGCCAGACTTAAAATACATGTCGATTGTGGCACTAATCAGCTTCTCCTCCATTTCCATCCCTTTTCTTAGTGAGTGAGCATGAATTTGTTTTCCAGGATCCAGGGCCGCCTGCACTGCACAGGCACCTAGCAAGCAGATGATTATGGGTACATCAAAAGAAATGTTTGCGTTCCCTCTATATTCATTCAGCAGTTCAAATACAGCTTCACATTGCTGTGCTTTGACATAACCAGTAAACAAAGCTGTCCACACGATAGAATTCTTTTCATTCAGAGAATCAAAAAGCCTCCGTGCTTCAGACATGTTACCTTGAGATGAATGACCTACGATCATAGAAGTTGTCGAAAAGGAGTTCTCGCACTCAATCGTCGCATAAACTAAGTCCGCATATTTAATATTTCCACACTTGCAGTAAACATCCACCAAGGCACTCTTAACAAAGAGATTTGATATTACTCCTTCTCTCAAAACCCAAGCATGTATCTCCTTTCCAAGCTTTGAATTCCGCATGCTGGAGCAAGCATTCAGAACACTAGCGAATGTGTGCTCATTCCACCCAAATCCACTGTCCCTCATTTTCATAAAGAGATTCAAGGACTCCTCCTCAAAACCGTTCTGTGCATAGCCAGAAATCAAAGTATTCCAAGACACTGTATCATTTAACTCGGGCAATCTCTGGAACAGATCTAAAGCCACTTCCATCTTACCTTCCCGACAACAAGCTGCCATCATCGTATTCTTGGAAACCAAATCGACCTCTGCTTTTGATTCACAGAACACTCTGTATGCTTCTCCGAAACTCCCACATTTAGAGTACATGTCAATTAAGGAGCTCATGACATACTTATCCGTATCATTCCCCGTCCTCACCATATAAGCATGCAACTGTGTCCCATAACACTGCACACGTAACTTTGCCACCAAGTTTAGCATCGCCGTCAAAGTAAACTCGTCGAACTTAAGACGATCACGCATCAACTGCATCTCGTCAAACCATTCGAGCGCATCGCTCTCGCGTCCTTCGACAGTCACGTAACCGGTCAGCATCGAATTATAAGTTACCAAGTCCCTGTCAGTGGCGGAGTCGAACAACGCCCTGGCTCGGGTCAAGTCCCGAGCTTTTACGTAAGCCGAAATCAGGGCGTTCGAGGAGTACACGTTCCGGTGGGGCATTTCGTCGAACAGCTTGTGGGCTTCTCGCAAGAGGCCATTCTGGGAGTAGAGGCGGATGAGCTGGTTGAACAGGAAAGTGCTGGGGACGAAGCCGGACTTAACTGCTCTCGCCTGGTATGCTAGGCCATCTTTCAAGGACCTCATTTACATGTTTGTGTCAGGTGTTACATGGGACTGGACGAGAAGAAGGAACCCATCTCTGCTCAAACGACCCTCGATACTTCCAGCTTCTAAGACAATAACAAAAGACTCAGGTTCGTGACACAGGACAGATTTCGGTGACGAGAGAGAGAGAGAGAGAGGAATCATTGTCAGTGTCAGCAGCCAAATCCTCGGCAGGCAGAAGTTGGTAATAAGACAGTAGATGTTGAATTTTGCTTTTGCCAGATTATCATGTTCTTAAAAGACTGTCAATCTCTGCTTACATCTTCTCGATTTTGCAATCTTTTAAAATTCTCATTTTTTTTTCTCTTAATTTTCACTTCAAAATGATTCTTTTCGAAGCTCTCACATTAATCTTCGACCTAGAAAAGAAAAGTTTCATTTTGACTAGTTTGTTTACGAAAAATAATTTGCGGAAAAATGTTTTCCATGAAATGAAAAAGTTATTTAAATTAGGGAAAATGTTTTCCACTTTTAAAATTGAAAACATTTTCCTCACTGATCTCTCTTATCTCACATCTCTACAAATCCTCACTTCCTCCTCCTATTTTCTCTTCTTCTTTTCTTTTTAATTTGAAATATTTTTTAATTTTCTTTTTAATTCGAATTATTTTTAATTTCCTTTTTCTTTTATTTGTTTCTCATCTTCTTCTTTCTTGGCTAGTCGTCAGCCGTTGCTAGGCGAACTTCGAGCTCGTCGATCTCAAGCTCGTGCTCTGCATTCTTGTTTATCCTTTTCTTTATTTACTCTACTATGCAGTTGTACATTGTTCAAGCAAATGGCTCACATGCTTTGCTTCTTTTTTCTTTTGTTTATTGGAACACAAAAGACGCAGGGGAAGAACATGCCACTCAACTGAAAGATTCTCATTAGGGTTGTACATGCTTTGCTTCTTTTCTCTTTTGTTTCTTTTTAAAATCCATACAAACATTTTTTTTTAGAGTAGATGAGCATTTGGTGACAATGAGGGAACAAAGATATGAAGCAAGTTTGCCCGAATTTAAAGGTGAGTTTGTATTTGATGGATTTATAGGTCGGTAAGTAATGCATTACTAAGTGGTGAAGTCTTAGAAAATATTTTCCTTAACGAACACCGAAAAATATTTTTCGAAACATTTTCAGATTAACTGAACACTAGAAAATATTGTCATTTTTCTGAAAAATGACTTCTGGGAAAATATTTTCCGGAAATGGCCCATTTTCCACAAAATGAACGGACCCTTAATGTAATATTCTTTATTCATCTCTTTTTTTAATCTTGATAATGATTTCTAATTAATCATAAGAAACAAATAATTTCAAGGTTAATAGAGGTAATCTTTCCTTTATGATATCTTTTTTAAACTATTTCAATTTGGGGGTCGCCTCAACGGGCGGCGCCCCTTGGCCCAGTTGGGCGAGGGCTGTTGACCCTTGCCGGATCTGGGCGAGGGCTCGCAGGCCCTCGCCACCGGTCGGCCAGGGTTGCCGGTCCTTGGCCAGGGCCTGGCGACCTCGGCTGACCCTCCCCCCTCCGTCGCTGGTCCTTCCCGATAGCGACGGGGAGGCGACGGCAGTGAGGGCTCCCTCAACCGCCTCCCTTTTTTTTTTTAAAATAAATTTTTTAATTTTTTAAATATATTTAATATTAGTATTTTTATTTTTAAATGTTTTAAATAAATTTAATTTTAAATTAATTTTTACTACATCAGCATCAAAACGATGCCATTTTGCATTGTTTCGCCGGAAAATTGACACGTCAACGTTTTGGCCGGATTGTCACTTAAATGATTAATTTTGCTTCAATTTTGGTACCTAAGTGTCACTTTCGTAATTTTTGGCACTTAAGTGTCCATTTGTGCCAACTTTTAGCACTCCAGGGGTTCGGGTGTTAATTTTGATGTAATAATACAATCTTCACAATTTCAGGTTTAATGTGTATCATTCCATGGTTCAGAAAATTGAAAGGAAATTAAAAAAAAAAAAGAATCTTGCAAGTAGGTATAGTATGTTAGGGTCTTATCACTGAGTGCTCTCATGTGTCACAAACACAATATTCGTTTTGTGTGTCATTGCGATATTTTATGCGATTAGGCTTTTAGCCGTGTCACTCATGCTCTCGCTCATATTTCGTGCCCCTTTTCTCATGTGTTTCACTCTTACACAAGACCTCTAAGTCCACGAAAACTTTGCTCGGCTAACGACTCGAGTACCTCACGCTCACCCAAGAGAAAGATGCTTCCATTGTCAAGGGATTCGAGGATTTGAAGGATAATTACAAATGTCTAGTAATCATTCAACTATGCCCCAAACTAGTCCAAAAGTTAGTCAAAATGGTGTTCACTTATAGATATTGACTCTGCAAGCGAATGTGCACATCTCTTGCTGAGATAGGATGAGATTCATCTTCTGCTCTCTCTAATCTTGTGCCGCGGCCAGCGGAGAGTGGCTCTTTAGTTCAGTGTCAATCCAAAGTTTCCACGTCCCATTGTTACACGTTCAAAGGCTGGGATCTTGAAGCCAAACCTTGATATGCTAATATTGCAATTTCATCTATCCCCTCCAAGCCACACGCTATCAATTTAGCCTTAAAACACATTGATTGGACAGGCACCATGCTTGAGGAACTCCACAAAACACGGGAATTTGTTCCCCATCAGCCCTCGATGAATGTTGTTGGATGTAATCCGGTGTACAAAATAAAGTTACATGTAGATGATTCACTTGACCAATTGAAAGCCTGACTTATTGCAAAAAGCTGGCATCAAGAGGAGGGCATTCGCTTCCTAGAAACTTTAAGTCCGGTAATCAAACAAGCCATAATTTGCATTGTCTTATCCATTTCTTCTGTTCAGAATTGGTAAATTTGTCAAGTAGATGTCAAGAACGCCTTCTTACATGGCGATCTCGATGTTCCTGTCTATATGGACCAATTACCAGGTCTCCGTGATTCATCTCGTCATGACCTTGTCTACTTAATCCAACATGTGCTATATTGCCTTAAACAATCTCCCAAGGTATGGTCCGACAAGTTCAACGACTTTCTTTTCAAATATGGGTTCTTCTGCAACACTGCTAATCCATCACTATTTATTTATCGTCATCATGGTCATATTACGATTCTATTACTATATGTGGATGATATAGTCCGCACTGGTGATTCCCCAAAATTACTGAACCATCTTGTACATGCACTTGGTCAAGTGTTTTCTTTGAAAGACCTTGGTGGCGGCGCTCTTCATTTTCTTATGATTTGTTTTCGATCAATTTTCATGAGATCAAATTATTATCTTTTATTTTTAACTTCCACCATAATTATAGGTGGTGACATCTCTATTTGTACTATAGAACGTATCAATGAAAAGTATGCTTTATCGACTCAATTTTTTGTTTTCTTTAATAAGTCCAATTTTACGTTCAATTTATCATATAATTTTATACAAAAAGTATAGTTGTGGTTTTAAGCATTCTTAGTAAGTGGACCCAAAAAAAAAAAAAAAAAAAAAAAAGTGTCACGAAGGACCCACTAACTTTGTTTGACCATTTTTACCTAAATGCAATATACTAGGATTATAAGTAAATTTGGACAATTTACACACAGTAAAGGCTATACTCGGTCTAGTGCAATGCATATTGTACATCGGACTTCCAATTGCACTAGTATAATCTAATTGTACTACAGGTTGCCCAATATTTTTCATCAATTGAAGTGATTCATCATATGATACATTTGACTCTTTAATTCTCAAATGTTCATATTTCTGAATATTTTTCTTCACATAGTAGCCTTGACTTAAAGCATAACCCCCACTATGTTTAATCACTTTGATACCTAAAATTGTATCCATATATATAGTTTTTAACTTCATTTATGCCATGCATATTTGTACCAACAATCAACATATCATCTACATACAAGTAGATTATAAATTCATACTCTTAGGTACGCCTTGAATAAATGCACTTGTTAGCACTGTTATGCTTAAATCCATATAATAATACCATTGAATCTATTTTCTCATGCCATTGTTTCAATGTTTGTTTTTGTCTATGCTCATGTTGCCATTCTCAACAAATTGCACATTACTTGTAACTTCTTTTACATAATTAACCTCACGATCCTAAGACCCTTCCTCAATTAGAATGTGTTTTTATCAAAATATTAACAGTCGGGTTCTCAATCATGTGGGAAAGTTTCTTTCAATAATCATTTTTAGTTGAAGGCAATTTTAAAATAATTGCAGTAATTTGAGGAGTTTTAGAAACTTTAACCATAAACTCTTTGAGTTTGACAACATATATATGAAGTTCCTCCATTTGCTTAGAGATAGAATTTTCATTAATCATGATCAATTGAAAATATTTAGTAATCTTATCCGTACTTTATTTGTTAGTATTGTATTTAGTCTCCATGGCAGGCCAAATGCTGTTGGGATTTGTGTAAGATCAAAAATTTCATTTAGACAATCTTACAAAGTACTAAGAATTCTTCTTGGACACCTCCTTTCATCATCAGTTGATTCTTTCAAAATGGTGCATCTTTGGAAGCCATTGCCTCACTGAATGTTCTTGGATCTCCATCCAAATGAATTAACATGGACAGCTTATTTATAAACATTTTCGTTATCTCCTTATACTAGAAGAGTTATAAAGTTAGAATCAAAATCTTTTGTTTTCTTCACTTTTTGACTTCTCTTTGGCTCACTTGGAGAACAAATAGTTTTCTTTTTCTTGATGAAGAATTGCGTCAATTGTTGTTTGTGAATATACTAAGATATCACTTGAATCTTTAAGCAACTTGTGTTAAAGAAATTCAACATATCTTGATTTCACAATAATATTAGATTCAACATCCAATAAGCAATAAACTTTAGAATTTTTAGTATACCCAATAAACACACTTGTTAATGTCCTTGGTCATAATTTGATTCGCTTAGAATACACAAAGCATCTCCATACTTTAAAGTAAGGATAAGTGCATTAAAAGTCATAAAACTTGTCATGAAAGTACAATTGAGTCATAAAACTTTCAAAAAGTATAATCATGTCCTAAAATTTATCACAAAAGTGAAGTTAAGTCCTAAAACTCTTAAAAATTGCAATCAAGTTCTAAAATTTATTAACATTTTTCATTTGTCAAGTCGAATGGAGCTAATGAAAAGACTTGATTGTATAAACTTGGTAAATTTTAGGATTTGATTGCATTTTTAAAATTTTTAGGATTTAATTGCACTTTTGTAATAAATTTTATGACTTAATTACACTTTTGAAAGTTTTAGGACTTAATTGCACTTTAGTGACAAGTTTTAGAACTTCCAGTATATTTATCCCTTTAAAGTATTAGATGCCAATACCTTTCTTTACTATAATTCACATGGAGATATCTTAAATTTCCTGATGGAATTTTGTTGTGAATGTGACATACAGTAAGAAGTGCTTCTCCCCACAAATTTATTGGCAATTTTGCTTGTAAGATCATGAAATTAACTATATTTACCAAAATTCAATTCTTTTTTTCTTCTGCCAATCTATTTTGTTATTGTGTATAATGTGCACTGCTTGATGCACAATGCCAATTTTCTTCACAGAATGCAAAAAAAAAAAAAAAAAAAAACTAATGAGAAGTATTCTTCTCCATAATCGTTTTTCAAAACTTTGATTTTCAACTACAGCTCATAATCTTGAACACATCTAAAGCCTTTGATTTCATAACATAAACATGAGTATATCTAGAGTAATAAAAAATAATGTAATAACATAACAATTTCCATCTTTAGATCTTTCTACCTTTGAGAATAATTTCTTAGTCATCTTTGCTTATGAACATATCTCGAACATAGCAGCAGCTTACACTGGTCCATATTTCTTAGTGATCTTTAAGATTGTTGAGAAAATTTGATTACTAATGAAGATAGAGCAATAGTTGATAGTGCTTTAATGCTTTGATGTGTGATAACGATTACTATCCTTGAGGTATTATATACCTATACTATTGTTGCCGTGGGTTTAGAACAAATAAACCTCTAGGATATACATCAAAGCTGCAAATAAACGAGTTCAACAATTACTCAATTTCTCCATTGGAATTTCACCTTGAATGTATTATCAAAGTTGTGTGTGAAAAGAGGAGAAGAGAGAGTTACAAAAAAGTTGTCGTTTGAACAATTGTGATGAACAATATATGATTTAGTGCTATGGATAGTTTTGGGGTTCCATTTGTTTCCCAAAAAATAAATGATTTGGAAAACATTTTCCTAAAAACGATCCATTGTATTGCTTATAAATATGAATAAAAGAAAAATATTTTCGTCGTTAACGAAATTGAAAATAAAAATATTATTTATTAGCTAATTATTTCAAGCGATATAAATTATTATTTTTAAGAAAATATTTTTTAAAATATTTATTTTTAATGAAATAAATGCATCTAAAAAATGAATGATTATGTGTCAATAGAAAGTGACTGATCGGGAGAGAGAGAGAGATGGACTTCTTTGTGGATAGGATCGAGATGGACCCAAAAATAACGTCGAGAGAGTTGACGAAAAGTCAAATGGGAAAAAATCATCTCTAATTTTTTTATGGGTGTAAATGATCTAAGATGCACTGCATCTTTGCGTTGGCCGGCTGTGTACACGCCCCCTTATGAATGCGCAAGTCATAGGGAAAAATCATCTCTAAATTTTTTATGGGTGTAATTTCCCAGATGCACTGCATTTTTGTGTTGGCCAGCTGGGTACTCGCCCCCTTTGGGGCGCTGGACTTCTTTAATTTGTTGAATTGCGTGCACTTGTTAGGTTGACTGACTTAGGCTTTTCGTACGGGGCAAGGCGACTCCAAAGTCAAGGATCATCCCCACTACGCCTGATCTTTTTAGATTGTGCCTCCTCCGCACACAAAAAGCAATTCTTGACCGATTTCTCTTCGTCCAAAGACAAACAGAGACATGATTGATTCTCTTTCCATGGATACCTATCAAGCGTTGCTACTCATTCTTGTTCTATTGCAACCGCTGACTAGCACTGCAAAGCCTAGTAATCAGCTATGTATCGCTTCATCCTGTGGTGACATTCACAATATAAGCGATCCATTTCGATTGAAGAGTGATCCGAAAGGATGTGGTGATTCGTATCACGAGTTGGCTTGTGAAGGTAATCGCGCTGTTCTATATTTGGATGGTGGTAGATATTATGTGCTGTCTATCAATTATTCCAGTAGTAAAATGAGAGTGGTAGATGACGGGATTCAAAAGGGCAATTACTCGTCTCTCCCCCTTCATCAGATACCGCGTGACAATCAGATAACATGTGACAATCAGATAACATGTGATAACTCCGGCCCACAGTACTTCGCCTTATTCGGTAATGTGGTCATAATGAATTGCTCAAAGCCGGTTAGTTCTTCATTCTCCATCGCTATTAATCCATCATACATTGTGGGGTTGTATTCTTCCAACACATCATCAAGTTGGAAGTTGTATGCTTTGGCCAATCCAAAAGCATCATATGTTAGGGACTTTTGCACCATCCACAGCTGGACCTTGGTGAATAATGAGCAGATAAATAGTAGCCTCTACAATTACGAGCTAATCCATGACACCATAGCTGATGGCTTTTTTCTCTACTTTTTTGCCTTCCGTTCCTCTTGCGCACCCGACTTCCGTAACATCCTCATGGGTCAGGGTTGCAGACTCAGCACCAATAAAACTTTCTTTTGCCTCTTTGATTTCCGAAGCATCTTCACAGGTCAGGTTTGTGGATACAAGTACTATTATGACGGTAAGCATCAATTGACCATGAAACTTTACTGCAATTTTACACTCTTTCACTTGCTACTTTCTCCTCAAAATTCATTATGTAAAAATTATTTCAAATCCAAGAAAATCATGACGAAGTATACATGTTAGTATGGGTCAACATCTATGTATTTGAAAGATTTCAGGAGCTTTGTGTTACATATTGGAATCAAATTGTCGGAGTTGCAAAATTGGCCAAAAAAACAAAGTGGTAGTAGAAGTCACCACAAGCAGACCCATCATCAGCTACACACATAAATGAGTCCAAGATTATACTTCCTTTCCACTAAACGATAGGATTCCCGTTGTGAAAAAAAAAAAGGGGTCATTGTTCGAGCAGCCACATGACTACTTTTTTGTCGGCATAGAGTTCAGATTTTCTTGTTTGCTTAATTAGTCACTTAACTAATATTCTAAGAAACACTTGTACTAGCAAATTCTTTAAAAAATGCATTTACCTACTCATGGAGAAACAAAATTATCCATTAAAAATGAAAATCGCATTTTCTCTATATTCGTTGACTGCGAAGAAAGCTAAAGGAGTTCATTGTATCGTCGATCATTTAGGTGAAACAAACTTATTATTTCTTGCGCATGCACGTATCCCACTTCTCATATTCTTTTAGACAAAACTTAGCTTGCACGAAGTAGTTAGCTACTACTTTGTTTCCTTGTGAGTTTTGTTTTCCAGACTTCTTTTCCTTCAAATCCTTTTCAAATCATTCATTCCTTCCGCAGGTCTCCTAGATGATATGACGATTTGGATAGCTGTGGATTTTATATATCTACTAGGTAAGCCACAATGATTTGTTCTTAAAATAATTTGAAAAACTGATTCTAACCCATCAAAATTATTTTCAGTGTATTTTTGTGGAGCAAAGTTCGTAATTGGGATGCCATTTGTTGGGATCTTTCTAATCTACATCTATAGAAGAAGGCACTTAGCAATGGACAAGAACATCGAAGAATTTTTACAGGCTCACAACAACTTTTTGCCCATAAGATACTCTTATTCAGATATTAAGAAGATCACTACGAATTTTAAGCACAAACTGGGAGAAGGGGGATATGGTTATGTGTGCAAAGGAACACTCCGGAGTGGCAATGAAGTGGCCATCAAGATTTTGAAGCAGCCCAAGGCCCAAGGTCAAGATTTTATCAATGAAGTGGCTACTGTTGGAAGAATTTACCATGTTAATGTAGTGCAACTCATTGGTTTTTGCTTTGAAGGCTCAAAACAAGCACTCGTATATGATCTCATGTCGAATGGATCCTTGGATAAGCAAATTTTCAGGGAGGAAGGTGATAAGTTTCTTGATTACAAGAAAATATATGAGATTGCTCTTGGGGTGGCAAGAGGAATTGAATACTTACATCGGGGGTGTGACATGCAAATACTACACTTTGATATCAAGCCTCACAACATTCTTTTAGACAAGAATTTCACTCCGAAAGTTTTTGACTTTGGACTCGCGAAACTTTATCCTGCTAATCATAGCATAGACTCATTGACTGCTGCAAGAGGGACGTTAGGATATATGGCACCAGAGTTGTTCTACAGAAACATTGGTAGGGTATCTTATAAAGCGGATGTCTATAGTTTTGGGATGTTGCTCATGGAAATGGCAGGTAGAAGGAAGAATGTAAATGCAAATGCGGAACACTCAAGTCAAATTTATTTTCCATTGTGGGTGTATGACCAAGTCAGTGAAGAAAAAAGTGTTGAAATAGAAATTGTAGTAGAGGAAAGGAAGGTGATAAAGAAGATGATAATAGTTGCACTTTGGTGTATACAATTAAACCCTAACCATCGGCCTTCAATGAGCAAAGTCTTGGAAATGCTTGAAGGAGATATTGATAAACTCCAAATGCCTCCAAAACCACTTATTTATCCACCTGATGCGCCAGTTAACAATGATGAAGCTGAGATGGAGTTGGAAACATTTTCAACTTCATCAAGTACACCGATAATTTATACTAGCTTTCCTTTGGGAGATACCAATGATGTTTAGAGTTCCATGCATAGTTGGATTGGAAATGTTTTGTGTGTATTTGTTATATGTTCCACAATCTAGGATTATGTTAGGAGGGACTTGAGATAGTTTAGCTCGACAAAGGTTACTTTTGAGATTGTCTTCTTCTAGCTCTTATGTTGATGTTGTGTTATTGTATTTCATATGGTTTTATTCTCTTGCATCCTCCTTCGAAAAGATATCCACATTGGTAAGAGGGCAAGGACAAAAATGATGGGTGAAGGTGATGGACAATGAGAATTTTTCTCCTTCTATTCTGTTTCGGGTAGGAGCGCCGTGGAGTTCATGAACTCTCAGGAGAATGATCTGGTCTTGATTCCTTCCGAGGCATCTCCCAGGATTTGCTCTTTCTGGATGGTTCGATTTGAACTTTCAATCCTTAAGAAGAGGTGCAGAATCAGTGGCTGGTTATATTTTTGGTTTTCTTTGCTTTTGTAGAAGCTGCTGCTTCTACATTTTGGGTTGGTTCCTCATTTTCCACAGCTTCTACAAACCAATGAGAATCTTCAAATTGGCCATGGTTACCGTTCTGCCAACCGAATTTTTCTTTTTCCTTACAAATACGTAGTGTTGTTGTCCTTAGATTATGCCACTTGAAGATATGATACATGACAAGGGTATACTAAATAAAAAAATCGCTCAAATAAATTTTTACTTGATAAATAAAAAAGCCGCCTTTGAAGTGCATTGCCATGCATTTTTTTCAATGAAGCTACTGATCAAATGTAAGAATCTATCATGAACTACTGAATATGAGCTGTTCACGTGCACAATCAATGTATATTGCCACAAAGTACCTAACACCAGATCAGTTTGGTCTACTCTATGTAAGAGATTGAGAGCCTTGTCACTTCAAATGTCATTTCATATTTATAATCGGAACATCAGTGGTTAGCCACAGAATTCGGAAGCAGATAAAAACGTAAGGGGATCTTTGCAGGCATCTGAATTCGCAGGTTGGGGGAAGTGTGCCACAGCAACCAAAACATCCTGCTGGATGAAACATACAGATACCTCTCCAATACCCCAATTCTTGAATAAATGGTATCGAATCAAGGAATTTGTTCTGCTGGAAGAAGAAATTGAAACGAGTAGAGAAATAACTGAGGATATTTATTAAAACCATAAAATGTTTCACACAGAGTCTTGGATTGGAAGGATTCATCTACTAATGAAACTGATGCAGTACCTGAGACTGAATACTGTACTTCTGTCGGTATCTCGACTCTACTTTTGGAGTAAATACTTTACACCACCAATGTACCAAACGGAAGCCTAAAACAAAACAAGTTGACCAACAATGAGCCGTCTTGAGTCCACTTCTGCCCTGGTCCCTTGACGATCATCATGATCTCGAAGATAGCAGCAGCTTACACTGGTGCATTATAAACAACCTTCATAGCCGAGTACACCGACCTAGCATCATCTGCCAAGGAAGTGTAGGCACAATCATTCCTCGCCTCGTTACATATTAGTTCAAATCCATTTCCTCAAGATAATAGGAATCCAGCATCATGTTTAAACTAATGAAAGTTTTTTCAATTTATTTTGACGTGTCTCGGATAGCAAACTATATTGCAAAATGCACCTCTACAGTATTCTGAGCAAATTCATTAGCTTGTTCCTATTGAGAGAAAATATCATGTTCAGAAACAACCTTTACAACTTGCACGGTCACATCCCTTGATGAGTTGCACCCGTTTCCATTACACCAATTTGTTTCTTGCCCACTCTATTGAAATTATTGAAATTGACACAACAAAAGAAGTAGAATCAAACCAAATTGATATAATATCCAAGAATGCGTAAATTTCCTGCCATCTTTATTGAAAGAATATTCACACCTGCAACTCCAATTAAATCAAACGTCAAAGGTACGTTCGAATCTGCCTCAACAGTGGCTTTCACTGCTGCAATACCGACTGAGATGGCTTGTATAATGTTCAAACCTTCACATATCGATGCAAGTGTAGCACCCACCAAGCAATCACCAGCACCGGTAAGCTTCTTAACAGATGAAGGAAGGCCAGGAAGATGCAAAGCAAAGAGATGAGAGGTTCCCTCAATATGTCTGGCATCATGAAACTTATGTGAATGGCAATCAGAAGAGATCAGTTTATGGAGTTCTGAATTTATGCCAAGCCTTTGGGGTTTCTCCACAAAAGCTCTTGTCAATTTAGATCCCTCTTTAGAGCACAGAAATACTCCTTGTGCGCCCATGGTTACGACTACAATTTTTATGCCCTTCTCAAGCAAAAGAACTATTGCGGGTTTTAGAATTTTGATGAGAGATTCTGGAGGACAACTCTTTTCGCTCTTATACCTTTCGCTCAAACCATATAACTTCCCAGGAGATAGAGCATTTGCCATTGCAAAGAGCTCATCTTCATTTGGAGATACGTAAGTTACCTGCAAAGAGCCCACGCTGTGTCAGTAGCAGATCTTCAAGATGAAGCTTTCAGAATCTAGGAACCGCTTAACACCACTCTTAAACTATGCCCATGTGAGCTGAATTTCGTTTATTCTAATGTCATATTGTTTTTATAGCTGAAAGGGATGCCAAAACCAAGAAGTCAACTATGTAAACCAGTAACTTTTTATTTCATGCCTGAATGATATGAACTTGACGCAGTCAATCTTGTCTAATAGTAAGATCTTATCAATGTTTAACAATATTGCAAACATGAATTAATTGTATATGATGTATGGTTTACAATTTCCCAATTGATTTAAGAAAAGATTATGTGTGTCACACTTAAGTGTATTCACTATGGAAAAGTTTCCTTCAACTCATCTGGACTGCAAATTAATATCCTAGTGGAAGCATAACATCAAAAGCCATCCAGACTCTTGGAAATGTAATCACCAGGCTACGAATTGGACATACATTATTAGCGAATGTCTATGCAAAGCCACTAAATTTTGTATTGAAATGCTACATGCAGAATTCTCCAACCTGAACCACAACTTTCACCATTTTTCTCTGTAGCCATGCAGATGGTAAGCAATTCTATGAAATATGTTGAAAATGACAGCTCTCATTTTCCAGTGTACATAAACAATGGTCTGAGTTAATCAATTTGAAGCACTAAACTTTTCTCATCATAGTATTTCCCATTTTGCTCCCTATCAGTCTAGTGCTAAGGATGATGGTAATCAACTACTCCATTAGCAATCGAGTCAGAAATTTGAGATTGAAAGACATGATCTCATGAATTCCATAAAATGCATTATTGAACTTATCTGATTGGTTGTCGACTTCAGACTTAAATAAGTTTACTCAGCACATTGAAAACAGCACAAAAGAAAGCAATGCACATCACAAGGTGAAGAACTCACATACTTCACAGTAGGAGCAATTTTTTTGGATTTGGCAACTGACACCAGTTCAACACCACAAAGGAATGTTATCTCCTGCAGCCACTGTGAACAAAATTCAAAGAAAAACCAAGTAAGTGAATTCTGAAGAGCTTTCTATTAACTCAGAGTAGATCATTTAATCAAGCCAGATGGAAAAATCAAACCAGGTCGAATCTTTAGAGTTACATTGACAAAAGCTTCAAGAGCACAATCGTTGAGGTTAGCATCAACCATCACTACTGAAGTAGAAGAGATCTCGTATCTAAATTGTTGAATCCACTCAGCAGTGAGAAATTTCTCCTAAAGGTCATCGGTGAGTGCCTTTACGGATGTTAGAGAGAACAAAAGTATGTCTGCTCAACCTGATATGTTTTTAGCAAAATTAACTTACAATTGACTCAAAGCTTGCAACACAAGCTGCCACCTCACCATTTGGATCAGGTACACAGCAGACCACAGCAGTTGGAATATCTTGGGTTTGAAGGATACCTGCCTTGGAATTGCTGAGTTGAAGAACGAGAAGCGCATTCATGAACAGCACATGCATCTCTATAACTTATCTGAAGCCAAAAAAAAGGAGAGAAGCTAGTTCATTATTATGACGAAGTAAAAGAGAACACCTAGAAGGATAAATTTGAGCAGTTTATTTAGCTGTCTGTAAAGCTAAATATAGCAAAGTTCCATCACTACAACCTTTTTAACAGATTTTACTAGGCATGTCAGACAAGCTGTTAAACTGAGCATGTTAACCTTCAATAGGATGCCCAGTAGATCTCCAATGCTCCAACAAGTGATTCCCAGACACATAGTGCAAAGGATAATGTTAGCAAAATCATGGGAAGACACAGAAACCTCAACAAGAAAACCGATTAATATAGAAACGACAGAGAATTTGCTTGCCTTGGCAAGTTGCCTACAACCATGCATGAAGAATGAACAGACATTCACTACATCAAGGAGGAGCAAATAAGAAGAAAAACATTCTCAAATCTTAGTACCTCAAATATATACAGTTTACTCACAAATTTTCAATCCGAAAAGTGAAGACAACATTTGGCAAAATCCTAATGACCAATTCTTATCCCTTGCAGACCTCCAAATAGATCTCATCTTGGGATGTCCTCAAAAGTTATTGATTCTGATTAGAATCAGGCTGGCATACCCAAGAATTCGAGTTACAATAAACAGATGATTGTATTAAAAAAAAAAACTATTTTTTCCCCTAAGAACAATTAGGCTTGACCATGTACCTTGTGAATCTAAATGAAACTCTCTCAAGTTACAGCAGAAGCAGATAGGATGGACATAGACATAGTGAAGACTCAAAACAATATCACGCACTTTTACTGAGAATAGATGGTAGGTTCTTTACTTTTATCACGTCTTTTAATACAGACGGAGCTAAAGGATTTATCTAGTATTTTTCTCCATGTCCCATGGCTTAAGACAAGAAGGAAATTGAACCAGACCAATACTAAATAACGTTTACGCTGAAACTCTACAAAACATTATGTCCTAGGTCACCATGCATTGAGTTCGTATGCCAAAATAATTAATTGAGCCAATATGGTGCCTTGAAAAGTCTTGCTGAAACAGAAAGTGCATAGGCTTACTCACGTGTGCTAAACTTTTTTATTTTTTTTACTTCAAAAGGTGTGCTATACTGACCCGCCATGTCAAGGCCCACAGCACTGATAAAGAAGGGCTTCCGTCCCAGCTTCGACATGCAGTCGGCAATATTCCTTGCTACACCTCCTAAAACATAGTGAACCTAAAAGACCAATGTCATACGTAGACGTGCACAGAAAGTAATGAACAGTGTAGTGTGTTGTCACAAAGGTTCTAAACTGATGCCATCAGCGAAGAATGTTTTGGAGATGTGTAATATTTGTTTTGCTTTCTTATAACATATGAGGATTAAAAAGTTAATGTCCATTCACTCATCTCTTCTTCAGAAATAATCTGATGAATGTATATATGCCACTTTCTTATGACATGCTCATCCTAATGAAATTAAAAGCATAGCGGAGCCACAGAAACCTGTACAATGTGTGGGCTACCAGCTAGTTTTAATAGTATTTAGATGAGGGCAACGCCCCCGCCATTCTACAGTTGAATTCGTTGCTGTGTATTAATCAGAATAATGAACACCTATTATCTAGTAAAGAGAAATATCAATCGCGTCATGACACAGAGAGGGGGAAAGTCTAATTCAAATTGAATCTAGTCCAAGTTTCCGTACCTCATCTTCTTTTAAATATATATGCTCTTGAAAGCAGCCACAGACTTTCCTGTACCAAGCATTTGAATTCATCTGTCCCCTTATGTCAATGTTAAAGCTGTAATCTTTCCAACACTTGAATAGCACACGTAGATCTGCAGATAGGAACTCCAAGATCGAATAGATAGCCTCTGCTTTTGAATGCGATGTGTCGCCAGAGGTAAATGCATGAATTCCATTTTCAAGATACACCCAACGGCAGCCAGCAAGCTTCTTGGTTTCCTTCCCTCTCATTTTCTCCCTTATCTTGCGCATCTCTGCCCAATTTTCCTCAGCTGCAAATACATTTGCCAGCTGCACATACTGAGATCCATTATCTTCCTCAATAACAATAGCTGCTCTGCCGCTTCTCTTGCGAGACTGAGGTTCCTATTTATCTTGCAGGCATTCAAAAAAGCCTCCAAAATCACAGGATCCAAATTCCAGGGAATTTTCTTCATGAGATCCATCGCCTTTTCTAGTAGATTTGCCCTTCGATACAGATCAATCACACAGGCATAGTGATCCGTTTTAGGCACTATTTTGTAATCTTTTACCATGGACTTGAAATACTTTTCCCCCATTTCCACTAACCCACTATGACAGCAAGCAGATAGAAGCGCAATAAAGGTGACCTCATCAGGTTTCAATCCTCTCTCCATGATTTCTTTATACAGCTTCACAGCTTGATCTCCGTGCCCATGATTTGCATAACCGGAAATTATGGTATTGTAAAGAATCAAGTCTCTTTCCGTGAGTTTTTGAAATATCTTTCCTGCATATTCAGTACTGCCAGACTTAAAATACATGTCGATCGTGGCACTAATCAGCTTCTCCTCCATTTCCATCCCTTTTCTTAGTGAGTCAGCATGAATTTTTTTTCCAGGATCCAGGGCCGCCTGCAATGCACAGGCACCTAGCAAGCAGATGATTATGGGTACATCAAAAGAAATGTTTGCATTCCCTCTATATTCATCCAGCAGTTCAAATACAGCTTCACATTGCTGTGCTTTGACATAACCATTAAACATAGCTGTCCACACGATAGAATTCTTTTCATCCAGAGAATCAAAAAGCCTCCGTGCTTTAGACATGTTACCTTGAGATGAATGACCCACAATCATAGAAGTTGTCGAAAAGGAGTTCTCGCACTCAATCGTCGCATAAATTAAGTCCGCTTATTTCATATTTCCACACTTGCAGTAAACATCCACCAAGGCACTCTTAACGAAGAGATTTGATATCAATCCATCTCTCAAAACCCAAGCATGAATCTCCTTTCCAAGCTTTGAATTCCGCATGCTGGAGCAAGCATTCAGAACACTAGCGAATGTGTGCTCATTCCACCCAAATCCACTGTCCCTCATTTTCATAAAGAAATTCAAGGACTCCTCCTCAAAACCGTTCTGTGCATAGCCAGAAATCAAAGTATTCCAAGACACTGTATCATTTAACTCAGGCAATCTCTCGAACAGATCTAAAGCCACTTCCATCTTACCTTCCCTACAACAAGCTGCCATCATCGTATTCTTGGAAACCAAATCGACCTCCGCTTTTGATTCACAGAACACTCTGTATGCTTCTCCGAAACTCCCACATTTAGAGTACATGTCAATTAAGGCGCTCATGACATACTTATCCGGATCATTCCCCGTCCTCACCATATAAGCATGCAACTGTGTCCCATAACACTGCACACGTAACTTTGCCACCAAGTTTAGCATCGCCGTCAAAGTAAACTCGTCTAACTTAAGACGATCACGCATCAACTGCATCTTGTCAAACCATTCGAGCGCATCGCTTTCACGTCCTTCGATGGTCACGTAACCGGTCAGTATTGAATTATAAGTTACCAAGTCCCTGTCAGTGGCGGAGTCGAACAACGCCCTGGCTCGGGTCAAGTCCCGAGCATTTACGTAAGCCGAAATCAGGGCGTTCGAGGAGTACACGTTCCGGTGGGGCATTTCGTCGAACAGCTTGTGGGCTTCTCCCAAGAGGCCATTCTGGGAGTAGAGGCGGATGAGCTGGTTGAACAGGAAAGTGCTGGGGACGAAGCCGGACTTAACTGCTCTCGCCTGGTAGGCTAGACCATCTTTAAAGGACCTCATTTACATGTTTGTGTCAGATGTTTCAAGGGAAAGGACGAGAAGAAGGAGCCCATCTCTGCTCAAACGACCCCCGATCCTTCCAGCTTCTAAGACAATAACAAAAGACTTGGGCTCGTGACAGAGAACAGATTTCGGTGACGAGAGAGAGAGAGAGAGAGAGAGAGAGAGAGAGAGGAATCAGTGTCAGTGTCAGCAGCCAAATCCTGGGCTGGCAGAAGTTGGTAATAAAACAGCAGATGTTGAATTTTGCTTTTGCCAGTTTGTCATGTCCTTAAAAGACTGTCAATCTCTCCTTCTATTCTCAATTTTGCCATCTTTTAAAATTCTCATTTTTTTTTCTCTTAATTTTGACTTCAAATGATTCTTTTCGAAGCTCTCACATTAATCTTCGACCTAGAAAAAGAAAAGTTCTCATTTTAATGCGGTATTCTTTATTCATCTCTTTTTTGAATCTTGATGATAATTTCTAATTAAACGTAAGAAACAAGTAAATTTCAGGGTTAAAGAGGTAATATTTCCTTTACGATATCTTTTTATAACTTATTCGAATAGAGGGCAATTGGGCATTTAACACAAATATGAAGGGGAAATTGCGCTTTACAGCCTTAAATGTCATATGTATAGCTAGAAATTTAATAGGAGTTGATGATAGAACACAATAAGTTTTTGATGTGGTAAAATACAAACTTCAAAATTTTAGGTTTAATGTGCATCATTCCATGATTCGGAAAATTAAAAGGAAATTTCAAAAAATAAATCTTGCAAGTAGATATAGTATGTTGAGGTCTTTTCAACGAGTGCTCCCACGTGTCACGAACACAACACTCATTTCGTGCGTTAATGTGTTATTTTATGCAATTAGGCTTTTAGCCGCGTCACTCATGCTCTCGCCCATATTTCCTGCCCCTTTTTCTCTTGTGTTTCACTCTTTCACAAGACCTCCAAGTCCACGCAAACTTTGCGTGGCTAATGACTCGAGTACCTCACACGCTCACCCAAGAGAAAGACGCTTCCCTTGTCAAGGGATTCGAGGATTTGAAGGATAATTACAAATGTCTAGTAATCATTCAACCATGCCCCATACTTTATTTGTCAGTATTGTATTTAGTCTCCAAGACAGACAAATGCTATTGGGATTTGTGTAAGATCAAAAATTTCATTTAGACAATCTTACAAAGTATTAGGAATTCTTCCTCGACACCTCCTTTCATCATCAATTGATTCTTTCAAAATGGTGCATCTTTGGAAGCCATTGCTTCACTGTACATTCTTGGATCTCTATCCAAATGAATTACCATGGACAGTTTATTCACAACATTTTTCTTATCTCCTTATACTGAAAGAGTTACAAAGTCAGAATTGAAATCTGCTATTTTTTTTCACTCTTTGACTTCTCTTTGGCACATGGGAAATTAAATAGTTTTCTTTTTCTTGATGAGAATTATGTGCGTCAATTGTTGTTTGTGAATATGCTAAGAAATTTGTGTTCAAGGAATTCAGCATCTCTTGATTTCACAATAATATCATATTCAACATCCAATAAGCGATAAACTTTAGAATTTTAGTACATCCAATAAACACACTTCTTAATGTCCTTGGTCATAATTTGATTCGCTTAGAATATACAAAGCATCTCCATACTATAAAGTAAGGATAAGTGCATTTAAAGTTCTAAAACTTGTCATGAAAATACAATTTAGTCCTAAAATTTTTGAAAAAAACACAATCAAGTCCCAAAATTTGTCACAAAAGTGAAGTTGAGTCCTAAAACTCTTTAAAAGTGCAATCAACTCTAAAATTTATCAAGTTGGTGCAATCAAATTCTAAAACTTGTTAACATTTTTCATTTGTCAAGTTGAATGGAGTTAATAGAAAGACTTGATTGCATGAACTTCATAAGTTTTAGGACTTGATTGCACTTTTTAAAAGTTTTAGGACTCAATTGTACTTTTTAAAAGTTTTAGGACTCAATTACACTTTTGCAATAAGTTTTTAGGACTTAATTGTATTTTTTGGAAGTTTTGGGATTCAATTGCACTTTCATGATAAGTTTTAGGATTTTCAGTATATTTATCCCTTGAAAGTATTAGATGCTAGTACCTTTCTTTTCTATAATTCACATGGAGGTATCTTAAATCTCCTTGATGGAATTTTGTTTTGAATGTGACATGCAATAAGAAGTGCTTCTCCCCACAAATTTATTGGCAATTTCGCTTGTAAGATCATGGAATTAACCATATTTACCAAAATTTGATTCTTTCTTTTTGCCAATATATTTTTTCATGGTGTATAATGCGCACTTGCTTGATGCACAATGCCAATTTTCTTCACAAAATGCAAAAAAATAAAAAAGAAAATAAAAAAGAAAAGAAAAAACTAATGAGAAGTATTCTTCTCCTAGATCATTTTTCAAAACTTTGATTTTTAACTGCAGCCTCATGTGTCTGGAACACATCAAAAGCTTTCGATTTCATAAGATAAAAATGTAATACCTTTGAGAATAATTTCTTAGTCATCTTTGCTTGTGAACATATTTCGCATTCTTTTTTATCCAGATTATGACATAATATCATACCACTTTTTTTGACAAATTTCAAAGTAGTTAAGCAACTTGAGATAATCTATTATGCCACAAGGAAGATGACTCAACCATATTAATAGAAACAAAAGTCTCACTAATACTTGTCTATCATGATTCCGAGCGCTTGATGCAACCACTATCTCCATGTTCATGAAAACAATAATACCTTAAGATTGTTGAAAAAAATTGATTATTGATGAAGATAGAGCAACGGGTGATAATGCTTTGACGGGTGATGATGATCACTTTCCACGAGGTATTATTTGCCTTTACTATTGTTACCGTGGGGTTTAGAACAAATAGACCTCTAGGATATAAATAAAATCTATAGAGAAACGAGTTTAACAATTACTTAATTTCTCTCTTTGAATTTCATCTTGGATGTATTATCAAAGTTGTGTGTGAAAAGAGAAGAAGAGAGAGTTACAAAGAAGCTATTGTTTGAATAGTTGTGATGAATAATATATGATTTAGTGCTATGAACAGTTTTAAGGTTTCGTTTGTTTTTCGAAAAATGAATAATTTGGAAAATATTTTCTTAAAAATGATCCATTGTACAAATATGAATAAGAGAAAAATATTTTAATCGTCAACGGAATTATTTAGATATAACTTATTATCGATAATAAAATATTTTTCATTAACTAATTATTTTAAGCGACACAAGTTATTATTTTTAAGAAAATTTTTTTCAAAATATTATTTTTAGTGAAACAAATGTTTCTTAAGACGAATGATTGTGCATAGAAAGGAAGTGATTGATTATGAGAGAGAAAGATGGACTTGTTTGTGGACGGGGTCGGGGTCAACCCAAAAATTACGTCAAGAGAGTTGACGAAAAGTCAAATGGGAAAAATCATCCCTAATTTTTTTATGGGTCTAAATGATGTGGATACACTGCATCTTTGCGTTGGCCGGCTGTGGACAGGACCCCCTATGAAAGCGCAAGTAATAGAGAAAAATCATCTCTAGTTTTCTATGGGTGTAATTTCCTAGATGCACTGCATATTTGCGTTGGCCAGCTGGGTACTCGCCCCCTTTGAGGGCGCTGGACTTCTTTAAGTTGTTAAATTGCGTGCATTTGTTTGGTTGACTGACTTGGGCGCGACTCCAAAGTCAAGGATCATCCCACATACTCCCAATCTTTTTAAGTAGCGCCTCCTCCGCACACAAAAGGCAATTACTCACCAATTTCTCTTTGCCCAAAGAAAAACTGAGACATGATTGATGCTCTTAGGTTCATGGATACCTATCAAGCGTTGTTACTCATTCTTGTTCTATTGCAACTGTTGACTAGCACTGCAAAGCCAAGTAATCAGCTGTGCGTTGCTTCTTCCTGTGGTGACATTCACAATATAAGCTACCCATTTCGACTGAAGAGTGATCCAAAGGGATGTAGTTTATCAAATTACAAGCTGGCCTGTGAAGGTGATCGCACTGTTGCATACTTTGGTGTTGGCAGATACTATGTTCAGTATATTGATTATTCCATTAGCCAAATCAGATTGGTAGATGACGGGATTCACAAGAGCAATTGCTCATTTCTCCCTCGTCACTTGCTGATAGGTGGTGATTGGCCCTTCAGTGGACTATACTCCAAGATATTCGGTAGTGTGGTCATTGTGAGCTACTCAAACCCAGTTAGTTCTTCATTCTACATCGCTATTAATCCATCATGCACTATGGGGTCATATTCTTCCAACACATCATCGAGTTGGAAGTTGTATGCTTTGGCCAATCCAAAAGCATTAGATGTTGGGGACTTTTGCACAATTCGCAGCGAGACCATGGTATCAAATTATTTTGTGAATAATGAGCGGATAAATAGTAGCCTCTACTAGGGGTGAGCATGGTCCGGGTAGGTTCGGGCCACCCTCTAACCCTAGGACCCACCCGTACAGTGTCGGTCCTCAATTTTTAGGACTGAGGACCGACCCTATTGAACCTGGGACCAAGGACCGGACCGACCCAATGGGTGCGGTTCGGTTCCAGGGTCAACCCGGGACCGATCGATAATTTTTTTCGTCTTATTTTTTATACTCCTTAAAAAAGCAAACCTACAAATTCAAATTACACATCCATCGACAATGCGGCATTGTGCAACTAAACTATAAATACTAATACATATTTAGCTAATTTAAGATGACACAATAATAGAAATTTCGTACTTGCTAACCACTCATCGAAATATGGGACAAGATGGAAAGTTCTTGTAATCATTTATCTTTATTCATAACACCATATGCAAAAGTGTTTTCCTGCATTTGATCATGTAGAGTTCACTCAATGAAAAAATGAACTTCACACCACTTGACTAGCATTTGATCATGTAGAGTCCACTCAACCAAAAAATGAGCTTCACACCACTTGACTAGTAAATCACCGTAACAGCTGCATTATTACTCTACTCTTCAAAAACTTCTACTATTTGACACAAATTGAAAAGCAAAGTGTGATTGAAATTCATTAGTAAAACACAATTAAATCATAAAAAGTTCAAAATACTTAATATAAACGATGAATATATAATTTCACATCTTGTTAATTCACTTGAACTTCTAAACACTTGAAATCAAAGCAAATGACACATAATTAATACTCAACAAAAGTTTTAAATTGAAATTACTATTAGTGTTATTGATAAAACATCTCAATATAATATAATATAACTGACATTTTACTTATATTTGAATATATAAAATAATTATAAATAATATAATATAATATACAGGGTTGGTCCAGGGTTGGATCGATCCAAAACTCTTAGGACCGAGAACCAACCCGTACAGTGTTGGTCCTGGAATTTCAGGACCAAGAACCGACCCAGTCCCCTTGGGAACCGGACCAGGACCGACAGGGTTGGGCCGGTCCAGGGTTGGTCCAGGGTCGACCCTAGACCGCTGCTCACCCCTAACCTCTACAACTATGAGCTAATCCATAACATCATGGCCGATGGATTTGTCCTCCCCTTTCGTTTACTTGCTGAAGGGACCTTGTCGGCATCCCGATCCTCTATTGTGTCCTTGATTTCCGAAGCATTCTTATGGGTCACTGTTGAAGCAATATCACCAATGAAATGTTTCTTTCACCTCTTTGATTTCGGTAGCATCTTCAGTGGTCAGGTTTGCGGATTCAAGGTCCATGATGGCGGTAAGCATCAGTTGACAATGAAACTTTACCGCAATTTTGCGATTGTGCACACTCCCTTGCTATTTTCTCCTCAAAATTTGAATATATAAAAAGTATTTCAAATCCAAGAAAATCATGATGAAGTGTACATGTTAGTATAGGTCAATATCTGTGTATTTGAAAGATTTCAGGAGCTTTGTGTTACATATCGGAATCAAATGGTGGGAGTTGCAAAATTGGCCGAAAAAAAAAAAAAAAAAAAGTGGTGGTAGAAGTCACCATGAGCAGACCCATCATCTGCTACACACATAACTGAGTTTAGGTTATACTCCCTGTCCACAAACGATAGAATTCCCATTGTAGAAAAAAAAGGGGGTAAACTGTTCGAGCAGCCACATGACTAGTTTTTTATCGGCATAGAGTTCAGATTTTCCTGTTTTCTTAGTTAGTCACTTAACAAGTACTCTAAGAAACACTTGTACTAGCAAATTCCTTTAAAAATTGCATTTACCTATTCATGGAGAAACACAATTATCAATTAAAAATGAAAATCACATTTTCTTTGTATTTGTTGACTGCTAAGAAAACAAAAGGAATTTCTTGTATCGTTGATCATTTATGTGAAACAAAGCTTATTATTTTTTGCGAATGCACGCATCCCACTTCTCATATTCTTGTAGACAAAACTCAACTTGCACAAAGTAGTTAGCTATTACTCTTGTTTCCTCGGGAGTTTTGTTTTCCAAACTTCTTTTCCTTCAAATCCTTTTTAAATCATTCATTCCTTTTACAGGTCTCCTATATGACATGACCATTTCGATAATTGTGGAGTTTATATCTCTACTAGGTAAGCCACAATGATCTGTTCTTAAAATAATTAAAAAAACTTATTCTAACCTATTAGAATTTCTTTCAGTGTATTTTTGTGTAGCAAAGTTTGTAATTGGGATGCCATTTGTCGGGATATTTCTAATCTATATCTACAGAAGAAGGCACTTAGCAATAGACAAGAACGTTGAAGAATTTTTGCAAGCTCACAACAACTTTTTGCCCAAAAGATACTCTTACTCAAATATTAAGAAGATCACAGCGAATTTTAAGCACAAATTGGGAGAAGGGGGATATGGTTATGTTTACAAAGGAACACTCCGAAGTGGCAATGAAGTGGCTATCAAGATTTTGAAGCAGTCCAAGGCCAACGGTCAAGATTTTATCAATGAAGTGGCTACTATTGGAAGAATTTACCATGTCAATGTAGTGCAACTCATTGGTTTTTGCTTTGAAGGCTCGAAACAAGCTCTCGTGTATGATCTCATGTCGAATGGATCTTTGGATAAGCAAATTTTCACTGAGGAAGGTGATAAGTTTCTTGATTACAAGAAAATATATGAGATTGCTCTTGGGGTGGCAAGAGGGATTGAATATTTACATCGGGGGTGTGACATGCAAATACTACACTTTGATATCAAGCCTCACAATATTCTTTTGGACAAGAATTTCACTCCGAAAGTTTCTGACTTTGGACTCGCCAAACTTTATCTTGCTAATCATAACATAGTCTCATTGATTGCTGCAAGAGGGACCTTAGGATATATGGCACCCAAGTTGTTCTATAGAAACATCGGCGGTGTATCTTATAAAGTGGATGTCTATAGCTTTGGGATGTTGCTCATGGAAATGGCAGGTAGAAGGAAGAATATAAATGCAAATGTGGAACACTCAAGCCAAATTTATTTTCCATTGTGGGTGTACGACCAAGTCAATGAAGAAAAAAGTGTAGAAATAGAAACTATAGTAGAGGAAAGAAAGGTGATAAAGAAGATGATAATAGTTGCACTTTGGTGTATACAGTTAAACCCCGACCATCGGCCTTCAATGAGTAAAGTCTTAAAAATGCTTGAAGGAGATATTGATGAACTCCAAATGCCCCCAAAACCGCTTATTTATCCACCTGATGTGCCACTTAACAACGATCAAGCTGAGATGGAGCTGGAAACATTCTCAACTTCATCAAGTACTTTGATGATTTGTACCAGTTTTCCTTTGGGAGATACCTATGATGTTTAGAGTTCTGTGCATGGTTGGATTGGAAATGTTTTGTGTGTATTTGTTACGTGTCCCACAATCTAGTATCATGTTAGGATGGACTTGAGATCTTTTAGCTCGACAGAGGTCAGTTTTGAGATTGTCTTCTTCTAGCTCTTAGGTTGATGTTATGTTGTTGTATTTCACACGGTTTTATTCTCTTGCATCCTCCTTCAAAAAGGTAAACACATTGGTAAGAGGGCAAGGACAAAAATGATGGGTGAAGGTGATGGACATTGAGAATCTTTCTCCTTTGGTTCTGTTTCGGATAGTAGCGCCGTGGAGTTCATGAACTCTTTGGAGAATGATCTGGTCTTGATTCCTTCCGAGACATCTCCGAGGATTTGCTCTTTCTGGATGGTTCGATTTGAGCGGTTTTCTTTGCGTGTGTAGAAGCTGCTGTGTCTGCATTTTGGGTTGGTTCCTCATTTTCCACAGCCTCTACAAACCTATGAGAATCTTCAAATTGGCCATGGTTACCGTTCTGCCAACCGAATTTTTCTCTTTCCTTTTTCAGATACTTGGTTTTGTTGTCCTTAGATTATGCCACTTGACGATATGACACATGACAAGCATATACTAAATAAAAAAATCACTCAAATAATTTTTTACTTGATAAATAAAAAGTCGCCTTTTAAGTGCATTGCCATGCATTTCTTTTTTCAATGAAGCTACTGATCAAATGTAAGAATCTACTATGAACGACTCAGCATGATCTGTTTGCATGCACAATCAGTGTACATTGCCACAAACTACCTAACTCAAGTTCAGTTTGGTCTACTCTATGTAAGAGATTGAGAGCCTCGTCACTTCAAAAGTCATTTCATAGTTCTAATCGGAACATTAGTTGGTTAGCCACATAATTCGGAAGCGGATAAAAACGTAAGGGGATCTTTGCAGGCATCTGAATTCGCAGGTTGGGGGAAGTGTGCTACAGCAACCAAAACATCACACTGGATGAAACATACAGATACCTCTCCAAGACCCCAATCTTGAATAAATGGTACCGAATCAAGGAATTTGTTCTGCTGGAAGAAGAAATTGAAACGAGTAGAGAAATGACTGAGGATATTTATTAAAACCATAAAATGTTTCAGAGTCTTGGATTGGAAGGATTCATCTACTAATGAAACTGATGCAGTAGCAGAAATTGAATACCGTACTTCTGTCAGTATCTCAACTCTACTTTTGGAGTAAATACGTTACACCACCAATGTCACAAATGGAAGCCCAAAAACAAAACAAATTGACCAACAATGAGCCGTCTCGAGTCCAATTCTGCACCGGTCCCTTGATGATCATCATGATCTCGAAGATAGCAGCAGCTTAAACTGGTCCATTATAAACAACCTTCACAGCCGAGTACACTGACCTAACTTCGTCTGCCAAGGAAGTGTAGGCACAATCATTCCTGGCCTCGTTACATATTAGTTCAAATCCATTTCCTCAAGAAAATAGGAATCCAGCATCATGTTTAAACTAATGAAAGTTTTTTCAATTTATTTTGACATGTCTCGGATAGCAAACTATATTGCAAAATGCACCTCTACAGTATTCTGAGCAAGTTCATTAGCTTGTCTATTGACAGAAAATATCATGTTCAGAAACAACCTCTACAACTTGCAGAGTCACATTCCTTGATGAGTTGCACCCGTTTCCATTACACCAATTTGTTTCTTGCCCACTCTACTGAAATTATTGAAATTGACACAACAAAAGAAGTAGAATCAAACCAAATTGATATAATATTCAAGAATGCATAAATTTCCTGCCATCTTTATTGAAAGAATATTCACACCTGCAACTCCAATTAAATCAAACGTCAAAGGTACATTCGAATCTGCCTCAACAGTGGCTTTCCCTGCTGCAATACTGACTGAGATGGCTTGTATAATGTTCAAACCTTCACATATTGATGCAAGTGTAGCACCCACCAAGCAATGACCAGCACCGGTAAGCTTCTTAACAGATGAAGGAAGGCCAGGAAGATGAAAAGCAAAGAGATGAGAGGTTCCCTCAATATGTCTGGCATCATGAAACTTATGTGAATGTCAATCAGATGAGATTAGTTTGTGGAGTTCTGAATTTATGCCAAGCCATTGGGGTTTCTCCACAAAAGCTCTTGTCAATATAGATCCCTCTTTAGAGCATAGAAATACTCCTTCTGCACCTATGGTTACGACTACAATTTTTATGCCCTTCTCAAGCAAAAGAACTATTGCGGGTTTCAGAATTTTGATGAGAGATTCTGGAGGACAACTCTTTTTGCTCTTATACCTTTCGCTCAAACCATATAGCTACCAAGGAGATAGAGCATCTGCCATTGCAAAGAGCTCATCTTCATTTGGAGATACGTAAGTTACCTGCGAAGAGCCCACTCTGTGTCAGTAGCAGATCTTCAAGATGAAGCTTTCAGAATCTAGGAACCGCTTAATGCCACTCTTAAACTATGCCCATGTGAGCTGAATTCGTTTATTCTAATGTCATATTGTTTTATAGCTGAAAGGGATGCCAAAACCAAGAAGTCAACTATGTAAACCAGTAACATTTTATTTCATGCCTGAATGATATAAACTTGACGCAGTCAATCTTTTCTAATAGTAAGATCTTATCAACGTTTAACACTATTGCAAACATGAATTAATTGTATATGATGTATGGTTTACAATTTCCCAATTGATTTAAGAAAAGATTATGTATGTATCACACTTAAGTTTATTCACTATGGAAAATTTTCCTTCAACTCATCTGGGCTGCAAATTAATATCCTAGTGGAAGCATAACATCACAAGCCATCCAGACTCCTGGAAATGTAATCACCAGGCTATGAATTGGACATACATTATTAGCGAATGTCTATGCAAAGCCACTAAATTTTGTTTTGAAATGCTACATGCAGAATCCTCCAACCTGAACCACAACTTTCACCATTTTTCTCCATAGCCATGCAGATGGTAAGCGATTCTATGAAATATGTTGAAAATGACAGCTCTCATTTTCCAGTGTACATAAACAATGGTCTGAGTTTATCAATTTGAAGCACTAAACTTTTCTCATCATAGTATTTCCCATTTTGCTCCCTGTCAGTCTAGTGCTAAGGATGATGGTAATCAACTACTCCATTAGCAATCGAGTCAGAAATTTGAGATTGAAAGACATGATCTCATGAATTCCATAAAATGCATTATCGAACTTATCTGATTGTTTATCAACTTCAGACTTAAATAAGTTTACTCAGCACATTGAAAAAAGCACAAAAGAAAGTAAATGCACATCACAAGGTGAAGAACTCACATACTTCACAGTAGGAGCAATTTTTTTGGATTTGGCAACTGACACCGGTTCAACACCACAAAGGAATGTTATCTCGTGCAGCCACTGTGAACAAAATTCAAAGAAAAACCAAGTAAGTGAATTCTGAAGAGCTTTCTATTGACTCAGAGAAGATCATTTAATCAAGCCAGATGGAAAAATCAAATGAGGTCGAATCTTTAGAGTTACATTGACAAGAAGCTTCAAGAGCACAATCGTTGAGGTTAGCATCAACCATCACTACTGAAGCAGAAGAGATCTCGTATCTAAATTGTTGAATCCACTCAGCAGTGAGAAATTTCTCCTAAAGGTCATCGGTGAGTACCTTTACGGATGTTAGAGAGAACACAAGAATGTCTGCTCAACCTGATATGTTTTTAGCAAAATTAACTTACAATTGACTCAAAGCTTGCAACACAAGCTGCCACCTCACCATTTGGATCAGGTACACAGCAGACCACAGCAGTTGTAATATCTTGGGTTTGAAGGATACCTGCCTTGGAATTGCTGAGTTGAAGAACGAGAAGCGCATTCATGAACAGCACATGCA
This sequence comes from Eucalyptus caleyi, assembly GCA_014182885.2. Lineage (NCBI taxonomy): Eukaryota > Viridiplantae > Streptophyta > Magnoliopsida > Myrtales > Myrtaceae > Eucalyptus > Eucalyptus caleyi. The sequence continues at coordinate 39,701,381 of CM024472.2, forward strand.
TCTCTATAACTTATCTGAAGCCAAAAAAAAGGAGAGAAGCTAGTTCATTATTATGACGAAGTAAAAGAGAACACTTAGAAGGATAAATTTGAGCAGTTTACTTAGCTGTCTGTAAAGCTAAATATAGCAAATTTCCATCACTACAAACTATTTAACAGATTTTACTAGGCATGTCAGACAAGCTGTTAAACTGAGCATGTTAACCTTCAATAGGATGCCCAGTAGATCTCCAATGCTCCAACAAGTGATTCCCTGACACATAGTGCAAAGGATAATGTTAGCAAAATCATGGGAAGACACAGAAACCTCAACAAGAAAACCAATTAATATAGAAAAGACAGAATTTGCTTGCCTTGGCAAGGTGCCTACAACCATGCATGAAGAATGAACAGACATTCACTACATCAAGGAGGAGCAAATAAGAAGAAAAACATTCTCAAATCTTAGTACCTCAAATATATACAGTTTACTCACAAATTTTCAATCCGAAAAGTGAAGACAACATTTTTGACCCAAAAAAAAAAGTGAAGACAACATTTGGCAAAATCCTAATGATCAATTCTTATCCCTTGCAGACCTCCAAAAAGATCTCATCTTGGGATGTCCTCAAAAGTTATTGATTCTGATTAGAATAAGGCTGGCATACCCAAGAATTCGAGTTACAATAAACAGATGATTGTATTAAAAAAAACTATTCTTTCCCCTAAGAAAATTAGGCTTGACCATGTACCTTGTGAATCTGAAGGAAACTCTCTCAAATTACAGCAGAAGCAGATAGGATGGACATAGACATAGTCAAGACTCAAAACAATATCACGCACTTTTACTGAGAAAAGAGAGTAGGTTCTTTACTTTTATCATGTCTTTTAATACAGACGGAGCTAAAGGATTTATCTAGTATTTTTCTCCATGTCCCATGGCTTAAGACAAGAAGGAAATTGAACCAGACCAATACTAAATAACGTTTACGCTGAAACTCTACAAAACATTATGTCCTAGGTCGCTATGCATCAAGTTCGTATGCCAAAATAATTAATTTAGCCAATATGGTGCCTTGAAAAGTCTTGCTGAAACAGAAAGTGCATAGGCTTACTCACGTGTGCTATTTTTTTATTTTTTTATTTTTTTTAATGTCAAAAGGTGTGCTATACTGACCTGCCATGTCAAGGCCCACAGCACTGATAAAGAAGGGCTTCCGTCCCAGCTTCGACATGCAGTTGGCAATATTCCTTGCTACATCTCCTAAAACATAGTGAACCTAAAAGACCAATGTCATACGTAGACGTGCACAGAAAGTACTGAACATTGTAGTGTGTTGTCACAAAGGTTCTCAACTGATGCCATCAGCGAAGAAGATTTTGGAGATGTGTAATATTTGTTTTGCTTTCTTATAACATACAAGGATTAAAAAGTTCATGTCCATTCGCTCATCTCTTCTTCAGAAATAATCTGATGAATGTATATATGCCACTTTCTTATTACATGCTCATCCTAATGATCTTAAATGCATAGCGGAGCCACAGGAACCCGTACAATGTGTGGGCTACCAGCTAGTTTTAATAGTATTTAGATGAGGGCAACAGCCCCCACCATTCTACAGTTGAAATCATTGCTGTGTATTAATCAGAATAATGAACACCTATTATCCAGTAAAGAGAAATATCAATCGCGTCATGACACAGAGAGGGACAATGTCTAATTCAAATTAAATCTAGTCCAAGTTTCCGTACCTCATCCTCTTTTAAATATATATGCTCTTGAAAGCAGCCACAGACCTTCCTGTACCAAGCATTTAAATTCATCTGTCCCCTTATGTCGATGTTAAAGTTGTAATCTTTCCAACACTTGAAATGGGTAGCACATGTAAATCCGCAGATAGGAACTCCAAGATTGAATAGATAGCCTCTGCTTTTGAATGCGATGTGTCGCCAGAGGTAAATGCATGAATTCCATTTTCAAGATACACCCAACTGCAGCCAGCAAGCTTCTTGGTTTCCCTCCCTCTCATTTTCTCTCTTATCTTGCGCATCTCTGCCCAATTTTCCTCAGCTGCAAATACATTTGCCAGCTGCACATACTGAGATCCATTATCTTCCTCAATAACCAATAGCTGCTCTGCCGCTTCTCTTGCAAGACTGAGATTCCTATTTATCTTGCAGGCATTCAAAAAAGCCCCCAAAATCACAGGATCCGAATTCCTGGGAATTTTCTTCATGAGATCCATCGCCTTTTCTAGTCGATTTGCCCTTCCATACAGATCAATCATACAGGCATAGTGATCCGGTTCAGGTACTATTCTGTAATCTTCTACCATGGACTTGAAATACTTTTCCCCCATTTCCACTAACCCACTATGATGGCAAACAGATAGAAGCGCAATGAAGGTGACCTCATCAGGTTTCAATCCCCTCTCCAACATTTCTTTATACAGCTCCATAGCTTGATCTTCGTGCCCATGATTTGCATAACCGGAAATCATGATATTGTAGAGAATCAAGTCTCTTTCCGTGAGTTTTTGAAATATCTTTCCTGCATATTCAGTACTGCCAGACTTAAAATACATGTCGATCGTGGCACTAATCAGCTTCTCCTCCATTTCCATCCCTTTTCTTAGTGAGTAAGCATGAATTTGTTTTCCAGGATCCAGGGCCGCCTGCAGTGCACAGGCACCTAGCAAGCAGATGATTATGGGTACATCAAAAGAAATGTTTGCATTCCCTCTATATTCATTCAGCAGTTCAAATACAGCTTCACATTGCTGTGCTTTGACATAACCAGTAAACAAAGCTGTCCACACGATAGAATTCTTTTCATTCAGAGAATCAAAAAGCCTCCGTGCTTCAGACATGTTACCTTGAGATGATTGACCCACGATCATAGAAGTTGTCGAAAAGGAGTTCTCGCACTCAATCGTCGCATAAACTAAGTCCGCATATTTCATATTTCCACACTTGCAGTAAACATCCACCAAGGCACTCTTAACAAAGAGATTTGATATCACTCCTTCTCTCAAAACCCAAGCATGAATCTCCTTTCCAAGCTTTGAATTCCGCATGCTGGAGCAAGCATTCAGAACACTAGCGAATGTGTGCTCATTCCACCCAAATCCACTGTCCCTCATTTTCATAAAGACATTCAAGGACTCCTCAAAACCGTTCTGTGCATAGCCAGAAATCAAAGTATTCCAAGACACTGTATCATTTAACTCGGGCAATCTCTGGAACAGGTCTAAAGCCATTTCCATCTTACCTTCCCTACAACAAGCTGCCATCATCGTATTCTTGGAAACCAAATCGACCTCCACTTTTGATTCACAGAACACTCTGTATGCTTCTCCGAAACTCCCACATTTAGAGTACATGTCAATCAAGGAGCTCATGACATACCCATCCGTATCATTCCCCGTCCTCACCATATAAGCATGCAACTGTGTCCCATAACACTCCACACGTAACTTCGCCACCAAGTTCAGCATCGCTGACAAAGTAACCGGTCAGCATCGAATTATAAGTTACCAAGTCCCTGTTGGTGGCGGAGTCGAACAACGCCCTGGCTCGGGTCAAGTCCCGAGCTTTTACGTAAGCCGAAATCAGGGCGTTCCAGGAGTACACGTTCCGCTGGGGCATTTCGTCGAACAGCTTGGGGCTTCTCGCAAGAGGCCATTCTGGGAGTAGAGGCGGATGAGCTGGTTGAGCAGGAAAGTGCTGGGGACGAAGCCGGACTTAACTGCTCTCGCCTGGTAGGCTAGACCATCTTTCAAGGACCTCATTTACATTTTTGTGTCAGATGTTACATGGAACCGGACGAGAAGAAGGAACTCATCGCTGCTCAAACGACCCTCGATACTTCCAGCTTCTAAGACAATAACAAAAGATTTAGGTTCGTGACAGAGGACAGATTTCGGTGACCCAGGTCCATCCCACGGTGGAGAGAGAGAGAGAGCAGCGTCAGCAGCCAAATCTTGGGCTGGCACATGTTGAATTTTGTTTTATCAGCTTATCATGTCCTTAAAAGACTGTTAATCTTTCTAAGTAGCAAGAAGACAGCAACAGTTGCTATTTCTAAGTAGCTTGCAAAGGTTCAAGGAAAAAGGGCTATATGGACAGTTCCATCCATGGATACTTGGATAGCAGCTCAACAATAACTCCAACGGTTATCTATTTCTCCAATCCACCTTCAACATATAGATGTAAGATGGCTATGAGTCTTGATAGTAAAATCTATCTTGTAAAGAATAAGTGCTAAGCCATTTGTAACTTTCCAAGCAAATTACTAGTGGAATCCAACCCATCTTGTGGCTGTTAGTATGAAGAGTGGATATAGGCTTATGGATAAAGTCGAATCACTATGATTCTTTAAGTGCTATTGTTTTCATTTGTTTACTCTTATTTGCACACAGTTGCTTCATGACTTTTCAAAACATGACGTTGAAATGATCTTTACTTAGCAATTAGCTAATTTCTACAAAAGATTTTCAAATTCTAAAACAACCTATTTACCCTCCTCTAGCTTGTATTGTTAACCACCAATAAGGGCCAGTTTAGTGTATAACATCATGCCCTCAAAATGAACTTACTTTTTATGGAATGGAAATAAAGTCAATTACATTACTTGAAAGGGACGTGAAAGCAATCAAATCCTAAGAATGAAAACATAAACAAATATTGAAATCCTACAAAGCTGAAAATGTTCCCACATAGAGGAGTGTGCAAATAATTAAAAAAAAAAAATTACTCTGAGTATAGCAACCGAAAAGATCGGTCCATGCATTGGTCAAATGCCCTTTTTTAATTATGAAAAATTGTTCACTTATAAAATTTTAAAATTACAAACTTTGAACCATTGGTTTAAAGTGTTTTTCAAATGGCATGACAATTGACTCATGAACCGACGCAAAATTAAAACTATGATGGAGTAATTTAATTGCATATTAAAGGTTGTAGAGAAATAACTTGACCAACGAAAAGTGGCAATCACATATGCACGCAGATCATACGTGTGATTCAATTTCTAACTAAAAGGTTTAACAAGGTGGAGCCAAAAGGATGATATGACTAGTTGTAGGCTCATGTACTATGCCAAATCTTCGTAACTCCGGTATAGTAAACAAGGCTACCCAATTGTGACGCAGACTTGCAGACTAAGGTAGTTACTCTTGATACCAAGAAAAAAACTCTTGGGAATGAGATGGACAACTTCTACTACATAGGCTTGTGGTCAAAGTTATATCCATCTTAATACCATTCTAAGTTAACTATACGGCCTAAGTTCGACAGCAGGTTGTGTGTGCAATAGTGTAGTGCTAAAGCATTAAAGGTATCCACAACAATTTATAAGTAAACACCACTTCAATATTGAATTAAAACCATTCATTCTCACGCCTCCCTACAAGACAAATCTTAACAAGCACTTTGCCTCTTATAATTCCATTTGCGAAAACATTTAACACTCAATGTTAGGGACATACCTTATATCTTTACTGCCAAACAAAAACATTTTTGAATAGAGAAATCTTAGGTTAACACTAAGAATTTTATTTCAAGTCTTCAACGAAGTCTCCAAGCTATCACCTTTCCTCAAATGAATCACTTGGGGGATGGCTAATGGATTACTAAGTTTAGGCTTAACTTGGGAACTCCCAAACCCATATTAGCTTGTAACTCTCAAGTTAATTAATTATTAATACAAATGTTTATAATATATGTATGCAATTTGATTAATATTTTTATTTAGGGATCGGGGTCAATCTCTAATTTTCTATGTAAAACATGCCTAAATGGGGTTGTCAAAATTCAGGTGGCAACATGTATGTACAAAAAGCTTTAAAAATTAGATCTCATCACATATATCACGGCGTGTTGATGACTTGCATTTGCTAACAATTTGGCCCTTCGATGACATGTAATCACTCTGATTCTTTGTTTAGCTCTATATTCTCATAACCCACATTTGCATTTCCATCATAATAATATCTGAATTGTCAAGTAGTAAAATTACAATTGCAAGAATGACGAAATATTTATGATTGTAAATTCAAGAAAAATTGATGGTATTATGTACGACTTGTAATATGATGTATATACAGAAAAAATCATAAAAGCCAAAAGCTGAGCATGCTATTGCAATTTGGGCTCTTGAGAGAGAGCCAATTAATAGGAGTAAGTGTGACTGATAAGCAAGACATATGGTGTGGCTTGCGAAACCAAAATGGACCTATAGAACTGAATCTCCTAATTTCAAAAGGCCTAGTTTTAAAACCGCAAAATCAAATAAAAAAGAAGATTAACATTGACCACAACGGCCAATTCACCCACAGAAGAATCAACCTGGATTAATGAGCTTTAATTCTTTTCTAATAAGTACTGTTAGCATGAAAGAATCACGAAGTTGTAAGATAGGCTCATTGGAGAGCCCATTTGAGCAACACAGATAGGTTAGGCACTCAAACACCAATTCAAAAAAGGCCAATTTATTTCCACGTGTTTTAATCATCCGCCAAGTGTGAATGATCATTCATTAAATGAGGAAAATACCCAAAAAGTCCAAATCATTTTGTACAGATTAGGGGTGATCGGGTCCAAGGTGAGTAGGGTCTAGACCTGGACCTTGTACCTGGACCCTGTACCTGACCCTATTATAACCGGTTCTTCTTTTTTTGACCCTGTACCCGACCCTATTTGCATTGGATCCTATTCCTGACCCACCCTGTTTTTTCGGTCCGGGAACAGGGTTAACCCTGTTTATATTGGAACATGTTTTGCATAAAAATTTATGTACAACACTCATATGTAAGATAAAGCGTTTAACACTCATATGTAAGATAAAACGAATACTGTGACAGCAACAAGTTAGCAAAACTAGCTTAATAATTGTTGTATAATCTATCGATGAAACTCGAAAGGTAAATGATTTACACACCATAACAGTTTCATAATCAATACAAAATCAATCGGTGAAACGTAAAAGGCAATGCAACTATTTTAAAACTGGAATCCATTGGTGAAACCGGAAAAGTAAAATATTTAATAATGAGAGAGCGACTATTATCGCTCATTTGTATAACTAATCAATGAAGCTAATAATTTCTAATTACCAAACATCACTAACCGGTGGCGAGCGGACCAGAAGTAGCGTCAGGGTTGTCGTGCGGTGAGGACAGGGACAGCGGCGGAGCTGGGCTGTCGACGGCAGGGGCGTTGCTCAGGAGTAGGCTCAGAGTATATCCGTTGGGCATCGGAGCAGATTTGTCGGGCGTCGAGCAAAGGAGGACCTAGCAGCAGGGGCAGCAGCGGCTTCACAGGGGAGGACAGTGTAGGCGAGGCACTGCAGCAAGGGCCTCGGCGGGTCACGGCGACGTCGGGTCGACGCGGATCAACACAGCAGCGGCTTCGACGGGCTGCTGGTATCGCGGCTGGTGAGGGTGACAAGGATCGACGCGGCTTCAGCGGGCGTCAGCGAGGGGGCTAGGCCAGATCGTGAGCAAAGTAGGGGGCGTCATTCGATTGGCGGTAGATCGGCAACAGGGGAGCTCGGGAAACAGCGCGCGGTGAGAACAGGATTGGCGGAGGGCTACTGTGGGTTGCTCGAAGATGCGACAAGGTGGGCTTGCGGACGCGAGATCTACGGGTCAGGGGCGTCGGCGAGGCAACAGCAGTAAGTGGAATGGCGAGATCGAACAGAGGCGGCGTTGGCGCTCGGGTGCGAGCTCGGCAGGGGTCAGCGGCTTTGCGGGCAGGACCAATGGAGCGGAGCTTCAGATGACCGGCGGAACGGCGGCGGTGGTGCAAGCGCTAGGGGTGCGACGAGAGTGGCAGATGCGGCGTCGGCTTCGCGATTTCGGGAGGGGAGCTCAAAGCAAGGCTAGCGAGCAGCCAGGAACCGAGTTGACAGAGGTGGCGTCGCAATTTCGGGGGGCGACGTCGGGATCTCACGGGCTGCGGGTGTCACGGGAGGAAGGCGACGGTGGGTGAGCGGAACCAGAACTGGCGGATGGGCGGAGGTCACGAGCTCGGGGAAGTATGCTGTCTGCGGGTGTGAGAGCCTGATCTTGAGAGGTAAAGATAGAAAGTAGAAACAGATTAGGGTTTTGTGTTTTGGTCTTTTTGGGGGTGGCTTACAAACCGGTTCTCCAACCGGTTCCCAAACCGGTCCGGTCGATCCGGTTCCCGGGTGGGTAATCCCTCGGAACCGGTTCCTGGACCGGTTCAAACAGGGTCTGAGTTTTGGGAATCGGTTCCCAGACCGGTTTTAATCGGAACCAGTTCTTGACCCTGTTTTCCGGGTGGGCCGGACCGAGAACTGGGTAAACCTAGTCCGGTTGCACACCCTTAGTATAGATGTAAATTCGATCTTAAACTTTTTAATTTGGCTAATTTAATTTTAAATATTTTGATGATTTGTCAATATAGTAATTTCAACTAATTTTAATCAATGATATCTAACGTAGATGATGGTCATTTTACGTGACACAATTGACAATAATGTGGATAATCTTTGTAAAATTTTAATATATTTTTTTTTTTGTAATTATAATTTTTTCCTTTTTTTTATTTTCTTTCTTCTAACTACTTCAATTTCTATTTTAAAAATTTTGTCATGAGCACCCTTATTTTGGGGAAAGATCCGGTGGGGCCCACCATGAGTTCTTCAATTTGTCAGGTGCCCCGATTAATTAGGGTTTCATTTCTCTCTCCACTTCTTGCCCAACCGGATGCGACTCAGAAGCTCGCTGATCACGAGCTCGCTCTCCCATTTTCAGCTCTGCTGAGTCGCGTTCTCCGGTAATGACTCGCTTGTGTTCTTCCGATTCGTCGTTCGCGTCTTTTCCATCCGTTGGTTCCAAGATAGAGAGAGAGATGGACTTGTTGGTGGATGGGATCGAGATCGACCCAAAAATTGCGTCGACAGAGTTGACGAAAAGTAAAATGGGAAAAAATCAACTCTAATTTTTTTATGGGTGTAAATGATCTATATGCACTGCATCTTTGCGTTGGCCGGCTGTGTAACTCGCCGCGTATGAATGCGCAAGTCATAGGGAAAAATCATCTCTAACTTTTTATGGGTGCAATTTCCTAGATGCAGCCAAACTTCGACGCAAACTTCACGTCGACCCAAACTTCACGTCGTGAATTTTCTAGATGGACTGCATTTTTGCGTTGGCCAGCTGGGTACTCGCCCCTCCCCCTTGAGGGCGCTGGACTTCTTTAATTTGTTGAATTGCGTGCATTTATTAGGTCGACTGACTTGGGCTTTTCTTACAGGGTAAGGCGACTCCGAAGTCAACAATCATCCCAACTACTCCCGATCTCTTTAAATTGTGCCTCCTCCGCACACAAAAAGCAATTCTTCACCGATTTCTCTTTGCCCAAAGACAAACAGACATGATTGATGCTCCTAGCCCTATGAGTACCTATCAAGTTTTGCTACTCATTCTTGTTCTAATGCAAGCGATGACTAGCATTGCAAAGCCGAGTAATCCATTATGTGTCGCTTCATTTTGCGGTGACATTCATAATATAAAAGATCCATTCCGACTGAAGAGTGATCCGAAAGGATGTGGTGATTTGAACTACGAACTGACTTGTGAAGGTAATCGCACCGTTCTATACTTGAATGTTGGTAGATATTATGTGCTGTCTATCAATTATTCCATGAGCCAAATCAGATTGGTAGACGACGGAATTCACAAGGGCAATTGCTCGTCTCTCCCCCGTCACCAGCTGACACTTGATGGTGAGTTCTTCAACGGACAATACTACAATGGATTATCTAGTGTGGTCATTGTGAACTGCTCAAAGTCGGTTAGTTCTTCATTCTACATTGCTGTTAACCCATCATGCATTGTGGGGTCGTATTCTTCCAACACATCATCGAGTTGGAAGTTGTATGCTTTGGCCAATCCAAAGGCATCAGATGTTAAGGACTTTTGCGCCATTCGCTCGACCTGGGTAGCAGATTATTTTGTGAAAAATGAGCAGATAAATAGTAGCCTCTACAACTACGAGCAAATCCATAACATCATGGCCAATGGATTTTTTCTCCAATTTTTTTCCCCGGACGTCTGCACTTATGTAATTGGTTTCCGTTACGTCCACAAGAGTCAGGGTTGCAGATCCGGCGGAGTTTTCTTCTACCTCTATAATTTCCCTAACAAATTCGGAAGTCAGGTTTGCGGATTCAATTTCAATTCCACTTATGGCGGTAAGCATTGATTGACAATGAAACTTTGCTGCAATTTTGCATGATTGGGCGCTCTTTCACTTGCTACTTTCTCCTCAAAATTCAAATATGTAAAAATTATTTCAAATCCAAGAAATTCATGACGAAGTATACATGTTAGTATAGGGCAACATCTGTGTATTTGAAAGATTTCAGGAGCTTTGTGTTACATATTGTAATCAAAATGTAGGAGTTGCAAAATTGGCAAAAAAAGAAGAAGAGAAAAGTGATATTAGAAGTCACCACAACAATCCCATTATCAACTGCACACATAAATGAGTCTAGCTTATACTTCCTTTCCACGAGACGATAGAATTCCCGTTGTTAAAAGAGGGGGTCATTGTTCGAGGAGTCACATGACTAGTTTTTTGTTGGCATAGAGTTCAGATTTTCTTGTTTTCTTAATTAGTCACTTAACTAACATTCTAAGAAACACTTGTACTAGCAAACTCCTTAAAAACTTGCATTTACCTATTCATGGAGAAACAAAATTATCAATTAAAAATGAAAATCACATTTTCTTTGTATTTGTTGACTGCTAAAAAAGCAAAAGGAATTTCTTGTATCGTCGATCATTTACGTGAAACAAAGCTTAATATTTCTTGCGAATGCACGCATCCCACTTCTCATTTTTTTTTAGACAAAACTCAACTTGCACAAAGTAGTTAGCTACTACTTTGTTTCCTCGTGGGTTTTGTTTTCCAGACTTCTTTTCCTTCAATTCCTTTTCAACTCATTCATTCCTTTCACAGGTTTCACAAGTTACACAGCTTATGTGACCGTTGGGATAATGAAGGGTTTTATATGTCTACTAGGTAAGCCACAATGATTTGTTCTTAAAATAATTAAGAAAACCTTATTCTAACCTATCGGAATTATTTTCAGTGTGTTTTTGTGGAGCAAAGTTTGTAAGTGGGATGCCATTTCTCGGGATATTTCTAATCTACATCTACAGAAGAAGGCACTTAGCAATGGACAAGAACATCGAAGAATTTTTGCAGGCTAACAACAACTTTTTGCCCATAAGGTACTCTTACTCGAATATTAAGAAGATCACTGCCAATTTTAAGCACAAACTGGGAGAAGGGGGATATGGTTCCGTGTACAAAGGAACGCTCCGAAGTGGCAAGGAAGTGGCCATCAAGATTTTGAAGCAGTCTAAGGCCAAAGGCCAAGATTTTATCAATGAAGTGGCTACTATTGGAAGAATTTACCATGTTAATGTAGTGCAACTCATCGGTTTTTGCTTTGAAGGCTCGAAACAAGCTCTCGTGTATGATCTCATGTCGAATGGATCCTTGGATAAGCAAATTTTCACCGAGGAAGGTGATAGGTTTCTCGATTACAAGAAAATATATGAGATTGCTCTTGGGGTGGCGAGAGGGATTGAATACTTACATCGGGGGTGTGACATGCAAATACTACACTTTGATATCAAGCCTCACAATATTCTTTTAGACAAGAATTTCACTCCGAAAGTTTCTGACTTTGGACTCGCGAAACTTTATCCTGCTAATTATAGCATAGTCTCGTTGACTGCTGCAAGAGGGACCTTAGGATATATGGCACCAGAGTTGTTCTATAGAAACATTGGTGGTGTATCTTATAAGGCGGATGTCTATAGCTTCGGGATGTTGCTCATGGAAATGGCAGGTAGAAGGAAGAATATAAATGCAAATGCGGAACACTCAAGCCAAATTTATTTTCCATTGTGGGTGTATGACCAAGTCAGCAAAGAAAAAAGTGCTGAAATAGAAATTGTAGCAGAGGAAAGGAAGGTGATAAAGAAGATGATAATAGTTGCACTTTGGTGTATACAATTTAAGCCTGACCATCGGCCTTCAATGAGCAAAGTCCTAGAAATGCTTGAAGGAGATATTGATGAACTCCAAATGCCTCCAAAACCGCTTATTTATCCACCTGATGTGCAAGTTAACAATGATGAAGCTGAGATGGAGCTGGAAACATTCTCAACTTCATCAAGTACTCCAATAATTTATACTAGTCTTCCTTTGGAAGCTACCGATGATGTTTAGAGTTCCATGCATAGTTGGATTGGAAATGTTTTGTGTGTATTTGTTATATGTCCCACGATCTAGTATCATGTTAGGAGGGACTTGAGATAGTTTAGCTTGACAGAGATTACTTTTGAGATTGTCTTCTTCTAGCTCTTAGGCTAATGTTGTGTTATTGTATTTCATGTAGTTTATTCTCTTGCATCCTCCTTCGAAATGATACACACATTGGTAAGAGGGCAAGGACAAAAATGATGGGTGAAGGTAATGAACATTGAGAATTTTTCTCCTTTGGTTCTGTTTCGGATAGGAGCGCCTCGGAGTTCACGAACTCTTTGGAGAATGATCTGGTCTTGATTCCTTCCGAGACATCTCCAAGGGTTTTCCCTTTTTGGATGGTTCGATTTGAACTTTCGATCCCTAGGGAAAATTGCAGAATCAGTGGCTGTTTATATTTTTGGTTTTCTTTGCTTCTGTAGAAGTTGATGCGTCTGCATTTTGGGCTGGTTCCTCATTTTCCACAGCTTCTACAAACCAATTAGAATCTTCAAGTTGGCCATGGTTACCGTTCTGCGAACCGAATTTTCCTTTTTCCTTTTTCCAATACCTAGTTTTGTTGTCCTTAGATTATGCCACCTGACGATATGATATATATGACAAGTGTATTCTAAATTAAAAAAAAAATCACTCAAATAATTTTTCACTTGATAATTAAAAAGTTGCCTTTTAAGTGCATTGCCATGCATTTTTTTTTCAATGAAGCTGCTGATCAAATGTAAGAATCTATTATGAACGACTCAGCATGATCTGTTCGCATGCACAATCAATGTATATTACCACAAAGTACCTAACTCAAGTTCAGTTTGGTCTACTCTATGTAAGAGATTGAGAGCCCCATCACTTCAAATGTCATTTCATCGTTCTAATCGGAACATAAGATGGTTAGCCACAGAATTCGGAAGCAGATAAAAACGTAAGATGATCTTTGCAGGCATCTGAATCCGCACGTTTGGGGGTAAGTGTGCCGTAGCAACCAAAACATCACACAGGATGAAACATACAGATTCCTCCGAGGCCCCAATTCTTGAATAAATGGGATTGAATCAAGGAATTTGTTCTGCTGGAAGAAGAAATTGAAATGAGTAATGACTGAGGATTTTAATTAAAACCATTAAATGTTTCACACACAATCTTGGATTGGAAGGATTCATCTACTAATGAAACTGATGCAGTACCAGAAACTGAATACTGAACTTCTGTCAGTATCTCTACTTGTGGAGTAAATATTTTACACCTCCAATGTACCAAATGGAAGCCCAAAAACAAAACAAGTTGACCAACAATGAGCAGTCTTGAGTCCAATTCTGCACCAGTCCCTTGACAATCATCATTATCTCGAAGATAGCAGCAGCTTACACTGGTCCATTATAAACAACCTTCGCAGCCGAGTACACCAACCTAGCATCATCTGCCAAGGAAGTTTAGGCACAATCATTCCTGGCCTCATTACATATTAGTTCACATCCATTTCCTAAAGATAATAGGAATCCAGCATCATGCTTAAACTAACGAAAGTTTTTCCAATTTATTCTGTTCATGTCTTGGATAGCAAAATATAGCGCAAAATGCAGCTCTACAGGATTCTCAGCACATTCATTAGCTTGTACCTTTTGAGAGACGATATCTTGTTCAGAAACAGCCTCTACAAGTTGCACCATATATTTCCTTGATGAGTCACACTAATTTCCATTACACCAATTTGTTTCTTACCTACTCTACTGAAATTATTGAAATTAACACAACAAAAGAAGTAGAATCAAACCAAATTGATAGGATATCCAAGAATGCGTGAATTTCCTGCCGTCTTTATTGAAAGAATATTCATACCTGCAACTCCAACTAAATCAAACGTCAAAGGTACATTCGAATCTGCCTCGACAGTGGCTTTTGCTGCTGCAATACCGACTGAGATGGCTTGTATAATGTTCAAACCTTCACATATCGATGCGAGTGTAGCACCCACCAAGCAATCGCCAGCCCCAGTAAGCTTCTTAACAGATGCAGGAAGGCCAGGAAGATGCAAAGCAAAGAGACGAGAGGTTCCCTCAATATGTTTGGTATCATGAAACTTTTGTGAAGGGCAATCAGATGAGATCAATTTGTGGAGTTCTGAACTTATGCCAAGGCGTTGGGGTTTCTCCACAACAGCTCTTGTCAATATAGACCACTCTTTAGAGCATAGAAATACTCCATGAGCGCCTATGGTTACAACTACAATTTTTATGCCCTTCTCAAGCAAAAGAACTATTGCAGGTTTTAGCATATTGATGTGAGATTCTGCAGGACAATTCTTTTCGCTCCTATACCTTTCACTCAAACCATATAACTTCCCAGGAGATAGAGCATCTGCCATTGCAAAGAGCTCATCTTCATTGGGAGATACGTAAGTTACCTGCAAAGAGCCCATTCTGTGTCAGTAGCAGATCTCTAAGATGAAGCTTTCAGAATCTAGGAATCGCTTAATGCCACTCTTAAACTATGCCCATGTGAGCTGAATTTCGTTTCTCCTAATGTCATTGTTTTCATAGCTGAAAGGGATGCCAAAACCAAGAAGTCAACTATGTAAACCAGTAACATTTTATTTCATGCCTGATTGATATGAACTCGACGCGATCAGTTTTTTCTAAAAGTGAGATCTTGTCAAAGTTCAACAATATCACAAACATAAATCAATTGTGTGTGATGTATGGTTTACAATTTCCTAGTTGATTTAAGAAAAGATTATGTGTGTATCACACTTAAGTGTATTCACTATGGAAGAGTTTCCTTCAACTCATCTAGAATGCAAATTAATATCCTAGTGGAAGCATAACATCACCAGCCATCCTGACTTATGGAAATGTAATCAGCAGACTATGAATTGGACATGCATTATTAACGAATGTCTATGCAAAGCCACTAAATTTTGTCTTGATATGCTACATGCCGAATTCTCCAACCCAAACCACAACTTTCACCATGTTTCTCCATATCCATGCTATCATTTTCCAGTGTACACAACTAATGGTCTGCGTTAATCAATTTGAAGCACTGAACTTTTCTCATCATAGTATTTCCCATTTTGCTCTCTGTCGGTATGGTGCTAACGATGATGGTAATCAACTACTCCATTAGCAATCAAGTCAGAAATTTGAGATTGACATCTCGTGAATTCCATAAATGTATTATTGAACTTATCTGATTGTTTATCAACTTCAGACTTAAATATGCTTACACAGCACATAGAAAACAGCACAAAAGAAAGTAAATGCACACCACAAGGCGAAGCACTCACATACTTCACGATAGAAGCAATTTTTTTGGATTTGGCAACCGATACCGGTTCAAACCACAGAGGAATGTTATCTCCTGCAGCCACTGTGAACAAAATTCAAAGAAAAACCAAGTAAGTGAATTCTGAAGAGCTTTCTACTGACTCAGAGTAGATCATATAATCAAGCCAGATGAAAAATCAAAGTACGTTGAATCTTTAGAATTACATCGACAAGAAGCTTCAAGAGCACAATCATTGAGGTTAGCATCAACCATCACTACTGGAGCAGAAGAGATCTCGTATCTAAATTGTTGAATCCACTCAGCAGTGAGAAATTTCTCCTAAACGTCAACCGTGAGTGCCTTTATGGATCTTAGAGAGAACACAAGTATGCCTGCCCAACCTGATACGTTTTTAGCAAAATTAACTTACAATTGACTCAAAGCTTGCAACACCAGCAGCTACCTCACCATTTGGATCAAGTACACAGCAGACCACAGCAGTTGTAATATCTTGGGTTTGAAGGATACCTGCGTTGAAATTGCTGAGTTTAAGAACGAGAAGCACATTCATGAACAGCACATGCATCTCTATAACTTATTTGAAGCCAAAGAAAGAGGAGAATAGCTAGTTCATTGTTATAGCGAAGTAAAAGAGAACGATTAGAAGAATAAATTTTAGTGTACTGACCTTTCTGTAAAGGTAAATATAGCAAAATTTCATCACTATTATCTATTTAGCAGATTGTACTAGGCATGTCAGACAAGCAGTTAAACTGAGCACGTTAACCTTCAATAGGACACCCAGTAGATCTCCAATGCTCCAACAAGTGATTCCCTGATACATAGGGCACAGGACAATGTTAGCCAAATCGTGGGAAGACGCAGAAACCTCAACAAGAATACTGATAAATAAAGAAACGACAGAGAATTTGCCCACCTTGGCAAGTGGCCTACAACCATGCATGAAGGATGAACAGACATTCACTAAATCAAGGTGAATTAAATAAAAAGAAAAACATTCTAAAATGTTAGTATCTTTAATATATACAGTTTACTCGCAAATTCTCAATCTGGAAAGTGAAGACGACATTTGGCAAAATCCTAATGGCCAATTCTAATCCCTCGCAGACCTCCAAAAAGATCTCAATTCAGGATGTCTTCAAAATTTATTGATCCTGATTAGAATCAGGCTGGCATACCCAAGAATTCCAGTTACAATAAACAGATGATTGTTTAAAAAACTATTTTTTATCCTAAAAATTATTAGGCTTGACCATATATACCTTGTGAATCCAAAGGAAACTCTCTCAAATTACAACAGAAGCAGATAGGATGGACATAGACATAGTCAAGGCCCAAAACAAAATTACGCACTTTTATCTGGTATTTTTCTCCATGTCCCATGGCTTAAGACAAGAAGGAAATTGAGCAAGACCAATACTAAATAACCTTTATGCTGAAACTCTACAAAACATTATGTCCTAGGTGGCCATGCATCGAGTTCGTATGCCAAAATAATTAATTGAGCCAAAACGGTGCCTCGGAAAGTCTTGCTGAAACAGAAAGTACGTAAGCTAATTCAGATGTGCTATACTTTTTCTTTTGTTTTTGGGTCAAAAGATGTGATACACTAACCTGGCATGTCAAGGCCCACAGCACTGATGAAGAAGAGCTTTCCTCCCAGCTTCGACATGCAATCGGCAATATTCCTTGCTACACCTCCTAAAACATAGTGAACCTAAAAGACCACTGTCAGATATAGACTCGCACAGAAAGTACTGAACAGTGTAGTGTGTTCTCACATAGGTTCTCAACTGATGCTGTCAGCATAAAAGGTTTCGCAGATGTGTAATATTTAGGGGCAGAGTAAGAAACCTGGTACCAGTACCTACTAATATCTTCACCACTGGGTCAATGGTTGGATCTCCATCTTTCCATCTATGAAAACATTCATGCTCAGATGAGCTACACTTCTTCTTTCTCCTTGAAGGCTGCCTGTCATCCTCATCTTGTGGAGGGGTATGGCACTTCCTGCACTGGCAATCTAGATCGTATGAGGATCCTTGAAGTACAGGGTTGTCCTTTAGAGTCGAAAGACTCTATTCCAAGTCTCTCCTTCACCTTCATCTTCTTGTATGTACGGCTGCATCATCAAGATTGTAGGAAAAATTGAAGAAGAGCCTTCTTCATTTTCTCGAGTGATCAAATTTGATGACCCACTACCGTCCTTTTTCTTGATAAATTTTGACTTTGAAGATTGTATAGGCTGAACATTTTGATGAAGTTTTTGTAGTTAGTCAACCAGGTATTAGGGAGGAGTTTGAGTAACTCAGAACAAGGAATCTGTCTTGGAATACGATACACAGAGTCATCTACTTATTGTCCACAGATATGGGAAGGGCATCTTCTGCTCCAGGCAAAGTTAAGTCTATGGTGTGATTTGTACACCATCTAGTTTTTTTTTTTTTTTTCTTTTTTGAGGGGTCATATGTACACCATCTAGTTGCCACAGTCAAATCTGGACTCAGGGGACATTGAGTGATTTGTAATTGAACCTTCAAGACAAAAAGCAATTTAGGATCTGAAAGAGCTATATTGAAGTTTGGGAATAGTGTTACAAACACAAATCTAGCATTGAGAGTTGTTTCAACTACGCCAATGCAAGCATGTTGATAGTTGAGGAACTAGTATCAAGTAGTGCCATGCAGGCCACTACTTGCAATCCTTTATGACCATGGAAGGAAAGAGCAAGGCATATAGCACCAAAGCAAAGGTGCTATAGCCTCGTTAGAGCCACTTGCGCAGGAACTCAGAAGAGATTTAAAGGTTCACAAAGTGTTCATGTTGAGTAGCTGGGAAGGGATGTTGATCAAAGCAGGTTGACCAAACGTATTCTCTTGACATCCTTTGGAGTATAGTGAATAAGCTTTCTTATAGAATTTATTGCTGAAAAAGAAGCTAGTTTAACTCAAGCAAAATATGGATTTATAAGAGGGATAGGTATTATAGATCTTATTCTCATTGAGGTAAGATATCTCACTAAAATAGTTGATCTTGGAAGCGTTGGATTAAAGAGGTAGGAATCAAGAGTAATAGAGCATCTACACATTTAGTAGTACTACTTTCTGAGGATCCTCAGTCATGATGGGATAATTCTTCCTCTTAGTAACGATGCGTTATCAGGCCTAGGGTTATAATCTCAGTCCGATTTTTTTTATGAAGATGGCTATGATATCATGAGGGGTTAATGGTATCAACAAATGACTATTTGAGATAGAAATATTATCCCACTACACAGCCCTTCCCTTGGCCTCTCAAAGGGACCTTTTTGTTTTTTTTTGGTCTCCAGACGCCATTCATCTTTATCATAAAGCTCTTAGAACTCAGAAACATCTGGAACCATAGGATCCATAGAGTGGCAAGTGAAGAGCAAACTCGTGAAACCATGTTTCAACTTATCGGACTAATCATGCAACTCTAAACTTTTAATGACATCAGCCTTCAAGAATGAGAAAAGTCTTTTAGAATTCCATAACAATGTGTATATAGGCCATAAGTTTACAAACTCCAAATCTCATTCAACTTCTTAGAGAAGTTAGCCTTATAGCAAGGTTGAGGACAATACAAACTTTTGTTACTACAATAATACTAATACACCGCCATCGAAAAATTGCTTTTACAGGACAGTAATTCACACTTTTAGGAAAGAGATGTCAGATAAAGCAAATGAAAACTTTGGCCTATACTAATGGCCGACAATAGTATATTTTTGGGCTAGAGGGCAAAACATTGGAGCTCCACAGAATCCATATTCAATCGTGGCAACTCTCCGCTAGCAAAATGGTGCACAGAGTTCAAAACCATGCCACAAACTTAACCTTACCAAGAGCAAAGAATGCCCTTTTGATCTCTGTACACAACATAGATGACTTTGTGCATCATGTTGCAAGATAGATTCCTTGTTCAAAGTTAGTCAAACTCCTTCCAGATACCTGGATGACTAGCTACGAAAAGCTCTATAAAAAAGTTCAGCCTATACAGTTTCTAGAGTAATATTTATATAGCCTTTAGAGTGAAAATTCACCAAGAAAAAGCACGGCAGTGTGGTCACCAAAATTGATCACTCAAGAGAAAATGAAAAAGACTCTTTTTCCATCCTTCCTATAATCTTGACGATGCAGCCTTACATACTAGAAGAAGAAGGTGAAGGAGAAAGACTTAAAATAGAGCCTATTAACTATCAAGTACAACTCCTAGTATACTTCAAGGATCCTCATACATGCCATTGTTTTTGGGATCTAGATTGCTGGTGTGAGAATTGCCAACCCTCCAGTAGACGAGGATGATGGCCTTCCAAGAGAAAGAAGTGCAGCTCATCTGAGCATGAAATTTTTCATAGAGGGAAAGACAAAGATACAACCATTAGACCACTTGGAGAATATAGTGGTAAGTACCTGCATCCGGTATCTTGCTCTGCCACTTACTATTACACATCTTCAAAACCTTCTCTGCCACCATCATCCAAGCGGAAACCCACTCCTCCAAAGACAAAACCACCTACTTCTAAACCAGTTTCTCCCTTCTACAAACGTATCCTTAAATGGGCAAAAGTTGACACAAGACTGTGCGTCCTAGTATATATCTTCACAATCCTGATGTTTCTGCAATTCAACCTTTCTCATTCTATATGACTAGGGGGTCTATCCTCCATTCCTGCATTATCTTTATATGATGCTCTCCTATTATGCTCCATGTTATTGACAGAGACCGGTGTCAACCCATATTACAGAGACCGGCACTTGTTAGATTACTCCAGCAACTTCGAAATTTCCCCAAATGGACCAAATTAGAGTACTCCCACCTCTCTATCAACTGAAATCCAGACTAAGAGCACAAAAAATCGATGCCCAATTTGGCATTTCTTAAGCAGCCAGCGTCGATAAATTTCATTCTTAAACTCGCATTACAAGCAAGGTAAACATCCCACAAAAGACTTCACCAAAAACAGAATAAGAATGACTGAACAAACAGATAAGCGAAGGAAAATAAACGTACTTTGCCAGGGGTTGTGGTTCCGGGAGCAGGAGGAGAAAAAGGAAGGGCATGAATGTCCAACACCATACCTCCGATTACCACAGCTTCTCTACCATCTCCAAGGCTTAACCGCTCTGCTCTCAGTACAGTCTTCATCATCAAAGCCAGAAACGGAAAAAAAAAAAATCACGATATCAACTAAGCGCCAACTTCATCGAACATTTTCCGCAAACTAAACAAAAGCAGACACCCGCGGGAAGGGAGGAAGAGAGAGAGAGAGAGAGAGAGAGAGAGAGAGCATACTGACCGGTTGAAGAAGGGAGCTCGCATCAGAAGCTTGACGTGAAAGATGACGATACAGAGATTGAATCCTCCTCTGAGCTCTGCTCTCCGCAGCCATCTCTCCCTCGCTCTGTTGGTTAGCACTCTGTCCCTGGCTCGTTCTATGGGAAGAAAGACAGGAACAGAGACAGGCGGAGGGCGCGGGTGACCTTTGACTGAAAAACTGGGGAAGTTTTTATTAGGAAAAAAGAAATCAAAAATCCTAAACGTTTGCCTATGGCAAATTTATCTCAAAA
Organism: Eucalyptus caleyi; assembly: GCA_014182885.2. Lineage (NCBI taxonomy): Eukaryota > Viridiplantae > Streptophyta > Magnoliopsida > Myrtales > Myrtaceae > Eucalyptus > Eucalyptus caleyi. The sequence continues at coordinate 39,722,541 of CM024472.2, forward strand.
AGTTTTTTGACATAAAAAATTTCAAATTTTACCAACTATGACGTATTTATATCAATTTTTTCCATGATATAAAAACTCCAAATTTATAGTCATGTGAGACATTTATTTCAAATTATAAAGCATTTTCATCCTTTACTTTTTAAATTTTTTAAATTTTTTAATTTTTTTTTTATTTTTTTCTTCTTCTTTCTTCCCCACCATGGCTGGTGGAGAGAAGCCGGACTCAAGCGAGGGCCACCCTCATTAGCATCGGCCACCGGTTCCCCTCGCTAGACCCAAAGAGGACAACCCTCGCCAAAAAGGAAAACTAGATAAAGGAAAGTAAAAGGAAAAAAATTAAAATAAAAGATGAAAATGCCCCTCAACCATAAAATTTGGGGTAAATGTGTTACAGTTAGCAAAATTTGAAATTTTTTGTGTCATAAAAAAAATTGACGTAAATTTGTCACACTAAGTAAAGTTTGAGATTTTTTATAGGTTTTTTCATTTTTATTATTATTAACAAAAAATTGTAATAGAAATCATATAAATTCAAATTTATAAATTGAACTTATTTTCTCAAATACAACCTAAGAACGGTGTAAGGTAAATAAGAGGCGGAACAAAGTTATAATCGACCTATGCAAATGGCCATGACCCATAATAGCTTAGACGCAAGTAATGAAATTGAATTGGTGGACTCCAGTTCATAAATTAAAAATTCTCCGACTTCCCAACCAACAATAGTTATTCTCTTTTAGGGTGCTAACTGCTTTGACATGAGAGTCAAGAGAACGAATTTCCTTTTACCTCCATGTTCACTAATAACATAAGTGATGCATCACTTTTTTGTGATATTTGTTTAGGTAAATTCGTCTGTTGAAAATGGTGGATGTAATGTTCTTTTTACTTAAAAATAAAGTGAAAAAGAGAATTTCCGTATATTTCTATATGAACAATATTGATGATACAAGAGCCTATTTATAAACTGTTTAGACAAATATCTAAAGTAATGAAATGTTACAATACCAAATAAAATCAATTACAATCAATCAAAGAAGATTAATATCTTCAACATCTCTCTCAAACTCAAGGTGACGTAGAAAAGGTCAATTGAAATTTCAAAAAAAGATTTTTAAAAAGCTCCGATGGATGTGTCTTAGTGAAAACATCAACCGTCTGATCAATTAATACGATTTACGAGCCAAACTATTATTTGATATGGGCACCCAAGTGAAGCTCCAAGTAGGATTTTTTTTGGCTTCATAGGTTAAGGGCACATTGAGGCACTTAGAAGATTGAGAGCCATCTGACGTGCACCAACATAACCTATCCTTTTGATAAAAAATAACATGCTAAATTCTAATTTCGGAATATTTAAGATGCAAAGCATATTTACCTAGAAGATGTAAGAGGTAATCTCTCTGGGAAAAATAAAAAGAGGTATGATACAACAACATTTTCTATCTCTAACACAATTTAGTTAACACAAAAGGAAAATCGGCTCTCAAGATTTTATGATGGCAAGTATCCGATAGCTAAAGGGGTAATCCGCATGATATCTAGGTTATTGTCATATAATAAATACAGAAGTATCATAATGTCCGCCTCACCAAATAATCTGCATTGCAAATCTCTATACAAATATGGCACCGAATAGATTGGGTGTGAACGGATCGGCTCTAAATCTACCTTCTTGGTATTTTCTCAGGAATAGGAAATACTGACGTGGCATGAGCATTCTAGGTAACATTGCCTAACATTTAGCTTCTTCCACACACAATCTATGTGGTCGCAATCAAATTTATCATTGAATCTGAAGATCTATAAAAATCATACGAGAGGCTGCTTCATCTTCATAACATTCAACAAGCTCTCTCTCTCTCTCTCTCTCTCTCTCTCTCTCTCTCAAGCTCTCTCCCCCGTAGCAGTCAATTGCAAGAAGCAGATCATTTACGTAAGGAAAAATCTAATTTATATTCAATGGTGCTAAAAGAGTTAGCTATGTTGCTTGTTGGATTGTATTCCTGTTATGATTTCAGATCTTATACAGATTGTGGTATCTTAACTTTCTGTTGATTACCATGCAGGCTACGAATAAGACAAGGCGCTCATGATTTTTTTTAAAATCATGACCACGCTTGATTATCACATAAAGCCTAACTCAAGAACTCTGTTGTGGTTGAAAATGTATGCATTAGCCCACTTCGATGGGATGACTCTCGGACAAACCCTAGAAATGATTTCTTTTGGGGCGTCTTCATGATCTAAGCACTTAAAAATCACCTAATACATAGGCAAGAGATGGACACTTATGCTTGACCGCCTTTTGTTATGTGAACCCACCGATAATGAATATTTAGATCAAACATCGTATAGATTTCATTCCTTTCGTTTTTCCATCTGAGTTTATGTTTAGCCGGCTTGGTCACTAGCACATCGTGGTCGGTGGATGCGCATGTCAGTTTGTGAAGTGAGAATTGAATTTTTCTTGGGGTGGGACAAACATTCCAAATGGTAATTTTGTGAGAAATTACATATTTTCTTGTCTTCTTACTTACCTGATGATAATTTCTTGTGTGAAAGTTCCAACCTTTTCTTTAAAAGTGTCATCCAATCCAAATAATTGGATTATATTCATAAAAGGTGAACGAGATTTGTTAAGTTGTCTTTTGTTTTTAATTCTCTAGTTTTCTCAATTGACAAACTCTTTTGGTCATTGAACTTCAAAAAATTCAATTATGATATAACTCTTTTTCTCAAGACAATAACGACAAAACCTTTAAAACTTTTAATTTTTTTATGGACCCTTTATTTATTACCGTTAAGTGATTGCCCCTAAAAATAAAATTGTGAATTCTAAGTCTTTTTAGCTGCTCAAATATAGCATATGAAACCATATGGGAAGAGAGAGTTGGGAGATTCGAATCCCTACCTTCTCAAGAGAGTTTGGTTAGGAACGATTTAGTTTTAAATATAGGTTTTGACTCCTACACTCTGTCAGAAGATATGACAAATGTCTAAGAGTAAGAATTAAAGTAGGAATATAGTAGAACTGATTAAAAAAAAGAAAAAAAACTCAAGTCATTTAGTGAATATATGTGTTTTTTTGCTTATTAAACCAATAGTGACCCAGTATCAAATCGTATACTATGTTTTCTTGCATAAAATGTCACTCATCCATGTGAGAGTGGAGTGAATCTCATCAAATCCATGCATTGTAATTGGCTATATTCATCATCCTAGATAGACTCGGTTCTCGTAGTAGAGTATCGTTTTCTGGCTTTGAGTTTTGATATAATTGCTTGTATTGGGCCAGCACTGGTTATTTCCTTTCCTATCCTATTTAACATTGGTCTCGTATCATTGCTTTTCTATCTTCTGACATAATTCGGAGTTCCTTCCCATTCTCTTCCTTTCACTTTCCTTTTTGCATGCTCTGAAATTCTATGAGGGAGATAAACTTCTGCAACAGCTTCATTTCTTTTCCTTTTAGCGTACTCACCCTCTCTTTTTGCATGATCTCTCCTTAAGGTCAATGGCAAACTACAACACCAGAAGAAACCCTCCCATGGATGGAGCAGCGTGTGAGTCCGACCCTGATCTGCAAACCTTCAACGCAAACCTCCAAGCGAGGACAGACAAAGTCCTCAGCACTCTTTCTTCCGGGGTTGATGTCCAAACCCTCTCGCTGGATTCTCTGAAAGAGATAACCGAGTGCCTATTGGAGATGAACCGGGAAGTGGTCAAAGTCATCTTGGATAGCAAGAAAGATATCTGGAGAAATGAAGAGCTGCTCAAGCTCGTACAAGATTACTTCAATGACAGCTTGCCCACCCTTGATTTCTGTGCTTCCCTCGAGAATTGCTTGAAGCATGTGCGTGATGCCCATTTGCAGATTTTCACCGCCCTTCATTGCTTTGAAGAAGAAGATGGGGAGGGCTGTTGCAGGTACATGTATCTCAGTTCTCAACTTCATTTCGAGCACATGTATCTTAGTATATTGATTCTTGCTCACTGTTTTCATTTATTGGCTAACTCATTCAATCTCCCCTGTTTTCTCCGTGCATTTGCATTCAACTTCATATCCTAACATGCCAATGAGATTGAGTTGATACCTAGAGTTTGATATCCTAACATTACAAGGTTAAGTTGGTGTGAACTATGCATGCTTTTCTGTTTCGTGAGAAACTGATGCAAAGACCTCGGATAAATTTAGTTACTCAAAAATCTTGGAGGAACTGCCAAAATTCAAGGAGACCGGAGACCCTTTCACCAGGGAGTTCTTTGAGCTCTTTCAGACAATTTATAAGCTACAGAAGTCCATGCTCAAGAAGTTGTGGATCAAGAAGAAGAAGATTGAGAAGAAGCTTAAGAGCATACAGATGTGGAGGAAAATCTCAAGCATGATACCGGTTGCAACTTTCGCAGCCATTCTAATCTATTCTGTCACAACTGCTATGGTGGCTTCTCAGCCAGTTGTTGCTGCCCTAGCGGCTGCAACGGCCATGGATGCGATTGGCAAGTGGATTGACACCCTATGGAAGAATTGTGAAGAAGCACTGAAGAGACGGGAGGAGGTGATCACCTCGATGCAAGTGAGTGCTACAAAGCTTTTCCCTCCCTTTTTGTAATTGCAGTGACCGTCCCCATAATTTCGTCAAACCAAGTCAACAACCATATTTTTCCCTTGAAGTCTTCGCATCTAACATAATGAACATCGTGAGGCTGGCTTGATTTTTAAGTAGCTACAATGATGCGAAAAATGTCTAGAAGTCCAAAATGCAAGAAAGTCTGAAAGAGAAGTCACCATGATTACATGAATAATTTCTCACAACTAAAATCTCTACAGGCCGGTATCTTTGTTGCTCTTAAGGACCTGGATAAAATGAGAATTACGATTGACCCTTTGGAGGTACAGATGAAGAGCCTCTTGCAGAAAGCTGATTTTCCAATTGAGGCAGGAGCAGAGGCAGTAAAGCTCAGAATAGCAGACATTAAGAAGAAGCTGAGAGACTTCATGAAGGACGCCAAGGGACTGGGAAAGGATGTCGATATGTGCAGCTGCAATATCCAGAGATCAAGGCTAGTGGTGCTTCAGAAAATTATAAAGCCTCCCACCAATTGCAATGGTATAGAGAATTGTTGCTAAGTGTTTTTCTTCCTGCGAGGGATGTGTGGTGGACCTCCATTTGCCTTGCTTTCTCTCTTCAATAAAGCGGAAGACATCAACATTTGGCATTCGATTTTTTGAATAATCATTATTAAATGCAACTTTCAAATATAAAGGCCTTTATCAGCTTTGGACAGGAATTCTTCAATCCCTAATTGATGTTAAGGACGGAAATGCAACCTTTTCACATTTTACTTTCCTACAAAATGCTAAAAAACGATCCATCCAAGCTGGATTGGCTGACATATGATAGTCGAAGGTGGTCACTCTTACAATCATTGACGTGTCCCTTCTAATAACAACCTTCCAGGGATTATATGTTGCCAAGATACTTTCCTTGTTGATCTTAAACTCGGAGCTAAGATTATCAATCCATGAGCCTAACTAAGTCACATTAACAACTGCAACCATGTGGCACGTCAAAACCTATGATGAAACTCTATCTTGTTGCACTGCTAAATAGATAGATCTTTGCAGGTTTGATGGACAATTGAAAGTACAGGATAGGATGGAAAGTCCTCAATATTCAAAGATTAAGTAATAATCCCTTGTTTTGGTTGCTCGTGTATAGTTCCGTATGCTGATTAAACAAGTTCAGATCACCGACATAAAACTGACCTGTTATATGGAAACAGTATGGTTCAGGTTCTTCCCAAAAGCAGAAGTTAGTAGCTAGGACAGAATAGTTAAATTTTCATTGAATTGTGTTTAGAGCTCATTATGTTCATGAGAAATGTCTGAGTTTGACAAAAGATGAAAGCTGCATAAGCCAAATGGAAGACCAGACAGCAGTAACTCAGAAAAACGAAATCATCTATATGAAGAAAATATATCCTGTCAATGTGCCTCATTAGGAAAAGAGTACTCCTCAATAAAACTAATCAGTAAATCCAGTCATCTAGAGACAAATTACATGTTGACAATAATTAATGGAGGAAGAAATTGCAGATGTCGATTTTTCCTGATCAATACTTGGCAAAATTGCAAGTAATGACATGGGTGGATATTAAAATAGGTTGCAGATGCCAGGTATCACAAATGGAAGAAAAGTATGAGATATGTACATATGCCAGTCAAGAAGATAACTCCAAGAGCAAGCAAAAGGCAATTCACCATCAAGAGAGCTCCTTTTCTGCTCCTGGATTAGGAAAATGGCCCTTAAAATGGAAGTCAGAGAGCAACTGATTCTTGAAGCAGAAGGTGTCCATCAGCGAAGAGGTGACATCATTTTCTGATGGGGGATGTCATCGAGACGGACATGTCACACTTGCACATGAACTTCTGCGGGGTCCGCTCCAAATGCTTTGTCCATGAAAGATGGACAATGCTACTTGTAGCCAATGGTCACATTATAAACTGCAATAGGGTAAAGAAGCTCACTCAAGCTGGAAGGGACAACAGACAGGACTTCCACTAGTCATTGATATTGTAAATGCCTACTATTTTTCTCATTCTTTCCCTGAAACGAGATTTGCTGTACTGTTTTTGTTCCAATTCAGCCCAATATATAGGGACTACAATTTATGGATGTTCTCCTCTTCAGTAATAGAAGAATTCAAGATGATTTTATCCCCTATATTATTCCCTAAAGGAGAAAACTGTAATTTCATTTTCCTTATATTCCATAGGACAATTCATATTTTGAGAAATAACAGGACTTACCGCCTCATTTAACATGTCAAATCTTGAACCAACTGCCTATTCAGATACAGCTTCTCAAGTTCCACATGAAAAAACTGATGATTTTCTTCAGCATTAGAAAGTTTGACTCGGAGGAATCCAGGTAACAAATGAAACCCACTAGAATTGCACTGTGGGATCAATTTATGTGGAACTTTCAAGGTCCATATTGGATACCTCCATTAGATTTATAAACCGCCCACTCCCTCAGTCAAAACAGATGCAAAATTAAGACAACCTGAACCCAGAGACGCCCGCAACTCCTGCAAGCATGCATAAAACCTCTTTGTCTTTGGAAGCAGAACATTTTTTGGGGTTGATAGGCCATTTTCAGCGGCATATTTTTCACTTCAAACACACTTCTGCTCACTGCAGTTTACATTTTAAGCTCAATCTACCAGGCATATAGGGATACAGAAAAAACAGAACAATGTTCATATATCAGTAGGCAGAATGTAAAGATCCATTAACCAAATGAACAACAAGGCATCTTGTCAATATCATCATGAGATGCTCACAATGCACAGACGGTCGTAATGAGCTAACTATCATTTCATATCAGGAGTGCCTGATAACAAGTAACGTTTTTAGTAGTACTGAATTTGGAACAGAATTATTGGGATTTTTAATGTCACCACATTTTTAATCTTCTCAGATACGAGATCTTTGTCACTGGCCGAAATAAGGGAACAAATCCTTTAATTATCTCTTCATGTAAAATCAAAACAATTCATGAATACGTGAATATGTTGTTTACATGACTCAACTAAAAGGTGATACTGTTAAGGGGTATATTGATCAGCTCACTTACCAGGCTCGGTGGAATGATGCAGAGGGTATTGGCCACAGAGGAAATTATGGACCGATTTGACGGCCAATCTAATTGTCTCATAGCCTCTCAAGTTGTTTTGGGTACAGTCATTTTGGGTAATAGCATAAAAAACCAGAAGAGTTGGGCCCTCCTTCATACATGGACCAGAATTCAGAAAACATCTCGAAGTTACTCTTCTTTTGCTGGATAAAAGATAAACTACTATGGGGGCACCAAGGGGGCTGCAAACCTATATTAAAAGTAAACTCAGATAACCAAAAAAGAGCTCGGTTACAGGATAAAGCATCAACAACGTCAATCCAAACATTTGCTTGCACAGGTTTCCACTATACTAAAAAATGTGACATCTTTCAGCAATCCTCAATAATCACCAAAACAGGCGTCTTCATTCCTTGGCTCTCTTCTTATGTTCTTTCCAAATCAACCAAGAACCAGAGTGAGGGATGGAAGAATTCCTTCTTTCTTAATGCCCAGGCAAATGGGAGCCCTGCAATTCCATAATTCATGCTCAATGGATCCTCCGATCATGTAACCCAAGTTAGCCGGATGAAAGCATAAGAGGCCACCCAAAACAGTCAGTCCAGGAACAACGAAGGAGAATATGATTCGCCATCTCTGCCTCCGGACTCAGAAGGAAGTGCCTATCGGCCCACACTTTGCCTCTAATGCAAATTTATTAAGGAGGGAATACGTTCCAAGTTGCTTTCCAAGCAACAAAAAATAAACACATAAGTAGTTGTTGTTTTCACATTCCAACTCTCCTTGAAAACACGTCTCTGGCTGCATGAACTTACTAAGGGTGCGAATGGTAACGTTTCTGTTCTTTTTTTGTTCCAGGGAACAGAAACAAAAAAAGGTGTTTCTGTTCCGGGGAACAATTTTTGAACAAAAGAACGCGTTTGGTAACGTTTGGTCCGGGAATAAAAAATGAATAGAAACACGTTTGGTAAATTTTATTCTTTTTTTGTTTCTTTTAATTTTTTAAACATTTTTATTTTATTTTTCATTTTTTCCTTTCTTTTTATTTTTTATTTTTTTCGGCCGGTCACTGGCCTCCGGCGACCGGCCGACGGGGCCGGCAGCCTCGCCCAGCCAAGGCGAGGCTCACCGGCCCTCGGCGAGGCCGAGCCTCGCCATGGCTGGGCGAGCTCGAGCTCACCCAAATCCGGCGAGGCCGAGCCTCGACGGCCGGTCGCCGGCCATGGCCGAGGCCGGCGACCGGCGAAAGAAAAAAGAAGAAAAAGAAGAAGAAAAGAAGAAGAGAAGAAGAAGAGAGAGAGAGAGAAACAAGAAACGTTTCTTTCATTTTTGTTTCTGGAACAAGAAACAACAATTTGTTGTTTCTTGTTTTTGTTCTTATTTTGTTCCGGGAACAAAAAAACAAAAAAAGAACAGAAACGCAACCAAACGCGTTTCTGTTCTTTTTTTATTCCCGGGAACAAAATCCGTACAGAAGTGTTCCGGAAACGTTTCTAAGAAACGTTTCCATGCACGCCCTAACAAACTGCCATGAAATTTCACGGAAAAATTTCCATGTTTACAACTATTCAAACACGAAGAATCAGCAGAATTGAGAGAATTCTTTTGAATTATACAGCAAATCAGAAAACACTAGCAAAAGTTTCAAGCTCCAGGTCGTGGATTTGTCCCGAAAAATCAACTTCCCAAGTGATTCTCCCATCAGTGGACCGATACCATTCCACACAAGGGCCTCCTTGTTCCTTGGCACAGTAAAGGTTCAGGAAACGATCTCAGAGAGGGTTATACCTACACATGTCAAACCAAAAACGTGCCTTCCCACTTTTGGAGATGCATGAAGAAGAAAGTCACTTCACTTGTCTCTAATCTGCCTAGAGACACTGACACCGTAGGTTGCTCCTCTATTTCTAGAAATTTATCCAATTTCTCCAAAGCAACTTTTTATTTGTTACAAGTACAATTGTTTTCTTCCGTGGGAACTGTTTGAATTTTAGCCCCAACTAACGAAATCTCAGGGGATAAGTCCAATGTAGTCTTTGTTTAACTTTTTGAACACTGTAAGTTGCATCCTTAAGGGTGCGCACGTGCTGCGCCTTCCCAAATCGAGACATAGATTTGAAGTATTTTTAATAGAGAATATGGGTATGAATTTCAAAGAAGAGGATATGTGCTCATAAATATAGAAGATATGTTAGGTAACCGTGTAGTCATTAATATTGTATAACATTTTACTTATTCTATATTGAAATGAAATTTTGGTCAGGTGAAAATTTGATTTGAAAGTTGGCTTTAATATAATGTACATATTGGCCTAGTCTAAAGAGAAAAGATCAAGTAATTATACTAACGAACAAAAATGAGCCCACTATCAATTGGGGAAAAGTACCAAAAAAGTCATAAACCTATTACAATGGTACTAATTTAGTCGTAAATATTTTAATTTGACCAATTTAATCCTAAACATTTTCATATTGGTACAAATTCAGTCCATCTGGCTAATTTTAGCCGGGCGACATTGACGTGGACACCAGTCGTCCACCCAATACTAACATAAATAAATTTTTATTTTTTTGAATTATTTTTTTTTCTTTTTCCTATTTCTTTTCTTTTTGTTCTTTCTTCCTCCATGGAAATATCCCGCAGTGGCCGGCAAGGCTCTAGTGAGGGCTGTGAAGCCTTTGCCAATGGCTAGTGAGGGTTGCGGCCCTCGCCTAGGGCTGTGGGTGAGGTGGCTTCACCAAGATTTGGGTGAGGCCAACCTTGCCCTAGCCTTGCCTAGTGGCAGATAAGCCTCACCGAAGTCTCATCAGCCAGTGTGAGGAAAGTCCAAGGAGGAAGAAGAGAAAAAGGAAAAGGAAAAGAAAAGAAAAAGAAAAAATTTCAAAAAAAAAAAAAACCATGGCAGCAGCGGCTGGTTAGATGAAGTGAATTGGTATCAATATAAAAAGGTTTAGGACTAAATTAGTCCAATTAAAAGGTTTAAAACTGAATTGATATCAAAACAATAAGTTTATGACTTTTTTTAGTACTTTTCTTGAATATAGAGGTACTCTTACTCGATGGACTAAAATGACCACCGTCAATTTTTTCTTATCCTATGTGATGGCCGACGTGGCAAACAGTGCTTATGCTGACATGGCATTTTGTATTAGTGAATTTCAAAAGTTATTATCGAGGGTTCTCAATTCAAAATAAAATATCTTTTGTTCAAGAATAAAAGGAATAAAAAGAGCATTGGAGGGGAAGGTGTTGTGGCTGGCATTGGTCGCCGATGCCATCATCGCATTTGGCATCGACCATAGCAAAAGCGAGCGCACTTGGAGCCCTTGTTGACTCTAGTGGCCGGCATTGTCGTCGGTTGTCTGCAGAGGTTAGAGGAGAGACGTGGTGGTGGAGGAGGGAGGTTGAGGTAGAACTCTATGTTCACACGGTGAGTCGACGAGAGTGGCGGAGGAGTAGGTGTACCAGGTTGGACGCAAGAAATGAATCGTGAGAAGGTAGCCTCCGACAAAAGCAGCTTCGATTTGATTGAAGGAATCCTTTTGCGACAGCCTTAAAGAGCATATTGTAATCAATGGTCTATAATCATTATATAAATTATAAAGTTCTAAGTTTAAATCGAAATCACATGCCCGGTCTAACTAATCGCAGTCTTTGAACCAATCAATACACAAGAATCCCCATGACTCCGGGACTAGATCTTCCTCTACTTTTCTTCTCTTAGAGGATCTCGATAGATAATGTAATATATGGCCCATTAATTCAATCCATATTTTGTTAGGCAAGCCCATAGTCCAAGCCTTCAGATCAGCCATTTTCCTTCTCCTTCAACTAGTTGTGCAAGTGAGAAAATAAGTCAAAGACGACAAAAACAAGAAGAAAAAGAAGGGTTAGTCTGTGAAGAAGAAAAGAGGAAAAAGAAGGAAAGTGGAAAAATCTTTGCGTGTTCGCGATACGAAGCCGATTGAATTTTGTCTTGCAATACAGGCTAAGTATTTGAACCTATTATTCTTTTAATTGAAGGATTCATCGAAATTATGATATGAAATTCGGATTTATATCAGTTCTGAGTTGCTGCATTTGATTGAGAAGTTGCCGGGCTGTGCATATATAGAAATGATAGTTTGGGATGTTTTTGAACAGCAGGATTTGATGGATATCAATTTGGGGTTATAGTTTGATTGGAGTGAATTTTTAAAGTTCTGTGGGCGCTATTGGACAGTTTTTATTTCTGTTGTTTGTAATGATTTTCCCCCAACTCCAACCGCATTTTCAATCGACGAAGCTGGGGGTCTTGTAGTACGAAGAATAGACTTTCTATTGACTATAAGTTTATTTGAAATAGGATTTAGTAGAGGAAGTTATGGCGCAGATGAATTCAGCGTGCAAGTTGCGCATAGTGGATAGCAATGGGTATTTGCTATGGGCAAGCTTTTTGTTGGTGCGTAGATGTCATTTTATCAACGAATGGGCATAGTGTAGTCAAGTCTTTCTTTTGAACATTAGTTTACTCAATTTTTTACATTGTTTTTGATTACTTGTTAAGAATTTAAGTACGTCAGCTTGAACAACCACTATAGATTGATTTTTGGCCATCCTAGGTGAATAACTATCTCTTCTTTGAATTTGTAAATTTATATTTCGAAAAATGTATAGATTAGATATGTCATGAGTTAAGAAATAATATTTTTATTATATAAAACAGGATCAAGCACTTACTTTCGCTTTGCTTATTTGAAATGGGAAGTTATCTTTTGATTATAATTTAAACCCATTGCACCTTTTACAAAAGAAACACGAAAATCTCATGATTTTAATGTAATTTGTGAGAGGTGCTTTGAGATATATATAGAATCGTGAAAAGTCACATGATGTGGTTATTAGACTTGAGTTTTGAAATGGTTCCTGGTTTTGGTTGCGAATTACTAGAGATTGAGGTTAATGAATTATACTCACTGTCTCTGTAAACCTATTAAGAGGTTTGTCGATATGCGCATACTAGTTTAAGATATCTTTGTGGGCTAAGCAACTGGCAATATAAGTGGGGGTCTAGCAAAGGGCGGAATCTTGGTGACTTTAGGTGTGATCATAGTTAGATATTTGAGTATGAATTTGTTCAATGGGATGGACCATCAATGTGTGGATTGCTGAGATTAATTAATGGATTAGATAATTGATAAATGAGTTGTTGAGATTAATCAATAGGCTAAATCATTATTTTTGTTGAAGTTGCGTCCTTTGGGTAAAAGGACGGTTATGTCATTGCTTCCATCCTTGTTAGGGGTGAGCGTGGTTCCGGGTAGAACCGGGAACCGGAACCGAACCGGAGGAGGGTCCGGTTCGGTTCCCGGTTCTGAAGTGACCGGTTCCGGTTCCCGGTTCCTTTTTCCTAGGAACCGGCGGTTCTCGGTTCCGGTTCCGGTTCCTGGAACAAGAACCGGAACCGGAACCGGAACCGGTCAAATAAAAAAAAAAAAAAACCCTAAATCTCCCTTCCCCCTTCCCCCGCGTGATTTCCCTCTCGATTTTCCCTCCTTCCCCTTTCTTTTTTTTTTTTTCTCTCTCTTTCTTTTCTCTTCTTTTTCCTTCTCACACGTCACTTCCGCCCCCTACCCCTACTTTTTCTTTTCTTTCTCTCTCCTCTTACCCCCTCTCTCGGCCGAAACCCCCCATTCTTCTTTTTCTTCTTCTTCTTCTTCTTCTTCTTCCTCTTTCTGGTTGCTGCTTCACCCACGAGTCTGTTCTCTCTTCGCCCTCTGCTCGACGCCACCAAATAGCATCCCCGCCGCGCCTCGCCTGCAGCCCGCACCGACGTCGCTCCTGCTCCGCCCGCTGCTGCCTTCGCCGCGCCTCGCCTGCAGCCCGCGACGCCGTTGCTCTACCGTGCCTTCGCCATGCCTCGACGTCGCTCCTGCTCGGCCCACTGCTGCCTTCGCCGCACCTCGCCTGCAGCCCGCGACGCCACTGCTCTGCCTTCGCCGTGACTCGAAGTTGCGCCCGAAGCTGTGCCCCAAAGCCCGCGATGCCGCAACAACGGCGAGAGAATGGATCGGGAGTGAGGTTCGAAGCCCGGGAGCGGGGGCGCCGCCTCCGCCTAGAACGAAGCCATTGACCGCCGCGAGCGCCTCCGCCGCCGCGCCCTCGAGACCATCGATCTCGCCAAGGACCCCTACTTCATGCACAACCACCTCGGCAGGTTCAGACTTCCCCCATTCCTTTCCCCCTCGTAATCGATCCCCGTAACCGGGCTTTCGCGTCAATTTGATGTTTTTACGGGGCTGACGGCGACACTGGCTTGTTTCGGTGGTTGCAGTTACGAGTGTAAGCTTTGCTTGACGCTGCACAACAACGAGGGGAACTACTTGGCGCACACGCAGGGGAAGAGGCATCAGACCAACTTGGCGAAGAGAGCGGCTCGCGAGGCGAATGATGCGCCTGCTCAGCCTCAGCCCAATAAGCGGAAGGTTAATGTTCGCAAGATGGGTGAGTTTTATGTTCTTCCGGCTTCTCCTTGGGAATTGGGATTTATGTGGAATCCGCTTTAGGCTCTAGATTGGTTATGTTGCGTGGAGATTGATATTGTTCGTGCTGCTTAGTGAGAGCTGTGGTTGACTTATGGGAAGTGTTGCACAACTGTTGACGAATTGTTGGGCACCTTCTCTCTATTGTGGCTGATGTTGGGCTGTGGAGAGAATCTTTTGTGCTGATATTTGGGGGGACTTTTGAATGAGGATTCGACTGTACTGCTGGGATAGTGTAGTTTCTTCATGCTGTTTGATATTGATCACATTGGCGGCTATCTATAAGTACAACATGAAAATTTTGCTTGTTTTTTTGTTGGCTCTGCTTGTTTCTTTGAAAATGATTGTTAAAAAAGTGTGTTCATCTTATTATGATTTTTAAGGAAACTAATTGTTCAGTTACTCTTTATTTAGATTGAAACATATAACATTAATTTGGTGAGGCTGGAGATGCTTGAGGACTTTTTTTTTTGGGTAGAAAAACAGAAGTAATGCTTTAGGACTTTAGATTCCATAGAAAGGACGTAAGTTTGTTGTAATGCTTTATGAGTTATTTGAGATGTTTCATGATTAAGCCTCTGTATGGGCCTTGGAGACTGCTTGTTTAAATAAGATATTGCAGTTAAGAAGAATTTTCTCCTAGCACAGATATATTTCACCATTTTTATTTTCTTGTTTTAAAGAAGCAATTGAGGGACTTTTGCATTGCACTAGAACAAAATTGAGATCCGCATGTATGGTGCTGATTTTGATGAATCATTCTGCGCATAAAGGAGTTCTGTTCTTTCATGTTGTAACATGTCTAATGCTATAAGGTTGCTGGAGATTTACCTTTCTCTGTTTTGGTATGAATTTCCGTGCCCTGGTGAGAGGGATTTGCTTTTTCAGGTTCTTTCGGGGCACGCGTGCACGAGAGTGAGAGAGAGAGAGAGAGAGAGAGAGAGAGAGAGAGAGAGAGAGAGAGAGAGAGAGAGGAGAGAGAGGCTTCCCGTTATCTTATCAGATTTGATTAGGATACTCGGGTTTACACTGTGGTTTCTGTGGCATGGGACATGCATTTTCTGGTGGATTAATTTGCTGTTAATTACTCTCTTGTACTACTGTAGGTATTGATCTTAAGTGAGAAGCTTCATTCTGTCAATGCACAGTTTGATCAGCTAAGAGCCATACCTTCCAGGATGCCATTAATACTCTCTTGTACTATTATGGGCGCTATTTAACTTCTGCTGTCCTGAACTACTGGGTGTCTGACAGAGAGGATCAGCGTATCATAAGGTGAGCTTGTGTTGTCTAATATATTTATATGGGAGAGTGCTTCTACTTAATTCTGAATCATGTGCATCTTCTGTTACCAAATTGATACTGTCAAGTGGCTTCTTTTGGTTGTTTAATTTCTCTTCTGAAGGTTCAGCAGAGGATCTCATCAAGCAAGATCTTCGAAATGTTGCTGAGGGTGTAGCTGCTTTTGTTCTTCAGCCGGCTCTTCCTTCTAATCCTGATTTAACAGTTTATGAAGGAAATGAGTCCACTCATGAAGCATACCAGGATAAAAATGTGCAGCAAGAAGCTGACACTGAGGTGATTGAGCTCTTTTGTGTAAAAATAGTTTGTTTATGAGTGTAAAAACAGTTTGTTTATTACTTCTAAAATGTTGTTTGCTGTTTATGTTATATTATCTTCGATGAATGACAAGTTTGTGTATTATTGCTGCATTCATTTTCATTTTTTTAACTAAAAATTTTTAGAAAAAGAACTGTTGGAACTGGAACCGACCTCGGAACCGTGACGGGGTAGGTTCCAGGTTCTCGGTTCTGACGGGTAGGTTCCCGGTTCCAAAAAATGAGGAACCTGTACCCGAGGGTAGGTTCCAGGTTCCAAGCGGAACCTGTAAGGAACCGGGAACCGCTCACCCCTAATCCTTGTAGCATTATGGGTGTGACCGATAATCCTAAAAAGCTTCAAAATGAGGAAGGGAGACAAGATAATAGACTATATTTTATTATGCATTCTAATAGGTCCATTTCTCATTGGTCATTGTTAAAATACTAGCACACACTAACTCTCCAATAACAATATTATTGCTCCCAATGTGTGTTTGTGCCCAATATGATATGATTTTGTCCAAGTTTTCTAAAATTCATGAAGTTTGATCTAAAATTACCAATTGTTGAGTAAACATTGACTAGTGAGATACAAGACTGGAAACTTATGGTCTGCTTGATAACGTTTCTATTCTAGGGACAATTTCTTTTCAGACATGATTTTTTTTTTTTAAATTTCTATTCCTAAAACAATTTATGAGTAAAAGAACGGTTAACTACATAATGTTTCTATTCTCGAAATAAAATAAAATAAAAAGAATAGGAACATGTTTGGTACGACTAACAAATATTTTTGCAATGTAGAATTTCTTTTAATTTGTTAATAATTTTTTTAGATTTTTCTTTATTTTCCCTCTCTTCTTCTTCTTCTTGCTCCTCCTCTAGCTAATGGTGGCCAACAGGGGTGGTGGGCAGCATTCGCCACTGTCCAGCGACAGCCATAAGAAGGTGGGGGCGGCAGACGGTGAGTGGCGAGGAAAAAGAAGAAAAGGAAAAAAAAAAGACTTATTTCTAGGAATTGTTCCTAAAAGCAAAAAGTTACTTTTTTCTTCTTATTATTTTTATTCCAAATCTATTCCTTGACTAACTTTTATATTTCGGGTATGTAAAATTTAGTTTATGTTACCAAATGAATTTTTGTTCATTTTTTATTCTGAGAAACAAAAGAACATAAATTTAGAGAAATAGGAATGTTATCAAACGGACCCTAATTTTAAATTTTGAAAAGTTCTCTATAAAGCATGGACACGTTTCAGGAGCTTCCGTGTCATTTTTGACTCGTGTCGACGTGTCCAACACGTTTGGACACATGGTCAACTCTTCCTAATACTTTTCCGACACGTGTGTCCGAGGCATGATGAGTTTCTAGGGCGGGCTGCAAGTGCGCAGGGAGAAAGAATCATTGAAGAAGACAATGGAGGGTGGAGGCGAGGGCGAGGGCGAGGGCGAGGGCGAGGGTGAGGGAGTGGCCCCCGCCACCTCCCAACTTTTCCTTTTCTTCATTGCGCTGCCCTTCCGGAGTGGAGGTGGGGCCATGAGTGACGGCAAGGCTGCAACTACAAGGCAAGGTTGTAGTCGAGAAGGAGGAAGGGCTAGAGGCGAGGTGACAAGTGATTGTGAGGCGACCAAGGGTCATGCGACAAGGAGGAAGAGGAGGAGGAGGTTTTTGAGTTTCTTCCTCTTTTAATTTAGCAAGAAGAGTAGAAAATAAATTTCAAATGGGTGTTTTTTTTTTTTTTTTTTTTTTTTTTTTTTTTTTTTATGGGACCTAACGTACGATTTTTAAGAAAGGAAATAATAGCTTATCAAGGGTGGGGGGAAAGAAATGAGGGAAATAATTTTTTTTTTTTTTTGGGGGGGGTGGGTAATGGTGGTTGGGGAAAAGAAATGAGAGAAATAATTGGTGGTTGGGGAAAAGAAATGAGAGAAATAATTTTTCTTTTTTGTTGGTTCCGGGGGAGGGGGGGGGAGGAGAAGAAACCAGGGAAGGGGGCCTAATGCGGGGTTGGGGGAAATAAATGAGGGAAATAAATTTTTGGGGGAAGAAACGAAAGAAATTCATCACATTCGTACTATTTTGAGAAATTCCTTTTCGGCAACCTTTTTATACTTCTTTGAACTTTTTCTTTTGGTTAGAGTACTTTTGAACTTGCGATTTAATATCTAGGGCAAGAAAAATATAAAGTACAAAAAAAAGAGAGAAAGAGAGAGAAAGAAATAAAGAAGAGAAGAAAATGAGAAAAATGAATAAAAGAAAACATGGGCATCTTCTGGGAAATGAGGGAATGATTTTTCTTATTTTTTATCAAAAAATAAATAAGTGAGGCTAAAAAGTGATTTCGGAAAATAAAAATACTGAATGTTAAATAATGATAAACTTTTGCCTTTGTAAAAGATCATAGATTTATTTAAATAAATTGTCTCTTTTAATGATGTATCTACTAAAAATCAGGTGTCAACACTTGGCGACCTTGAAGTTATCAGATCTTCTAGCAACATTCAAATCCAACAAGAAGATTGGTTGAGCGATCCTCTAAGGAAATATCCAACGGTTAGCTTCGATACAAAGGATTATATAAAAAGATCAAGCGGCTGAAAGGGATATATAGAGATGAAATTCTTAAGTTTATAATTCCTAAGTTTAGAGTAATCTTCAATCTTAAACATTCATCTCTGAATTTGAGAGTATGTGAGGAATTTGTCTCATGAATTTGAGTATTCATTACTCAGATCTAGTAACCTTTGATAAATTGATCTAGTAAAATCTAGCCAATCAGTTGTTGGTGTGGGAGATCGTACGTAGGCCTACTGAAGCCAAACTACTATTATCGTTTGTGTGTAATTCTCTATTCCTTACTCTCTTTATTTTATATGTCTTAAGGGTTATTTGCACACTGGTAAGATTTGACAGATATTCGAGTTTCAGAAGTTGTTCTGTTACAATTTTTTTAAAATTTTGTTTATTCCGCAAAATGACCTATTCACCCCTCTAGATGGTTCATCTAGTCCTAATAGTAACAAAACATCTAAATGGAAAATGTCAATAGCCATTGAGATTCGAACCATAGAGACATAGCATTCTCTTTCTCTTCTTCTTGTATATCAAATGAAACTGGGTTCGTGTTAGCCATGTACCCTGATAATCTCAACCTCCTGAAGATCTCGCCAAGCATCCTTAAAATCCACTATGCATTTGGTGGGAGTTATCTCCAACGAGGAACTCATGAACTTCACCATCAAGTTCTACAACACTGCAACCGGGAAGCTTCTTCAGGCCTCTGGACTTCATTACCTGCCGCACATGGCTCACACCTTCCCAGCTTTTGTCTTCAACGTAGATATTGGACGAAAGCACCAAAGCAACTCACTCTTTGCTTCAAGCTCCAGCATCTTTCTTGAGGTAAGCTCGCCTATTTCCATATTCTTGTGAATTTTACATGCATTTAGTGAAGCTCCGCAAGTGCTGGCATGAGGCTCCACTGGCATGTCATTGATGAAATTTAGGGCTTCATTTAAACGGCCAGCTTAGCCATACAAATTAACCATGCAGCCATAATGCTCCAGGTCAAGCTGGATTCCGTACGACTGTGTCATTGAGCCAAAATGCTTACAGCCTAGTCCAACAACACTTCATTCGGGAGAACCCCGTCTTTCTTCATGAGCAGGAAAAGCTCGAGACATTTCCTACCAGCTCCATTCATGGCACCACTCCATGTGTAAACGTTCCCTTCTTTCATCCCCCAGAAGACCTCTATGCCCTATCCAAGTCATCACATTTGGCATTCACATCAATCAATGCAGTTCCTAGCATCAACATCAATCTGAAGTCTGCTCTTTTCAATATATGCATGAGGTCACCTCCCTTGATCTAGTGCACATAATTGAGTGCACGCAGATAGAACCAGAACCATAGAAGGGTCATTGACCTTCACACTTTCCAGTTGCATCTCATGGAACATATTCTAGGCCTGCCCCGATTCCCCACACAGGGCATTCCCTGCAATCATCGCATTCCAAGCAACAGTATGTCTCTCGGGCATTTCGTCAGCAAACGCGACGTCGCCATACTTGGCGGAAGCACTCAGCATCGCCGTCTAACACACCGCATCGTGATAAAAAGAACCCTTCCAAACACCCTATGACATGATTCTGAACTACCCATCCCGCATACATATTAATCAACCCACTCTAAAAATACGGGTCACTCTCGAACCCGTGTCTCATAAGCGCTCCGTGGACCGATTCCCCCACCCTGCGCGCACCCACGAGCCAAGAATTTAGAAGTGTAATTGTCCAGCGACAAGCTGCAATGCCGAATCTTGTTGAAAAGGTGGGAGCTTTTCCGCGGGGATCAGGCTCTTGGAGTGGACTCTGATCAATGGATTTCAAGCTGAACATAGTCGGGTTCTCGAATCAGTCGAGGACCTGGTGAAGGTACTCGAGGTTCTCGGGGTTTCTCAGGGCGATGGACACGACTATGTCGTCGTGACAAATTTTGTCCTGCTCTTTAGATGAAAATCCTCCGACACGCCGACCAACTGTAGCAATTCCGAGATTGACAAGTGGTGCTTGTCTTTTGAAAACTTAACGATTAAGAAGATATTTTCCTTAAAATGATTATATTTATCACTAAGATATATATATATATATATATTAATAAACAATAAATATTTTCATTATTTACGAATATATTTAATTATTAATTATTGTCAATAATGAAGATATCTTTCGTTGGCGAATTACTTTAAGGATAGGAACCATTATTTTTAGAGCATTGTTTTTCAACATGTTTATTTTCTGTGAAACAAATGGAGCATCTTTCTTTGTCTCTCAAATGATCCAAACTATAGATTTCATGTCCCACTTGATTTAAGACTGCTGGAATATATATTAATTACTAAGCATGACTTTGTGTTCTAGTCATACAAGTAGTAGTGTATAATGAGAATCAACAAAAAGGGTGAGAATAGAGGGGAAAAAAATTTAAGGGCGTGTTTGGTAATCATTTTGTTTTGGAGAACAATTTTTTATCATAAATTGTTTTTTTATTATTATGTTCTCAGGACAATTTCTAAGCAAAAGAACGCGCTTGGTAACTGTCTAAAATTTTTATTCCCAGGATATTAATGTGTTTAGTAAGATTCTTAAATTCTTTTTTTCTTTTAATTTTTAAATATTTTTATTATATTTTTCTTGCTTTCCATTTTTTTCTTTTTCTTTTTCTTTTTCTCTTCTTCTTCCTTGCCGTGGCCAGTGATCGGCTGGGCGAGGTCTAGTGAGCTTGCTGGAGCCTCATCAGGCCAGGGTGAGGTCCAATGAGCTTGCCGGAGGTTCGCCTAGCCAAGGCGAGCCTCAGCCTCGCCAGATCTGGGCGAGGTTGAGCCTTGTTGTGGCTATGCAAGGCCGAGCCTCGTCCAATTATGGTGAGGCTCGGGCCAATGAGCCTCACCGTGGGTCGGCATCGCCGGGGGCCGATGACTGGCCAAAGGGAAGAAGAAGAAAGGGGAAGAGAAGAAGAGACAAGAAAAGAAAAAACAATAGGAATTGATTCTATGAATTGTTCCTGGGAACAAGAAATTACTTTTTTCTACTTCTTAATTATGTTCCAAATTTATTCACTAGAACAAAAAAAATAGATTTTTATTCCTGGGAGCAAAAATTTTACCAAACGGATTTCTATTCTTTTTTCGTTCTGGGGAATAAAAGAACAAAATTAGACACTATTTCGAGTAAAAACAAATAGGCCCTTAGCAACCTGATATAAGCCATCTACCTAGATGGCACTACCCAATGATCCTATGAATCTCTTAAATATATAGTTAACTTTTCAAAAAAATTCAATCATGGCGTTTGATTTTGTCCATATATTTTTTTCCATTTTCCCATGATTTTACTATCTCTCTCTCTCTCTCTGTTCATGAACACTAGTCTTTTTTTATCATCCAATAAACCTACTTTAGGTACTCAAACCAAGAAAAAACTACAAATAGGATTTAATCCGGACAACAAGAGAGAAATTGCATGTGTGTTCCAATTTGTGTGCTAACTTATTATTTGGCGTCCCACAGATCGTCGTTAAGGGCACATAAGGATTACCTAGAACGCTTATAACTGATAGCCATTTGTCTTGCAGCAACGCAATATTCCAATATAAGATGCCAAATTCTAATTTGAGATGATACAAGATGCAACGCATAACTATTTAGAAGATGTAAAAAGTAATGTCTCCAAGGAAAAATAACAAGAGGTATATTACAAGTTGACATTTTCTATCTTAACACATTTCAATAGAAAGAAAGATTGGTTGTCAAGGTTTTATATTGGCAAACGTCCAATAACTAAACAGGTATTCCACACAATAGCTAAGTTCTTGTCATCTGGTAAATATGGCAGTACCATAATATCCATTTCACCTATAAATCTATATTTCAGAAATCTATATGAATGTGACTCAAAACTGTTCATAAGAAACAAGTCAGGTGTCAACATATCACCTCTAAATGTAGTTTCTCGGAATCATCTCAAGAATGAGAAACACTAACATGGTATGAGCATTCTCAGTAACAATGCCCAAAATTTCAAAAGTTTTCTCTGGATACTTTCTATGTAATCCTGACAAAGTTTATCCTTCAATTGAAAAATTAGAAATCCAGATTAGAGGGCGCTTCTTCTTTCAACAAGCCATCTTGCTCTTTCTCTCTTTTCTAGCTTCCGTCCCTCAGAGCAGTCAATTGCAAGAAGCAGCTCATTTAGGTTAAGAAAAATCCAATTTATATTCCACTGTGCAAGAACAGTTAGCTATCTTGCTTGTTAGATTGTGCTCCTGTTATGGTTTTAGATCTTATGCAGATTGTGGAATCTAAACTCTTGCTGGTTACCAGGCAAGCTAGTCAAATGAGAAGGCCCTCATGAATTTGAAAAAATCATGACCCCGCTTGATTATGAGATATACCCCAACTCATAGAACTATCTTGTTGAGGTTGAAAATGAATGTACTAGCCCACTTGATAGGATGACTCACGGAATAAAACTAGAAATAATTTATATTAGGTGCTTAAAATATAGGGCATGGACATCGGTAACTACTCAAGTCATTTATCATCCTCGTACTATAATGCATATTTTCTTGCAGCAATGTGACTCTCATCCATGTGAGAATGGTGTAAAAATCGTCAATATTATCTAATATTTGTCCTAAACTCCATAAGACACAGAATATGAATTGTGATTGGCTTTGTTCATCAAACTCCGTAGACTCAGTTCTCCAATTGGAGTTTCATGTTCTAGGTTTGGTTTGTACTAGTTATTTCATTCCAAGTCTAGTTAGCATGGTCTCGAATCATTGCTCTATTAATAGTTTATATTTTTGGGACATGCCACGATGATCTTCTAACTTAACTCGGAGTTCCTTCCCATGCTCTTCCTTCAAATTTCAATTTCACATGCTCTAAAATTCTCTAGAGGACGTGAACTTCTGTGACTGCTTCATTATTTTTCCTTTCAGTGTACTTTCCCTCTCTTTTGTTAACCTGATGATCTCACCTGATGGTCAATGGGAGATTCCAACACCAGGAGAAACCTTCCAAAGCTGTTCGAGCTTGTCAGGGATGACTTCCCGAATGGCTTGCACATCCTAGATTTCTGTGCCAATCTTGAGAATTGCTTGAAGTATGCATGCGATACCCAATAGCTGATTTTTGACGCGCTTCATTGCTTCGAAGAAGAAGACAGCAAAGAAGGTCACAGGTATGTGTATCTTAATTCTCAAGGAACTTCATTGATAGCACATGTATCTAAGTACATTTGGTTCTTGAGCTACTATTGCTAACGTTTTCATTCTCTCTCGTCTTCTCTATGCAATAGCATTCGACTTCATATCCTCTGCCAACAAGGTTGAGTTGATTTGTAGAGTTTGATATACTAACATTACAAGGCCAAGGTGGTGAGGAATACATATACTTTTTCAGTTTCGAGAAAAAACTAATTTAGGTACCCAAACACCTGGGAGAAATTGAGGAATTTCAAGAAGACTGCAGACCCTTTGAGATTTTGCAGATTATCTGCAATCAACAAAGTCAATGTCTGAGAAGTTGCAGATCAAGAAGGAGATTGACACAAAGCTCAAGAGCATACACACTTGTGCAAAGGTCTCAAGCACTATACTAGTTACGACTTTCGAAGCCATACTGCTCTATCCAGTCATGACTGCTATGGTGTTTGTTCTGCCAGCCACCACGGCTCTGGTTGCTGCAGTTGCCTTTCCCATGGATTTGATTGGCTAGTGGATTGACTCCCTTTGGAAGAATTATGAAAATACGCTTATGGAACATGGGAAGGTGTTCACCTTAGTGCATGTAAGTACTACAAACCTTTTTCTCCCTTATTACAGTAACCATCCCCACACTTCCACAAACCAAGTTAACATCCTTGTCAAGTTCAAAACAATAGTGTCCCCTTGAAGTCCTCACGTCTAACATAATGAGCATTGTGAGACTGCCTTGATTTTTAAGTAACTATAATGACGGGGAAAACGTCGAGGAGTCCAAAATGCAAGAAACTCTGCAAGAGAAGTGGCCATGATTTACATTAGTAAATTCGTACAACTAAAAGCTCGACAGGCCAATACCTTTGTTGCTTTCATGGACATGGAAACAATCAGAATTCTTAGTGACCATCTGGAGGTACAAAATGAGAGCCTCTTGCTAACGGCTGATTTTGTGATTGAGGAGGGAGCAGAAGCAGAGAATCTTGGAATAGCAGACATCAAGAAGAAGCTGAGAGATTTCTTGAAAGATGTTGAATAACTGGAAAAACTAGCCGATATGTGTTTCATAGGATTATATAATAATGATTAATTCCAGTCAAGGAACAGATAAAAACACAACAACCACACAAAGACCCCATAATATATATATCAACTATATATTGACACACAAGCCAACCTCATTTCATGTGGAACTTGGGATCAAAGAATTACTTTTTAAGGTAGGAAGATGATAAAGGCCTTTTTGTCAAAAAGCTACCTATTTTTTATAATCCTAACAAATCAAATGCCAAATGTCGATGTCTTCCACTTTGTTGACCTAAGAAGGCAATGCACATTAAGGTTCACATTACATCCTTCACAATGAAACAAACACTTAACAACAGTCCTGTATGGCACTTAGGGGCACCGTTTCAATTGGTGGGGGGCTTCATAATCCCCTGAAGCACATATTGGCTTGCTTTTCTAGTTCTACGGCATCCTTCATGAAATCTCTCGGCTACTTCTTGATGTCTGCTATTTCTGGCTTTACTTCTTCTGCTTTCTCTTCGATTGCAAAATCAGCTTTCCACAATAGGCTCTTGATCTATACCTCCAAACGGTGAATTAGAATTCTAATTGTCTAGGTCCTTGAGAGACACAAAGGTAATGGACTGTAGAGCTTTTACTTGTGAGAATTGCTTATGGAAATCATAGTTTATTGCATTTTGGACTCCTAGACGTTGTTCTCATCATCACAGCTACTTAAAATCAAGCCAGCCTCACAATGTTCATTAAGTCAAACGTGAGGACTTCAAGGGGAAACTATTGTTTTGAACTTAACAGGGATGTTAACTTGGTTTGATGAAATTATGGGGATGGTCATTATAATAAGAGTGTGAAAGCTTTGTAGTACTCACTTGCATTGAGGTGATCACCTCCCCTATTATGTAAGCATATGTTCATAATTCTTTCAAAGGGAGTCAATCCACTTGCCCACCGAATCCATGGGAAAGGCAGTTGTAGCTGTAAGAGCAGCGGTCACTGCCAGAGCAAAAACCGCTGCAGTTATGACTGAATAGATCAGAACAGTTTAGAAAGTCATAACTAGGATCATACTTGAGACCTTCAACCAAGTGCGTATGCTCTTGAGCTTCATGTTGATCTCCTTCTCAATCTGCAACTTCTCGAACATTGACTTTTGTAATAATCTGAAAGATCTCGAAGAACTCAGTTAATGGGTGTCCACCCTCCCTGAAATTCCTCAATTTGTCTAATATATTTGGGTACCTAAATTTTTACAAAGTCTCTGCATCAGTGTATCTCGAAACAGAACAAGTATGTGTAACGGGTATATCTCATGATCAAGCTTGATCATGATTTTTTCAAATTCATGATGGCCTTTTTATTTATCTCTCCTGCATTATAATCAGCAAAAGTTCAGATACCACAATCTGCATAAGATCTAAAACCATAACAGGATTACAATCCAACAACCAAGATAGCTAACTCTTCTTGCACAAATTAACATAAATTGGATTTTTCTTTACCTAAATAAGTGGCTTCAATTGACTCCTCTGCAGGACGGAAGTTAGAAAACAAAGGGCAAGATGGTTTGTTGAATGTAATGAAGAAGCGTCCTCTCATGTAGATTTGTATTTTTTCAATTGGAGGATAGACTTTGTCACGATGACATAGAAAGTGTCCAGAGAAAGCTTTTGAAATTTTCAGCATAGTTACTGAGAATGCTTATGCCATATTAGTGTTTCTCATTCTTGATATGATTCGGAGAAACCACCTTTAGAGACAATATGTTGACACTCGATCGTTTCACGTGATCAGTTCCATGTCATATTTCTATAGATTTTTGGAATGTAAATTATTGCGTCGGATGGATATTATGATGCTGCTATATTTACCAGATGACAAAAACCTAGATATTGTCCGAAACACACATTTAGTTATTGGATGTTTGCCGATATAATACCTTAACAACCAATCTTTCCTTCCATTGAAATGTGTTAAAGATAGAAAATATTAGCTTGGACTATACCTCCTATTATTTTTCCTGGAGGGATTACTTTTTATAAGTTTTCTAGGTAATGTTGGGTGGTCTTGGGTTTCTCTTATCCCAAAAGCTAGCTCAAAGGATAAAATATTCCCTCACACTTATAAATCAACCGTTAGCCCATTCCACAACTGAAATAGGATAAATTCCAATAATCTCCCCCTCACACATCAAGTCTTAGGTGGTAGCCACAACAATGAGATAAACACCCTAAAAGCCAATTGAAATTCCTTCCTTGAGATATGTACCAAACACTGGTACAGATTGGGTGCCCAACAATTAACCAACGACTCTTACACCATTTGTTGGGAGTACATAGCAGAAATTCAATACCTTCACCGGGAGGGATTGCCAAAAGGAAGCTCAAATCCGAGCTCGTCAACATATCTACTTGCAATTAACTACTCAACACCATACAAATTCTTTGATATCGGACTTCTTAACAAAACTCACACGTATTTTTCAACAATCTTTCCCTCATATGTGAGCTCAATGTTAAGTATGCTCTCCTTTAATCCAAGTATCATTTTGCATCAAGATATCTCAACTTAAATCTCCATCAATGCCGAACTTCATCCTTGATCTCTTTCTCCAGATCAAACCATAAAGTTTGCCGTTGTGCCCACATTGCTAAATCACAACATGCACCACTGAACACCACGTTAGTAATCAAATTCCTTTATTGAGATATTCATCAAACACTAGAACAAATTGGGAGCCCATAAAATTAACCAGCTTTGATGCTAGTGTTGAGGTGGTCTTGAACCTATCTCAACCCAAAAACTAGACCGACCTTCATTCAAAGTTTAAGCCTATAAGTTATGACCCAATTAAAATATATTAATTTCTATCACCATATTAATTCTTCGATATAGAACTTCTCTGACACAACTCACGTGTATTTTAACAATCTCCTATCACGTGTGAGCTTAGCGTTAGTTCTACTTCCCCTTAATCTAAGTATCATTTTGCATCAAGATATCTCAACTTGAATGTCCATTAATGCGGAGCTTCATCCTTGGTTTTTTTCTTCAAATTGAACCATGAAGTCTACCATCCGATCCACATTTTTACACCACAATGCCCACAACCCAAAAACCATGTTGGTAATCAAATTCCTTCCTTAAGATATTCACCAAACACCAAAATAGATTGGGGGCCCACTAATCAACCAACGGCTTTGATACCATTTGTAGGGAGCATGCGGAAGAAACTTAATACCTTCACTCAGGGAGATTGCCAAGAGAAAGCTCAAGTACAAGCCTATCAACATATCCAATTAGACTTACCTTCATTTAAAAACTTAAGCCAATGAGTTATGAGCGAACTAAGATTTATTGACTGCTCCACACCAAATCCATTCTCTGATGTGATTTTTTTCTAACACAACTCACACGTGCATCTTAATTATCTCCCCTTCACATGTAAGTATTAGTATTGAGTATGCTCCCCTTTAATTCAAATATATCTACGCATCAATTTATCTCAATTTGAATCTCAAATGCTAAAATTCACACTAGGTTTCTTTCTCTAAATCGAACCATTAAGTTTACCATCAAGCCGACACTACTACACCATAATGTTCACTTGCCCGAAACTATATGGGTAATATGATTCCTTCCTTGCAATGTTCACCAAACATCGGAACAGATTAGGATTCCATCAATCTATCATCAGCTTTGACACCGGTGTTAGGTGATCTTAGGTATCTCTTACCTCAAAAGCTAGCTTTAAAGGTAATACTTTCTCTCACGAGTGTGCTAGATAGTCTTGAACCTCTCTCACTCTAAAAGTTAGCTTAAATGGTAAAACTTTTCCTCACACCGACCACCCTTCCCTTCCAAAACAAATGTGGTATAACCCCAACAATCCCTCCCTCACACGTTGGGCCCTAGGTCAGAGTCACAACAACCAGTATCTCTCTTATGTGACTGTTGAGTTCAGACTTATTGGTAACTTAAATTTTGATACTAGCGTTGGGTAGTCTTGAGTCTCCCTTATCCCCAAAAACTAGCTCAAATGGTGAGGCACTCCCTCATACTTATAAATTGGCCACCATATGTTGTGACATTAAGCCTCGACTTAACTCAAGACTCTCTCAAGCTTATACCAGTTCATGTGTTAGGGTTCAAGTTCTTACAATATAAATAATTTTCATCTCCACTAATAAGTTTTTTGGAGGTGAATTAGGGACCCAGGTAAAGTATCAAAAATTATACTTTACCCCTATGCACTAGAGAACTTGATTACACAAAATTGCTCTAACGTCCTTCCGGTACATTTTTTCTATTATTGCAAAAAATGTTTGGTAGGTAGCTTAGATTCATTTTAACTGGAATTACTAACATGCAAGGTGTTCATGAGGTGCGCAGACATCAAAATAACAACCAATAATGAAAACAATAAATAAATTGCAAGGATAGAGAAGATGTGTTTACCTCGAAGCAATACAAGTATCTGCAATGTTAATAGAAAAAACCACATATTCAACCTAAATAAATGTTTCTAATTAACACACAATTGCAAACAATTTTTTTGGGGGTTTTTTTTTTTTTTTTTTATATAATTGAAACTAAGCTAACTGGCCGCGATGGTTTGGGCTCTCTCCCCCTCACGAAGGGGAGGAGTTCAAATCCTCTCACGATCGCTTGGGGTCTTAAGTGATACGCTAGGGGTGGTGGGTCCTCCCGCTTACGTGTCCCCCCAGGTTTACTCGCCAGCTGCCGGCTGTACAGGGTTCCGGGGTCACAAAAAAAAAAAAAAATGAAACTAAGCTATAAGCAGTGCATGCTATTAGTCTAATATGACATGCGACATATGAATGTCTTAATTATAATGACGATAAACTATATTATTCTAGCATAGCATGCAATTTCCAAAGTACATGAACCTAGAGATGAAATTTATAATGACAGGAAAATTGGCATTCAACTACTCTAATATGGCATGTGATTTAATTAAAGTTATGTGTTTGACATGCAATTTAATTAAATGAATCTAAATATGCAATCACTAAATGACATATAAGCAATGACATGGCATGAGTGATGATATGGCACATGATGACATAGACCATATGACATGGCATATGACACGATGTGCAATCAATCTATATGATATGCATATGATTTTTTTATTTATTAAAATTCACAATTAAAAATTAATGTAAATAAACTACCTATAAAAAGATATTATCAAATCTACACTAGAAAGTAATTCAATTCAATTGGATGAGTATCCTTAGCTTCATGAACCTACCTAAATATGCCATGCTATGTAAATAATCCTATTCAGAAGCAATTCAAATTATTATGAAAAAACTATCGAAATATGCATTCTATTTTAATTATGCAATACAATCTACTCTAATTAGGCAATATTACCTCACATGACCTAATTTATCTATATACAATCTTTTTTATATTTTCAAATAAGGAAAACAATCAAGACAAGATAACATTCAAACACTCAAGATTTGCCCACTCACCAAAGGTAAAATTCACAATTCAAATTAGGAAGCCATATCCGAACTTTTAAACTACTTCTATCCAACACGCGGCTTAAGACAAGGAGACCCACTTTCTCCTTATTTGTTTATTTTGCTGGCAAATGTCCTATCCAACCTTATTCATCAGGCTCTCGATATGGGAAACATTAGAGGCATCAAGCTCAACAGGTGCTGTCCTACCCTATCTCATTTATTCTTTGCAGATGATGCCATATTTTTCTTAGATGGTAAGTTGCTGGAATGTCAAAATCTTTCCAATATTATAAATCAATATTGTTTGGCAACAGGATAGGAAGTAAACAGGAATAAATCTGGAATATTTGTTAGTAAAGATTGCCCTATTGGCCTACAAGAAAATTTGGCCAATGAATTCAGAGTACCTCTGATGGTCAAAACAGGCAAATATCTAGGGATTCCCTCATACTGGGGTAGATCAAAAAGAAAAATGTTTGCCTGGATAATGGGAAAGTTCATTCAAAGTTAGATGGATGGAAAGAAAAGTTAATATCAAAGGGCGGCAAGGAAATTCTGATTAAGTCTGTTGTCCAAGCAATCCCTCAGTATGCTATGTCTATCTTTAAAATTCCTGCATCTATTTGCAAATCCGTTGAGAAGAAGATTGCTCGATTCTAGTGGCAGAATAATAGTACAAAACCTAGTATCCACCGGAAGAGTTGGGAGGAGTTCAAAACTAGTAAGAGTAAAGGAGGACTCAGCTTTAGAGATCTTATGGATTTTAATAGGGCAATGCTAGGGAAGCAAGCTTGGCATTTAATCCAGCGACCCTCCTCCCTTTGGAGCATGCTATTCAAAGGTAATTATTTTCATTCATGTGAATTTAGACATGTTGAGAAAGGAACTAGACCGTCGTGGGGTTGGCAGAGCTTGTTGGTAGGAAGAGATTTAATTTTACCGAGACTACAATGGGTGGTGGGTGATGGGAGCAAAATCAGAACTAGGGAAGATCGTTGGTTACCAAAAGGAATTTTGGGCGGTCCAGCTCTTCGAGATGAACCCTTGCTGGTGGCTGATTATATTGACCCCAACAACAATACATGGAACGTTCCTCTCTTAAACAGGTACTTTGATGACTCCACTATTAGTGAAATTCTTACCATTCCGGTAAGACCCAATTACATAAATGATCAAATTATTTGGATTGACTCTACAAACGGCAAATACACCGTAAAAAGTGGCTACCGATCAGTTAGAATAGCAGCCCTCAGTAGTATTCAAAATAGAGCAACTACTTTTGTTGAAGCCCCAGATGTTCTGTGGAAGAAAATCTAGAAGCTGAAGATTTCCCCAAAAATACGGCTATTCCTATGGTCCCTAAGCCATGATGCTCTACCAACCAAAGCTAATCTTTTTCATCGCCACATCACCTCAGATCCAATCTACCCAATATGTCCTACCAACGCACCAGAGACTGCAATACATACCTTTCTACTTTGTCCATGGATAGCAACTATTTGGTCACATCCAACGCTTAATATTCAATTACCAACACAGGGTATACAAAATCTCGGAGCTTGGATGGCAAACAGAATTGAACAGAATCATGACTCACTTGATTTCGAAGCTGTAGTATTGTGGCATATTTGGAAGATTAGAAATAATTTCACTTTTCGGTGACAGCAACCTGATCCAATTCGGGTAGTTTATCTAGCATTGGCTTATGTCCGGATGGCGCGGCTTTCCAACTCTGACGGAGGAGGCACTGGACGCCACCGTCTCAAGCCGGACGATTTATGGAGACCTCCAAATCCCGGTTTCCTGAAGGTGAATATCGACGGAGTGTTTCAATTAGAGGGTAATGAAGGGACTATGGCGTGTATCTGTCGCGATCGAAATGGAAAACTGATAGATGGCCTTACCAGGAGTTTTGTCACATCGTCGGCTTTGTAGGCAGAATTTCAAGCATTAATAATCACTCTTCACTACCTGCTGGGGCAGAGCAAGGCGCACGATCAGATGGTGCTCGAATCTGACTAAAAAATTCTAGTGGAAACAATCCAAGGTTTAAGATCTACACCATGGGAGGTCATATCCATCTTCGCTGAAGCGGTGGCTCTCCTTCAAGGCTTCTCTAATCTGCAAATTAGGTTTTGTCGAAGGGGGGCTAATTTTGCGGCCGATTGGGCTGCAAAGGCCCACAAAAATGGCACACTTCCCCTTAACTGGCCCATTTCACCTCCTTCTGCTTTGTTAGACATACTATATTCGGATGCTTTGGCTGCCGGTTGTGCTCTTAACTTTCATGAATGAATTTTATCCTTTCGACCAAAAAAAAAAAAAAAAATAGAAAGCCATATCAAATTAACACGAATTTTTCGGATAAAATCAATAAATTGATCTTAAGCATTAAAGATCAAAATATCAATTTTAAGAGATCCCACACGATTAATAATTCCATCTAAAGTCTTATAAATAAAATATTACAGAATAGGAAATAAATCCTAGTTGGGGATACCTATCACTCAACATATACAATTAGATCGTGGCATTATCAAATGAGGTAACATAATCAAATATTGAATTAACATCAAATAATTACCTAATCTTGAAGATATTGTTCCCAAACTTGGACCAGTGATGGCGCAACGATTCATAGCGACGACCTACTCGATGGTGGTGATGCTAAGCCCAGTGGATGACGGCGGCATAACGGCTCGGCAGGGATCACAAGCCTGGGATCACGGTGCAACGACGTGGCCAATGAAGGGAGCTCGTGATGATTGGCAACAGAAGCAAGCGAGACTAGGGGCGATAGACTCGATGCAAAGGGAATGGTGAGGTACAACATCAAGGCAAGTACATCTCAGTGAGAACTTTTGCTCACAGCCGGATCAATCCTTCTTTCCCAGTCATCTTTTCCTTTTCTTTGTTTTGTTGCTTCATTGGGTTCATGTTGGAATGTTCTCTACTCTTCATGTTGAATCTCACTTTGTTGATCGAGCCACACTGGATTACAAGAAATCGACTGTACACTAGATTTTCCACTTAGTCCAATTACGCCCACTTTGGTCTTTTTGCTCTTTTGACCAAGTACTCCTTGACCACTGATTGGCTCCTCTTGCGTGATGGATGAAAAGTTTTGCTTATGAGTGTCACACTTCACTGAGAAAAGCCTGCAAAAAGAGAACAAGTGCAAAACCGCAAGAATCCATTCTGACTGTCAATGAGACGTGGGGACGAATAAGAGTGCAGCAGTTCTTCGGATTTGCTGTTGAAGACTGGAAATGTCAAGTGATGACTGCGGCAAGAGGTCACCAACATTTGTGGCATTCACTTGATGGCCGGCCACAAGTCTTAGGACACCGGGCCTGATACAGGACTTAGCAAAATAACAGAGGTCGCTGAGCACATGAGGACCACAACTAGAACTACTGGATACACGCTTGAGGGCTGACCGAGACATTTTGCGGAGGTGAAGGTGAAGGTACGGCGATGGCAAGAAAAGCTGTAGAGGGGCGTTGTGAGCCAAGCATGTAAGAGCGGGTTGGAGGCCGATTATTGTGGAAACAAAGCACCCCATCCACTTCTCTCTCTGATTCGGCCTTTGTGGCTATATTCTCCCTACATCCGTCTCCCACGATTATTCTCTCTTAGTGTATTCTCTCTTTCTCAGAATTGTGGTAGTGTATCTTAATTGTGTAGCCTCCCTTTATAAGGGCCAAGTCTAGCGTTTTCTAGGCAATTTTCTAAATACTTCGTCTAGTTGAATCATCACAAAATAAACTAAATCACATTTCCAAGTACTAAATCAATTAAATTAATTATTCCAACTTGGAAATTATAATGCAAATTTGGGCCATAATGAATCCCATGGCCTTGGCCAAAATTTAACACTCTTGCGGATTCAATCCAATCCATTAAGTTTAAGGCCATCCACTTAGACTCATCCACCATCGACCCAATTAGTATATGGGCCTAATCCAAATGCTCCTAATATCCATATATTATTTAATTAATATTTTTGTTTAGGGATCATGGTCGATCCCTAATTTTCCTATATAATAGACAATTAAACAGGTTACCAAAATTTAGGTGTCAATACTAGCTCTTTTTACAACCATGTGGGAGTGCAACAACTTTTCCCTCACACATCGAGCCCTAAATCAAAGCTGCAACATCTCGTAACTCTCTCATGTATTTTAACAATTTCCCCTTCACATGTGAGCTTAGTGTTAGGTCTATTCTCCCTTAATCTAAGTATCATTCCACATCAAGATATCTCTACTTGAATCTCCATCAATGCTAAACTTCATCCTTGCCCTCTTTCTCCAAATCAAACCATAAAGTCTACCATTAGGGTCATGTTACTACACTACAACACCCACCTCCTGGAAATTACGTTTGTGACTAGATACCTTTCTTAAGTTATTCACTAAACATCAGAACAAATTGGGGGCTCACGAATCAACCAATAGCTCTGATAACATTTATTGAAAGCACGTAGTATAAGCTCAATACCTTCACTCGGGGAGACGCCAAGAGGAGTTCAAGTCTGAGCCCATCAACATATCAAATTGGATTCAAATTTACTCAAAAAACTTAAGCCAATGACTTATGTGCGAACTAAGATATATAAACTACTCAACATCACATTAATTCTCCGATGTGATAATCTTCTTTAACACAACTTACACATACATCTCAATGATCTCCTCCTCACGTATGAATTCTAGTGTTAAGTTTGCTCCCCATTAATTTAGGTATCTTTCTACATCAATTAATCTCAATCTAAGTCTCCAACGCTCAACTTCATCCCATGTTTCTTCCTTCGCATTGAACCATGAAATTTGCCATCTGGCCCACGCTAGTAGTCCACAATGCTCACTTGCCCGGAAACTGCATCAGTCACCAGATTCCTTTCTTGAGATATTCGCCAACATCGGAATAGATTGCAAACCCATCAATCTACCATAGGTTATGATACCAATGTTAGGTGGTCTTGGATCTCCCTCACCCCAAAAGCCAATTCAAAGGGTGATGCTTTTCCTCACAAGTGTGTTGGGTGGTCTTGGACCTCTCTCACCTCAAAAGTTAGCTCAAAATGTGAGGTTTTCCCTCACACTTACAAATCAATTTCCATCCCCTTCCACAACCAATTTGGGATAACTCTAATAAGCTCCCTCTCACATATTTGAACCTGGGTCAAAGTAGCAACAAGCTATATCTCTCCTATGTGACTTTAGGTTCAAATTTGTTGATAACTTGGACTCCGATACCAGTATTTGGTGGTCTTGGGGCCTCTCTCATCCAAAAGTTAGCTCAATTGGTGAACATTTTCTTTATACTTATAAACTAACCACCAGCCCCGTCCACAACTAATGTAAGATAAATTTAAACAAATCTCTCCCTCACACATCGAGTCCTAGGTCAGTGCCGCAACAACCTGTATCTTCCAAGTGATTATTTGGTCCAAACTTATTGGTAACTGGGCTCTGATACCAACGTTGGGTGGTATTGGTTCCCTCTCACCTCAAAAGCTAACTCCAAAGGTAAGGCATTCTCTCATACTAATAAATCGACAACTAATCCTCTCCACAACTCATAAGGGCCAACCTTAACAAGTAATCCATATGTGCCCTTAACCTACGATCTATGGATGCCAAATGATATGTTTAGCACACAAACTAGAACAAACATGCTATCTCTTTTATTGCCTGGATTAAATTCAAGTTGTAGCCTTTTTCTTGGTATGAGGACATGAAGTAGGTTTATTGATTGACAAAAAAGGACGAGTGCATCGCTTCTTTTTTATCCTTATAGTGTACTCTCCCTCTTTTGTTAACCTCATGATCTCATCTAAAGGTCCATGAAGATTCCAACACCACAAGAAACCTTCTAGAGTTGTTTGAGCTTGTTGGGGAGGACTTCTCGAATGGCTTGCACATCCTAGATTTCTGTGCCACCCTTGAGAATTGCTTGAAGTATGCACACGATGCCTAATTGCGGATTTTCGACGTGATTCATTGCTTCGAAGAAGAAGACAGGAAAGAAGACTGCAAGTATTTGTATCTTGATTCATGGGGAACTTCATTGAAAACACATGTATCTAAGTACATTTGGTTCTTGAGCTACTAGTGCTAAGGTTTACAATCTCTCCTGTTTTCTTTATGCAATAGCATTAGACTTCATATCCTAACATGCCAATGAGATTGAAATGATTTCTAGGGTTTGACATCCTAACATTACAGGGATAAGGTGGTGAGGAATACACACACTTGTTCTGTTTCGAGATAAACTGATGCAGAGGCCCTGGAAAAATTTATGTACTCAAAACACCGTGGAGAAATTGAAAAATTTCAGGGAGACTGGAGACCCTTTGACTGAGTTCTTCGAGATCTTTCAGATTATCCACAAGCAAAAAGAGTCCATGTTCGAGAAGTTGCAGATCAAGAAGAAGGAGATTGACACAAAGCTCAAGAACAGAAACGCTTGGGCGAAGGTCTCAAGTAAGATACTGGTTACGACTTTCCAAGCCATTCTGATATATTCGGTTGTGACTACAGCGGTGTTTGCTCTGCCAGTCACCACAGCTCTAGCGGTTGCAGCTGCCTTTTCCCTGGATTCGGTGGGCAAGTGGATTGACTCGCTCTGGAAAAATTATGAAAAACACGCTTATGGAGCAAAGGGAGGTGATCACCTCAATGCAAGTGAGTAGTGCAAACCTTTTTCTCGCTCATTGCAGTGACCATCCCTACAATTTTGTCAAACCAAGTTAACGTCCCTATTAAGTTTAAAATAATAGTTTCCCCTTGAAATCCTCACGTCTAACATAATGAACATTGTGAAGCTAGCTTGATTCTTAAGTGGCTAAAATGATGGAAAAAAGATTTACGGGTTTAAAATGCAAGAAACTCTGCAAGAGAAGTCACCATGATATACATTAGTAGATTCTTACAACTAAAAGCTCTACAAGCCAGTACCTTTGTTGCTCTCACGGACCAGGACACACTCTGAATTCTTATTGACTGTCTGGCGGTACTGATCAAGAGCTCTCGCAGAAATAAGATTTTGCAATTGAGGAGGGAGCAGAAACAGTGAAGCTCGAAATAGCAGACATCAAGAAGAAGATGAGACACCTCATAAAGTATGTCGAAGAACAGGAAAAGCAAGCCGATATGTGCTTCAGGGGATCATGAAGCCCCTCACCAATTGAAATGGTGCCCCTATAGAGGACTGTTGTTTAGTGTTCGTTTCATTGTGAAGGATGTGATGTGAACCTCAATTTGCATTGCCTTCTTAGTTCAATAAAGTGAGACATCAACATTTGGCATTTGGTTTGATTATCAAAGCTAAGTGCAACTTTTTGACAAAAAGGCCTTCATCATCTTCCTGCTTTAGATAGGATTTCGTCAATTCCTAGTCGATGCCAAGGAAAAGTACAATCTTATTGCATTTACTTGGCTACGACATGCTTAAGAAGCTGGACAGGAAATGAAGCTTGCATATTTATTAATATATAACTGATATATATTATGGAGTCTTTCTGTGATTATTATGTTTTTAACTGGACGATGACTGTAATTAATTACTATTATATTTACATATCAACCAAGCATAGTTAGGGTTAAGCCACCATAAAAACTCAAACTCTACTCTCTCTGTCACTTTAAATACAACATAGTATCAGAGCCAAAAAAAAACCATCAAAGTCTTCGACATTCTACCCCATTTCTATTTCGGATGAATCCCCAGTTTTCTTCTTCTCTGCCATCTCTTTATCTATTATCTTCTATTTTCACTAATTCCGATTTCTCATCACCACTTCCCCCAACGTTCCCGACGGCACAAGTCTCATCTCCATCAAGCTTGATGCAAGAAATCATCTTTTGCGAAAACTTGGCTTGAGCCAATTCTAATCTGTACTGATCCGCTGAGCCATGTGAATGGATCTTTTGCGTATTCGCCAAAGGTTGTTCCAAATCACAATGGGACTGGAGG
This sequence comes from Eucalyptus caleyi, assembly GCA_014182885.2. NCBI lineage: Eukaryota > Viridiplantae > Streptophyta > Magnoliopsida > Myrtales > Myrtaceae > Eucalyptus > Eucalyptus caleyi. The sequence goes on from CM024472.2 coordinate 39,760,581, forward strand.
GACCAATCCCTCCTATTTCACTTGTGTCAAAAAAGATCAGTGTCTCTGTAGTTTAATCAATTCGGCCCTCAAAGTCGAGATTTTCCATGAAGTTCATGACCTTTGGATATTTCGGGAGATTTGGCTCGCTCTCAGAAGACAAGGAGTCGGAGCCGAGGTCCTAGAGCAACAGAACAAAACCGGGAATGGGAGATTTGGATTTTGGACGCAGTCCAGTCTATGTTGGAAGTAACCCTGCAAATCCTAACTCCTGTATTTTTTTTTTTTTCCGCCAACTTCTGTTACGGTTTCATACGTTTTGAACATCTAATCTGCTTCAGCAGCTGATTTTTTTTTTTTTTTTTTTTTTTTTTTCACGTGATAACTAGCATCAGAACTTGCCTTTTCTTGACTTACAAATATATAATACAAAGCGCCCCTGCGAAGCAGGGAGGCTGAAGCGCTGTGTGGTGCCTTGCCCGGGGTGCGTGGGTGGTGGTTTCCTGCGTGCCTCCCCAGGGTTTACTCTCCGGCTGCCGGCCGTGCGGGGTTCCCTGGGTCACCAAAATATATATATATATAATACAAAGCTCACTGTGCGACCAAGGTAATTGAACTAGAACTTAATTATAGAATGCCATCTAGAAACCTGATTAGTCCATCTCTACTACCTTCGACATCTGAAGCCAATTGCGAACTCTCCCACTAAAATCAATTGCTTTGTCTCCGACAAGGACTTAAACATTTAATCCCTCATTGGCATCCCCATTTGAGTACAATCTCTTTGTTACACCATAATTACCGACAGCTTGCCTTCACGACTCCTCATCCAATAAGAACAATTTCTCTGAAAATCTAATGCCTCATTTTCATCCGAAATTCATCATGCTTTGATCAGTCATGCCACTAAACCCATCCCCTGAGAGTCCCCAGGTAGACGTATTTCTAGGAGCCGAAATGGGGTCAATGACATGGTAGACGGTTCTCACTAATCAATCGAGTTTGCAATCCTCCTATGATCGGTTTGGTTCGCAGTTTGGCCCCCATGTTGATGGCTCTCCGCCTCCTCTAGTTGGCCCACTGGTGGTCCGAGGCCCTATTCCTCCATGCACCTAGGGAGGCATTCTTCAATTGAGGCATCATCTTATTTGTAAAATTGGTAATGGATCCGGGCACAGCGCGCTATGATGCCAACAACGGTTCGACCATGCCTTCACCACAATTGATCTCTCTAATTCCTTCTCAACTCTCTCGATTGGGGAGAATTCTCATCCTTTATGGTATCTTGGTGGCAGAGCATTAGCGCCCACCACAATTGATCTCTCTAATTCCTTCTCAACTCTCTCGATTGGGGAGACTTCTCATTCTTTGTGGTATCTTGATGGCAGAGCATTAGCACACATAACTAGCGACTCACTTCTAGATTTTCCCTTTGTTCAAGTGCAGGTTACTGCCATTGAAAAATTGTTCTTACAGGACAGTAATTCACACATTTAGGCTCCGTTCGTTTCGCGGAAAATAATTTCCGGGAAAATATTTTCCGGATTTTCCGACATTTGTTTCACGGAAAATGAATTCCTTGGGGAAAATGTTTTCCATGAAAAGAAAAAAGTCTTCTAAATCAGGGAAAAATATTTTCCACTTTTGAAAAATGGAAAACATTTTTCTCACTTGATCTCTCTTATCTCACACCTCTACAAATCCTTACTTTCTTCCCCCTTTCTTCTTCTTCTTTTCTTTTTTATTTGAATTATTTTTAATTTTCCTTTTCTTTTTTAATTCAAATTATTTTTAATTTCCTTTTTCTTTTCTTTTTTTTTTTTTTTTTTTATCTTTGTTTTCCATGTTCTTCTTTCTTGGCTAGTCGTCGGCCGTTGCTAGGCGAACCTCGAGCTCGTTGATCTCAAGCTCGCACTCTGCACTCTTGATTATCATTTTCTTTATTTACTCTATCTTGCAGTTGTACATTGATCGAGCAAATGGCTCTACATGCTTTGCTTCTTTTTTTTTTGTTTTTTTTTTGTTTATTAGAACACAAAAGACGCAGGGGAAGAACATGCCACTCAATTGGAAGATTCTCATTAGCGCTGTATATGCTTTGCTTCTTTTCTCTTTTGCTTCTTTTTAAAATCCATACAAACATTTTTTAGAATAGATGAGCGTTTGGCGATAATAAGAGAATAAAGATATGAAGCAAGTCTGCTCGGATTTAAAAGCAAGTTCATATTTGATGGATTTATAGGTTGGTAAGTGATGCATGCCTAAGTGGTGAAGTCTTAGAAAATATTTTCCTTACCGAACATCGGAAAATATATTTTCCGAAACATTTTCAGGTTTTAGCCAAACACTAGAAAATATTGTCATTTTCCTGGAAAATGACTTATGGGAAAATATTTTCCGGAAATGGCCCATTTTCCGCGAAACGAACAGACCCTTAGGAAAGAGATATCGGATAAAGCAAACTAAACACTTTGGTTTATAATAATGGCCGCCAATAGTAGATTTTTGGGCTAGCAAGCAAAACAGTGGGACTCCCCATAATCCATATTCAATCGTGGCAACTCTCCACTACCAAAATGGAGCATAGAGTTCAAAACCACACCATAAACTTCACTTTACCAAGAGCAGAGAATGCCCCTTTGATCTCTGTAGACAACAACTAGATGAATTTGTGCATCATGTTCCAAGATAGATTCCTCGTTCAAAGTTAGTCAAACTCCTTCCAGATACCGAGGTGACTATGAAAAGCTCTATTAAAAAGTTAGCCTATACACTTTTTATAGTAATATTTATATAGCCTTTAGAGTAAAAATTCACCAAGAAAAAGCACAACGGTATGGTCACAAAAATTGATCACTCAAGAGAAAATGAAGAAGACTCTTATTCCATCATTCCTACAATCTTGACAATGCAGCCTTACATACTAGAAGTAGAAGGTGAAGGACAAACACTTAAAATAGAGCCTATCAACTATCAAGTACAACTCCTTGTATACTTCAACGATCCTCATATAGGCCATTGTTTTTGTAATATAGATTGCCGGTGTGAGAATTGCCAACCCGCCAAAAGAAGAGAACGACAAGCCTTCCAAGAGAAAGAAGTGCAGCTCATCCAAGCATGAAATTTTTCATCGAGGGAAAGACAGATCCAACCATTGGACCCCTTAGAGAATATATTGTTAAGTACCCGCATCTGGTATCTTACTCTGCCACTAACTATTACAAATCTTCAAAACCTTCTCCGCCACCATATTCCAAGCACAAACCACTCCTTCAAAGACAAAACCACCTACTTCTAAACCAGTTTCTCCCTTCCACAAACGCATCCTTAAATGGGTAAAAGTTGACACAAGACTGGGCGTCCTATTATATATCTTCACAATCCTGATGTTTCTGCACTTCAACCTTTCTCATTCTATATGACTAGTTGGGTCTATCCTCCATTCCTGCGTCATCTTTATATGATACTCTCCTATTATTTTTGGCTGGGTTCTCCATGTTATTGACAGAAACGAGCGTCAATCCATATTACAGAGACCAGCACTTCTTAGACTACTCCAGCAACTTCGAAATTTCCCCAAATGGACCTAATTAGAGTACTCCCACCTCTCTTTCACTGAAATCCAGACTAAGAGCACAAAAAATTGATGCCCAATTTGGCATTTTTTAGCAGCCAGCGCCGACAAATTTCGTTCTTAAACTCGCATTAAAAGCAAGGTAAACATCCCACAAAAGACTTTATTTAAAACAGAAAAAGAATTACTGAACAAACAGATAAGCGAGGAAAAATAAATTTACTATGCCAAAGGTTGTGGTTCCTGGAGCAGGAGAAGAACAAGGTAGGGCGTGAATGTCCAACACCATACCACCGATACCACAGCTTCTCTACCATCTCAAAGGCTTAATTGCTCTGCTCTCACTACAGTCTTCATCATCAAAACCAGAAACCAAAAAAAAGAAAAAATTGACGCTATCAACTAAGCGCCAACTACCTCGAACATTTTCCGCAAACGAAACAAAAGCAGACACCCGCGGGGAGGGAGGAAGAGAGGGAGAGAGAGAGGATAGTGACCGGTTGAAGAAGGGAGCTCGCATCAGAAGCTTGTGGTGAAAGATGACGATACAGAGATTGAATCCTCCTCTGAGATCTGCTCTCCACAGCCATCTCTTCCTCGCTCTGTTGCTTAGCACCCGGTACTCACTGTCTCTGGCTTGTTTTATGGGAAGAATGACACAGAGACGGAGAGAAGGAGAGTGTGGGTGACCCTTGTCTTTAAAAATGAGGCAGTTTTTATTATTAATAACTAAAAATTGTGATAATCATATATATTCAAATTTACATAACTAGATAGAATAGTAAAATCGAACTTATTTTCTTGGATACAACCTAAGAACGGTGTAAGGTAAATAAGAGGCAGAACAAAGTTACAATTGACCTGTGAAAATGAGCATAACGCAAAATAGCTTTCACTCAGGTAATGGGATTTACTTGGTGAATTCCAGTTCATAAATTGAAAATTCTCCCAACTCCCCAATCAACGATGGTTATCCTCTTTTAATACTTGTTTAGGTGAATTCGTATGTTGAAAATGGTGGATATAATGTTCCTTTTACTTAAGAATAAAGCAGAAAAGAGAATTTCTATATAAATAATACTAATGATACAAGAGCCTATTTATAAACTTTTCTAGACAAATATCTAAAGTAATAAATATTATAATATCAAATCAAATTAATTAGAATCAATCGGGAAAGATTAATATATCTAACATCTCTCTTAAACTCAAGGTGACATAGAAAATGTCAATTGGAATTTCAATAAAAGATTTTTAAAAAGCTCAGGTGAATGTGTCTTAGTGAAAACATCAACCATCCGATACGATTTGCGAGCCAAACTACTACTTGATACAGGCACCCAAGTGAAGCTCCAAGTAGGATTTTTTTGGCTTCTAGGTTAAGGGCACATGTGGGCACTTAAAAGACTTACAAATGAGAGCCACCCGATGTGCACCAACATAACCTTTCCTTTTGATAAGATATAACATGCTAAATTCTAACTTTGAAATATACAAGATGCAAAGCATAATTACCTGGAAGATGCAAGAGGTAATCTCTTTGGGAAAAATAAAAAGAGGTACAACAACATTTTCTATCTCTAACACAATTTAGTTAACACAAAAGGAAAATCGACCGTCAAGATTTTATGATGGCAAGTATCTAATAGCTAAAGAGATAATCCACATGATATCTAAGTTATTGTCATATAATAATTAAGGAAGTAGCGTAATGTCTATCTCACCAAATAATCTGCATTGCAAATCTCTATACAAATATGACACCGAATAGGTTGGGTGTTAACGGGTCGGCTTTAAACTTGCTTTCTTGATATTTTCTCAGGAATAGGAAATACTGACCTGGCATGAGCGTTCTAGGTAACATTGCCCAAGATTTAGCTTCCTTCACTCACAATCAAGTTTATCCTTGAATTTGAATCTATAAAAATAATACAAGAGGGTGCTTCATCTTCATAACATTCAACAAGCTCTCCCCAAGCTCCCCTCCCTCCCCCCCTTCTCTCTCTCTCTCTCTCTCACAAGTTCTGTTCCCCGTAGCAGTCAATTGCAAGAAGCAGCTCATTTAGGTAAGGAAAAATCCAATTTATATTCAATGGTGCAAAAAGAGTTAGCTATCTTGCTTGTTGGATTGTACTCCTGTTCTGATTTTAGATCTTATACAGATTGTGTACCTTAACTTTCTGTTTGATTATCATGCAGGCTACGAATATGAGAAAGCGCTCATGATTTTTTTAAAAATCATGACCACGCTTGATTATCACATAAAGTCTAACTCAAGAACTCCTTTGTTGTGGTTGAAAATGCATGTATTAGCCCATTTCGATGGGATGACTCTCGGACAAACCCTAGAAATGATTTCTTTTGGGGCATCTTCATGATCTAAGCACTTAAAAATCACCTAATACATAGGCAAGAGGCGGACCCTTATGCTCGCCTGCCCTTTGTTATGTGAACCCAACGATGATGAATACTCAAATCAAACATCGTACAGATTTCATTCCTTTCGTTTTTCCATTTGAGTTTATGTTTAACCGGCTTGGTCACCAGCGCATGGTGGTCGGTGGATGCGCATGTCAGTTTGTGAAGTGAGAATTTAATTTTTCTTGGGGTGGGACAAACATTCCAAATGGTAATTTTGTGAGAAATTGCATATTTTCTTGTGTTCTTACTTACCCGATGATAATAACTTTTGGTGTTTTAGTATGACATTTTCCTTAGTTATGAAGATTAGTTTCACCTCGTTTTAGCGGTCTATGTCTTGTGTGAAAGTTCCATCCTTTTTTTGTTGAAGTGCTATCCAATCCAACTAATTGGATAGGAAAATATATTTTTCTATATTTGTAAAAGGTGTACGAGATCTCTTAAGTCGTATTATGTTTTTTATTCTCTAATTTTCTCAATGGACAAACTCTTTTCTTCATTGAACTTTAAAAAATTCAGTTATGATATAACTCTTTTTCACAAAACGATAAAGATAAAACTTTTAATTTTTTTAGCGGACCCTTTGTTTATTACCTTTAAGTGATTGCCCCTAAAAAAAATGGTGAATTTTGCATCTTTTTAGATACTTAAGTATAGTATATGAAATTACAGGGGTTTGCCCCAATGGCTTCATGGGAAGGGGAAGGTGGGGGGTTCGAATCCTCACTTTTTCCGAAGAGATTTTGGTGGGAACGATTTAGTTTTATGTGTGGGTTTCGACTCCCACGCTCTGTAAAGAGGCATGACAAAAGTCTAAGAGTGAGAGTTAGAGTAAGAATAGAGTAGGATCGAAAAAAAAAGAAAGTATAGCACATGAATATTGGTAATGTATTACTCAAGTCACTTAGTGAATATATGTGCTTTTTGCTTGTTAAACCAATAGTAACCCCAGTATCAAATCATACTCGTACTACATTTTCTTGCATAAAATGTCACTTATCCATGTGAGAGTGGAGTGAATCTCATCAAAACCATGTTTGTAATTGGCTATATTCATCAACCTAGATAGACTCGGTTCTCGAAGCAGAGTATCGTTTTCTGGCTGAGTTTTGATATAATTGCTTGTTTTAGGCCAGTACTGGTTATTTCCTTTCCTATTCTATTTAACATGGTCTCGTATCATTGGTTTTCTAATAGTTCTACTTTTGGGACATGCGACAACCATCTTCTGACATAATTCGGAATTCCTTCCCATTCTGTTCCTTTCAATTTCCTTTTTGCATGCTCTGAAATTCTCTAAGGGACACAAACTTCTGCAACTGCTTCATTTCTTTTCCTTTTAGAGCACTCACCCTCTCTTTTTGCATGATCTCTCCTTAAGGTCAATGGCAAACTCCAACACCAGAAGAAACCCTCCCATGGATGGAGCAGTGTGTGAGTCCGACCCTGATCTGCGAACCTTCGACGTAAACCTCCAAGTGAAGACAAACGAAGTCCTCAGCACTCTTGCTTCCGGGGTTGATGTCCGAGCTCTCTCACTGGATTCTCTGAAAGAGATAACCGAGTGCCTATTGGAGATGAACCAGGAAGTGGTCAAAGTCATCTTGGATAGCAAGAAAGATATCTGGAGAAATGAAGAGCTGTTCAAGCTTGTACAAGACTACTTCAATGACAGCTTGCCCGTCCTTGATTTCTGTGCTTCCCTTGAGAATTGCTTGAAGCATGTGCGCGATGCCCATTTGCAGATTTTCACCACGCTTCATTGCTTTGAAGAAGAAGATGGGGAGGGGTGTTACAGGTACATGTATCTCAGTTCTCAAGGAACTTCATTTCGAGCACACGTATCTTAGTATATTGATTCTTGCTCACTGTTTTCATTTATTGGCTAACTCATTCAATCTCCCCTATTTTCTCTATGAATTTGCATTCAACTTCATATCCTAACATGCCAATGAGATAAAGTTGATACCTAGAGTTTGATGTCCCAACGTTACAAGGTTAAGTTGGTGAGGACTATGCATGCTTTTCTGTTTCGTGAGAAACTAAAGCAGAGACTTGGATAAATTTAGTTACTCAAAAATCTTGGAGGAACTGACAAAATTCAAGGAGGCCGGAGACCCTTTCACCAAGGAGTTCTTTGAGATTTTTCAGACAATTTACAAGCAACAGAAGTCCATGCTCAAGAAGTTGTGGATCAAGAAGAAGAAGATTGAGAAGAAGCTAAGGCTGCGCATGACAATGCTTCTGTTCCCGGGAAAAGTTTTTTTTTCAGAAATAGTTCTTTTCTATTTCTGCTCCGGGGAACAATTTCTGAGTAAAAGAACCCGTTTGGTAACGACACAAAATTTCTATTCTTGGAGTAGAAAAAGAATAGAAATGCGTTTGGTAACGCAACAATTTCTTTTTTGTATTTATTCATTTTTTATTCTTGCCGACGGATCGCCGCCCGCTGCCCGTCGCCATCACCGGCCCACTAGCCGCCATCGCTGCACTACCGCCGGCCGCCGACCGTCACTGCCGACCGCCGTCGGCGGTAGTGCAGCGGTGGCGGCTGGTGGGCCGGCGATGGCGACGGGCGGCAGGCGGCGACGAGCAGCGGCGACGGCGGACGGCGACCGGCGGCGGCGGCGGCGACGGCGGCCGGCGGCTGGCGACCGGCGGGCGGTGGCGACGGCGGCGGCGCGGCGGCCGGCGCCGGCGGTGGCGGCGGCGGCGGCCAGCGGTGGCGGCAGCGGCCGGCGACCGGCGGCGGCAGCGGTGGGCGTGGCTCGGGCAGTTGACGGTGGTCGCGACAAGAAAAGGAAATAAAAGAAATTTATAAAAAAAAAAAAAATCAGCTTGTTTCTAGAAATTGTTCCCGGGAACAACAAGCAACTTTTTTTTGCTTCTCAAAACTGTTCCCGGGAACAAAAAATTAGAGAAATTGTTCCCAGGAACAAATGTTTTACCAAACAGATTTCTGTTCTTTTTTTGTTCCGGGGAACAAAAGAACAGAAATTGGGAGAAACGGGAGTGTTACCATGCGCTACCTTAAAGAGCATACAGACATGGAGGAAAATCTCAAGCATGATACTGGTTGCAACTTTTGCAGCCATTCTAATCTATTCTGTCATGACTGCTATGGTGGCTTCTCTGCCAGTCATTGCCGTCCCAGCGGCTGCAACCACCATGGATGCGATTGGCAAGTGGATTGACTCCCTTTGGAAGAATTATGAAGAAGCATTGAAGAGACCGAAGGAGGTGATCACCTCAGTGCAAGTGAGCGCTGCAAACCTTTTCCCTCCCTTTTTGTAATTACAATGACCATCCCTGTAATTTCATCAAACCATGTCAACAACCATAGTTTTCCCTTGAAGTCTTTGCATCTAACATAATGAACATCGTGAGGTTGGCTTGATTTTTAAGTAGCTATAATGATGTGAAAAATGTCTAGGAGTCCAAAATGCAGGAAACTCTGAAAGAGAAGTCACCATGATTACATGAATAATTTCTTACAACTAAAACCTCTACAGGTCAGTATCTTTGTTGCTCTCAAGGTCCTGGATAAAATGAGAATTACTATTGACCCTTCGGATGTACAGATGAAGAGCCTCTTGCAGAAAGCTGACTTTCCGATTGAGGCAGGAGCTGAAGCACTAAAGCTTGGAATAGCAGACATTCAGATGAAGCTGAGAGACTTCATGAAGGATGTCGGAGGACTGGGAAAGGATGTCGATATGTGCAGCCGCATTATCCAGAGATCAAGGCTAGTGGTGCTTCAGAGGATTGTTGCTAAGTGTTTGTCTTCCTGCAAGGGATGTGCGGTGGACCTCCATTTGCCTTGCTTTCTCTCTCCAATAAAGCGGATGACATCAACATTTGGCATTCAATTCGTTAAATAATCATACTTAAATGCTGCTTTGCAACATAAAGGCCTTTATAAGCTTTGGACAGGAACCCTTCAATCCCAAATTGATGTTAATGACGGAAGTACAATCTTGTCACGTTTTACTTTCCTACGAAATGCTAAAAATCAATCCATCCAAGCTGGATTGGCTGACATATGGTAGTCGAAGGTGGTCATTCTTACAATGATCGACGTGTCCCTTCTAATAACAACCTTCCAGGGATTATATGTTGCCAGGATACTTTCCTTGTTGATCTTAAAGTCAGAGCTAAGATTATAAATCCACGAGCCTAACTAAGTCACATTAACAACTGCAACCATGTGGCACATCAAAACCTATGGTAAAACTCTCTCTTGTTGCACTGCTAAATAGATGGATCTTTGCAGGTTTGATGGACAATTGATGTGACATCCCGATTTTCCAATTCTGGTTTCAATTAAATAAGTCGGGCATTTCATCTTCGCGTCTATACCTTTCTTCTCTGAGTTGGCCACTCACGAGATAACTAGTCTATCAGGTGAAGCCGTTAAGGAATCTAAACGCAATAGACTTGAGAATTCGACCAGGAAATGACTGCTCGACCGCACTAATCTGCAAGGGTCATTACGGTACAGACCGATTAGAGACCGGAGATAGGTCGATTCAACAGAACCATGTAATTCAGTGTGGGTGATTTCACCTAATTGCACAATTCTTGTTGATCGGCACTAGACCGATTTCTTTATCGTTTTGGTACCCTGTGTCCGTATTTGAAATCTCGAGATTTCTACGACAATCGAGAGTCGCCAATGTGTCGAAGATGCACTTTGTGGCTTGAAAATAATCAACCACAGGTCAATTGCACAGAAAATTCCTAAAAGCTACCCGGTAGATTAGGACGCGCTAAAGTCGCGCCAGATTGAATTTAACCGTGAAATTGAACCCGATTACAAAAATTGGAAGTTCTGTCAAGTCACAATTCATTTTAGGAACGTCGACTCATCTCCAGAAGATTTTTCTACAAACCGATATTTTTGGCGGAAAAGCAAAGTAAGGCCGTTTTTGTTCGGGATTGTCAGAGGGCCGTTTTTAATCAAATCTTCGGGATGCAAGTTGGATCATTTGACGGGGAAATGTCATGAGAAGGCTGAGGACACATGGGTTGATTTATTTGAGCTTCAATTGAGCTTCAATTGATTGGAATTAAGAGAGAATTGAATGGATTGAATGGGGGAATGTCCAAAATTCGTAGCTCCCATGGCACACCACATTTTGCACCTATTGCCAAGCTTGTAGAGGAAGATTGGAGGAGAGAGAGTGGCTGAGGTCATGTGGTGTCATGGTGGGGGCAAAGCCAATGTGAAGATGGCAAGTGTTGAGCTCTAGAGAGCCCAAGGAGACCCCCACTCTTAAGCAGCTTCTCCTCTAAGGCTTTCTCCATTGTTGTTGAAGGAGAGAAGCTCAGCAAAAACCAGAGGAACCGAGCAGCACCAGCCCCTCCATCGTCGCACGCCCGGAAGGCCATCGTCGGCCGTTTTCCTCCCCCGTTTTCTCCTCGTTCCAGTTTCTGCTCCAGCCGACCTTTCGCCAAAGATCCGAGTAAAAAGTTAACTTCCCGGTTGAATCAGCGAATGAGCCACCCATCGCCGTGAAGACGACATCCAGCCCGTTCCGGAGCACCCCGCCTCTCGCCGGAATGATTCTCCCGTCGTCCCGAAATCCTGAGAGAAGCTGACGCTCGTCGGACCGTCTGGACTCGCCCGGTTCCGCCTGTTTCGGGTTTTCTTGCTGTTTCGCCCCATTCCGACCATTCCTTTGCCCGTCCCAACCTCCAGCAAGATCCCCAAGACCCCCAGGAGCCGCCGGTTGCCAACCACCCGCTCGCCGGAGCTCCGATCGGCCCGTTTTCACCGTTGAAGTTGCTGGTTTCTTCTCTGCAGTTCAGCCCAGATCAGAAGCAGAAGACAGCAAGAAGTTCCAGACTTTGAGGCCCATTTTCAGTGTCTTCCTGGCCTCCGTTGGTGTCGCCGCTTTGGGATTTATCGACCGCCTTGGTGTCGTGGTCGCCGTGAACTCACCGGCGCGCAAAACTGGTGAGTTTATCCTCTAATTCTTGCTTAGTGAGTTAATGACGCTTAAGGGGTGTTTAGATTAGTCTAATTAGGTTTAGGTTGTTAGATTAGATTATTTTAATGTAATTTAGATTAGTTGTACGATTAATTTAATGGATGTTTAATTAGGGCTAATTGTATGTTTAATTTAGCATAATCTTGTTTAAGCCCTAATTAATTATTTTTAATTAATTAATTATTTCGAATTTTTAAATATTATTTTATTAAATTATATTATTATAATATAATATTTAATTATTTAATTTTCGGAATTAAATTTAATTATTTAATAATTTCGAAAATTATCTTACGGATGGTAGGTTGTTAGAATTTCGTCGATTGCAGTAGTGCGGTCGGTTTATGTTAATTGTATGTTTAAATTGAGAAATTGAGTGATTGATGATTATGGTTAATTATTCCAAAAGTGTGGCATTGAGTGATATTGATGAAGTTTTGGTATTTAACTTGAAAATACTCGGTGTTGGCTTTTGGCACCGTAATTGGTTGGTAGGTCCAGTTTGTATCGATTGATTGAATGTATGTTTATGTGGGGATTTATCCCAAAGTTAATTAGTGTTGGTTTTGATGGGAAAATGACCGTGAGAGGTTGTGAGTTGAACCTAGAAAGCCATCAAATCTAAATTATGCCGAGTGGGGCCGTAATGCCACTACATATAACATTGCCGAGTGGGGCCGTAATGCCACTACATATAGACTTGCCTGTAAGGCCGTGATTGAGAGTCGAGAATGAATAGTCAGAATGATTGTGTGATGATTTCGAAAACATGTAATCGACTAAGTCGATTGATCGCTGAATCGATCCGAGTAATTGAATTGTTTGGATGATGTGGTTGTCAATATTTATTGATTAAACTGACGTGCAGGAAGGAATTGAGGCGAGGTAAGTCCTCTATCCTATTTGTGTGACTAGAGTGCCCTGAGGCATATTTTCTCCCTAATTGAGTTTTAGAGGGTAGGACTCGCTGAGACGTAGTCTCATCCCGGTTGTGGGATAATATTTCAGGTCCCTAGATGACGGTCGTGGAGGATCGGAAGTCCTGGAGTTCGGAAGGTGGAGGCTGAAGAATCGGCGAACGTGTCTAACAAGTTGGTCATAGGACAGTTCCCTAGTTGTTGAGCCTGTCTATTTTGTAGACAATCCAGTGTTGTATATAAACCTATGTGTTTATAGAAAGCTTGTTTGGTTGTGATTGATTGCCTGCTTTTCTATCCCAAGTTAAATGTTGTCAGGGGATTTGTTTCGCTTCCGCATGTGCAATATAAAAATGAATGGTTCGGCGACGTGTCCTGGGAAGTCGCATTTGTATCGACCAGAGTGGGATGTTCGCACGCTCGGAGGATCGGGGCGTGACAATTGAAAGTACAGGATAGGATGGAAAGTCCTCAATATTCAAGGATTAAGTAATAATCCCTTGTTTTAGTTGCTCGTGTATAGTTCCATATGCTGATTAAACAAGTCAGATCACTGACACAAAACTGACCTGCTATATGGAAATGTTATGGTTTAGGTTCTTCCCAAAAGCAGAACTTAGTAGCTAGGACAGAATACTTAAATTTTCGTTGAATTGTGTTTAGAGCTCATTATGTTCATGAGAATGTCTGAGTCTGACAAAAGGTGAAAGCTGCATAAACCAAATGAAAGACCAGACAGCGGTAACTCAGCAAAACGAAATCATCTATAAGAAGAAAACATATCCTGCCAATGTTCCTCGTTAGTAAAAGAGTACTCCTCAATAAAACTAATTGGTAAATCCAGACATCTAGAGACAAATTTCATGGTGACAAGAATTAATGGAGGAACAAATTGCAGAAATTGATTTTTCCTGATCAATACTTGGCAAAATTGCAAGTAATGACAGCTTTCCCAGAGCCAGCAATTGGCTGTGGTTGAATATAAAAATAGGTTGCCGATGCCAGGTATCACAAATGGAAGAAAAGTATGAGATATGTACATATGCCAGTCAAGAAGATAGCTCCAAGAGCAAGCAGAAGGCAATTCACCATCGAGAGAGCTCCTTTTCTGCTCCTGCATTAGGAAAATGGCCCTTAGAATGGAAGTCGGAGAGCAACTGATCCTTGATGCAGAAGGTGTCCATCAGCAAAGAGGTGACATCATTTTTGGATGTGGGGATGTCATCGAGGCAGATATGTCACTTTTGCACATGAACTTCTGCGGGGTCCGCTCCGAATGCCTTGTCCATGAAAGATGGACAAAGGTACTTGTAGCCAATGGTCACATTATAAACTGCAATAGATGAAAGAAGCTCACTTGAGTAGGAAGGGACAACAGACAGGACTTCCACTGGTCATTGATATTGTAAATACCTAATAGTACTATTTTCTTCTTTCTTTCCCTCAAACGAGATTTGCCATACTGTTTTCGTTTCAATTCAGCCCAATATATAGGGACTTCAATTTATGGATGTTCTCTTCTTCAGTAATAGAAGAATTCAGGATGATTTCATCCCCTATATCATTCCCTAAAAGAGAAAACTGTAATCTCATTTTCCTTATATTCCCTAGGACAATTCATATTTAGAGAAACAACAGGACATACCACCTCATTTATCATGTCAAATCTTGAACCAAGTGCCTATTCAGATATGGCTTCTCAAGTCCTATTCAGATATAGCTTCTCAAGTTCCACATGGAAAAACTGATGATTTTCTTCAGCATTAGAAAGTTTGACTTGGAGGAATCCTGGTAACAAATGATACCAACTAGAATAGTACTATGGGATCAATTTATGTGGAACCTTTGAGGTCCATATTGGATGCCTCCATCAGAAATCCAAACCCACCATTCCCTCAGTCAAAACAGATGCCAAATTATGACAACCTGAACAGAGAGACACCCACAACTCCCGCAAGCACGCCTAAAACCCCATTTGTCTTTGGAAGCAGAGCATTTTTTAGGGTTGGTAGGCCATTTGCAGCAGCATATTTTTGACTTCGAACACACTTCTGCTCACTGCAGTTTACATTTTAAGTTCAATCCACCAGGCATATAGGGATACAGAAAAAACTGAACAATTTTCATATATCAGTATGCAGAATACAAAGATCCATTATCCAGATGATCAACAAGGCATCTTGTCAATATTGTCGTGAGGTACTCACAATGCACGGACATTCCTAATGAGCTAAATGTTAGTTAATATCAGGAATGCCCGATAACAAGTAACGTTTTTAGTAGTACTGAATGTGGAACAGAATTATTGGGATTTTTAATGAAACCACATTTTTAATCTTTTCAGATATGAGATCTATATCACTGGCCAAAAAAAAAGGGAACAGATTCTTTAATTATCTCTTCAAGTTCAATCAAAACAATTCATGAATACGTGAGTATGTTGTTTACATGACTCAACTAAAAGGTTTTACCAGGCTCGGTGGAATGATGCAGAGGGTATTGGCCACAGAGGAATGGACCGATTTGACAACCAATCTAATTGGGTAATAACATACAAACCAGAAGAGTTGGGACCTACTTCATACATAGACCAGAATTCAGAAAACATCTCAAAGTTACTCTTCTGATGCTGGATAACAGATAAACTACTATGGGGGCACCAAGGGGGGTGCAAACCTATATTAAAAGTAAAATCAGATAACCAAAAAAGAGCTCGCTTACAGGATAAAGCATCAACAACGTCAATCCAAGCATTTGCTTGTACAAGTTTCCACTAAACCAAAAAATGTGACATCTTTCAGCAATCCTCAATAATCACCAAAACAGGCACCTTCATTCCTTGGCTCTCTTCTCATGGTCTTTCCAAATTAACCTAGAACCAGAGTGAGAAATGGAAGAGATCCTTCTTTCTTAATGCCTAGGCAAATGGGGGCCCTGCAGGCCCATAATTCATGCTCAATAGATCCTCCGATCCTGTAACCCAACTTAGCCGGATGGAAAGCATAAGAGGCCATCCAAAAGTCAGTCCAGGAGCAATGAAGGAGAAGATAATTCACCATCTCTGCCTCTGCTTCAAGAAGGAAGCACCTATCGACCCGCACTTCGTCTCTGATGCAAATTTATTAAGGTGAGAATACGTTCCAAGTTGCTTTCCTATCAACAAAAAATAAACACATAAAATAGTCGTTGCTTTCACAGAAAAAGTTCCATCTGCTTTCTATACTAACAAACTGCAATGAAATTTTACAGAAAAAGTTCCATGTTTACAACTATTCCAGCACCAAGAATCAGCAGAATTGAGAGAAATCTTTAAATTATACAGCAAATCAGAAAACACTAGTAGAAGGTTTGAGTTCCAGGTCGTGGGTTTGTCCCGAAAAATCAACTTCCAAAGTGATTCTCCCATCAGTGGACCGATAGCATTCTAACACAAGGGCCTCCTTGTTCCTAATCCTTTCAGATTCGCCATAAGTTGATTTAACACCGGTACACACGTGCACAAAGAAAAAAAAAATTACCCCATCAGTTCAAACTTATTATATGGATATAAATTCAGCACTAAACTTTTCAAATTTAGGCAATTAAGTCCTAAATCTTCTTATGGAAAGGTGTGTAATGTTATCATTGATAGAGGAACTTATGAGAATGTAGCGGCTATAACAATGGTAGATAAATTGCATCTCAAGATGGAAGCTTTCTTGGCTTTGCAAAGGGGATGAGGTAAGTGATAATAAAAGATGTCTTGTTCAATTCTCCATTGGAAAATAAAAATTATACTGATGAAGTATGGTGTGATGTTGCTCTCATTGAATGTGAAATAATTTTCTAAGTTCAGTGAGTACGGTTTGGTGAGCCGATGAGTGTGGTGGAGGAGGAGGTGTACCGGGTTGGACGCAAGAGACAAATCGTGAGGAGGTAGCCTATGACAAAAGCAACTTCGATTTGATTGTAGGAACCCTTTTGCCATAGCCTTAAAGCGCATATCATAAGATAATCAATGGTTTATTATCATTATATAAAATCTAGAGTTCTAAAATTTGAATTGAAATCGCATACCCGGTTTAACTAATCGCAATTGAATCCACACGAATCCAGGACTAGGTCTTGTCCTCTCTTCTCTGTAGATAAACCTAAAAAGCTTCAGAATGAGGAAGGGTCTATAACCGATTTTAGTGTGTATTCTAACAGGTCCTTTTGTCATTGGTCATTGTTTAAATATGGGCCTAAGTAACAGTCCAACCACATTATTATTCTTCGATGTGTGTTGTGCCCAATATAATATGATCATATAACCGCATTATAGCTATCTAGCAAATTCTTTTTTATTTTATTACAACACGTTTTTCACAAACAAAAGTATTATCTATTAAATTTAGCCCATGACGTAACCTCAAATTTTGCCCAAGTTTTCTGAAATTCATTAAGTTTGATCTAAAACTGACCAATAGTTGACTAAACATTGAACAGCGAGATACAAGGCTAGAAACTTATTTTAAATTTTAAAAACAAGTTCTACTCATTTTGAGTCTTTTGAATCCATATTGCCATCCGAATTCAGCAATTAGCTTTTTACTTTTCAAAACTAGTCGCTTGTTTTTCACAGTGTTAGAAAATTATTTCACGTCCCATGGTTACACGTTCAAGGCTGGGATCTTTCAGCCAAATCCTAGATGTGACATCCTATTTTTCAAATCTAATTTCAATTAAATAAATCGGGTCTTTCATCGAAACGCTAAGGCCCTGTTTGGCAACCATTCAAACAGTGCCTGATTCTGATTTTTTGTTCCCAGAATCAGTTTGGGAACAGAATCGCGTTTGGTAAATTTTTTGTCCAAAACTGATTCTGGGAACAAATTTACTCCCAGAATCAGTTTTGGACAAGAATTCAGAATAAAAAAAAATATGATTCTCCGTCCGAGAATCAAAAAAGAGAATCAAAAGTGCCGAATCAATTTTTTTTTATTTCTATATTTTATTTTTATTTCTTCCTAGTATGAAATATATATTAGTTGTATATAGAATACATATTTAATTTTATGTTATAATTTAGTATTTTTATTTATTACATATTGTAGGGATATTAGTATAGTTTATACTATGGTTTATTATTTACTATATAATAAAAATTGATTAGTTAATATTTTTATTACTTAGTATAAAAATATAATTAATCGAGTGAATGGTTTATGAAAATTCAATATCAAATTTATTTTAATCTAAAAAGGTAATTAAAAAAGAATTGGAATAGAAATTTTATATAGTTACCAAACGTGTTTCTATTCTTTTTCTATTACGGAATCGAAATTTTATTTATTACCAAACGCGTCTTTTTACTCAGAATTAGTTCTCGGGAACAGAATCAGAAATAATCATTTCTGGTCAGAATCAGTTCCCGGGAACAGAATCGTTACCAAACGCGCCCTAATAGTGTTATTCTCTGAACTGATCACTCACGAGATAACTGGACTATCTGGGAAAGCAATTAGGGAATCTAAATGCAATTGGACTTGAGAATTCGACCAAGAATCGACTGCTCGACCGTGTTGATCTACAAGGGTCATTACGGCACCGTCAGAGATCGATCAGAAATCAGAGATAGGTCGATTCGACTGAGATATGTGATCAAATTGTGGGTGATTCCACTTGATTGAAAAATTCTCATCGATCGGCACTAAATTGATTTTCTGTCGTTTTGGTACCCGGTGCCCATAATTGAAACCTTGAGATTTTCACGACAATCGATGGTCGCCAATGTGTCAGAGATGTACATTGTGACTCGAGATAAATCGATCACGGGTCAATTGCACCAAAAATTCCTAAAAGTTACCCGGTAGACTAGGTCACGCTAAAAGCGCGTCGGATTGAAAATAACCGCGAATTTGAACCCGATTTCAGAAACTGAAAGTTCTGTGGTGTCACGAGCTACTTTAGGAATGTCGACTCATTCTCCGAGAAATTTTCAGAGATTCCGAGATTTTTACGGAAAATCTGTTCGGACGTTGCGGAAAAGTAACAAAAATTCAGATGGGCTAAATCGATGGAAATTGGGACTTCCAAGCCAAGCCTTTGAGTGTCGGGGACTTATAGAAAATTATACGGGATTTTTTCTTCACCAAAATCGGACCTCAATTTGAGAAATTGAGTGGAGAGATTGAAGCTCATTTTTAGTGAAATTCGGATTAAGCTTGGGGGGCTGTATTTTAGACTTTAATTTGAGCCATTTATGGAAAATTTAGCTAGAAAGTATTAGGAGGCTATGAAGATAATGTTGAAGGCCTAGTGGGACCAAACAATGATGAATGTGAGATATTTAGTTGGATATTTTGGGCTTCCTCCCCTCCTTGGCTTCTCCCGCACGACTCCTCCTTCACGGTGCTCCTTCGCTCTCAATTATCTCTCTCAGCTTCTGCCTTCTCTTTCATTTTTCTTTCCCTTGGTTGTTTCCCCTTTTTGTCATCCACGCTGCACGCCTGCAGCTCCACCGAAGACCACAGCCCCACGATCTCTCTCCCTTCGCCCATCTCCACTGAGTTTTGTCTTCCCACCACCATCATCATCATCCCATCTTCCACCATCACCCCACGTCCGTAGCTCATACCTCAAGTCAACCATTGAAATTTAGTTGACTGAAGAAGCCCCACAACTCACCGAAGTCCAGCCACGAAATCAAGTTGCCTCTCCACGCGTCCAAGTCCACCAGCGGAGTTCTCTTCGTTGACTCCATCTACCACTTGCCGATTGAAGCAGCTCACGGCAGAAGCTGCCACCGTCCGTGACTCACCACCACCGAAGTCCCTTTGCTCGATTTCTTCAGCCCGTTAACGCCGTGGACTTCATCCGCTCGAAGACTCCACCGCTAGCTACTTCCCTGCTTCATCTTTCGTTTGTGTCTTCGCCAGCGTCACCTTCAGCTCGACGCCAGCAAAGCTAGCAGCCCACTCCCAAGATCGGCCCAGCAGTTGGGCCCGTCCAAGAAACCAGAGAAGCCCATTGTGTTCAACCCAGCAAAGCCCAAGTGATTCAAGCTCAGGCCCAATTCCATTGCAAGCTTAAGGCCCACTTGAATTCAAGCCCAACTCAGCCTTTCCAAGCCCGCGTTAATTGAAGCCCGCAAAGCAACTCAAGCCCAGTCCAATTTCAAAAGCAAATCTCAGATTTGGGCTGAGATTTGTTGGGCTAATTTTAGGCCCGTTCCGAGTTTCTTCGACACCACCGCAATTTAAGTTTCGGCCGCCATCGCACCGTCGTCGTGGTAAACCGGTCTTCGTTTTGCACCGGTGAGTTTATACTCTAAACTCTAATAACGTTTAAGGGGTATTAGATTTATTTTATTAGGAATTAGGTGGTTAGTTAGATTAAATTAGAAATTGAATTATTTAATTGAGCATGTTAGGTGGTTAGCATGGTTTAGCTATGGCCTAGATAAATTGTACTATTTATCTAGAAGGGTTCGGGAATTTTCCAAGTCCGTATTGGTTATTAATTTAATGATTTTGGCCTAGGTTAGTATTTTTAGAATTTAAATTGATTTATTTAATTAATTTCAGTAATTATTTAATTATTAATTATTTTTCCGGAAATTAGGCCGGGATAGCCGGTGACCGGAATTTCGTGCTGATTGTAATGGTGTGTTTAATTTCTGCAATTGAGTGATAAATTATGCAAATTGAGTGCTGATTGGATTTTTGGTATTTAATTCCAAAAATTGTGAATTTCCAATATTTATTCAGAAAATCCCAGGTGTCGGGTTTTGACACCGAAAATAGTTTTTAGTACTATATGAAATAGTGGGATTTCAAAAAGGATGAATATCAATTTTTTCTAGATCAAGTTGACCGTGTACCCACACACGAGTAATTTCATGTGAATTTCTAATACGAAGAAAAATGCCAGGCTCACCATTTTAATTGAAGTATTTGAGTGTGATGCACGGTGCCCTGGGCCATATTTGAGTGATCGTGTGATGATTATGAGAAATCGTCCCGGGCTGTTGAGCTGGACGTTATCCCTATTTGGGATACCCCATGGACAACGGGAAGCCGGTCACAGTTGATTCTGGACCCTATGCTCCTTCGGGAAAGCCGTCTGATAAAGAGACGTGCCGTGCTCAATGGGGTGAGGCAATGCCAGAAGACTGCCGAACTGAGAGTAGGCCGTGCTATATGTCGAGATCAAAAATAGGAACACATGATTAATTGAGTGTGGCGTTTCAGTTATTTGGAGCTTATTGTTGCTCATGTTCTCATGTTGTCTGGGATATAAATTGTACTGACCTGCAGGGTGGATCTGAGACGAGGTAAGTCTCATTGATTGTGTGATTGTATGATTGTATGATTTAGGACACTTCTTGGCGTATTTCCCTCCTAATTGGGGTTTAGAGCTTAGACTCGCTGAGATGATATCTCACCCCGTTGTGGGACAACATTTTCAGGGTCGTCGAGTGGAGGACCTAGAGCTGAGAGGAGGTGATCGGAAGCGTAGGTTAGTTAAGACCGCTTCTTTTTGGAAGGCCAGTCTTTTGTAGTCTTTTGGCCATAGACTTGTGTACATGACTCAGTGTATATATAAAAACATGTTTGTTTGTGAATCTATTGTCCTGCTTTTCTATCCCGAGATGATTACTGTCAGGGGATTTCTTTTCGCTTCCGCATGTGCAATAAAATGGAAAGGGTCGGCGACTCGTTCTGGGAAGTCGCAAATTATTATCGACCAGATAGGGATGGGCACGCGCTCGGGGTTCGGGGCGTGACACTAGATATGCCAATATAGCAGTTTCATCTATCCCTCTGGAGTCATGAACTGTCCATTCAGCCTTAAAACACACTAATTGGACAACCACTATGCTTGAGGAGTTTTATGCTCTTGCAATCGACAAAACATGGAATTTGCTCTCCATCGGCCCTCAATGAATTTGGCTGAATGTAAAGGGGTGTACAAAGCAAAGCTATATGCAAATGGTTTACTTGACCGATTGAAAGCCCAACTTGTCGGCAAAGGCTGTCATCAAGGAGAGGACCTTGACTTCCTAGATACTTTAAATCCTGTAATCAAACATGCCACAATTGTCATATCCGTTGCTATTGTTCATAATTGGGAAATTTACCAATTAGATGTCAAGAATGCCTTCTTACATGGCAAGGGAAGAAACAGTGGGGGGAAGGTGGCGGACCTTGAGAATTTTTCTCTCTCATTATGTGATTTAGGGTAATCCAACAAAAATGCAATTAACAATTTGCGATCTTACTATTTAACATGTTACTATCAGCGTATAACTCGATATAAGAACTATTCATTTCGACTTACAAATTTATTTTCAGAGAAAATATCCATCTATACATTTTACAAAGTAGACATCATTTATCTAAGCAAGAAACAACTCTTATCAAAATGGAAAAAGGTCTTAGATGAAACAATTCTATGATATTTGAAAGAACCCATATTTCATTTTAAGATTAAGGTAAACTGCAATATGTTGTATTCAATGGGTAAACATATAAATTGGCAAAATGTAAACTAATGACATGATCTCATCTTATATGTGTTGACTACTCTATTGTATAAGCCTCCTATGCTGTTTTGGTGTATCTCTTAAATATATTAAATATGGACGAAGCCAACCTTAAATAATTGAATATGGATGAAGCCAACCTTATTTAATTGAAATTTTAGTGGAAAAGATCTAGCTAAAAAATAAATTGTAAAATTTGACATAATTTCAACCAAAAGAACTCAAGGAAAAAGCATTCTTGTCCCTATACTTATTTATGTTCTATAAAAAGTCGAGACAAAATCTACAAAATTTTATAATTAAACTTGTATTTTTGTAAAACTTACTATTGGCTAATACTCTATGTAGTGGAACCTTATCCAAAATTCTCGAGTAAAAATAAAAATAAAAATTGACACCACCTTATGTCAATAATTTCACTCCCCGTCATCCGAAGTCTTGACTCCTTCACTAATTACATTAAGAAATCAGCCCAAGCTGTCGCATCACTTAGACTTTGATCCTTTCCCCTCGAACCCCACCGCCTTCTGTTTTCGGTGACTTTGAAGTTTTCTAAAGGCGTATTTGGTAACGCTTCTATTCCATTAACAATTTCCGATTATAAATGATTTTTTTTATTCTGTTCCTTGAAATAATTTTTAAGCAATTTAAGCCATTTGGTAACTGTCTAAAAATTCAATTCCTGGAATAAGAATTGTATTTGGCACCGTGCTCAAAATTTCTACTTCAAATCATTTTCTTTTAATTTTTAAATGATTTTATTACTTGTTTCTTTTTTTTTTGTTCTTCTTTTTTTTTTTTTTGTTCTTTCTTTCTCTTCTTCTTCTTCTTCAAGTTGCCGGTCGCCGGTCTTGAGATGATCGGCGACTAGCCAAACAAGGGTTGGCGATCTCACCAAAGCGTTGCCAGCCCTCGGCAAGGCCGTGCCTTGTCGGTTGAGCCTCGCTAGTAGCTGGGGGAGGGGCTGGGTGAGCCTCCCTGGTGGCCGAGGGAGGCTTGGGCGAGGCCCGCCTGGCCACCGGAGCACTCGCCGGACCAGTTGCCGGCGACCGGTGGCGGTCAACGGTGGATGGCGAATGGCAGACGGTGGCGGCGGCAACAAATGAAGAAGAACAAGAAAAAAAGAAACTAAAAGAGAGAAAATAGTTGCTTGATTCTAGAATTGTTCCCAGGAATAAAGAATAAACTTTTTTTTACTTCTCAATTATGTTCCAGATCTACTTCCGGGAAGAAATTTGTTCCCGGAAACAAAAATTTTACCAAATGAATTTTTATTTCAAATCTACTCTCGGGAACAAAAGAATAGAAATTGTTACTGTTTGGCAAAACAGAGCCTAATTAGCCAAACTTTTAAACACGTCATAAGACCTAACCCACAAAGAGAGATAGAGAGAGAGCTATAAAGTTCAAATGTCTTGCTCTAATCACCTGTGGAGCATTTTCTTCAAAAATAGAAGTCTGGATAATTCTTTCGATTTCTTGACATTTCTTTTTCCCTCGAACATAATTTCTACAATCCATAATTATTAAATTCCATTGATTCTTAATTCATATGGGTTCAATTCAATTGAAGTTCTGCATTGATTCTTAGGATGACTTCCGTGTCATCTTAAGAAAAAAAAATCCATTAACATGATAACTATCTCCAAAAACATATGAAATAATTCACTTACCTAAGAAAATCTCTTAAAGAGTATGGAAATGATGTCTTAGGACGGCTAAATATAGGGTTATCAATTGTCGAGGAGCAAACTCCTTGGTCATATCTTCTAAAAATTCAAAAATGAGCTGTGGCACATGCAAATGCATCGCAGCATCGGTTACGGAGAAATCTTACAATTTTACAGGCAACTCCTTGAGGGGATGGCCAACGGAGTTTTCATCAGCTTGTGCTTCCTTGGTTTGGCAAAAAGATAATTATGGTGCAAGGATTACTGTCAATACCTAAATTTTCCCGACTATCAAGTTTAGAAAATTCAAGACTCCCAATCACGATGAGTCCTGTTTCTCAACCAAAAGATAAGCTAAGTGCCCTTGGTATTTCAATTGCATATAGACGTCGATTAATCATGGGCGTGTAGAATTAGAATTTGAAATTTCATAACTTCACAAAATTAGCCAAATGTTAATTTTTTTAACCAAACTGAAGAATTTAACCTTTGATCAAAAAAATATTAGAAGTTCATTAGTTTCCAGTTACTTTTAAACATTTGATTTAGGGATTATAAATTTGAAAACATCTCGGATCCAATTAAAGAAATTTCAACCTATGGAACTAATTGACCGTTTATGATGCCACACTCGACACTGTAAGGTTTGACTCACGCTTCTCACGATTGCGCCAAGTGGTGCGATGGCACAAAACCTTAGAAGAAACCCCATCTTATCCTCTCAAGAAGAAGAGGGTCTTTTATCTTCGCAGACACTCACATGGGCGTTTCCTCCTTTCTCCAACGGATTCCTCGACATTCTCCATGTACCCATTGTGCCGTTTGGAGAATAAGGTGCAGACAAGGAAACAAAAATCAAGAAGGACAGAGGACAAGGCGAGGACAATGACTTTCTCTTCTTCTTTTTTTCTCTCCCATTTACACTAACGTACACTCTGGAGGGGCTCTCTTCCCGGGGAGCACGACGAAGGAGGGGAGTAAAACTTCGAGCATTCTGTTTCTTTTATCCTTTTCCTCCTTGAAGCTTAGCTTCTGCATCATCTCCAACGCTTCTCCATTCCCTCTTACCTCAACCTCACGGTTGACCGTGCTCTCCGTCCATCGCCTCTGTCACCGTCACCAGTCATAACCGTTACCGGCGTCATCCCCTTTGCTGCACCCCCTCCGCCGCCTCCGCGGGTCGCAACCTCTCTCTCGATTTCCACTCTTCCCGAGGATCTCGGCTCGGAGATGATGAGAGGCGACCGTTGATAGCTCGACTCATCTCGAACTCGCCCCATATTTGGCGTCTCTGAGCCGGGTAGGGACCGTTGCAGTCAAACGCCCATCCTCGCACTTGGATAGTCACTGTCGATAGCCTCTTTTGCTGTAAATGTAGCGTCACCTCCGTGCCCTGTTTTGTTTTTTGATTGGGATGGAAAACAAGGCTCGGTATCTCCATTTTTCCATATGTGTGTCGGTTGCAGCTGCGTTGGTTCCATTCTTGTCGAGTATTTCATGTGGTTATTTGGTTCTAGTGGTGAGTTTGAGCTTTAAAACGATCACTACCTCCTCCTTTATCCGTGCTCACCACATGTTTGATATAATGCCTTACTTAGTGTGCTTTTGAAAACGAGACTTTGTTTGGCTCTGTGAAAGCATATCTTGGATCTGTTAGACATATTTTCATCAAATTTGGGGTGTTCTCTGATTGATGCAGGATGAACTTGACACCAGAACGTCGGTTCATTGGAGTGCCATATCTCTTTTAGTCAAATGCATGAGATTTGCTCGATGAAATGTTTCTGAGAGGTGACTAAAGAATAACTTTCGCTTCTGTTCGAATCCAAAGGTATGTCTGGGTGCAGTTAATTCAGTCATTAGTTGTTAAGCTTGATTTTCATGAATAGTGACGTTACTGCATCTTTTTATTCTGTTTGCTCTATGTTTCCTCGATTGAAGGTGATGCAGGGGCCATATGGTGGTCTTCGGAAGTGAATTTGGTTTTAGTGATAGTCCGGTGCTGTTAGATTAATACATGGTAAGCGACGATTGATAAACAAAGGTAGAGTCGCGCTCAGATATGGCGTCCATGTTCCAGCGTTTCAACTCGCCGCGCCTTTGGTCGATGATAATGGAGAGGGCGTGAGGGAAGAAAATAATATATGGCTCGAGGCGTGGGCTAGTTATGTTAAGTGAGTGAGAAAGTGTTTTGTTTTGATAGATGTGGGCTTAAAGTTAGCTTGATAGATGTGGGCTTAGCTTGGGAATTTTCAGATATAGGCTCACTCTGGTCAAAGTCGGATTGTGCTACAGTAATAAAGCCCACTTCTTTCTTGGCTTCTCACCTTTTTTATGTCCTCGGCCCAAGCCCGAGAGTCCAAGTTCACGTCATTTTCAAACAGGGCCCCACGGCCCAGCTCAAGTCCCTATTTCATTAAAAAAATTTAAAAAATAAGAAAATGCTTGGAAATAGGTCTTCATTAAATTTTTAAGTTTTTAGCATTAGATATGGCTTAATTTCATTTGATTAGTATACATATAGCTTAGTCCTAGTCCAATTTTTTTTTGTTAAGGGAATTAAACTTTATTTGAATTTAGTTGGGGCTTATAACATGGCTATGTATATACTTTGCCCGACTTGTATTAGGTGTTCTTTTCTACATTTACTTTAACATCATTTTAATATTTGGTGTTTACTTACTGTACTACCCTTCAATGAATTGTTTGTTTTTCACTTTCCTAGTATAGGTTAGGATTAGTTTAGACTCTGATGAAAATGAATCCTACAAAAACATTTGCATAATAATTAAGCAACTTTGGTGCCTTAAAGACTATAATTGACAATCAAGATTGTGTGACCACTTAAATAATGATTTTTCAAGTTAGAGGCACCGAAAGGGCGCTAATAGGCATTAGCATAATTAAGTCCCTAACCCTAGAATTTCTAGCTATGTAGGAATCAAGACATGCATGCGAGAGTGAAAGAAAAAGGGACTTGAGTAAGAATCAAGGAGATAAAAATGGCCACTCTCACACTAGTGTACTTGAATTACTATTTATAAGTTATCATTTTAGTAAACTTTTGGGTAATGCTTAATGGGTAAAGGTCTTTAGATGATAATTGGATGAGATGGCTTGGTAAGTGACATTCATATCACTTTTAGGGACCAATTAATGGTCAGCCATTCAGATAGTTTCACTAACGATGTGATCTTAAGATGGTGTCTTGTCAAGTGTTACCTACTCCTAAAAAATAGAAAAAAGGTGCTATCATGTTTTGATGGGTATTCTCATTGGATTGTGCACTTAATTCGTTGGCATAAATGAAAAACTTGTTAGGAGTGAATTGGTAAGTTAAACCCACCTTTATCAATCAAAAGACAATAACTCAAATCTCAATCAACATACTTCTACAATAATATTGAATGCTACTAATTACAACTTTCTTAGTTTTGATATAGGAGTGTATAAATCACCTAACAAGGCTAAACAATTCTCTATCGTGAGTAGGCTGGTTTGTTTGACCATTTATAGGACAATTTCGTTGGAGAGCAATAAGGTAGACTCATGTTTATTGTCTAGTACTCGTTAATGATATATTTTTCTTTTTATGGGTCATAAATATATTGGAAATCCTAACACTTATCATGAAATACAATTAAATCATAAAACTTCTAGAAAGTGTAACAAAATTCTAAAATTTGTAATGAAAATACAATCGAGCCCTAAAATTTTCTAAAAGTGTCAAGTCTTAAAACTTGTCATGAACGTGCAATTTAATCCTAAAACTTTTAAAAAGTGCAATCAATGGAAGGATCCGATTGAACCAATTTGATAAGTTTTAGAATTTATTATACTTTTTAAAGTTTTAGGACTCAATTGCACTTTTGTAATATGTTTTGCACTTTTTGAAAGTTTTAGGACTCAATTACACTTTCGTGATAAGTATTAAAACTTTTAATATATTTACCTTATGAATTAACAACTAATCGATAATGCTATTGCGACTCAAGTCAATATTTTCAAGCTTGAACTCGACTCAATGGTTCAGCCACTCAACTGTATTTTACCTTGAACAAAGAGAGAAAGATCTCAAAAGTTCAGTACATTCTGATTAGCTTTGTCATGTTCATGTGAGGATATGTCTGTCCAATAATTCCTTTAAATAAACTTTGAACTCTGAGACCGACATATTCAAATCCAAAAGCCAGCTCTTCTCAAGGGAATTACCTGGAATCAAATCTACTGAAGGATATAATCATGTTGGGCATACTCTCTTACGTGTTCTCATGATTCCAACGGATCTGTTTTAGCTTTGTGAAGACATATTAATGTCATCTCTTGAACATTCTCGCACTGAAAAATTTATCTGCATCGGGAATTTACATATTATACATAAAGAGTTCTGGTTAATAAAAAAATTCATAAGTGACAGGGATATTGCATCCAAAAGAATGATATCATCTTTGCGAGAGGGGTGTGCGAGAAAATAACACCCGAAGAAGATGAGCACTTCAGAATGTTTAGTTCTCTGAATGTATGACTTCAATTTGGTTTGAAGAAATGAGCTCAGAATATTCACATACCATGAAAAGTACAGGTTACTCTTCTCTGATACTCAGGTAAATATATCATAGACATACGCCATCGGCACGGAGTGTTGCCACGTTGACCACGGTAAATATTTGTTCTCATCCCCGATCACCAGAAGCTCCAAAGAGTAATAACTCCAACGAATTCATAAAATTTGGACTTGCTTAGGCGGGCACCTTAGGAGGAGTTCACCATGGACGTCCAGAAAAAAACTGCCTTATTCTACTGATGACATGGAGCCTCACATGCTGAAACCGTGATGAAAGAAGATGTCCAGAATGAGACAGCTTGATATGACCGGACATGGTCTGGCAATCCATACCTGCATTCTACATAAGCATATCCAAATAGCCACTAATAAGACCATTGTACACATCATTACCCTCTTGAGACATCGCACCTTTATACCTTTATTCAGTTACAAGCTCGTCCTAGACAGTGACTTCTTGAATATCTTTGCCATCATGTACGCAGGAAGTCCTTGGAGATTATGGTGGCTTGCTTGGCAAACCGTGGACAGTCCAGCAAAGTCCCAGCTGCAGGCTATCAGTCTTCTTCGACAAAATGGATCTTCTTTCCTGGTTCTTCCATTTTCAGAAAATTAAGCATTTAGATTCCTGACTTGCTTTATGATATCAGTGTTCACCGGCAACATGACGAGAGTAGATTTCAACAAGTTAACCTGTCAGATGGTTCTGAAGAAGGTGCTCCAACCTGGCAATCAGAAAATAACCAAACATAAAGTGTCCATATAAGTAGAGCAACAAACAAGTTTCCTATCACATTTCTGCAAATAAATATTTTTTCTCTCCTCTTTCATGGCATCTGAGAAGTTTTTCTACATCAATAATATGCATTTCTTTCCCAACAGATATTCATTTCAATGCGGCAAAGTAAAAATTTCACCATCTATTTTCTTTTGAATGTACTTGCTCTTATAATATCATGAAAACCTTTTCCAATGATATTATTTGTTTTGCTTTCTTATAACGTATGAGGATTAAAAAGTTATGTCCATTCGCTCATCTCCTCTTCAGAAATAATCTATTGAGTGTATATATGCCCGCTTTCTTATTACATGCTCATCCTAACAAAATTTAATGCATAGTGAAGCCATAGAAACCCATACAATGCATGGGCTACCAGCTAGTTTTAATAGTATTTAGATGAGGGCAACAGCCCCCACCATTCTACAGTTGAATTCATTGCTGTGTATTAATCTGAATAATGAACACCTATTATCTAGTAAAGAGAAATATCAATCGCATCATGATGCAGAGAGGGACAGCGTCTAATTCAAATTAAATCTATTCTGTGTTTCCGTACCTCATCCTCTTTTAAATATTTATGCTCTTGAAAGCAACCATAGATCTTCCTTTACGAAGAATTTGAATTCATCTTTCCCCTTATGTTGATGTTAAAGTTGTAACCTTTCCAACACTTGAATTGGGTAGTGCACGTAAATCTGCAGATAGGAACTCCAAGATTCAATAGATAACCTCTGCTTTTGAATGTGATGTATTGCCGGAGGTAAATGCATATATTCCATTTTCAAGATACACCCAACTGCAGCCAGCAAGCTTCTTGGTTTCCTTCCCTCTCATTTTCTCTCTTATCTTGCGCATCTCCACCCAATTTCCTCAGCTGCAAATACATTTTCCAGCTGCACATACCGAGATCCATTATCTTCCTCAATAACCAACAGCTGCTCTGCCGCTTATCTTGCAAGACTGAGGTTCCTATATATCTTACAGGCATTCAAAAAAGCCCCCGAAATCACAGGATCCGAATTCCTGGGAATTTTCTTCATGATATCCATTGCCTTTTTTAGTTGATTTGCCCTTCCATACAGAAATCATACAGGCATAGTGATCCATTTCAGGCACAATTTTGTAATCTTCTACCATGGACTTGAAATACTTTTCCCCCATTTTGACTAACCCACTATGACGGCAAGCAGATAGGAGTGCAATAAAGGTGACCTCATCAGGTTTCAATCCTCTCTCCAACATTTCTTTATACAGCTTCATAGCTTGATCTTTGTGCCCGTGATTTGCATAACGGGAAATCACGATATTGTAGAGACTCAAGTCTCTTTCCGTGAGTTTTTGAAATATCTTTCCTGCATATTCAGTACTGCCAGACTTAAAGTACATGTCAATCATGGCACTAATCAGCTTCTCCTCCATTTCCATCCCTTTTCTCAGTGAGTAAGCATGAATTTGTGTTCCAGGATCCAGGGCCCCTGCAATACACGGGCACCTAGCAAGCAGATGATTATGGGTGCATCAAAAGAAATGTTTGCATTCCCTCCATATTCATTCACCAGTTCAAATACAACTTCACATTGCTGTGCTTTGACATAACCAGTAAACAAAGCTGTCCACATGATAGAATTCTTTTCATTCAGAGAATCAAAAGGTCTCCGTGCTTCTGACATATTACCTTGAGATGAATGACCCATGATCATAGAAGTTGTTGAAAAGGAGTTCTCACGCTCAATCGTCACATAAACTAAGTCCGCGTGTTTCATATTTCCACAATTGCAGTAAACATCCACCAAGGCACTCTTAACAAAGAGATTTGATATCACTTCTTCTCTCAAAACACAAGCATGAATCTCCTTTCCAAGCTTTGAATTCCGCATGCTGGAGCAAGCATTCAGAACACTAGCGAATGTGTGCTCATTCCACCCAAATCACTTGTCCCTCATTTTCATAAAGAAATTCAAGGACTCCTCCTCAAAACCGTTCTGTGCATAGCCAGAAATCAAAGTATTCCAAGACACTGTATCATTTAACACGGGCAATCTCTGGAACAGGTCTAAAGCCATTTCCGTCTTACCTTCCCTACAACAAGCTGCCATCATCGTATTCTTGGAAACCAAATCGACTTCCACTTTTGATTCACAGAACACTCTGTACGCTTCTCCGAAACTCCCACATTTAGAGTACATGTCAATTAAGGAGCTCATGACATACCCATCCGTATCTTTCCCCGTCCTCACCATATAAGCATGCAACCGTGTCCCATAACACTCCACACGTAACTTTGCCACCAAGTTCAGCATCGCCGACAAAGTAAACTTGTCGAACTTAAGACGATCACGCATCGACTGCATCTTGTCAAACCATTCGAGCGCATCACTTTCGCGTCCTTCAACGGTCACGTAACCGGTCAGCATCGAATTATAAGTTACCAAGTCCCTCTCAGTGGCCGAGTCGAACAACGCCCTGGCTCGGGTCAAGTCCCGAGCTTTTACGTAAGCCGAAATCAGGGCGTTCCAGGAGTACACGTTCCGGTGGGGCATTTCGTCGAACAGCTTGTGGGCTTCTCGCAAGAGGCCATTCTGGGAGTAGAGGCGGATGAGCTGGTTGAACAGGAAAGTGCTGGGGACGAAGCCGGACTTAATTGCTCTCGCCTGGTAGGCTAGACCATCTTTCAAGGACCTCATTTACATGTTTGTGTCAGATGTTACATGGGACCGGACGAGAAGAAAGAACCCATCGCTGATCAAACAACCCCCGGTCCTTCCAGCTTCTAAGACAATAACAAAAGTTGGTAATGAAACGACAGATGTTGAATTTTGCCTTTGCCAGTTTATCATGTCCTTAAAAGACTGTCAATCTCGCATTCTATTCTCGATTTTGCAATATTTTAAAATTCTCATTTTTTTTCTCTTAATTTTCACTTCAAAATGATTCTTTTCGAAGCTCTCACATTAATCTTTCACCTAGAAAAAGAAAAGTTCTCATTTTAATGCAGTATTCTTTATTCATTTCTTTTTTGAATCTTGATGATAATTTCTAATTAAACGTAATAAACAAGTAAATTTCAAGATTAATAGAGGTAATCTTTCCTTTATGATATCTTCTTTTTTTTTAACTAATTCAATTCGAGGGCAATCAGGTATTTAACACAAATATGAAGGGAAAATTGCGTTTTACAGCCTTAAATGTCACGTGACATGTATAGCTAGAAACTTAATGGAAGTTGATGACGGCAAAATAATAAATTTTTGATGTGGTAAAATACAATCTTCACAATTTCAGGTTTAATGTGTATCATTCCCTGGTTCAGAAAATACAAAGGAAATTTCAAAAAATAAATCTTGCAAGTAGGTATGGTATGTTGGGTCTTATCAATGGGAGCTCCCATGTGTCACAAACACAACACTCATTTCATGCGTTAATGCGATATTTTATGTGATTAGGCTTTTAGCCGTGTCCATCATGCTCTCGCCCATATTTTCCGCTCATTTTCTCGTGTTTCACTCTTTCACAAGACTTGCAAGTTCACGAAAACTTTGCTCGGCTAACAGCTTGAGTACCTCGCACACTCACCCAAGAGAAAGACGCTTCCCTAGTCAAGGGATTTGAGGATTTGAAGGATAATTACAAATGTGTAGTAATCATTCAACTATGCCCCAAACTAGTTCAGAAGTTAGTCAAAATGGTTGTTCATTGATAGATATTGACTCTGCAAGTGAATGTGCACATCTCTTTGCTAAGATAGAATGAGATTCATCTTCTACTCTCTCTAATCTCGTGCCATAGCCAGTGGAGAGTGGCTCTTCAGTTCAGTCTCAATCTACACATTCAAAGGTTGAAATCTTAAAGCCAAATCTTAGACATGCTAATATTCCAGTTTCATCTATCTCTCCTAAGCCACATGATGTCCATTTAGCCTTTAAACACATTGATTGGACAGGCACCATGCTTGAGGAACTCCACAAAACACGGGAATTTGTTCCCCATCAACCCTCGATGAATGTTGTTGGATGTAATTTGGTGTACAAAATAAAGTTACATGCAAATGATTCACTTGACCAACTAAAAGCTTGACTTGTTGGAAAAGGCTATCATCAAGAGGAGAGCATTCACTTCCTAGAAACTTTAAGTCCGGTAATCTAACATGCCACAATTTGCATTGTCCTATTTGTTTCTACTGTTCAAAATTGGGAAATTTGCCAAGTAGATGTCAAGAATGCCTTCTTATATGGCGATCTCAATGTTCCCGTCTATATGGAACAATTACCAGGTTTCCGTGATTCATCTCATCAGGACCTCGTCTGCTTAATCCAACATGCGCTATATTGCCTTAAACAATCTCCAAAGGCATGGTTCGACCAGTTCAACGACTTTCTTTTCAAATATGGATTTTTCTGCAACACTGCTAATCCATCACTGTTTATTTATTGTCATTGTGGTCACATTACAATTCTATTACTATATGTGGATGATATAGTCCGTATTGGTGATTCCCCAAAATTATTGAACCATCTTGTGCATGCACTTGGTCAAGTGTTTTCCATGAAAGACCTTGGCGCTCTTCATTTTCTTATGATTTGTTTTTGATCAATTTTCATGTAGATCAAATTATTATCTTTTATTTTTAACTTCTGCCATAATTATATGTGGTGATATCTCTATTTGTACTATAGAACGTATCAATGAAAAGTATGCTTTATCGACTCAATTTTATGTTTTCTTTAATAAGTCAAATTTTACGTTCAATTTATCATAAATAATTTTATACAAGAAGTATAGTTGCTGTTTTAAGCATTCTTAGTAAGTGGACACCCCCCCCCAAAAGTATCATCGAGGACCCACTAACTTTGTTTGACCATTTTTACCTGAATGCAATATACTAGAATTATAAGTAAATATGGACAATTTACACACAATAAAGGCTATATTCGGTCTAGTGCAATGCATATTGTACAATAGACTTCCAGTTGCACTAGTATAATCTAATTGTACTAAAGGTTGCCCAATATTTTTCATCAATTGAATTGATTCATTATATGATACATTTGACTCTTTAATTCTCAAATGTTCATATTTTTTAATATTTTTCTTCACATAGTAGCATTGACTTAAAGCATAACCCCCACTATATTTGATCACTTTGATACCTAAAATTGTATCAATATATATAGTTTTTAACTTTATTTATGCCATGCATATCTGTACCAACAATCAACATATCATCTACATAAAAGTATATTATAAATCCATACTCTTAGGTACGCCTTGAATAAATGCACTTATTAGCACTATTATGCTTAAATCCATATAATAATACCATTGAATCAATTTTCTCATGCCATTGTTTCAATGTGCTCACATGGCGATTCTCAACAAATTGCAAATTACTTGTAACTTCTTTTACATAATTAACCTCATGATCCTAAGACCCTTCCTCAAATAGAATGTGTTTTTATCAAAATATTAACAGTTAGTTAAATGGGGAACTTCATGGTTTCTTTCCAAGTGGACGTGATCTTTGGCAAGGGGACCCCATATCTCCTTACTTATTTACCTTGGTGATGGAGGTCTTTTCGGGGATGTTATACATTCGTTCAAGGCAACTGGAGTTCATATTCTTCTGGAGATGTAAAGGTTTGTGTCTATCGCACCTTTTCTTTGCCGATGATGTTTTTCTTTTTTGTGAAGCGGATGTGGCATCGGTTTCTCTCCTCAAGGAAGGCCTTGACACATTCTTGGATTGGAGCGGGCTGAAACCAAACATAGACAAAAGTGAGGTGTTCCTTGCTAGAGGGACCGCCTTATCTCGGGACCAAATTGCTCTTGCTTTGGGATTCCACATAGGGAACTTGCCAATTTGGTACTTGGGGGTTTCCATCATCACCTTGCGGCTCAGAAAAGCAGATTGTTGCTCCCTTGTCAGTCGCATCACAGCTAGGGTACAATCGTGGTCTCAGCGCTTTTTATCCTTCGTCGGCAGGTTGCAACTTATAAGGTTAGTTCTCCACTCGATACAAGCTTATTGGGCCAGTGTCTTTATGCTACCTAGAGCTGTTTTGGACCGTATTGAACAAATTCTTAGACAGTTTCTATGGAAATGCCTAGGCCTAGGTAGTGGTGGGGCGAAAGTTTCTAGGAAGGATGTATGTCTTTTGAAAGAGGAGGGAGGTCTTGGTATTTGAAGTGTGACAGCCTGAATTTTCAAATTTCATTTTCGATTAAATAAATCGGGCCTTTTGTTGACACGCCAATAGTGTTATTCTCTAAGCTGATCACTCACAAGATAATTGGACTATTTGGGGATCTAAATGCAATTAGACCTGAAAATTCGACCAGGAATCGACTACTCGACTGTGTTGGTTTACAAGAGTCATAACGGCATTGTCGAAATCAATCAGAGACTGGAGATAGGTCGATTTGACTGAGATATGTGATCAAAGTGTGGGTGATTCCACCTGATTGCAAAATACTCGTTGATCGGCACTAGACCAATTTTTCTATCGTTTTGGTACCCGGTGGCCGTAATTGAAATCTCGAGATTTTCACGACAATCAAGAGTCGCCAATGTATCAAAGATATACATTGTGACTCGAGATAAATCGATCATGGGTCATTGTACCAAAAAATTCATAAAAGTTACCCAGTAGACTAGGTCACGCTAAAGTCGTGCCGGATTGAAATTAACCGCTAATTTGAACCTGATTTTAGAAATTGAAAGTTATGTGGTGTCACGAGCTATTTTAGGAATGTCGACTCATCCTCTAAGAAATTTTTAGAGATTCCGGGATTTTTACGGAAAACCGTTTCGGACGTTGTGGAAAATTAGCGGAAATTCAAATGGGCTAAATCGATGGAAATTGGAACTTCTAAACTAAGCCTTTGAGTGTCAAGGACTTACAAAAAATTGTTCGGGATTTTTTCTTGGCGAAATTGGACCTTGACTTAGAGAATTGGTGAAGAAATTGAGGATTAATTGAGTGAATTCGGAGCTGGATTTTGGGGCAGAAAAATGGGCTTTAAAATTTGATTAATTGAGGATTATAATGTTAGAAAGAAATAGGGAGACATGTGTTTAATTAAAGGGATAGGAATTTCTGACCTTGGGCCCCCTTCCGTCGCTATCCTCCCCCTCCTTCGGCAAGCCTTGCCAGCTGCATCCCCATTCCACCGCCTCTGTCTCTCTCTCACGCCCTGCCGTTCCTCTTTTTATTTTCTTCCGCCTCACCGAAACCAGCACTCTTTTCTCTCTTTCATTTTTCTTTTCCCTTGTTCTGCCATTCTCGCCCACTAACGAAGACTACCGTCTCTCCCTCTCTCCGCCAAATTTTGTCTGCCACCTTCGATTGTTTCCCCCAACTGAAGCTCCACCGAACTCCCTTCCCCTGCCACGTTTTAGTCAACGCTTCAATTTCCCTTAGCTGGTCAGTTGACCGCTAATTTCCGCCAACCCCTGCTTCGTTCGAAGTCCCTCGTGCAGCCCCATCTCCACTCACGGAGCTGCCAACACGCTCCATCTCATCGAGTCAACCGTCGGCCCAGTCTTCCGCAGCTTCTTCGTGTCTTCATCTCGCTGCCACAGATCTTCACGCCGTGTCTTCTTCGATCAGATCAGCGAAGCCAGCAGCTGCTCCATCCGTTTCTTCTCCTGCGCGTGCGCCTTCGGCCCAGTCGCGCGTCTTCAGCCCACGATCAGCCAGTGAGCCCGTTGTTCCATCGCAGCCCATCTTGTGGAGTTGAGGTCAGCCCAGCAAACTCCAGCATCTTGGGCCGTGTCTTTAGCCCAGCAAAGAAGTCAGGCCAGCCATGTGAATGTCATCTTCAGCCCAGCAAAATTTTAAAGTGCAGCAGCCCAAGAGAACAGCCCATTAATTGAGTCTTCAGCCCAGTTCAGCAAGGCCCATCTTCAGCAGCAGCAATTCGGGCCCAGCAATTCTTTTATTGTTCGGCCCAGCAGCCCAGTTTTTGAGGCCCAATTCCAGCAAGTCAATTGAAGCCCAACCCAAGTTGAAAACAAATCTCAGATTTGGGCTGAGATTTGTTGGGCCTGTTTTAGGCTCGGTCCAAGTATCTGCCGACGCCGCCAAAATTTGGATTTCGGCCACCGTTGTGCCATCGTCGCAGTGAACCGAGTTCCGCAATTAACCGGTGAGTTTTTGCACTAAACCCTTCTTAGTAGGCTAATGACGTCTAAGGGGTGTTTAGATTTATTTAATTAGAAATTAGGTGGTTAGTTAGATTAAATTAGAAATTTAATTATTTAATCGAGCATATTAGGTGGTTAGCATGGTTTAGCTAAGACTTGAATAAATTGTACTATTTATCTAGAAGGGTTCGGGAATTTTCCGGGTCCATATTGGTAATTAATTTGATAATTTTGGCCTAAGTTAGTATTTTTAGAAATTGAATTGATTTATTCTATTAATTTTCGAAATTAATTAATTATTAATTATTTTCCAAAAATTAGGCTAGGATAACCGGTGGCCGGAATTTCGTGCTGATTCCAATGATGTGTTTAGTTTCTGCAATTGAATGCTATATTGTTGAATTGAGTGATGATTGTGTTATATATGTACTTTAATAAGAAAAAATCGGGTGTCGGGTGTTGACACCGAGAGTGGGTTTTAAGTACCATTTCAGCTTAGGTGAGCATTGATCAGCTTAGGTGAGCAATATGGATCTATAACAGCTTCGGGGAGCATTAATACCACTATAGATCTCTAGCAGCTTCGGTGAGCAATGTCAAGCAATAATGCTTTAGCAACTTCAATGAGCACTATAGATATCAGCTTCGATGAGCAATATAATTATCCAGCAGTTTTGGTGAGCAAATGTTATTAGCAGCTTCGATGAGCAATAATTGACCTAGTAGTTTCGGTGAGCAAATTTAGACATCAGCTTTGGGGAGCAATGATACATGAGGATATCCATTTCAACTTAGGCGAGCAGTGTTTGAATTGACAGAATTTATGGATGACATTGATGACATAGAGTCGAATAAATTGACTAATTGATGGTGGATTTGAATTGAATTGTTTAATTGAGTATTTGAATTGTACTGACTTGCATGATGGAATTGAGGCGAGGTAAATCCTCTATGCTAAAAACGTGATTGTGTGGTTATGACTCTTCTGGGCGTATTTCCCCCATAATCGGGGTTTAGCGTGCGAACTCACTGAGATTTATATCTTACCCCGTCGTGGGCTTAAATTTTTTAGGGTCGTCGAGTGGAGAACCTGGAGTTGAGAGAGGGTGATTGGAAGCGTAGGTTAGTTAGGACCGCTTCTTTTTGGAAGGCTAGTTTTTGTAGTCTTTTGGTCCTAGACCTTGTACATGACTCTATGTGAATATAAAAGCATGTTTATTGTAAATTTGTCGTCCTGCTTTTCTATTCCAAGATGGTTACTGTCAGGGGATTTATTATTCGCTTCCACATGTAGAATAAATCGAAAAGGGTCGACTACTAGTCTTGGGAAGTCGCAAAATTTTATCGACCAGAGAGGGTTGGGCATGTGCTCAAGGTTTGGGGCGTGACACAAAGGCTGCAGGATTTTAATACGGCATCCATGCTTAAACACATATGGATCCTATTTTTTGACAAATAATCCTTGTGGTGTAAATAGATCAATTTCACTTTTTTTTTTTTTTTTTTTAAGAGGAAGGAATTCTGGATAGCCAAGAAACCAACCATTTGCTTGTGGGCCTGGACGAAGATTCTTCAACTCATAAGGGACTTTTGGCATCTTTTTTGGTGGACGATTGGGGACGGCCTTTCTATTTCGCTCTGGTTTGACCACTGGCACCCTAGAGGCCCCCTTAACTTGTGGTTCTTGGACTCTCTTATCTATAGCTTAGGGCTCTCCAAGCAGGCGACAATAGTAGACCTCTTCTCGGTTCCCGGCCAGGCTCTTAAGGTCTCTTTGGAGTCATGGGAGTATCCCCTACCTATTCTCTCTCAGAGCCCATACCGTTTTTGCTTGTTAGAGAACTCTTCAAGGTTATTCTCGGTTGCCTCTGCGTGGGAGACCATCAGATTGAAAAAGCCCAAGGTTTCCTAGGCAGGTTTTATTTGGAGCAACTCGATCATACTGCGGTATCAATTTAAACTCTGGCTTATTAAGAACCGGCTTCCCACCTAAGTTCTTTTATTATCTTATGGTAGGATTGATAACGCGGTATGTGCCTTTTGCAATACCAGACCCAATTCTATTGACCACTTATTTTTTAGTTGTCACATTACTTCTGATCTAGCTATATTCTGGGTTGCGAGATGCAACCTTCCTTGGCAGAATAGACCTTGGGTGGATAACCTCTGATGGGCATTGAAGTTCCTCTCTGGCATCGAATTTTATCAGCGTATTGCTAGATTCTCCTTTGGAGCCCTTTGCCATGTGATTTGGAAGAAGAGGAATATCATCCTCTTTAGAGAGCAGGCAGTGGCAGTCCCGGCCTTGAAGAATCACCTCATCAAAATTGTCAATGACAAGGCCTTGACGTTTAAAAATGTTGCAGACACTTATAGAAATGGGAGGATTCAATGCTGCTGGGGATTGGACCCATCCATTTTTAATCTTGCTAATGCTCCCTTGTAAGTTTGGGTGTTGGTCATGCTGCCTTCACCGGTTCTTGCGAGTTGTGGGCTACTCGGTTGGCTAGTTGGCTTCTTTCTACTACTTTCCCTTTTGAAGCTGCTAGATGCTGATTAGCTGTTGTGGTTCACCAAGATTAGGAGGTTTCCTTTTCTTTTTGTTGGTGGCTGCTGTTTTGGCTGCCTTTTTGTTGCTGTTTTGGCTTTTGCTTATGCTTTTTGCGGGCTGTTTCTTCCTTCTCGGCACCCTTCCACTCAATTTGAGTTGCCTTCTTGAGTGTAAGTTCTTGGTGCTGTGTCTTTGATGTATGTTTGTATAGCTTTTGATTTAAAGTCAATATATCTATTACCTTTACCAAAAAAAAAAAAAAAAAAAAAAAAACAGTTAGGTTCTCAATCGTGTGTGAAAGTTTCTTTCAATAATCTTTTTAAGTTGAAGGCAATTTTAAAATAATTGCAGTAATTTGAAGAGGGTTAGAAACTTCAACCATAAAGTCTTTGAGTTTGACAACATATATATGAAGTTCCTCCATTTGCTTGGAGACAGATTTTCCATTAATCATGATAAATTCAAACTATTTAGTAATTCTATCCGTACTTTATTTGTTAGTATTGTAGTTAGTCTCCAAGGCAAGCCAAATGCCGTTGGGATTTGTGGAAGGTCAAAAATTTCATTTAGACAATCTTACAAAGTATTAAGAATTCTTCCTTGACACCTCCTTTCATCATTAATTGATTCTTTCAAAATGGTGCATCTTTGGAAGCTATTGCCTCGCTGAACGTTCTTGGATCTCTGTCCAAATGAATTAACATGGACAGCTTATTCATAACATTTTCGTTATCTCCTTATACTAGGAGAGTTACAAAGTCAGAATCAAAATCTTTTGTTTTCTTCACTCTTTGTGTGACATCTTGAAATTCGACCCTGTTTCGATAATAAGAAATAGGCTTTTCGTTGACTCGCCTATGGTCCTTTTTCTCTAAGCTGATCACTCACGAGTTAATTAACCTATTAGGTGAAGCCGTTAAAAGGATATAAATGCGGTAAACTTGAGAATTCAATTGGAAATCGATCGCTTGACCATAATAATTAGCAATGGTCAATACGATACCGTTACAATTGATTAGTGATTGGATATAGGTCGATTTGATGGAATCACGTAATTGAATTGTGGGTGATTCCCCGTGATTGCAAAATTCGCGTCGAATGGCACTAATCTGATTTTTATCGATCTTATACTCGGTACTCGTAATTGAAATATTGAGAATTTTACGACAACCGAAAGTCGCCTATGAGTTGGAGATGCACAGACGTGGATAAAAAATTATTGATTACGGGTCAAACGCGATGAAATTTATAAAAGCTACCCGATAGGTTAGGTTGTACTAAAATCGCGTTCGGTCGATTTTAACTACGAAATTGAATTCGGTTTCGGGAATCGGACGTTTGAGCATGTCACGATTCATTTTTAGGATGTCGTCTCATCTTTCGGAAAAATTTTAACGAGTTCAGAATTTTGTGGAAAAACCGATTTTCAGAAAAATAAGTAAAATTTGGTGGGTAAGATCAATTTGGATTTTTCTACCCCAATTAAGCTTATTTTGAGAAATTAAGTTTAAGAAAGTAATTTGGGAGGACGAAGGTGAGCATGAAGACTTTTGGAGCCTTCTAATGATGGTTTAGATATTTGTTCCTAGGTTTAATTGGCTATGCCATTGACTTCTTATTTCTTCTTTTCTCTCTCTCATTCCCTCTCTTCTCTCCTCCATGCGTGAGCCCTCCCATTTTCTTCAGCCGCCCACTTTATTTTCCTTCTTCTCACATTCCTTTTCCCTCCAAGTCTTCATCCCCTTCCCTCACGCAAGCCTTCTTCCCTTCAGCCTGCTGCCGCTCCACTCCCGCCGGGACTTCACTCACCAACACGCCACCAGCAGAGCAGGTAGGGGTGTCCAAAAACCTGACCTGACCCGACCTGAACACGACCCCAAACATGTACTAAACACGAAACAAGGTGAGTACATGTTTCGAGTTTTAAAATTATTCGGGTAATTGTTATGAAACAAGAAAATAAATATATTTTGGGTCAGGTTAGGGTCAAAACATATATTCGGGCCGAACACATTATTGACTTCATGTGTTTGAAAGAAACACATTCTCCTCTCACCCAGTCTTCAGTCTTCACCCAAACCCAAACACAGAAACAAGACTGACGATTGCGCCTTCTCCGGTCGTTGACTCCGCCGCCGCCGTCGCCGCCACCGCTGCCGCTGCTGTTGACGACTGCACCCTGTTGTTGATTCCGCCACCGCCCTCTTCTTTGCTCCTCGCATTCTAGGGTTTCGCAGAGCAAGTTCCTTGCTCCGTAGCAGCAGCAGCAGGAGGCCCCCTCCCTTGGTCGATTCGGAGAACAAGGGTGCGTATTCGATCTCTCTCGCATTCTGGGTTCTGTTCAATGTTCATCAAAATGTGCGGGTGTGCGCGTGGGGCTCTGCTGCCATTAAACAATGGGTTGATTTTCCTGAGCATTTGGTCTTTAGGATTAAGAATGCATGCATGGGTAACGACTAATCAGCATCTGAGCTTGAGGGAGATTTGAATTGGTTGGAGCCTAGGATGTCCGCTGGTGAACGCTTCTCTGTTTTTGGACGCTTGCGAGCACAAAAAGGAAGGACGCTTGGCCGATCATTGATATCTCTTTTTCGTCGCTCTTTTTTTTTTTTTCTGTCCCTCCGGAAGATTTGATTGTGGAACTTTTTGTTTTTTGGCGGATTCGGATGGTGATACTTGATCCGTGTTTCTCCGGTAATGATGACTCCATTGGTCCTTGGAGTTGTAGCTTTAGGTACTGTCGAGCTTGTGTCGCCATTTAGATGATCATTGAGTTCGCTGTTGTGCGGATCAATCTGGGGTCTGGATCTGCGGTCAAAGCGAGGATGCGCATGTGCATAGATTAGGCTCCGGCTCAAGCTTCACCGTATGCTGCTTATCTGTGTGAAGCATCTGGTTTGATTTGATTTGTCAAAGTTCTGTAATGGAAACTGCAGGGGTAACTTATGGTGAAACGAAGAAAAATGTGAACGGTTGCCTCCGTCATTAGATTTTCAATGAAGAAGCTGACAGGTAGTAAGTCTCTCTGCTGTTTATTTCTGGATTCAATGGAAGGAGCAAGAATTGCATCGGTAACGACTCTTAACCAGCAACATCTTTTTGCTTGCGTGTTTTCTCTCTCGACTGGCTACCCGACAAGAACTCAGCCTCCTTTGTTGCAGATTGCCACATTCATATGACCTGCCTTTTACCTGTTTCTGGAAATATGAAGTTAATAAAACACTCACATGCATATTGAAGCTTTAAACTTACTGATTTTTGTGATACCATCAATTTTTATATGTCTAAGAAGCTTACTGTCCTTAATTAGAAGTTCATTAATCTTCTGCCCCACTCCTAATTCATGTAATGTGACTGAAATTGTCGTCTTCAGGGTTGATCCTAAGAGATAAGAATGCTTCTTTTTTGTTGGTTCCCATGCCTGACCAAATCTTTGACTGCAATGTACTGATACATGTGTTTTTGCCTCTGCACATGTTTTGCTTGGTTGTTTGCAGGAAGAAGCAGGGTTTAAGAAGTAATGCATCAAAGGAGACTCCATGACTGATGCAGGGAATTAGGACAGAAGAATACAAGACTGCAGAACAAACAGGAGGATATGAACATGGTCAACAGGTCAACTAGTATGAAGGAAATACAGGGTAGGCATACTTTCTAAAAATCTGCTTGAAAGTTGGCACTAGCAAGTTTTCTCATTACTGGATGAGTAAGTATGATTCCTTCTTTCATTTGTCTCTATGTGAGAAATGATTATCTTATGTTGGGATTCTGAAGGATGTGTTTTCCACCTTCATGTTAGAAACCTTTCTTCCTGTCTTATTTAGCCCATTTTCTTTCGGGTCTCGGATGGAACATTTTATTCCTCTTGGTCACAGTTGACCCTTTGAGAATTTTTTGAATTAAATCATGATAAGAGGGACATCATATATAGTGCGGTAAGTTAAATTTGCCTCTTCCTGTTATGTTCATAACATTTACAGTAGCAGAGGTTCATTCTTCATTCTCTTATTAACTTTAATATTTGCATCTTCCAAAACTATGTATGATGAGAGTTGGAACATACATTTGAACTAATATGTAAAAAAAAAAAAGAAAGAAGAGGGAAGACCCAAAAACCCGACCCGACCTGACCCATTAACACCCCTAAGAGCATCCACCATAGCCGCAGCACCACACAGCAGCTTCCGCCGAGCTGCTGTCCCCCCAGCTCGTCCACCGCCATTAGCCCACAAAGCTAGCCGAGACCAGCCCTTCACAGAACCGCCCCTAGGCCGTGAGCCTTGTGGGTCTGTTTTTCAGCTGCCATGAGCCTCTGTTGGAGACATGGTAGTTCTGGGTCCTCGCCGGCTTCGCACCGCCGTCGCTATTGAGTTCCAGTGAGTTAAGTCTATAATCCTTGAT
Source organism: Eucalyptus caleyi (assembly GCA_014182885.2). Lineage (NCBI taxonomy): Eukaryota > Viridiplantae > Streptophyta > Magnoliopsida > Myrtales > Myrtaceae > Eucalyptus > Eucalyptus caleyi. Next base: position 39,805,083 of record CM024472.2, read on the forward strand.
TAGGTTATTAATTGCACTTATGGGGTTATATTAGTGTTAATTAACATGGTTAGATTAGTGCTAAGAAGGATTAGTGTTAAGTAAGTTGGATTAGTTGAAATTCGGATCAGTTTATTGGTCACTCGCCGTTTGTCATTTTTGTTGATTAAATGTGTAGCGATTTTGAAGTTGTTTCCTTCTTAAAAATGTTTTAGACATCTTCAAATATGACATATATTTTACTCAAGATTTTATGGATTTAAAAAAAATGAGATTTCAGCTTCGTTTCAATCAAAACAGAACCTCTGTTTGTGCTGGAACTTGTGACCTTTTGGCATTCAATGGATTTTTATCAACTCTTAAGGTTCGAATTGTGAAAGAGTTTCTTCACAAAAGTTGTTCATCACATATTGTAGTTTAACATACTCAAATTTTAGATCAAACAAACAAGTTTTGAAGCTCGAACCAAACTGATTTTGGAAAATAGAATTTCTGGACATGGGCACAGTTTTTGTAACAGTTTGAGCGATTTACTGCTCTTAATATAAAAAGATATGAGTTAAGGTGTCTGCATGAAAAATGTTTTTTTAGGTGTCTTTTACAATATATTAAAATTGGAGAATCTAAGCTCGTTCAAGTAGGTTTTTTGAATTAAACTCGGAGACGTGCGAGTGGCCCGGTTTCTGCCGGTTAGGACCGGTTGTGATTTTGTTGTTGTTCTTGGTATAGTACTTTGCTGAATAATGTGTATTTGGTGATGTGATTGACTTTTGGCATGCTTAGAACTTATGAGTGATAATATGTGAATGGTTGTGCTATAGTGATGGTTTATGGTTATTGCAAAAGATGACCTTTTAAGCTTTCAATTGGAAAAACAATTATGTGTCGGGTTGGACACCAAAACTTATTTGCCCAATAAAACAATGAGGTTTTAAACTAGGCGCGTGCAAAATTTGACAGATTAATTTTGAGTATGTGAGCACCTATGAATTTATTTCTAAACATTTTGAACAAAAAAAAAAGAGGGGTTACTAAGGTTTGTTTTCAAAAGAGGGTGTTTGGAAAAGAAATTAGAAAAGAGATATGGTGTCGGGTTTGGATGCCAAGTTTTATGTGCTCAATAAAATGAGGAGGTTTTATACAAGACGCGTGCAAAGTTTGGTGGGTTAATTTCAAATACGGGACCCGTACGAATTTATTTTGGAAAGTTTGAACAAAAAAAAAAAAGAGTTACTAAGTTTATTTTTTTAAAAGGGGATTTTGGTGTTTTGGCCACATGATGGAAGGTAAAAAGTTGACATGATTGATGAGGTGCCTACATTGTTAGGTTAATTAAGTGGTTCAATTCAATTAATCGCAATTTATTTATTTATTTGAGCTTTAATTAATTAATTTTAATTAGCGTAAATTGTGACGGAATAGCCGTTTTGCAGAATTTTACATTGATCGTCGTGGATGCGTTTATATGTGAAATTGATTGCTTATTTGTGCAATTGAGTGCTCGAGTGTCATTGTGAACTATTATTGCAAAAATTGGATTTTGGTATTCAAATAGAAAAATACCGGGTGTCGGTTTTTGACGACAAAAATATTTTATGTACTATATAAAATCGTGGGATTTTGAAATGAGAGAGAGAATCATGTCTTACGGTTCAATTTTTGACCATGTGCCCATGCACAATTATTTTATTAGATATGTTTAATATGAAGAAAATTGGCCAAGTTCATTATTTGAAATGAATGTATTTGAGTGCAAAACATAGTGTTTTTGGCCGAGTATGGATATGCATGTGATCACTAAGTGGAACTCATCACCCAACGGAAGTTTGGGGACGATGCTCGATTTTATCGGATGCTCAGCGGGGGTTCGGAAGCTGGTCGCAGTGGAGGCTAGACTGATGCCCCTTTATGGGATGCCGTCTAGGCGAGGGTTCTAGACGTTACTGTGCCCGACGGGGCATGACGATGCCTGCTTTTCATCGGATGCCCGGCGGGGGTCCGGATGATTGCCAACTAGGGAGTTGGCCATGGTCGATGGGCCATAATAATTGGGACATGCATGAGTGGATGAGATTGTCACGCTTGATTATAGAGCAAAATTATGTAGCATAGTATGGGACGTGTCATAACGGTTTTACCTTATAATCGGGATCCATGTGAATATTTGATAGATGAAATGAGGTGTTCTAGTTGTTAAGTACGCTTGTGATATCTATAATGCATATATGGTGCACTAATATGCAGGGACGTGCCCAAGCGAGGTAAGTTTTGGATGGTGCATGTTTAGGATGTGTCTGAGTGAATTCTCGTCCTAATTGGGGTTTAGGGTGTTGACTCGCTGAGATTTTATTTCACCTCGTCGTGGTTTAAATATTTTCAGGTCCTAGTGTGTAGAATCCAGAGCCCGAGGCAAAAGGGTCCGGAGTGTAGGTTACCTATGGCCTCTTTTGAGGTGGACCTTTTGTATAGAAACTTGCAGGGTTGACGTGGCGTGTTTATAAAGTATGTTTTGTGAAAATTGGCTCTCCTACTTTTGACTATCCCATGTTTGATTGTCATCAGGGTATCTATTTAATTCGCTTCCACATGTGCATAAAACGAATGAGTCGGTGACGCGTCTTGAGAATGTCGCAAAATTTTTAGTCGACCACTTAGGAATATGCGCGTGCTCGGGTTCGGGGCGTGACACTTTGACTTCTCTTTGGCTCACTTGGAGAATCAAATAGTTTTCTTTTTTCTTGATGAAGAATTATGTGCATCAATTGTTGTTTGTGAAAATGCTAAGGTATCACTCGAATCTTTAAGAAACTTGTGTTAAAGAAATTCAACATACCTTGATTTCAAAATAATATTAAACATCCAATAAGTGATAAAATTTTAAATTTTTAGTATATCCAATAAACACACTTCTTAATGTCCCTAGTCATAATTTGATTCGCTTAGAATACACAAAGCATCTCAATACTTTAAAGTAAGGATAAGTGCATTAAAAGTTTTAAAACTTGTCATGAAAGTACAATTGAGTCCTAAAACTTTAAAAAAGCATAATCATGTCCTAAAATTTTTTACAAAAGTGAAGTTGAGTCCTAAACTCTTAAAAAGTGCAATCAGGTCCTAAAAATTGTGAAGTTTGTGCAATCAAGTTCTAAAATTTATTAACATTTTCAGTGTGTCAAGTTAAATGGAGTTAATGGAAAGACTTGATTGCACAAACTTAATAAGTTTATGAGTTGATTGCATTTTTTTTTTTTAAAGTTTTAGGATTCAATTGCATTTTTGTAATACGTTTTAGGATTTAATTATTTTTTTTTTTTTTTAAAGTTTTAGGACTTCGTTATATTTATCCCCTTAAAGTATTAGATGCCAGTACCTTTCTTTACTATAATTCACATGGAGATATCTTAAATTTCCTTGATGGAATTTTGTTGTGAATGTGACATGCAGTAAGAAGTGCTTCTCCCCACAAATTTATTGGCAATTTTGCTTGTAAGATCATGGAATTAACTATATCTACCAAAATTTGATTCTTTTTTTTTGCCAATCTATTTTGTTGTTGTGTATAATGTGCACTTACTTGATGCACAATGCCAATTTTTTTCATAGAATGCAAAAAAAAAAAAAAAACTAATGAGAGGTATTCTTCTCCCCAATCACTTTTCAAAACTTTGATTTTCAACTACAACCTCATATATCTTGAACACATCTAAAACTTTTGATTTAATAAGATAAACATGAGTATACCTAGAGTAATAAAAAATAATGTAATAACATAAAAATTTCCATCTTTAGATCTTTTTACCTTCGAGAATAATTTCTTAGTCATCTTTGCTTTGGAACATATTTCGCATTCCTTTTTATCTAGATTATGACACAATATCATACCACTTTTTTTTTTCCTCACAAATTTCAAAGTAGTTAAGCAACATGAGATAATCTATTATGCCGCAAGGAAGATGACTTAACCATATAAATAGAAACGAAAGTCTCAATAATACTTATCTATCAAGATTCTGAGGACTCGATGCAACCACTATCTCCATTTTCATGAAAATAATAATACTTTAATATTGTTGAGAAAATTTGATTACTTATGAAGATAGAGCAATAGTTGATAGTGCTTTGATGCTTTGATGCATGATAATGATCACTATCCTTAAGTATTATTTGCCTATACTATTTTTGCCATGGGTTTAGAACAAACAGACCTCTAGGATATACATCAAAGTTGCAAATAAATGAGTTCAATAATTACTCAATTTTTCCATTGGAATTTCACCTTGAATATGTTATCAAAGTTGTGTGTGAAAAGAGAAGAAGAGAGAATTACAAAAAAGTTGTTTGAATAGTTGAGATGAACAATATATGATTTAGTACTATGAATAGTTTTGGGACTCCATTATTTCCCGAAAAATGAATGATTCGTAAAATATTTTCTTAAAAACAATCCAGTGTATTGCTTATAAATATGAATAAAAAATATTTTCATCGCTAACTAAATTGAAAATAAAATATTTTTTATTAGCTAATTATTTCACGTGACATAAATTATTAATTTTAAGAAAATATTTTTAAATATTTATTTTTTGTGAAATATATGCATCTTAAGACGAATGATTATGTGTCAATAGGAAGTGATTGATAGGGAGAGAGAGAGAGAGATGGACTTGTTCGTGGATAGGGTCGAGATCAACCCAAGAATTGCGTAGAGAGAGTTTTTTTTTTTGTCGGTTCTACTCTAATCCTATGCTAACACACTCTCAGACTTTTATCCTATCTCCTTGCAGGGCGTAGGAGTCAAAATCCACTCTTGAAATGAAATCGTCTCCACCCCAATCCCCCTGAGAAGGTGGGGATTTGAACCCCCAACCTCCCCCTTCTAAGTTGGAAGGGTGGTTGCGTAGACGAAAAGTAAAATGGGGAAAAATCATCTCTAATTTTTTTACGGGTGTAATAGATGCACTGCATCTTTGCACTGGCCGGCTGTGTACTCGCCCCGGTATGAATGTGCAAGTCATAGGGAAAAATCATCTCTTATTTTTTATGGGTGCAATTTCCTAGATGCGTCCCAAAAATGACGTCGAGAGAGTTGACGAAAAGTAAAATGGGAAAAAATCATCTCTAATTTTTTTATGGGCGTAAATGATTTAGACACATTGCATCTTTGCGTTGGCCTATGAATGCGCAAGTCATAGGGAAAAATCATCTCTTATTTTTTAAGGGTGCAATTTCCTAGATGCGACCCAAAAAATGAATGATTTGTAAAATATTTTGCTAAAAACAATCCAGTGTATTGCTTATAAATATGAATAAAAAAAGTATTTTCATCGCTAACTAAATTGAAAATAAAATGTTTTTTATTAGCTAATTATTTCACGTGATATAAATTATTATTTTTAAGAAAATATTTTTTAAATATTTATTTTTTGTGAAATATATGCATCTTAAGACGAATGATTATGTGTCAATAGGAAGTGATTGATAGGGAGAGAGAGAGATGGACTTGTTCGTGGATAGGGTCGAGATCAACCCAAGAATTGCGTAGAGAGAGTTTTTTTTTTTTTTTTGGTCGGTCCTACTCTAATCCTATGCCAACACACTCTCAGACTTTTATCCTATTTTCTTGCAGGGCGTAGGAGTCGAAATCCACTCCTGAAATGAAATCGTCTCCACCCCAATCCCCCCGAGAAGGTGGGGATTTGAACCCTCAACCCCCCCTTCCAAGTTGGAAGGGTGGTTGCGTAGACGAAAAGTAAAATGGGGAAAAATCATCTCTAATTTTTTTACGGGTGTAAACGATCTAGATGCACTGCATCTTTACACTGGCCGGCTGTGTACTCGCCCCGGTATGAATGTGCAAGTCATAGGGAAAAATCATCTCTTATTTTTTATGGGTGCAATTTCCTAGATGCGACCCAAAAATGACGTCGAGAGAGTTGACGAAAAGTAAAATGGGAAAAAATCATCTCTAATTTTTTTATGGGTGTAAATGATTTAGACGCATTGCATCTTTGCGTTGGCCTATGAATGCGCAAGTCATAGGGAAAAATCATCTCTTATTTTTTATGGGTGCAATTTCCTAGATGCGACCCAAAAAATGAATGATTCGTAAAATATTTTGCTAAAAACAATCCAGTGTATTGCTTATAAATATGAATAAAAAAAGTATTTTCATCGCTAACTAAATTGAAAATAAAATATTTTTTATTAGCTAATTATTTCACGTGATATAAATTATTATTTTTAAGAAAATATTTTTAAATATTTATTTTTTGTGAAATATATGCATCTTAAGACGAATGATTATGTGTCAATAGGAAGTGATTGATAGGGAGAGAGAGAGATGGACTTGTTCGTGGATGGGGTCGAGATCAACCCAAAAATTGCGTAGAGAGAGTTAACGAAAAGTAAATTGGGGAAAAATCATCTCTAATTTTTTTATGGGTGTAAATGATCTAGATGCACTGCATCTTTGCGCTGGCCGGCTGTGTACTCGCCCCGGTATGAATGTGCAAGTCATAGGGAAAAATCATCTCTTATTTTTTATGGGTGCAATTTCCTAGATGCGACCCAAAAATGAGTTCGAGAGAGTTGACGAAAAGTAAAATGGGAAAAAATCATCTCTAATTTTTTTATGGGTGTAAATGATTTAGATGCACTGCATCTTTGCGTTGGCCTATGAATGCGCAATTCATAGGGAAAAATCATCTCTTATTTTTTATGGGTGCAATTTCCTAGATGCACCCAAACTTCCACCCAAACGTCATGTCGACCCAAACTTCACGTGGTGAATTTTCTAGATGGACTGCATTTTTGCGTTGGCCAGCTGGGTACTCGCCCCTCCCCCTTGAGGGCGCTGGACTTCTTTAATTTGTTGAATTGCGTGCATTTGTTAGGTCGACTGACTTGGGCTTTTCTTACAGGGTAAGGCGACTCCGAGGTCAAAAATCATCCCGACTACTCCCGATCTTTTTAAATTGTGCCTCCTCCGCACACAAAAATCAATTCTTCACCGATTTCTCTTTACCCAAAGACAAACCGAGACATGATTGATGCTCTTAGCCCTATGAGTACCTATCAAGTTTTGCTACTCATTCTTGTTCTAGTGCAAGCGATGACTAGCATTGCAAAGCTGAATAATCCATCATGTGTTGCTTCATCTTGCGGTGATATTCATGATATAAGCAGTCCATTCCGACTGAAGAGTGATTCGAAAGGATGTGGTGATTCAGATCACGAGTTGGCTTGTGAGTATAATCGCACTGTTCTATACTTAAATGGTGGGAGATACTATGTGCTGTCTATCAATTATTCCATTAGTCAAATCAGATTGGTAAATGACGGAATTCACAGGGGCAATTGCTCATCTCTCCCCAGTCACCAGCTGACATGTGATGATGGGCTCTTGGGCGGACTATGCTTCGATGCATTATTTAGTGTGGTCATTGTGAACTGCTCAAAGTTGGTTAGTTCTTCATTCTACATCGCTATTAATCCATCATGCATTGTGGGGTCATATTCTTCCAACACATCATCGAGTTGGAAGTTGTATGCTTTGGCCAATCCAGAAGCATCCGATGTTAGGGACTTTTGCACCATTCGCAACTTGACCTGGGTATCAAATTATTCTGGGTGTAATGAGCAGAAAAATTGTAGCCTCTACAACTACGAGCAAATTCATAACATCATGGCCAATGGATTTTTTCTCGACTTTTTTTCCCCGGTATTCTATTTCCGTTACATCCTCAAGGGTCAGGGTTGGAGATTAGCTGCCAACAGAGTTTTCTCGCACCTCTATAATTTCCCTAGCATCTTCGGAAGTCAGGTTTGCAGATTCAAGTCTTCTGATGGCGGTAAGCATCGATTGACAATGAAACTTTGCCGCAATTTTGCATGATTGTGCACTCTTTCACTTGCTACTTTCTCCTCAAAATTCAAATATGTAAAAATTATTTCAAATCCAAGAAAATCATGACGAAGCATATATGTTAGTATAGGGCAACATCCGTGTATTTGAAAGATTTCCAGAGCTTTGTGTTACATATTGTAGTCATAATGTAGGAGTTGCAAAATTGGCAAAAAAGAAGAAGAAAAAAAGTGATATTAGAAGTCACCACAACAGACCCATTATCAACTGCACACATAAATGAGTCTAGCTTATACTTCTTTTCCACTAGACGATAGAATTCCCGTTGTTAAAAGAGGGGGTCATTGTTCGAGGAACCACATGACTAGTTTTTTTGTCGGAATAGAGTTCAGATTTTCTTGTTTTCTTAATTAGTCACTTAACTAACCTTCTAAGAAACACTTGTACTAGCAAACTCTTTAAAAACTTGCATTTACCTATCCATGGAGAAACAAAATTATCAATTAAAAATGAAAATTACATTTTCTTTGTATTTGTTGACTGCTAAAAAAGCAAAAGGAATTTCTTGTATCGTCGATCATTTATGTGAAACAAAGTTTATTATTTCTTGCGAGTGCATGCATCCCACTTCTCATATTTTTTTAGACAAAACTCAACTTGCACAAAGTAGTTAGCTACTACTCTGTTTCCTCGTGAGTTTTGTTTTCCAGACTTCTTTTCCTTCAATTCTTTTTCAAATTATTCATTCCTTTCACAGGTTATCTACAGCAGATGACCGTTGGGACAACAATGGGTTTTATATGTCTACTAGGTAAGCCACAATGATTTGTTCTTAAAATAATTAAGAAAACCTTATTCTAACCTATCAGAATTATTTTCAGTGTGTTTTTGTGGAGCAAAGTTTGTAATTGGGATGCCATTTTTCGGGATATTTCTAATCTACATCTACAGAAGAAGGCACTTAGCAATGGACAGGAACATCGAAGAATTTTTGCAAGCTCACAACAACTTTTTGCCCATAAGGTACTCTTACTCGAATATTAAGAAGATCACTGCAAATTTTAAGCACAAACTGGGAGAAGGGGGATATGGTTCCGTGTACAAAGGAACACTCCGAAGCGGCAATGAAGTGGCCATCAAGATTTTGAAGCAATCCAAGGCCCAGGGTCAAGATTTTATCAATGAAGTGGCTACTATTGGAAGAATTTACCATGTTAATGTAGTGCAACTCATTGGTTTTTGCTTTGAAGGCTCGAAACAAGCTCTCGTGTATGATCTCATGTCGAATGGATCTTTGGATAAGCAAATTTTCACTGAGGAAGGTAATAAGTTTCTTGATTACGAGAAAATATATGAGATTGCTCTTGGGGTGGCGAGAGGGATTGAATATTTACATCGGGGGTGTGAAATGCAAATACTACACTTTGATATCAAGCCTCACAATATTCTTTTAGACAAGAATTTTACTCCGAAAGTTTCTGACTTTGGACTCGCGAAACTTTATCCTGCTAATCATAGCATGGTCTCATTGACTGCTGCAAGAGGAACCTTAGGATATATGGCACCAGAGTTGTTCTACAGAAGCATTGGTGATGTATCTTATAAAGCAGATGTCTATAGCTTCGGGATGTTGCTCATGGAAATGGCAAGTAGAAGGAAGAATACAAATGCAAATGCGGAACACTCAAGCCAAATTTATTTTCCATTGTGGGTGTATGACCAAGTCAGTGAAGAAAAAGGTGCTATAATAGAAATTGTAACGGAGGAAAGGAAGGTGATAAAGAAGATGATAATAGTTGCACTTTGGTGTATACAATTAAATCCTAGCCATCGGCCTTCAATGAACAAAGTCCTACAAATGCTTGAGGGAGATACTGATGAACTCCAAATGCCTCCAAAACCGCTTATTTATCCACCTGATGTGCTAGTTAACAATGATGAAGCTGAGATGGATCTGGAAACATTCTCAACTTCATCAAGTACTCCGATAATTTATACAAGTTATCCTTCGGGAGATGCCAATGATGTTTAGTGTTCCATGCATAGTTGGATTGGAAATGTCTTGTGTGTATTTGTTATGTCCAATAATCTAGTATCATGTTAGGCGGAACTTGAGACAGTTCGGCTTGACAGAGATTCTTTTGAGATTGTCATCTTCTAGCTCTTAGGTTGATGTTGTGTTATTGTATTTCATATAGTTTATTCTCTTGCATCCTCCTTCGAAAAGATGAACACATTGGTAAGAGGGCAAGGACAAAAATGATGGGTGAAGGTAATGGACATTGAGGATTTTTCTCCTTTGGTTCTGTTTCGGATAGGAGCGCCTTGGAGTTCACGAACTCTTTGGAGAATGATCTGGTCTTGATTCCTTCCGAGACATCTCCAAGGGTTTTCCCTTTTTGGATGATTCGATTTGAACTTTCAATCCCTAGCGAAAATTGCAGAATCAGTGGCTGTTTATATTTTTGGTTTTCTTTGCTTCTGTAGAAGCTGCTGCGTCTGCATTTTGGGCTGGTTCCTCATTTTCCACAGCTTCTACAAACCAATTAGAATCTTCAAGTTGGCCATGGTTACCGTTCTGTGAACCGAATTTTCCCTTTTCCTTTTTCCAATACCTAGTTTTGTTGTCCTTAGATTATGCCACCTAACGATATGATATATATGACAAGTGTATACTAAATAAAAAAATCACTCAAATAATTTTTCACTTGATAATTAAAAAGTCGCCTTTTAAGTGCATGCCATGCATTTTTATTTTATTTTTCAATGAAGCTACTGATCAAATGTAAGAATCTATTATGAACGAGTCAGCATGATCTCTCTGCATGCACAATCAATGTATATTACCACAAAGTACCTAACTCAAGTTCAGTTTGGTCTACTCTATGTAAGAGATTGAGAGTCCCATCACTTCAAATGTCACTTCATCGTTCTAATCGGAACATTAGATGGTTAGCCACAGAATTCAGAAGCAGATAAAAACGTAAGACGATCTTTGCAGGCATCTGAATCCGCAGGTTGGGGGTACGTGTGCCGTGGCAACCAAAACATTGCACTGGATGAAACATACAGATGCCGCTGAGGCCTCAACTCTTGAATAAATGGTACTGAATCAACAAATTTGTTCTGCTGGAAAAAGAAATTGAAATGAGCAGAGAAATCACTGGGGATATTTATTAAAACCATAAAATGTTTCACGCACAATCTTGGATTGGAAAGATTCATCTACTAATGAAACTGATGCAATACCAGAAACTTAATACTGTACTTATGTCAGTATCTCAACTCTACTTGTGGAGTAAATATCTTACCCTACCAATGTACCAAATGGAAGAAGCCCAAAAACAAAACAAGTGGACCAACAATGAGCAGTCTTGAGTCCAATTCTGCACCAGTCCCTTGACAATCATCATTATCTCGAAGATAGCAGCAGCTTACACTGGTCCATTATAAACAACCTTCACAGCCGAGTACACCGACCTAGCATCATCTGCCAAGGAAGTTTAGGCACAATCATTCCTGGCCTCATTACATATTAGTTCACAACCATTTCCTAAAGATAATAGGAATCCAGCATCATGCTTAAACTAACGAAAGTTTTTCCAATTTATTCTGTCCGTGTCTTGGATAGCAAAATATAGCACAAAATGCAGCTCTACAGTATTCTCAGCACATTCATTAGCTTGTACCTTTTGAGAGAAGTTATCTTGTTCAGAAACAGCCTCTACAAGTGGCACCATATTCCTTGATGAGTCACACTAATTACCATTACACCAATTTGTTTCTTACCTACTCTACTGAAATTATTGAAATTAACACAACAAAAGAAGTAGAATCAAACCAAATTGATAGGATATCCAAGAATGCATGAATTTCCTGATGTCTTTATTGAAAGAATATTCATACCTGCAACTCCAACTAAATCAAACGTCAAAGGTACATTCGAATCTGCCTCGACAGTGGCTTTTGCTGCTGCAATACCGACTGAGATGGCTTGTATAATGTTCAAACCTTCACATATCGATGCAAGTGTAGCACCCACCAAGCAATCGCCAGCCCCAGTAAGCTTCTTAACAGATGCAGGAAGGCCAGGAAGATGCAAAGCCAAGAGACGAGAGGTTCCCCCAATATGTTTGGCATCATGAAACTTTTGTGAAGGGCAATCAGATGAGATCAATTTGTGGAGTTCTGAACTTATGCCAAGGCGTTGGGGTTTCTCCACAACAGCTCTCGTCAATATAGACCCCTCTTTAGAGCATAGAAATACTCCACGAGCGCCTATGGTTACAACTACAATTTTTATGCCCTTCTCAAGCAAAAGAACTATTGCGGGTTTTAGCATATTGATGTGAGATTCTGCAGGACAATTCTTTTCGCTCCTATACCTTTCACTCAAACCATATAACTTCCCAGGAGATAGAGCATCTGCCATTGCAAAGAGCTCATCTTCATTGGGAGATACGTAAGTTACCTGCGAAGAGCCCATTCTGTGTCAGTAGCAGATCTCCGAGATGAAGCTTTCAGAATCTAGGAACCGCTTTGCCACTCTTAAACTATGCCCATGTGAGCTGAATTTCGTTTCTCCTAATGTCATATTGTTTTCATAGCTGAAAGGGATGCCAAAACCAATACGTCAACTATGTAAACCAGTAACATTTTATTTCATGCCTGATTGATATGAACTCGACGCGGTCAGTTTTTTCTAAAAGTGAGATCTTGTCAAAGTTTAACAATATCACAAACATAAATCAATTGCATATGATGTATGGTTTACAATTTCCTTGTTGATTTAAGAAAAGATTATGTGTGTATCACACTTAAGTGTATTCACTATGGAAGAGTTTCCTTCAACTCATCTAGAATGCAAATTAATGTCCTAGTGGAAGCATAACATCACCGGCCATCCTGACTTATGGAAATGTAATCAGCAGACAATGAATTGGACATGCATTATTAACGAATGTCTATGCAAAGCCACTAAATTTTGTCTTGATATGCTACATGCCAAATTCTCCAACCCAAACCACAACTTTCACCATTTTTCTCCATATCCATGCAGATGGTAGGCAATTCTATGAAATATGTTGAAAATGACTGCTATCATTTTCCAGTGTACACAACTAATGGTCTGCATTAATCAATTTGAAGCACTGAACTTTTCTCATCATAGTATTTCCCATTTTGCTCTCTGTCGGTATGGTGCTAACGATGATGGCAATCAACTACTCCATTAGCAATCAAGTCAGAAATTTGAGATTGACATCTCGTGAATTCCATAAAATGTATTATTGAACTTATCCGATTGTTTATCAACTTCAGACTTAAATATGCTTACACAGCGCATAGAAAACAGCACAAAAGAAAGTAAATGCACACCACAAGGCGAAGCACTCACATACTTCACGATAGAAGCAATTTTTTTGGATTTGGTAACCGATACCGGTTCAAACCACAGAGGAATGTTATCTCCTGCAGCCACTGTAAACAAAATTCAAAGAAAAACCAAGTAAGTGAATTCTGAAGAGCTTTCTACTGACTCAGAGTAGATCATATAATCAAGCCAGATGAAAAATCAAAGTACGTTGAATCTTTAGAATTACATTGACAAGAAGCTTCAAGAGCACGATCGTTGAGGTTAGCATCAACCATCACTACTGGAGCAGAAGAGATCTCGTATCTAAATTGTTGAATCCACTCAGCAGTGAGAAATTTCTCCTAAAGATCAACCGTGAGTGCCTTTATGGATCTTAGAGAGAACACAAGTATGCCTGCTCAACCTGATACGTTTTTAGCAAAATTAACTTACAATTGACTCAAAGCTTGCAACACCAGCAGCTACCTCACCATTTGGATCGAGTACACAGCAGACCACAGCAGTTGTAATATCTTGGGCTTGAAGGATACCTGCCTTGGAATTGCTGAGTTTAAGAACGAGAAGCACATTCATGAACAGCACATGCATCTCTATAACTTATTTGAAGCCAAAGAAAGAGGAGAATAGCTAGTTCATTATTACAGCAAAGTAAAAGAGAATGATTAGAAGAATAAATTTTAGTGTACTTACCTTTCTGTAAAGGTAAATATAGCAAAATTTCATCACTATTATCTATTTAGCAGATTTTACTAGGCATGTCAGACAAGCAGTTAAACTGAGCACGTTAACCTTCAATAGGACGCCCATCAGATCTCCAATGCTCCAACAAGTGATTCCCTGATACATAGGGCATAGGATAATGTTAGCAAAATCGTGGGAAGACACAAAAACCTCAACAAGAATACTGATAAATAAAGAAACTACAGAGAATTTGCCCACCTTGGCAAGTGGCCAACAACCATGCATGAAGGATGAACAGACATTCACTAAATCAAGGTGGATTAAATAAAAAGAAAAACATTCTAAAATCTTAGTACCTTTAATATATACAGTTTACTCGCAAATTCTCAATCTGGAAAGTGAAGATGACATTTGGCAAAATCCTAATGGCCAATTCTAATCCCTCACAGACCTCCAAAAAGATCTCAATTCAGGATGTCTTCAAAATTTATTGATCCTGATTAGAATCAGGCTGGCATACCCAAGAATTCCAGTTACAATAAACAGATGATTGTTTAAAAAAACTATTTTTTATCCTAAAAATTATTAGGCTTGACCATATATACCTTGTGAATCCAAAGGAAACTCTCTCAAATTAAAACAGACGCAGATAGGATGGATATAGACATAGTCAAGGCCCAAAACAAAATTATGCACTTTTATTGAGAAAAGATAGTAGGTTCTTTACTTTTATCACGTCTTTTAATAAAGATGGAGCTAAAAGATTTATCTGGTATTTTTCTCCATGTCCCATAGCTTAAGACAAGAAGGAAATTGAACAAGACCAATACTAAATAACCTTTTTGCTGAAACTCTACAAAACATCATGTCCTAGGTGGCCATGCATCGAGTTCATAAGCCAAAATAATTAATTGAGCCAAAACAGTGCCTCGGAAAGTCTTGCTGAAACAGAAAGTACGTAAGCTAATTCAGATGTGCTATACTTTTTTTTTTTGTTTTGTTTTTGGGTCAAAAGATGTGCTACACTAACCTGCCATGTCAAGGCCCACAGCACTGATGAAGAACGGCTTTCCTCCCAGCTTCGACATGCAATCGGCAATATTCCTTGCTACACCTCCTAAAACATAGTGAACCTAAAAGACCACTGTCAGATATAGACTCGCACAGAAAGTACTGAACAGTGTAGTGTGTTCTCACGTAGGTTCTCAACTGATGCTGTCGGCATAGAAGGTTTTGGAGATTTGTAATATTTAGGGGCAGAGTAAGAAACCTGGAACCAGTACCTACCAATATCTTCACCACTGGGTCAATGGTTGGATCTCCATCTTTCCATCTATGAAAAAATTCATGCTCAGATAAGCTACACTTCTTCTTTCTCCTTGAAGGCTGCCTGTCATCCTCATCTTGTGGAGGGGTATGGCACTTCCTGCACTGGCAATCTAGATCCCAGTAGCAACGAGCCGTATGAGGATCCTTGAAGTAGAGGGTTGTCCTTTAGAGTCAAAAGACTCTATTCCAAGTCTCTCATTCACCTTCATCTTCTTGAATGTATGGCTGCATCATCAAGATTGTAGGAAAAATTGAAGAAGAGCCTCCTTCATTTTCTCTTGAGTGATCAAATTTGATGACCCACTGCCATCCTATTTCTTGATGAATTTTGACTTTGAAGACTGCATAGGCTGAACATTTTGATGAAGTTTTTGTAGTTAGTCAACCAGGTATTAGGGAGGAGTTTGAGTAACTCAGAACAAGGAATCTATCTTGGAATACGATGCACAAAGTCATCTACTTATTGTCCACAGATATGGAAAGGGCATCTTCTGCTCCCGGCAAAGTTAAGTCTATGGTGTGATTTGTACACCATCTAGATTTTTTTAATTTTTTTGGGGGTCATATGTACACCATCTAGTTGCCATAGTCAAATCTGGACTTGGGGGACATTGAGTGATTTGTAATTGAACCTTCAAGACAAAAAGCAATTTAGGATCTGAAAGAGCTATATTGAAGTCTGGGAATATGTCACAAACACAAATCTAGCATTGAGAGTTGTTTCAACTACGCCAATGCAAGCATGTTGATAGTTGAGGAACGAGTATCAAGTAGTGCCATGCAGGCCACTACTTGCGATCCTTTATGACCATGGAAGGAAAGAGCAAGGCATATAGCACCAAAGCGAAGGTGCTATAGCCTCGTTTGCGCAGGAACTCAGAAGAGATTTAAAGGTTCACAAAGTGTTCATGTTGAGTAGCTGGAAAGGGATGTTGATCAAAGCAGTAGACCAAACGTATTCTCTTGACATCCTTTGGAGTATAGTGAATAAGCTTTCTCATAGAATTTATTGGTGAAAAGTAAGCTAGTTTAACTCAAGCAAAATATGGATTTATAAGACGGATAGGTATTATAGATCTTATTCTCATTGAGGTAAGATATCTCCCTAAAATAGTTGATCTTGGAGGTGTTGGATTAAAGAGGCAGGGATCAAGAGTAATAGAGCATCTACACATTTAGTAGTACTACTTTCTGAGGATCCTCAGTCATGATGGGATATTTCTTCCTCTTAGTAATGATGCATTATCAGGCCTAGGGTTATAATCTCAGTCCGATTTTTTTATGAAGATGGCTATGTATCATGAGGGGTTAATGGTATCAACAAATGACTATTTGAGATAGAAATATTATCCCACTACACGGCCCTTCCCTTGGCCTCTCAAAGGGACTTTTTTGTTTTTTTTGTTTTGGTCTCCAGACGCCATTCATCTATATTATAAGGCTCTTAGAACTCAGAAACATTTGGAACCATAGGATCCATAGAGTGGCAAGTGAAGAGCAAACTCATGAAACCATGTTTCAACTTATCGGACTAATCATGCAACTCTAAACTTTTAATGACATCAGCCTTCAAGAATGAGAAAAGTATTTTAGAATTCCATAACAATGTGTATATAGGCCATAAGTTAACAAACTCCAAATCTCATTCAACTTCTTAGAGAAGTTAGCCTTATATAAGCAAGGTTGAGGACAATACAAACTTTTGTTACTACAATAATACTAATACACCGCCATTGAAAAATTGCTCTTACGGGACAGTAATTAACACTTTTAGGAAAGAGATGTCAGATAAAACAAACGAAACACTTTGGCCTATACTAATGGCCGACAATAGTATATTTTTGGGATAGAGGGCAAAGCATAGGAGATCCACAGAATCCATATTCGATCATGGCAACTCTCTGCTAGCAAAATGCTGCACAGAGTTCAAAACCACGCCGCAAACTTTAACCTTTCCAAGAGCAAAGAATGCCCTTTTGATCTCTGTACACAACATAGATGGCTTTGTGCATCAAGTTGCAAGATAGATTCCTTGTTCAAAGTTAGTCAAACTCCTTCCAGATACTTGGGTGACTAGCTACGAAAAGCTCTATAAAAAAAGTTCAGGCTATACAGTTTCTAGAGTAATATTTATATAGCCTTTAGAATGAAAATTCACCAAGAAAAAGCACGGTAGTGTGGTCACCAAAATTGATGACTCAAGAGAAAATAAAAAAGACTCTTATTCCATCTTTCCTACAATCTCGACGATGCAACCTTACATACTAGAAGAAGATGGTGAAGGAGAAAGACTTATAATAGAGCCTATCAACTATCAAGTACAACTCCTTGTATACTTCAAGGATCCTCATACAGGCCATTGTTTTTGGGATCTAGATTGCCAGTGTGAGAACTGCCAACCCTCTAGAAGATGAGGACGGCAGGCCTTCCAAGAGAAAGAAGTGCAATTCATCTGAGCATGAAATTTTTAATAGAAGGAAAGACAGAGATACAACCATTGGACCCGTTGGAGAATATAGTGGCAAGTACTCACATCGGGTATCTTGCTCTGTCACTTACTATTACACATCTCCAAAACCTTCTCCGCCACCATCATCCAAGCAGAAACCCACTCCTCCAAAGACAAAACCACCTACTTCTAAATCAGTTTCTCCCTTCTACAAACGTATCCTTAAATGGGCAAAAGCTGACACAAGACTGTGCGTCCTATTATATATCTTCACAATCCTGATGTTTCTGCAATTCAACCTTTCTCATTCTATATGACTAGTTGGGTCTATCCTCCATTCCTGCGTTTTCTTCATATGATGCTCCCCTATTATTCTCCATGTTATTGACAGAGACCAGCGTCAACCCATATTACAGAGACCAGCACTTGTTAGATTACTCCAGCAACTTCGAAATTTCCCCAAATGGACCAAATTAGAGTACTCCCACCTCTCTTTCAACTGAAATCCAGACAAAGAGCACAAAAAATCGATGCCCAATTTGGCATTTCTTAAGCAGCCAGCGTCGACAAATTTCATTCTTAAACTCGTATTACAAGCAAGGTAAACATCCCACAAAAGACTTCACCAAAAACAGAATAAGAATGACTGAACAAACAGATAAGCAAAGGAAAATAAACTTACTTTGCCAGGGGTTGTGGTTCCGGGAGCAGGAGGAGAAAAAGGAAGGGCATGAATGTCCAACACCATACCACCGATTACCACAGCTTCTCTACCATCTCGAAGGCTTAACCGCTCTGCTCTCAGTACGGTCTTCATCATCAAAACAAAAACAACCAAAAAAAAAAAAAATCACGATATCAACTAAGCGCCAACTACATCAAACATTTTCCGCAAACGAAACAAAAGCAGACACCCGCGGGGAGAGAGAGATAGAGAGAGAGAGCATACTGACCGGTTGAAGAAGGGAGCTTGCATCAGAAGCTTGTGGTGAGAGATGACGATACAGAGATTGAATCCTCCTCTGAGCTCTGCTCTCCGCAGCCATCTCTCCCTCGCTCTGTTGCTTAGCACACTGTTCCTGGCTTGTTCTATGGGAAGAAAGGCACAGAGACAGACGGAGGGTGTGGTTGACCTTTGACTAAAAAACTGGGGAAGTTTTTGTTTGGAAAAAGAAATAAAAAATCCTAAACTTTTGCCTATGACAAATTTACCTAAAAAAAAAAAAAAAAAAAAAATTGACATAAATTTTTTTAAATTTTACCAACTATAACATATTTATCTCAATTTTTTCCATGATATAAAAACTTCAAACTTATAGTCATGTGATACATTTATTTCAAATTATAGAGCATTTTTGTCCTTTACCTTTTAATTTTTTTCTATTTTTTAAAAATTTTCTTCTTTCTTCCCCCGCCATGGCTGGTAGAGAGAAGCTGGACTCAAGCAAGAGCCACCCTCATTGGCATTGGGCGAGGGTCGCCCTCGCTAGATCCAAAGAGGACAACCCTCGCCAAAAAGGAAAACTAGATAAAAGCAAGTAAAAGGAAACAAAATTAAAAATAAAAGATGAAAATGCCATTCAATTATAAAATTTGGGGTAAATGTATCACAGCCAAGCAAAATTTGAAATCTTTTTTGTCATCAAAAAAAGTTTGACGTAAATTTGTCTTTTTTTTTTTTTTTTTTTGGTCTCGAGCGATGTAAATTTTTCGCACTAAGTAAAGTTTGGGATTTTTGATAACTTTTTTTCATTTTTATTATTATTAACTAAAAATTGTAATAGAAATCATATAAATTCAAATTATAAATTGAACTTATTTTCTCAAATACAACCTAAGAACGGTGTAAGGTAAATAAGAGGCGGAACAAAGTTATAATCGACTTATGCAAATGACCATGACCCATAATAGCTTAGACGCAAGTAATGAAATTGAATTGGTGGACTCAATTCTCCAACTTCCCAACCAACAATAGTTATTCTCTTTTAACCATCAGCCATGGTGGCTCCACTGGATAGGCTCCAATGAACCTTTGTGAGGAAGGTGAGGAGTTCCAAACCCCTAATGGGGGCTCTAGGGGAGTTGCTTGGCGACTTAAGTGTACTGTCAGGGGTGGTGAGTCCTCCCGGGGGTTTACACTTCGGCTACTAGCTGAGGTGATTCCTCCAACACCAAAGAATAAAAATAAAAATAGTTATCCTCTTTTAGGGTGCTAATTGCTCTGACATGAGAGTCAAGAGAGAACGAATTTCCTTTCACCCCCATGTTCTCTAATAACATAAGTGATGTATCACTTTTTCGTGATACTTGTTTAGGTAAATTCGTCTGTTGAAAATGGTGAATGTAATGTTCTTTTTACTTAAAAATAAAGCGAAAAAGAGAATTTCCGTATATTTCTATATGAATAATATTGATGATACAAGAGCCTATTTATAAATTGTTTAGACAAATATCTAAAGTAATGAAATGTTACAATACCAAATAAAATCAATTACAATCAATCAAAGAAGATTAATATCTCCAACATCTCTCTCAAACTCAAGGTGACGTAGAAGAGGTCAATTGAAATTTCAATAAAAGATTTTTAAAAGCTCCGATGAATGTGTCTTAGCGAAAACATCAACCGTCTGATCAATTAATACGATTTATGAACCAAATATTATTTGATATGGGCACCCAAGTGAAGCTACAAGTAGGATTTTTTTTTGGCTTCATAGGTTAAGGGCACATTGAGGCACTTAGAAGATTGAGAGCCACCTGACGTGCACCAACATAACCTTTCCTTTTGATAAAATATAACATGCTAAATTCTAATTTTGGAATATGAAAGATGCAAAGCATATTTACCTAGAAGATGTAAGAGGTAATCTCTTTGGGAAAAATAAAAAGAGGTATGATACAACAACATTTTCTATCTCTAACACAATTTAGTTAACACAAAAGGAAAATCAGCTCTCAAGATTTTATGATGGCAAGTATCCGATAGCTAAAGGGGTAATCCGCATGATATCTAGGTTATTGTCCTACAATAAATACGGAAGTATCATAATGTCTGTCTCACCAAATAATCTGCATTGCAAATCTCTATACAAATATGGCACCGAATAGATTGGGTGTTAACGGATTGGCTCTAAACCTACCTTCTTGGTATTTTCTTAGGAATAGGAAATACTGACGTGGCATGAGCATTCTAGGTAACATTACCTAACATTTAGCTTCTTCCACACACCATCTATGTGGTCGCAATCAAATTTATCATTGAATCTGAAGATCTATAAAAATCGTACGAGAGGCTGCTTCATCTTCATAACATTCAACAAGCTCTCTCTCTCTCTCTCTCTCTCTCTCTCTCTCTCTCTCTCTCTCTCCTCCCGTAGCAGTCAATTGCAAGAAGCAGATCATTTAGGTAAGGAAAAATCCAATTTATATTCAATGGTGCTAAAAGAGTTAGCTATGTTGCTTGATGGATTGTATTCCTGTTATGATTTTAGATCTTATACAGATTGTGGTATCTTAACTTTCTGTTGATTACCATGCAGGCTACGAATAAGACAAGGCGCTCATGATTTTTTTAAAAATCATGACCACGCTTGATTATCACATAAAGCCTAACCCAAGAACTCCTTTGTTGTGGTTGAAAATGTATGTATTAGCCCACTTCGATGGGATGACTCTCGGACAAACCCTAGAAATGATTTCTTTTGGGGCGTCTTCATGATCTAAGCACTTAAAAAACACCTAATACATAGGCAAGAGATGGACACTTATGTTCGACCGCCTTTTGTTATGTGAACCCAACGATAATGAATATTTAGATCAAACATCGTATAGATTTCATTCCTTTCGTTTTACCATCTGAGTTTATGTTTAGCCGGCTTGGTCACTAGCACATCGTGGTCGGTGGATGCGCATGTCAGTTTGTGAAGTGAGAATTGAATTTTTCTTGGGGTGGGACAACATTCCAAATGGTAATTTTGTGAGAAATTGCATATTTTCTTGTCTTCTTACTTACCTGATGATAATATCTTGTGTGAAAGTTCCAACCTTTTTTTTTTAAGTGGTATCCAATCCAAATAATTGGATTATATTCATAAAAGGTGATGATTGTTAAGTTGTTTTTTGTTTTTAATTCTCTAGTTTTCTCAATCGACAAACTCTTTTGTTCATTGAACTTCACAAAATTCAGTTATGATATAACTCTTTTTCTCAAGACGATAACAACAAAACCTTTAAAACTTTTAATTTTTTTGTGGACCCTTTATTTATAACCATTAAGTGATTGCCCCTAAAAACAAATTTGTGAATTCTAAGTCTTTTTAACTGCTCAAATATAGCATAAGAAACCACCGGGGTTTGCCTCGGTGGTCACATGAGAAGAGAGAGTTGGGAGATTTGAATCCCCACATTCTCAAGAGAGTTTGGTTAGGAATGATTTAGTTTTAAATAGAGGTTTCGACTCCTACACTCTGTAATAAGATATGACAAAAGTCTAAGAATAAGAATTAGAGTAGAAATATAGTAGAACCGATTAAAAAAAAAGAAAAAAACTCAAGTCATTTAGTGAATATATGTGCTTTTTGCTTATTAAAACAATAGTGACCCCAGTATCAAATCGTATACTATGTTTTCTTGCATAAAATGTCACTCATCTATGTGAGAGTGGAGTGAATCTCGTCAAATCCATGCATTGTAATTGGCTATATTCATCATCCTAGATAGACTCGGTTCTCGAAGTAGAGTATCGTTTTCTGGCTTTGAGTTTTGATATAATTGCTGGTATTGGGTCAGCACTGGTTATTTCCTTTCCCATCCTATTTAACATTGGTCTCGTATCATTGCTTTTCTATCTTGACATAATTCGGAATTCCTTCCCATTCTCTTCCTTTCACTTTCCTTTTTGCACGCTCTGAAATTCTATGAGGGAGATAAACTTCTGCAACAGCTTCATTTCTTTTCCTTTTAGCGTACTCACCCTCTCTTTTTGCATGATCTCTCCATAAGGTCAATGGCAAACTACAACACCAGAAGAAACCCTCCCATGGATGGAGCAGCGTGTGAGTCCGACCCTGATTTGCGAAGCTTCAACGCAAACCTCCAAGCGAGGACAAACCAAGTCCTCAGCACTCTTGCTTCCGGGGTTGATGTCCAAACTCTCTCGCTGGATTCTCTGAAAGAGATAACCGAGTGCCTATTGGAGATGAACCAGGAAGTGGTCAAAGTCATCTTGGATAGCAAGAAAGATATCTGGAGAAATGAAGAGCTGTTCAAGCTTGTACAAGACTACTTCAATGCCAGCTTGCCCACCCTTGATTTCTGTGCTTCCCTCGAGAATTGCTTGAAGCATGTGCACGATGCCCATTTGCAGATTTTCACCGCCCTTCATTGCTTTGAAGAAGAAGATGGGGAGGGCTGTTGCAGGTACATGTATCTCGGTTCTCAACTTCATTTCAAGCACATGTATCTTAGTATATTGATTCTTGCTCACTGTTTTCATTTATTGGCTA
Organism: Eucalyptus caleyi; assembly: GCA_014182885.2. Lineage (NCBI taxonomy): Eukaryota > Viridiplantae > Streptophyta > Magnoliopsida > Myrtales > Myrtaceae > Eucalyptus > Eucalyptus caleyi. Next base: position 39,828,263 of record CM024472.2, read on the forward strand.
ACTCATTCAATCTCCCCTATTTTCTCCGTGCATTTGCATTCAACTTCATATCCTAACATGCCTATGAGATTGAGTTGATATCTAGAGTTTGATATCCTAACATTACAAGGTTAAGTTGATGTGGACTATGCATGCTTTTCTGTTTCACGAGAAACTGATGCAAAGACCTCGGATAAATTTAGTTACTCAAAAATCTTGGAGGAACTGACAAAATTCAAGGAGACCGGAGACCCTTTCACCAGGGAGTTCTTTGAGATCTTTCAGACAATTTACAAGCTACAGAAGTCCATGCTCAAGAAGTTGTGGATCGAGAAGAAGAAGATTGAGAAGAAGCTTAAGAGCATACAGATGTGGAGGAAAATCTCAAGCATGATACCGGTTGCAACTTTTGCAGCCATTCTAATCTATTCTGTCACAACTGCTATGGTGGCTTCTCCGCCAGTTGTTGCTGCCCTAGCGGCTGCAACCGCCATGGATGCGATTGGCAAGTGGATTGACTCCCTATGGAAGAATTGTGAAGCAGCACTGAAGAGACGGGAGGAGGTGATCACCTCGATGCAAGTGAGTGCTACAAAGCTTTTCCCTCCCTTTTTTGTAATTACAGTGACCGTCCCCGTAATTTCGTCAAACCAAGTCAACAACCATATTTTTCCCTTGAAGTCTTCGCATCTAACATAATGAACATCGCGAGGCTGGCTTGATTTTTAAGTAGCTACAATGATGCGAAAAATGTCTAGGAGTCCAAAATGCAAGAAAGTCTGAAAGAGAAGTCACCATTTACATGAATAATTTCTCACAACTAAAATCTCTACAGGCCAGTATCTTTGTTGCTCTCAAGGACCTGGATAAAATGAGAATTACGATTGACCCTTTGGAGGTACAGATGAAGAGCCTCTTGCAGAAAGCTGATTTTCCAATTGCGGCGGGAGCAGAGGCAGTAAAGCTCGGAATAGCAGACATTAAGAAGAAGCTGAGAGACTTCATGAAGGACGCCAAAGGACTGGGAAAGGATGTCGATATGTGCAGCTGCAATATCCAGAGATCAAGGCTAGTGGTGCTTCAGAGGATTATAAAGCCTCCCACCAATTGCAATGGTACCCCAATGTAGCTATAGAGAATTGTTGAAAAGTAATCTTCCTGCGAGGGATGTGTGGTGGACCTCCATTTGCCTTGCTTTCTCTCTTCAATAAAGCGGAAGACATCAATATTTGGCATTCGATTTGTTGAATAATCATTATTAAATGCAGCTTTCAAATATAAAGGCCTTTATCAGCTTTGGACAGGAATTTTTTCAATCCCTAATTGATGTTAAGGACGAAAGTACAACCTTTTCACATTTTACTTTCCTAGGAAATGCTAAAAAACGATCCATCCAAGCTGGATTGGCTGACATATGATAGTTGAAGGTGGTCACTCTTACAATCATTGACGTGTCCCTTCTAATAACAACCTTCCAGGGATTATATGTTGCCAAGATATTTTCCTTGTTGATCTTAAATTCGGAGCTAAGATTATAAATCCATGAGCCTAACTAAGTCACATTAACAACTGCAAACATGTGGCACGTCAAAACCTATGATGAAACTCTCTCTTGTTGCACTGCTAAATAGATAAATCTTTGCAGGTTTGATGGACAATTGAAAGTACAGGATAGGATGGAAAATCCTCAATATTCAAAGATTAAGTAATAATCCCTTGTTTTGGTTGCTCATGTATAGTTCCACATGCTGATTAAACAAGTTCAGATCACTGACATAAAACTAACCTGTTATATGGCGTTGACACTTAATTTTGGAAAAATAAAATTGCATTTTCAACAAATAAAAAGAAAAAAAAATGAAAATTGGAGAAATTGATTTGATTGAAGTATGCAAGGGAATATTGAATTATGATGGATGCCCGGATTTTATTAAATGCAGCAGCAATTTTAAAATTAGGTGAACAAATGGCAATAATTTTGACAAAATGGAAGGAATCGATGCAAAATCGAACTGATTACGAAATCATGTTCCGATTTACATTTATAATTTAATGCAACAGAAGATGGAAGTTTAAAATTTTCCACGGAAAGCGACCGATTGAAACCATTATAAAAGGGGTTGACCTGCACAGTATTCGGGGGTGCGAAAAAAATTGAGAGAGAATCCGCTAAAAAAATTTTGTGAAAAAGCTGAGAGGATTCGCGAAAGTAAAAAAAAGAGAGGAAATCCCATTTTCGCGTCCAAGGTCATTTCCTTCCCTTTTTTTTTTTTCTTCTGACAACCTGCAGAAGAAAAGAAAAGGAAAAGTCAGCAAAAGAAAGAAAAAAGGTGCAGAGAAGTGACGTGTGGCCAGAAAGAAAAAAAAAGAGTAGCAGGAGCTACTGTTCGTCTTCTTCGCGTGGAAGCCCCTGCTCACACTCGCGTCGCACCTCCTCCGTCCGTGAAACACTGCACCAGCACCATCCGCGACGCCACCGAAGCCCGCTCGCTGCCGCGCCACCGCAACACCCGCCGTCCCTGCCTCAACCCGACGCCCGAAGCTCGCGCCGCCTCGACGCCCGAAGCTCGCGTCGCCCCGACGCCGCCTGGGGTTGAAACCCATCGCGACTTACAGCCCAGCACTGTCACCGGCGCCTGTGGGACCGCTCGCCGTTGCCTCTGCTCCGACTGACCCGTAGCCGCACCCCCCGCTCCGCCCGCGACGCCACCCGTCGATCTCCGAGCTCCGCCGCGCCTCCGCACCGCCACCTTGCTGGTTCGCTCGCCTCTGACGCCGCGACCCTCCGCTGCCCCGAGCTCGAGCCCGCCGCCGTCCACCGTCGGTTTACCACCCCCTTTAGGTAGTTTTTGTTCTTTTATTTTGTTTTACTTTTATAGTTTAGTTTAGTTTATTTTATTTGTTATGTTATTTCTGCTCATTTCATTTGATAGCATTTTTAGTTTAGCTATTTAATTTGTAATGGTGGATGTTAATATTTGTGAATTTAGTATGCATTATCCGTAGGAATTTTGTCGGAATTAATATAATTATTAATTTGATCCGGAGACATCGGATCATTTTTTAATTATTTTTAATTTTTGGGAACTTTTTGGTAGAATCTTAATTGTTAAATCATAATAATTATTTAATTTGGTCAGTAAGGCTTGAACCAGATTTTTTAATTATTTTAAGTTGTTGTGATGATCGGGGTTAGAATAATTGTTAATTTAACTGTGAGACGTCAGGTTATTTTTTCAATTATTTTGACCCTTTATTTAGTGATTATATTAATTGTTTAGATTTAACCCTAATTTAACAATTATTCAGCTTAAAAAAAAAGAAACTAAAAAAAAAAAATCAAAAAATCGAAATATTCAAAAAAATTGCATGAGCACATAAGACATTAGGGTTTAAATAGACACGTAGGTTTAATTAATCAAATTTTTAGGATTATATTTCTAGGATTGCATTTTCAGATAATATTTCTAGGACTACATTTTTAGATATATATATATTTTAAAAAAGTTAGGATTAGACTTAAATAGCCTTTTTTAGAGTCTTAGATATAATTGGCACATTTTCATATTCTCATCCTCTTTTTAAAATAAAATAAAAAAAATAGTTTTCTAAGATAGGATAGGGTTTAAGTCAAATTTAATCCCTAGAATAAATTAGAAAATTATCCCTTCTTAGATAGATTAATTAGGATCTTTATAAATTCTGAATTTCAATAAAAAATACAAAAATCTAGGTGCATGTTAACTAGTTCACATAATAAAATCATTCAATTAGAATTTGTTCATTAGTTAAGTTAGGTCATGAGGTGCATAATAACTAGTTTGCATAATAGGCCCATTTAATTAGAATTTTCATATTAATAGGATTAAATCATTTAGTTAAAAATGCATTTTCATAAAAGAACTCAATTTTTAAGAAAATCCAAAAAAATGATTGCTTGCTTTGTGTTATGCAATTTATTTATTTGAATGTTTTAAATAATGGATGAGACCGTGTGGTCACCACATTTACATGATAGCAATTTAGGTTAAAATAAATCAGCTTTGCAAAAACATTTTGAAAAATTAAAAAAGAAATGGTACCGAAAGGGCATTAGAAAATTCTAGTGTAACCAAGTCCCCGTACCCTCAGTCTCTGGTTCGTATTTACTTAGGTGTCTAATCGACCTACCATAAACTGATTAGTGGCGACTCCTAGTTAATAATCTTGCATATTTAAAAATTTGGATTTAAGTCGCGAATTGGTATGGGCTTGGGAGAGCCCGAGCTAAGTTTAAAAGCTTAGCAGTCCATTAACCTAGTTTTAGGTGGTGCACCCGAAAATTAGGTTGCAACATATGGAAACGGTATGGTTCAGGTTCTTCCCAAAAGCAGAAGTTAGTAGCTAGGACAGAATAGTCAAATTTTCATTGAATTGTGTTTAGAGCTCATTATGTTCATGAGAAATGTCTGAGTATGACAAAAGATGAAAGCTGCATAAGCCAAATGGAAGACCAGAAGCAGTAACTCAGAAAAACGAAATCATCTATATGAAGAAAACATATCCTGTCAATGTGCCTCATTAGTAAAAGAGTACTCCTGAATAAAACTAATCAGTAAATCCAGTCATCTAGAGACAAATTTCATGTTGACAATAATTAATGGAGGAAGAAATTGCAGATGTCAATTTTTCCTGATCAATGCTTGGCAAAATTGCAAGTAATGACAGCTTTCCAGAGCCAGCAATTGGCCTTGGGTGGATATTAAAATAGGTTGCAGATGCCAGGTATCACAAATGGAAGAAAAGTATGAGATATGTACATATGCCAGTCAAGAAGATAACTCCAAGAGCAAGCAAAAGGCAATTCACCATCAAGAGAGCTCCTTTTCTGCGCCTGGATTAGGAAAATGGCCCTTAGAATGGAAGTCAGAGAGCAAACTGATTCTTGAAGCAGAAGGTGTCCATCAGCGAAGAGGTGACATCATTTTCTGATGTGGGGATGTCATCGAGGCAGACATGTCGCACTTGCCCATGAACTTCAGCGGGGTCCGCTCCAAATGCTTTGTCCATGAAAGATGGACAATGCTACTTGTAGCCAATGGTCACATTATAAACTGCAATAGGGGAAAGAAGCTCACTCAAGCTGGAAGGGACAACAGACAGGACTTCCACTAGTCATTGATATTGTAAATGCCTACTATTTTTCTCTTTCTTTCCCTGAAACGAGATTTGCCATACTGTTTTTGTTCCAATTCAGCCCAATATATAGGGACTACAATTTATGGATGTTCTCCTCTTCAGTAATAGAAGAATTCAAGACGATTTTATCCCCTATATTATTCCCTAAAGGAGAAAACTGTAATTTCATTTTCCTTATATTCCATAGGACAATTCATATTTTGAGAAATAACAGGACTTACTGCCTCATTTATCACGTCAAATCTTGAACCAACTGCCTATTCAGATACAGCTTCTCAAGTTCCACACGAAAAAACTGATGATTTTCTTCAGCATTAGAAAGTTTGACTCGGAGGAATCCTGGTAACAACTGATACCGACAACTGATACCGACTAGAATTGCACTGTGGGATCAATTTATGTGGAACCTTCGAGGTCCATATTTTATACCTCCATTAGATTTATAAACCCCCACTCCCTCAGTCAAAACAGACGCAAAATTAAGACAACCTGAACCCTGAGACGCCCGCAACTCCTGCAAGCAAGCATAAAAACTCTGTCTTTGGAAGCAGAACATTTTTTGGGGTTGATAGGCCATTTTCAGCTGCATATTTTTCACTTCAAACACACTTCTGCTCACTGCAGTTTACATTTTAAGCTCAATCTACCAGGCATAGGGATACAGAAAAAACAGAACAATGTTCATATATCAGCAGGCAGAATGTAAAGATCCATTAACCAGATGAACAACAAGGCATCTTATCAATATCGTCGTGAGGTGCTCACAATGCACAGACAGTCCTAATGAGCTAAATATCATTTCATATCAGGAGTGCCTGATAACAAGTAACGTTTATAGTAGTACTGAATTTGGAACAGAATTATTGGGATTTTTAGTGTCACCGCATTTTTAATCTTCTCAGATACGAGATCTTTGTCACTGGCCAAAATAAGGGAACAAATCCTTTAATTATCTCTTCAACTACAATCAAAACAATTCATGAATACATGAATATGTTGTTGACTTGACTCAGCTAAAAGGTTATACTGTTAAGGGGTATATTGATCAGCTCACTTACCAGGCTCGGTGGAATGATGCAGAGGGTATCGGCCACAAAGGAAATTGGACTGATTTGACGGCCAATCTAATTGTCTCATAGCCTATCAAGTTGTTTTGGGCACAGTCATTTTGGGTAATAACATAAAGAACCAGAAGAGTTGGGCCCTCCTTCATACATGGACCAGAATTCAGAAAACATCTCGAAGTTACTCTTCTTTTGCTGGATAAAAGATAAACTACTATAGGGGTACCAAGCGGGGTGCAAACCTATATTAAAAGTAAACTCAGATAATAAAAAAAAGTGCTCGGTTACAGGATAAAGCATCAACAACGTCAATCCAAACATTTGCTTGCACAAGTTTCCACTATAAAAAAAAAATGTGATATCTTTCAGCAATCCTCAATAATCACCAAAACAGGCGTCTTCATTCCTTGGCTCTCTTCTTATGTTCTTTCCAAATCAACCAAGAACCAGAGTGAGGGATGGAAGAGTTCCTTCTTTCTTAATGCCCAGGCAAATGGGGGCCCTGCAATTCCATAATTCATGCTCAATGGATCCTCCGATCATGTAACCCAAGTTAGCCGGATGAAAGCATAAGAGGCCACCCAAAACAGTCAGCCCAGGAACAACGAAGGAGAATATGATTCGCCATCTCTACCTCCGGACTCAGAAGGAAGTGCCTATCGGCCCACACTTTGCCTCTAATGCAAATTTGTTAAGGCGGGAATACGCTCCAAGTTGCTTTCCAAGCAAAAAAAAATAAACACATAAGTAGTCGTTGTTTTTACATTCCAACTCGCCTTGGAAACACGTCTCTGGCATCATGAAATTTCCATGTTTACAACTATTCAAACACAAAGAATTAGCAGAATTGAGAGAATTCTTTTGAATTATACAGCAAATCAGAAAACACTAGCAAAAGTTTCAAGTTCCAGGTCGTGGATTTGTCCTGAAAAATCAACTTCCCAAGTGATTCTCCCATCAGTGGACCGATACCATTCCAACACAAGGGCCTGCTTGTTCCTTGGCACAGTAAAGTTTCAGGAAACGATCTCATGGAGGGGTATACCTACACATGTCAAACCATAAACGTGCCTTCCCACTTTTGGAGATGCATGAAGAAGAAAGTCACTTCACCTGTCTCTAATCTGCCTAGAGACACTGCACCGTAAGTTGCTCTTCTATTTCTAGAAATTTATCCAAAGCAACTTTTTATTTGTTACAAGTACAATTGTTTTCTTCCGTGGGAACTTTTTACATTCTATCCCCAACTAACGAAATTTCAGGGGATAAGTCCAACGTAGTCTTTGTTTAACTTTTTGAATACTGTAAGTTGCACCCTTAAGGGTGCGCACGTGCTGCGCCTTCCCAAATCGAGACATAGATTTGGAGTATTTTTAATAGAGAATATGGGTATGAATTTCAAAGAAAAGGATATGTGCTCATAAATATAGAAGATTTGTGAGGTAACCGTGCAAAGATTTTGAAATTTAGTCATTAATATTGTATAACATTTTACTTATTCTATATTGAAATGAAATTTTGGTCATGTGAAAATTTGATTTGAAAGTTGGCTTTAATATAATGTACATATTGGCCTAATCTAAAGAGAAAAAGATCAAGTAATTATACTAATGAACAAAAATGAGCCCACTATCAATTGGGGAAGAGTACTAAAAAAGTCTTAAACTTATTGCAATGGTACTAATTCAGTTGTAAATCTTTTAATTTGATCAATTTAATCCTAAACATTTTCACATGGATACCAATTTAGTCCATCCGACTAATTTTGGTCGGTCAACATTGATGTGGACGCCGGTTGTCCGCCCAACACTAACGTGGCAATTTTCTAAATATTTTTTTTGAATTTTTTATTAATTTATTTTATTTTATTTTTATTTTTCTTTTATTTTTGTCCTTTCTTCCTCCATGGAATTTCCCCACAGTGGTCGGCAAGGCTTTGGCGAGGGCTGCGAAGCCTTTACCTAGGGCTGTGGGTGAGGTGGCTTCACCCAGATTTGAGTGAGGCCAACCTCGCCCTGGCCTTGCTTAGTGGCGGACAAGCAAGCCTCATTGGTCAATGTGAGGAAAGTCCAATGAGAAAGAAGAGAAAAAGGAAAAAATTCAAAAAAAAAAAAAAAAAAAACATAGCAACTCTGACCGGTTAGACGAAGTGAATTGATACCAATGTGAAAATGTATATGATTGAATTAATTAAATTAAAAGATTTATAACTGAATTGATATCAATGTAATAGGTTTATGACTTTTTTAGTACTTTTCTTGAATAATAGATGTACTCTTACTCGATGGATTAAAATGGCCACCGTCAATTTTTTCTTATCCTATGTGATAGCCAACATGGCAAACAGTGCTTATGCTGACATGGCATTTTGTATTAGTGAATTTCAAAAGTTATTATGAAGGGTTATAAATTCAAAATAAAATATCTTTTGTTCAAGAATAAAAGGAATAAAAGGAGCATTGGTGGGGAAGGTGCTGTGGCTGGCATTGGTCGCCGATGCCATCATCGCATTTGGCATCGACCATAGCAAACGAGCGCACTTGGAGCCCTTGTTGACTCTAGTGGCCGGCATTGTCGTAGGTTGTCTGCAGAGGCTAGAGAAGAGACGTGGTGGTGGAGGAGGGAGGTTGAGTTAGAACTCTATGTTCAGACGATGAGTCGACGAGAGTGGCGGAGGAGTAGGTGTACTAGGTTGGACGCAAGAAATGAATCGTGAGAAGGTAGCCTCCAACAAAAGCAGCTTCGATTGGATTGAAGGAATCCTTTTGCGACAGCCTTAAAGAGCATATTGTAATCAATGGACTATAATCATTATATAAAATATAAAGTTCTAAAGTTTAAATCGAAATCACATGCCCGGTCTAACTAATCGCAGTCTCTGAACCAATCAATACACAATAATCCCCCTGACTCCGGGACTAGATCTTCCTCTACTTTTCCTCTCTTAGAGGATCTCGATAGATAATGTAATATATGGCCCATTAATTCAATCCATAGTTTGTTAGGCAAGCCCATAGTCCAAGCCTTCAGACCAGCCATTTTCCTTCTCCTTCAACTAGTTGTGCAAGTGAGAAAAGAAGTCAAAGACGACAAAAACAAGAAGAAAAAGAAGGGTTAGTCTGTGAAGAAGAAAAGAGGAAAAAGAAGGAAAGTGGAAAAATCTTTGCGCGTTCGCGATATGAAGCCGATTGAATTTTGTATTGCAACACCAGCTACGTATTTGAACCTATTATTCTTTTAATTGAAGGAATCGTCGAAATTATGATATTAAATTCGGATTTATATCAGTTCTGAGTTGCTGCATTTGACTGAGAAGTTGCCGGGCTGTGCATATATATAAAAATGGTAGTTTGGGATGTTTTTCAACAGTAGGATTTGACGGATATCAATTTGGGGTTACATTTTGATTGGAGTGAATATTTAAAGTTCTGTGGGCGCTATTGGACAGTTTTTATTTCCGTTGTTTGTAATGATTTTCCCCCAACTCCAACCGCATTTTCAATCGACGAAGCTGGGGGTCTTGTAGTACGATGAATAGACTTTCTATTGACTATAAGTTTATTTGAAATAGGGTTTAGTAGAGGAAGTTATGGCGCAGATGAATTCAGCGTGCAATTGCGCATAGTGGTGCAAATTGCGCATAGTGGATAGCAATGGGTATTTGCTATGGGTGAGCTTTTTGTTGGTGCGTAGATGTCATTTTATCAACGGATGGGCATAGTGTAGTCAAGTCTTTCTTTTGAATATTAGTTTACTCAATTTTTTACATCATTTTTGATTAATTGTTAAGAATTTAAGTACGTCAACTCGAACAATCACTATAGATTGATTTTTGGCATTCTTAGGTGAATAACTATAAGAATTTGTAAATTTATATTTCGAAAAATGTATAGATTAGATATGTCATGAGTTAAGAAATAATATTTTTATTATATCAAACAGGATTGAGCACTTACTGCCGCTTTGCTTATTTGAAATGGGAAGTTATCTTTTGATTATAATTTAAACTCATTGCACCTTTTACAAAAGAAATGTGAAAATCTCATGATTTTAATGTAATTTGTGAGAGGTGCTTTGAGATATATATAGAATTGTGAAAAGTCACATGATGTGGTTATTAGACTTGAGTTTTGAGATGGTTCCTGGTTTTGGTTGCGAATTACTAGAGATTGAGGTTACTGAATTATACTCACTGTCTCTGTAAACCTATTGAGAGGTTTGTTGATATGCCCATATTAGTTTAAGATATCTTTGTGGGCTAAGCAACTAGCAATATAAATGGGGGTCTACCAAAGGGCGGAATCTTGGGGTGCGAATGGTAACGTTTCTGTTCTTTTTTTGTTCCAGGGAATAGAAACAAAAAAAAGTGTTTATGTTCCGAGGAACAATTTTTGAACAAAAGAACGCGTTTGGTAACGTTTGTTCCGGGAATAAAAAATGAATAGAAACACATTTGGTAAATTTTTTTTTATTTCTTTTAATTTTTTAAACATTTTTATTTTATTTTTCATTTTTTCCTTTCTTTTTTATTTTTCTTTTTCGGCCGGTCCCCGGCCTCCGGCGACCGGCCCGGGGGGGCGCAGCCTCTCCCGGCCACGGCGAGGCTCACCCATCCAAGGCGAGGCTCGGCCTCGCCCGCGCTAGCGACGCTCGGCCTCGCTAGGGGCTGGCAACGCTCCGGCGAGGTCGCCAACCCTCGAGGGTGTCGCCGGCCCTCGACGGCCAGTCGCCGGCCATGGCCGAGGCCCGCGACCGGCGAAAGAAAAAAGAAGAAAAAAAGAAGAAGAAAAAAGAAAAGAAGAAGAAAAGAGAGAAGAGAAAAACGTTTCTTCATTTTTGTTTCTGGAACAAGAAACAACAATTTGTTGTTTCTTTTTTTTGTTCTTATTTTGTTCCGGAAACAAAAAAACAAAAAAAGAACAGAAACACAACCAAACGCGTTTCTGTTCTTTTTTTGTTCCCGAGAACAAAATCCGTACAGAAGTGTTCCAGAAACGTTTCCATGCACGCCCTTGGTGACTTTAGGTGTGATCATAGTTAGATATTTGAGTATGAATTTGTTCAATGGGATGGACCATCAATGTGTGGATTGCTAGGATTAATTAATGGATTAGACCATTGATAAATGAGTTGTTGAGATTAATCAATAGGTTGAATCACTATTTTTGTTGAAGTTGCGTCCTTTGGGTAAAAGGACGGTTATGTCATTGCTTCCATCCTTGTAGCATTATGGGTGTGACCGATAATCCTAAAAGCCTTCAAAATGAGGAAGGGAGACAAGATAATAGCCTATTTTATTATGCATTCTAATAGGTCCATTTCTCATTGGTCATTGTTAAAATACTGGCATACACTACCTCTCCAATAACAATATTATTGCTCCCAATGTGTGTTTGTGCCCAATATGATATGATTTTGTCCAAGTTTTCTAAAATTCATGAAGTTTGATCTAAAATTACCAATTGTTGAGTAAACATTAACTAGTGAGATACAAGATTGGAAACTTATGGTTTGCTTGATAACGTTTCTATTCCGGGAACAATTTCTTTTCAGACATAGTTTTTTTTTTTTTTTTTTTTTTTTTTTTAAATTTCTTTTCCTAAAACAATTTCTGAGTAAAAGAACGGTTAACTACATAATGTTTCTATTCTCGAAATAAAAAAGAATAGGAACATGTTTGGTATGACTAACAAATATTTTTGTAATGTAGAATTTCTTTTAATTTTTTAATAATTTTTTAATAATTTTCTTTATTTTCCCTCTCTTCTTCTTCTTCTTGCTCCTCCTCTAGCCGATGGTGGCCAACAAGGGTGGCAGGCAGCATTCGCCGGTGTCCAGCGGCTGGCGATAGCCATAAGAAGGTGGGGGC